>JAZHEH010000113.1:7185000-9585000 GCA_036589455.1 Ateles fusciceps
TTTGTATTTTTAGTAGAGACAGGGTTTTGCCATGTTGGCCAGGCTTGTCTTGAACTCCTGGCCTCAAGGGATCAACCTGCCTTGGCCTCTCAAAGTTCTGGAATTACAGGTATGAGCCACTACATCCAGTCCCTTGCCCCCTCTTTAAGAGTCAAATCACAAGAAAACTTACTCAGAATGGGAATTTTATGTTTCTTTGTTTGTTCCTTTTTCCAGAAATCAGAGCAAACATGAGAATCATTACCTTCTCACTCCCATTTTTCCTCCCTTCTCCATGCATGCTTGCAGTTCTCAATTCCTCAATGAATGTGTCATATGTTTAAGACAGCCACCTCCACCTGAGGCAGGACAAGACCCACAGGCAGGCTCTGGCCCTCCAGATCCTGGTGTTTTGTACAGACCTCCAGTATAGGAGGTCTATACAAATTGTTATGTGTCATCAGTTTGTCTAGAGAATTTTCTGCTTTTTATTTTTTTGAGACCTACTTTCACTCTTGTCACCCAGGCTGGAGTGCAATGGCGTGATTTTGGCTTATTGCAACCTCCTCCTCTCAGGTTCAAGCGACTCTCCTGCCTCAGCCTCCCGAGTAGCTGGAATTACAGGTGCCCGCCACCATGCCCCGATAATTTTTTTGTATTTTTAGTATTTTTTTGTATTTTCACTACGTTGATGAGGCTGGTCTTGAACACCTGACCTTGTGATCTGCCTGCCTTGGCCTTCCAAAGTGCTGGGATCACAGGCATGAGCTACGGTGCTCGGCCTCTGCTTTATTTATAACAATGGTGGTCCTTAACCAGGCTTTAAAAATCTGTTTGTGGAGTGGTCATGGATCTCTTTGAGCAAATAATGAAGACTATGAGTTCTCCACTTTGGAAAAGTATATACCAACATGTGCTCAGAAATGTAATGATCTGTTGATTCTCAGTTAACAGTATCCGCCATGGCTGTGGGCCACAAGAACACACAGTTCTTTGCATTTTTGTATTCCTGAGCGCCAGCACAGAGCTTAGAACCCAAAGTAGGGTGCCTAGTACACGCTGGTTGAATAAACTAATGGTCAAGTAGGGATACATTGTAGCAAAACTTACATAGCGCTTATTCTGTGCCAGACACTGGTCTAAGTGCTTTTTGTGGGTTACCACACTGAACTCTCACAGCAATCTATGAGGTAAGCACTATTAATCCTATTTTGTAAAAGAGGAAACTGAAGTACCTAAGCTTCACTGGTTTATTTAAGGTCACTCAGCTTATTCCAGAGTCCATAATTATAACCACTACATTATGACAAAAATGAGACAAAATTCACTCTGTCACCCAGGCTGGAGTGCAGTGGCACTATCTTGGCTCACTGCGACCTCCACCTCCTGGGTTCAAGCAATTCTCCTGCCTCAGCCTCCTGAGTAGCTGGGTCTACAGGCTGGCTAATATTTTTGTGTTTTTAGTAGAGACGGGGTTTCCCCATGTTGACCAGGTTGGTCTTGAACTCCTGACCTCATGATCTGCCCACCTCAGCCTCCCAAAGTGCTGGGATTACAGGCTTGAATCACCGCCCCAGCCTAAGTAAAATATTTTAGAAAGGTTTTGTCATTGTTGCTGTTTTTTATTTAGATTCAGCAGAGGTTTTTTGAGAGCCTACTAGGTACCAAGCATTATGCTAGGAGTTTTCAGCGTTAACTAGAGAATAATCCTCCATTTTCTCCAGCCTTTAAGGTAATCCAAGCCAGATGGTAGATCTTCTGAGCTCTTGCCCTATGAATGAGGTCCCAATTGAGCAATTCTTAGTCCAGAACCAGAAGCACAGGTTCTCCCAAGCAGGAGCAGTTTCTTATAAATGGCCAAGAATAATGACGTTGGTTCATTACCTTTTTTAATGCATTGACATCAACTCTGAATATCACAAGCTGGTTGGACTGGCCCATCCCGCAGAAAGTCTTTAATGTTTTGATCAACTCAGTTTATCTACAGCAAACAGAACCATGTACCCATCTGTCATTGGTCAAACACAAAGAAGCTGATTGCTTTTAAATTGCCATCATAGAATTTCTTGGCTCCTGAAAGAATTACGTATAATAAAGACAACAGCTGTGGTTAGAAGTGCCAAGAAAAGGGACATCTGCTTTCTGCTCCTCCTATGTTATTAAACTAGACACTTGCCTCTCAAGGTGTCAGTTTCTCATCAGTGAAATCGGAGAACTGCACAGAGTGATCCAGTTTTTTTTTTTTTTTTTTGAGATGGAGCTCGCTGTCACCCAGGCACAATGGCGCGATCTCCGCTCACTGCAACCTCTGCCTCCTGGGTTCAAGCGATTCTCCTGTCTCAGCCTCCCAAGTAGCTGGGATTACAGGTGTGTGGCACCACGCCTGGCTATTTTTTTGTCTTTTTAGTAGAGACGGGGTTTCACCATGTTGGCCAGGATAGTCTCTATCTCTTGACCTCGTGAACCACCTGCCTCAGCCTCCCAAAGTGCTGGGATTGATCTTGCTCTGTCACCCAGGTTGAGTGCAGTTACATGATCACTGTTCATAATGGCCTCGACCTTCTGGGCTCCAGTGATCCTCCCACCTAAGCCTCCTGAGAAACTAGCCCTACAGGCATATGCCACTACAACCAGCTAATTTTTTAATTTTTTGTAGAGATGGAATCTAGCTATGCTTCCCAGGTTGGTCTCAAACTCCTGGCCTCAAGAGATCCTTTTGCCTTCGCCTCCCAAAGTGCTGGGATTACAGGAGCAAGCCACCACATGCAGTCTTTGCAAATTTAAATAGGGAGACTGAGGAAGAACTTATAGAGATGGTAACATTATATAAAGTCTAGGAGAAGTGAAGAGGTAAGTCATGTGAATATCTAGCATAAGAATCTTTCAGGGTAGAAGGAAGAGTAAATGCAAAAGCCCTGAGGTGGGAGTTTGCCCAGCGTGCTGGAGGAGCAGCAAGGATGCCAGTGGGAGTGGCACAGAATGACCAAGTCAGAGAGAAGCAGCACTAAAGTCACAGAGTAATGGAACACCACATTGTGTAGGGGCTGGAGGACAAGGTTATGTAAGGCGTGAGACTACATTCTGTAAGATACATACAAGCCATTAAATGGTTGTGAGTAAGCAGTAATATGATGACTTAGCTTTTAAAAGAGTACTGCTGGCCAGGCACAGTGGCTCACGCCTGTAATCCCAGTATTTTGGGAGGCCGAGGCGGTGGATCATCTAAGGTCAGGAGTTTGAGACCAACCTGGCCAACATGGTGAAATCCCATCTCTACTAAAAAGACAAAAAAATAGCCAGGTGTGGTGGCACGCACCTGTAATCCCAGCCACTTGGGAGGCTGAGATAGGAGAATCGCTTGAACCCAGGAGGCGGAGGTTGTGGTGAGCGGAGATCACGCCATTGCACTCCAGCCTGGGCAACAGCGAGACTCCATCTCAAAAAAACGAAACAAGACGCAGATTTGCATGCAGGAGGATTATGAGACAGTGCCCTTAGCTAACCCCACAGGGAGCTCTGCCACCAAGATGGTCCTTAGAGAGGTTCATAGGTGGGGCAAGGGGACTTTGCCTTGGCACTCGTGGTTGCAGGCTGCCCCTGAGGAGGGGACAGAACCATGGAGGAGTCAGCTCAGAGAAGAAGGCAGGGAGCAGCACTGCTGTCTACTGGGGAAATAACTGTCTTGGTCAGGAAGGACTAATTTGAGCAGCACATTACAGCACTCACTACAAATCCCTGACTCCTCAAGGCAGTAACTGTGGTCCGTTTGGATTTTAGGTTTCCCATCATTTTAAATATAAAATATATATATACAAGCTCATGTATGTGTATAACACATCTCTGAATATATTTTATATACACACATACACAAACACTCAAGGAAATACATAGCCTTGTTCCATGTGTGTTTTATATTATTATTATTTTTTTTCTTAGGGCGGGGTCGGAGGGAGCCTGAGGAGGGCGAGGGGGGGGGCGAGGGCGGGGGCGAGGGCGGGGGCGGGGCGGGGGCCTGAGGAGGACGGGGGGCGGGGGCGGAGGGCGCCTGAGGAGGACGGGGGCGGGGGCGGAGGGCGCCTGAGGAGGACGAGGACGGGGGCGGAAGGCGCCTGAGGAGGACGGGGGCGGGGGCGGAGCTATATTATTATTTTTTTGTTTTTGTTTTCCGAGACAGAGCCTCACTCCATCATTCAAGCTGGAGTGCAATGGTGCAACCATAGCTGTCTGCACCCTCAAACACCTGGGCTCCAGTGATCCTCCTGCCTCACCCTCCCAAGTAGCTAGGATTACAGTGGAACACCACCATGCTCAGCTAATTTTTTTCTTTAATTTTGTAGAGACAGGGTCTTGCCACGTTGCCCAACCTTGTCTTGAACTCCTGGGTTCAAGCGATCCTCCCACCTCAGCCTCCCAAAGGGATGAGATTACAGGTGGAGCCACTGTGCCCAGCCTTCTTATATTATTATAAAGCTATTTTCACTCAGTGGGCTGCGGCTTATCTGTCTGCATATGTATACACATTCTCAATAATGAATTTGTCTTGGACAGCCACCCATATTAGGACATCCAGTTCTATACTATTTTTTCCTCTCCTGAGCCTCTTCCCCATCCCCATTCAAATAAACATGGTCCTGTGTTTTAGGTTAAACTGTATAAAATTGGCATTTTGGAAGGTTAAAAATATTGGCCATTTTTCCATGTGTGGTAGCTCATGCCTGTAATCCCAGTACTTTGGGAGGCTGAGGCAGGTGAATCACTTGAGCGCAGGAGTTAAAGACCAGCCTGGCCAACATGGCAAAACCCCGTCTCTGCTATGAATATAAAAATGAGCCAGGTGTGGTGGCTCTCACCTGTAGTCCCAGGTACTCAGGAGGCTGAGGCACAAAGATCATTTGAGCCCAGGAGGTCAAGGCTGCGGTGAGCCACTGCACTTAAGCCTGGTGACAGAGCCGAGAACTTTCTTTAAAATATATATATATGTATATGTTTTAAATTAAAAAAAAATATATATATATATGCTGTTTTAGATGGTTTAAACCAAAAGCTCCTCCAGACAGACAGATCCTGAGAAAAAGGAAATGCTAAATTTTCAGAGATGGGACTTTTACAATACAATGGAATGGAAGCTTAAAATGCAAAGTCAAATGTTAAGAAAATAAAGAAAGTTGTTATTTCTTGCAGGGTAGATGATCACCGGGCTGACAGATTTACATCTCCATCACATACGGTCTCATCCTGGATGGCTCAGCATCCACAGGGCTGCTACATCGCAGCTACCGTTTGCCAATCCATCTTGGTCAGGCTGTTCTCGAACTTCCGACCTCAGGTGATCCAGCCACCTCGGCTTCCCAAAATGCTGGGATTACAGGTGTGAGCCACTGTGCCCGGCCTCTTCATATTATTTTAAAAACATTTTCACACATACAGAAAAAAAAGATTACAGATCTACAATGTTGATTCATCAATTATTAACATTTCCTCATATTTGCTTACTTTTCATAGCTGAGATATTTCAGAATAAGTTACAGATTATCCCTAAATGTTTCAACATGCATGTCCCCAAAACAAGGACATGCTCTTAACCACACCATGATATCCACACTTACAAAATTAAACAATAATAGCATAATCAAATTTTCCCAACTGTGTCTCAAGTATCTTTTATAGCTATGTTTTTCTAAAACCAGATCCAAGCAAGGACAAGGTCATGAGTCTCTTTTAATCTCCGAGTCGTCCCACCTCCTTTCTTTCATGACTTTGACTTTTTGGAGAAATCAGTATCTCGTAGATGGTCCTGTATTTTAATTTGCCTTTTTGTGTGTGTGTTTTCTTACTATAGTAAAGCCCTACCAGTTCAGCATCTGAATTTGGTCTTTATAATTTTTTAGCAAAATAATGTTTTAGCTGGAAGGACTTTACAAGCAACTAGAGGACCTGAATTTTAGTCTAGTGGTTTTCTATTGTAGGTAATCCCTCCCCACCAGCCCCAGCTCTGGGGACATTTGCCAATACCTAAGGGCATTTTTGGACATTACAAATGGAGAAAATGATGCTACCAGCATTCGACATATAGAGGCCAGGGACGTTTCTAACCATTCTACAATGCACAGGACAGCCTGAGACAGCCCCCCTCATAACAAAGAAATTTCTGTTCTAAATGTCAATGGTGGCTGGGAGCTGACTCACACCTGTAATCTCAGCACTTTGGGAGGCTGAGACCGGTGGATCCCTTGAGGCCACAAGTTCGAGACCTTCCTGGCCAACATGGTGAAAACCTATCTCTACTAAAAATACAAAAATTAGCCAGGTATGTTGGCGCCTGCCTGTAATTCTGGCTACTTGAGAGGCTGAGGCAGGAGAATCACTTAAACCCAGGGAGCGAAGGTTGCAGTGAGCCAAGATCGCGCCACTGCACTCCAGCCTGAGTGACAGAGTGAGACTCCATCTCAGAAAATAATAAATAAATAAATAAATAAATGTCAATAGTTATCTTCAGAGACAGTTTGTTTATATTTAAAAACAAACAAATAAAATGTTAATAGTGCTGAGGTTGGGAAACTCTGCTCTAATTCATGACTCTGACATTAAATTGCTCTTTGACTTTGGGTAAGTGTCATTCTGCCTCTGGGTCCATTTTAATGATTCTTTCCAGCTCCAACTCAGTTGAACAGAGACAAGTTCTGTTGCTCTGCTGGCATCTCTGTGGCTGAGACGCAGTGGCTCAGAAGCGCTCCATGCCAAAGCCTCCTTTTGACTGACAGTAGGTCAAGTTCACATCCTGTCTTATCACTAACATCCTCTTTCACACACTGTAGACAGACTGTGTTGGGGCCAAGCTATACAAGACAGTTTAGAGAGACCCAGCCATTGAGACAAATGGGATGTGACTAAACAATGCGGCAGTGTTGCCTGTCTCTGGTAATTCTCATGATTGACCAAATACGTGGGCTATGAACTGGCGGAAGAGAAGAGCAATACGGAAAGCAGAATGTCAGGACAGTCGCACTCTTCATTATTATTGTGAGGTGAGAGCAAGGGTGATCCAGATCACCGCAAAATAGGAGATATCTGAAAATCACTGGACCCTGAATACCTGTTGAAGGCCTCTCCGAGATTCTGACTAGCCTTGGTCCCATATCCGTGTGTAAACCAGTCACCACAAATTCAGTCTCTGCTGCTGGTAGGTACTCTATGAGGTATCTAAACATGCATATATTATGCATAAAATGTTTAACTCTTTACAACCACTCTGTGGCAAACTGTACTTCTTAATGGCCTTAAGAAAGTCTCTCATTCTAGCCAGGCATGGTGGCTCACGCCTGTAATCCCAGCTCTTTGGGAGGCTGAGGTGGGCGGATCACGAGGTCAGGAGTTCGAGACCAGCCTGACCAACATGGTGAAACCCCCATCTCCACTAAAAATACAAAAATCAGCCAGGTGTGGGGGCGTGCCTGTAATTCCAACTACTTGGGAGGCTGAGGCAGGAGAATCTCTTGAACCGGGGAGGCGGAAGTTGCAGTGAACCAAGATCGCATCACTGCACTCTAGCCTGGGCAATAGAGCGAAATTCCGTCTCAAAAACAAAAACAAAACAAAACAAAAACAAAAGAAAGTCTCTCATCCTATCATCTCTTTTTGCAGTGTGGGTTGGAATTCCTTCTATTGACAGGTAGATGCAGTGTTCCCTCTGAATCTAGCTGGGCTTGTGACTACAAGGAAAGCGATACTGTGACTTCTGGGGCTAGGTCATAAAAGGTAAGAAAGCCTGTCACTGGAGCTCTTGGGCTACTCACTCTTAGAACTGAACTGAACTAGCCTGGGCAATATTGTGAAACTCTATCTCTACAAAAACTACAAAAATTGGCCAGGCAGGCTGGAATGCGCCTATAGTCCCAGCTACTCCGGGAGGCTGAGATGGGAGGTTCACCTGAGCCCAGGAGGCTCAGTGAGCCACGATTGCACCACTGCACTTCAGCCTGCGAGACAGAGTCAGACCCTGTATAAAAAAAAAAAAAAAAGAAAGAAAGAAAGAAAAAGAACAGAGCTACCATGCTGCAAGAAAACCCGAGAAATCTGTGGCAAAACCCAGGCTCCCAGCACACAGTTCCAGCGTAGCTCCCGTTGACAGCTGACACCAGCCTACCTACCAGCCACGTGAGTGTTCCGCCATGAAAGTGGACCCCCCATGCGACCTTGGTTCATACTCTTTTCTCAGGAATTGAAGGCTAGCATGGAGTCGATAGCTTGCTGCAGGTGGTGGGAATGATTCTCCAGTCATTCCTAACAGTAAAAGTAGTAAAAAAAAAAAAAGCTTCTGAAACCATAACTACTGTTTTTTGAATTTTCCATTACTATGGCTTATAACAGCCATTAATACAATGCCTGCCTGATTGTTGACTGACTCTCTGCGGTTGAACAATTAGAAGAAGATGGGGCTTTTACCTGCCAACAAAATAGGCAGTTGAGTCTAGACTAATTCCTAAGCCGTGGGATAGTTCTCAGTGTGCTTTTTATTATCCCCAAGGAAAAGAGTATAACTCCGTTTTTCTTTCATTCCTGTTTTGCTCTCTTCAAGAAGCAATGTGGTTTCATGAAAAGCATGTGGGTTTTATGTGTTGTTTTATTTTTTTGAGACAGGGTCTCTATCTCAGAGACTGTAAGTACAATCGCATGATCCTGGCTCACTGTAGCCTCGACCTCCTGGGCCCAAGCCACCCTCCCACTTTAGCCTCCCAAGTAGCTGGGACTATAGGTGTGTGTCACCAAGCCTGGCTAATTTTAATATTTTTTTTTGTAGAGATGGGATTCTGCAATGTTGCCTAGGCTGGTCTCAAACTCCTAGGCTCAAGTGATCCACCCACATTGGCTCCCAAAGTGTTGGGATTACAGGCGTGAGCCACCAAGCCCGGCCCATGTGGGTTTTAGAGTTCCAGATTCCTCAGCTATAATTCTGATGTGGTATTTATCTATCTAATCTATCTGTGTATCTATGTATCTATCTATCTATCTAGCTAGCTAGCTCTAGAAAGAGATTTATTAAAAGGATTGAGCTCACATGATTATGGCAGCTGGAAAGTCCCATGATCTGCTGTCTGCAAGTCGGAGACCTAGGAAAGCTAGTGGTGTCATTGGAAAGTCTGAGAGTCTTGGTACAGATTCCAATGGTAGCCCGAGAGCCTGAGAATTAGGAGTGCTAAGGGCAGGGGAAGTTCAATTCAGCTCCAGCAGCTAGGAAGAGAGGGAGCAAATCCAATCTTCTGCCGCCTTTTGATCTCTTCAGGCCTTCAGTAGGTGGAGTGATGCCCACCTGCACTGGAGAGGGTGATCTTTACCCAGTCTACAAATTAGACACAAATCTCCTCCAGAACACCCTCACCCACACACCCAGAACCAATGCTTAGCCAGCTGTCTGGGGATCCCTGGCCCTGTCAAGTTGACACATAAAATTAACTGAACTGTCATAGCAGCCATCTCTCAGGTTCTTTTGAAGAGTTCATGAGATCATGTGCATGAGAGAGACTAACATGATAAGGAAATGCCTAGCAGATGAAACTCTTCACTTTTCCTTTCCATACCTGAAGGAGATCATTATAAACCAACATATATATGATATTTGAGCAAGGAACTCATCTATCTATATATATATATATACACACACACACACACATATATGTATGTATATATATATGGGTTACCTTCTGAGCCATTTTTGTTTATATATATACATATATATATGTGTTGGTTTATTATGATACAATAAATATATATGATATAATATATACATAAATATATATGATATACTATATATATATTTATTTTATTTTATTCTAAGTTCTGGGATACATGTGCAGAACGTGCAGGTTTGTTACATAGGTATACCTGTGCCATGGTGGTTTGCGCCACCTATCAACCCGTTATCTAGATTTTAAACCCTGCGTGTATTAGGTATTTGTCCTAACGCTTCTCACTCCCGTCATCCCCCATCCCCTGACAGGCTCCGGTGTGTGATGTCCCCCTGCCTGTGTCCATGTGTTCTTATTGTTCAACTCCCACTTATGAGTGAGAACATGCAGTGCTTGCTTTTCTGTTCTTAGGTAAGTTTGCTGAGAATGGTGGCTTCCAGCTTCATCTAGGTCCTGCAAAAGACATGAACTCATTCTTTTTTTTTTATGGCTACATAGTATTCCATGGCATATATGTACCACATTTTCTTTATCCAGTCTATCATTGATGGACATTTGGGTTGGTTCCAAGTCTTTGCTATTGTAAATAGTGCTGTGATAAACATGTGTGTGTATATGTCTTTAGAGTAGAATGATTTATAATTCTTTGGGTGTATACCCAATAATGTGATTGCTGGGTCAATATGGAAATGGTATTTCTGATATCTCTGCGATTACCAGCTTTGTCTAGGCTTAGTAGAAACAAAGCAAATAAAGAAATTAACCATTTTATATTTATATATGTGCAAATCTCACTAAAGGATACGTGTGAATGTATGAACACACACTCACATGCACTCACACCCAATCACACCACGTACAAGATCATAACCAGGCCTAAGTACAGGCCCCCCTTAGATGTCTCTAAGCAAATACAGTTGTGGGTAATCACAACTGAAAGTAAAACATAACATAAAAGTTCCAATTACGGTTATCCCCTACGATAGCCTGTAAATTACAGGTCTTACCAAAGGCAGGATCAGAGAGCATTTATCCGCAGCTCACTCTGTGGGTCGATAACAAATTGCCATGTTCACTAGGCACAGAATAGAGAAAGGATTTGACTAGATGCTGAATGGGCTTCATTAGTAGAAACTCAGTACCTTCTACTTTCAGGAGGCAGGCTTGGATCCAGAACTCCACACACTGCAGCTCTGTTTGGGGCTTGCTGAGAGTTTTAGCAAGCTTTCACCAAGCAATGCTTTGTACAGCCTGTCCTGAAAAAACATGTCTTATGGTATTTCTTAATATCAACATCGAATTTGGAAGAACACACTTACATGGGCTCCACTCTCTTCTGGGAAACTGGCTTCAGCTGTTAGAAAACATAGTGTGGTGGCTAGAGGTCTGTTGAAAACAGGTTTATAACATGGGGAAAAATCCACACTGAGACAGCGGATCACTCAGCAAGGCTAGTTTACTTCCTGCAGGAAGGGTGCAACTCGCCGGCAGTCTTGCCACGAGAGCACACCTGAACAAGGAGACAGGGACATTTGCAACTTCCATAACCTGATGCAATCACCCTACTGCTGTGTCCAGTTTCCATTGGCCGGAATGAGACCTCACATTCTATGCTTGACCCGATTGGCTTAAAAACTTGGAAATTTCCTGAATAGATAATAAGAAAGAAGACGAGGAAGAAGAGGAAGCTAGTCAGGAGAAGGTCAGGAGGGTTTCCAAATAAGGAATGGCATGCACCAGGGTTTGGAGCTTGCCCAGTTCTGTTCAGACATGCTGGAGCGAGTCAAGGTAGCTATTTAAGACATAGCTGATTTAGAGAATATATATACATGGGTACATGTTTATGCTAATAGTGGATAATGGCCATAGAGCAAGAGATAAAACTCTTTATAATGTAGTCTAAGATATAAACTTTGAAGAACTTTCCCATCTCTGAATATTCCCTCCTCTTTTTATTTCATAGTTCTTCAAACTTATCTAATAGATCCTTGCTTCGTTGTCTCAGCTTGGTCTTTCAACTGAAGTAATTTCTCTGGATAGGGTGGAGGAGGAGTTAGAGATAGGTTAGCGAGGGTAGTATTTTTTTATTTTCTTTTTTTAGTCTTTTTTTTTTATCTTTTGTCTTTGCTAGAGTAGTATTAACGAGTCTTTGCACAAGTCCTCGAATACAGGCTGTAACACAACATCCTACAAGAAGCATACCTAATACTGCTACCGGGGAAGTGAGGATTAATGCCGAAGTGTCCTTCTATTTGCCAAACCAGTTTTCTGGCCGGTTTGAAATGGGGTTATTTATTTCTGAATTTTTGTCTAGTTCATTAGATAGGGCCTTAAGTCCCTTTGGTGGATGAAATGCCAGGGTAAAAGGGATAGCTAATCGGACTAGAGCGCAAGTACCACTCCCGTTATTTAGCAGAGTGTCCAGTAAGGGTCCCCCGCAATACCACTATACGTCCGCTCGGGGATGGCTCATGGAAGACTGATGGGTTAGCTCTCCAAAGTGCCTTACTTCACTGCATCCTGTGAAATTTCCAAGGAATATTGAGTTCTCCTCCTGCCTTGAGAGGCATGAAGTGAACTTCACCTTGGGAGATGGAGGCTGTATGGCCCTCGAGGGCTGACCCCGCAGGGTGCTGAACCTCAGGAAATAGCAGAGAAAGAACTTGGCACAATTTGTTATTCCAGGTGTTGGAATCCTGAGAAAGAGCTACTGTGCATTCCATGTCTGCTGGATTTGAGAGCCATCCAAGTAGAAAGGGGACAACCTGGGCCTCTGGCCTACCGTGCGCAGAATCATAACAGTCACTTTTATTTAGGTGCGATCAGAATATTTAATCCGTTCTAACCAGGCATTTGCATCCTTGTATCCTGTTTCAATGGCTATGGTTTGCCTTAGGTCCTCTACTTCTACCATTGAGACTTTGGTTTTGTCATTGTGTCTAGGAGGAGTGATTGATAAAGAGGTTGAAGGAGCTATAAAGTGCATTTCAAAAATTTCTTTAGGATCCTGTCCTGAAATGTCGGCTCCTATACCATAAATATGACTTAATGAAGGGGAAGAGTTTTCAGACGTTGCAATAACAATAGTAAGCTGTATAGGATTACATTGGTTATATTGACAGCTAGGAGGAGTAATTCCTTTGATGAAGTCAATATAAAGTTTTAAAGACTGACAAAGACCTGTGGAAGCAGTGTATCTTAAACCTTTAGTGTTCCATGTGACATTAGACTAAGCAGAACATAGAGATTCTGTTTTAGATGGACAAGAGTCTGATTCCTACCAATTAATACAACTACTATTCCCTGGATTACTAGTATCCTTAGAGGAACTCATTGTCTTCCTAACCTGAAGAAGTCTAAGAAAGACAGAGACATCTTTCCGAAGCAGCAAGCTGACCTTGGTTATGCAAATCTCCACAGGGCATAACTAAACAGACACCAAAGCAACAACTTGAGGTGAGCCAGATCTAATCACATTAATAACAAGATGGGGAGTAGTTAAAGGGAAGAAAAGAAAAAGAAAAGACAGATGGATTAAGCTTTTCTTAGCTTTAACTTGGTAGGGTCTGATCCCGGAACAATAGCCCATATTTCTAACGGTAATGGCGCTTTCTTGACTTGGGTGTGATGTGTCCATCTCTTTCCTGCTGTACGGCAGTCTTTGCAGCCAGCAGCACCAGGTAGGGTGGTCTCCAGGCTGGTGCTGGTGTACTGGAAATTCTAGGAGTGGTGCCTGTGCTAAAAGACCTTCTATAATCTTTGTTAAAGAGCAGGTTAGTGGTTTAAGAAAAACCTGTTGTGCTTTTATCTTAATGTCCACTTTACAGAAAAACTGGATGATATCTCTTTAACTTTAGCTAATGTTTACACACTGAATTTCCTTTATGATTAACATTTCAAAACTCACTTAAACTTTCAAAACAGAAATTATACATTTCTTGCATAAATTCCTTTTTATAACATTTTTTCACAACTATCACAGACAATTTAACTTTCTAACTTTGTTTTATAACTTTCCTTATTAAAGGCACATTTTTTTTTTTTTTTTTGAGACGGAGTTTCACTCTTGTTGCCCAGGCTGAAGTGCAATGGTGCGATCTCAGCTCACTGCAACCTCTGCCTCCCAGGTTCCAGCGATTCTCCTGCTCGGCTACCCAAGTAGCTGGGATTACAAGCATGCACCACCACGCCTGGCTAATTTTTTTGCATTTTTAGAAGAGACAAGATTTCCTCCATGTTGGTCAGGCTGGTCTTGAATGCCTGACCTCAGGTGATCCGCCCACCTCAGCCTCCTAAAGTGCTGGGATTACAGGCGAGAGCCACCGCCCCCGGCGTAAGATGCATTCTTATATCTGTAACTTTCTTAGTATTTCTTTCTCTTCTTCCTAATCTCTCTCCTTTGTCTCTCCTCTCTGCCTCCTTGTCCCTCTTTCTCTCTCTGCCTCTCTGTCTCTCTCTCTCTGCCTCTCTCTCTCTTTCTCTGCCTCTCTGTCTCTGTCTCTCTCTCTCTCTCTGATTCTCCAAGTCTACAGTTTCTTCCCTTGAAAAGAAAATACTTAGAATGGACATTAACTTGGTCTAAGTATATAACTTGGGACCTAAAAACTGATCAATGTGTTCTGCTACTTCATCAGGGTCATCTAATAATGGCTTAAGTTCTCGCTTTAGACTCCAGCCTTAGAAGCAGTTAAGGGAGCATTCACAAAGCCAACCCCATCTCCTCCCTGAGGCTTTACAAAACTAACTGCACCTCCTCCTCGAGGGATCTCCGTCAGAGAAAAAAAAACAAACAAATTTTGAAGCTGAAAGGGGAAAGGAAAACTTTGAATATCTCTTTTGCATTGCTCTATCTTGCGGCCAGAGTCCTTCCTTCAAGGAGGAAGACTCAGGCTGGCAATGTTCAAGGCCTTTGAGACGCTAGCTTCCAAGAGCCTGGGTTATAAGGGGGAGTAGGGAATTCTGGGTTGGGTTCTGGGGCAGCAGCCACCACTTGAGGAGGAGGAGGCGGTGATGTGGGGATGGCAGGAGTAGGAGCTGGAGCCAGAAACGAGGGACGATGGTCTAAAGGACCCCATTTACATGTGGACTGCTCATGGGTAAAGGCTCCACCCTTTTTAAGTGAGACTGCTCCAGACTTTATTCTACTCTCTGATTGTTTCCCTCCTTCTCTTAATGGGTAGAGGAGAACTAGCCCCTGCCGCCAACAGAGGCATAGTCTACATCTTCTTGTGAGACAGGGCTTTTGTTGTTGACATACATTATTAAGAGTTGACAGACCTAATCCTCATCCCACCCAAATTTTGGCCAGACAACTGTGAGCTTGCGCATTGGTTCTTTAGTTCAAACAAAACAGCAATATTTTATCATTTGTTACAGAAGACTGAACTCCCCAAGCTGGGAATCTCTCGCCAATTCCATTTCTATGAGAGGCTAAACCCCACCAAGCCCGGAACCTCTCGCCTATTCCTTTTCTACGGGAAGCCCCAAGCCGGAAACCTCTCGCCTATTCTGTGTCTACCGGAGGCCCCAAGCCGGAAACCTCTCGCCTATTCTGTGTCTACCGGAGGCCCAAGCTGGGAACCTCTCGCCTATTCCATTTCTACGGGAGGCCCCAAGCCGGGAAACTCTCGCCTATTCCGTTTCTAGAGGAGGCCCCAAGCCAGGAACCTCTCGCCTATTCCATTTCTACAGGAGGCCCCAAGCCGGGAACTTCTCACCTATTCCGTTTCTGCGGGAGGCCCCAAGCCGGGAACCTCTCGCCTTTTCTGTTTCTACGGGAGGCCCCAAGCTGGGAACCTCTCGCCTATTCTGTTTCTACGGAAGCCCTAACCCCGCCAAGTCGGAAATCTCTTGCCTATTCCGTATCTATGGAAGACCAAGCCCCCAAAGCTGGGACCTTCTATTCCGTTTCTACTGGAGGCCGAACCCCGCCGAGCCAGGAACCTCTTGCCTATTCCATTTGTACGGGAGGCCGAACCCCGCCGAGCCAGGAACCTCTCGCCTATTCCATTTGTACGGGAGGCTCAACCCCGTCAAGCTGAGAACCTCTCTGATTCCGTTTCTACTTACTGAAGGCTGAACCCCACCGAGCCTGGAATCTCTCACTGATTCTGATTCTGTGGGAGGCTCAACCCCGCCAAGCTGGGACCCTCTATTCTGTTTCTACAGGAGGCGGAGCCCCGCCAAGCTGAGGACTTCTTGCCTATTTTGTTTCTACGGGAGGCCGAACCCCGCCAAGTCGGGAACCTCTCGCCGATTCCGTTTCTACTGGAAGCCTAACCCCTGCAGAGCCGGGAATCTCTCGCCAATTCCGTTTCTACAGGAGGCCAAATCCCATCAAGCCGGGACCCTCTGGACCCTCTATTCCGTTTCTACGGGAGGCCGAACGCTGCCAAGCTGGGAACCTCTCGCCTATTCCATTTCTATGGGAGGCTGAACTCTGCCAAGCTGGGATCCTCTATTCCGTTTCTACGGGAGGCCGAACTCCACCGAGCCGGGGAATCTCTTGCCTATTCCATTTCTACGGGATGCCAAATCCCATCGAGCCAGGACTCTGTCGCCTATCCTGTTTCTAGGGGAGGCCGAACCCCTCCACGCTGGGACCCTCTCGCCTATTCTGTTTCTATGGGAGGCCAAACCCCACCAAGCCAGGATCCTCTTGCCTATTCTGTTTCTTTTTTTTTTTTTTTTTTTTTTTTTTGAGACGGAGTCTTGCTCTGTCACCAGGCTGAAGTGCAGTGGTGCAATCCCGGCTCACTGCAACCTCCACCTCCTGGGTTCAAGCGATTCTTCCGCCTCAGCCTCCCGAGTAGCTGGGACCATAGGCACGTGCCACCATGCCCGGCTATTTTTTGTATTTTTAGTAGAGACGGGGTTTCACCATGTTGGCCAGGATGGTCTCGATCTCTTGACCTCGTGATCCACCCTCCTTGGCCTCCCAAAGTGCTGGGATTACAGGCGTGAGCCACCGCACCCAGCCGCCTATTCTGTTTCTATGGGAGGCCGAACCCCGCTGAGGGTTCATTCATACAAACAATCCTGCTGAGCCAGGAATCTCTCACCCATTCCATTTCTATGGAAGGCTGAACCCCACCAAACTGGGACCCTCTTGCCTATTCCGTTTCTACGGGAGGTCGAACCCTACCGAGCTGTGACCCTCTTACCTATTCCTTTTCTATGGAAAGCCGAACTCTGCCAAGCCGGGGACCCTCTATTCCGTTTCTACAGAAGGCCGAACCCCCACCGAGCTGGGATCCTCTCACCGATTCAGTTTCTACTGGAGGCCGCACCCCGCCGAACCGGGACCCTCTCACCGATTCAGTTTCTACTGGAGGCCGAACCCCGCTGAGCCAGGACCCTCTCGCCTATTCCGTTTCTACAGGAGGCTGAACCTCGCCGAGCCGGGAGTCTTTTGCCGATTCCATTTCTATGGGAGGCCGAACATCGCCGAGCCGGGAATCTCTTGCCAATTCAGTTTCTACTGGAGGCTGAACCCTGCCGAGCTGGGACCCTCTCGCCTATTCCGTTTCTACGGGAGGCCGAACCCCACCGAGCCGGTAATCTCTTGCCGATTCCATTTCTACGGGAGGCCAAATGTCACCAAGCCGGGACCCTCTCACCTATTCCGTTTCTATGGGAGGCCAAACGCTGAGCCAGGAATCTCTTGCCGATTCAGTTTCTACTGGAGGCCGAACCCCGCCGAGCTGGGACCCTCTCACCTATTCCGTTTCTACGGGAGGCCGAATGCCACTGAGCCAGGAATCTCTTGCCGATTCCATTTCTACGGAAGGCCAAACCTCGCCGACCAGGACCCTCTCGCCTAGTCCGTTTCTACGGGTGGCCGAACCCCGCCTAGCCAGGAATCTCTTGCCGATTCCATTTCTACAGGATACTAAACCTCCCGGAGCCAGGACCCTCTCACCTATTCCGTTTCTACGGGAGGCCGAACCACACCAACCTGAGAATCTCTCGTCAATAACGTTTCTATGGGAGGCCAAACACCCCCTGCCCAGCTGGGAACCTCTCCCCTAGTCTGTTTCTGCAGAAGACCGAATCCCGCCCAAGCCCGTACCCTCTCGCCTATTGTGTTTCTGCGGAAGACCGAATCCCGCCCAAGCCCGGACCCTCTCGCCTATTGTGTTTCTGCGGAAGACCGAATCCCGCCCACGCCGGCACCCTCTTGCCTATTCCACTTCTGCGGAGCACCGAACCCCCCAAGCTGGGAATCTTTTGACTATTCCGTGTAAAAACTTACAGCTTACGGAAGACTCAAATCCTCAGGGTAGGAATTTTTTCTTATTTTCCTTTTTTTTTTCTCTTGAATTTCTCCTCAGAAACAAGCTAGGAATTTTTTGGCTTCGCTGCCCTGGGAGGTTGACCTGTTTCCTCTCTTCCACCTTCTGAAGGTCCCTTACGCTCTTCTCATTTGTACTGTCCTCCTCAGCCACTCCCCAGCAGTAGGGCTTATCACCATTCACACAAACAACACTGCATTCACACACACTCTCCACCCTCCAGAAGTTGACCACCAAGGAAGTGCTTTGTCGCCCCTTTGCAACGTTTCTTACCTTGGCTCATGCAGGAGGTTGCCTGGCCGAGGCCCCTGGTCGCCGCAATTTGGAATCTCTTTCCTCTGCGTTGCTGAGAATCCGGGTTTATTCCTCACCCCGATAAGTCCCGGCTCGCTCTCTCCCGCCCGGGCCACAGCAAATATGGCGGAGGGGCGCCTCCCCTTTAGAAGACCAAGGGCTGTCCCAAAGAGGAAACCGAATCCTGGACCACGAGCCCCCAAATTTGTTGGAAACAGGTTTATAACGTCGGGAAAAATCCACTCCAAGACAATAGATTATTCGGCAAGGCTAGTTTACCTGCCGCAGGAAGGGTGCAACTCGCAGGCAGTCTTGCCACGACAGCACACCAGAACAAAGGAGACAGGGACATTTATAACTTCCAGAAACTGACGCAATCGCCCCGTAGCTGTGTCCAGTTTCCATTGGCTGGAATGAGACCTCACATTCTATGTTTGACGTGGTTGGCTAAAAACTTGGAAATTTTCTGAATAGATAATGAGAAAGAATATGAGGAAGCTAGTCTGGAGAAGGTCAGGAGGATTTCCAAATAAGGAATGGCATGCACCAGGGCTTGGAGTTTGCCCAGTTCTGTTCAGACGTGTCGGAGCGAGTCGAGGGAGCTGATTTAAGACATTGCTGATTTAGAGAATATATATGCATGGGCCGGACGTGGTGGCTCATGCTTATAATCCCAGCACTTTGCGAGGCCGAGGCGGGTGGATCACCTGAGGTTGGGAGTTCGAGACCAGCTTGACCAACATGAAGAAATCCCGACTCTACTAAAAATACAAAATTAGCCGGGCATGGTGGCACATGCCTGTAGTCCCAGCTACTCGGGAAGCTGAGGCAGGAGAATCGCTTGAACCCGGGAGGTGGAGGTTGTGATAAGCCGAGATTGTACCATTGCACTCCAGCCTGGGCAACAAGAGGAAAACTCCGTGTCAAAAAAGAAAAAAAAGAATACATATACATGGGTATATGTTTATGCTAATAGCGATAATGGCGATAGAGCAAGAGATTGTAACTCCTTATAATGTAGACTAAGAGATAAACTTTGAAGAAGAATGTTCCCATCTCTCACAGGTCACACTGACTACTTCTTCAGACCAAGATTCGGATTGAGAGAGACAAGATCTACCTGACTGCTGATCATTCATGATGCTTGTCTCCAAGGGAGGGCTTCACACAGGCAGGTAATCTGTGCAGTCACAAAGGGCCCCCCCGCTCTCAGAAAAGCCCACATTTGGTTTAATGCTCTGTAGTAGCTGTTGTGAAATTCTTAATAATATTTGAGAAAGGAATCCTGCATTTTCTTTTCTTTTTTTTAGCCAAATTCTTCAACATTTAGGGTTTTGTTTGTTTGTTTGTTTTAGAGATGGGGTTTTACCATGTTGGTCAGGCTGGTCTCGAACTCCTGACCTTGTAACCTGCTCGCCTCAGCCTCCCAAAGTGCTGGGGTTTCAGGCGTGAGACCCTGAACTTGGTCTTTTTTTTTGAGATGGAGTCTTGCTCTGCACCCAGGCTGGAGTACAGTGGTGCAATCTCAGCTCACTGCAACCTCCATCCCCTGGGTTCAAGTGATTCTCCTGCCTTAGCCTCCTGAATAGCTGGGATTACAGGCACTTGCCACCGTGCCTGTCTAATTTTTGCAATTTTGGTAGAGAAGGGGTTTCACCATCTTGGCCAGGCTGGGTCTTGAACGCCTGACCTCGTGATCCACCTGCCTCGGCCTTCCAAATAGCCGGGATTACAGGCGTGAGTTACTGCGCCCGATGGAACCCTATATTTTCATTTAGCACCAGGCCCTACAAATTATGTAGACTCTATTAAAAGTACAAATATTAGTTGGGTGTGGGGGGCATGCCTGTAATTCCTGCTACTCAGGAGGCTGAGGCTCTAGAATCGCTTGAACTGCAGAGTCAAAGGTTGCAGTGAACTGAGACAGTGCCACTGTACTCCAGCCTGGGTGACAAAGTGAGACTCGGTCCCAGATAAATAATAGACTTTGCAATGAAGAAAACATACAGGGTACTGAAAAAAGAGTGCAACCAAGGAGGGAGCGGGCCCACCTTGGGGAGGACAGTCAGCAGTTTCCGAGCCAGGCTCTGTCAAAGCATCCCCCCTCCTCTCCACTGAGCTCAGGCTGGACTCGTTCCTCACTCATTTCTCTCTTACCGTGCTGGCCACACTTACAGGCAATTATATGTGGACACTTCATCTCCCCTACTGCAGCATGAGTCACAAGTTGCTTTCGGAGCAAGCCCATGTCATAAGCATTTTTCTCTCTCCACACTCTGTGGATGTTTAATAAATACTGAACCATGCCAGAATGCTTTGTTACTTTACATCATGGCTCGCACAGGAGGAGAGGGGACAATTTGGCTTCCCAAAGGACATTTGGAAATGTCTGGAGGCATTATTGATTGTCATGATCTGGGATGGAAGAGCTACTGGCATCTGGTGGGCAAAGGCCAGAGATACAGAAACATCCAATAAGACACAGAACAGGGTGTCCGGGTGCAGTGGCTCATGCCTGTAATCCCAGCATGTTGGGAGGCTGAGGTGTGCAGATCACGAGGTCAGGAGTTTGAGACCAGCCTGGCCAACATGGTGAAACCCCTGTCTCTACTAAAAATACAAAAATTAGCCGGGTGTGGTGGCACACGCCTGTAACTCCAGCTACTCAGGAGGCTGAGACAGGGGAATTGCTCGAACCCAGGAGGTGGAGGTTGCAGTGAGCTGAGATAGCGCCACTGCACTCCAGCCTGGGGGACAGAGGGAGACTCCATCTCAGAAAAAGAAAAAAAAAGACACAGAACAGTCCCCAAAACAGAGAGCTATCCAGTCCAAAATGTCAGTAGTGCTGAGGCTGGAAAACGCTGCTTGACAACTTATGCATCATACAGAATTACATATATGGATACTACTTTAAAATATGAACTGGAATAACCCATCTCCTGCTTTCCAGCAGGACCATGCTGAAGAGGTTCTCCTTTAGGACTCCTCTCAGAGGCAGCCCCATGGCCTCTGCAACACACTGCAGCGTCTACCAGTGTCTACCAGAAACCAGAGTTTCTGCCTGCTTGTCCTTGCTGTGATTGCATGAGCTCATTTATGCTAAGGGTTGTAGCAGACACTGAATAGACATAGTTTCCTCTTCTCTAGCCCTTTCCCCATCTTTCTTCTGACCTAAGTTTCTCCTGAAGCAGCTGAAATCCATTTCCTCAGCAGGGGATGTTTCTGAGCTCACCAGGGTGCATTGCATACCATCCGGAAAGATGATTGAGCAAGGTCAAGAGCAAATAGCTGCTCAAGTGATTTGGGGTTGAGGAAGGAACGAACTAAAATTTGGTAAGAGCTCCTATTAAGGGCCAAGGACTTTCACCAATATAATCGTCAACATCAAGTTTCAAGGGAGATATTATTAGCCTCTCACCCTCACTTCTCCTATAAAGGAAGAAACTGAGACACAATGATTCTTACAAAGTTACGCAGCTGCTAAGTAGTCAAACTCACATGAAGCCTAGATATTTTCTGATGCTAATGCTTGAGCTTGTTCTGTCACTGACGTTGACAGGTTGTGCTGCTTATATTTTAATTTTCTTTCCTCATTTCAAAATGGGTGTGAGGTTCCTCACGGGTGTATATTTTAACAAAGAAAAAAATAAGTAAATAAATCAGGATAACAAAAATTAAAGGAGAAATAGAATGAAACCGAGGACAAGGTTAGTACTAAAAATAAGCGCCATAATGTCTTATGTGCTTGCTGTAGATAGACTGCAGCTTGACTTCCTACCAGCAGGGCAAAAAAGAAATGGTGTCATTTATTTGCTCCTAATGTCTCAGAGGTTAAAATAAAATAAACACATTAAAAGTAAGGTTACAGGCCAGGCGTGGTGGCTCACACCTGTAATCCCAGCACTTTGGGAGGCCTAGGTGGGCGGATCACTTGAGATCAGGGGTTCGAGACTCACCTGCCCAACATGGTGAAACCCCATCTTTACTAAAAATACAAAAATTAGCCGAGCGTGGTAGCACACCTGTAAACCCAGTTACTTGGGTGGCTGAGGCAGGAGAATTGCTTGAACCAGGGAGGTGAAGGTTGCAGGGAGCCAAAATTGCACCACTGCCCTCCAGCCTGGGCAACAGAGTGCGACTCCATCTCAAAATGAATAAATGAATAAATAAATAAATAAAAGCAAGGTTATAATCTCTGGTTCCAAAGAGAGCACTGAGATAGAGGTTTCTCGGTGAATTTTTATAAAGGTGACTATGATAAGATGATGATCTTTACAGATATCCCGATTATGTGACATCATGTGACCGTAGTAAATTTTGGTTTACAAGCAAATACTAATAACTCAGGTGAACCAAATGGTAATGTGGGCTGTTGATTAACTGCAGCTTTGATTAAATTACATTTTGAGTTAAATTATAATAGTCAAAGAGACACTGTGGTTTACATGAGTTAAAGTAGGTTAGGTATTGCTGCCGTAGCAAACAACTCCAAAGTCTCAGTGACTTGCAACAACAAAGCCTTATTTTTTTCTTTTCTTTTTTTTCTTTTTTTTAAATTTATTTTATTTTATTTAAAGAGACAGGGTTTCACCATGTTGGCCAGGCTGATCTTGAACTTCTGACCTCGTGATCCACCCCACTCGGCCTCCCAAAGTGCTGGGGTTACAGGTGTGCACCACCGCACCCGGCTTCTTTTTTCCTTTTTCTTTTTTAGTATTTTTGGAGATGGAGTTTCGCTCAGTCACCCAGACTGGACTGTAGTAGCGCAATCTCAGTCCACTGCAACCTCCACCTCCCGGGTTCAAGTGATTCTCCTGCCTCAACCTCCTGAGTAGGTAGGACTACGGGCATGTGCCACCACGCCCAGCTAATTTTTGAATTTTTTGTAGAGACGGAGTTTCGCCATGTTGGCCAGGCTGGTCTTGAACTTCTGACCTCAGATGATTCGCTCACCTTGGCCTCCCAAAGTGTTGGGAATTACAGGCTTGAGCCACAGTGCCTGGCCTCAGCAAAAGCTTATTTCTTACGCTATACATTCCTCCTGGGTTCACTGGGTGGTTCTGCTCTGTGTCATGCTCAGGCAGGAGCCCAGATGAAAAAGCTCTAACCCCATGCTTCCAGGATTGCCATACAGGAACAAAGACATGTCCAAAGTGACTTGCACATTAGATTTTAAAATTTTTGCCTGGAAGTGTCATATCTCACTTCTACTAGCATTTCACTGGCCAAGGCACATAAGAAGGCCACACCTAACAGAGAGGGCAGGGAAATTAATCCTACCGTGTTCCCAGGAGGAGGAAGAACTAGAAATATTTGGTGAACAAAGCTGATAACTATCTCTATGGAGTTATTTATTTATTCATTTATTTTGAGACAGGGTCTCAGAGACTCTGTTTGCCCAGACTGGAGTATAGTGGCATGATTAAGACTCACTGCAGCCTTGACCTCTCGAGCTCAAGTGATTCTTCTACCTCAGTTCTTGAGAAACTGGGACCACAGGCATGCACCACCAGACCCAGATAATTTTTTAAATTATTTGTAGAGATGGGGTCTGGCTATGTTTCCCAGGCTGGTTTCTAACTCCTGAATTCAAGCAATCCTCTCATCTTGACTTCCCCAAGTATTGGGATTACAAGCATGAGCCACTGTCCCCAGCCCCTGGAGTAATTTTTTTTTTTTTTTTTTGAGATGAAGTCTCGCTATGTCCCCCAGGCTGGAGTGCAATGGCATGATCTTGGCTAACTGCAACCTCTGCCTCCTGGGTTCAAGAGATTCTCCTGCCTCAGTCTCCTGAGTAGCTGGGATTACAGGCACACGCCACCATGCCCAGCTAATTTTAGTGTTTTTAGTAGAGATGGGGCTTCACCATGTTGGTCAGGGTGGTCTCGATCCCCTTACCTTGTGATCTGCCTTCCTCAGCCTCCCAAAGTGCTGGGCTTAGAAGCGTGAGCCACCGCACCCAGCCTGGAGTAATTTTTTTAAATGATATACTAATTATCTATTACCGGTTAGCAATCGAAAACAATAAATAATTATTATCTCATACCTTCTGTGAGGCAGGAATCCCGGCTCAGCCTAGTTGGTGGTTCTGCTCCTGGTCTCTCTGGAGCCTGCACTCAAGCTCTCTATGAAAGCTGTGGTCTTCTCAAGGCTGGGAGCATTCCCCTCCCAGAGTCACTCACATGGCTTTGGAAAGGCCTCAGGTCTTCGCTGGAGACACTGGTTCCTCCCCTGTGGGCCTTTCCAAAATGCAGCCATCAATGTGGCAGCTCCCCCTGGGATGACTGATGGGAGGCAGAACACAAGAAGTGCCTAAGATGGCAGTCATGGTCTTTTTTTAAAAAAAATTATTATTTATTATTTTTTATTTTTATTTTTTTAGAGATGGGGTGTCACCATGTTGGCCAGGCTGGTCTCGAACTCCTGACCTCAGGTGATCCACCCATCTCGGCCTCCCAAAGTGCTGGGATTACAGGCGTGAGCCACCGCGCCCGGCCTTATTTATTCATTTTTTAAAAAAAGGCCCTTAAAGATTTATTACTGAACCAGCCACTAGTGCAGAGCATATAAACAAACAAGAGGAAACATTTTTCTCAATAAAACATCTCCCACTCTCCAAATGGGGGTGACATCTCCAGCTTGATATGGTAAGATGGTAGTGCCCTTGATATCTCATGAGCGTGTGTGCCATCTCAGGTGCAATTCCATATAGCTCTAGCTTGGTTCTTCTCCAGTGTCTTCTTTTTGGAGTGGTACCTCATTTTATTACCAGTTTTCATCTGAAATTGCCCTTGGCAACTTCTGCCTGTATATTTCCTGTGTATCTTGTGGTTGACTGCTGTGTACAAGTTTAATTCCCATTGACTTCCTCCCTGCCTGCAGTTAGCTGATACTCAAAACGGCATCTCATCTGAGGCAGAACCAACATTCTGAATAATTTGCTGCATCTCATGCCTCCTGGTGAGGTCATGGCGCCAGTCCCAGAATTTGACAACCAGGAGGCTGGAGGCTGATATCTGGTAGGTCTTGGGATGGCTCTGGACATATATTCTTCACCAGGGCAAGTCCCATAGTCCCTTTTCTTTTATGTGTCGAATTGTCATTTTTCCGGCTTATGTATAATTCTTTCCCAAACAACTTTAAGTCAATCTTTCCAATCAAATTGCCTTCCACAAACAAATATTTTATAGAAATATTAAAGCCCCAGGAGACTGTGGAAACAGAAGAAAATGGAGAAGCCATGCTGTACTTTCCTAATCAGAACACATTTAACAGTTTTTTCCTCATGTATTCATTTGACCCACATTTTTTTTACTGAGCATCTTCTGTGTTCCGGGTGCTAAGCAGGTTCTGTAGATAAACTGGTGAACAACAAGAAGGACATGATTTTTATCTGCAAGGAATTTACAGCCTGAGAAAGGTCACCAGTTCAAAGAGGTAGACTGTCTCCGGGACGTGAAGAGTCAGCCAGAAGTAGGGTGCAGGTGTCCTGATGCTCATCAGCTCAAACCTGGAAGTCCTCTCTAGTGGGCTCTAGCCCAGGCCTCCGTCCTCTCGTTGTTCTTGCCTTCCATTGAATCCTATCATCTCCTTTCAGATCTCAAAGGATTTAAAGAAACCATCAAATCTATAACCAGTTCTCTCTAGCAAGAATGCAGAATGGCACCATTGGCCTTTGCCCTCAACACAGGGACACAAGGATGGGTAAATTGAGTCCCTGTTCTTGGGAGCTTACTTACAGTCTGGAAGATAAATTACCATTCATTGTGATCAGTATAATAAAAGAAGTAAGCTGGAGCTTAGGGCTTCCCAAGCTGGGGTATAGATATCAGTATGGAAAGGAGACAGGACTTGAGGTGATACATATATATATATATATATATATATTTTTTTTTTTTTTTTTTTTGAGACAGAGTCTCACTCTGTTACCCAGGCTGGAATGCAGTGGTGCGATCTTGGCTCACTGCAACCTCCACCTCCAAGTTCAAGTGATTCTCATGCCTCAGCCTCCCAAGTATTATTACCTCCTGAGCTGTTATTACAGGCACCCACCACGATGCCCGGCTAATTTTTGAATTTTTAGTAGAGATGAGTTTTCACCATGTTTGCTGGGCTGATCACGAACTCCTGACCTCAAGTGATCTGCCTGCCTTGGCCTCCCAAAGTGCTGGGATTACAGGCATGAGCCACCGCGCTCTGCCCACACAGACTTTTTATAGTAATAATTATATCTGTATAGTTTTAGTGGATATAAGGAAAAAATATAACCAGCAACTTAATTTCATATTAAGATTTTCACTGGGCGCTGTGGCTCACGCCTGTAATCCCAGCTCTTAGGGAGGCAGAGGCGGGAGGATAGCTTGAGCCCAGGAGTTCGAGACCTGCCTGGGCAATATAGCGAGACCCTGTTCTCCACAAAAAGGAAAAAACAAAAAGACAAAAAAAAAAAAAAAGATTTTCTATGTGCATTTATTCATTTAACAGATATATATTGATTGTTACTCCACCTGGCACTGTCCTAGCCCAGGGGTATCCGGCAGTGAACAAAGAGCTAAAAATCTCTGCCCTCATAGATTCTGCATAAAATTTAAATCAGTTATTTAAATGAAAAAGAAAATTCACAGCTTTGAAGAAGGAGAAGAGTGAAGCAGCCTGGAGGCAGCTCTGCTGCTTACTTGATGGGTGACTTAGGATCAGTTTCTTAACCTCCTGGTGCCCCTGTTTCCTCGTCTGCAGCGCAGGGATAATGATGGTCTCTACCTCACTAGGGTTGCTATAATCACTGCGTGAATGCCTGGAACACAGTAAGCTCCACATCAGTGTTTGTTAATTTTTTTAAAATTGTACGTTGGACTCTGGAGTACACGTGTACATCCTGCATCCTGCAGGATTCTTGCACAGGTACATACATGCCATGATGGTTTGCTGTCTCCATCCTCACTCATCGCCTACATCAAGCATTTCTTCCCGGTGTTATCCCTCAATGTTTGTTTTGTTTTGTTTTGTTTTGTTTTTTTGAGATGAAGTTTTGCTCTTGTTGCCCAGGCTGGAGTGCAATGGCACGATCTCGGCTCACTGCAATCTCCACCTCCCAGATTCAAGCAATTCTCCTGCCTCAGCCTCCCGAGTATCTGGGATTACAGGCATACGCCACCACGCTCAGCTTATTTTGTATTTTTAGAAGAGACGGGGTTTCTCCATGTTGGTGAGGCTGGTATCAAACTCCTGACTTCAGGTGATCCACCCATCTCGGTCTCCTAAAGAGCTGGGATTACAGGTGTGAGCCATCACACCCAGCCCATGTTTGTTAATTTCTTTCTTTTTTTTTTTTTTGAGACAAAGTTTCGCTCTTATTACCCAGGCTGGAGTGCAATGGCGCGATCTCGGCTCACCGCAACCTCTGCCTCCTGGGTTCAAGCAATTCTCCTGCCTCAGCCTCCCGAGTAGCTGGGACTACAGGCGTGTGCCACCACGCCCAGCTAATTTTTGTATTTTTAGTAGAGACGGGGTTTCACTATGTTGACCAGGATGGTCTTGATCTCTTGACCTCGTGATCCACCCGCCTCGGCCTCCAAAGTGCTGGGATTATAGACGTGAGCCACTGCGCCCGGCCTGTTAATTTCTTAAAAGTACAAGATAAAAACTGTGAAGATGAAGTAATGATTCAACGTTTGGAACCTTGGCCCAGGACATCTTCGAAAGTGCCTGGAGAACTTGCTCAAATGCATCTGCCCCAGGCTCCACCCTAGAGATTCTGAGTTAGCAGATTTGGGGCAGGGCTCAGGTGTTAACACCGTTCTTTTCCTCGGGCTTCCCTGAGAGTGAGGCAGCAACAGCTGTTTTATGGTTCAGATAATGACTCCTCCAGGGCAGAACTAGGATAGCCAAATGCCTTCCTCAGGACTGTGCCACTTTGAAGGACAAACAATAGCTAAATACTTGGGTTCGGAGAGAGGTGTCAGGCAGAAGGAAAAGGTGAAAAGACGCCAGAGAGAACGGTTTGCTCATGAAACTGACAGACGT
Source organism: Ateles fusciceps (assembly GCA_036589455.1). Lineage (NCBI taxonomy): Eukaryota > Metazoa > Chordata > Mammalia > Primates > Atelidae > Ateles > Ateles fusciceps. Next base: position 7,213,274 of record JAZHEH010000113.1, read on the forward strand.
TTACCATGATTAGAGTGTCTGGTATGTGAGGCTGTTAGTTGTCTCTGATTTGGGGGATATCTTGTGACTTGTTCTCTGCCTGAAAATGCTGAATCAAGTTTAATGGAAATCTGCCAATAAGGAAGAGTGTTTGGAAATTTTGAGTAGTTTTCATTTGAGATCTTAAGTTATTGCACTCAGAACCTCAAAGCAACTGCTATGAGAAAAACCAATTCCAAGGGGATTTTGTATAGAAAACTGCAGGTTACCAATGAGTTCTCTTTCAGCAGCAACTCCCACCCCCACCCCCACCCCCCACCCCAGTGATTTCAGAGGAGAAGGAAAGTGTAATGGGTCTATTAACCTTAACTCCTTAAAGAAAACAGCAGTTTTTTTTTTATCAGCAACGTGAAAAAAAAAAGAAAACAGGAGTTAGTCCTCAATGGCCGTATGTGTTTTCTGGAAGCTTGGCTAGGAAGCAGTCTAAAGGAATCATGTTCCCAAGGGTTGCTTTCACAACCCTACCCTGTGGTTGAGAGAATGCGCTCTGGAATCTGATGAACGTAGGTTTGAATTTTGACTCCACCTTCAATCAGCTGCATGACTTTTGACAAACTGCCTCGTTGCTTCAGCCGTAGGTATTCTCTGTACAATGAGAACCATAAAAAGAATGGGCGAGCTGGGTGTGGTGGCTCACGCCTGTAATCCCAGCACTTGGGGAGGTGGAGGCGGGTGGATCACCTGCGGTCTGGAGTTGGAGACCAGCCTGGCCAACGTGGAGAAACCCTGTTTCTACTAAAAATACAGAATTAGCCGGGCGTGGTGGCGCATCCCTGTAATCTCAGCTGCTTGGGAGGCTGAGGCAGGAGAATCACTGGAACCCGGGAGGCAGAGGTTGCTGTGAGCCAAGATTGCGCCATTGCAGTCCAGCCTGGGCAACAAGAGCCAGACTCCATCTCAAAAAGAAAAAAAAAAAAAAAGAATCGTCGAGATCATGTGTGTGAAGGGCTTGGCACACTGCTTGGCGCAGTGTTCATGAAGTGACAACATACTGTTAATTTTTCACCAAAAAAAGTGAACTGACATCCAGAAACTAAAAAGAGGAAGGCACAGGCGCCGCTAGCAATGAGGAACCTTTTGGCCTGGGACCTTTGGAAGAAAAAAAATCGGAAGGGTGTGTGGCTAACAGAGGACACTTGACTAAGGACTGAAACGTTAGTTCAACTTTCAGAGGAACTCTAATGGCCTTGCACCCTAAAAGCAGAGAAGAACGACATGCTTGGATGGGTGAAGGAGCTTGAAGTGAGGAGGGGCTTCCTTACTCACAGAATGCATGCCCATGCACACACATGCATTCACACACGACTTCCCATAATCTGTCATTCAAGGCTGGAAAGTGGGAGGAAGAAAGAGAAGAGGCAGCAAGGGTGGGTGTGGAGCAGGAAGAGAAAGCTATGTCCAAAAAAAAAAAAAAAAGGAAGGAAATGGGGCTGGGAGTGGTTGGCTGCATAGAGGGCTGGAAGGAGAAAATAAAACTGGCTTCCAGGGGACGGAGGTGATTGCCCTCATTTAGATTTACCCCCGAGAATGGGTCTTACCTGAATTATGGAGTGCCTGCTGTGTGTACTTGCTAGTTTAGCACTGAGAGTGGAGTTGATCTATGCTATAAATCCAGCCTTGGAGGTGCTTACCCGCCTGTAGTGGGCTGAATAGTGGTCCCCCAAGTTCATGTTCACCCGGGACCTCGGAACGTGACCTTGTTTGGAAATAGAGTCTTTGCAGCTGTAATTAGTTAGTTAAGATGAGATCACACTGGAGTAGGGTGAACCTTAAATCCAATGATGGATTTAAATTCTTAAATCCAGGCTGGGTGTGGTGGCTCATATCTATAATCCCAGCACCTTGGGAGGCTGAGGCAGGTAGATCACTTGAGGTCAGGAGTTCGAGACCAGCCTGGCCAACATAGTGACACCCCATCTCTACTAAAAAATTAGCTGGGCATGGTAGCTCACGTCTGTGGTCTCCGCTACTCGACAGCCTGAAGCATGAGAATCGCTTGAACCAGGGAGGTGAAGGTTACAGTGAGCTGAGGTCATGCCATTGCGCTCCAGCCTAGGGGATGGAGTGACAGGGTGACTCTGTCTCAAAAAAGAACAAAAACCCAAGGACATACAGAGATACATACACATGCAGGGGAGGAGGCCGTGTGAAGTCAGAGGCAGAGATTGTAGAGATGCATTTACAAGCCAAGGAACACTAAGGAATGCCAGCATCTACTAGAAGCTGGGAAAGGCAGGGAATGGCTTTACCCTAGAATCTTCAGAGGGAGTACAACCCTGCTGACACCTTGATTTTAGAATTCTAGTTTCTAGAACTGTGAAGAGAAATTTTTATTGTTGTAAGCCACACAACTCATTATAATCTGTTTTGGCAATCCTAGGAAACTAATACACCATCATGAGAGAAAAACAAGCCAGGCATGGCGGCTCACATCTGTAATCCCAGCAGTTTGGGGGACCAATGCAGGAAAACTGCTTGAGCTCAGGAGTTCGAGACCAGCCTGAGCAACGGAGGGAGACCTCAGACTCTACAAAAAATTTAGAAAGAAGCCAGGTGTAACGCATAGCACACGCTTGTAGTGCTAGCTATTTTGTAGACTGAGGTGGGAGGATTGTTTGAGCCTGGGAAGTCCAGGCTGCAGTGAGACAACGATTGTGCCACTGCACTTTAGCCTGGGTGACAGTGAGACCCTGTCTCAAATAAATAAATAAATAGATGGGGTTTCACCACGTAGGCCAGGATGGCCTCCATCTCTTGACCTTGTCATCCGCCTGCTTGGGCCTCCCAAAGTGCTGGGATTATAGGCGTGAGTCATTGTGGCCAACATGGTGAAACCCCATCTCTACTAAAAATACAAAAATTAGTCAGGCATGGTGGAAACAAACAAACAAACAAACAAAAAACAAAAATAGAAAATAGGCCCTCCTCATTTTGCAAGGCACTGTATTCATGGAAACTCATTTGTATCAGAACCCTGTCCTCCCTTTTCATGGTTCCATGGTAACCAAGGTCAAGTTTCAGTTAACATGAAATATACTATCACACTGAGAAAAAAGAAAAATACCATAGAACCATACAAAGCAAGGACTGCCTGTGTACACATGTGCACACACACATGAAAAAGCACAGTCTATAATTCAATGGAACATTAATAAAGTGCAGTGCAAGGCCACTGTGAGAAGAGAAAGATGCAGAAGGAGCTGGGGTGAGTTGGGAAGAGCTTCTTGGCAGAAGCTCGTTTTGATCAGAGTTTTAAAAGGTTGGAAGAACTTGGGGTGTCAGAAAAGTCACAGGGGAATGCTGGGGTGTTATTTTCTTCCAGGGTTCTGATACCTCCTCTACCACTTGCTTGCTATACCATCTTCACCTACATGCACCTGTTTTCTCTTCTGTGGAAAGGTGATCATATATCCCGATTTTCCTGGAAACACCCAGACCTAATCATCCACAGGAGCCACTTGGACTCTCAAAGGTGGCCTGGTTTTTCTTTAATTTTCTTTTTTTTCTTAAACATTTTTCTCTTTTATTTACTTCTCAGAACATGCCACTTTAGGTGGCCTGGTTTGTATTAAAAACATTGGGGTTGTCTTTATGTTTTACATTATTTGTTTACTTTTTTGAGACGGAGTCTTGCTCTGTCACCCCGGCTGGACTGCAGTGGCTCAGCTGGCTCACTGCAACCTCCAGCTCCTGGGTTCAAGCAATTCTCATGCCTAAGCCACCCGAGTAGCTGGGATTACACGTGTGAGCCACTGCGCCTGGTCTACTTTCTACTTTTCAAATATGAAATTATGACATTGGCCGGGCGCGGTGGCTCACGCCTGTAATCCCAGCACTTTGGGAGACTGAGGTGGGTGGATCACTTGAGGCCAGGAGTTCTTGGCCAACATGGTGAAAAACCCCGTCTCTAAAAAAAAAGAAAAAGAAAAAGAAATTATAACATTATATTAAATATGCCTTTCAAATGACAATTTCCCTGGAGATTCTGATACTCAGCTATCCTATGGTGGGACATTCCCTGAATAGAGAACCACTTGACTGGTGTGTCACTGAGTCATTTCCAGGCAATTTAGCCTAAGGTTTTAAAGCAAGGGCTCGAATCGCTCGAGCTGGGATTATACCTAAAGACCACCACTGTTAGCTATGTGACCTTGACGTTCATTTACAACTGCCCCTTCCCCATTTTGGAGGTCCAGTTTTCTCGTTAACACAATTAAGCTGATAGCAATGCACAGTCTGTAGAATTGTTCAGATGATTGGATGGTATACAAAATCCTTAGCACAAAACCTTTCATAAAGTAATGATTTCTTCAGTGGCAGTTTTGGTCGGGCCGGGTGGCTCACGCCTGTAGTCCCAGCACTTCGGGATGCTGAGGCCGGTAGATCATATGAGGTGAGGAGTTTGAGACCATCCTGGCCAACATGGTGAAACCTTGTTTCTACTAAAAATACAAAAATTAGCCGGGCATGGTGGGGGGGGGGGTGCCTGTAATCCCAGCCATCGGGAGGCTGAGGCACGAGAATCGGTTCAACCCGGGAGGCGGAGGTGAGTTGAGATCATGCCACTGCACTCCAACCTAGCAATAGAGGGAGACTTGTCTCAAAAAAAAAAAGTAGTTTTTAAAAAAATCTGAGAATTCTGTTTAAACTTCACAGAGTTTATTTGGGTTTGATACTTCGAGACTGTAAGAGTGGAGACACTACAGAGTGCAGACCAGCTTATCAGCTGTGTTGTGGGTGGGGGCTGAACTCCAGTACAGACTATCCTCAAAGGCAGATAGTGGGAGAACAGAAGACGCAGCTGCCCAGGATTGGGTTGTATGTATACCTTGTTATGACTTTCAGCATTTCTGTCTCTGTGCCATTTTTTTTAAGGTTATCGCCTCAGAGCAAGACAGCATGAAATTATGGGGAAAATTTAAAGAATGCTTCATCCCTCATGGCTTTTTAGTTGCAAGAAACAGAAACGCCTACTGGCTAATTTAGTCCTAAAAGGAATTTTCTAGAAAGGTGTTGGAGAACTCCAGAATTGATAGAGATAGGAAAGCCAGGGTTGAGACAGGTTTGACACAGGCAATACCAAATGTTTGGAGAGCTGGATGATTTAGTCACTCCATGGACAGCCACCAGAAGAGATGTGCTCTCTCTGGGGTCATTTCAGTTAAGACTCAAAGTCCGGCCAGGTGTAATGACCCATGCCTGTCATCCCAGCACTCCGGGAGGCTGAGGTGGGCAGATGACGAGGCCAAGAGATCGAGACCATCCTGGCCAATATATTGAAACCCCGTCTTTACTAAAAACACAAAAATTAGCCAGACATGGTGGCACGTGCCTGTAGTCCCAGCTACCCAGGAGGCTGAGGCAGGAGAATCACTTAAACCTGGGAGGTGGAGGTTACAGTGAGCTGAGATCACACCACTGCACTCCAGCCTGGCAAGAAAGCAAGACTCTGTTTCAAAAAAATAAATAAATAAAAGATTCAAAGTCCTGAGAGGAAGAGTCTGCATTGTCTTCTCTGGGCATCTCTGTGGCTAGAAGAGGGCAGGCACTTCCTTAAATCTACAAAGACCACCCAAATTTGGTAAGAGAAAATTCCAGGTCGGGCCTGGTGACTTACGCTTGTAATCCCAGCACTTTGGAAGGCCGAGGCAGGAGAATCTCTTGAGTCCAGGAGTTCAAGACCAGCCTGGGCCACATGGTGAGACCCTGCCTCTATTAAATTTCTTTTTTTAAATCAGAAATTCCTGCTCATAAATTTTTTTTCAATTTAAAAATAATATATATAGTCCAGGTGCGGTGGCTCACGCCTGTAATCCCATCACTTCGGGAGGCCGAAGTGGGCGGATCACGAGGTCACGAGATTGAGACCATCCTGGCCAACATGGTGAAACCCTGTCTGTACTAAAAAATACAAAAAAATTAGCTGGCTGTGGTGGCGTGCGCCTGTAATCCCAGCTACTTGGGAGGCTAAGGCAGGAGAATTGCTTGAACCGGGAGAGGTAGAGGTTGCAATGAGCCTATGTCGCACCACTGCACTCCAGCCTGGCACCTGGCGACGGAGCTAGACGCTGTCTCAAAAAAAAATATATATATATATATTATATATGTTTTATATATATATTATATATGTATGTTTTATATATATATTATATATGTATGTTTCATATATATATATATATATATGTTTCATATATATGTATTATATATATATGTTTCATATATATATATGTTTCATATATATATATATATATATTTAAGACAGGGTCTTATTCTGTCCTCCAGGTTGGAGTGCTGTGGCACAATCTCAGCCCACCGCAACCTCTGCCTCCTGGGTTCAAATGATTCTCGTGCCTCAGTCTCCCAGATATCTGCGATTACAGGTGTGTGGTACCACACCAGCTAATTTTTGTATTTTTAGTAGAGATGGGATTTTACCAGGTTGGCCAGGCTGTTCTCGATGACCCACTCGTCTCTGCCTCTCAAAGTGCTAGAATTACAAGTGTGAGTCACCACGCCTGGCCAAAAATAAATTAAAAAAAGAAAATTCCAGAACGACATTGGGGTGGATTACCCAAAGAGGAGGAAAGAACTTTGAGCAGTCCCAAGGCCATAAAGTCTCCCTGGAAGTGAACTTGAGCTGCTGTCTCAACCTACTCTTGAATGCCTGTGTCTGTGTACAGACAGGGGTTGCTCCCACTCCCGTCTGGACCTCAGCTTTTTCATCTGTAAAATGAGGCAGTCCACTCACGTGACATTAGTAGTCTTTCCATCCAGATTGTTCTCTGGACTCCGGCAACTCCCACGGCTCTGATCTCTCATTTCCTTGCATTTAGACTCCAAACCTCCTGCCACCAAGGTCACAAATGGAGATTGAGACATCTGAGGCAGTTTCCGAAGGGCAGATCACTGGCAGGAGGCCCTCTGGCAAAAGCCCATGGGCATGCAGCGGCATTCCACAGCAGTGCCCACATTTATGCTGGGGAAGGCAGCAGTCTCGGTACCTGGGAGGGAGAGTATTTGTGTGGTGAGGGAAATGACAGCCTGGTTTGTTAGGAAGAGAGAGGGCCCTGCCAGGCTCCTGGAAAAACAACCTCAGGATCCGTGTCTGGCCTGAGTAGATCATGAGGCTGAGGCGCAAAGATGGGGTTTCTGTCCACTCTGAGCTCATCACACCACAGTGCTATTAGATCTCGAGGAGGTCCTGCACCTTGGGGAATGTTTCCTCAGTGCTTCATCTGGGAGCCTTCCAGAGTCACACAGGGCACCTTGTTAAAAGTTTGTTGAAGCAGCTGAAGAGGTCTTAAAACACGTTAAACTGGCACAAGCCATCATGGATTTTTCAGCTTAGTGGTAAGAGATGGCAGATGAGTCAGGCTGGGTATCAGAGCTGACCCAGGCTTGAATCCCAGCTCTTTCACTTTTCTGCTGGGAGACCTTGTGCAATTTACTTAATTTCTCAGTCTTTTTTCTCATCTGTCAAATGTGCGTAATCATAGTTACCTATTCATGTGGTTGTCATGAAGATTCAATGAGAAATTTTTTTTTTTTTTTTTTTTTTTTGAGATGGAGTTGTGCTCTGTCGCCAGGCTGGAGTGCAGTGGTATGATCTCGGCTCACTGCAACCTCCACCTTCCGGGTTCAAACAATTCTCCTGCCTCAGCCTCCTGAGTAGCTGGGACTACAGGTTCATGCCACCACACCTGGCTAATTTTTGTATTTTTAGTAGAGACAAGGTTTCACCGTGTTGGCCAGGATGGTCTCGATCTCTTGACCTCGTGATCTGCCTGCCTTGGCCTCCCAAGGTGTTGGGATTACAGGCGTGAGCCACCGTGACCAGCTGAAAAGTGTTCTACACAGTTCTAGGTACATAGAAAACACTCTATAAATGCTAGTGTTATTATTCTTTTTGCTTACTTGTTTTAAGTCTCAGTCTTACTGTGTCACTCAGCTGGAGCGCAGTGGTCTGATCATAGTTCATCGCATCCTTGACTGCCTGGGCTCAAATACTCCTCCCACCTCAGCCTCCTGAGTAGCTGGAACTACAGGCACAACACCATCCCTTGCTAAGTTTTGTATTTTCTGTAGGGATAGGGTCTTGCTATGTTGCCCAGGTTGGCCTCAAACTCCTAGGATCGAGTGATAATCCTGCCTCAGCCTCCCAAAATGATGGGATTACAGGTGTGAGTCACCGCACCTAGCCTTATTATTCTCGTTATTACTGTTTCGTCCCAGTTGGAAAGACTTGAACATTACCTGGTCTGGGTTTACTGACCCATGCTACAGGCAGAATACTGAGGCCTGGAGGGAGATAATGGCAGTGTAGAAAATCCAGTGTTCAGTCACACCTGTAATCCCAGCACTTTGGGAGGCTGAGGCCGGCGGATCACCTGAGGTCAGGACTTCAAGACCAGCCTGGCCAACATGGCAAAACCTCATCTTTACTAAAAATATAAAAATTAGCCTGGCGTGGTGGCAGATTCCTGTAATCCCAGTTACTTGGGAGGCGGAGGCAGAAGAATCGATTGAGCCTGGGAGGAGGAGGCTGCAGTGAGCCAAGACTGTGCCACTGCACTCCAGCCTGGGTGACAGAGCGAGGGTCTGTCTCAAAAAGAAAAAAAAAAGAAAGAAAATCCAATGTCCTAACATTCAGCACCAAGACTTTCCCCCCACCGCCCCCCGACCTTTTCTTTTTTTTGAGACTAAATCTTGCTCTGTTGCCCAGCCTGGAGTGCAGTGGCATGATCTTGGCTCACTGCCTCCCAGGTTCAAGCGATTCTCCTGCCTCAGCCTCCTGAGTAGCTGGTATTACAGGCCCACGCCACCTCGCGCAGCTAGTTTTTGTATTTTAGTAGAGACAGTGTTTCACCATGTTGGCCAGGCTGGTCTCAAACTCCTGACATCAAGTGATCTGCCTCCGCCTCTTGAAGTGCTGGGATTACAGGTGTGAGCCACCAAGCCTGACTTACTTTCGCCTTGACTATGGGGATGGTGCCACCTTGACCACAGGACCCAGATAGTCCTGGTGGAATCAATGTGACCTTCCCCAGTGTGAAGTTTGTCTTTTTTTTTTTTTTTTTTAAGAGACAGAGTTTCGTTCTGTCACTGAGGCTGGAATGCAATGGACTATCTCAGCTCACTATAACTTTTGCCTCCTAGATTCCAGTGATTCTCCTGCCTCAGCCTCCCGAGTAGCTGGAATTACAGGCATGCACCACCACACCCAGCTAATTTTTTTATATTTTGGTAGAGAAGGGGTTTCATCATGTTGACCAGTCTGATCTCAAACTCCTGACTTCAAGTGATCTGCCCTCCTCGGCCTCCCAAAGTGCTGGGATTACACGTGTGAGCCACCGCGCCTGGCCTGTAGAGTTTGTCTTTAGACAACAGTCCAAACTCTTAACGAGGGACTTGGATGATCTGGCTTGGGTCCACCTGTGGGTCTCCCCCAGGGGTGGAAATTCTCTTGTCCGTTCTGCTGCTTCCATTCTGGTTTGCTCTCCATTTCCTGAACATGTCTCCTCTGTTTCATAGCAGGATGTCTGGCTTACCTAACTCCTACCCACCCTCCATGTCTTGGCTAGAACCTTCCTGGAACTTCTAGACTGTCAGATGCCCCCACAGACTCTGTAATTCCTCAACCCTCTGCTTTGTGCCTTGCATCTGTTTAGGTAACTATTTACTTAAATGCTTGTATCATGCCACTCTTCTCCACTAGACTGTTGAATCTGTTTCTTCCATTCTGGTGCCTCCTTTGTTTATTGGAGGTGCCCAATAAATATTCGCTGACTGGGCCAGTCTGGGTGTGGGGGATAAGACCTGGTATGGACTTGGAAATTGGGGGAGTTTGAAAGTTTCATCTCAGCAGAAAGGCAAGTACACATCCTGCATCTCAGAAGACCTGAGGTCTTACTTTGCTTTGATATCAGTTAGGATTCAACCAGAGCCCGACGTCGTAAACTAATTCAGCCAAAAGCCAGTGGAGGGATCTCAGGAAGATTGCATCTTCTCCAGGGGCTTCATCTAGAAAGCGAATGCTAAGGTTGTCTCCACCTCTGAGTCATGATCCCATATCTTAAGCCTCAAGCAAACAGGCCGGGTACAAACTCCTTTGGACATAAACTTATCACCAGTCTCTTTGTGGCCATGGATCTCAGCACCTGAGTACATTGACTGCATTTATTCGACAATGTGCCTGCCAGGCTCGGTGGCTCACGACTGTAATCCCAGCACTTTGGGAGGCCAAGGCAGGCAGATCACGAGGTCAGGAGATCAAGACCATCCTGGCCAACATGGTGAAACCCTGTCTCTACTCAAAACACAAAAATTAACTGGGCATGGTGGTGAGTGCCTGTAATCCCAGGTACTCGGGAGGCTGAGGCAGGAGAATCGCTTGAACCAGGGCATTGGAGGTTGCAGTGAGCCAAGATCGTGCCACTGCACTCCAGCCTGGCACCAGAGCGAGATCCAGTCTACTTTGGGAGGCCGAGGAGGGCAGATCATGACGTCAGGAGATCGAGACCATCCTGGCTAACACGGTGAAACCCCATCTCTACTAAAAATACACACACAAAAAAAGATTAGCTGGACGTGGTGACACATGCCTGTAGTCCCAGCTACTTGGGAAGCTGAGGCAGGATAATCGCTTGAACCCGGGAAGGGGAGGTTGCGGTGAGCCGAGATCGGGCCACTGCACTCCAGACTGGGCAACAGAGCAAGACTCGGTCTCAAAAATAAAAATAAAAAAATAAATAAAGTAATCGGGTCCGTTCTATGTACCCAGTCTGTGCTAAGCATGGGTGATATCATGACCTATAAGCAAGTAGTTCCAATTCTAATGGGGAAGCGAGAGGAGGAAACAGGCAATTTCAATATGGTGTGGCTGAAGACGTGGAGAAGCCTGGTGACAAGGAATCAGAAAGCCCTAGGGATGAATCTTCATACTGCGTTATTATATGACCTTGAGAAACGTTACCTGCTGTCTCTAAATCTCAGTACCCTGCAGTGTAAAAGGAGGAAGTGTAATTTTCTAAGGGGTTGTTGGGAAAGAAAATAAAACATGAGCCAGGCACGGTGGCTCACTCCTGTAATACCAGCATTTTGGGAGGCTGAGGCGGGCAGATCACCTGAGGTCAGGAGTTCAGGACTAGCCTGGCTAACGTGGTGAAACCCCGTTTCTACTAAAAATACAAAAAATTAGCGGGGCCTGGCGGCACGCCTGTAATCCCAACTACTCAGAAGGCTCAGGCAGGAGAACCACTTGAACCTGAGAGGCGGGGGCTGCAGTGAGCTGAGATCGCGCCACTGCACTCCAGCTTGGGGAGGAAGAGCAAAACTCCGTCTCAAAAAAAAAAGAAGAAGGAAAGAAAGAAAGAAAAAAGAGAAAAAAAGAAAGAAAGAAGGAAAGAAATTGCCTCCATAAGGTTGTAGCCTAGATGAGAGCAGGTGATGTGTCAGGAGATGAGGCAGGACAGGTAATGACAGGGCAGATCTTGAACAGGTAGGAAGGTAATGGTACTTTATAATCAGGGAGAAGATACTGCAGAAAGCCCCAGGCACAAGATGAGTAGGCAGCAAGAGAGCAGTAGCAATGTGCCAGGGAATGTGTGGACAGAGCCTAGAGGTGTTTCAGAGGCAGAATCTAAAGGACTTGATGTTACATTAGAAAGGGAGGGTGATCAAGACCAGCCTGGCCAACATGGCGAAACCCTGTCTCTACTAAAAATACAAAAATTAGCCAGGCATGGTGGCGGGTGCCTGTAATCCCAGCTGCTCGGGAGGCTGAGGCAGGAGAATCACTTGAACCAGGGAGGCGGAGGTTGCAGTGAGTTGAGATTGTGCCTTGCACTCCAACCTGGGTGAGAAGAGCAAGACTCCATCTCAAAAAAAAAAAAAAAAAAAAAGACAAGAAAGGGAGGGTAAGCCAGGCATAGTGCCTCACGCCTGGCATCCCCACACTTTGGGAGGCCAAGGCAAGTGGATTGCTTGAGCCCAGAAATTTGAGATCAACCTGGGCAACATGGTGAAACCCCACCTCGATCAAAATTTTAAAATTAAGTGGACATCTGTAGTTCCAGGTACCCGGGGGGCTGAGGTGGTAGGATCACCTGAGCCCAGGAGGTTGAGGCTGCAGTGAGCTGCAATCATGCCACTGCACTTCAGCCTCGGTGGCAGAGCGAGACATTATCAAAATGAATGAATGAAGCAAGGAAGGGACGGAGGGAGGAAGGGAGCAAGGGAAGGAGGGAGGAAGGAAGAGGAGAAAGAGGGAAAGAAATTCTCATTTACTAAACCTGTGCTGGACCACTTCTCATATCTTATCTCATTTAATTCTCTCAAAAGCCCTGGCGGAGAGGTCTGGCTCCCACACTCTCCTGGCCACTCCTTGATTTGTTTCCCGGCTGTGGATCAGGAAAGTCAGGCTCAGAGCAGCAACCCTGGGTCAGGCAGCTTTTGGGGGCACAGCCAGATTGAAACTCAAGTCTGTGGGACCTCAGAAGCCACGTGCCATCTTCCCTGACATTCCTTCCTAAACCTATTCATTTCTCCCCTTCCCCTGTGGAACTTTGTTTTTTTAAGAGATGGGATTTCACTTTGTCACGAAGACTGGAATGCAGTGGTGCAGTCATAGCTCTCTGCCTCGTCGGATACCTGGACTCAAGGGATCCTCTTGCATAGCTGGGACTTCAGGCATGCATCACCCAGCACATTTTAAATGTTTTGTAGAGACAGGATCTCACCATCTTGCGCAAGCTGGTCTTGAACTCCCAGGCTCAAGCAATCCTCCCACCTTGGTCTCCCAAAGTGCTGGGATTGCAAGATCTAGCCACCATTCCAGGCCTACTTGTGGAACTGTTTTTTTTTTTTGACATGGAGTCTCACTCTGTTGCCCAGGCTGGAGTGCAATGGCGGAATCTCCGATCACCGTAACCTCTGCCTCCTGTGTTCAAGCGATTGTCCTGCCTAAGTCTCCTGAGTAGCTGGGACTACAGGCGCATGCCACCACGCCCAGCTAATTTTTGTGTATTTAGTAGAGATGGGGTTTCACTATGTTGGCCAGGCTGGTCTCAAACTCCTGACCTTGTGATCTGCCTGCCTTGGCCTTCCAAAGTGCTGGGATTACAGGCCTGAGCCACTGCGCCCGGCCCTACTTGTGGAACTTTAAAAGAAAAAAAATGAAATCCTAGGTCCCACTTTCTGAACATTCTGGTTTAGCAGTTCTTAGATGGAGTTTGGAAATCTCTGTTTTACAAAAGGTAATTCTGAAAACCGGTTTCTAAAACATACGGGCTACATTCTATGTCGCTCTCAGGAGCTTAGCACCACAATTGCCCAAAGAGTCAACGCAAAGTACATCTGTTCCTTTTTGCGTGCCCATCTTTTCTTTTTAGAACTTGTCCTTCGCCTGCCTGATGGTGCTAGCAGCCGCAGGGCTCCAAAGCTACCACAGGAGAGGGGCTGAGATCCAACCGATCCGCTGGCCTCAGAGTGGGCGCATGACTGCGGGAGACGATTGGAATTCTGTCCAAGACTTTTACCTTGGAGGGCAAGAGGGGCCCTGTCTTTGAGAAGCTTGTGTAAGCCTCCAACGGTTGGCAGCCATCTTTGCCCCAGGTGGAGACAGATCCTGACTGAGATGAAACTCTAGAGACAGGCTATTGTGTAAGCCCCTAGATTGAGTCATTCCTGCTTTTTCAGTTACATAAACTAATAGATACTTTTTTTTTTTTTTTTGCTTTTGCCCATTTAAGCTGAGTTTCTGTCATTTGTCACCAGGAGATCCTGACTGATAGATTCAGAGAAGCTATTGCTGAGGCTTTTGCTGTCTGGAATGAGGTAAGTAGACATGGGGAAGAGATTTGGCATGAACTGAGGATGAAGCATGGGACTGAGTGGGGTGAAAAGACTGACAGCACCAGCATGTAGAAACTTAAACTAACGGCAGGGCGTGGTGGCTCACGCCTGTAATCCCAGAACTTTGGGAGGCCAAGGCGGGTGGATCATGAGGCCAAGGATCGAGAGCATCCGGCCAACATGGTAAAACCCCGTCTCTACTAAAAATACAAAAATTAGCTGGGTGTGGTGGCATGCACCTCTAGTCCCAGCAGAGGCTGAGGTAGGAGCATCGCTTGAACCTTGGAGGTGGAGGTTGCAGTGAGCTGAGATCACGCCATCTCACTCTAGCCTGGTGACAGAGCAAGACTCTGTCTCAAAAAAAAAAAAAAAAAAAAAGAAAAGAAAGAAACTTAAACTATAGGGCAAATGCGTGCATTTATTCATTCATTTGTTTACAGGCTCATTCATTTTCAAAACAATTTTAGATAATGGACATCACTCCTGGTCTTCAGGATATAATGATGAAAGAGAAAGACACAGTCTTTGTCCACAAGGAATGTAGCAATAGAGAAAGAGAATTAAGCAGGTTATTTACACACAAGAGCACATGAACCTGTGCTGTGATATAGGAAGGGAGTCCAGAGAAGGAGACCTGGCCTGGCCTTTGAAGTTCCTACCTGGAAGAATCAGTACCTGTAGTGGAGGCTGTGTTCGGGAATGCATCCTTCCTCACCTCTGTTCCACGCACAGCTGAGAGCTCCAGGCACTGAACAGACAAAGATGGAAACTGCCCTGGAGATGCCTCCATCTGGCTACGTCCTCTCCTTTGTTCCTCTATCTGCAGTTCTCCCTCTCTCAGCTCTGTCCCATCAGCATCTAAGCTAATTATCTCTTCTACCTTTGATAACATAAAATAAAATTTGAATCAATCAAATCAAGTCAAATAAAAATCTTTGACCTCACTTGATGTATTCATCTCTTTTATTTTATTTTATTTTTTGAGATGGAGTCTCACTCTGTCACCCAGGCTGGAGTGTAATGGCGGGATCTCGGCTCACTGCAACTTCCGCCTCTTCAGTTCGAGTGATTCTCCTGCCTCAGCCTCCCAAGTAGCTGGGATTATAGGAGCCCACCACCACTCCCAGCTAATTCTTTTTTGTATTTTCAGTAGAGACGGGGTTTCACCAGGTTCGCCATGCTGATCTCGAACTGCTGATCTCAGGTGATCCACCCGCCTCGGCCTCCCAAGTGCTGGGATTACAGGTGTGAGCCACCATGCCTGGCCACTATTCATCTCTTTTTTCTCTTCTCAGCTAACTCTCTTGAAAGGTGGTCGAGAACTTTGTCTTACTTCCTCTGCTAATCATGCATCAACATCCATCACCCCATCAAAATGAGTCTTTCTTTGGCCATTCATCAAAGGTTCATTGAGTCCCTATTAGATGCTGGGCACTTACGTCGGCACTGAAGATTCATTGTTAAACAAGACTGATGGTGGGACCATTCCTCAAGGAGTTGATTTAAGAGGTAGGATGAGCAATTTTCTCAAAAAGTGAGCAGTATTATCTCAGGCACTCCCATTCCCCCGTGGAACCTTGTCTGGACGTCGGAGGACACTAAGTGAGCCACAAAGGATGAAGAAGAGCATGCCAGGCTGGTGGGTGGCAGTGCCAGTGGATAGGTAGGTGGTGGGTAAACAGTGTTTTGACCAGAAGGGATGAGGTATCTGAAAAAGCTCACAGGACATGGAGCACTGGGAAGAATGGCTTTGGACTTCATTCTGAAGATAGCAGGACCCCTCAGGATGATTTTAAGCAGAGAGGGGCATCACTTTAGCTGTGATTGAGAAGGATCACCGGGATTGCAGAAAAGGTTCACTGGGACTGATGGAGAAGGCAGAGGGTCTCAAACTTCGTCAAGTCCTCCAGAGCTCGTTGAAACAGTTTTCCAGGCCCCATCTCCTGAGATTCTTTCTTTCTTTCTTTGTTTTCTTTTGAGACGGAGTCTTGCTTTGTTGCCCAGGCTGGAGTGCGATAGGGTGATCTCCGCTCACCACAACCTCCGCCTCCTGGGTTCAAGTGATTATCCTGCCTCAGCCTCCAGAGTAGCTGGGATTACAGGCATGCACCACCACGCCCAGCACATCTCCTGAGATTCTAATTCAGACTGTGTACCTGCATTTGCAACAAATTCACAGGCGCTGTGGGTGCTGCTTGTCTTGGAATCATGCTTTGGGAACTCTTGGAGACGGTAGGCCAGGGTGGTGGGAGAATAAAAAGGCAGCTGTTTCTGGAGATTGATTGAATGAAGGGAATGAAAGAGAGGATGCCAGGTGGATGGGGCTGTCATCCCACTTAGAAGGGACGTAGCCAAGGAGCTTCCTTCATGTGGTTAAATCCGACAGACCTTCCTCTGCTATCTTGCTGTGCTTCTGGCTGTCTTTGACACACCAGGGCTTCCTCCCTGATGTTGGTTACCCCCTTTCCTCCCAGCTTCTCTTCATCTCTCTGAGGTTATCTTCTTCTTTGGCTCCTCTTCCAGCATTTCCTGGGCCCTTTCCTGGATTCCATTTTCTCTGGGGAGAGAAGGAATGTCTTTAGCAGCCCCTGTAGCTTGAACCCTCTCTTGCTACATAGTAAGCTCTAAAGTGTTTGTAAAATAGAGCCAAATTGCCTGTTTTCAGCCCAGCGCGGTGGCTCACACCTGTAATCCCAGCACTTTGGGAGGCCGAGACGGGTGGGAACTCCTTCACCTGATGGAAGGAGTTCAAGACCAGCCTGACCAACATGGTGAAAACCCATTTCTACTAAAAATACAAAATTAGCCGGGTGTGATGGCACATGACTGTAATCCCAGCTCTTGAAAGGCTGAGGCAGGAGACTTGTTTGAACCCCGGAAGCAAAAATTACAGTGAGCTGAGATCACAGCATTGCATTCCAGCCTGGGCAACAAGAGCGAAACTCCATCTCAAAAAAAAAAAAAATTGCCTGTTTTCTGTGTTCTCCACTAATGCATACCCCTCAGCGCCAGGACCATATTCATCCCATTTATCTCGGTACCTCTTCCCACCTCTAGCATGGCATGGGCAGACAGTGTGCTCAAATGTTTGTGAATGAATACATAATTTCTGCTCTCACCATTTTGCCAGCTTCATGAATGCAGGCAAGTTACTTAATCCCTCAAAGTTTCAGTCTTCTCATTTGGGAAATGGGCATTGGAGATAGAGTTTATTTCCTAACTGCTGCTTTGGGGACGAAGTAAGATAATACGTGTAAAAATGTTGGCCAGGCACGGTGGCTCACACCTGTAATCCCAGCAGTTTGGGAGGTCAAGGTGGGCGGATCACCTGAGATCGGGAGTTCGAGACCAGCCTGACCAACATGGAGAAACTCCGTCTCTACTGAAAAATACAAAATTAGCTAGGCGTGGTGGCACACACCTGTAATCCCAGCTACTCAGGAGGCTGAGGCAAGAGTGAGGCGGAGAATTGCTTGAAGTGAGGAGGCGGAGGTTTTGGTGAGCTGAGATTGCACCATTGCCCTCCAGCCTGGGCAACAAGAGCTAAACTCCATCTCAAAAAAAAAAAAAAAGTTTAGCACACAGTAAACATTTAACTACTATTACTGTGAGGTTTTTTTTTTTTTTTTTTCTCTGTTGTTGTTGGTTTGTTTTTGAAACAAAGTCTCATTCTGTCCCCCAGGCTGGAGTGCACTGGCTCAATCACTGCAGTGTCCGCCTCCTGGGTTCAATAGATTCTCCTGCCTTAGCCTCCCGAATAGCTGGAATTACAGGCGTGTGCCACCATGCCCAGGCAATTTTTTTGTATTTTTAGTAGAGACTGGGTTTTACCTTGTTAGCCAGGATGGTCTCGATCTCCTGACCTGGTTGTCCACCCGCCTTGGCCTTCCAAAGTGCTGGGATGGCAGGAATGAGCCACCGCGCTCGGCCATATTACTGCTGTGTTGTTGCTGGTTCTTGTGTAACTTGGGGACAGCCATTTAACTTGTTTAAACCTCAGTATTGTCACATTCAACAACTGTCACATTCTTCCAGCTGGCGGTTGTTGGGTCTGGTGAGATGGAGAGTCTGGAAGAGTGTATGTATGTAATAAAAGTTCATTCTCTCTCCGGGAGCTCTCTCCTTTCCCACCCCTATAGACCTCAGTCTGCACTGGGGTGTTTTATCCCTTAATGCGCTGACGGGGATGACAATGGAAAGAAAGTGTTGGGGATGGGGACTGAGCTCCCCAGGTATTGTTTGAAAACAAAGAACATTCCTTTCAACCTCAGAAGATCTACATCCCATTAACACTTGTTTCCCTCAACTCTGTCTTCCGAAAGAGCTTAGCGTAGGCTAATAATGAATGAAATAAAATTAAACACGAAATCAATTTAGAGTCATTTACAGTCATCTCAAACCAGTTTGGCAAAGCCAGGATTCCTGGGTGTTTTCCTCTAAATGTATAGTTAGTCTAAGTTCTCTCTGAAGGAGGTAGAACAAAGAAATGATTGCTAAGGCTTTGGAGGTAGGTAGTAGAGTCTTTTTTAGTTTTTTATTTCTTAAAATGAGTCCCTGTTCTCATCCTGCTGGCTTTGTTTTTACTCTTCTTCTCCTTTATTATTGTTATTATTATTATTTACTTATTTATTTATTTTTGAGACAGAGTCTCGCTCTGTTCCCCAGGCTGGAGTGCAGGGGCGCAATCTCGGCTCACTGCAACCTCTGTGCTTCCCGGGTTCAAGCGATTATCCTGCCTCAGCCTCCTGAGTAGCTGGGACTACAGGTGTATGCCACCACGCCTGGCTAATATTTTTGTATTTTTAGTAGAGACTGGGTTTTACCATGTTAGCTAGGATGGTCTTGATCTCCTGACTTCCCAGAGTGCTGGGATTACAGGCGTGAGCCATTGCACCTGGGCATTCTTTTTCTCCTTTAATATAGGCCTAGAATGTTCTATCACCTCAAAGGAGGAGCCTTTTGTAAAGTCCTCTAGCAGTACATTTAAAGACAAAGGTGGAGGCTGGGTGTGGTGGCTCATGTCTGTAATCCAAGCACTTTGGAGGCCAAGGCGGGCGGATCACCTGAGGTCGGGAGTTCAAGACCAGCGTGACCAACATGGTGAAACCCCGTCTTAAAAAAAAAAAAAAAAAAAAAGACAAGGGTGGAGAACATCCTTCAGCATTTTCTAGACTAAGGATTATTTACTGTTGGGAAAAAATGGTACAGGGGACCCTAGCATGTATACTGAAACATAATTATCTACTGAGCCAATTATAGTTATTGCAAACAAACCACAGAAAACCCCCTAATGCAACAATTTTTGTCTTCTTTCCCAAGCTTTGTGTGAGAATTTGTCTTGGAGACCAGCAGAGAACCTTTCACTTATGCATCCAAGCTGGGAGCTCTCTAAGTATTAGGCTGGGAGTGTGAAAACTTTGTTCATTTTCAAATTTGATGGATTGTTTTTATACTGTTAATCTCCTTTGTTGCTTCCAAATGGCAGCATAAAATAACACTTCCTTCCTCTTTATGCATTCCATCCCTAAACAAAATCATTCCAGGAATCCCCCAGGGGAGAGTCATTAATTCCTGGATAGTGTCATGGGTAAAGGACATCGTCAGAATTAGCGTATTCCTTCTTATATATTCCTGACCAAATTGCAGACTCCTCCCCTTCACCTCCGATTCTTGATTATTATCTACAAAACAGATTGCACAATGGCAGAGACCCCTGGGACTCCCTGGCTTGGCTCTGAGGGCCAATTTGTATTGTGGTCAAGATCAGCCTGACTCTTGGAAAGGAAGTTGGCATCTGTCCTGTTTTCAGAGCCATTCTCTGGCTCAGTAAAGGTAAGAGGTGGCCTAATAGGTACTTGGAATGGTTCCTTTCTATTCCCGTAGCCAAGCTCCACATCCCTAAAGTTCTTTCCTGAGCATTTGGAACGGAGAGTTGTTTTCCTTGCTAGGAACACTCTCTCCTATTCTGAGGGCTTGCCTGGGCTTAGTGATTCAGACTAACACCTTCCCAGTTCCCAAGTGAGTCACCCCAGAGCTGCATTCCAGCCCTGGGCCGCAAAGGGGCAAAGACCCAACTGCCTCGCTTTTGTAACACTTTGAACTACTCAACTTCTGTGGATTGCATCTCCCTTTGAATTTCGCCTATAGACGTGCCAATTTGAAGCTGTAAGGGCAGTACTTAGGACTCAAAAGAAAGATCAAGAAAAAGACATTAAGGTCTTGAATAGATTATTCTGAGTCAGAGCCCAAGACAGTAATTATTTATTGATTTATGGGTGGTGTTAGATTGAAATCCCTAAGAGCAGGGAGCTGAAGACCTACTCTGAGATGGAGACAATGAGGTCATTAGAATAGCAATAGTAACTTTCATTTACCTATATAATCAGCATCATTTCTGGTTTGGGCCATAGGTTTTCAGAGGCTTATAGTTAATATGCATGTTCAAAAACACCTTTTCAAGGACTCAGGATGAGCATGTGTCATGAGTATGTGAAAGAAGATGGAAGCAAGGAGACTCTGTTGTTTCTAAAATGATGGCTCCCATGACAAAGAATAAATGTGTTTTATGATCTGAACTGGCTTCTTCCTAGAAGCCCTCGTGAATCTGATTCAACAAATGGATAAGGTAGGAGTCAAAGTGGTGACCTGCTCAAAGTGAAAGGAAAAATTCAACAATGAACAACAAAATAAAAAACAAAAAGAAAGGGAGAACTGATGCCCGATCAGGCTTAGATGTTGAGACTTAAAATACATAACCCACTGGACTGTAACTCTGTCCTCAAAGCAGCCATCTGATTCCTACCATCGTTTGAGAGGTGGCTTGGACAGGGTAGGAGTAAACAGCCTGGGTTCGAATCTCACTTCTGCTCTTTCCTGGCAGTGAATCTTGGGTGTGTGGATGAATCTTTCTGTGCCTCAGCTTCCCTCTCTATTTCTAATATGGGGGAAATCAACAGTACCTCCTTCATAGGGTTGATGTAGAGTTAGGAATAAAATGCTTAGGAGTGCTTGGCACACAAGTAGAGCTTAGCATTGTTATGACTTGAGTCCGTCAATCAGGCCCCAAACTTTCGCCATCTTAGCACTAATGACCCAGATGAACCAAGGCATGATAGTGAAGGGTTGTGTTTTGAACAGAATGGGACCTGGATGCTGCTTTTTATGATCTGCGTGGCTACAGAGACGTTACATAACCCCTTTGAGCTCTTCTATTTCCTTGTTTGTAAAATAGGGTTAATAGTGGCATTCCTCCCAGAGCTCCTCTGCGGTTTATGAGATAACCCATGGATGGGACTGGCGCCTGGTTGTGAAGGCAGCAGAGGTTGGTTCCTGCCCTTTCCCCATCAACTGTCTCACTGGGCAGAATTCCTGGGTTTGGATTGAGCTGGGGGCTGGCATTGGTTAACTAAAGTAACAGGAGTTTCTTCTTCACCTTCCTCCCAACCCCCAGTCCTTATCCGTCTTTGTGTACTCAACTGTTACCTTTGACCTCTTGTATCTCCTTTGCCTACCTCTAACCTTCTCACCAGCCTTCTGCCATTTCTTCTTTTAACTGTCAACTCCGGCTCTATCCATAATCTCCAGGAAGCATCTTATAACCCCTGAGAACTTGAAGCCCTTAAGGCCCCCAGACCCATTTCAACAGAGGAAAACTCTTGCCTTTCTCAAAACCACTTTCTTTTAAGGGGCAACTGATGAAAACAAACGGGTGGTGATGGCGTGGGGAGGAGGAAAGAAAAACAAAACATTCACAACTTAAGATTTGGCTCAATGATATATCTGCCAGTTATTTTATTTTTTCTAAAAACAATAGAAAAAAAATCAACTTTAAAAAGCAAAATGTACTTAAATAAAAAAAATTAGGATTATAGTACCTATAATGCTAGGTACTATACACTAGGATTGAAATTCTGTGTAACTGCTATAAACGTTTTATTAAAGTTATTTACATTTAATGGCAATATTTACAGAGAAAAGTTGTGTAAATCTTAAAATTTTTTAAAAACAATTCTTAAATACAAATCTGTTAAAGAAAAAAAAAGATGGTAAGCATAAAAAAGTTCTTTTTATGCCCAAAGTCCAATTTGAGGCAGTTTACATTATGGCTAAATCTTTCAGTCTCAAGACTCAGCCAAGGTTGTGAGGTTGCATTTGATCATGCGTTGCAAACAAGTTCATGGGTAATGGATGTTGACGGTTCTGCTAGACGGAATCTTTTTCCTTACTTTTCCTTATGCACAAGAGTTCCGCAGTTGTTCAAGTTTGTGTTTCAACTGTTCTCGTCGCTTCCGCAACAAGTCCTTTTCAGAAATGAGCTTTTGCTCCTCGGCTTGGACGGACAGGATGTATGCTGTGGCTTTCTTAAGAATAACTACCTTGGGGGCCTTTTCATTGTTTTCCAGCTCTGGGATCTGGTCACGCAGGGCAAAGAAGCTCCGTTTGAGCTCGTTCCTCCTCTGGCGCTCCAGGACGTTGTGCGTTCGCCTCTTGTCATTCTCCTCCGTGTCCGAGGACCTGGGGCTGGTGCATTTTCGGTTGTTGCTGATCTGCCTCAGGACTCTGACACTGTCCAACTTGACCCTCTTGGCAGCTGGGTAGTCCTTCCGCGTGGAGGGAGGCGCTGCGTAATTGTGCTGATGTGTGGAGACGTGGCACCTCTTGAGGACCAGTGGGCTGTGAGGAGGTTTGCTGTGGCCTCCAGAAGACGGTGACCCTGACTCTGACCTTTTGCCAGGGGGCTGCCTCTTTTCCACAGAAACAACATCGATTTCTTCATCCTCTTGTTCCTCCTCTTTAAGAAAGGAAACAGAAATCACTCGGTTAGCGATGTTTCATTAAAATGATCAATTACCAGATGTAATGCTGTAGAAATATAAGGCATTAATATGTTAGAAAGGTCTTTGGACATAATGATCTCCCCAGAACCAATCTAGCCAGCCACCCTACCTCCTCTCACCACGAAGGCAGGACAGCTGGGTGATGGCACAGACAAGAAAACTACCATTTCCCAGGATACCACATTGATGCCAGTTCTTACCTAAGACTTAATGAGGCTTTGGACACACCCAAAGCAAAGCTCATTCCCAAGCACCTCCTATTTTTAAGGGACTTTACCAAGAACCCTTCAGGTGTTGCAAATGAGACCTGCAAATTGCTCGGTATGACTTTAGCAACTCCCTATTTTACTGGAAGTGAAAAAGAAAAAACAATTGCAGTTTTGCCAAAAGTCCAAGAGGATGGGGTAAGAAAAAAAGTCCTTGCAACTCAAGGATTTGCTTTCCAGTGTTCAAAGTAGGCTGAGAAGATCCCAGCTCCTCAGCCTCACTCTTCAGGCAGCTGACTGGCTCCTGCATCAGGGAGGCCCTGCTTGGCCTCTAACCACAGCCCCCATTAAGAGAAAAGCAATTCATTCATCTCTCAGAGATCAATCCTCTTATCCCCATTCCCCCCCATCCACCCACCCCGGGGGCAATTAAAATGCTTACGGGAGGTAAGAAGTGGATTAAGTTGTGAAATAAGCCGGGTTTAAAAACCTAAAAGAAATTCTTGAGAGGTGGGAGAGAAAGGAGGAAGAGGACTGGCAACAAGGGCAGTCTAAGGGGAAGGGATGCGAGGAAACGCTAAAGCCCAGGGTCTCAGAGGTGCGGAGTTCCCAAATCTGTCCAGATCTGCTCTCTTTCCTACTAAGAGAAAGGCAGGGTCGACTGAAGTGACCCATTCAATAAAATGCCAATGAAAATGGGAGAGATATCCAGCCGCCCCCCTTTGGACAGGCCTGGACGGGCTCCGCTTACCAGAGTCGCTGCTCGTGGTGGGCGGTGTCTCCTCATGGAGCACCAGGGGCTCCGGGCTGGCCCGCGGGGAGGACTCCGTCGAGGACAGCAGAGAGTCCGAGGACGGTGAGAAGGTGCTGGAGTCTGGCGAGGCGCAGGGCTTGGGCGAGCTGCTGTCGTTGAGCGGGTACGGGAAGACCACCGAGGGGTCGATGCACTCCGAGGCGGCGGCGCTCAGATCCTGCAGGTACAAGCTGGAGGTGGAGCAGACGCTGTGCCCGCGGGCGAGGTTCGGGCTGCCGCTGTCTTTGCGTGCCGCCTGGTAGGAGGCCAGCTTCTCTGAGACGAGCTTGGCGGCGGCCGAGAAGCCGCTCCACATACAGTCCTGGATGATGATGTTTTTGATGAAGGTCTCGTCGTCCGGGTCGCAGATGAAGCTTTGGTTCACCATGTCTCCTCCCAGCAGCTCCGTCACCATCTCCAGCTGGTCGGCCGTGGAGAAGCTCCCGCCACCGCCGTCGTTGTCCCCCCCGAGGGGGAGAAGGGCGTGACCGAAACGCAGGAGGTCGAGCAGAGCCCGGAGCGGCGGCTCGGGGGACAGAGGCGGGGTGGGCAGCAGCTCGAATTTCTTCCAGATATCCTCGCTGGGCGCTGGCGGCTGCAGCTCGCT
This sequence comes from Ateles fusciceps, assembly GCA_036589455.1. Classification (NCBI taxonomy): domain Eukaryota; kingdom Metazoa; phylum Chordata; class Mammalia; order Primates; family Atelidae; genus Ateles; species Ateles fusciceps. The sequence continues at coordinate 7,237,607 of JAZHEH010000113.1, forward strand.
CTGCTGCTGCTGCTGGTAGAAGTTCTCTTCCTCGTCGCAGTAGAAATACGGCTGCACCGAGTCGTAGTCGAGGTCATAGTTCCTGTTGCTGAAGCTGACGTTGAGGGGCATCGTCGCGGGAGCCTGCTGGAGGGGGCACACAAAGCGGGAGGCAGTCTTGAGTGAAAGGGGTCTTGGTGCAGAAACCTGGCGCAGCGCGCAGGGCGCACCACAGCCCTGGACCACTCCCCTTCCCGTGCTATCCCCTAAAGCGACTGGGTGGTCTCGGTGGGGCAAAAAAGGTGGGGAGGGCACCCTTTCACCCTCTTTGGGCAGCTCCCTACTATCTCAGACATGCACTTTGCGAACCAGCAGCTTGGTGCCCACCGAGTCCCAGCCCCCGGGAGCCGGGGAGCGCGAAACCCAAGAGGCGGCCCCGCAGCGGCGAAGGAGGAATCGAAATCGGCCTTGGTCTCCCCTTAAGAGGCCGCAGGAGGCGGCGGTGAGGATTTGCCAAAACCCAAGGCGCAAAGTTTTGCGCCACCTGAAGGAGAAGGCGAGAGGCGCCTGGGCGCTAGCGGCGGCGCGCACCCCGCTCCCGCTCCCGGGCCCCTCTGCCGCGGCTGTTCCCACTCGTGCCCTCGCTGCGCTCCTACTCCCGCCGGCGCCGCAGCCCCTCCCAACCTCCCATCTCCACCGCCCCCGTCCCCACCCCCCAATGCGCCCCCCTTCTTCGTTTGCCGGCTTTTCTTCTGTTCTCTCGCCGGCTGGAGTGGTGAGCTCAGCCGCGGGCTTTAATACCCCTCCATAAATACAAGGGGGCTGTCAAATAATAACAGGGGCATCTCCCTGCGCACTCAATACGGCGACGCAACTGCGCCAGAGACCGCGCTGCGATACCTTGCTCTGAGCCACCCGCCAAGGGTAGCAGCTGTTCTGGAACAGCCCCGACCCCCGCTCCTCGCCATCCCTCCGCATCTCAGGGGCGCGAGGACACCCGAGGGCGGCCGCGGCAGGGGAGTCAGGGCTGGGTGCGGAGATTCGCCCCTGGTTTTTCCAAGTCAAGGATTCCAGGAGAATCGGACCCATCTCCGCCTCCCTTTCCCCCTGCCTGCGCCTTCCCAACACCACGTCCTAACACCTCTGGAGACCCAGGTTTTAAATTGCATGATTGTTTTTTAAAAAGCCAAAATGCGAACTTCTTAAAAGGATCAGGGCGAGTTGGAATCGCTGCGGGGACGGACCGGCGCGAGGGACGCGCCGCAGTGTCTGTCTCCGGCTGTCAGAAATGCGGTGAGTCGAAATTTAAATGCCCTCCCGGAGACAGGGAAAAGTCAGCGGCCGCGGAGCTCTCCGGCTCACACAGGCGATATGTGGTCCCTACTTCAAGGAGCTCAGGATGCAAGGGGTTTACTGCCCACCCCAAAGCAACCCCCAGCCCCCCAAAACCCAAACAGCAATTAACACAATAAAGCAGGAGTGTCCGACCGGCCGGGAGTGAGCGTTAACACATTCCTAAGGCAGAAATCTAGAAAGGCTAGTCTTAAGAACACATTCCCGTTTTCCCCCTGCTGTCTCCTCTCCCATCTTGACAACTCACTTTACCTCGATCCAGTTCTGGATCACCCCCACCCCACCCCAACCTACCACAACTACTCTGAGAAAAGTGTCAATAGCACAGGAATGGGAGAAAAGACAACCTATTTCGGCATTAGACTCATCTCAGCATTAAAGCGATAAAAAAAAAATAAGACAAATGGACCCCGGTGCCTACCTCGTTTTCCACTGCCCGAAAAAAATCCAGCGTCCAAACTGCGGCAAAGAGACCTTTTAGAGGAGCGGGTCCCGGCAGCGGCAGGGATGTGTCCCCAAATGGGCAGAATAGCCTCCCCGCGTCGGGAGAGTCGCGTCCTTGCTCGGGTGTTGTAAGTTCCAGTGCAAAGTGCCCGCCCGCTGCTAAGGGCAAAGTTTCGTGGATGCGGCGAGGGTTGAGGACCGCTGGCTGGGGGGGGTCAGCGGGAGGGCTCGACCGGAGGCGAAGCCCCCTTTTCGCTTCGGATCTCCCTTCCCAGGACGCCCGGAGCGCAGCTCGGCTCGCCCGGCTCTTCCACCTTCGCCTGCCCGTCCGCTCGCTCCCTCTGCCTCTCGCTGAAATTACTACAGCGAGTTAGATAAAGCCCCGAAAACCGGCTTTTATAATCAGCGCGTTCCCTCCCTCCGTTCTTTTCCCCGCCAAGCCTCTGAGAAGCCCTGCCCTTCTCGAGGCAGGAGGGGAGCCCGGGACTGCCGGGGCCGGCAGTGGCGGTCGCCGGGAGCAGCACAGCTCGGGGGTCCTCAACCGCGCAGACCCTCGCACTATAAAGGGCTGGTTGGTGGGCGGGGATTCGCAAGAGAGTATCTTTTTTTCTTTTCCCCCACGCCCTCTGCTTTGGGAACCCGGGAGGGGGCGCTTCTGGGGAGGGGGGTGGGGAGGAGATTCAGCCCTGCAGTCGAGCACTTTAGTTCTCGGATGTAAACAGAGTAAGACAGTCGCATGAATTAACTGCGCTTGCCTCCCATTTTCTTTTGCTCTGGCCCAAACCCTCTCTTTCTCTGCTGCTCCTGCGTAGCAGCACCGTTTGACAGACCGCATCCTTGTCCTGTGAGTTTAAATAATCGCAGGCGGAACAGCTGCCCTCCACACCGCGAATACACTGCGCGCCCACCTCCACGCCACGCGCGTACCAGGCGGCAGGGCGCCTCCCTAAGGCTGGGGCAAGGGCCGCACTTGGATCAGGAGTCCCAGAGAAAGTGGAGGAAACAAGGGCATTAATGGGCGCGCGTTCAGAGCGTGGGATGTTAGTGTAGATAGGGAGAAATGATAGAGGCAGAAGGAGGAACATGATGCCGAGAATGATTAAAATAACTCAGCAACGCATTGCCACGTATACTTGGAGAGCGCGTTATGAATAAACTCCCATCGCGTTTGTTGGGGGGTGTCATGCATTATGCATTATGTATGCACAGCTATCTGGATTGGATACCTTCCATCCAGACTGAGTCCCCCAATTTGCTGCCAAAGCAGCAGAGACCGCCCCTCCCGCCCCGCCCGCGCAGGCCTCCGTGGGGCCCCGTGCGGAGGCGTCTGTTCCTCCTGGACGCGCTAAGCCCTGAGATGTTTCTGTCTGTTTCCGAGCTGGACTAGGGCGGGACGGAGGTTGCCTGCTCTCTGCCAGTCAGTACCCCACCATCCCACGCCCGCGCCTCTCACACGGAGTGCCCAATTTCGCAGCCAGGTTTTAGAAGAGACAAATCCTCTTTGCGCCCTGTGGCGCTGGTTTGCACCAGTCTCGGGCTCCCGGGTTTGGGAGAAATCAAAGGCGCTAGACGGGAGAATATGGGGCGGGGGTGCGGGGGACCCGAACCGCGGGACCGGACTTCCTAAAGAGGGAAGTGGAGAGCTTGTGGACTGAGACGGGGGAGTCAGCAGAGACCCTTGTGAAAAAAAAAAACCGTTAACTCTTTCCTCCCCCGCACAAACCGGACGTTAAATCCTTTTCCAGGTCCTCTTTCTCCTTTTATTATTATAAACCAGGTCATGCACAAAAAAATGCATCGACTCTGATCAAAGAAGGGGAGAGTAGTATTACTTCCGTGCCTTTTTGAGGGGGGCGGGGTCTTGAGCTAACTAAAATTTGGCTACCTTTCAGGCATTAATTTCCTAGTTCACTGACTTCAATTTTTTTTTTCTGAATACTAGTGAAAGTGTATTATATGTAACCCGCAAACATGTATTCACATTTCATTCACACTTCGACTTAGCTAGTTGCCCAGGCCGACACATGATTTGTTCGCTCCCTGAAATCATCTATATTTAACACATAACGCATATTCCCTCGGGATTTTTTATTTTGTGCTATTCCAAGGTATGAAAAACAAAAGACATTCTTCTCATCCTTGGTAAACTTTTCTCTCACTCCACCGCCTCCAAAATAGAAAACTATTCGGGGAGAAAGGGTGAGTGTATAGCCTGAACACTGTTCAAGATGGGTTATTACTCACTGAGTTTGCAGCTCGGCGTTCAATTGTTAAGTGAATATAGTAACTTCCCCCAAATCAGACGCACAGCACAATTCAGCTTTAAGGATTGCAAATTACTCCTGCCTCTAGGCCTTTGCCGCAAACGTGGGGAACAACCAATCGCTAGGCTGGATTTTGCTGCAAAGCGTCCTCCCCCGCTCCCTCTCCCGGCTGCACCCGCGTTCGGGTTTGCGAAAGTAAAGTAAGTGTGCCCTCTACTGTCAGGAAAGATCACCGCGCCTGGATGTCAACGAGGGCGGAGGTCGGGTGGGGGCAGGGGCGTCCGAGGTGCAAGGTTTCCAGCTGGGGAAGGACAGGCGGTTCCTTAAAGTAAGTTTCCAGCCACCTCCTTGTTATTCTTTCAGGTTGGCTGCAGAAGGGCCGAAGAAAGAGGAGTTACTGGAGGAAAAAGTGGTTCAGAGGTGACTCTATTCAACCGCATAAGAGATGGTGAAAACTAACCCATCACTACTTAATGGAGAACCGGTTATGGCAAACCTGAAATAAATCACAAGTACATCCACGAAAACAAAATGAACCCAAACAAGCTTTAGCCCCTACATCTTAGAAACTCATCATTTTTTTTTTTTTTTTGCGGAGTCTCACTTGTTGCCCAGGCTGGAGTGCAGTGGCTCGTTCTTGGCTCACTGCAACTTCTGCCTCCCGGGTTCAAGTGATTCTCCTGCCTCAGCCTCTTGAGTAGCTGGGATTACAGGCACCACCACTACACCCAGCTAATTTTTTGCATTTTAGTAGAGATGGGGTTTCACCATGTTGGCCAGGCTGGTCTCCAACTCCTGACCTCGTGATTTGCCCACCTCCGCCTCTCAAAGTGCTGAGATTATAGGCATAAGCCACCGCGCCAAGCCTTCATCATCTTTTTTAACCACCAAATTTGAAAGCAAGACACTGGGATTATTGGGGAAAGGGGGACACAGCAGAAGGTGATGGATATTTGGTTTGTCCTGTTATTATTATTAATTATTTATGATTATTATTTTTGAGACAAGGTCTCCTTCTGTCACTCAGGCTGGAGTGCAGTGGCACAATCATAGCTCACTGCAACCTCGATCTCCCCAGCTCAAAGCTACCCTTCCACCTCAGCCTGATACCCCAGCCCAGTAGCTGGGACTACGGTGCGCCACCACACCAGGTTAATTTTTTAACTTTTTGTAGAGAGGCGGTCTGGCCATGTTGCCCAGGCTGGTCTCAAACTCCTGGGTTAAAGTGATCCTTTGGCCTCTGCCTCTGAAAGTGCTGGGAATACAAGTGCGAGTCACCACTCCAGGTCTTGGCTTATTATTTTTATTTTTAAAATATTGGGCTGGTGAATAATAAGCAGTTGTTTTAATAGCAAGAAGGAGTATTTAAGACCTTATAGAAAAAAAGTGTGAAGTAATAGAAGCATTTTATATTTATTTATTTATTTATTTTTTATTTTTTATTTATTTTTATTTTTTTTCATTGGACATTTGTACAATATTTATTTATTTATTTTTGAGATGGAGTCTTGCTATGTCACCCAGGCTGGAGTGCAGTGGCACAATCTTGGCTCACTGCAACCTCTGCCTCCTGGGTTCAAGCAATTCTCTGCCTCAGCCTCCTGAGGAGCTGGGATTACAGGCACCTACCACCACTCCTGGCTAATTTTTGTGTTTTTAGTAGACATGGGGTTTCACCATATTGGCCAGGCTGGTCTTGAACTCTTGACCTTGTGATCCGCCCGCCTCAGCCTCCCAAAGTGTTGGGATTACGGGCGTGAACCACTGTGCCCGGCACATTTTATTAAAAGTCTTCTGTTTTTTTGAGACAGAGTCTCACTTTATCACCAGGCTGGAGTGCAGTGGCGCAATCTAGGCTCACTGCAACCTCTGACTCCCTGGTTCAAGGGATTCTCCTCCCTCAGCTTCCCGAATAGCTGGGATTACAGGTAGGTAGCACCATGCCCATCTAATGTTTGTATTTTTAGTAAAGATGGGGTTTCACCGTATTGGCCAGGATGGTCTTCATCTCCTGACCTCGTGATCTGCCTGCCTCGGCTTCCCAAAGTGCTGGGATTACAGGCATGAGCCACCTCGCCCGGCAAAAGTTTTAATATTAAAATGAGTATGCAATAAGGTTGAAGTGAATGTGAAGGAAATTTACCTGGCACGTGTCCCTGGTCAAGTAGATTTTTATTGGGCAAAGGATGCCTGAAGGTGTCTGATCACTTAGATGCCTTCAGGACTTTAGACAGTGGAGGGTCCTTCCTGGAAGAGCCTTGTAGGGTGATTTCCCACGAATCTGGCACTTTTGCCATTACTCTAATTGAAGCTAAATGAGTGCTTTCCACAAGGGCACGCACTCCCCCCGCCCAAAAGAAAAACCCTCAACAATAAACAAACAACAATCACAAAACCAAAAGTAGGTCTGACTTGGCCTCATAGGATAGTTGTAGTTGTTGTTGTTGTTGTTTTTCTGAGACTTGTTTTTGCTTGTTACCCAGGCTGGAGTGCAATGGCGCAATCTCGGCTCATCGCAACCTCCGCCTCCTGGGTTTATGCGATTCTCCGGCCTCAGCCTCCAGAGTAGCTGGGATTACCGGCATGCGCCACCATGCCAGGCTAATTTTGTATTTTTAGTAGAGACGGGGTTTCTCCATGTTGGTCAGGCTGGTCTTGATTTCCTGACCTGAGATGATCTGCCCACCTCAGCCTCCCAAAGTGCTGAGATTACAGATGTGAGCCACTGCACCCGGCGGTAGCTTTTGAAAGTTGCTAAAGTTGACAGATATACCGGATCTTCAGATCTGACTCTCAAATTATGCCAGTCCAGTGTAGGGCATGTGAGCCCCAGGCAGATATAAATGCCTGTGGATTTAGGACTCAACCTCACTCTCCCCCCAGGCTGGTGACATCACCCGAGGTGTTACTTCAAGTAACAGCTTGGCGCCGTCTCCATTTTTACATGAGAGAAAACAGATCTCAGTCAGGTTAAAGGACATAACTGATTTTTTTTTTTCCTTTGGTAATTTTTGAGACATACTTGACCTAGAGTAGACATTTGCTGGGTTGAGAAATGGCTGAGATTACTAGTATCATATATGATTACCAAAGTGATACATGTCCATTGGAAAAAAACACTGAGAAATAGAAAAGGGAAAGGGCCGTGTGTGGTGGCTTATGCTTGTAGTCCCAGCACTTTAGGAGGCTCAGGTGGGAGGATCGTTTGAGGCCAGAAGTTCAACAACAGCCTGGGCAATGTGGTGACATGTCATCTCTTAAAAAAAAAGAGAAAGAAACGAGAGTTTCTTCTTTATTTTTTTAAGACAGGGTCTCACCGTGTAGCCCAGGCTAGAACGCAGTGGAACAGTCTGCAGGTCACTGCAGCCTTGACCTCCCTGGACTCAGGTGATCCTTCTATTGGAGGCTCCTGAGTGGCTGGGTCTACAGGCACACACCTCACATTTGGCTAATTTTTGTATTTTTTTGTAGAGATGGGGGTCTCACTATGTTGTCCAGGCTGGTCTCAGACTCCTGGACTCAAGTGATTCTCCTGCCTCAACCTTCCAAAGTTCTGGATTTCAAAGGCATGAGCCACCACACCCATCCTCTTCTCCTTCTTCTTCTTCTTTTTTCTTTTGTAAATAGAGATACATTTTTGGTAGAGATCTCACTATGTTGTCCAGGCTGGTCTCAGACTCCTGGACTCAAGTGATTCTCCTGCCTCAACCTTCCAAAGTTCTGGATTTCAAAGGCATGAGCCACCACACCCATCCTCTTCTCCTTCTTCTTCTTCTTTTTTCTTTTGTAAATAGAGATACATTTTTGGTAGAGATCTCACTGTGTTGCCCAGGCTGGTCTCCATTCCTGGCCTCAAGCAGTCCTCTGGCCTCAAGCGATCCTCCTGCCTCAGCCTCCTGAGTAGATGGAGTTACAGTGTGAACCACGACATCTGGCCCAAAAGTGTTTCTTAATCCTGACCAGTCAGAGGTAGTTGATGAAGTTTTTTTTTAAGGAGACATTTTTAGGGACACCCTTAGTCATTCACCTCCAATTTATTTTGGGAAGACCATGGAAGGTGTCTCCTGACTGATTGCCCCTTGCTCGTTGCTCTAGCGGCACTCTTGTGTGTTGGCTCCCCCTCTTATTTGGAGCTGCTGCTATGAATGGGTTGGGCTTCTAAGAAAAGGCAGGTCTCCTAGAGGGCTGTGGTTGGGACTCCAGGTCAATAGTCTGATGGCGCAGCCTCACGGAAGAGTAGTGTGTTGCTGAAGGAAAGATTTTTTCCCATCAGATGGTACAAATAAGAATCATTCATTCTTGGCCTGTAATGCCAGCACTTTGGGAGGCAGAGGTGGGCGGATCATGAGGTCAGGAGTTTCAGACCAGCCTGACCAACATGGCAAAACCCCATCTCTACTAAAAATACAACAATTAGCCGGGTGCCTGTAATCCCAGCTACTCAGGGTGACAGAGTGACACTCAGTCCAAAACAAGAAATCATTCATTCTCACAATGACAAAGTCTCACAGTAGTAGTCATGCCATTTTTATACTTAGGAAAAAAGAAAAAAGTGCAGAGAGAATGAGCAGTTTGATCAAACTTTCTCCTTTCTTCCCAGAGACACAAAAGGGGAGATTCAGAATGCGAGACTTGTGTGAAATAACACCAGTTTCCCCCACCCAACACCTTCTTTGAATATCTCTTTCCCTACCTCTCAAAAAACTTCCACTGAGTTGCTCCTCTAGAGATAAGAGAAGTTAATAATATGGAAAGCAACTGGACATGGTGCTGAAAAGCTAGCGAACTTGGGGGTGACACTGAAGCCCCTCAGGGTGGCTGAGTTGTTATTTTTAAAATTCCTTCAAGTCACGTGCGGCCTGTCAAGAGGTGAGGTGAGGGAAGAGAATAATAAATGTCTATCTCCAGTGGAAAGATCGCTTTGAAAGAAGGGCTGTTAGATTAAAAACCAAGCTAGCCAGGGAATGTTAAAGGAAGAGAGGGTCTCGCAAGCATTTTAATGCCAACCATGTGTTCCAATGAGCAGAATGCAGGAAAGCCCTTCAGCAGATGAGAAAGTGAAATTCGGCATCACTGATTCACAGGAATGACAAACACGGCGGTGAAGAAAATCTGCGTATTTTAAAGAATGCATGTTTTTTTGGTTAGTGGCCTTTCTCTTCCTGGCTTCTAGTATACAACATTCATTAAAGCAGCTGAGCAAAAATAATAGATGTTTTTAAGGCAAGGCCTGAGAGCGTACATATCCTGTGTTGCATTGAGTTCCTGAGGATGTTTCCTTATTCTCTGGTCTTCTAGATCTCAGATCGTCTTCTAGATCTCAGATCCTAGCAGAAGGTCTCAGGATGGACCTAGTAAACTCTGGTCACATCTCCAGGGTGGCCTTCTTTTATTTTTTTTTTTCTTTGCTGCAATCCTGCCTTACTTCGTAGCTACTAGGGTGGACAAATGGTTCCTTTGCTGAACCTCTTCAAAGGCTTGGTTTATTGTTCTGTAAGCGCCAAACCCAAGCCAGTCTCAAAAGCTTCCACACTTTGGCTCACTGGCCTGTCTTTGCTATGGTCCTTTTGGTTGACATGTGTTCCCATAATGGACCCTTGCGGAGTTGGACATACAGGTCACTGCAAAGGAAACCCTTAGAGAGAAATATCTGCTTTTTACAATTCGATCTTCATAGGAAGCCAGTAGAACAGGAACCTATTCTTTCAGGGACCTGCAGAGATCCCAAACTGTGGGTTCTGACTTACTTTTCAAAGCCATACTTTCTGAGAGTAGCTCACTCTTGGTTGCTTATTTCTTTCTTTCTTTATTTAGAGACGGAGTCTCTGTCGCATAGGCTGGAGTGCTGTGGTGTGATCTCGGCTCACGGCAACCCCTGCCTCCCAGGTTCAAGCCATTCTCCTGCCTCAGTCTCCTGAGTAGCTGGGACTGCGGGCATGCACCACCACGCCCAGCTAATTTTTGTATTTTTTTTGTTTTTTAAGTAGAGGTGGGATTTCACCATTTTGGTCAGGCTGGTCCCGAACTCCTGACCTCCTGATCTGCCCACCTTGGCCTCCCAAAGTGCTGGGATTGCAGGTGTGAGCCACCGCGTCCGGCCCTTATTTTGATATTGTTTGTTTCCTCCGTAACGTCTTTTACATGGACTTCATATTATAGAAGGTGCTTTCTTGAAGGTATCTCGTGATACCTTCCACCAAAGCCACTGGCCTCATTCCCATTTCAATTTTGGACTTTGCTGCTTGCTGTCAGGCTTTTGGAAATGATTATTCTTTCGATTTCCATAAATCAGTGGGTCTCAACCAGAGGCAACTGGCAATGTCTGGAGACATTATGGGTTGTCACAAAGGGATGGGGCCTTACTACTTGGCGTTTTAGTGGGTCGAGGTCAAGGACGCTGCCGAATGTCCTACATTGCACAGGACAGCGCCCGTAACAGAGTGGGGCTCAAATGTCAACAGTGCTGCGGTGGAGAATCCCTGGGTTCGCTCCACACTGCCCTGATTAGATTCCCACATATTCGGCTTTCTCTTCTGCTTCCCTTACGGGCTCACTTTCCTCTTCACCCACTCCCTGTAGCTGTTAGAATTGTCTTACAGTAGATTGCTGAGAGCTCCTGGCCTCTCCCACTTCATTTAACCTTGCACACTGATTACTTTTCCTCTTCATTGAAAATTCTTCTGTTGCCCCCCCATGGCCCAAAATGAGGTTCTCCCGTATGAGCTTGGAATTCCAAGCCCTCATGCATCTGGCCTCCACCTTATCTTACCCTATTTCTCAACCAACTCTGCACTTCAGAGAAACAGATCTATTTACAGTCACTCTGAGTGACACACAAGTTTCCACCTCAGCACTTTGGCTCAGGCAGTTCCCCAGACTTACTGTCTCTTCTCTTGTTGATTTATCTAAGAGCTACCTTTCCTCCCAGCCCAAGCTCAGGCCCCACTTTCTCTGTGGACTCTTCCTTTTTCCATAATTATCTTACAGAATCATAAAAGTATGGAGCCAGAAGAAGTTCTGGAAAGCATCTAATTAAGCTGTTCTGAAACATAAACCTTTGTTCTCAGGGTGGAATCTGGGTCTCCGGCTAAAATAGACCAACTGTGGCCTTTTCTAGCTATCAGAGAAAGGCCTCCTTTTTCTCTTCTTCATGAGATTATAAATGTTCTGGGGGTAGGGGGAGGCTAGGGGAGGGGATAGCATTAGGAGAAATACCTAACATACATGACGGGTTGATGGGTGCAGCCAACCACCATGGCACAAACCTGCACGTTCTGTACATGTATCCCAGAATTTAAAGTATAATTTTAAAAAAAGAAAAAAATAAATTAAAAAAAAATAGAATGTTACCAGCCCCTGAAAATAAATAAATAAATTAAAGTCCCAAGGCCAGGAATCAAGTCTGGCCCACAGTGAATGCTCAGCCAATCCTTTTAGAGAGAATGAATGTATGCTCACTCTCCACTGGGTAAGAGAATTAAGTCAATGGGAAGACTTTCTCAATAACTTTTTGGCTATACAAGAACCTAGAGTATAAGCAGAGGTTGCTGAATCAGCTTGGTTGGAGACCTACTCTTGCTAAATCTGTCAAGTCACGTGACCTCTCTGAATTTTACTTTTCTCATCTGTAAAACGGGACTACTATAATTGTACCATCTATGTTATTGAAGGTGTTCCAGGAATTAAATGAGATAATACACTTAACACGGAGCCTGCTACCTGTCCCACACTCAGCAAATGTTAGCAATTGTTAACCGGAGTCCCTGCTTTAACAGAAAATTACATATTGAGCTGTTTTAAGTTCAATGTATCAGTATTTCATTGTGTTTCATAGTGAGTTCCATGAAACTGATGTCCTTTATCACTTCATCAAGCATGAAACATTGTGGACTAATACAAGCTTGTCAAGTTGAGGTTTAGAATCACAAAGAGATTATCTGATGTTTGGAGACTAATTCCAAACCCACCCACTTCCTGTCTCCAACTCTTTCATGACTTACTATTCCAAGTGTATGCCACTTTACAGATCACTCTATTCAGAAAAAGCAAAATTCTGGAAGTTCAGGAAGGCAGAATTAGGCATTGTTCCTATTTAATACGAATCAACGCATTGTGTTAGGATTTCCCCCCTTTTCATTGATTTCATATGTTGCACAGGAGCTGATCCCTGGGGTGTGGTCCTGGAAGCCCAGGGCACAGGGTAGCACATTTATTCCTGGCTAGACAAACCTACTGAAATCTACGGCTTTTTTTTTTTCTTGGTGAGCTGGTCTGGACATTGAAAAAACTGTTTTCCTTCAAAGCATAAATTGTAGCTCAACACCCAGGTTTAAAAACTGTCTCTAACCTCTGATCCACATTTTCCTCTAACACCTCAAGGGTTGCCAACTCAGATACTTACAGAGGGCTCACAGGGAATGTAAATGAGGAATACAATAGGGAGTGGTGGAGACTATGGCAAACTGGAGAGCATCTGCCTGTGTAGATCTGGCGGCTCCTGTTTGTTGCCTGATCTGGTGGTTACCCTGAAATATGGGCCCATGGGTGGCAATGCTTCCAGTTTTTCAGGGAGGGTGGAAATCCAGGTTTTAAAATGTTGACAACATTTTATAAGAAGTAGATGGAGATTTCCAGCCAACAACACTGTGTTCGGAAAACAATGATATGGAGAAGCAAAGCCTGTCTATGGGCAGAGTCGGCCCTCAGGCTGTCAGCCTGACATCTCTGCTCATACATCTTAGGAATCCAGCTCAAGTGTCTTCCTCTAGAAACTTTTCCTGATCCTTTCCCCTTCCCTTGAGAGTTTTAACCATCCCCTCATTCTCTGTGTTAGAAAATACAAGTTTGGCCGGGCATGGTGGCTAATACCTGCAATCCCAGCACTTTGGGAGGCCGACCCGGGATTGCTTGTGCCCAGGAGTTTGGGACCAGCCTGAGCAACATAGTGAGACCCCCATCTCTACAAAAAAATTAAAAAAAAAATTAGCCAGGTGCGGTGCCGCATGTCTGTAATCCCAGCTACTTGGAAAGCTGAGGTGGGAGGGGGAGGATGGCTTGAGCCCAGGCTATCGAGGCTGTGGTGAGCCAAGATCGCGCCACTGCACTCCAGCCTGGGTGACAGAGTGAGATCCTGGCTCAAAAACAAATGTAACAAACACAAACTCAAGTTTTGGCCAGACGCAGTGGCTCACGCCTGTAGTCCTATCACTTTGGGAGGCCAAGGCGGGCAAATCATCTGAGATCAGGAGTTCGAGACCAGCCTGGCCAACATGGCAAAACCCCATCTCTACTAAAATTGACAAAAATTAGCCAGGCATGGTGGTGCGTGCCTGTGATCCCAAGTACTTGGAGGCTGAGGCAGGAGAATTGCTTGAACCTGGGAGGCGAAGGTTGCCATGAGCCAAGATGGTACCACTGCACTCCAGCCTGGGCAAGAGAGAGACTTCATCTGGAAAAAAAAATTCAACTTTTATAGCTTTTGTGCTTTTTAATGTCTGATTCCTTGAGCACAAGCTTCTGGGGTCAGTATGGATTGTGCGTTACTCATGTTCTTACCCATCAAGAAAGTCTCCATATGGCACAGTCTCAAGGTGCCATTCACAGAGTACGTGGTCTCCAGAGCCCAGCATAGTGCCTGGCACGTGGTAGGCACTCAGTAAATGCTTAGCGAAGGAATGCGATTAGAGTGAGCTTCTGAGCTGAAGGCATGCCTAACCTAACCCAGTTTTTTTTTTTTTTTAAAGACGGGGTTTCACCATGTTGGTCAGGCTGGTCTTGAACTCCCGACCTCAGGTGATCAGCCCGCCTTGGCCTCCCAGAGTGTTTGGATTACAGGCGTGAGCCACCACGCCCGGCCCTAACCCAGTTCTAATCAATATAGAGAGAGAAGTATTGCCCTTGCTTCGGTTCCATCGACAGGTAGGGCTCTGTTCACATGTCCTTGTTGACAAGCTGGGCCACGACATTGTTGGAGCAAGGGTGATGAGGATGGGAGCCAGTTTAGTTGAGTAGAACTGGCCTCGGTTGACCAAAAAGCAAATGCAACAAAATAAAAACCAAACCACACTTAAACAACAGTGTGGAACAGCACCCCCTACAGGCGCGTTCCTTACATCTTTATAATCCCTCTGGAGGAAAATCCCATCTGAACTGAAGAAGGAAGGGAAGAATGGGAAGATGGTAACAGGAACTGGGCTAGGGAGAAGCTCATACTGTCAGAGCTTTCAAATGGCAAGTGATGGCCCCTTAATGGATGATGAAATCAATTAAACAATGTTCACTGTTTGGGTAATGAAAACATTTAATGCCCAGACTTGACAACTAGGCGATGTATACACATAAGAAATTCTCACTTCAACCCTCTACATGTATAAAAATTTAAAAATAGTAAAAAAGAAATGAGTTTAATAAGTTATGATGAGCAGTTTCATAAAATGGCCCAGCACAGAAAATATCAAAGTGTCTTGCAGGTGAAGTATTCTTTTATGAATCCTTTCTGTGTGTGTATGCAATTGGACAATACGGGAAATGGATCTCAGTGAGTTAAAACGGTTAGAAAGCCCCATTGCATTCCCTCCTTAAATCTCCATGGTAATTCTAGAAGGTGGAGGTTAAAATCCCATTTAACAGATGGGGAAAATTGAGGTGTTGTAGGGACTGGCTTAAACTCACAGTGAGTAGTAGACATGAGATTCAGCACTAGAAACCTTTTGATTGCATACCCTCGGCTGCCTCTGCCCAACCGCTGTTCTAGTCAAGCCCGGTGCCAGGCGCTTTCTATTTCTCTGCTGCTGGTGATGACCAGGGCAAATTTCCTTAGGGAAATGAGGAATGAGAGGTTACCTCTTACTTTTGCCATTTTCCTGGGGCATAATGCTAAGGCATCATGTGTATCAAGACAATGGATACAGAAAAATGGACAAATCCTTGCCTCCAAGGGGCTTGCTAAAGCATATATTTCTCTCTCTCTCTTCTGGAGAGTTTCATAAGACAAGTTAGTAATATCTGTGCTTGTAAAGTAGACTTTGGTTTTGGTGAGAAAATGAGGGCAGAGAACGCAACAATGATGGTGCACAGGAGGAAAAATGGGTTAGCGTAAGCCTTGGCAGTCCCATGAATCCCTATAAGCCAGAATTGGAGTTCTGTCACTGCCCTTGACTGGGTGTGGTGCCTTGGAATTCCTTCACTTAATTGAGCCTCAGTTTCTCAATCTGTAGAAGATGGCAACAACTATAGCTGTCTCTTAGAGCTGTCCTGAAGGTTAAATGTCCTTGCAGGCACTCAAAAATGGTAGCTGCCTTGTTGACATTGAGATTAGCAGTATTCTGGCTGGGGGCGGTGGCTCACACCTGTAGTCCCAGAACTTTGGGAGTCTGAGGCGGGCAGATGGCTTTAGCCCAGGAGTTCAAGACCAGCCTGGGCAACATGGTGAAACCCCATCTCTACAAACAATTAACCAGGCATGGTGGTACATGCCTGTAGTCCCAGCTATTCAGGAGGCTGAGATGGGAAGATTCTTTGAGCCTGGGAGGCAGAGGTTGCAGTGGGCCTAGATTGTGCCACTGTAATCTCCAGCCTGGGCTACAGAGAGAGACCCTGCAAAAAAAAAAAAAAAAAAAAAAAGTATTTTTTTAAATTAAAAAATTTTAAAATTATTTTTATTTTTCATCATGGTAGGATCTGATCCAAAGCACTGTTCTTTAGACCAGTCTGGGCAACATAGTGAGACCTCATCTGTACAAAATGAATAAATAAATAAAAAGCCAAAAAACACAAAAAAACCCCCAAAACACCACAAAACACTTTTCTTTGTCTCAGAGTCTCTGATTTCTTGGTTTCAGTTCCTCAGAGTGGAATGTTACCGCCCACCTCAATTCTTCTTTGAGGATTCCATGAGAGAATGAACAGTACAGTTTAAGCCCTGTGCTGGGTGGGCATCCTGGTGCTGTCTATACGTGGCAAGTCTTATCACTGGGGGTACAGCCGAGGCTGGGAGGTTCTGCTCCACACTTTCTGCTTGTGGTCATTGCACCCAGATTCTAGTCTGCAAAACTCTTCTCTGTGTGTCTCCATCCAAACGTATTTAGAACGTCGATGCTTTCGGAAACGGTGGCCTGTGGGCCATATTGGAATTCTTACCCTCGCTGCAGCTGTCTAGGGTGGGATTTGAGGGAGGGGAGCAGACGTTGGAAACTGGCCAGGGGACTTCACAGGCCCAACAAAGACTTTTTTTCAAGGGTTGATTTGGTAATAGGCAGAGGGGGAATTCCAAGGATAAATAATAATTTATGCAAGGAATGCCATCTGCTTCTCTGGTGAAGCATTAGTGCATAATTGCAGGTCCAATTTCCTTCCACTCCTGTCCTTTACCCATTCAGCTCCTTAAGTCATTATATTGACACCTCCCGAACTGGTTGTTTGGGTGGGTGGAGAGGCATGGGGTGTCCAGCTTGGATGTTGGCGGAAGACAGTTTGCCATAAAACTGAAATAATTAATTGGAATGCATTAGAGGATTAAACACTAAATAGGAACATATTGAAGTTCTGGCCAGTATATCCAAATTCTGTCCTGGAAATTAATAAAAACTGACTTCACTGGAGATATAAAATTGTAAATTAAATTTGGTCTTTGAACAAAGAATCTGGTACAGGGCTCTGATTAGATTAGGAATCAAAAACTTTATGCCCCACTCCCTAACCTTACTTTGGCATCTTTGAGAATGTTTTGGGACTCTTTATTTATGTATGAATTCTTCTGTCTCTCTTCATAGCTTGGATAGCTTCTTGCAGAGGTGGTGAGGGGTAAAGTGGACTCAGGCAGGGTGAGGTGGAGGTGGGAGGTTTTGCAAGTCATGCTAAAGTACTCAGAACAGAGGCAGCAAACTTGCTTGAGGACCAAATCTTGCTTCCTGGTAGGTTGGTTTGGATTACAGGTTTTGACCCTCTCAGCATTTAAAAATAGGTGCCAACACTGATAAGTCAATAGATTTCACATTAAACACCTGAATTTGTGCCTTTCTTTAAACAGGCAGAGTTGGTAATTCTGGGCCTGCATTCAAAAGTGAATGGAAGTTGAAAAGCCAGGAGCTGTTCAGTTTGCTCCAGTCTCCACCACTCCCATATGCTCCACACACGCAATTCACCCATAGTCCCTTTCTGGCTTGTGCCTGTCCTTTGTAGGCATTTGTTCCTTGATTTAAAAACTTCCTGTTATATTCATGGTTCTGATTATATGGAGGAATTTTATAGTCAGAGAGAAGGTATTTTTAAAAAGTTTGTTTAATAATGATGATCCCATTACAGCTAACATTAGACACACATGTGCTCATGTGCCTGCCTCCCTTTTTACCTTTGTAATGGTAAAAATACATTACCATTATGTGTAGTGGTAATGCCTTATTGAGATAAAATTCACAGGCCAGACAATCCACCCACTTAAAGTACATGGTTCAACAATTTTTAGTTATTCACAGGGTTGTACAACTATCACCACAAGCTTATTTATTTTGAGAGAAGGAGTCTCGCTCTGTCACCCAAACTGGAGTGCAGTGGCACAATCATAGCTCACAGTGGTCCCAAACTCCTGGACTCAAGTGATCCTCCCCACCTCTAGCTTCTGAGTATGTGAAACTACAGGCACATGTACCCGGCTAATTTTTTTTTAAAATAATTTATTTATTTTACTTTAGGTGCATACTATATCTGGCATTTCTCCCCATGTTATCCCTCCCCCACACTTCCATTGTCTCTCCCCCTACCCCCCCCCCAACTGTCCCCTGTGTGTGATGCTCCTCTCCCTGAGTCCATGTGTTCTCGTTGTTCAACACCCACCTATGAGTGAGAACATACGGTGCTTGGCTTTCTGTTCTTGGGTCAGTTTGCTGAGAATGATGGTTTCCAGATTCATCCAAGTCCCTACAAAGGACACGAACTCATCATTTTTTATGGCTGAGTAGTATTCCACAGTGTATATGTACCACATTTTCTTTGTCCAGTCTATCATTGATGGGCATTTGGGTTGGTTCCAGGTCTTTGCTATTGTACACAAGGGCTGCAATGAACATATGTGTGCATATGTCTTTATAGTAGAATGATTTATAGTTCTTTGGGTATATACCCAATAGTGGGATTGCTGGGTCAAGTGGAATTTCTATTTCTAGATCCTTGAGAAATCGCCACACTGTCTTCCACAATGGTTGAACTAATTTACACTCCCACCAACTGTGTAAGAGTGTTCCTATTTCTCCACATCCTCTCCAGCATCTGTTGTCTCCCAATTTTTTAATGATTGCCATTCTAACTGGCATGAGATGATATCTCAGTGTGGTTTTGATTTGCATTTCTCTAATGACCAGTGATGATAAGCATTTTTTCATATGTTTGTTGGCCTCATATATGTCCTCTTCTGAAAAGTGTCTGTTCATATCCTTCGCTCACTTTTGAATGGGGTTGTTTATTTTTTCTTGTATATCTGTTTTAGTTCTTTGTAGATTCTGGATATTAGCCCTTTGTCAGATGGGGCAGATTGCAAAAATTTTTTTGCCAGTCTGTGTCTTTCGATTGGGGCGTTTAGGCCATTTACATTCAATGTTAATATTGTTATGTGTGAATTTGATCCTGCCATTTTGTTACTGGCTGGTTTTCTTTCTCATTAGTTGATTCATTTTCTTCATTGCATTTTTGATCTTTGCCAACTGGTTTGCTTTTGCAGTGACTGGTACTTGTTCCTTTCCATGCTTAGTGTTTCTTTTAGGAGCTCTTGTAGGGCAGGTCTGGTGGTAACAAAATCTCTCAGTAATTGCTTGTCCGTAAAGGATTTTATTTCTCCTTCACTTATGAAGCTTAGTTTGGCTGGATATGAGATTCTGGGTTGAAAGTTCTTTTCTTTAAGGATGTTGAATATTGGCCCCCACTCTCTTCTGGCTTGTAGAGTTTCTGCCAAGAGATCTGCTGTGAGTCTGATTGGCTTCCCTCTGTGGGTGACCTGACCTTTCTCTCTGGCTGCCCTTAGCATTTTTTCCTTCATTTCGACCCTGGTGAATCTGATGATTATGTGCCTTGGGGTTACTCTTCTTGAGGAATATCTTTGTGGAGTTCTCTGTATTTCTTGAATTTGAAATTTGGACTGCCTTGCTAGGCTTGGGAAGTTCTCCTGGATAATATCCTGGAGTGTTTTCCAGCTTGGATTCATTCTCCCTGTCATATTCAGGTACACTGATCAAGTGTAGATTAGGTTTTTTCACATAATCCCATATTTCTTGGAGGCTTTGTTTGTTTCTTTTCACTCTTTTTTCTCTTCTATTGCCTTCTCTTTTTACTTCATTGAGTTGATCTTCAATCTCTGATATCCTTTCTTCTGCTTGATCGATTCGGCTATTAAAACTTGTGTTTGCTTCACGTAGTTCTCGTGCTGTGTTCTTCAACTCCATCAAGTCGTTTATGTTCTTCTCTAAGCTGGCTATTCTAGTTAGCATTTCGTCTAACCTTTTTTCAAGGTTTTTGGTTTCTTTGTATTGAGTTAGAACGTGTTCCTTTAGCTCTGAGAAGTCTGTTATTATCTACCTTCTGAATCCTGTTTCCATCAATTCTTCGCACTCCTTCTCGGTCAAGTTGTGATCCTGTGTTGTTGAGGAGTTGTGATACCTTGAAGGAGAAGAGGTGTTCTGGTCTTTGGTGGTTTCACCTTTTTTGCGCTGTTTTTTTTCCCCATCTTTGTGGATTTACCTGGCTGTGGTGTCAGGGAGCTGGTTGATGAGGTTGCTTGTCTGCCTGTGGGTGCTACTGGGTTTCTAGGGACTCCTTCAGGTTCCTAGGGAAGCTTCCTGTGTCTTTTTTGTTTATGCTGGGAGATTAGGCCCGCCTCTGCCGCTGACCTGTAGGCACTGCTGAGTTGTGGAGAACGCCGACCTGTTGCTACGTGGGCTTCCTGTGTTTTTTGTTAAAACATGTAGCCTGGTCCCACCCCTCTAGTGGTGGGTTGTGCCCTTCCTCGACTGGGCTGGATCATTCAGGGTTCCTCTCAGACTGTGGCACTGGCTACGCAACCCACTAGAGTCAGAGCTTCAGCCCTCTGTGGTTTGTGGGGGAGGGTAGGGACCTGCCCAGCTGCACCCGGCAGTCTCCCCCTTTCAGCTTTCTCTCTCTCCAGTCACGGGGCAGGGGCCGCCCAGCTGCTCCCGCTTACAGCTCCCTCTCTCGGGGCGGGGGGAGGGGGCCATAGCTCAGTCTGCAGACTCTTACTCAATTTCGCACTTGTAATTCCCGGAGCTTGACTGGCAAAGATCCCCTGTTCTGTGTATTGCTGAGGCTTTGGGGGAAGCGCTGTATCTGGACCGGAGCGCCAGACGTGGAGCCTCCGACTCGCCGGTGAGATGCACTTTCTGGGTGAAGCAGCACCCCTCCCCGCCTCGGTCTGCCCTGAGTGGGCTTTGCTCACCCTCGGACCAGACCCATTGAAATGCACCTGGTACCTCGGTTGGAGCTAGGAGATCTCTGGGTTTCTGCATCTCTTCGCTGGGTGTTGTGCGCTGGAGTTGTGTCTAATCTGCCATCTTGGATCCTCCCCTCCGCCCACTCTGGCTAATTTTTAAAACCTGTTAGAGACAGGGTCTCGCTATGTTGCCTAGGCTGGTCTTGAGCTCCTGAGCTCAAGCCATCCTCCCACCTCAGCTTCCAGAGTAGCTGGGATTGTAGGTGTGAGCTGCAGTCCCTGGCCATAATCAATTTTCGAACATTTTCATTACCCTCCAAAGAAACCCTGTACCTATTAGCAGCTACTCCCTATTCCCCACAGACATACTCAGGCCTTGGCAAACACCAACTTACTTTCTGTCTTTATGCATTTGCTTATTTTGGCCATTTCATATTAAGGGAATCATTCAGTGTGTGGTGCTTTGTCCTGGCTGCTTTAATGTAGCATAATCCCTTCAAAGTTCATCCACAGCATAGCATTGCCAGCACTTCACTTCCTTTTATTGATAAATAATACGCCATCATATGAATATATCACATTTTATTCATCCACTTATCCATTGAGGGGAATTTGATTTGTTTCTACTTTTTGGGATTGTGAACAATCTTTCTTTTCTCTCTCTTTCTTTCCTTTCCCTCCCTCCCACCCTCCCTCCCTCCCTCCCTTCCTTCTCTTTTTTGAGACGGAGTCCAGCTCTGTTGCCCAGGCTGGAGTGCAGTGGCACGATCTTGGCTCATCGCAACCTCCACCTCCTGGGATCAAGCGATTCTCTTGCTTCAGCCTCCTGAGTAGCTGGGATTACAGGCATGCACCACCACACCCGGCTAATTTTTGTATTTTTAGTAGAGATGAGTTTCACCATGTTGGTTAGGCTGGGCTCGAACTCCTGACCTTGTAATCTGCCCACCTCAGCCTCCCAAAGTGCTGGGATTACAGGTGGGAGCCACCGCGCCTGGCGCAAGCTTTCTTTTCAAGAAATAAATGGAATCCTATTCAATGCAAGGAAATTTTAGTTCTGGCTCAACTGTCAGTGTGTAGTTAGCACGTAATAGTCAGCGCCTCAGTAATTCCTATTTGTCTTGCTTTTTCTGACTAAGAAACTTTGTACATGCTATTTTTCCTTGATTAGCTGTTTCCATGTTAATAAAAAAATTAAAATTTTCTATTTTAATTTTTTTCTGGCTATTTCTTTTTAAATTTCATTATTATTATATTTTGAGACGGAGTCTCGCTCTGTCACCCAGGCTGGAGTGCAGTGACACGATCTTGGCTCACTGTAGCCTCCAACTTCCAGGGTTCAAGTGATTCTCCTGCCTCAGCCTCCCTAGTAGCTTGGATTACAGGTGTACGCCACTACGCCCAGCTATTTTTTAATTTTTAACAGAGACGGGGTTTCACCATGTTGGTCAGGCTGGTCTCAAACTCCTGACTTCAGGTGATCTGCCCACCTTGGCCTCCCAAAGTGCTGGGATTACGGGAGTGAACCACCACACCTGGCCTTTCCTGCCTATTTCCTTGATTGATTTTTTTCCTTGGCTAACTTTTGTTTGCCTTCTACATTTTCAGAGAGGCTTTCCTGACCTTTCTATCTAAATTAGAAGACTTATTCTTTCTCACAGCCCTGTGGATTTACCGTAATAGCATTCATTTATTTTTATGCCTTTATATTTTCTTATCTTTCTTTTAAATGAAAGTTTTTGTTTTATAAATTTGTAATCATGCTATATATGCTCCTTTGTGTTCTGCCTTTTTCCCATTTCACATTGTATCACAAAAATTGTCAGCATAATTGAAAGCAAATGTTAAATGGCTGTAAAATAGTCTATTAGGTGATTATAAAATACCTCATTTAATCATTTCCTTTTAAAAGTTTGTAGTGTTTGTTGATTTGCTGTGGTAAATAACACTGATATGAACATTTTTGGGAATAAAGCTGTTTTTAATATTAGGATTCTTTTCTTGGTGTAGAATCCAGAAAAGGAATTATTGAGTCGGAGGCATTTGTAAAGCCCTTGATTCATATTACTAAAGCTTGAGGAAAAAAAGTGATGCTGTAATTTGCACTGCCACAGGGATATATGAGAGTGCTATACTAACCAGACTCATGTCAGTACTGTTTATTACCATTTTAAAAACATGGCCGGGCAAGGTGCCTCACGCCTGTAACCCCAGCACTTTGGGAGGCTGGTGCTGGCAGATCACCTGAGGTCAGGAGTTCGAGACCAGCCTGACCAACATGGTGAAACCCCGTCTCTACTAAAAATACAAAAATTAGCCAGGCATAATGTCGGGTGCCTGTAACTCCAACTACTCGGGAGACTGAGGCAGGAGAATCACTTGAACCCGGGAGGTGAATGTTGCAGTGAGCCGAGATCGTGCTATTGCACTCCAGCCTGGGTGACAGAGTAAGACTCTGTTAAAAAAAAAAATAGCTTTGCAGTAGTCTGCATTTCTTTGATTTACAGTGGAAACAGTCTAATAATTGCACAAATGACAGAAACACATCTTAATTGATATGCCAATATAAAAAAATGGGTAGTACATTATTAGTGCATTTTCCTAAAGGAGCCGAAGAAAAACTGTAGGAGCATTTGTTGGTGAGGATAAGAGAATTAAGTGACCTGAACAGGCCTGAGAAAATTGCTGATAATGGGATTTGCAGATAAGGCAGAAGGACATATAGCTGGACTATCACTCCGTAGCTCATTTTTTATCAGAATAGAGGGCTGTTCCCCCTGTAAATGATGGCTATACCTGGCAGTGTAATAAAAAGTGCTGTGGGTGGATGGGAAGAGCTGCAGAGACAGCTGCTGGTGCATAAGACACAGAACTTAAGATGCCGACAGTTGTAATGACAAGAACCTTGGAGAACACTGAGAGGTTAGAAGTTTTCAGACATTTTGTTTATTTTATTTTATTTTTTTTCTTGAGACAAGGCCTTACCTCTGTCACCTGGCTGAAGTGCAGTAGCATGATCGTGGCTCAATGCAGCCTCAACCTCCTGGGCTCAGGTGATCCTCCCACCTCAGCCTCCTGAGAAGCTGGGACTACAGGTGCACACTACCACACCTGGCTAATTTTTGTATTTTGTATTTTTTGTAGAGATGAGGTTTCACTGTGTTGGCAAGGCTGATCTCGAACTCTTGGGCTCACGTGATCCACCCACCTCAGCCTCCCAAAGTGTTGGGATTACAGGCATGAGCCACCACACCCAGCCTTTATTTGGTTTATTTTACAAGTGGGCTATGTTATTTCTCTGTGAAATCTCAATATGAAAACTAGGGTGGGGGTGGACAGGAGAATGTAGAAGGGTGATTTGATCCACCCTCTCACTCATTAAGTGCCTTGAAATGTTGGCCATTGTCTTCAGGTGAGATTATCATTATTATCATTATTATTATTATTTTAAGACAAAGTTTCACTCTTGTCACCCAGGGTGTAGTGCAGTGGCACGATGTCGGCTCACTGCGACCTCCGCCTCTCCAGGTGAGATTATTAATGCAGTCCCAGAAACATACTGAAAGAGTGGAGAGATTTTTAGCCTTGGACTTTCCTACAAGCACTTACATGTATTCATCATTTAGTCCCCACAGAAACTCAATCAGAGGAGTGCCCATTTTATTTACATTTTACAAAAGAGGTAACTGCAGTGTGGGAAAATGAGCTTGCCTGGGATTAATGAATAAATGGTACCAAGGTGGGCAGATTACTTGAGGCCACAAGTTCAAGACCAGCCTGGGTCATGTGTCAAAAACCCGTCTCTACTAAATATACAAACAAATTAGCTGGGTGTGGTGGTGCACGGCTTTAGTAGTTCCAGCTACTCAGGGGGCGTGGGGGGGGGGTGGCGTGGGTGGTGAGGCGGGAGAATTGCTTGAGCCCAGGAGGCAGAGATTGCAGTGAGCCAAGATCATGCCACTGCACTCCAACCTGAGTGGCAGAGAAAGACTCTGTCTCAAAAAAAAAAAAAAAAAAAAAAGAGTAAATGGTGGAACAGGGATTCAAATTCAGGCAGTGTGAAGAGGGCAGGCTGAGGATTTTCAAACTGGAGCATGGGCCAAGATTAAATGGATTATCACTGGGAAAATGTAGTTCATTTTGGTTCATCTTTTTTTTTTTTTTTAAAGCTAAATTTTCATTGAAGATGGTATTAGCCAACCTTGGCTTCCTGAGAGATATCCATTAAATCAGGCAGTTGAAGTAGGGATGGACGGCAGGGGTCAGGAGACCCTCACTTAGCCATCTGAGAGCAAGAACTTGAATAAATCAATAGGACATTCCTATTAACTGTCCATTCACTTGTCCTTCCTCAGATTCATATTTTCTGAACTAGGCAGTGTCATGGCTAGAGAAGAGAGGACATCAGGTTCCAGTGCTTTTCCTAGTCCATAAATCTGTGCTACTCAAATCTCTCAGCCTTCATCCTCTTATCTTTAAAACGGGGATAATAACAGTACCCACCTCATGGAATTCTTGGGAAGAATAAGTAAAATAATACATGTAATGCGCTTATAGTACCTGGCACATATTAAGTGTTCAGTCGATGTTAACTTAATATTTAGTATTTTTTTCTTTCAACAAATGTTTGCTTAGCTTCCCTTGTGCTCTATTGGGTTGGCTGGAAATGTTTTGGATGACCCAGTAATGGATAAGATAGAATTCTGAGGGTAAAGGTTTTAGCTGCAAAACCCTCTTTTCATGAAACGTGTTTAAAGGTAAGAATTTTAAAGGAATAGGACCATATAACTTATCTATGATACAGACAGCTCAGGAGAAAGAGAATAGCCACAAAGTCCACTGAGAAAACAAAGTAAGCAAGGTCTTCTTGACGTGGATTGTGAATTATGTGCCCTTCATTTTTATTTCTTTTGAGACAGGGTCTCTCACTCTCACCCAGGCTGGAGTACAGTGGTGTGATCACGGCTCATTGCAGTCTCGAACTTGCCAGGCTCAAGCGATCCTTCCAACTCAGCCTTCTGAGTAGCTGAGACTACAGGCGTGTGTAGAGACAGGGTCTCACTGTATTGCCCCAGTTAGTCTCCAACTCCTGGACTCAAGCAATCTGCCTGCCTCAGCCTCTCAAAGTGCTGGGAATACAGGCATGAACCAAGGTAACCTACAGCCATTTAGTTGTCTATGATGAACAAAAGGAAACAACTAAAACACTAACACTTCTTTGCTACTTAAAGTCAAAATGAGGACCTCTGTCAGAAAGCTACATTTACTCCTTGTCTCCGTGAAAGCAGAGTTGTACTGGAAAGAATTTGGGCCATAAAACAAGGTCCCTGAATTAGCAGATTACCTTTTGTGAATAAATCATCTAAATATTACATCAAACAACATTTTGTGTCTCTGAAGTGACACTTTGAATCACTTCTCTTGTGATTAAAAAACAAAATGGCCAGGTTTGGTGGCTCACGCCTGTAATCCCAGCACTTTGGGAGGCCAGGGCAGGCAGGTTACTCGAGCCCAGGAATTTGAGACCAGCCTGGCCAACATGGCAAAACCCTGTCTCTACCGAAAAATACTAAAATTAGCCAGGCATGATGGCACACGACTGTAGTCCCAGCTAATCGGGAGGCTGAGGTGTGGGAGGATTGCCTGAGTCCAGGGAGGTCGAGGCTGCAGTGAGCTGAGATTGTGTCACTGCACTCCAGCCTGGGTGACAGAGTGAGACTCTATCTCACTATATGGAGGGCAGTGGCTATTCACAGCTCACTGCAGCCTCAACCTCCCAGACTCAAGTGATCCTCCCATCTATCTCAGCCTCCCTGGTAGCTGGGACTACCGACTTGTGCTACCACACCTGGCTCATTTTTTCTGTTAAGAGATGGGGTCTCACTTATTGCCCAGGCTGGGCTCGAACTCCTGGGTTCAAGGGATCCTCCTGCCTTGGCTTTCCAAAGTGCTGGGATTACAGGTGTGAGCCATCATGCCTGGTCCTATTAAGTAATATTTTAAAAATATATTGAATTTGTTGGATGTGGGGGTTCACACCTATAATTCCAGCATTTGGGAGGCTGAGATGGGCGCATTGCTTCAGGTCAGGAGTTCAAAACCAGCCTGGCCAACATAGAAAAACCCCGTCTCTGCTAAAAATACAAAAAAGTGTGGTAGTCCCAGCTAATTGGGAGGCTGAGGCATGAGAATTGTTTGAATCTGGGAGGTAGAGGTTACAGTGAGCCAAGATCATCCCACTGCATTCCAGCCTGGGTGGTAGAGAGAGATCCTGTCTCAAAAAAAAAAAAAAAAAAAATTCAGATTTGGTACAAAAATTATCATATAAACACCTGTCATTTCTGCAGCATGTGCACATGCTAATTCTCACACCTAGAGCTTGATGCACCGTTATTTCATTTCAATCACTCAGCAGCTCTGTGGTAGAATCATCCTGATTCTGATTTTATAGATGAGAAAACAGGTTCAGAGAAGTCATGATTTATCTGAAGACACACAGTTAAGAATCAGAATCAGGTCCTGCGCAGTGGCTCATGCCTATAATCCCAGCACGCTGGGAGTCTGAGGTGGACAGATTGCCTGAGGTCAGGAGTTCGAGACCAGCCTGGCCAACATGGTGAAATCCCATCTCTACTAAAAAAAAAATACAAAAATTAGCCAGGTGTGATGGCGGTGCCTGTAGTCTCAGTTGCTTGGGAGGCTGAGGCAGGAGAATCGCTTGAACCCGGGAGGTGGAGGATGCAGTGAGCTGAGTTCGCACCACTGTACTCCACGCACCACTGCCTGGGTGACAGAGGAGCCTTCATTTAAAAAAAAATTAAAAAAATTGGAATCAGCCCAGACAAGTCTTGTGTGATGCACTAAGAGTGGGAAGGTGGTTCTAGTCTCAGTGTTGCCCCAGACACTCTGGAAGCCCTGCATTGGCTAACTCAGCCCGCCTTCCCTAAAATAAATATATATGCTCTGCTGCTTCACAATGTTCCTGTCAGGATCAGATGCAATACTGGACAGAAAATCTCTTTGGATTTCTCACATTTCTGGTTAGCTCTGTGGACAAATCCCTTTCTCTCCAGGCTTCACTTTTGCATCTGTGCAATGAAGGCATTGGGACTAGCTGCATTAAACTCCCTTCCAGCTCTGAAAGTGTAGAATTTTGCGTCTTCACACCTCTCCCTGTTCCTCAGTGGTGAATTGGAGACATTGGTTGTCACCAGGGGAGGACGGGAAGCTGTGAATGCTTCCATTTGAGCTTTGGGGTTGAGTAATGTTGGTAATTTCAAAGCCTCATTATCTTTCTCCCTAATGTTTTGCTTCTAAATAACTGTAGTTTTGAGGGGAGGGGCTTGAATAACAGTGTTGGAAATAGTTCCACCGGGAAAGGTGAAGAGTATTTGGAGTTTTTAATTTAGAACCTAGTGACCAAACACTGCTCAGAGTTTGTCCCTGGGGCACCCAAGTCCCCATCAAGAACTATACAGCGTTTTGGAATTGAGCCTGTTACTGAGTGGGGGCTGGGTGGCAGAGGATAATATAGCAAGGGGTGGGGGGATACACAGTAGTTGCCAGCTTGGGCTTGGGGGTCCAACAGCTTGATTCTAATCCCTGTTCTCTTACTACAGTTTGTGATCTTAAGTTCTCCAGGGCTAGTTCTCCACATAGCTAGAATGGTAATGTCCTCCTGAGTGTCTTAAAAAGAAAACGAGATATTTATTTGAAGCCTGGTCCCTAGTTAACTGTTATCCAGTTCAGACTCTTCAGAGGATGGTCTATCCTTCAGGAGATCAGATGGGCTCGGAAGCTGCTCTGGGTGGACCTCGCAGCAGAGCTGTGATGTTTCACTGAATTAGAAACTTCTTGGTGAAACTGACACCACAGTGTTTTTCTTTTCCTACAGGCACATCTAGGTTGGGCAAGGGGGAGGGGGCTGCGAGGTATGGCATTACATACATATCATCCTCATAACACCATAACATTGTTACTCTTAGTGCCCATTTCATGAAAGAGGAAATTGAGGTGCAGACAGGTGAAACTTGACAAAGATTACAGAGCTAATAAATGGAGGAGCTGGGTTTCAGAACTGTGCTGGCAATCCATGTTGGTTTATATATACCAGATTCCTAATGAAAATCACTGATGAAAAAAAAGCAAACAAACAGAGAATCACTGGTGCTAGACCTCTGCACCCTCAAGCTTCCACCCTGCCACTGGCTGCAAATAAATGACAAGAATCAGCTTTACTGAACTGCTCTTGACCATTCAGAATTGCTCTAAGGTTCAAGGAGAAAGAAACTAATACCACATGAAAGACTGATTGCAGATATAGCAGGAATTCATGTACCGCGCAACATGCCTGTGCGGCTGTTCTGTTAAAAGTTGGTGCCTGTTTCCTTCCCATGGACCTGGCTGGGTTGTCCTTGTGACTTGCTTTGGACACAAAAATGAGATGGAGTTGATGATGTGCCAGCTCCGAGCTTAGGCTTCAGGAAGCTTTGCACACTTGTGTTCACTTCTGCTTATTCTTTCTTGGAAATTTGCCCAGGCACTGTGGGAAACAAATTCAGGCTAGATTTCTGGAGAACAAGAGATCAAGTAGATCAAAGCTAAGGTGCTCTAGCCAAAAGCCAGCCAGTCTCTAGAGGCAGAACTGCCTTGTTGAGCTGACCGTAGCCCAGCCAAGACCAGAACAACCACTCAACTGAGCCCAGCCGAAATTATCCACCTGTGCAATTGTGAGCTAAATAAATGGATGTTATTTTAAAACATTATTTTAAAAAATTTTGGGATACTTTAAAATTTGTGGAAAAGTTGAAAAGATAATATAGCTGACACCTGGTTTCAATTACTCCTAATTTCTCATCACATTGTTTGTGACAACCAGTATTTGTATGCTACTACTAATTAAATTTCGGACAATTTTTTCGATTTTACCAATTTTTTAATACGCTTTTCACTACTCCAGAATCCAATCCAAGATACCACAGTGCATTTAGTGTCATGCTTTGTTAGTTTCCTTTTACCTGTAACAGTTTCTCAGTCTTCCTTGCTTGCATGTCTTTGACAGTTTTGGGAAGTACTAGTTAAGTATTTTGTAAAGTATTCCTCAATTGTGTTTGGCTGATTTTCTTTTTTTTTTTTCATAATTAGAACAGGGTTTTGAGTTTTTGGGAAAAAAATGCTACAGATGTGAAGTGCCCTTTTCATCACATCAGGGGGTACATGATATCCACTTGACATCAATGGTGATGGATATCAGCTTTGAGCACTTGGTTAGAAGAGTGTTTGCCAGATTATTCTACCATAAAGTTAAAGAAAAGTTTTTCTTTTCTTTTCTTTTTTGAGACAGAGTCTCACTCTATCGCCCAGGCTGGAGTGCAGTGGCACGATCTCGGCTCACTGCTACCTCTGCCACCCAGGTTCAAACAGTTCTCCTGCCTCAGCCTCCCAAGTAGCTGGGATTACAGGTGCTGGCCACTGCACTTGGCTAATTTTTGTAGTTTTAGTAGATATGTGGTTTCACCATCTTGGCCAGGCTGGTCTTGAACTCCTGACCTTGTGATCCACCCGCTTCGGTCTCCCAAAGTGCTGGGATTATAGGCATAAGCCACTGAGCCCTGCCTAAGTTACTATTTTTCAAAGGGATTACATGCTGGGGCAGGTTATTATGATAATTCCTCCTGTCGTGCCTTCTTAAACTTCATTTTTCCTATTTCTTGGACTGTTTTTCAACTTTAGTCTCTTGCTTTGACAATCCATTGTAATACTGCTTTCAAATCGATAGTGCTAACACAAAGTTCTAAATTAAAAGTTTAGCTATTTTTTTTGTCTTTGAGATGGAGTTTTACTCTTGCTGCTCAGGTTGGAGTACAGTGGCACAATCTTGGCTCACTGCAACCTCCATCTCCCATGTTCAAGCAATTCTCCTGCCTCAGCCTCCTGAGTAGCTGGGATTACAGGCACCCGCCACTATGCCCAGCTAATTTTTTGTATTTTTAGTAGAGACTGGGTTTCACCATGTTGGGCAGGTTGGTCTCAGACTCCTGACCTCAGGTGATCCTCCCACCTTGGCCTCCCAAAGTGCTGGGATTACAGGCATGAGCCACTGTGCCTGGCTCACTTTTTAAATTCTAAGAATCTTCCTGGGTTCTGGTTAAATATCCCTATCTTCATAAACTTTCTTTGGCTCACTCTGTGAACTATTATAGTATTCATTCACTCATTCATCCACTTTAGTGAGCACTATATAGGCCCTGGGCCACAAAGATGAACTAGACAAAATCCCTAGTCTCATGAAACTTGCCTGTAGGGAGGTACACAATAAATCCAGGAGTCAAATAATTTAAAAATAAATATATGACTCTGGTGTTCTCTGATAACCATGTTCTTGTGCTAGAGGTATTACGTTGTAATCTCCCATGCATCTCAGTTAACTGATCAGCTGAGAATTAATTAGTAAATACATACCATGCATGTACCATGAACCAGGAATTGTGGTAAACGTGTACAAGAGAATTTCTTACATTGCTTTTGGAGTCACTGAAAGCAAATGTATCATCCAACCCATTCTATCATTAAACCGTATAACAGGGACAGGGGAAGGACTGCTCATTGGTAACAGAGCTGGTACAACCATCTCTGTTCACATACTTCTAGCCTGGAGTTCTTTCCAATCTGTCCATTGTTCTCTTGGCTAATGAAAAGGAGTAGATGTCAGACTTGAAAGGCAAAAGGAAATGTGCTATCTCAGGTATGGGGATAAGAGGTTGGGATGACATTTATCCAGATACTGACCATTCTCTAGGGTCAGATTATGAGGCCAACTGGTAGCCCCTGAATTGAGACTTCCCTGGAACTAAAACAGTAATCGCCAAATTTCCCCATTTGACCAAAGATCAGACATCCTATCTATTGATTCGTTTTACATTTTCCCTACTAGAATATAAATTTCACAATGGCAGAGTCTTTGTCTGTCTTCACTTTTATATAGTAAGCACCTGGAACAGGCCTGTTATTTAGTAGGAGTTTAATACATAGCTATGTATGAATACTGACTTGGGAAAGACAGAGAAACCAAGATCAGTCACATTTATTTTTTATTTTTATTTTTTAAATTTTAATTTAATTAATTAATTTTTCTTTTAACTAGAATAATCAGTTTACAGTGACTTTTTTTTTTTTTTAATAGGACACTTCACTGCATCCTTTACTTCTTCAAAATCCTAACCTTCCATGGTCCCCATGGGCTATAAACCAAGCCTGAATACTTTAGCATATTTATTGGCTGGGGCTCTTTCAGTTGTTACAATAGAAACTAGTATCTAATAAGCCTAAGCAAACAAAATATTATACAACACATTTTGAAAACCTTAAATTTATTGCTTACCCAACTGCATGTTTCCTTCAGGTACAGTTGGATCAAGGGCTTTGGTCAATGCATAAAAAGTCTGCTCCTCTTGGCCCTACTTTCCTCTGGGCTGGCTTCATTCTTAGGCAGGCTTCTCTGTATGGTAGTGGTTGGTTACACGAGCCAAAACATTCCCTATTTTGCTTGAAGCCAGTGGGAGTTGGGTTTCTGTCACTTGCAAAAAATGAAACGCATTGACTCATGCTCTTTGACCTAATCAGAGCCTAGCATGGTACAGGTACATGAATACAGCTGAGGCCTGCACTTGAGGAATCTGAATTCCTCTGTTATCTTGGATCCAGCTCACTGATCATCTCTGTCTAAGCTCAAGTCCAATGGCTTATTAATGAGATTCCACCATGGGCAGATTTCACTTCACAATATAAGCTTATGTGATGGTTCCTCCTGGGGGAATCAAAAGGCCTATGTGTTAAACACTGCTTGTTTGAAAACCACTGAAATTAGAGAATTTTTTTTTTTGTTCTGAAGATAACCCATCATAAACCAGTTGAAAAGGTGGGTGTTATCAGTTTTTCTTAAATGTGGAAGTGGGAGGGTCTCCTGCATTTTTTTTTAAACCATCGTATGAGGGCTGCAGCAGAGACCTCCAGAGTTTTCAGGAATATCCAGAGCTTCTAAAGATCGCCATCATGACTCAAATTTCAGATGCTATTACTTGAAGAAAGCATTTTGCAATTGCTTTAACCTGTTGCTCCTCCCAAAAAGCCTATACTAAGTTTCAGTAGTGTTCATTTTTTTTACAAAGATATTAAAAACTCAAGAATGAGACTGAGGAGGCTGGGTCTGATGGCTCACGCCTATAATCCCAGCACTTTGGGACGCCGAGGTGGGTGGATCACTTGAGGCCAGAAGTTTGAGACCAGCCTGGCTAATGTGGTGAAATACTGTCTCTACTAAAAATACAAAAACCAGCTGGGCATGGTGGTCTACACCTGTAGTCTCATCTATTTAGGAGGCTGAGCCATGAGAATAACTTGAACCTGCGAGGCAGAGGTTGCAGTGAGCTGAGATCATGCCATTGCACTCCAGCCTAGGTGACAGAGTAAGACTCTGTCTCAAAAAAAAAAAAAAAAAAAAAAAATGAGGCCAAGGAAAGTGGGGGTGTTGCACAGTTGTACTCAGTACTCACTAACTACCAGGGGGGCTTCCTGTGTCTCCTGGCTTCCCTTCTGGGAGGCTAGCGCCAGTGATTGGTTCTGGTCGTGGACTGCGAATGGCAATGATGTCTGTTACTTCACAGCCCGGGTTATTAAGAGCATTGTGCCTACTCTTTTTTTCTTTTCTTTTTTTGGGTGACCATAGAATTGTTCTATTGAGCTGATGGAACTGCAGAATGAAAGAAGTCTGAAAACTGGATTTACCAAAGAAAGCTGCACTACAGAGTTGCTTGACCAGCAGCGGACTTGTGTGAATAAGAATCAAATTTTTTTTCTTTATTTCTTCTTCTTCTTTGTTTTATAAGCCACAGAAATTTCAGTCTTTATTTATTATTGCAGCAGAGTTTAGCCTATCCTGAGTAATAAAAGCCTGCACTTCTCTTCCAGTAGATTCCCTGGATGGCTGCTGGCTGAGATGTAAACGAAGACAAGATCATCTGACAGTCTATATTCGTTCACCTTCCAATTCCTGCTTTTCAGGTTCTGCCTTAAAATTACTTTGGAGCAACACACATGGCTTGAATCACAGCTGTTCTACTGATTTGCTGGTTAACCTTGAGCAAATTGCTTTACATCTCTGAACCTTAGTTACTTCATCGGTAAAAAGTTCAAAATCATTTGGCTTACGGAGATATTCTACCATTCGTTGCCTTTCAGCAAGCTTCTTATCTTTCTGCACTTCAATTTCATCATCTGGTAAAAAGAGGAAATACTGTTTTTTTTCTCTCCAAGTTGTCCTAAGGATTAAATGAGAAAATATAGAGAACCCAGCCATTGTACACACTTAATGTTCTTTATTTCTACCTTTTTAGTCCATTGAGACCTTCTGACTTTTCTTATCACTCTTTCTATTCCTTTATTTCCCCCCATTCTCAATTCAGACTTAATACAGAAAATCTTCTCCTTTTTAAGGAATTCTTGACTGTTTTGAGGTGGGTTGGGTGTCACTGGTAAAGAATACACTTTCCAAAAGAACTCTGAGCAAGTGTGTGTGTGTGTGTGTGTGTGTGTGTGTGTGTGTATTTGTGCATTTAAACTACACCCAAGTTATGAAAGGAAACGGCTCCTGGGAGTGGAGGGCAAAGTTAAGTCCACACCTGAAGAAAATACTTAATATACTGATAAAGACTGAAGGACCTAATCATTTGTCTTGAAGAAAACTGAAACAGTTACCCTGATAAACAGACCAATTGAGAACAATTAAAATCTCAGCCACTTATCTGAAGCCAAACAAGAATAACCTTAGTGAGTTTGAAGGTGAGAAGTCACTTAAGCAGAAACTCAGGGAGCAGGATTCCTTGAGAAGGAGGAACTTTACAGCAATGCTTTTCCTCCACGACCCTCCATATGTACGAGCAAGGTATGTACAAGATAGAGAGTAATGGGCAGGGGTGATCTGAGTGCCAGGTAGGAATAAGAGGACAAGAACAGCCGAAAACAACCCCAGATAATGACAACCTGGGTTTGCATACAGATTTTCTTTCTTTTTTTCCTTTTTCATGATTTCTGCTTGTACTTTGTGGTTATCCTCGGAAAGATTGGCGCCCCAGAAGGAAGGGTAGAAAGAACCAATTGACTGTTCTCAAAACAAAACAAAACTCAACAAAGGCCCTTTCTTCCTCAAAGACTATTCCCATGGAAAGTAACAAGCGAGCCCACTTGGAATTACCTGACTGCAAAACAATGCCACTTTTATGAAAGGGAGTTAGTTTTCCGCTCGTTCAATTTAAACATGGCTCCACAGAAATTGCCGAAGTCTTCCAAAAGGATGCTGTCCTCAGACCAGAGACCCAGGCAGAGAAATTTAAGGCTGACCGGAGCACTTTTTTTGAGTGAGCCAAAAACAAGGGTTAAGAGGGAGCCTCTCTTCTCAAATTATGTTAATAGTCAGCTATGTTGTTCAGATATCCACTGTTGAGCCATGAGACCTTGTCTGACAGCCTTTTCTCCAGTGTTCTGAAAGGGGTGTGTTGCTTTGGTTCTGAGAACATTTTAAAGCAGCCCAGCCTTTTTAAAAAGCACATTAGATTTTTGAAGGGGGTTCTGCATAGCATATGTACTTAATAAAACATATTTGTGTTGAGATGGGCATGTTTGCCATCTTTCCCTCTGAAAAATGGACATCACCTTTGCACTCAAGGCAAGGAAAGAAAAAACATGGAGTTATCGTGGAAAGAATCCCTTCCCACTTGAGGGAGGAGAGCAAGGGATTTGTTTTTTCTCTAATTAAAAGCAAATATGAGCGATCATTGTTAACTTTTTTTTTTTTTTTTTTTTTTTTGAGACAGAGTCTCCCTCTGTCACCAGGCTGGAGTGCAGTGCCACGATCTCGCCTCACTGCAACTTCCACCTCTCGAGTCCAAGCAGTTCTCCTGCCTCAGCCTCCTGAGTAGCTGGGACTACAGGTGCACGCCACCACACCCAGCTAATTTTTGTATTTTTAGTAGAGATGAGGTTTCACCATTTTGGCCAGGATGGTCTTGATCTCCTGACCTCGTGATCCACCCACCTTGGCCTCCCAAAGTTCTGGGATTACAGGCGTGAGCCACCGTGCCTGGCCCATTATAGCTTTTTGCTAGTTCTTTCATTCCACATCTCAGGAACCCTTCAAACGTAATAACCTAAGAGAGGTATGGAAGGCTTATCCGACAGAACTACAGGGAAATACAGACTTCTACCCCCCCAAAAATCTAAGTCTGAAAATGTGACTAGAGAGCTGTGTTGGGAGCTGCTTGATTATCGTGAATTCAACTCTTGACCAAACAGTGCACGTGTGTGTGTGTGTGTGTGTGTGTGTGTGTGTGTGTGCTCGAGACAGAGTCTCTCTCTGTCACCCAGGCTGGAGTGCAGAGGCACAGTCTTGGTTCGCTTCAACCTTCCCCTCCCGGATTCAAGCAATTCTCCAGTCTTGGCCTCCCGAGTAGCTGGGACTATGGGCACACACCACCATGACCAGCTAATTTCTGTATTTTTAGTGGGGATGGAGTTTCTCCATGTGTGGCCAGGCTGGTGTCGAACTCCTAACCTCAGGTGATCAGCTCACCTCGGCCTCCTAAAGTGCTGGGATTACAGGCATGAGCCACCCGCCCGGCCCTTTTTTCTTCTAAGAAATCATCTTAGAGTTTCAGCTATATCTGAATTTCACTTACACGGGTCTCTTTGGTTGGAGGAGCAGCATGATGAGTCTTGGTGTGAGTTTTGACTTAGCAGTGTAGCGGACAGTGTTCTGTTTTAGTTTTGTTTTCGAGATAGGGTCTCACTCTGTTGCCCAGGCTGGAGTGCAGTGGTGCAATCACAGCTCACTGCAGCCTTGACCTACGGGGCTCAAGCAATCCTCCAACCTCAGCCTCCTAAGAAAAATATTAGCATATGCATCATGCCTGGCTAATTTTTAAATTTTGTAGACACAGGGTCTCACTATATTGCCCTGGCTGGTCTCAAACTTGAGGCCTCCCAAAGTGCTGTGATTATAGGAGTGAGCCACTACTTTGGACCTTTTTTATTTAAAAAACAAAACAAAACAAAACAAAACATGATGTGAAGAAACCTCACTCAACTTTAAAAAGATTTAATGTCAATCAATCACTTTTCAGCAAAGGCTGGAGTTAGGAGAACGCTTGGTTCATGACCTTGTTAAAAATATTTTTTAAAAAAAGATTCTCCCCGACTCTAGGCCGGAAGCACGTGGAGACCATGTCGTGAGACCCTTGAGAGGTCTGAGAGTCACTGGAACTAGCAGAAGCACCATGGGGCCCTGGGGAGAGCCCAAGCTCCTGGTGTGGTGCCCAGAGACGGTAGCTTCAGAGCCTCCAGTGCCTGTGGGGCTGGGGGTGAAGTTGGGGGCCCTGGTGCTGCTGCTGGTGCTCACCCTTCTCTGCAGCCTGGTGCCCATCTGTGTGCTGTGCCGGCCAAGAGCTAACCATGAAGCCTTAGCTTCCGGCCAGAAAGCCCTGAGCCTAGTAAGCTGTTTTGCGGGGGCGTCTTTTGGTCACCCGTCTCCTGGACCTGCTGCCTGACTACCTGGCTGCTATAGATGAGGCCCTGGCAGCCTTGCACGTGACGCTCCAGTTCCCGCTGCAAGAGTCCTCCTGGCCATGGGCTTCCTCCTGGTCCTGGTGATGGAGCAGATCACATTGGCTTACAAGGAGCAGTCAGGGCTGCCACCTCTGGAGGAAACAAGGGCTCTGCTGGGAACAGTGAACGGTGGGCCCGCAGCACTGGCATGATGGGCCAGGGGTTCCACAGGCGAGTGGAGCCCCAGCAATCCCCTCAGCCTTGCGTGCCTGTGTACTGGTTTTTTCCCTGGCCCTCCACTCTGTGTTCGAGGGGCTGGCGGTAGGGCTGCAGTGAGACCGGGCTCGGGCCATGGAGCTATGCCTGGTTTTGCTGCTCCGCAAGGGGATCCTGGCTGTCAGTCTGTCCCCTCCGGCTGCTGCAGAGCCACCTTGGGGCGCAGGTGGTGGCTGGCTGTGGGATCCTTTTCTCATGCATGACACCTCTAGGCATCGGGCTGGGTGCAGCTCTGGCAGAATCGGCAGGACCTCTGCACCAGCTGGCCCAGTCTGTGCTAGAGGGCATGGCAGCTGGCACTTTTCTCTATATCACCTTTCTGGAAATCCTGCCCCAGGAGCTGGCCAGTTCTTAGCAAAGGATCCTCAAGGGCATTCTGCTCCTAGCAGGCTTTGCCCTGCTCACTGGCCTGCTCTTCATCCAAATCTAGGGGGCTTCAAGAGAGGGGGCAAGGGAGATTGATGATCACGTAACCCTGTTCTCCCTTCCCTCCCCCCAGTGTGTGGGGGAATAGGAAGGAATGGGGAAGGGAAGTACTGAGGACCAAAAAGTTCTCCAGGAGCTAAAGATAGAGCCTTTGGGGCTATCTGACTAGTGAGAGGGAAGTGGGCAGTCAGGAGGCTGGCCCCAGTCCCAAGGAACAAGAGATAGTCGAGTCGGTAGAGACATGATCAGGGGACATTAGGATTGGGGAAGACACTTGACTGCTAGAATCAGAGGTTGGACACTATACATAAGGACAGGCTGACATGAGAGGCTGGAGGTGGACACGAGCTGCTGTGGGACGGGTATGGAGAGGTCATAAACCTAGAGTCAGTGTCCTGTTGGCCCTAGCCCATTTCAGCACCCTGCCCCTTGGAGTGGAACCCTCCTACTTTTCTTAGCTCCTACCCTAATATCTGTCTCCCTCTTCCCGTCTCCCAGGGGACTAGTGCCAATTTGGTCTCTCCCTGCCAATTTTGGTATCTTCTCTGACCTCTCCAGTCCTGCTAACTTCTCTATTTTTAAAGTGCCAAACATCCCCTCCCTCTTTCTCAAGCACAGTAATGTGGCACTGAGCCCTACCCAGCACCTCAGCGAAGGGAGTCTGCTTGTCCTTTAGTTTGGTCCCAGATCCTGGGGTGGGGCAGAAATATTTGCTGCGCTGGGGTAGGGGGAAGGTTGGAAAGCTGCAGCCACCTACTGCTGCTGTACCCTAGGAATATGGGACATGGCCATGGTGCCCCATGCCCAGATGATAAACACTGAGCTGCCAAAACATTTTTTTAAATATACTTGAAAAGCCCAAGGGGGAAGGGCAATGCCTACCCCCAGGGTTATTTTTTGGGAGGGAGGGCTGTGCATAGGGCCATACTCTTTAGAATCTATTTTATTAACTGACCTGTTTTGGGACCTGTTACCCAAATAAAAGATGTTTCTAGAAAAAAAAAAAAGATTCAAGGTGGCTCACGCCTGTAATTTCAGCACTTTGGGAAGCCGAAGCAGGTGGATCACTTGAGGTCAGGAGTTCAAGACCAGCCTGGCCAACATGATGAAACCCCATCTCTACTAAAAATACAAAAAATTAGCCAGACATGGTGGTGGGCACCTGTAATCCCAGCTACTCAGGAGGATGAGGCAGGAGAATCACTTGAACCCAGGAGGTAGAGGTCGCAGTGAGCTGAGATTGTGCCATTGCACTCCAGCCTGGGCGACAAAGTGAGATTTGTCTCAAAAAAGAAAAAAAAGGAATTCAAAGAGTATGTTCTTTGGAAATAAAGCCTGTGTCTTGTTCACCATTTTGCGGATATAGCTATGAGAAATAAGTAACCGACATGGGTGTTGATGACGAGTTTTGAGACATTTTGTAAACTGTGATCTCTATACTATACATTTCGATTCTTTCACTCAGAAGTTGACTGGAAGTTAAGAGTTTTCCACCCTACCTTGCTTCTTGCAGCTTAGAGGCTGGCTGATCTCATTTGTGCATGATTTTCATTTCTCAAGAGCTCCAGGCTCAATGGCGTCTAATCATTTGTCTCCTTCCCTCTATCTTGCCTCACATTAATTAAAAGCATTAATCTGTAATTCTCTCATTTATGCAGAAAACATGTTGCGACATACATATCAAGCCACATGTTTGCCAGAGGTGGCACAGACAGAAATGAGAACTGGTTTTAGCCCTCAAGACACTGTGTCTATAAAAAATAATTTAAAAAAATTAGCGAGTCATTGTGACACACACCTATGTTGCCAGATACTCAGGAGGCTGAGGTGCGAGGATGATTCGAGCCTGGGAAGTTGAGGTTGCAGTGAGCCGTGATTGCACCACTGCACTCCAGCCTTGGCAACAGAGTGAGACCCTATCTCAAAAATTAAATAAATGATAAAAAAATAAAAGGGAGAAAGATGCATGTAGAAATGATTGCAAAGAGAAATGGTGAGTGCGATGAAGGGGATTTAAAGCTATAGCACATGGTGGCCCGAAGGTGCCTGCAGTCAGCCTGGTCTTGGTGATTCTCTGCTGTTTGTCATGTCTATGTCACAGGTTGAGGGACATTTTAAGAAGTTTCTGTAGAAGAGATGTTAGTCGGGCCAGGTGGCTCATGCCTGGAATACCACCACTTTGGGAGGCTGAGGCAGGTGGATCACTTGAGGCCAGCAGTCTGTCTCTACTAAAAATACCAAAATTAGCCAGGCATGGTGACACATGCCTGTAATCCCAGCGACCTGAGAGCTTTAGGCACGAGAATCACTTGAACTCGGGAGGCGGAGGTTGCAGTGAGCCACGATCACACCACTGCACTCCAGTCTGAGCAACAGAGCAAGATTCTGTCTCAAAAAAAAAAAAAAAAAAAGAAAGAAAAAGAAAAAGAAATAAATAAGATAAACAGAAAAGATATTGTGGAGCATGTTGTTCAATTTATGTACGTTGCCTGTCTCTTTAGGAGAACCCTAGAGGCAATTGTCCACTTGACTTCAGAATCAGAACGAGCTCTGCTTTTCCTGAGAAGTGGTGCAATTTTGCCTTATGGATGCTGACTGAGACTGGATCAGGTTCCCTTTTTTGTATCAGCTGCTGGTGAGTTTAGAGCCAAAACTGTATCCATGGCACCTGTCAGTAATTTAAGGTATGTGTAGAGCAATAGACAGGGTCTGGCTCGGTATTCTGCCGTAATTTCCTGTAGTTGTTTTTTTATTTTTTTGTCTTTCCTTTTCCATGCCTTTTAATGTGTGTCATTTTTGCTCTATTAAAAAAAATCCATAAATATTTCTAGTGTAAGGCAGACTATATATATGATAATACTGTATAATGATGATAGCAAATCCCTCCCAGTTTCAGGAGGGGACAAATGATAAGGGGAAGTGTATCGGTGGTGGAGCAGGATATTTCAGGCGGAATGAACACCATCTGAAAAAGCAAAGAAATGTGAAATGGACATGAGTTCTGGCTTCCATTTTTGTGTTGTAAAAGGAATTCACCTAACAACACATTCCCCTCCGCCACTATCACCGTCTTCTTGTTCTATCAGGTGCATTCTGTATGTTTCTAATGTCTCCTATTAGGATGAACAAGCTTGGAGGAGGTAATCATGAAGCAGCTTTATCCAGCTTACACCATCCAACTTCTTTGCAGTCCACTCTGGGGGCTTGTTCATCCCCATGGCCCTAGAAGAAAACTCAGGCAGGCCTCAGGACTTTTCTAGGCTCTTTTCACTTCATCATAAAACAATGTGGAGGAATTAAACTAACTGTTCCCATGTATTGATTACAGTTGAGGCTTTTGCCTTCTGCTAGCTCAAGAGGGAAGCCTCAATTGGGGAAGGGCTAGAGCTGGTTTCTTCTATCTTTGCAAGTTGTCCCTCCTTCATCTCCCCAGGGACGGGGTTTAGGGAAGGAGTGAGTAGAGGAGCAAGAAAATGATTGCTTGACTGACTTTGGCATGGCAATTGAAGTGCCACGGGGAGCCCCTCACATCCACTTTTTCACTCCATCTCTTGCTTCAGTGACCAGCTGTAATGGGAGTCACTTGGAAACATAGTGTATTCTTTGCTTTCTGCTGTAGGGCTTCTTTGCTTCCATCCAGGAGGATCCCAGAGGAACGCACTCAGCCTTTCTGACGCATGCATGAGAGAATTATAGACCCATAGAGCAATGTTTGGCCATCAGGGTGGCAATTGGAGGACAAATGATTCTTTTTTCTTTGACTCAGAAGGTCCATCTGACAGAGCATCCTACAAAGCTCCTTAGCAAGCCCCCTGGTGAGATTGAGCCCCAGTTGCCTACAGAGCAATTCAATGATGCAACCTTGGACCAGCTCTTTCTCCTCCCCTTTTGCTCTTTCTAAGTCCCATTTTTTATTTTAATGGTTGTTTCCCAAAACAAACCACCTGCATGCAAACCCTTGTCTTAAGCTCTGCTCTTTGGAGGAACTCAGGCTATTGGAGAAATCAAGCAATTAGATACCCGTTTTGTTTTTGCAGCAGTTAGAACTTACTTTTTTCGAGATGCTTTCATGAGTTCATTAGGAAACTCTGTCCCTGGGACCTCTCATCCATGGTTTCTTGACAGAGCAGTCATCTCTTTATTTCCATGTGTCATTATTTTCACCCTTGGCTACTGAGGTCGGAATGGCTACATAATTTTTGGGGCCCAGTGCAAAATGAAAATGTCAGCATCCTTGTTCAAAAAGTATTCAGAATTTCAAGAAGACAGTGGCAGTGCATTAAACCCAAGTGTGGGGTCCTTCTGAGTGGAGGACCCTGTGAAGTTGTACAGTGTTCACAGTCATGGAGCTCACCCTGCCTCTGGCCTTTATACCCACGTTTCCAATTAGGGGACTCCACATCAGGTCTCTCCCAGAGAGCTCCACATTTGGCCCATGAAACGCCACATCCTTTGTCTGGCACTCTGCTGACACTACTGTATTAGCCAGCCTTTTCCTAGGTTTCCCAGTGTAAGTCACATGCAGTGCATGAGTTATTATTATTTTTCTTTTGGAGGTGGGGGCCTCACTATGCGGCCCAGGCTGGTCCCGAACTCCTGGGTTCAAGTGATCCTCCTGCCTCAGCCTCCCAAAGTGCTGACATTACAGATGTGAGCTACTGCACCCAGCCTGCATCAGTATTTCTGCTAGCCAGACCTCCAAAAAATCCCCAATGAGCCTTGCCTCTTGATTTTTATGACCTCCCATAAAAATTTAGCCCTGACCTCTGTGATCAATAGACTATGGCAGAAATAACAAGCTGTTACTTCTGAGAGTAGGTCAGAAAAGGGATTGTAGCATTTTGGGTTTGATTCCCTGATTTGCTTACTCAGGGGGAATCCAACTACTGTGCCTCCAGGACACTCAAGTAACCCCATGGAGATGACATTGCAGAGGAGAACTGGCCCAAAGCCAGCACCCACTTTGCCATCTGTGTGAGTAATCTACCTTTGGGTGGATCCTCCAGCCCAAGTCAATGAGGGACATTTGATTGAAACCTCGTGAAAACCCAAGTAGGAACTGACCAGCCAAGTTGCTCCTGAATTCCATAGGCATAGAACGGTGAGAAATTACAGATCATTTTTGTTGTTTTGAGTCACTGAGCTTTGGGATGATATGTCATGCAGCAAAGGATAACTAATACAGTATTAAAAAGCAAGGCTTCCTTTAAGTAAGAAACAGGTCTTTTTAAACAAATCTTCTTCAAGCATCCTGTCTCTCAATTTCCATGCTTCCCGTGGACCAGACATGGGTGGTCATGTCTGAGAGACAATTTGAAGGGTCCTGCTAGGTCCTGATGAAGCAGACTGCCTAGAGGTACCTTCTAACCCTAGGAGAGAAAAGCTGTAATGTGAGAGATTTAAATAGCTATCTTTGCCACCAATTTTTATTTTTTATTTTTTCATCTTGTTCTAATATTTCATTTTAGAATATGCCTCAACTTTCATTTTCACCTCCAGTTATATTTTCTTGCCCAACTTCAAAATCAGTGGGACCCATGTCTTAAAATATTTTCCTCCTCCATATCCTCAATGATACCATCTCTGTGAATTGGTTTCGGGAAAACTTCTGCACAGAGTTAGTGTAACATTCTTATGACAGCCAAACTGGGTAGCCATGGCCTTGGAAAACTGAGAAGTCAAAAACAGTAGGAATATTCATTATAAAACAGAAGTCTGGAAAACTGCCGATGTTCTGAGAAAAACCTTTTAGCCAAAGAACTCAAATTCCCATTCAGATTTTCATGGGTAAAATTCCAAAAAAAGTCTTTTTTTTAGCAGAGAGAGAGAGACAGCGAGAGAGAGAGAGAGAGAGAGAGAGAGAGGGAGAGGGAGAGGGGAGAGAGAGAGCTATGTTTGTAGCTGTGACCTAATTCTGCTAATAAGGAATTTATTACTGAGGACCAGATAATTTATTTAGTATCTAATCACAGACTTATTTTCATGCAACAAGGACCTGGGATTTGTTAGAGCCTTCGGGGAACTATAGTACTAGGTACTGCTCTTCTCTAACAACGTATGTGATCTCCATCTCTCTGCATCTCGTTCTCTTTCTCTGCAGGAGTCTGAGAATATCTGTTGACCAGAGATAAACTATCAGGAGGCTTTGAAGTGCTGTAAATGCTTTACCTATTTGAGGTTTCATTATTATTTTGTCTTTTACGTTTAGAGTCATTTTCTGGAAGAGGGGAGAGAAACGGCTTATGTGACATTATAAAAACATT
The DNA here is from genome assembly GCA_036589455.1 of Ateles fusciceps. Taxonomy (NCBI): domain Eukaryota; kingdom Metazoa; phylum Chordata; class Mammalia; order Primates; family Atelidae; genus Ateles; species Ateles fusciceps. Next base: position 7,281,634 of record JAZHEH010000113.1, read on the forward strand.
AAAAGTCAAATAAAAAACAAGCCAATGCATGATGACTGTTAAGCAAGTTTCTGTTAATTGAATCATATTTCTCCATTGATTTGCATAAAGAATGATGATTGGTTTCCATGGGGGCAGGTGGCTTGCAACGAAGCAAAATCACACTCAAAATTGTAGGAAATCTGTAAGCAGTCATTTAAAATACAAAAATAGATTATGGATATATGAGTGTAATGTGACAGTGAACCTGTGTCATTCTTTGAAGGAAGGTCTTTAAAGAAAGGGGATTTCTTTGATCCCAGGACTTTCCCTTGAGTCTGGAGGAAGCAGGTTTTTCTGCTTATTATAGAAATAAGATATTCCTGGGTAAGGGTAGAAATTAGATGTGTGTCTCAGGGTTTGGTTGGAGAGCAGAAGGTGCTCTATAGATTCCAGGGCTCTATTCAAAGGACTTAGGGCCATAAAATACTTTTGGGACTCCACTATGGCTGATCTTAGCCTGAGATGCCACAACAGAAGTGCTCGTGATCTCTAATTCTCAAGAATGTGTGGAACTCTCAACCCAATGTTCTTAGATATGGTGGAAAAGCTGGTAGTTCTCAGGAACAATGTGGGAAGCTGTGTGAACCACATGGCTGCAACTACCTCCAAGGCTAATGACCCTACCTCCTCTGTGCCTTCTGGGTCTAGCTGAGTCCTCTCATTGGCAAAGACTTGCTGGGAACCACATGGGAAGGGGATTCTTGGAAATGAGCCCTTGGAATGGGAACTTTGAAGGGAGAGAGGATGATGCCGAACCCAGGGAGGTCTGTGTGCACTCTGCTGACCCCACTTAAGTCATCTCAGTGAACCTGTCAGCAGTGTTATGAAGGTGGCATCATTCATCTCTTAATTTTCTTTTTAAAAAGATGATAAAAGTGAGGCTCAGAGAAGTTGCATAACTAGCCTAGATCACACAACTGGTATTTAACCACTAGAATTCAAACTTGGGTCTATATGAGGGAAATTCCCTAGCTCCTTTGGTATTTTATACATACAGGCTAGCGGTTCAAACTTTAGCTGTATTAGTATCAGTTAGAAGAATCACCCACCCCCAGAGTTTCTGAGTCAGCAGGTTTGGGGGTGGAGTGGGAGGGGGAGTGACCTGAGATTTGCATTTCTAACAAGTTCCCAGATAATGCTATTGCTGCTGGTTCAGGGACCACAGTTTGAAAACTCTAGGGTAGGAAGATGATCCCATTCCTTATCTCAGTCTACAAGTGCTCAGGGCCAGGCAGATCCTACAAAATACCAAATTTGCTTTGAATATTTCTATTGCATTTGAATATGGTTCCTATCATCTAGTGTAGATGCTGTGGTGCTTGGCTTTGTGTGTATATGAGTGTTGGGTGTGTGTATGTATATATGTGTGTGTATTTTAGCTACATAGCCTTAGCAGGTAATTGTACAGCTGCATGAAAATGAATAAACACATATTTCTGACTGCTACCTTATTTGGAAACTGAGGAGGATACCTGGTGCTATGCATGTTTGCCTGATTGAGCTGGCATACCAAATTAAACTTTTAAGTTGATGATTTATTTATTATTTCTTTGTGAGTTTTTTTTTTTTTTTTTAAATCAGCATTTGATAAGTAAATGGTCCAAGTCTTACTCTGGCATTCATGGGAGTAACATTAGTCTTGACGAATTATTTGCTTATTCATTGAGGTGTAATTTAATTCTATAGAAATTGCATGTCAATTTAGCACACATTAATGAGCAGATACTGTCTCATAGCTTAACAAAACTGTCATCCTTTTAAGGTGGGGGGAAAAAAACCACTCAAGGAATCAATAGTCAACTAGGAGGCTGTGCATGATGGCTCATGCCTGTAATCCCAACACTTTGGGAGGCTGAGGAGGGAGGATTGCTTGAGCCCAGGAGTTCAAGAGCAGCCTGGGTAACACAGCGAGACCTCATCTCATTAAAAAATTTAAACAAACAACCCTCCCCACCAAAAAAAAATTCCAATAAACTATAGGAGGAAGTCTATTCAGAAATTTATTGGACTCAACCAACTTTATGGACCTCTTGGGCCAGATATGCAGATTTCAAAGGGCTGGGCCAATGTCAAGGGGTAACTGCTTTGTCTTGCTTCCTAGTAGCTAGAGAGTGACGGGCTGTCATTGAACCTTTGGGCATGCTTACCTGTCAGTTGGGGGGATGAGTTCTCATATATATTTTATAGGATTGTAGTGAAGGTTAAATGATATAATGAATGACTGCAAAGGTTCTGAAATGTAGTTGATTCTCAATGAATTGTTATGACTGTTGTAATACTACAATGCTACTATTTACCTTGGTGATGATTTTCCCCCTTTTCTTTATTTTCTCTGTTTTTCCCCTATTCTTCCTTACCCATTCCTCCTTCCTTATTTCCTTTCCTTTTTTCTACTTCTTTTCTCTGTGTGTGTGTTTTGAGACAGGGTGTCGCTCTGTCGCCCAGGCTGGAGTGCAGTGGTGGGATCATGGCTCACTGCAGCCTCAACCTCCTAGACTCAGGTGATCCTCCCACTTCAGCCTCCTGAGTAGCTGGGACTACAGGCACATGCCACCTTACCCTGCTAATATTTTTTTTTTAAGAGACAAGTCTCTACTATGTTGCCCAGGCTGGTCTCGAACTCCTGAGGCCAAGCAATCCACCCGCTTCAGCCTCCCAAAGTGCTGAGATTACAGCTGTGAACCATTGTGCCTGGCTCCTCCACTTTTCTTTTCTTTTTTATTGTATATTTATTGTTTGTGTAGTTATTGTATGTTTTCTTATATATTTATTGCATGTATATTTCTTGTATGTTTATTATACCCTTATTAAAAAGGGCACTACTCATAAACAGCAAAATGGAAGAAATATGGGTGTTGTGGCACTTCTGTGTCCTCTCCAGATGTGCTGTGCCCTCAATATGTCCATGTGTTCACCAGCCTGGAATATTTCTTTCAGGAATCTGAGATGAGCCATTTTCTGGCCCAGAAAGTTTGGCCATTCCAAATCACTCTCCCCTTCCCCAGCCATGTAGCCTGCCCCCTTCTCCCACCCCTTATGCACATTGCACTTCTTTCCATTGTCTTTTTGAGTCAAATTCATCCCAACCTTCAAGACAAAGCTGGAGCGTCAGTCACTTACTCTGTGAAGCCTGCCATGATTACCTCCACCCATGGCAGATATCAGAGCAGTTGCCAGCACACCCTTCCTTCTCAGTGCTTTCAATCTGGTGCTGAGATAATTTGCATTCCTGTCTATATCCTCCAAATGCTGGCCGCTCCTTGAGGAAATGACCAACTGTGGTTTGCATATTCATGACCATAATACCTGGCCCAGAAAGAGCAGTTGGTGAATAAATTAATGCTTCCTCAGGTATAATGACTATCAGTCTGATGATTTGGGGGGATCACAGTTGATACTAGGTTGAGATGAGTGAGGTACCTAAGACACACCATTTTTTTTAAAATTTTTTCCGACTTGGAGTCTTGCTCTGTTGTCCAGGCTGGAGTGCAGTGGCGCCATCTTGGCTCACTGCAACCTCCACCTCCCAGGTTCAAGCAGTTCTCCTGCCTCAGCTTCCCGAGTAGCTGGGATTACAGGCTCCTGCCACCATGTCTGGTTAATTTTTGTACTTTTAGTAGAGACAGGGTTTCACCACATTAACCAGGCTGATCTCAAACTCCTGACCTCAAGTGATCCACCTGTCTCAGCCTCCCAAAGTGCTGGGATTACAGGCATAAGCCACCATGCCCAGCCTAAAACACAACATTTAAGGAGGTGCTCACTGTCAGGACACTCATGGTGGACACCTGAGTTACTGAAAACACCAGATGCTTCATCTATATTCACTGCACAAGACAATTTTTACTGGCATCTGGGTTTAAAAATTTGAATATTAATTTTTTTGCTCACGTATTTCCAAGAACTGACACTATATTACCCCGTGTCTTGGGATGTCTGAGATAAGGGCATCCTTCAGTCTCCGGTCAGGTTGGCTGAGAGCCTGTCACATGCCAAGCCCTTTGCTACTTACTGGGGATACGGTGCAGGTGTGATGGACAGCCCATCTTCAGCACCATCTCAGCTCTCACAGGGCTCAGAGGAATGAGCATGGAGCGAGGAGAATGCTCATCAAGAATTGTGCGTGAATGGCTATAATACAGGATTAAGCAAGGTTCAGTTTAGTAGGCGTGGTAGAGAGCGAATGTTATGGGCATGTGAAGATGACTTCTAGCTGGGGGAGATGGACAGAGATTGTGAAGGAGGTGGCATTTGATGACTCACACTAACCTGGCCAATGTTATTCATGCCTCACTCGGTTCCCATTTACTAAGTCCAGCTGCCAGGGCGGTTGGTTTCTAAGGCCAACAGTGGCACCCTTCTCTGAAGAGTTTCCCTCTGCTAATAAAGCCCCCACTCCCCGTCCCCATGGGTGGCTATATTCTCTCCACGTGGATGGCTCCCAGATAATGACTCACCCATGCCTCAGCTCAAAGTAGGGCAATTCTGTGGTGCCACTCACATTCTAGAGCTCAGGTTGAGCCCACATTTCAGCTGAAGTCACCATGTGGCTTAGCTCTTTGGCCTTTTCCCCTTCCCTTTTCCTTTATGTTTCTCTCCAGACAGTGCCCCAATAAACCATTTACACAGGAGTCCCCATCTTGGGCTATACTTCTAGGGATTCAGGCTTAAGATGAAAACCAACAAGGACAACAGTAGTGCTATTACTCATAACCTGATATTTGCAGCATTGCACATGTTCACTGATCTATATTGTATAACATCTTGTGAATTGTTATTCCTGGTTTGCAGACGAGGAAGACGAAACTCAGAGAGGTTAGGGTTCCTTTGCCCAGGTTCACACAGCTGCTAAGCTGGGAGTCTAACTAGAAAGTCTGGCTTTCGGTTCCCTGATAGAAAGTATTCCATGGTACTTTCATCCCTATACCCACCCAGGGCTTGAGAGCTGGTGCCCGAGGAGCTCTGCATGAGGATGCGGGACTCTGGGGTGCTCTGGAGTTTGGAGGCAGGAACCACCATGAGAAGAGTGCAGGGTGTGGAGTCGGGCAGCCTGGATCTTAGATCTGGGCTGCGTCTCACGGCAGTGGGACAGCTCCTTCCTGGGCCTCAGACTTTGTAACCTGTAAAATGGGCTGCGCAGCTACTTTACAGAGCTGTTCTGGACCTCCTGTGAGGATGTGCGTTTCTCCTCTGTCTGCCTCCTCTTGTGGCAGACAGGCAGTTCATGTTGCAGTCAACCTGTCTGGGCCCATCTGGTGGCAGAGGCAGAGCAGCTGGCCCTCAGCATCCAAGGTGTCTGGAGTATCAGTGAGCAGGGACACCAGCTCTGGTCTTGAGACAGAGGCTGCTTCGAGATGGGCGAAACTTCTTTTGTTCTTCCTCCTGTGAGAAGGAGATGAAGGTGGCTTCGCTTTCATCAAAATACAACTGCCCCTGGTGTGGTGTGGCATGGTGGCTCTCTCCTGGTACTTCATAGTCCTCAATGTGTGGTTTTCCCATTCGGTCCAAGGAGGTTGCTTGGTGGCCAGCAGGAGGGTAGAGAGATGGGCTGTCCCATCCATAGGTCGGTGCCTGGAAGTTACCCCAGTTCCATTTATATTCCTTTGGGCAAAACTGAGTTTATATCTACACCTTGCTGCTAGGGAGGCTGGAAAATTGGGATTTTATTATTGGAAGAAGGGGGACAATTAGAAGCTTCTGCCTGGGTGGACAGTATGGTGCAAAGATGGTGGTCGTAACCTGGAAGTCTTCATGGGGACCCTCCGTGTGCCAACCACACGTATTTAATTTTATTTTTAAAATATTTTTTGAGATGGAATTTTGCTCCTGTTGCCCAGGCTGGAGTGCAATGGTGCAATCTTGGCTCACTCCTACCTCCACCTCCCAGGTTCAAGCATTCTCCTGCCTGAACCTCCCAAGTAGCTGGGATTACAGGCATGTGCCACCACGCCTGGCTAATTTTATATTTTTAGTAGAGTTGGGATTTCACCATATTGGTCAGACTGGTCTCGAACTCCTGATCTCAGGTGATCTGCCCATCTTGACCTCCCAAAGTGCTGGGATTACAGGCATGAGCCACCACGCCCAGCAATACAAGCTGCTTTTATTATAATATTTTGACAGTCACCCTATGAGATGGGCACTATTAGAGGCATGCCCATGGTACTGATGAGGAGGCTCAAGGGCAGAGCTTGGATTTGAGCCCCTGGCAAGCCAGCTTTAGCGGCTACACAGCTAACCACCACCATGCTGTATGAAGGGTTCCAGAATGGATAACACAGTTTTCACTAATGGATTTGCTATTTACTGATCCTGTGGCTTTGGGGAAGCTATATTCCCTCACAAGTTCTTAGTGTTCCCATGACAGAGTGTTGTATGGATCAAATGAAATTACAACACGCGATAGCTGTTTGTCAACTGGAAAAAGCTAGAAGGAAGACTGACTGTGATTTCTTTTAGTGACCGTGGGACTCTGACTTCCAATGGCGGTGGAGAGAGAGAAGCCATGATTGTCGTGTACATAAAATGCTCTTTTTCTAAGGCAGTCCTCTGGACTCAGCCCACAGTCCCCATTCTTTCACTGCCTCCTATTTCTGTGAGGTTATTACCAGGCCTGTAGGATCACTTTGCCTTTCTGTATTACTCAGCTGGAATAATATGAGGACAGATGAGGACAAAAGAAAGGAAAAAAAATATATGAAAGTTTGCTAAATAGAGAAGATCTGCTACTTCACTAGGAAGTGCTGGAGCCTGAAGAATATTAAGGTAGGATTTCTCACTAAATCTTGCCGCATGACCGTTAGTCACTTCTCCACTTCTCTCTCCCTCTCTCTGTCTCTCTCTCTCTCTCTCGATGGAGTCTCGCTCTGTCGCCCAGGCTGGAGTGCAGTGGCATAATTTCGGCTCACTGCAGCCTCTGCCTGCCAGGTTCAAGTGATTCTCCTGTCTCAGACTCCCAAGTAGCTGACATTGTAGGTATGTGCCACACCTGGCTAATTTTCGTATTTTTAGTAGAGACAGGATTTCTTCATGTTGGCCAGGCCGGTCTCGAACTCCTGGCCTCAAGTGATCCTCCCACCTTGGCCTCCCAAAGTGCTGGGATTACAGGCGTGAGCCGTCGCACCCAGCCAGCCACTTCTCTTAGGAATGACTAAAAAGCCTTTGTTATTCTTTGTTCATAACAGATGCAAGACTCAAGTCCACCAGCACTAGACTGAAGTGGGTGTCTCACAGCATGGTGCAGGCGTGTCTTTGAGGCACACTGGGGGCTCAAGGAGTAATTACAGTGAATGAGTGAGTAACTTTTGGCTTGTGTGGCCAAAAGGTTCTTCTACAGCAGCTGCTAAAGTGGTTGTGCATGGAGCCGTCTCTGCAAACTGGGTCAACAGGTCAATCGTGCCTTTCATATGCCAACCAGGCTGCCTATATTTACGTTTAGGGTCAGATCTAGGGCAGAAAATGATGCAGGCAAAAGAAATCCATTTAGAACTTTTCTGTGCTGATGCTGACTGCATGGAGGAGCTGTTCATTATTTATAGCCCACACAATTGTGTTTTGTCCAGTAACCTTATTTGGGCATATAAATAAGCCAAGGATAAGAGAGGAGAACAAAAATGCATTGATTTTTTCCTTCTTCTCATATGAAAGGTAGATGAAGCGATTTTATATTTGAGGTTTTCTGGCTGGCATATTACCCAGACAGCAGGAATTAGAACAGATTTAATCTTCCAATCCATACTAATAGGGACATTAGAAACAGTTTATTAAATTTATCTTTTTGACACTTTTAATATATTCCATTGTAGCCTTGCAGCGTAAGTGCTGAATAATGATAATGTTTAGCATTTATTGAATGCTTATTTTGATTGTGCCAGACACTGTGGTAAGCAACACACATTATCTCATTCAGTCCTTACCACAAAAGTGTGAAAAGACACCTGTATCTTCTTTTTTTTTTTTTTTTGAGACAGAGTCTTGCTGTGTTGCCAGGCGCCAGGCTGGAGTGCAGTGGCGCGACCTCGGCTCATTGCAACCTCTGCCTCCTGGGTTCAAGCAATTCTCCTGCCTCAGCCTCCCAGGTAGCTGGGACTACAGGTGCACACCACCACGCCCAGCTAATTGTTTTTTGTATTTTTTTTTTTTTTTTTCAGTACAGACAGGGTTTCACCATGTTGGCCAGGATGATCTCGATCTCTTGACCTCGTGATCCACCCGCCTCGGCCTCCCAAAATGCTGGGATTACAGAATTGAGCCACCGCGCCCGGCCCTGAAAAGACACCTATTTCAATTCCCATTTTACAGATGAGAAACTTGAGGCACAGAGAAGTGCAACAATTTGCTGAAATCCATTTAGCTAATGAGTAAGGAGGCTGGGGATGGAAGTCAAGTTTCCTCTGTGAGTTCATGCATCTGATGTCACATTCTATTGAATGATGAGTATCTCTGCAGCTGTGGGCTGAAAAGTCTTTTCATGTTTTGGAAGTGGCAGGTGTCAGAAGCAAAGGGAGCGAATCCTCAAAGGATGCTTGCTGAATGCTGAAGACAGGGCTAATTCTTTTGCCTAAGGAATCTCATTTTAAATTCAGAACAAGTGCTCTATAGGTTCACCTACTTCTGGGCACCTCTAGAACCTTCTGCCCAAACCAAAACAGAATCTTAAATTTTCGTAATTTACACTTTTTTTTTTTTTTTGAGGCAGAGTTTTACTCTTATTAACCGGGCTGGAGTGCAATGGCCTGATCCTGGCTCACGGCAACCTCCACCTCCCGGTTCAAGTGATTCTTCTACCTCAGTCTCCCGAGTAGCTGGACTTATAGGTGAGCACCACCATGCCCGGCTAATTTTGTATTTTTAGTAGAGACGGAGTTTCTCCATGTTGGTCAGGCTGGTCTCGAACTACTGAGCTCAGATGACCTGCCTGCCTCAGCCTCCCAAAGTACTGGGATTACAGGCGTGAGCCACTGTGGCTGGCCAATTTACACTTTTATTTTTATTTTATTATTTTTTTCCCCGATAGCAGTAACTTAACAATTTACACTTTTAAATAACATAGAAGTTTTCCTGACATCTATTCTCAAGGGGTAGAGCACCAGTGAATTAGCTTTTTTTTTTTTTTTTTGATGGAGTCTTGCTCTGTTGGCCAGGCTGCAGTGCAGTTGGCACAGTGATGTCAGTTCACCGCAACCTCTGCCTCCCTGGTTCAATGGATTCTCCTGCCTTAGCCTCCCGAGTAGCTGGGATTACAGGCACATACCATCATGCCCAGCTAATTGTTTTTTGTATTTTTTTTTTTTTAGTACAGACGGGGTTTCACCATGTTGGCCAGGCTGGTCCCAAACTCCTGACCTCAGATGATCCATTTGCCCTGGCCTTCCAAAGTGCTGGGACTACAGGCATGAACCAACCACGGTGCCCACTCTACACTTTTATTGAACAGCTACTACTTGTCAGTGTTGGGAATATCAGGATTAAAGAAACAACCTCTTAGAAAGTCATGGCTTTTCTAAGAGAGAAATATAGGCAGCATCTACAGTCCACAGGAAAAGTGCTGTGACAGAGGTGAGAGGCCACTGACACTCGGCGTGCATTAGCCAGGCATGGTGGCAGGCGCCTGTAATCCCAGCTACTCAGGAGACTGAGGGAAGAGAATCGCTTGAACCCAGGAGGCGGAGGTGGCAGTGAGCCAAGATCACGCCACGGCACTCCATCCTGAATGACAGAGTGAGACTCCGTCTCAAAAAAAAAAACAAAAAAAAGAGAAAATTCCGTGTGGTGAGGAACTGATGCCTCCAGTCCATGGCCAGTACCAATTTGCTTATCACGTGAGAGCATCCTGGAAGCAGATCCTCCTGTCTCATCCATGCCTTCAGATGACTGCCATCTCATGGGACTTCCCAAGCTGGAACTGTCCAGGCAATCTGCTCCCACATTCTTGATCCACAGAAACTGTGAAACGATAAATGTTTATAGTTGTTTCAAGTCACTTACGGTTGAAGTTCATTTGTTATGCAGCAGTAGATAATGGAAACTCCGTAAACAGGAGCCCAGTCTGAGGAGGATGGAGATGGTAATCAGGGAAGGATTCCTGGAGGAGGTGTTAGCTGAGCTATGTCTTGTAGAATGAAGAGGAGTTCTGACTGGAGTCAGTGAGGTAGAGAGTTTTGGAGTGCTAGGGCTTTCCCGGCAGGAGGAACAATATGTATAAAGGACCACTTCAGGTCCCATCTGCTCTGCAAAGTCTTCCCTAACCATTCACTGCCTGATTCATTCATTTACTTACTCATTCATTCAACAAGGCTTTTATGAGAGCCTCCTATATCCCAGGCTCCATGCAGAGTACTGGGGTTGCTATAAGTTGCATTTCTGAGACTGCTCAGTTAGGCATAGAAAATTCAAATGCCCACAGGGCCAGCGGGTAATGCAAGCCAGCGAGGCTGAGTTTACAGGAGGAGTGCACTGTGAGTCAGGGGTGAGGCCACTGAGAAGTGGAGAGCCCGATTCCCAAGAAAGGGCCACCGTTCCTCCGTTCCAGTTGTTTGCTGCATGCCAGAATGTAAGCCCAAATCTGGTCAGATCTTCCCATTTGTCAAGAGAATCTAGACATTGTATTTTAGTATAAAGTCTCCTAATTTTCTAAAGGCAGTCCCAGCCCAAACTAGTGGTCAAATTTCCCTCTTTCCAGTCTTCTGTTCAGGAGCTCCATGAGTTGGCTGGTGGAGACGTCAGCTTCTCTCCTGTGCTGACCACAAGGCTTTGTCCTCTGCCTTCTGGTTAGCTTGAGTCCTGTGTGACTAGTGCAATGATTAACTGTCTCAATAGTTTTCTTTCTTTCTTTCTTTCTTTTTTTTTTTTGAGAGTCTTGCTCTGTAGCCCAGGCTGGAGTGCAGTGGCACAATCTCGGCTCACTGCAACCTCCACCTCCTGGGTCCTGGTTCAAGCCAATTCTCCTGCCTCAGCCTCCCAAGTAGCTGGGATGACAGGTATCCGCCACCACGGCCAGCTAATTTTTGTATTTTTAGTAGAGATGGGGTTTCACCATGTTGGCCAGGCTGCTCTTGAACTCCTGACATCATGATCTGCCCACCTCGGCCTCCCAAAGTGCTGGGATTACAGGAGTGAGCCACTGCGCCCGGCCTGTCTCAATAGTTTTCTAAGTGGCGTATAACACCAAAGCTCCACTGATCGCCAATGAGGGGAAAGGAAGCTGGTGTTAATTCACATGCAGACACTTCCATAGCTCCTCAGCAAAGGGCTCTGTAGCCCAATACTGTTATGGCAAAGGTGTCAAAGCAAAATTACAGAATGTAAAGTCGTTAATCCGGTAGGCAGTGAGCACTGACTGGGTGCCTTCCTGAAGCCACAATGCCTGCTGATAGCATCCAGGGTTGGCCACCTAGTGACTTTTCAAGATGCTGGTATGTGGCTGTGGGAGTGTCCATATCTTAGAAAGGGAGGACGGTGAGTTTATGGAAGCCTTCCTGTGTGTAATCATGGGGCTGTGCATGCAGAAGTTTCTTAGTCCTCCAATAGCCCTGGAAGATTGGTGCTATCATTGTTCTCATTTTACAGACGAGAAAACGAAGTCCCAGGGAAGTTTACTGATTTGTCCAAGGTCTTGCAGCCAATAAGAGGCAGGACAGGCATCCCTTCTGGGACTGTTACAAGTCTATGTCCGGCCGGGTGTGGTGGCTCATGGCTATAATCCCAGCGCTTTGGGAGGCCGAGGTGGGCAGATCACAGGGTCAAGAGATCGAGACCATCCTGGCCAACATGGTAAAACCCTGTCTTTACTAAAAATACAAAAATTAGCTGGGCGTGGTGTTGTGTGCCTGTAATCCCAGCTGCTCGGGAGGCTGAGGCATGAGAATCGCTTGAACCTAGGAGGCAGAAGTTGCAGTGAGCCAAAATCATGCCTCTGCACTCCAGCCTTGTCGACAGAGCGAGACTCCGTGCTCCCCCCGCCCCCCAAAAAAGTCTACGTTCTTATCTACTCTGCTGTAATATTTCTCCCTGGCATCAAAAGAGAGAAAGCACTGGGGTTCCTGAGTTCTTATTGGAGAGGAACTCAGCAATGACAATCTGTTTGGAAGAGGGGCAGGCTGTGGGACATGTGAAGCAGGTCCTACAGAGAAGGCACAGTTTACTGTTTTGTGTTTTCTCTTAGAATGAGGTGCTTTCCCTTCTTCTCCTCCTACCCCCAAGTAAGCCCTTGGTGACGCCACTGAGAGGGACCTAGTTATGAAAGGAATTTCAAGGACAACCCATATGTCAGATTTAGTGACATAGTTTGCATTGAGCTTGTGAGTTATTAATCAGGTGAGTCTTTTTAACTGTCGTATCAAGTACCTTGATTTGTGGTAGGAAATGGCACAAAGGAGAAGAAATGCTATATGCTTTGGAGCCTGGGAAATGTGAGTTTCAATCCTGATTCACTCACTAACTAGCTGTGTGACCTTGGACGTGTTGTAACCTATCTGAGCTCCAGTCTCCCCTTCCGGCACCTGAGGTCAAGAATATGCAACATACAGCAACCTCAGTTCTCTTCATGGAGCCTGGAACATAGGAGGCTCTCACCAAAGCCTTGTCGAATGAATAAGTCAATGAATGAATCAGGCAATGAATGGTTAGGGAAGACTTTGCAGAGCTGGTGGGGACTGAAGTGGTCCTGGAGGATTTAATATGTGGAAAAGAGGAGGGAGGGAATTGAAGAGAGGGAATCGTGGGCAGGCAAATGACATAACCAGTGGCTTGGTGGGGAGAATTCCAGGCTTAGAGGATAGTGAAAGGCCAATATGGCTTCTGGTGGAGGAGAGAATGGCCCAGGAGGGGCCTGCACTGACTTCCCCATCCTGATTAAACTTCCTCAGTGGCCAACAGAGCGCTGGGTGCTGACACTAATAGTTCCTTTAACAGAGCCTTTCATCTCCTATTCAAAGTGCTTTGCAAGTGTTAATTAAATCTCCAAACACCTCATGAGGTAAATATTATTTATCCACCTTTTGTAGATGAAGACATTTAGGAGCAAAGAGAAGTAATTTTCCCAGGGCAGTGTCTAGATGGGTGTCCATTCCCACCTTCATTCCAGAATTGCCAAAACATGTCTTTAGAAGAAAGCAGAAAAAACAAATTAGATCTTTTCTTGCCATCCCCCCTCCTATACTCTCAGACATACAAAAAACAGAAATCAGGTCAAAAAAATAGATGTCATTTTAAGATATTCCTTAGATTTTTTTAAAAGTTCCCCCAGTGCATTCTCAAATGTATACCTCCCTTTCCAATTTTTTAGGACTTAGAGTTTACAAGGTTAAGAAAATTGTTCAGTTGAATGCTTCACAGATATATTCAGGCCTAAAAATCGGTGCTTCTTATTCTCATCTGTAACACAGGAACCCTCTTTCAGAGTTGTTGCGAGGATTAAATGAGTGAATTTATACGAAAGCACTTATCTCAGGGCCAGACTCATATAAAGCACTTGATAGAGAGGCCGTGATGATGATTTTAGTGGGGCCAGAAGATCTTCCAAGGGCCTCCTGACATTTCCTCTTGAGTACCCACCCCCCGTCACCTTGATTCATTAATTTGACCAGTGACCAGGCGCTATGCTAGGTTGGGGGAATACAGCAATGCACAAGGCAGGCAAGAGCTCTGTTCTGTTCTCTGGTTCCACTTTGGTTTGCAGTCTGGTTAAGGAGTCAGACATTAAAAAAGTATATACCATTATGCACTATTCCTGCCTAGCTGAGCCCTAGAAACAAGAGGTTCACGATGCTGTGGGCGGGCTAAGAGAAGGGGCTTTTCTGAGTCAGGGAAGGCAGAAAGGGCTCCTAGCGGGGAGAGGTGCTGTAGCTGGGATCTGAAGGATGGTAGCAGGTAAGTGGGTGAAGAAGAGAGGGAAAAGGCCACCAAACAGAGGGGACCGCATGTGCAGAAAACCCCAAAGTAAAGAGACAAAAAGTGTCATTCAGCAACCATTTCCAAGTTCCTTGTTTTTTTTCCCCCCCTGGAGTTTGTGAGGTTTCTTTTTTTGTTTGTTTGTTTCTTTTTTTTTAATTGCAGGATTGTTGCATAGGTACATACATAGCAGGGTGGTTTGCTGCCTCCATTCCCCCGTCACCTATATCTGGATTTCTCCCCATGTCATCCCTCCCCAACCTCTGTCCCTCCTCTAGCTCCCCCAACAGACCTATATCTGGCATTTCTCCCCATGTTATCCCTCCCCTGCTGTCCCTCCTCTAGCCCCCTGCAACAGACCCCAGTGTGTGATGCTCCCCCTCCCTGTGTCCATGTGTTCTCATTGTTCAATACCCGCCTATAAGTGAGAACATGCGGTGTTTGGTTTTCTGTTCTTGTGTCAGTTTGCTGAGAATGATGGATGGTTTCTAGATTCCTCCATGTCCCTACAAAGAACATGAACTTATCCTTTTTTATGGCTGCATAGTATTCCATTAAAAAAGAATGTCAGGCATTGGGAGAGAGAGACATAAGATGAGAAATTAGCCCAGGAGGAGCGAGCGTCAGGTGATATAAATTGGTACTAATCCTGGAGTCCACTTTGATAAGAAACATAGAGAAGGAGCTGGGGTTGTTCAGAGGCCTTGGCTAATGGTTCTGCCCGGAGAAGCTGAGGCAGGCTTTCTGGAGGTGGCACCAGAGCTGAGCTTTCTGTTATCCATTTGTTAGCAAGAATGACTGAATATCTATCTACAAGGTGCCAAGCAGTAGGCTCTGCCCTGTGGTAAAGGAGGAACCAGGAGAAGGTTCCTGCCCTGAAGGAAGCCACAGTGGAACAGGGGGAGACAAAGCTTCAGATGCCGGCCGAGGAGGAAGGAAGGAGCGTGGTCTCATTCTCGTGTCTGTCTTGGGAGCGCAGTGGAGGAGGGGCACGTGAGGAGTCAGATGGATCTGTGAACACTGGTGTAGTTGCATAGGTAAGACTTAATGATGATATTGATTTAGCTTATAACTAATAGCACCTTATATTGGTTTAGCACTTAACAGTTTAGGAGGCACACGCATGAGCCCATTGGATATGACAATGGCTTGGCAAAGATGTAGAACAGGTATGATTCCCTGCATTTTCAAGCCAGTGAGATTAAAACTCAAGAAAAATACATGAAATGAATGATTTGATTTTGAAGAATTACAATGCCCTTTGTCGATATGACATTGGAGGACCTCTGTTTTGGGTCCATTCATTTTGATTTTGGTTTCTGTAGTTGTTTTCCCTGAATCTCCATCTCCGTTAGTGTTTCTGAGTGTTCACAGCCGAAGTTTAGATAGATCCAGGAGCACACCGTGGACTCACCACATGAGCTGCTAGCCCACCCGGGGCAAATGGCATTGGCTTCTAGCCCCACTTATGATCTGAAGAACAACAAAGCTACATTTCTTTACAAAATGTGCCCTAAGTAGGGTGAGCATAATAGACCATCCAGCTTGGGACACTTCCAAGAGTAAAAGGGGATGGGAATCATGATTACTTTAGGATGACAGGCTGACATGGAGACTAACACTGACCAACTGGGTTGTATGGTCACCCTACCTACAAGTCACCCTTCGCACTAATTGAATTATTCCTCTGGTCCTCACTTTTTTTCTGAATGTTTACTCATCCACTTATTGGACAATCATTTACTGGGCCCCTCTAAGTCAAAGTTCTGGGCTGCCAGGGACGCATAATCCGGGATTCCTCCTCAAAGAAAGAAGGATTCTTCCTCCAGAGATGAAATCAGTGCACTCTGAGTAACTCTCCTGGATAAGTGAGTGGGCACAGAGCCTCTCATAGGTTTCACTTGCCATCTTCTCATCTGTTAATGAGCCATCAAAGGAGATGTTCCTGGAGGGTGGAGATCATGTCTGCTCTGTCTTCTGCAACACACAGGGGTAGGGGAGGTATACACAGACACCAGGCAGGGCCTTTCAAAGAGCGAGGCAAACCAGTCCCTCCTGAAAGGTAGCAGTGCTTGGCTAATGAGTCTCTGTGGGGTCCCCTGACCCCTCACGTGCCTTTCTTTCTGTCCTTTCCTTTTGTTTCTTGGGTCGTGTAACACTCATCACATTAGTAATTAATTATTTGTGAGCGCTGGTTTAATGCTTGTTGAACAAGAAGGTGGGTTGTTCCCCAGTACCTAGCAGGGGCCCTGGCTTGTGGAAATCTTCAATAAATATTTGCTTGCTGACTAATTGACTTAAGGCCCAAGGCCATGCGCCGCCTCTGATGAGAACCTAGGAGAAATAAATTTCCTGGGAGAAAAATTAATTTCCTGGAGTGCAGACAAGGATAGAGGGGAGCTTACAGGTCTGGGTCTGGTGGATAGAAGGTACTTACTTGAGCAGTCATGGTCTGGCAGCTGGTGGGTACCAAGCCGTCCATTTATGGGCTATATCTGCTATGCCATTCAACCTGAATGGCCTCTGTAGCCCAACTGCCTGTGTTCAAATCCCATCTCCACCTCCTGTTGGCCATGTGGCTGACAGCAAGTTATTTAACTTTCCCTTTTCAGTTTCATCTTCTTGAAAATGACGAGGATAATAGTAACCACCCCAGTGGGTTCTTATGACAAGCAAATGATTTAATATATGTAAACTCTAGGTCTGGCACAGTGGCTCACATCTGTAATCCTAGCACTTTGAGAAACTGAGGCAGGTGGACTGCTTGAGCCAAAAGTTCAAGACCAGCTTGGGCAACATGGCGAAACCCCGTCTCTACTAAAAACACAAAAATTAGCCAGACGTAGGGGTACATACCTACAGTCCCAGCTACTCGGAAGGCTGAGGCATGAGAATCGCTTGAACCTGGAAGGCAGAGGTTGCAATGAACCAAGATGGTGCCACTGTACTCCAGCCTGGGTGACAGAGCAAGACTATCCAAGAGAGAAAAAATGTCTTTAGAGCAGTTTTAGCTACGAGCAAAAGAAACAAATGAAAACCTGCCCTCATACCATTTCCCAGCGTGTTCTATGTCCTTGCACACTTTCACTCTTGCATTTTCCCAGTGCCCACCTGCCTTAACCCTACCTCTCCTAGTCATATCCTCATCACCTCGTTCATTCATTTATTCAACAAATTTTTACTGGGTACCTACGAGTTGCCAAATGTTGGTCAGACCATACTATAACAAATAGGCAAAATCTCTAACCTTAAGAAACTTACAGTCCAATGGGATAGATAAAACAGGGAGATACATAATTTAAATCGAATAAAATTAATATATTTTCCAAGAGAGATGAAGATAAACAGAAGGGGTAAGTACCTTTATCAGGAGAGAACTTGAAAGGATCTCTGCAAGAGACACCATTTAACTGGGTCAAAAAGTTAGGGAATATAACACTATAATTATTATTTTATAACAATAATAATGGCTTCCATTTTTGGAGCATTTGCTATGTGCCCTGAACTATGTGCTTTTCAGGGATTAGCTCTTGCAACAAACCCTAGGAAGCAGGTACTATCATTATCTACCTTCCCCCTGACAGACGAAGACACTGAGGCTTTGGGTGGATAATTAGCTCATCTAAGGTTTTATAGTCATCAAGTAAAGAATTGGGATTTGACCCTAGGCTGCCTGGATCTGGGGTCTGTGTGCCACTAAGTCCCACTGAGAAGGCACTGACCTCTTTATGTGGGATGACTCCTCATGCTGAGACGCTGGAATTCCTCATCCCAAAGCTGCTGAACCCCAGGAATGCATCTGGCACAGTGCTTGTATGGACCCTATCTATGTCAATCATCCTAGTTCTAGCTGGTTTGCAATACATATTTGTAATTAAATTGGAATTGGCAATGTTTATGAAGGGCTTATCAGATGCGAGGCACTATTCTAAGAGCTTTCCATGTATTAATCCATTTATTCCTCACAACAATACTAAAAAGGAGTATACATTATCTTTATTTTACAGATGAGAAAATAGAAGCACAGAGAGGCTAAACTACTTGCCCAAGATCATTCGGCTAGGGAGGGGAAGTCCTGACTAGGAGAAATCCCAGGTGTTTCCAGTTCTGTATTCCTGTATCTTTCTGTTTCTGTTTTTTTTTTGGTCATGTCGCTTTCTGCTAGGGTGAGGTAATTCAGGCTGGGATGGGAGTACCCACAGAGGGCCAAACAATTTTGAAGCAAGTCAAATGTTGCATTTCAGGGGTTGAGATTGAGATCTGTGATGCCCTTTCTTGGATTTGAAACACACTGGGCTACCTGGTCCTTCAAAGGATTTAGGACATATCTATAGTTTGCTGTTGCTGACTCAGGGAATTAGGCTGGTTGACACTGGGAACTCTTGAGGCTTACTTGAGTCTGTGTGTGCCTATGGGAACAAGCCCACTGAAACTTCCTGGGAGACAGGCTAACAGAGGCCCCCTGTAAGAAGACCCCAGATTTAGAGAAGACTGTGGCGTAAACTCTCCCGTGCATGTATCTGTCTTTCTCACTAGACTGTAGGCTGCTCTGAAGGCAAGGACCAGACCATGTTCATCTTTGCAGGCTTCTGTCCCCTCCAAGCACCTGGTTAGGTGCTCTGCACATAGTAGGTGCTGTAAACACACTGATGGGATAAAGAATGCAGAATCTTCAGGACAGAATGTGGTTCCTGCAGGATTCTCTGTGTGGTTTGTGGCAGGAATGCTCCGTTGCCTACTTGTGTGAACTTGACTATTTACTTTGCCTTTCTGGACCTCAGTTTTCTCATCTGTCAAGTGGGTTAAAACATTCTCTAATGCTATGAGGATTAAATGAGATAATATAGTCCTTAGAACAGTGCTTGGCACATGGAAAGTGCTCCGTGAATATGAACTATTCCTAATATTGGTAACATAGTCAATATCATCAAACAACTGCCAGGTACGGTGTGAGTTCTGAAGTCAAAGAGACCTGGATTTGAATCCTGATTTTTTTTTTTTTTTTTTGAGATGGAGTCTTGCTCTGTTGCCCAGGCTGGAGTGCAGTGGTGCAATCTTGGCTCACTGCAACCTCTGCCTCTTGGGTTCAAGTGATTCTTCCGCCTCAGCCTCCCAAGTAGCTGAGACCACAGGCGCGCGCCACCACGCCCGGCCAATTTTTACATTTTTAGTAGAGACGGGGTTTCACCATGTTGGCCAGGATGGTCTCAATCTCTTGACCTCGTGATCCGCCCACCTTGGCCTCCCAAAGTGCTGGGATTACAGGCGTGAGCCACCGTGCCCGGCCGAATCCTGATTTCTTTACTTTGTCTCAGGTGAGGTATGACACCTCTGTATGCCTTGATTTCCATGTCTGTGAAATGGGGATAAAGTTCATTCTCTACGGTGCTGGAGATAAGCAAGTAAAGCCTTAGTTTAAGGAGGACATTTAGTGACTGCTCAGGAAATAAGGGTGGCCTTCATGATGTCCATGGCACAATCCCGATTTCATACATGAGAAATAGAGGCAGCAAAAGAGACTTGGTGGTTAGTTTCAGGGCTTTTCCCTCCAGGAGAGCCAGACCTCCTTACTGTCTTGAGCTGCCTAAAAATACACTGTGAAAAGAATCTGCAGTGGACCAGCCTTCCCTTCTCCTTTCCCCACCCTGAGTCCTCTTGGCTCCTTGGAAAGGGGGATTCTGTCCTCTTCCCCGGCTTCTGTGGTATTTAGACATGTTGGTGCTGCAAAGGCTACGTCGTCTGAATTGCAAAGCATTACTCCTCTGCATTTTCAGAGGAGTTTTGAGGCTGTACCAAGCCACCAGCAATGAGCCTTTCATTTCAGGACTGGTCTCTATTGTCCTGTTGAGTTTTCTGTCCAACCTCCCCCTCCAGGAAATCGTAAACCCAAGGGGAATGGCTGACCCAGGATGCTTCATTTTTATTCTTTTGGTGATAATGTCTGGTGCAATAAAACCCATGCCAAGGGGATAAAAATGTTCTCTCTCTCTTTCTCTCTCTCTTCCTGCCTTCCTCAAACCATCCAAGCTGTGGAACCCAGCCCTGGACCATTTGCAGGGCCAGCCTCAGCACTTGATGAGGGTGAGAGCCCTGCTCAGGCCCTCCCTGGGTTTGAATAAAAACCACAAGCCGTAATACACATAAAATCCTAATGTGCCTTCGAAATTACCTCATCTTTTATTTAGAGGTTATTCCACCCTTGTCTTTCTTTATCACTCTTTATATGACTGAAGCGGGTGAGCAGCACCAAATGAGGCCCTTGTGCTCGCCGGGCGGAGGGAGTGTTTATAGCCTAACTTTGGCGAGGCAACAAGGCCGCAGGAGTGCTTTCATTTCAGCCCCCTCCCTCCCCTCCCCAAAGCCAGCTCGTTCTGTTTGGAGGCTGTGGCTTCCTTACCAGGTCTGGTTTTTTTTTTTGCTTTTTAATCTTTTTCTTCCATATGTGAATTTTGTTGTATTTCTAAGTGAAAGGGAGGTGGCTTTCTGAGAAGCTGTGATTTTTGAGTAGGCTGCAAATGCCTGGCGGAGGCTGGGGCCCCAACACTCCCAGGGCCAAAGCCTCAGCCCAGCAATTCCAGCCCAGGTCCTTCCTCTCTGAGCTCAGGATCCTTGACATTTAAAGGCCAAGAGAAGCTGTGATTTATACTGAAGCTCAATTTGGAGAAAAGGGTGGGGAGACTGGAGAAATTGCTTTTTGCAGGCTAAAGCAGTGGTCCTCAGACTTTAGTATCCTGTATATAAAAGTCCCTTGGAGGGGTCACTGAAATAAAGTACTGAGCCCCGCCCCCAGAGGTTCTGATTCCATTGGTCTGGTTGGGGACAGTGGGGTGGGCAGGGCTAGTAGCCTACATTTCTAGAGTTTCCAGGTGTCGCACCGAAGGTCAGGATCTAGGACCACACTGGGAAGCGCTGGGCTAGAGGTATCAGTAAATGAAGGTGAGTTGGTGTTTGTGTGTGAGACAGAGAGAGGGAGAGACGGAGACTGAGGTACACACACACCCATCCAAACAATGACTTTACTTTCCAAAGGGAAGCTTTCTACCCAAGGTAAAGATGGACTTCAATAATAACGAATTGGATTCTAGATTTTAGCACGGTGAGACCCTACAACCTACAATGAATGCAGCTTGGCTTCCTTCTACAGAGATTTCAAAGAGCTAGCAATTATCAGACTTTGGAAATGCCTTTACCCTTGTCCTGCTGAGAAGCAGACTGTGTCCGTTATGTTTCATAAGCCTTTGAAATTGAAGAAATCTCTAAGGACGTAAAAGCCACGTCTCTAAGCAGTATAACACAATGATTATGAACTCAGAGTCGAGGGTCAGAGCAATGGCCTCTATCTTAGTGATCTTGGGCAAGTTGGAAAACCTCTCTGAGCTTCAGTTCCTTTAGCTGTAGAAAGGGATAAAAGCAGAATCAACCTCAGAGGGTGTTGTAAGGATTGAATGAAATAAGGCATGTAAAATGTCTTAGCATAGTGCTTGGGACTTGGTTCATTCAACAAAGTATTATTGTTATTATTGCAAGCATGTGCCTGCTCTTCTGATTTTTTTTTTTTTTTTTTTTTTGAGATAGAATCTTTCTGTGTCACCCAGGCTGAAGTGCAGTGGTGTGATCTCTGCTCACTGCAATCTCTGCCTCTTAGGTTCAAGCGATTTTCCTGCCTCAGTCTCCTGAGCAGCTGGAATTACAGGTGTGCAACACCACGCCCGGCTATTTTTTTTGTATTTTTTGTTTTTTTTAGTAGAGACGGGGTTTCACCATTTTGGTTAGGCTGGTCTTGAACTCCTGACCTCATGATCCGCTCACCTTGGCCTCCCAAAGTGTTGGGATTACAGGCCTGAGCCACTGCTCCTGGCCTCTGAATGTTTTTAAGTTAGTACTTCTTTAGATTCAATGAGTACCTAATAAATACCTACCATGTGCCAAGCTCTTTTATACTCATTATCTTGTGTAATTATCTGAATTTGTTGAAATAGGTGCATCATTCAATTCTACTGATAAGAAAACTGGTACTCAGAAAGGTTAAGAAATTTGCCTGGGTTATTTAGAAGTTACAAAGCTTTTAAGTAGTACACTTGAGATTAAACTGAAACAGACTGGTTCTCTTCCCCTCCATAACCCAGATGGAGCTAGAATTCGCTCCTAGCTCTGCCACTGGGGGAGCTCTGTAATATTAGGCAACACGCCCACATTCTCTGGTCCTCATCATGTGGGAAGTGAAAAGATTGGATTATTCATGGGGAAGTAGAAGGTTCCTTGCAGGGGCTCCAAAGATAACAGCTAGGGCCCTGACAGGTATTTTACAAATATTTTTACTGGACCTAATCAGGTTTCATCCAAGCCATCCTTAATTCAATAATTTAACAAGTATCTGTTGAGCATCTACTGTGTAACCAGCACTATTTCAATTACTGGAAATGGTGCAGTAAATAAAACAGAACAGACTAGGTGCAGTGGCTCACACCTGTAAACCCAGCACTTTGGGAGGCTGAGGCAGGTAGATCACCTGAGGTCAGAAGTTTGAGACCATCATGGTTAACATGGTAAAACCTCGTCTCTACTAAAAGTACAAAAATTAGTTGGGTGTGGTGGCGTGCACATGTAGTCTCAGATACTCAGGAGGATGAGGCAGGAGAATTGCTTGAACCTGGGAGACAGAGGTTGCAGTGAGCCAATATCGGCCAATTGTACTCCAGCCAAGGGCGACAGAGCGAGACCTTATCTCAATTAAAAAAGAAAAGAAAAGAAAAAGCCCAGAAGAAAGTCACTTTCCTTTCTGTGTTTATATTCTACTTGGAGGGGCTGGTGGTAGAGTGTTGGCTATAAACATATAAACATATAACTTGTAAACATAAGCAAGTCTCTCAGGAACAGGAAATCAAGGGAGCCAAGCTGCTCCATTGAAGGCATGCTTAGAACGTTCCAGAACATACAGGAAACCAAGATGGCTGGAGTGGAGTGAATGTGAGGAAGAATGGTAGGATGGCAGAGTGTGTAGGGCCTCATGGGTCATGGCACAGATTCTGTTCTTTGCTCTGGAAGGGGAAGCCATTTTTCTGGGTGGAGGTTCACCCTGAGGAGTATCCTGAGACAAGAATTTGAGTGCAAGTAGTTTATGTGGAAAGTGATTCCAGGAAGCACCAGAAGACTGGAGAAGTGAGACAGAAAGAAAAAGAACCCAATAAAAGGAGTAATAACAAGCTGGCTGGGACTGTAAGCAACTGCAGCTCAGTCCTGCAAGGGACCACTGGGAGACAGTGTAGAGAACGCTTGCAAGTCATCACAACCCAGGGCTGAAGGACCTGGGGAAATTGATCCATCAGCTCCCTGACCATTGACGGTAGAAGGCCACATCCAAAGGTGTTAACCAACATCTGACACATCCTGCCTTGCCATGGACTCGGCTATGTGCGCCTCTCCAGCCAGGAAAAGGGCCGTGAGCCAGAGGGTTGCAGAGCCTAGCTGGCTTGCGCAGCTGAATGTGGAATGGATATGGCCAGGGCATCAATGTCTCTGTGACTCCACTGGGAGTTTCTGAGCAAGGGAATGATGTGATCAGATATATTAAATGGGTCACTCTGAATGATGTGTTGAGACTAGGTAGGGTGGAGAGAAAGGGAAGAAGCAGGGGGAAAATCGCTGAAAAATTATCACAATAATTCATGTAATGGTAACTTGGATCAGATGATTGCAGCCCCAGGTAATGAAGGCAATACGTTTTACTCCCTTAAAAAATATGTATTTTTTCATTTCAATAGCTTTTGGAGTACAAGTGGTTTTTGGTCACATGGATAAATTGTATAGTAGTGAAGTTTGAAATTTTAGTCTAGCTTACCTTTTGAATGGATTCTGTAAGCTCAATCAAAACTCATAATTTTTAAGCATCAATGACTGTGTCCACCATAGGGCTAGATAAATTCTTACTTGATTTCTTTTCATCTTCTTACATGCTTAGAATTGCAGCCTGGACTTCAATACAATGTATATTCAAACACCATGCAAATTAGCTTATTTGTGCATTGACTCCAGAAAACTCTGTTAGTCTCACTTTGTAGGAGTAAACATCAAATGCTTCTGACAGCGACACTCCAACGACATGCTAAGATTACATCTTCAGAAGATTAAGAATACAAAGAAACATCTTGAATCAGAAAACAGTACATTTTCGTTTATATAAGTAGTGAGTTGACGAATTTACAACAAGGTAGTCGTTGTGAATTGCTTGTCTTCAGGGACATAACCCCAAGCAGTAGGTATATAATAAGTATTTGTGGAGCTGGATTGAATCGACTTATAAGAAAGACACAATATTTAAATCCTTCGTTGTGGAGAACTTACCAGGGCTACCTACTGTTTTTAGAAGATTTTCTTGTCTGATCCTGCTCTGAAGTAGCTAACATTTACTACATGCCTGCTATGTACCAGGGATTTTACAAGCAGCATTTACATTAAATCCTGTGGTACCCAGTCCCCAAGATGACCCCCAGTGATCCTGCCTCCTTCCTGGTGTTCATACTTTGGTGTAGTCCCCTCCCACATTGTACCAGGGTGAGTCTATGTGGCAGAATTAATGGTTTCTCACTTTTCTTTTCTTTTTTTTTTCCTTTTCTTCCTTTTTTTTTTGAGATGGAGTTTTGCTCTATTGCCCAGACTGGAGTGCAATGGCATGATCTCAGCTCATTGCAACTTCTGCCTCCCAGGTTCAAGTGATTCTCCTGCTGAGTAGCTAGGATTACAGGCACCCACCACCACATCCAGCTAATTTTTGTATTTTTAGTAGAGACCGGGTTTCATTATGTTGGCCAGGCTGGTCTCAAACTCCTGACCTCATGTTATCCGCCAGCCTTGGCCTCCCAAAGTGCTGGGCTTACAGGTGTGAGCCACCGCACCCAGCTTGGTTTCTCTCTTTTCTTTTTAAAGAACAGGGTCTCACTCTTTCACCTAGGCTGGAGTGCAGTGGCATAAATTAGGGCTCACTGCAGCCTCAACCTCCTGGGCTCAAGCAATCCTCCTACCTCAGCCTCCTGCATAGCTGGGACTACAGGGGCAGCCCACCATGCTTGACTAGTTCTCTTTTTCATAGAGATGAGGTCTCACTATTGTCAGGGCTAGTCTCAAAGTCCTGAACTCAAGCAAACCTCCCGTCTTGACTTGCCGAAGTGCTGGGATTACAGGCATGAGCCACGGCACCAGGCTGTTTTCTCAGATTAGAAATATTTGCAGCTTCCACTGTGTTCCCTCTTTTTCTCTCTTGGATGATTCACTCTGTGAGAAGCTGGCTGCCATGTCATGAGTAGCCCCAAGGTGAAGGCTACGTTGTGAGAAACTGAGGCCTCCAGTCAGCAGCCAGGTGAATGAATTTGAAAACAAATCCTCCAGCCCAATCCAGCCTTCAGATGACTGCAGTCCCAGGTGACAGTGTGACTGAGGACTCACGAGGAACACTGAGCCAGAACCACCCTGCTCATCCATGCTTAGACTCCTGATCTTTGGAACATGAGTGAGTTAAAAACGTGCCTGTTGTTTTAAGTCATTAAATTTGGGGTCAGTTTGTGTTACACAGCAAAGATAATTAATACGATTCCCATAACAGTTCTTTGGAAATGAATATTGTTTTCTATATTTTTACAATAGAGAAAAGCAAAGCTCACAGGGTGAAGTATAGAAGGACCATATAATTTATTGTTTAAACTGGGACATTTTGAGCATTAAAGGGGTATTGTTGTTAATTACACTGGAACAGCAGTGTAAACTCGGACAGCCCCTGATTCCTGGCAGGGTATGAGGAATCATCACTTTACTTACATAATTTGACTGAGATCTTCAGCCACCAAGTATCAGACTTGGGACTGGTCTGAAGTATGTCAGTTTCCAGAATATACAGCTTCCACTGTCTCAAGCTGTTTCCCTGGTTATATCCTAAGCACATACCCAGGAATAGTAAAACTCCAGACATAGCAAGTGATATACGCACAGTGTAAATACATCCTGATAACTACATATACAGGTACATAATTACAGGAAACAAACAGGGATTAACACTGGGTTATTTTCTTCTATGTGTCTTTGTGTGTATTCTGCAATAATAGAGGAATGTATTTTTTTTTTTTTTTTGAGACAGAGTCTAGCTTTGTCACCAGGCTGGAGTGCAGTGGTGCAATCTCGGCCCACTGCAACCTCCACCTCCCAGGCGCAAGTGATTCTTCTGCCTCAGACTCCTGAGTAGCTGGGATTACAGGCATGCACCACCATGCCCAGCTAACTTTTGTATTTTCAGTAGAGATGGGTTTCACCATGTTAGACAGGATGATCTCAATATCTTGACTTCCTAATCTGCCTGCCTCAGCCTCCCAAAGTGTTAGGATTACAGGTGTGAGCCACTGCGCCCGGCCAATGCATTCTTTTTAAAAACAAAAATCTCTGCAAAATGTTGGGTAAGGAGCTCTTGGCCAAAGGTTTGGATGAACTGCATGCATGCAGATGTCCCAGGTGGGTAAGCTGCAGTTTAGAACTTGTCAGGATGAGTCACAAACTAATGACCAATCACCCTTGTAAAACATTCATGTTTCCTTCTCTGGTTAGGTTTGTGTTGGCAAAAAAGAAGCTGAAGGCAGAGAAATTTCCCAGGGAATTTAACACAGGTAGTTCTAGGATGAAAAATCCTATCACATTAGTGCAGAACTAATTGTGGTTTTTGTCACTACTTTTAACAGCAAATACAGCAATGACTTTTGCACCAACCTAATGCTGTCTAAGCCTACAACACACACAATTGTCTGAGGACTTTAGGCAAATAAGAGCTGCTTTTTCTTTGTATTTCTGTCTCCCTATTGTGTCTGTTTTCTCGCTTCCTTCTTCTCTTTTTTCATCTCCCCCTTTGCCTCTCTTTTTTTCTCCTTCCCTTCTGTCTTTTCTTTCTTTTTCTCTTCTCTCCTTCTCCACCTGACTTTTTTCATTCATTATTCCACAATTACTTACTGGATGTCTACCATGTACTAGGAATTATGCTAGATGCTAGAAATACTATTCATCCCTTCAAACAATATTCAGTCTAGGCACTATTAAAAGCATTGGGTCTATAATAACAAGCTAAACAGACAAAAATTCCAGCCCCTCTTGAAGCTGCAGTGAGGGGATATGGACAATAATCAAATCAGACAAATAAAACACATAGCATGGTAGATGGTGATACAGTCTCTAGAGAAAAGCAAGGTGGAGAAGGGACATAGGAATGGCAGTGTGCTTAGAGTGTGGGCTTTGGTTTTAACTGGCTGGTTAGGGGAAGGTCTCACTGTGAGGACAGGAGGAGGTGAGGGAGATGGTCACATACATAACTGAGGGAGCGGGTATTCCAGAAGCAAGGACAGCAGTGCACAGGCCTCGTATGTTCAAATAGCAGGGAGGAGTCTGGTGTAGCTGGAGAAGAGCCAGTGAGGAGGCAGGTTGCAGGAGACAGAGCCAGAGAGCTAATGGGTGGGCAGGAGGGTCAGGATGAAGATTGCGTAGATTCTTGTAGGTCAGGAGAAGAAGCACTTTGACTTTGAGTCTGAGTGAGGTGTGAGCCAGTGGAGGCTTTTTGAGCAAGGGAGTGACACCAACCGATTTGCAGTTTACAGTTTTTCTCTGGCTTTTTAGTGCTGGTGAATAAGGGTTCAGTTCTCTCTCTTTTTGTTTTTTTTTGTGAGACAGAGTCTCCCTCTGTTGCCCAGGCTGGAGTGCAGTGGCACAATCTCGGCTCACTGCAACCTCCGCCTCCTGGGTTCAAGTGATCCTCCTGCCTCAGTCTCCCAAATAGCTGGGATTACAAGCGTGCGCCACCATGCATGGCTATTTCTTGTTTAGTAGAGATGGGGTTTCACCATGTTGACCAGGCTGGTCTCTAACTCCTGACCTCAAGTGATCCACCTGTCTTGGCTTCCCAAAGTGTTGGGATTACAGGCGTGAGCCACCACGCCTGACCAAAGGTTCAGCTCTCTAAGAGCTCAGCCCTGGAAACATTTATCAATGTGAAATAAAATGCTACAGACGCACGATAGAATTTGTGTCAGGGATGGAAGCACGAAGGAGAGCACTTGTGCCTGAACTGGAACACACTTGAGGGAGGTATCAGGAAATACTTCATAGAGGTGGTGTCATTTGAGCTGAGGCGTGAAAGGTGAATAACTTATTTATCAAGGGAGAGGGGAAAGGGCAGTCCAGGAGGAAGGATCTGCATAAGTGGAGGTGTGGAGGCTTGGGAGGGTATGGCATACTGGGAGAACAGCCACAAGCAGGACGGGAGGAAGGAGAGTCCCGATGGAGAGAGAATCCAGAAAGGTCTGGAAAGATCTTATAACCCCAGGAAACTCCAGGAAAGAGAAACTGGAGGGTCTTGAGTGATGTCTAGTAGAGAAGAATTGTGACCAGATTATTGTCATGGCTGGAGTGCGACAAGGGTTAACCTGTATAGCTGTCACCTTTCCAGCTGCCGCATATATTGCCAGGAAATGGTTTGAGGAGTGTGTTTTAGCTAAGGCAGGATGCTTTCTGGCTTTGCAGCTCCTCCCCCTATGAGAAGTGCTGGGCGCTGATACAGGGCTCAGGAATGAGCCTCTCATCAGCACCAGGCTTGCCGTGTGCGGGCTCCTCCAGCCCAGCTGTTGCCCTGGTGGCTCTGTGACCACATCTCTTTACTCAGACACGGATCAGAACTGGCAGAAAAAAGGGAAGTTGGTACCTTCTATCCCTCTCACCCTGGGGTCTTTCAGGGTCTGCCCCAAGGAGCAGAAAATTGGTGATCCCAGAGCCTCTTACTCAGGAGGTGGTTGCTATATGTATGGCCTGGGAAATGCTAAGAGTCCCAGGGGCACAGAGTGTGGACAACAGGCGACAGCAAATAAAGAAGCATATCAGCAATGCCTGTGCTGTCTAGTAACGAGAACGCCATGCAAATAGCAACACCGCAGGGGCAGGGGCTGCAGAGTGGGAAGAAATGAGGAGTGACCATGTTGAAGAAACCGTGTTTCGGCGGAGGAGAGAGCAGGGCAATGGTGTGAGGTGGGGAATGCTCTTGGGTGGGCTTCCGAAGCAGTGAGGTCAATGTGGCTGTCATGAGGTATGGAGAGTAGGGGAAGAGGAAGGGAAGTACCTCAGTTACCTGGGGCCACGTCACCTAGGACCTGGTGGGCTGTGGTAGGGAATTGGGATGTTTCTCTAAGCAGAAGATTTTGAGCTGGGAAGATGTGATTGGATTTATGTTGTAGGGGCAATAGAGACTAGAGAATTGAACAGGAAGCAGGGAGGCCAGGAGGTGGTGGCTGTAGAGGTCTGGAGGTTGGGATGCAGCCAGGAGGGGTGGACAGAGCTGCATCAGATTGGGCCCACATTTTAAAGGGGATCTCAAGGGCTGTGAGAGGGGCTATCCCATCCCCACCAATATTTACTGTGCTCCTTCCATCAGGATATAGAGATGAGACAGTGTGATTCCTGTCCTCCAGGAGGTTACATTCTCCTGGGGGAGAGACACATAGCAAAACAGACCACCAAGGCAACTCCTCCAAGAGGTGATGACAGCCCAGAGGGCATCTCACCAAGAGAGGGCCAGGAAGGATCTCACAGAGCAAATGGCAGTTGGGCTGAGTCTTGAGGAAGTAGGAGTTTGCTCAACAGGTAGGAAGCAGAGCAGGAAGGGAATGGCTGGCAAAGGCACAGTTGCTGGTTCAGAAGCATCGTTCCCCTCTGGGGAATCTGGGAAGACCGAGCCTGACTGTGGTTTCTGATGGGATTGCCAGTGACTGGCTCCAGAAAGATTATTTGGTGCATAAAAAAAAAATGCATGATATATTTGGAAAACTACAAGTTAGCCTCTAAGGTGGAGCCTACAATGTGATAAGGGCATGGCAGGGTACCTCCAGGTTCTCACTATAGAGGTGAAGGGGCTCTGGAGAGTAATTGAGGGGACTGTGAAGCTGTGTTTGCACCGTCCTCTGCATAAGATTTGGAAACAGCTGACAGTGCACATCTAAGAATGAGGGTGCTGCTAATGGAGGTCATGAGAGTCACCACTCCCTAAACTTGCTCCTTGGTCTCCCTCTTTGAGCTTGGAGGTAAATCTGCAGAAACTAAGGTTGGGTGGGCCAGTGTCTGCCCTGTTAATGAGTTTGGACCACAACAAACAGGGAGCTCTTGACGGGGTTCCTGCAGGTGAGTGAGAAGTTCAGGTGAGCCCTCTAGGGAGTTCACTCTGGAGTGTTGAGGGGAGACAGAGTAGACGAGGCAAGAAGATGGCTAGAAGGCTGTTGCAAAACTCTATTATGATCTTCCCTTCGTAAAACCTCTGGAGCACACCCCAGAATACACTAGAAAATTCAGAAAAGTGGACAATGGAGAAAGGACAGGAAGCAGGTCCCAGAGTCTGCAGCAGCTCAGCAGCACCCTGGGCAAGCACTGCCTTCCTGCCAAGATTCAAGTCGGGCTTTCTTGGCAGCTCCATAGGAATTGGCCCAGGGCGAGTTCCCGGGGTAAAAGGTGCAACCTGGGTGTGGGCCGATTTCCTTGTGAAGGCTGTGGCTTCCCCCTCAGGCTCACCCTCGCTGATGCTGAGTAATGTGCAGGCTGCAATCTGCCCATGAAAGAGCTCTTGCAACACATTGTGTGAGGATCCCAGGTAAACAGCCAGTGTGTGTGTGCCCAGAGCTGTGCGTACAGCTCTCTTCTGGGGAAGCCTCCCTCCCTGCTGGCCTTCGGGCTGTGCCTCCACCCTGCCTACATCTTGTTCTCTTAGGCTGCGCTGTCCTTCCCTGGGAACCAGGTCAGGAGCCCTGCTGGCAGGTGTCCTAGAGCATGAATCAGGCCCCTGAAAGGAGAAGGCGGGAGATCTTGGCTGAGACCAGGCAGGAAGGTTTATTAGATGATGTATCTGGTCAACAGCCAATCTATTAAACTCCCCCGAGAGAATTAGGAACCTTGGTAAGATGGATCATCTCTTTGTGGGAGAAGTTTAGGTAACTGGAAACCACATTTTGGTCAAGAATGACTTGACCAAATTAGTTAAGTTTTCCATGCCTTCAGTAAGAATTTAATTTTACACAGTGGGTGACTTCAGAGCGGTTGGTGAAAGCTGGCTGGCTGTCATTTTGTCTGGCAGTGCAGAGTGGCAATTTATCCCTTTAGTTGGCTCAAGATTTGGGTGGATGGACTTTCCAAGGCAAATTAATTAATTTATTTATGCTGAGCCTTGGGTTAATGCTTTCAAATGGTTTATCTCAGAGACCTGATAACCTGCCGACTGACTTTCTCCTTCTAGACTTGTGTTGATTTGATTCAACAGACTCTCATGAAGCACCTACATGTGCCAGTCATTGTGCTAAATCTGGGGGATTATACAGGGGCAAAAACTCAGTCCTTGCTCCTGGAGAGTTGGCTCATGGTGCAATGCTTGACTCAGATATAAATGAACACACAGAGCTGATAGTGTCCTGTGGCGTGCTGAAGGCCCAGGGAAGAAAGAATTAATTCTGCTGGATAAGAGGCGGGGGAATCAAGGAGGCTTCCTGGAGGAAGCAAAATCTTAGATGAGTCTGAAAGGATAAATAGGAATGAATACTTGCCAACTCTGATGGAGTTGATGATCTTAGGGTTGGCTTCTTGGCATTCTGGCTTTTAGTATGAATGATTAATTCACTTGTAATATTTAATTAAAAAGAAGAATACATTCACAAGCATCATAAGTGAATTTATCCCTGATTTCTTAGTAATTTCCCCTTCTGCACCCCCCCTAATATGACACCTGTTTTTTGCCCTTTATGAAGTGGTCCGCAGTGTGAAAAATTTGAAAGACCCTAAAGAATGAATAGCTCTTCAGTAAACAAATTGGAACAGCGTATTGGGCATAGAGTCAAGATGTTGACCTACGTAATTCTTTTGACATTTTTGGTTTTAAAATTACTATGATTCCTCCAGGGCAGAGGCTGCTTTAATAATTCATCTCTCTATCTTCAAAAGTCAGCCCAGCGGCTGTCCCCTTATTCCACAGATGTGGAACCAAGGCAGGGTTGTCCTCGTGATTCTTTTCCGAAGTGGAACACTGAGCCCACAGCTTGTGTGTCGTATGTGGACTTTTCAGCATATTCTTCTCTGGCCCAGAAGTCTGGATCCTTCTTTTCTCTCGCAATAATATAAAGGTTGGAATTTTCAAAGTCTTTCCAGACCAACCTTTCTAATTATTTGGCTAGGACCCCTGGAAGGGTTCGCCAACTTGCTTTATTTTCTTTGTGTTTGATTGAAGTTATTCAGAGCGGTACATGAAGAGACGTCCCACAGGGACTCTGGTTATTCAGAGCTGTACATGAAGAGAAGTCCCAGAGAGGAAGGCCTGGCCCAGCCAGTGCTGTTCTGAAGATCCTCAGCCTCATGGAGATAACCACTTTGAAGGAAGAAAGAGGATCTGGCCCTCATCCATCTCAGTCTCCATCAGATCTTATAGATGCTCCAGGAATCGGCCATGATTCTACTCTTTGCTACCATCTTGTATGTTGGGCTTTGTAGAGGCTAGATGTCTTCTAAAAGAATGGCAGACAAGGAAAGGTCTGCAGCTTGCCATTGATAGTGTCTTTACCAACAGATCTGTGTGGAGCTAAGAGGGGAGAAGAGAAATCAGAGAGTGGATGGACTATTGGAGTTCAACCCGTAATGGTGCTTTCAACATAGAATTTATAAGGCAACCTGCATGCTGGGCTCTGTGCTAGGCACTAGGGGTACATCTGTGAGATGCGACCCCAGTTCCCAAAGTCCTACAGTCTAATGGTGGAGAGAGATACGTCAATAGGCAGATGCAGTGGATGGCAAGTGCTGGGATATGAAACAATAGGCAGAAGCCACGGTGTTCTCTGGACTTCTGAGTTGAGTCCTAAAGTAATTACGGTAATCCGTCATGGGCGGTGGGCGTGGGTAGAAGGTGCTCCAGGAACCATGATGAAAAGTGGAGAGCTAAGGAGAGAGAGAAGGAAGAAATAAGTGAGATTCAGCAAAGAGGTGGGGAGCAATGAGCCATGTAGGACCAGGTGAAGGCAAATTGTTCAGAACTAAACGTGACAGTAGGGCAGGTTGTTGAGGGTATCCACTCCACTTGCAGAGGGAAGATTCTCTATGATGGCCTTTCAGGTGAGGGGTGGGCAAATCACTACTTCCTGAGGCAGCCATTTTTCACTACTGAGCACCTCTGGCCTTAGCAAGTTCTGAGTGTGAATACTTTCTTCTATTTCTAAGCCATTCAGCAAATATCAAGGTGCTTTCCCATATATTGGTCATCTTAGGCAACCTGAGTGGACATGTAGAGCAAGAGGTAATGAGGTAAGCACTCACTAGAGCTAGGTGATCTTAGAAAAGTCACTTAGCCTCACTGAGCCTCAGTCTTCCTATCTGTGAAATGGGGATAATGACCCTTACCTCACCTGGTGGGCAAAGTCTAAATAAAATAATTGTAGTTAGGTCCATAGTAGGTTTTTCTTACCTACCACTGTTTACCTGATGCTGTTGCTATCCCAGTGGGATGTATCCACTGGGGTTATGGGTATGACATTTTATAACCCCACCATCACTTGTATCAGAAAGTTTGTCCTAAGTTCCCCCACTAAGCTTCCTGGATGAGGCATCTAGTGGCATCCCCCCAGTTTGAGTGTGGGGGTTTGGTAAACTAGTCCTTATGTATGCCTGTCAGATGGAGGGTACTGTCTTTATGATGGGCTCATAGCTGAATCTGGAAGGTAAGTGCTCGGGGCCAGTATGATATGTTCTCCGCAGGATTCAAAGTTCCCTTGCTGTTTCTGCTGACTTTGCTTCCACTCAGGTGTTCTCTATCCCAACCTATCTGTTATGTTCACCAGCTTTAATTTGTCTCCTCAACTCTGTTTTTGTATTTGGAAATGACCTTTCTCTTAACCTGCATTTCTCTGGTCCCCAAACTCCACCTTCTTCTTTTTTTTTTTATTTTCTGGTATCATCTACATTTTCTTCCCTAGATTATAGCCTTCGTCATTTGTACCCCTGGAATAAAAATTTTTCTATCACATCCTTGTTTGAACCTTTTCACATTTGACTTCAGACATTACCCATCTCCATCTGACTGCTCTCTTCACTTTTCCATCTTTCCATATTGGCTGAATGTCTACTGAGCAAGGGGCTCTGTGAAGAGCATTCAAAGATGACTGAGACATAGTTTTGTGGGTAGAGAGAGAGAGAAAATTAGAACACACCCTGGAGAGTGTTAGTTGAGGGAAGCAGAAGAGACGACTGAGACACAGTCTTGTGGGTAGAGAGAGGGACAATTAGAACACACCCTGGAGAGTGTTAGTTGAGGGAAGCAGAGGTTATGGGAGTCCAGCGGTCTTAGCCGAGGACCTGGGATAGCTTTGAGAGAGGATGCTGAGCTCACGAAGGTGAGGAATTGTCCGATGTGAAGGAAAAGAGGTAGGGGACAGCAGCTTGGAGACTGTATTACTTTTCCTGGGGCGGCTATACCGAAGTACCACAAACTGGATGGCTTAAAACATCAGAAATGACAGTTGACAGTTGACAGTTCTAGAGCGTTGTGGTCCAAAGTCAAGATGTTGGCCCTAGAGTCATGCTCCTTCTGAAGGCTTCAGGGCTGAATGCGTTTAATGCCCTTTTCTTAGCTTCTGTCCTTTTCTTTTCTGGAACGATCCTTGGCCTTCCTTGGCTTGTGGATGCATCACTTCAGTCTCTGCCTCTGTTTTCACATGGCCCTCTTCCCTGTGTATCTGTCTCTGTGCTGCCTCTCTTCTTATAAGGACACAAGTCATATTGGATTAAAGCCTGTTCTAATTCAGGATAACCACATCTTAACTTGATTAAAGACCCTATGTCCAAATAAGGTCACATTTGCAGGTCCTGGGGTGTTAGAGCTTCAACATGATTTTTTGGGAGACACAGTTCAACTCGTAACAGAAACCTTGCAGATAAATCATTTTGGCTGAAGCACAGAGTTACGTGGTGGGTTATCAAGAACGTGGAGTTTTAGAATCTTAGCTTCTTGGCTGATCTTTGGGAATTAACATACAGGAGAGCAGGTTTAGAAGCAACAGCAACAGAGGCTGGTCTTCTGGGAATGATGTGATACTCTTCAGCCAGTCTTTCTGTTTCTAGCGAGGCCCCAGCCTGGAGTTCAAAGAGAGTCAGGGTGCTTCTGGTCTTCTTGTCTTTCTCCTGTCTCCTGCTACTTGTAATGAAATTCACAGCAGTTAGAGATTTTCTTTCTCATCCCTGGATTGGTGCCTCTCCTGCTGGCCCTATCAGGCTGCTGTGCTGATGTTATCTAGGAGAGGCTGTAGTTACTACGATGAAGAAGGCAGGAAAGAAATGGAATTCACACAGATCAAACGTGTAATCAGAAGATGTTACCGAGGCTTGATGACGCTGTTCAGGGTGCATTTCCCTTGAAATGCTTCTTGAAAGATAGCAGCTTAACTAAAAGGGCAAGACGAGATTCACAGAGATAACATTTCAGAGAGAATGTAGGTACAGCTAAGCAGAGGTAAGCAGTGACAGAAGGAGAAAGTGTGTCTGAAGAAAAAAATTCTTCATTATAGATTTGAAAGAAAAGAAATCATAAAATCCCTCTGCCTTGTGGGTCTTACAGGAGGTAAACTTTCTTTACAAACTGTGTGTTTGTGTTTTGAGTGACTAAGAGTTCAGGGACAAGTTCAAACATACCTCAGTTCAATTTAAAAGTAAGTGCGATAACATTGGAGGAAATTCATAATAAAATCTCACCCTTTACATAATACCATTTTCTCTGGAATTGAAAACATCCATTGTTTAAAAGTGACACAGCAACTGCCATCTAGTTTGCTCAACGACCTTCTTTATAGCATCATAGTATTAGAAATGGCTTCAGAAGGAATCACTCAACTGCATTTATCTGGCAGGAGAAAAATGCAGGTAGTATTTATTTTGCGGTGTGGTAGGGGATGTCCCCTAGCCAGGGTCCTAGAAGTCAGCATCAGGGTATGAGAACAAGAAACATTCATTTATTCGATAACTACTCGTCGAGTCCTTACTATGTATTGGTATTATGTGGCAGTATGAATAATCTCATCTGTTAAATAAAGATACTTGTATCTGCTTTCAGCATTGTGGTGT
Source organism: Ateles fusciceps (assembly GCA_036589455.1). Classification (NCBI taxonomy): domain Eukaryota; kingdom Metazoa; phylum Chordata; class Mammalia; order Primates; family Atelidae; genus Ateles; species Ateles fusciceps. The sequence continues at coordinate 7,317,685 of JAZHEH010000113.1, forward strand.
TTGTTATTAAAGCGAATACAGTCACATGTTGCCGGTTGATGGGGACTTGTTCCAAGAACGTGTTATCAGGCATTTTGTCATTGTGGGAACGTCATAGAGAGTACGGTACTTACAAAAACCTGGATGCGATAGCTTACTACACATCTAGGCTATAGGGTAAAGCCCATTGCTCCTAGGCTACAAACCTGTGCAGCATGTTACTGACTAGATGCTGTAGGCAATTGTAACAAATCACTGGCAACAGAAATTTTTCAGCTCTGTTATTGTCTTATGGCACCACTGCTGTGTATGCAGTCTCTTGACCAAAACGTCACGTGATTCGTAACTGTACTTATAGTACTAAGTGCGAGGCATTGAATTATGCCAAGTGTCAGGGCTGAATGAGCTCATTCAATTTTCCCAATAAGTCTATGAGGTAGTTGCTGATATCTCCCCTACTTTACAGATGAGGAAACGGAGGCACAGAGATAAGGAATGTGGATTTATTTATTTATTTATTTTTATCTTTTTTTTTTTTATTTTTATTTTTTTATTATTATTTTTTTTTCACATTGGACATTTGTACAATATTTTTATCTTTTTTAAATTGTACTTTAGTTTCTGGGGTACATGTGCAGATCATGCAAGAGTGTTGCACAGGTACATTCATGGCAAGGTGGTTTGCTGCGTCCATCCCCCTATATTTATTTTTTATAACAGGTAGGAGATAAGTGATGAAGAGACACTGAATGATTGAAAACTCACTTGGTTTGATTTACTTATGTGAAAAATGGATTTCAGGAAGGCAGGGGGATGCAAGCACAGAGGCAGGGAAACTGGTTGATGTGTGGATTGAGTGAGTGAATGTGTGTAAAATGTCTAGAATGGTCACTATGTAAGTACTTGCTATTGTTCTTACTGTTGTTGTAATCAGTCAGAATGGTCTAAGTCAGTGGTCAGCAAACTTTTTCTATACAGAGCCAGATAGGAATAATTTAAGCTTTTTATGCTATTAGATCTCTCTTGCAATTACTCAGTTCTGCCCTTGAAGCATGGAGGCAACATAATCAATACGTAAATAGAAATGAGCATGGCTGCATTCCCTTACATGTAGTTTGTAAAACAATAGCCCATGGGCTGTACTTTGCCAATCATTGGTCTAGGCTATGCTGCAGTTATAATTCTCAAGCCCTATTGATTTATAAGGGTTTACTGTTATTTCTACAACTATCAGTCAGAATGAGCTATACAATGCTACATTAACAAACAACCTCCAAATCTTAGTGGTTTATAAAAACAAGGATTTTGTTCTTGCTTCATTACATGTCCACTGTGGGTTGGCTGGGGGACTCCAGTTCCTGCTTCACCACTCTGAGACCCAGGCTGATAAAGCGGCCACCACCTCAAAGGTTTCTGGTTTGTAAGGGAGAGGGAGAGAGAGAGAGAAAACTTTTGATGTGATCCTGTCCAGAAGTGCACACGTCACATCTGCATACAACCCTAGTGACTGGCAGGCACTAGGCACATGGATTGAACCCTCCACAAGGGGCCCAGGCAGGACAATGCTACCAGGTTCCTAGAAGGTAAGGAGCTGGACATATTTGGCAAGCATCACCAGTGGTTTCTATACTAAGCATCCAAGTCACGTGTTACAGCTATGGCCACATGGAGAAAGAAACACTCAGTGTAATTTCAAATTGCGGAGGAAAAGAATCTGATTGGTTCATTCTGAGTCAGAGGTCATTGTTGGTTTATTTTTATTTTATTTTATTTTATTTTATTTTTCTTTTTTTCTTTTCACATTGGACATTTGTACAACATTGTTGGTTTATTTAACTGGAGAGGGTTGGGGTATCATATTGTACAAATGTAGTTGCTGGGGAGCCAGCCCATCCTTTGGATGAGGGGGAGGAGGAATGGTGGAGAAAGCTTAAGTTGGTGAAGTTACTTCAACATTCATATACCTTAATAAAGACCCAGATAACAGCAGTTCAACTCTCTGAGAAGTCAGTAGACAGAAAGACAGCCCAATATCTAAATGAAAGTGAGGAAGAGCTGGCATGGGCAAGTTGAGGCGTGAGTCCTGGTTCTATGACTAACCAGTTATGTGACTTGGGATAAGTCATTTCAGAATGTCCTGGCATCTTGGGTTTCTTATGTGTGAAATGAATACTTAGTAAAATGGCAGACAAAAGAGTACAGCTTGCTGAGAAAAGAGAGGTACGTCAGGATGTTTTGGGATCACATAAGGTAATGGATGTGAAATGCTTTGCAAATCATATTCCGGTTTTTAAATTGCACAGTCTTGGCTACATTGCTTATCATTTCTCAACCTGGCCTCCGTGTCTTTAACTTGGAGACAAAGAGATCTACACTTTCAAGTAGTGAAGAGCACAGGCAAAGAAAACTGAGCACTACAGCATGAGGTCTGGCAAGATACCCAATCAATGATGGCTCTTATTACTACTGGTTTGTACGTGTGGCATTTGAATTCATGTCTTATTGGATTCCGTGATTGACTCAGTGGAATCTGACTGGTTGAGTGTGTTTATTTTCTCTTCTTTCTTGCTGCCATTGATATCCATGGCTTGTGAATATGCACTCTTTCATGAGCACACAGGGCATGAATAATGCTGATCCTTGAAGCATGTGAGCTCTGCGAGATATAATTAGTGGGATAGTATCCTAAATTACACTATTCACCCACTGGTCTGTCTGGGATTCTTATTTTTGGGATCATGTATTGTGTATTCATCAAGGCACTGTTTCTATAGGAAACTCATGAAACCAAACATGTAATTCATCACTATGTAGAAGCAGATGAGTTATCTGACCTCCTGCTATGGGTTTAGATTTTGAAGGAATAGGGCACAGGATAAATGTGACTGCATATTGGAAAGTTGGAATTGCCCAAGGAATTAAAAAAAAAAATGCATGGGACTTACGTGCAGAAATTCTGATTTAATTTCTCGGTAGTGGGCCTGGTTTTAGTGGAAGGGGGTCAATTCAAATGCAGAACAGGATTGGACTTAGAATGAGCATCCAGCAGCAGTGTGGAGGGCCGATGGCAGTGGGCAAGGAAAGAGTCAGGAACAGTAGTTACGACATCACCAAAGAGAGAATAAAGATGATGGTGATGAGGTGGCTGAAGGAACTGAACACTTACATATGGCAGACACTGTGCTTAGTGTATTCCATGTGCTTGCTCATTTAATATTCAGAACAACTGTATGAAGCCAGTGCTACTATTATCACCATTTTCCAGATGAGGAAATGAAGCCACAGAGGAGTTAAGTCATAATGATTCCAGTCATAATGGAATAAGCCCTGAAATGGTGTGCCCTGTTCACATCTACTAGATTCTTACAGTTTTCAGCCAGTACACTGAAGAACCAGAATTTCAGCCTATGTATCCTAGATGCAGAGCTGACACTCCTAAGCTGTCCACCACATGTATTTGTCTTGTCGCTTACCAAATTGCCTTGCATCACAGACACCCAGACACCCAAGGAGGCGATGGAGAAATCTTTGTGATCACAAAGGCCACCTCACTCCCCCCCCCTCCCAGCCCCATTTAGATGTGTGAATCTCTCCTGTGCCACTTGCTTAACCACCTCCTGTAATGAGGGCCTCCCTCTCTGCCCAGGCATCCTTGGCCATATTTTGACACCAGGATTATGAAAACCTGATCCTTTTTGTTGAGGCCTGGTGAACTTGGCTTGCTGCTTCCAGTGCCTTCTCTGAGCCTCTGTTGGCTTTTTTTTCCTACCTAATAAGCACCTGAGGGTGTGAACTGTGGCTACTGGTACAATCTGGGACAAAGTCCACCAGGGATTTCAAGGAGTGTTCTTTGCAAGCAAAATATCACAAGGTGGCTGAGGCCGTGCTAATTGGCTGCATTTGAACTACAACAACATTCAAACCCAGCAAGACAATTAAAGCTGAAAAAGATCAGCTGGGATTAAAAGGATCCAAAGGGTAATTGCTTCATAACAAGCTACATTGCTCCAAGTAGCAGGAAGGATTGACGAAACTGGAATTAATTATATTGGAATACTTGTTTGTTTTTACAGTGTGTTTTAAAATCATTTGGATTTGGCTAACTTGTGCCTTTTCCCAAATACTCCTGGGTTTGGTTAACTGCCTTGGCTTTATCTGCCAACTGCAATTACTCCTGTTCTTGGAAACTACGGAGGCACAGAAACATACTCACCATTTATCAGTGTGATAAATCCTTTTATTGCCTTGGTAATAATGGTGCCTAAATTTGTATAGCGCTTGTAACGTTTTCAATGCCTTACATCTTTTATCTCAGTTTGTCTGAGAGCAACCTGATGGAATGGTTAAGGGTTGGGGTTTCCATTTGGAGATGATAAAGGCAGAGAGAAGTGAGCCTTGCAACAGATTAATATTAGTGCTCACATGAGTCCCTTGTGCCTGCCCTCATCTGGGATATTCTAAGAAGGAAGCATCTCGTCCAACAGGGCTGAACACCGCCAGCACAAAGTGAAAAAGTCATTATTGGGGATTAAGAGGAAGGTGAAACTCATGGATAAATTAGCTGTTTGAACTTTACAAATGTGAAAGAGATCAATCATTGGTCAGATAGGAAGGTGCTTTCGGAAATAAAGTTGCTGCAATAAAGCCTAAGGCATGAACTTTGGTTTGGAGCTGATAGTCTCGGGCTTACATTCTGCCTCTTCCTCTTTGTGGTCCTGTGTCTGTCAATTGACTATTCTTCTGGATATTAGTTTCCTCTTCTGTACAGCTTTGTTTCCTCTTCTCTACAATGGGCCTAACAAGGACATTCACCCGTGTTACGGTTAAGGTCAAATGAAACCGTGCATGTGCTGGAGCTAGACAAACATGGGATACTCTGGTCACTGGCATTTTTCTGTCTGATGTTTCTACTTTGACTATGATGAGATATTCAGAAGATCAGCCACCTTTGCAGCTTGTTTCTTGAGAGACTTCACTCCCTACATTTTAAGGTGTGCTTAAAGGGATGTTTTCCTTATTATGATAGAATGAGTTACTAGGATTTCACAATTTAGAAGCAGGCAGAAGTCTTTTCTAGATACACACAGTGAATCAACCACTATAAACCAAGCAGCACCTAAGAGATGTGGCTTCTAGTTTTGAAACTGATACAATTTCCAGCTTTTGTGACAACCCTGACAGTTTGGCCTGCCCTAATATTTGTTCTGGGTCTGAGATTTTCTTTGTTTCTCCCTCCCTTCCTTCCTTCCTCCCTCCCTCCCTTCCTTCCTTCCTCCCTTCCTTCCTCTTTCTTTCGTCTCTTTTCTTTTTTCTTTTTCTTACCTCATTTCTTTCCTTCCTTCCTTCCTTCCCTCCCTCCCTTCCTTCCTTCCTTTCTTTCTTCTCTTTTCTTTTTTCTTTTTCTTACCTCATTTCTTTCCTTCTTTCCTTCCTTCCTTTCCTTTTCCTTCCTCTCCCTCCCTCTCTCTCTCTCTTCTCTTCTTTCTCTCTCTCTCTCTCTTTCTTTCTTTCTTTTCTATCTTTCTTTTGAGTCTGGTTCTGTCACCCAGGCTGGAGTGAAGTGGCATAATCTTGGCTCACTGAAACCTCGGTCTCAGGCTCAAGACATCCTCCCACCTCAGCCTCCCAAGTAGCTGGGACTACAGGCATGCACCACCATGCCCAGCTAATTTTTGTAGTTTTTGTAGAGATGGGGTCTTGCCATTATGCCCAGTCTGGTCTCAAACTTTTGAGCTGAAGTGATCTGCCCCTCTTGGCCACCTAAAGTGCTAGGGTTACAGATGTGAGCCATTGTGCCCAGGAGGGGCTGAGGTTTTAAAACATCAGCTTCTCAGTGTAAAGCTTCAGGGTATAGAAAGGACTTTTCCAGATTTTGCAGTCTAGTAAAGACTGTTTTTGTGCAGTACACTGTGGACTAACTCCTACAGATAGAAAGTATTGTTCTAGGCATTTTAGGGCATGCGAAATAAATAGAAGTTAGCATGCCTCCCAACATGAACTTAGAATCTAGATAAAGGAAAAAAATGAACAGACATAAAGTACTTATTATATTTAGCTCTCATCAAGCTTTTGCTTGGTGCCAGGAGCCAGGTGGAGCCGACTGTATGTATTATCTCATTCTCACCAGGTAAGTACTATTTCTTTTATCCTTAGTTCATAGCATAGAAATTGAGCTTGAGGGAGTTTAAGGGTCTTTCCAAAGACAACTTGGTCCATCTGTCTCTAAAGGCCACACTCTAACCACCTGCTAATCAGTACTTCCAAACTCAATGAGTGGGCCCTTCCAGCCAGCTCTGAATCTGGGTTCATGGTTCAAAATATCAGGAATTAAAGTGCAGATGAATAGATTGCTTACAAAAGCAGTCACCTTAAGAAAAGGCAGTGAAGCCAAAGGGGATGAAAGTGACTTCTGAGATCCAACTGGTCTGGATTTGAAACCTGGATCCATCAGTTATAGCCTGCAAATTGTTCAGCCTCCCTGGAACTCGATCTCCACACCTCCATTAAGGAGGGAGAAGAATGCTCTCACTTTGACCGAGATAACCTTTAGGAAGCACCTAGCACAGAGCATAGCACAAAGACTGGCCAATACGTGGCTCCTCTATCCTGCTTTTCATTCAATGGCTGCTCAACACCTTCCTCTGACCAAGAGAACCCCACTTCCCATCTTTCCATCATGCTCCCCCACAAGCTGCCTTATCCACTCTCTCTTCATAGATACCAACAAAAGGTGCCTGCTCATCTGCTTTGATTCTTGCTGGTCTCTGGCTTTTCTCTTCCAATCCCTGGTGCACTCTTGGCTTTGCAGGGATTCAGCATGCCCATGTTCTTGTGCGGTCACTGATGGAGCCCAGTTCCCTGTCTTGACAGTGGCCCGTAGAACGTGAAAGAGTGTTTACACCTCACAAATGTGTTTGGATTTTCTGGAGCTGGCATCAGAGAAACCAGAGCCTCAGCTTAACCTCCCACAGCCTGATTCCAGCTGACTGCCTTGTGGGATACCATTTCTGTTAGAAAGTTTGTTCTTAAACTAAGCTGCTACCTGGCAGGATGGTTCTGAGCTGAAGAATTCAGACCTGGCATCCAATTGCCCTGATTTAGAGCCACCTGAGAATAGACACTGAGCCTGTTTCCAAATGCTTTACTGTTATACATAAAACTCCACGCATATCCTTGTGCATGCTCGTGAGAGTGTCTCTGGGAATATACATCTCAGAGAGGAATGGCTGGCTTAACAGTGTGTGCACCTTTAGGTTGACGAGGTACTGCCAAATGGCCCCCAAACTTGTTGCAATAATGCACACTCCCATTAGAATTTATGAAAATTCCAGTTCTTCCCTATCCATTCACTTTTGGTATTGTCTGACTTTAAAATTTTTTCAAATATGACTATGTGAAATGACCTATTATTATTTTTAATTTGTATTTCTCAGATGATTAATAAGGATGAACATCTTTATATGTGATTTTTGACTATTTGTGTTTTCTCTTTTGGGAATTGTCTTTCTTCTATTTTTTGCTCACTTTTTTATTGGATTGTATGTTGTTCTGCTATTGGTTGCTAAATAATTCTTTATATGTATTCTGGATATATACAGGTATATGCATATATATGTGATTATATATTCTGGATTAAACATATTCTGTTGATTATATGCACTGAAATAGTGTTTTTCTAGTTTATGTGTTACCTTTTCATGTAGTTTATGATGTCTTTGTAAGAACTTATATTTAGTAGTCAAATTTGCCATCTTTTTCTTCATAGTTTGAACTTTTTGTGTAGTTCTTACCACCAGAGACTATGCACCTCTAATAACAAGGAAATAGAGGCACTAATGGGGGCAGGAATAAGTGGAAGCTGACACCATTGAGAGTTCTGGCAGAAGTTACCTTGGAAGGGTTAGCTGTAAGGTTGTTGTTTTTTGTTTTTTTTCCAACTTTTAATTTTTTTTTTTTTTTTTTGGAGTTGGAGTCTCACTCTGTTGCCCAGTCTGGAGTACAGTGGGACGATCTTGGCTCGCTGCAACCTTCACCGCCTGGGTTTCGGTGATTCTTCTGCCTCAGCCTCCAGAGTAGCTGGGATTACAGGTGTGCACCATCACGCCCGGCTACTTTTTTGTATTTTTAGTAGAGACGGGGTTTCATCCTGTTGGCCAGGCTGGTCTCAAACTCCTGATCTCAGGTGATACACCCATCTCAGTTTCCCAAAGTGCCAGGATCATAGGCATGAGTCACTGCCCCCTGCCTCAACTTTAATTTTGAAATAATTACATCCTCATAGCAAGTTGCAAACTGATGTACAGGGTGGTCCCAAGGACACAACATCAATTCCCCCCAATAGTAACATCTTGCATAGCTATAGTACAATATAATTAGCCAGGAAATTGACATTGGTTCAAGCCACAGAGTTTGTGTGTGTGTGTGTGTGTGTGTGTGTGTGTGTGTGTGTAGTTCTATGCAATTTTTTCATAAATGTAGATTTGATCAGTCAGCACCACTGTTGAGCTACATAGCTGCTTTGTCACCACAAGCTTTCTCATGATATCTGTTTGTAGCCTGTGATTTTGTTTTGATGCCTCTTAAAGACACTGCAGCTAAACCCATTTTCTGTTTCTCTGGATGACTTCTAAAGTGTAAACTTAAATCCACAGCTTATTTTTTAGTTTTTTAATTTTTTTTTCCTTTTTAACCTTAGTCAGCTTCATTAGCACAGCTTTAAAATATACATATACAATATGCAAAGCAGAATGAGCACAGGCTATGGAATCTGGTTCACCTGGGTTTGCGACACAGCAGTTATTCACCAGCTGGGCAACCTTGAGTCACCTTTCTGAGTCTCATTGATAAAAGGGTGGGGGGAGACAGTACTTGCGATAATGTGTATGATTGCTCTACAGCGGCCAGTAAGTGTCTCGTGAGCGGTAGTTACTGTAATTGAGGTTTTCTCCTCTGACACTAACCTCATTACCTTGATTTTCTTCCACATGAGTAGAAATCATGGCTGGTCTGGCCCCTGCTTGTCATCTCAGCTGATGAAGGATCTTTTTAAAAAAAATTATAAACTGACAATTTATAATTGTGTAAATTTGTAGGGTACAAAGTGATGTTATAATTTATGAGTACAATGTGGAATAATTAAATCAAACTAGTTAGCATATCCATCACCTCAAGAACTTAACATTGTTTTGTAATGAGAATATTTAAAATTTACTCTCTACTTTATAAATGCACAATACTCTACGGACAGTTCTTGACTATTTAGGTGTGACAATTCTTTTGACTTTCTCATGATGCAAAAGCTATATGTACTCAGTAGGAACCATATTTTGCATACCCATTCTATTTTTCACTGCCAGTACAGTATACAATAAATTACATAAGATATTTAATACAATAATTAATTAATTAATTATTTTGAGGTGGAGTCTCGCTCTGTCACCCAGGCTGGAGTGCAGTGTTGTGATCTGGACTCACTGCAACCTCTGCCTCCCGGGTTCAAGCGATTCTCCTGTCTCAGCCTCCCGAGTAGCTGGGACTACAGGCACATGCCACCATGCCCGTGTAATACTTAAGAAAAAAAATTTTTAATAGAGACGCGGTTTCACTGTGTTAGTCAGAATGGTCTCGATCTCCTGACCTTATGATCTTCCTGCCTTGCTCTCCTGAAGTGCTAGGATTATAGGCGTGAACCACCGTGCCTGGCAATGCAATATTTTCTTACAAAATAGACCTCGAATTAGATGTCTCTGCCCAGCTATAGGCTAATGGAAGCGTTCTGAGCACATTTAAGGCAGGTGAGGTGAGGTTATGATGCTCTGTAGGTTAAGTGTATTAAATGCATGCTCCACTTAGGATATTTCCAACTTTCCATGTTTATTGGGATATAACCCCATCGTATGTTTAGGAGTATCTGTATATTCACCCTGCTGTGCTAAAAACTTAAGGCAAAACAATGATTTTCCTGCTGTCTAACTGGATTTTTGTGCCTTTAACCATCACACCCTCAACTCCCCACCCCTCAAAAAGCTCTTACTGCTTTTATTTCATTTTTGTTTTCCTCTTCCATCCACTGTGCTCGCCAGCAGGAGAGAGAACTGTGGCAGAGGCCTCCTCAGCTCATTAGCTGGGGTCTTGCATCTCCCCTGGTCTTTGTGTCTCATCGTTTTCTGTTTCATCTGCGGCTCGCCAGGGAAGATGCTGTCCTTTGCTGTCTGGCTGGTCAAATCCTCCCCATGCCAGTGCTGACGTGGCAGTGCCCTTTAAGAGGAGCACCCTGCTGGGTGCCAATGGTTCCTGATCTAAGCAGGGAGGGCCGAGCTGTGGGGGGGAGCCAAAAGCTCCTTCCTGGGACCTGGGGGGAGCAGCTATTCTGGGAAACAAACGCTCCAGGCATCTCATTAGCATAATCTCAGGAATTAATGGCTTGATTGATGTTTCATGTTGCCCTGCAGTTTTCTATAAATGATAATGTATTAAAACGAGATGGAGGAAAGAAAACATGACACGACATATATTATTTAGGTGTTTGCAGAGAGGCTGACACACAAACACACATAATTTATCAACAGTCACTTTTTGCATGGTGTTCTGAGCCCCAAGCCTCCAAGATGTGGAATTAATTTCATAGCAGGTGATTTTAGACTATTTCACATGGGCCATCTGTCGCTTCTTCATTTACCTCTCTTCTGTTACAATAATTAATCATTTCAGGGACTGGCTTGGCCCAGGAAAGTCCATTCTGACTGAGAGCTCTACAAAAGCGGGTAGCATTGGATTACCTGCTTTAAAGTGGCGTGCTCCTGTGAAGCAGGTATGTTCAGTATTTTTCTTGTTCACTTTTATCTGCTAACACCAGTGGCTCAAGAGCTGGTGACTGCTCCAGAGTATTAGATTTTTGCTACTGAATCTGTTCATCTTCTTCATTTGCAGTTGAAGAGTCAAGAGAGGTTGCTTGAATTGTCTAGGCTCACACAGCTAATTTGAGGTAGCTGAGACCAGAACCCCTGGTCAATTTTTCATACCTTGGTCTTGCTCTCTTTGGTCTGAAGGGGTTCTTCAGAGAAGGAAGAAAACTCACCAGAAATAAGAAGAAGGAAACCCTAGAAACCCTAGGGGTATCTCAGCATGGGATATTTGGGACATACTCAAATTAAATGTTACATGTCTATGATTTAATCATTTCAGAAATCAAAATGTAACCAGCTTTAAGATACAACTAGTGCCAGAGGAAACGAAGAGGTGTGAGGCATTGGTCTACCTTGCTTGATGAAACTGGCAGAGAAAAAACACCATTCTGCTTTTTAATTGAGATGCATTCACCTGCCATCATTTATTGATTGACTAATGACATAAATATTGATTCATCCATTAATCAGTTCATGCCAACATTGGGCTGGGTGCCAGAGACACAGTGAAGTCCGTGCACTCACGGGACTGATAATTTAGTTGAGGGACATAAAATGAAGAGTTAAACAAACAAATACAAGTTGTCACAAATGCTGCAAAGAAACAACGAACGAAGATATGGAAGTATTGGTGGCTGTTCCTCTGTGTGTTGAGGGGTGAGTATAGATGGGATGGTCATAGAAAGCCTCTTGAAGAGAACTGCACTTGAAATTGGACCCTGAAGGACAGGAGCTGACATGTGACCACAGGTGGGCAGTCCCAGGAGCTGTGCTGCATCCACAGTGGCCCTGGGCTGGGAAGGAAGATCAGCCCCACAGAAATGGAGTCAGGGGCGCGAGAACCGGTAAGGAAGGGGTAGAAGAGGTAAGTGGGTCCACTGTAATCCTACAGGGAATTGCGCCTGTAATCCCAGCACTTTGGGAGGCTGAGGAGGACAGATCACCTGAGGTCAGGAGTTCGAGACCAGCCTGGCTAACATGCTGAAACCCGTCTCTACAAAAAATACAAAAATTAGCCCAACGCGGTGGCACATGCCTGTAGTCACAGCTACTTGGGAGGCTGGAGCTGGAGAATCTCTTGAACAACCCAGGAGGTGGAGGTTGCGATGAGTTGAGATCGCACCAGTACACTCCAGCCTGGGCAACAGAGGAAGACGAGACCCCATCTCAAAAAAAAAAAAAAGGAGGTAAGTGGGAGGCAGATCATTCGAGGCCTCCTCTCCAGGTCATGGTGAAGTCTGGATATGACTCATGGGAACCATGGGATGGGTTTTACTGGGAAAACGGAGCCTGGTGAACATTTCATTATCCCCCATTTTACAGATGAAGACACTGAGGTGCGAAGAAACAGTGAACTTCCTGAAGGCGACACGGTCATAGGTGGAGTAGCTGGATTTCTAACCTGGCCCTCTTCAACTTCAGAGTTTAATGCTCTAAGCCAGGGGTCAGCAAACTGTGGCCTATGGGCCAAGTCCACACTACTGCCTGTTTTTGTATAAACAAAGTGGCATTGGAGCAGTCATTTCCAACCATTTACGTCATGTCAGTGGCTGCTTTCCCACTACAGAGGCAGAATTGAGGAGCTGTAACAGACACTGTGGCATGCAGAGCCCAAAATATTTACTTTCTGGCTCTTTAGAGAGAAAGTTTATTGATGGCTGTACTAGCCTGTGGGCCTCAGGCAGAGAGGAATCACGTCTGCTTTGCTCCTGGTGTTTCCCCTAAATCACTCTGTGATTGGTATTTAGCTAGTATCCCCTCAGCATCTGCTAAATAAATGAAGAATGGGAAAGGTGGGTGCACAGAATTGGGAAATTAAAGAATCAGAGATTGGGTGGCCAGGATTGACATGAGATAAGAAACACAGGCCGAAGAGAGTAGGTTCTAATTGGAGTGCAGCAGGTGGACCCCTGCTTGGCAGAGGGGGAGGAGCAGGATGTCAGGTTAGAGAAACCCCCTGGGAGTTGATTGAGAAGAGCCTTGAATGCCATCATCATTAAGTGTCCGAGACCTTTAAGCAGCTGAGTTAGCACTCACAGAGGGGATGGAGGAGAGCTGGTTTTCCAAGATGAAGATTGTAATTGGTTATTGATGTCCTATTTGTATGCTAATGCTGCTAAATAAAATAGCTAAACCATAATTAACGCTCCAGCTTTCTCTTTCTGTCTCTCAAAAAAGGAACCCATGGAAAGGTCAATGGATTTCATATAATAAATTACTAAATAATGGAAACACAAGAAATAAGTTTCTGAGCTATAATCTTTCCAGGTTTTATTAACTATCATTTGTTACACACACTGACAATGTTTACATTTTGCTTCTGCCGTCTTCTTGCCAGTTCCAGAAATTTTTGGAATCAGAATCAGTGTTGAGGGCAAAAATGTATTGTTTGCCAGAGTTTATCTGTTTGAAAATGAAGACAGGTTACCCTTTGTGATCTGACTTCTCTCTTTGTGTCAATGTTTAGGCCAATGTTATGGCACCACGTTGGCAGATCTTATGATGGAAACCGTGATGAACGACACTGTGATGCCAGCTACATTTAGTTGGTAATAACAAAAACATGCCAGGACCTTCTGTAGTTAAAATTCTTACTCCTGTCATGCAAACTCTGCCAGAGGGAAGATTAGGAAGAAGTCAGCATGACAGAGGGATACCCATGAGCTTGAGCTCTGGGGTCAGACACTGCATTTGAATCGGTTTCACTTTCAGTAGCTGTGAATTTTGTCCTTTGTTCTTCTGTGCCGCAGTTTACTAAACTAGGAAACTGGGATATCAGCAACGCTTACTGCATAGAGTTGTGAAGACTAAATAAGAAAATAAAGTGCATATCAGAGTGTTGGGCACACAGTAATGTTAAATGAGTGTTTAAAGTGCTCAAGGACAATGACCCATAAGAAGCCAAACGTATCGGTAATTTTTTTAGCTTTAAAGAGTACAACAGACACTGGGATCTACTTGAGGGTGAAGGATGGGAGGAGGGAGAGGAGAAGAAAAGATAACTATTGCGTACTGGGCTTAATACCTGGGGGAAGAAATAATCTACACAACAAACCCCCACGACATGAGTTTACCTATATAACAAACCTTCACATATACTTCTGCACCTAAAATAAAAGTTAAAAAAAATTGTTAGCTTTTAATTTTCTCTTCAACTATCAATCAATTCTTTGGGAGTATATCTAGTCCTGTGTTGTGTGTTTTGGGAAGATGCTAAAAGAATATTGGTCAAAGTCATCCTAGCTGCCAAAGAATGTGCAATTCTTGCTGTGAAATCACATCAAGGGTCTCTGAAGCAATCAGAGGGCAACCCAATGGGATAGAACTCAAATGTACCGACTAAGTATTAGGGACCGGATGGGTGGTGGTGATAAAGAAATGAATTAGAAGAAGGTAGCTCACAGTCTAGTAGTGTCTGTAGACAAAAACGTCAATAAAGGGCAATGGAGCCAACATTATAAGTGTTTCCCCACAAAGGAAATAAGGACCTGTTCTACTAATGATAGGACTTCATCAAATTTCTGGCCTTAATTTCCTCATTTCATGTTTCAACTGAAGACACAAAAAATATTTACCTTGCCCAAGGACTTACTCCCTAAGAATGTGTAATACTTGCACAGAATTCTTGTTCAATAATCAAATGATCAATGATACACTTCCAAAAAATATATTTAAATAATAGAAGTCATATAGGCATGTGACATCACATGTAATCCCAGCATTTTAACATCACTCTAATTCTTTGAATTCTTCTTTTCTTTTTTTTCCTCATCACATTCTCAAGTAGAATTTTAAATGTAATTCCTGTCAATTTTCACATATTATTAGGACCACACTTGTACAGAATCAGATATTAGTAATAGTACCCAATTCAGAACATACGCTCATCATTTCATGCAAATGAATTTTTGTGTACCTGAGTTTTCCATTTTGTGTCCAGCAATACATAAGCATTTTGATGTTGTTGCTTGCTTTTAATAAATATTTTTGGTATCATCGTTGTTGTTGTTGAATGTATGGGTTGTCTGGTTTGACACCTTATCCCATGCTTTACATTACTGCTTCTATTAATCTGTGTGTGTTTTCCCAAGCATAAAGGTACTGTGGGAGTAGGCAGAGTCCTAGCAGGCAAAATATCAGATGTCGCTAAGCTCTTCTCTTGGCCTTGGCCATGCAAAGAACATGTCAGTGTAGTGAAGCTGGGTATTCCCTTCACAGGATCCCTCTACCACTCTGCATGCTCTGATACAGTCATGGCTGGCTGGCTTGACCAACCTCGTTTCATAATTATCAATGTTTTGCAAGTATTATCTATCCTTCTGTTTTTTGAGTCAGTATTATCAAGTATATTCTAGGCATTGTATTTACATGATCTGTAGTGATTGCCTAATGTTATACATCACACTGAGTGAATTATGCTCAGACAGCGTTTCCATTGTTAGGTAACAAATAGCTTCACAGTGGACATCTTTAAGTCTGAAGTTTGTTGGTGTTTGATGAGGGATAAGATATGAAACCTTTCTCTTTCTCTCACAAGATCTGATACAAATGAATGTTAAGGCTAGTTGAATAGAGAATAAAGTAGCAGCTATACCAATTTCCTAATATTTTTTTCTGAATTGAACTTCACATCTCTTCTTGTTCAGTACAGACCAAATTGTCTCTCCAGATGCGGCATGGAGAAAGAAAATTAGCCCCACATATGTATGAGCACTCTTCTGTGGCTCCTTCTCCCAAATCCACTCATCAGCCAAATTCCTCCCTTCCCTCTGGGACTGCAGGGAAAAGGAGAGTATCTTCTGGGATGTGGAATTTCCCCTCATCAAAAGAAAACAGACACTGGGAGATAAATGATTCCCCTTGTAAAGCTTTTGGATTTATCCCCAGGAGGGGGATTCCTGAGTCAAAGGGGAAATACATTTTTATGGTATTATGCCAAATTATTTTTCAAAGGACTTGTACCTATGTATTCTACAAACCATGAATTAAGCTGCCCAAATTTTAAATCATCCAACTTGCATAAACACCTGGGGAAGTGTATTTAGCATAGTTGTATTTCAATAAGCTTATGAAGTAGAAATTGTTGACCATTCCCTAAACTAGTTCCCAAAAGTCAACTAATCAAACTGGGTCCTGGCACCCTTACACAGAGTAGAGGCCATCTGAGCTGAATCAGGCACCAGTCGGAAAGCATGAAATTACTGACTTTGTTTAAATCTAACTGCAATTTATCTGTGGGAGAAGCATTGAAAGGTGACATTTGTCTTAGTGAGTTTCCCTTTCATTTCCGGAGCCGGAGTTCATCAGTCATGCAGCTCAAGTGCATGATACATGCAGATGAATATTTATTATAGATGATGGAGTATCCTTCTGGCAACATAATACACTTCATTCACTGGGAAGGGAATTCAAACAGATTCATGATAGACTACTTGTGTGACTGGAAGAGGTTTTCACCTCCCTTCAGGAGAAATCCATGGAAAATCTGCCATTTTGGTGCAAGGAATCCACTTGGATAGTGTTCACGTGCAAACTGATTTTAAAACACCCTGGCTCAAATTTAGTTAAGTAATTTTTATTTGGAAAAGAGTTGCTATTTCAAAAATCATTCCTTAATGCTTGATGAAAAAACCAGTTTTGTGCCTGAATTCAGGCAATAGTTTTGAAGTACGTTGGTTGTTGGAATGCAATCTGTTTGAATCACATTAAGTTCACTTGTGAGGATACAGTACAGAGATTCTATGTATTAGAAGAGGATTTTAAAATAAAGCATGCATTTCCAACATTGATCTGATACTAGAGGTTAAGTGCTTCTTTCTAGGAAATGTAAGATCAAACACAATGAAATGACAGGGGAAAAAAATACTCAGAGCATAGCCGGGCGCGGTGGCTCACGCCTGTAATCCTAGCACTTTGGGAGGCTGAGGTGGGTGGATCACCTGAGGTCAGGAGTTCAAGACCAGCCTGGCCATCATGGTGAAACCCCATCTTTAAAAAAAAAAAAAAACAAACCTCAGAGCATCTTTTTTAAAAAGAATTTAGAAGCCACTCCTTTTCCCAGGACAGCTGAGCAGAGAAATCACTAGAAAAATAGCTTCCTTGTGCCCATTAAGCTACCTTTTGTTTTCTTTTGATGACCAATGGGAATCTTTCATTAAAATTTTATGGATACCTTCTCCTTTCCTCCCACTGTTTATTTACACATAAAAAATAGATGATTTCCAGGATTCAAACATCATGCCTGCTAAGGCTGCTGAAAACCTCCATGCAAACAGTCATTTCTGCAGAAGCATTGTGAGTTTCCTAAAATGTACTACAGCGTATCCACGTGGGTATATTTGTGGAAGTGGAGACAAGGCTGATCATCTGAGGGAAATCAGCATTACGATGAGCCTTTTTTGTTTTAACAAAGCAGAACCAGTGCCTTTCCAGTCTCTGTACACATGCCTCTCTCACTGAACGCCGAAAGGAAGTTACAGGAGGTACAGTGAGTACGGGAGACTGAAACCAAAAGTAAAGCCATCGAGGAAGATTAAACTCAACTTGACCTCCAAGGCTGATGGATGAATGATGATTAGAAAGAGGATATGCGTATCTAAATTGCATTCTATCTCTATTACAGTCTAACGACATTACTAAAATTGCTGTTTGATAACTCTTCAACGCGAAATGTGTCCACTTATCTCTGACTATACAAACAATCATTGATTCAGCCTCTCAGTGTGAGTCTTTCCAAATTATTATGGGCAGATGGTCAGACCACTGAATTAGGGTTTGAATCCAAATCACCTCTTTCTCTCTCTCTCTCTCTCCATTTCTTTTCTCGTCCTGCCTCCCCCACCTTATTTATTGTGTTTCTGTTATTTAACGCAGTTTCATTTCTGGCTGTACCACTTGCTCACTGGGGATCTTGGCCAAGTCACTTAAAATTTTGGAATCTTGGTTTCTCCTCCATAAAAGGAGAATGATATCTGCCTTGCTTGATTCACTGACATTTTGAGAAGCACAAAAGTCAAAGTACTTCGTAGGGATTAAAATGCTGTAGCAACATGAAGACGTCCACCTGGGCTATGGTATTTGTTTATGAATTCATTGAGTTCTTACTGTGTGCTAGGCACTGACCTGGGTTCAGGGATATGAAGATGAATAAAATGTACTCCCTGTGCTTCACATTTGTTGAGTCTAGGAGAGGTGACAGACATATCAAGAGTGTAGATAAGGACAGGTGATGTTGGGAAGAGTGTTTCATACAGAGCACATGTCAAGATTCAGGTGCAGAGTGTTGAATAACAAGTATGGGGTCATCTTTCACCTTGTGAGCCATGAGCATTGCTGTGTTTGTTTGTCTAGACTCCTCCTGTGCATCCCTAGAGGCTGAGCCCCCTCTATTCCTTACAACCTGGACCAGTCCAGGTTGGGCCTGTCTACATTATCTTAGTGGATGCGGTTGCCCTTATAGTTATGACATCATCGTGAAGCTGCTGCTGAGGGTAGAGCAGAACTCAGAAGAAGAAAAGTGCTATGGGCATGAGAACAGCGTGGGAGGGTGCTGATCCTCTTCGACTTGTCCCTTTTGGTGGAGATCTGGTGCTCTTGTGATGAACTGGATGTGCCATGTGACAGGGTTGCTTCAGATGATAAACTTACTTGAACCCTGGGAAAGAGAGGCACCTGCAGTAGCTTCTCAGGCTTCATAGCTGGAGCTCTCCTTGGCCCCCAGGCACTGGTCCTTATGGCATAACAAGCAGGAGTGGAACCAAACAGCAAACAAACCGGCTTGGAAGCGCAGCTTGCACACTCACCATCTGTGTGATCTAGAGCAAGTTACTTAAACACTTTAAGGCTCAACTTTCTTGTTTAGAAAATAGAAGTAATCATCATAGCAGTAATCTCCTGGGGTTGCTGGGTGAAAAACAGACATGAATTGCTCAGCACTGGCCTCCATACATAATAAGCACTTAGTGAGTGGTTCTGTTTTAGAGATTGCTTGGCTTCTGGATTTCGAGAGAAGTAGCAGGGGAAAGAAAGAAAAATGGCTCCAACTTCCCCCATGGGTACCACTTGCTTTTTTCAGAGGGAGAAATGCTTTTTGTAGCAAGGCTATAGGGAAGCGAGAGAGCTTCTCCAGCTGTTGTGCCAGCTGCTGCAAATGAAATTTTCCTGCAGGTGTTTATGTGCATCTTCCCAGCAGGTGTTTCCAGGTGTATTTTCTGGCTGGTGTGGTCTATAAGACCCTCTTTCCAGCTTGGCAGTTTACATTGTGTTTCAGTAACAAACAACCTCAATCTCAGTGATTTAGATCCACAAAGGTTTACTTATTGCTCGTGCTATCTGTTCCTTGGGGCCTGGCAGGACTGCTCAGATTATTTTGGTCACTCAAGGACTCAAGTGATAGAAGCTCCATCATGATGTGGTTCCATGAATTTCAAGGCAGGAAAAAGGAATATGGTAAATCTTGCATTGGCTCTTTCTTTTAAAAAAATGATCATTAAATTAATATTTTTTAATCAATAAATCATAACTATATGCATTTAGGGGGTATAATGTCATGTTTTGAGATACGTACACAATGTGGAATGATTAAATCAAATCAATTAACGTATCCATCACTTTGCTTACCCATCATTTTTATAGGGATACATTTAAAATGTACTCTTAGGTATTTTGAAATATATAATACGTTATTACCATCTACATTCAGTAATGTGCCAAGTCCTGTATATCACTTTGCTAATCCTCACTCAAACCCTACTTAATAGGAAACCTTATCCTTATTTTATTGATGAGAAATCAAGTGCAGACTTGCCCAGGATCACACAGGTAATAAATAGTAGCACTGAAATTTGACTTTAGTACTCTCAGACTTCCCAGCGCAGTGAAATTATGATTCTGTGATAATCACTTTACATGCCTGTCTCTTCTACCAGCTGGGGAATGCCTGGAGGGTTTAGTCTGCATTTTATTCTTCATTTATTCCCAGTGCCTAGCACGGCATCTGGCACAAAGGAGGTGCCCAAGAAGGACTTGAATGACTGAATGGTTAGTTGTGGCCAAAAATGGGGCAACAAAAGGCATCAGGGGGATTAGTCAAAGGAGGCAGTGGTGCAGTGGTGAACTCTTTATCATTGCTTTGTCTAAGATTAATGGAAACTTTGACATACAGAGGCTGACACCATAGAAAGGCATTTAATGATCTCATTGACCAGGGGGTGTAGATATCAATGGACAGAAGGGTTCAGGGCTAAAAAATCTTTCTGCTTTAGGTCAGAACCTCTGTCTTACTGCAAACATCATGTCCAATGGTCATCTCCTGAAAAGTCAAGTTTCTCAGCTCAGAGAGATATCTAGAAAGACAGAGGCCACATCTGGAGATACAGATGTGGTTCCCTTGTTCCATCCCATCTGGAAAGCATTGCCAACCCTATGTGAACCATCAACAATAACATCTCCCCATGTGATAACTTATTTTTCAGTAACTGAAAGTCAACAAACTGCAGCCATTATTTGGGGACATTGACTAGTCCTGTGACCTTGGGCAAACTAATTAATCTCTTTGGACCTCAGATTACTTTTCTGTAAATGGGAGTAATGGTCTTCATAGTTACCTCCCAGTATTGAGTTTGCCCAGATTTTCTGATGGGGACATGCAGATGGCATTTCTCAGCTTCTCTCGTAACTAGTGACTGTGTGGCCAACTTCAGGCCAGTGGTCTCTCAGTAGAAGAGTCACATGACAGTTCTAGGAGCCCTGCTGAGACTCAACTCCCATGCACCCTTCATTCCTCCTCTATCCTGAGCCGGGAATGTGGATGCTGCCATCTTACTCTATGACTTCAAGGCCAAAAATGGTGGACGACATGGAGCCTGTGTTCCTAACACCATGAGGTGCCTTATCAGCCCCGGACCAATGGCCAGACTAATTTAAGGGAGGAATTCCATTATCTTGTTTAGTTAACTGTTGTTTTAGAGATTTCTGTTCCTCACAGCTTAATCTCATTCTAACTAGTAGGCTACATCAATGTGTTCTAAACTTGCCTAATCATAAGCACAGCCTGAAGTATTTATTCAAAACAGATTCCCAGGCTCCTCCATGAAAGATTCCGAGTAAGTAGGTTGAGGGTGGGGCCCAGGAACCTATATTTTTAATAAGTGCCCTAAAGTCATTCTTATGATTAAACAAGTTTGGAAAACATTGAGCCAGATACTATATAACATCCCTTACCTTTTCTAAGCAGGAAGATGATATGTTTGTTTATTTATACGTGTGTATATGGATTTACGGTTTATTTTTAATGTCTCCCTACAGCAGTATGGAAAGTGTTTTAGAGGACCCAGGGTATGGGGACGGAGAGGGTAGTAAGCACAGCCTGTTGAGGTCCAGAAGAGAGGAGATAAGGTCTGAAACTCCGGGCAGAAGAGCTAGGAAAGTGAAGAAAAATCTCACATGCCAGTTGGACTGGGAGACTAAGTAGGTTGTGGATGGAAGGGAAGACTCTGATTAACTCCCACGTCTCTGGGTTGGGTGACTGGGCAGAGTGATGCCGTTACCAAGACAGCAATGCAGGTGGAGAGGCAGGTTTGGGGGAAGAAAATGAAGAGGCAGATTTGGGATGCAGCCAGTTTGAGGGGCCAATGGGTGGAGCTGTCCAGCACGGACTGGGATGACAGATTTCCCTTCCCTGGGCAGGGCTTGAGTGATAGTGGTAATAGTACCTAGAGAAAGTGAATAAATTGTACAGTAAAGGTGTCATCCATCCCCATCTCCTGATTCTGACCAAGTCACTGGGTCTAATGACCACTTTGAATCTAAGCATTTCCCACCTTTAATAATGATGATTGGAGATTACAAAAGGTGGAAAGGCGGGAGGAGAGTGAGGGTTAAAATATTGCCTATTGGGTACAATGTTCATTATTTGCATGATGGTTACACTAATAGCCCAGACTTCACCCCTATGCAATATATGCATGTAAGAAACCTGCACTTGTGCTCCCTAAATATTTAAAAATTTAAAAATAATTGTAAAAATTAAAAAAATTGAAATGAAAAATTTCCACTTGTTTGTATGGTCATTTTTTTCTTCCCAATATAGAAATGAAAGAATCAATTTATTGAATGGTCAAATACATTCATTCATTTGATCATTCATTTCTTCATCAAAGTTTAGTGTCTAATATGTACTCAGAGCTGAAAATAAAATGTTGAAAAAGATAGGTGTGGCTTCTGTCTTCATGGAGCTTAGACTGATTGGGTGAGTCTGAAAAAAAAATAAAAATGAGCTGGATATGGTGGCATGTGCCGGTAGTCCCAGCTACTTGGGAGGCTGAGGTGAGAGGATTGCTTCAGTCCAGGAGTTGGAGGCTGCAGTGAGCTATAACTGCACCACTGCACTCCAGCTTGGACCACAGAGTGAGATCCTGTGCCTAAAAAAAAATGTAAAAATAAATAAAAATCTAAACTATCTCACAGATGTGAGAATCAGTTTGGGTAAATATATTAAAAAGCTTATATAATATAAGGGTCAACTGCAAGCATCAGGAAGTAATTCTCTGATGACCTGCAGTTCCATTTAAAGAAACTACCCCAGGTAAAGACTCAATGCAGTGAATGATATATCAATCATTCGTCTGAAATGAGAGGGTGATCATGAGAGTTGTGAAGATGTCTGAAGGACAAAAAGGGAAAAAATAACTTACATTAACATCCCCATTTTTACTGATGGGGAAATCAAAACTCAAATATGTTACAACTTGCTCAAGGTCACACAGATAGGATTTGAGCCAGGTTGGCTGACGTAAGACTGTGTATTCATAACCACCAGGCTCTGTAACAGCTGCAAGTCTAGGGTAAGGCTGCCTTAGAGTTCAGCTCCTTCTTGTGGCAGATACTCTAGAGAGAAGCAAGAGAGCTACTCTAAGACCCAAGCTTGCTCTCTCTGAGAGAACAGAGGAGGAGTTCCAGGGCTCCCTGAAACCCTTCTTGTACTACTTCCTAGGTACCAAGGAACTACAGTCCCAAAGATGCAATAGGTAATTACTGAAGATGGTGAGGCTACCTTTTTATTGCTAATGACTTGATGCAGTTTGCAGAGGGCATGAGGTCATGTTGCTAAAACCAGTCCCTCTTATCAAAGAGGAAGACAGCACACATGGCCTGGACCTCTTTGGGTCAGAACTTGTGGGAGACAGGGCTGCTTTTCCTCCTGCAGTAGAGAGGGTGAGAACTGTTGTCCTCCCAGTAACCCAGGTGGCTCGTGGAGACCCTGTAGTCTCCCACACTGATCCTCTGCCTGGAAGCCTTCACCTACTCACCTACTCACTCATCCAGGAGTCATCCTAGATGAATTTTATTTTTTTTTCCAAAGCCAGATTTGGATATCAGGAGGCTAAGGCCTATTTACTTGTTCCAGGCACATCATTTTCATGTGTCAGCAGAGTTGACTTGCCCATGATTGAACAGCTTCTAAAGGAACAGCTTGTCGAAACTGTCAGCTGTTATCATTTTCTTTGTTTTTCTTCCTCCACTTCACTGCGGATCCAGTGACCTTTTCCAGATTGTGAGATGCTGTCTTACTGAGGGAAGGTCAGAATGGCACCAGGAGTGGTGAGAATCGTAGGAGCTCATGAGATCTAGTTTGAAGGTGACTGATTTGGATGCAGAGAAAACTCTGGCATTATATTTGTTATTCACTGAGTGCTTTATTATATGAGGCTCTCTGTTACAAATTAAGCTTTATCTCCTTAAATCTTCACCACAACCTTGTAAAGTAGACACTGACGGTCCCATTTTACAGATGAAGAGACTGAGGATTAGATTGATTTTCTTATAGCCCCAAGGCCACTCAGCTAATCACTAGCAGGCCTGGATTCAAATTCAGGCTGGTCCGACTTCAGAGCCCATTGTCATAACCCCATACAAGGCTGTTCTTCTCTTCCCCAGGTCATTGCATCATCCACAATTACTCATTTCCTGCCCTTTCAAGGGGACTACATGTTACCCCTTTCCCTGCAATGTCATGTGACTTGCAATGTCTCCCCATAGGAGGGAGGAGTATGTCTCCTGACTCATTGATAGACTTGGGGTTTGGCAAGGTGACTTGTGTTGGCCAGTGGACTGTGAGTAAATGTAACATGCCCATGCCAGAAGCCTTTAGGAGTCTTCGTGAGTTTCTGCCTGCTCTCTTGCTCTTTCTCTCTGCCAAGAGAGTGCCGCATTCCACAGACGGATGCTCCTCCAGGCTGGATCTCAGCATAAGACAGGTGGTGGAGATTCTATAGCTGCTGATCTGCAGTCATCCACATGCAATGAGAGCTAGAAAAAAATTGTTTTTTTTAAGCCACTGGGATTTTGGTGCTCTTTGTTATTGCACCTAAATCCGGCTACTACAACAAAGGATATTTGGAAACATATGGTTAATGTAGACACTAATAATCTGAGGAAGATAGTACTGAACTTGATTCTCATCTGTGTCACCGTGGATGTGGAGATCAACTTAAGTAACTAGTTACAAAAACGCTCAAGTCAACCATGACATTTCATGTTAATAATTATTAACCCAGTGAGCACTGTTCTTGGTGATATGGAATTTAGTTCCACTACTTTATAAAGTCCGGGAGGCAGAGACCGTGTTTGTTTTGCTCAAAACTATGTAGTGCATGCCACATAGTTGATACACAATAATTACTTAATGAATGAACAGATGTCGGGGAGGGGTTTTGCAATGAAAAAGTGTTTTCTGAGTGATTTTTTTTTTGAGACAGAGTTTCTCTCTTGTTGCCCAGGCTGGAGCACAGTGGTGCAATATTAGCTCACTGCAACCTCCACCTCTCAGGTTCAAGTGATTCTTCTGCCTCAGCCTCCCAAATTAGCTGGCATTACAGGTGCCCGCCACCACGCCCAGCTATTATTTTTCATTTTTAGTAGAGATGGGGTTTCACCGTATTGGCCAGGCTGGTCCTGAACTCCTGATCTCAAGGGATCCACCTGCTTTGGCCTCCCAAAATGCTGGGATTATAGACGAGAGCCACCTCACCCAGCCTTGTGAGTGATTAAAATTTTAATCAGCTGAAATAAACTACTTACATACTTTAGGACTTCAGAGACTTCCATGCATTAAAGCAAATTGTGACTCTCTGAGAAAGGGCAGGGCTAATAGGCAGAATTTCACAAAATTATCTGACCGTGGAACTCTTTTCCTCCAGGAACATCTCATAGAAACACATTCTGGAAAATGCTGGTTTGGGGAATGGGGGAACACAAGCACCAGTGTTCTGCCTCATTTGCCGCCTTGTCCCATGGAATAGAACTCAAGTAGGGTCATTGTCTGCAGCTGACTAGAATGAGAATTAGGCTTATAGTTGGCTGTTTATATTTCGGATCATTTCTTTCTGAGATGAGCTTCTGTGTTGGCAGGAATATCACATTGCTAATTCATACCTCAATATCCTTTTCTGTACAAAAGGAACATCTTCTCTGCCTATCTCATATTTTGGAAGAAAGAAACAAATGAGACTGAGCAGTTACAGGGCCACTTGAGGACAGGATCTGGGGCTTATTTTCTAGGTCTCTAGCACCTAGTTGATGGGCTGCCACGTGATAGAAATCAACATGCTTCTATGAGTTAATGAATGAATTCACAGTGCTAGCCCACAGTGAGTGGAAGGACCTAGGTGCTATTGGGTCTGCATTGAGGAAGGCCAGCCACAGAAGACCTCGTAACTCCTCCCAAAATCCAGCCAATTTTTACCTAGATCTACCCTAAGCAACAATTCTACTGTGCTACTTAGGAGAAGAGTGAGTCCGGTGAGTAAAAAGTCACAAAGGAATTGCAGATGCCCCTGGGTTGTCATTTTCATTCATTCCTCACCCTTTTCCTCTGCTAAGAAAACTTGGATTTTGTTCACTCTCTGCTGAAGCCTTGTGTTTCTGGAGGAAAGAAAGAACTGGTCTCAGCCACCAAGTTGGTCTCATTCTCTTTGCCTAAGACAGCTTCAGATATGGATGTATCTATGAGCCAATTCTGGCTCATAGGTATCAGGAGAAATCAGCTTGGATGACCGAACAAGTGTTTTTCATCTCTAAAAGAGACATCAGAGAGGGGATGTGTCCTATTCTCTACATGTTCCCTTTGCTGCTGTTGTGTCTGCATGTGATGCCTGAAACTGTGGCTACCATCTTGGAATCATAAGAAAAAAACATTGCTAATGGGGAAGACAGAGTGGGACAATGAAAAGTGGTTTCCTTGAAGTGTTCATGGAGGTTTCAAATTAAGCCTTCCATATCCCAAAGTTTCTTTTTCTGTGAGATAATGGTCTTTACTGTTTAAACTATTAGTTGGGTTTTCTATTACTTGCTGTTGAAATTTCCTAACAAATACAAGATGACTAAAAAATGAGCAACTTGTGGAGTCTACCCTCAAAGATCTCACAGCCCAGTTGCATAGGCGGCATGAAAGTAATGCCAGCATGGTGTGATATGTCCGTAGAGGCGGGTATAAGCCAGGTGCTTCTTGATGGCACAGGAGAGCGTTCTTGGTTTGCAGCGGAGGGCTGGGGAGGGCTTCTCCGAGGAGGTGGCTTTTTCTGTGGAGTTCTGAATCAGATAGGCCTTGCCATCCAGGCAAAGTGGGTTCAAAGGGTCTTATAGGACATTGTTTGATTAAGGCTTGTTTGGTTTGGCACATGACAGGGTTGTAAAGGAGACAGATGAGACAGTGAGAACAAAGCAGGGGAAAATAGCCTGACATGAAGGACACTGTCAAGGACATGTAGGAGCCACCATAGGTGAGGCTTGGGTTCATCAGGATTCAGGAGCAGGTTGATCTGTCTCTCACAGATTTGTGCAGTCAATGTCATATTGATTGAATGTTTGTGGCGTGCCAGGCACTGAGCTAGGAGCTGATGTGACAGAGTTGAGTGCTGGCCTATAAGCTCCTGAGAGCCTGAAGCTGTTATGGTCACCACTGAGACCCCTAGAAGCTGGCCTGGGGCTTAACACCATCGGGACTCACATGTTTGTTGGCCAGATAAATAACACAAATAGCATCCTTTCCCTCTTGGCTGTTGTGGATGGTGAGGGGTAGGGGAGAGAGAGGCGTTTAACAAAAAGAGAACTGTATTGATAAACACAGTTATGATGAAAACCGAATTCCATAGCTACTCAACCAAGTCAGAAAAGATAATCCTGAAAAATGGGCCAGTAAGGATTTTTCTGGTCTCAATCTCTCTGGGTCTCAGTTTCCTTATTTGTAAACTGAGAACAATAATTCTAATTTCCAGGGGTTGTTGAGAGGTTAGAAATAATACATGTAAAGTTTCTATCACATAGTACATTCTATATTTTTTAATGCAAAAGAAAAGTTATTCACATGGGGCCACACTGCATCTTGGCATTCTCTCGCATGTTAATTTGCCTGGACCGAAACCTACAGCCACTGCTTTCAACATGTGCTGGCTGCTCACAACTCATTTCTTGACAATACTGGAAATATAAAGTATGATTATATTTCATGATTAAAAAAAAAAACCTTTGTGAATTTGATTGATGTCAGAATCATTCCCTCCCTTTGCCCCTGGCGAAAAATGAGCCTACAACTAAGTATTTCTGTCGCACACAGTCAAGAAGTGGATTAATGGATCAAAATGACCATTTAACAAGGACAAAGAAAACTCAATTTCAGAGAAGCCAATTCAGACGTGGGTGGGAAAGGTGGGTGGCCTGGGTTTCCTCTTTTCCATTAAGGCATGGTTGGTTTTCTTACACCCACAAACCTGGAGGCTCCCCAGGGGGCTAATCTGAGGAGCTGCAGAGTGGTGAGGCTATCTCATGCCAAGACCTTTTGGCAAATTGTGCCTCCTAGACTCAGCTCAAGGCTACTTCTCCGTGTTCTCAAACCCAATCTGCAAGGACCAAGGACCAGCACCGGTGTGAAGCTCTAGGTGTAACTGCAAGGTTCTGTGATGAATGAGCTTCCAAAAAACAGTGGCTTGGAGCCCCCTGGGCTAAGTTCTTGCTACCTTGAAGGCTTAGGGCCAATAGAGTTGAAAGAGAGAGAAAACCATTATGTTTTTAATGTCATGTACTGCTGTGCAGGCTATTTATATGACATATGCTTTGTAATCCTTGCAGCAACCCTTCCATATCTGCAGAGTCCCCATTTACAGATGAGAAAACTGAGGCTTAAGAGGGTAATCAAATTATTCAAGGTGATGAATCTATGAAGTGGCAAAGCTGAGATTTTTAACTTCCTATTTTTCTTTTTGCCCTAGAAATCTGAGTGAAGAGATGAATTGTGGGCATCTTTCTCAAAAGTTAATTTGAAAGCATGTCTAAAATATGTAGACCTGTGTTAGGTTATTTCCATGAATCCGATAGACCATGTGCTCCATGAGGGCGAATGGTGTGGGGTGCGTCTGGGCTGCCTCCAGCTCTATCCCCAGCATCTTGTGCTGTATCCAACACAGAGGAGATTCTCAGTCCAATGTGTTGACTGAAGAATAAATGAATAAATGTACTTCTTAGCTTTTGATTTTAAGCAGTCACTTATTATTTTTTTAAAAGCTATCCAGAAGGGAAACCTGTACAATTAGGCACTGAGAATGGCAGGTACTGGGGAAGGCATCTAAAGAAAATGCTCATCCATGAGATGAAGCTTCCAGTGACTCATTTTAGGCCTTCATTTCACAGAGAACACAGGCAGGAAGTGACAGATGTTCCAGACATCTGGGCCAAAAGTAATCATGCAGATTTTATGAAAAGTATTTGGCTGAACTATAATAAGCTTCTCCAGCAAACTGATCAGTTGATTTTTCAGTGAAGGTACTGAGTCACAGAGGAAAGGGAAGGTTAAGAACCTCCCAAGACTGAACAGGGAATGGTAGGGCATGGCTTGCCTGACCTGGCTGGTGGGTAGATGGCAGCCGGGGAAGGGGCTGGCCCACTGAGGCCTCTGATAGACTCCTGGCCAAAGGTGTCCAGAACTGGAGACTATGAGAAATAGAAGGGACCACATTGCCCACTAAAAACCTATTGTCCATCATTCAATTCCTTGACCATCAATAAGAGAAAGTGCCATAGTAACTGACAAGAGGCCTTTTTCCAGTGCTGGACTTAATCGTTATTACTAGTAATAGCAGCATTTACTGAGCACCTACAATGTAAGGATAATAGCATCCATTTCCCTGAGTTATTGGGACAACTGAAAGCTGTAAATTGCTTGGTATAGCCACTTCTGCTGTAGTACTACACGTGTTCCTAAAAGTCACTGTGCTGTACAAAATCACACAACAAAAATCACAGGACTTATGAAGAGAATGAAGCTACGGGAAAAATGCTCAAAAAGTCACAAGTTCTCTCTCTCTCTCTCTCTCTCTCTCTCTCTATATATATATATATATAGAGAGAGAGAGAGAGAAAACTCTATATAACTATACAGTACTATATATATGTATATAACTATATAGTTTTAATTAATTTGGTATATATATCAAATAAAATGGTAGCACTATTTTACACATTAATTTAAAAATGCATAAATGCTCAAAAGTATTGTACTTTATCTTACTAGGAATAATCCAAAGTTTACTTGTGTAAGTGGGTGTCAGAAGGGATGTACCTTGCGAGTTATTGAGAAGTTGTGATAAAAGAGTTATTTGAATTCAGATGGAAAGTTGTTACACCAGATGTGGGTGGGTGTGGTTCATAGCACACACCTTTGTGCATCATGCTGCATGTACAACATCCCTGCTGAGGTAGCTGGGGAGATGTCTGAGGTGTGTTTTGTGTACTCCTATGTAGCTTGGTTCAGCTGGGGGCACCTGCAGGTGTTTCTCACAGATGAAATCTTGCATAAGCAAACATGAAATTTATGTTATGCTCAAATTGCTTCCTATTATATCAATTGTGCTGGATCAATTTCATGTTTTCAAAATAAGCAGCGTAACAGAAGTGGCTTTATAGGATTCACAGCAAATGCTCAATAAACGATAGTTATAATTGTTCTGTAGAGAATCTGACATCCATACATTAAACCTAGTTAGGTACATGTTATTTACGGATGAGTAAAATAGGCTCAACAAGGTAAAGTCCCTCACTGAGGGTACAGAGCTATGAAGGGGCAGGGACTCCCTCTATTCACCCCTTTATGTGTCTCTCCCTCAGGTAAATTTTCTTTTACACCCCATTATGGCGTACCATGCTAGAAGCAGAAGAAGCCACAGGATGACAGCATGCTTCTATTTGTTTATTTATTTATTGAGACGGAGTCTCACTCTGCCACCCAGGCTGGAGTGCAGAGACAAACTCGGCTCACTGCAACCTCTGTCTCCCAGGTTCAAGCGATTCTTCTGCCTTGGCCTCCCGAGTAGGTGAGATTACAGGCACACGCCACCACATCCAGCTATTTATTTTTTTATTTTTAATAGAGACGAGGTTTCACCATGTTGGCCAGGCTGGTTTTGAACTCCTGACCTCAGGTGATCCACCTGCCTTGGACTTTCAAAGTGCTGGGATTTTAGGTGTGAGCCACCACACCCAGCCAACTGCATACTTCTATCAGCTTAAAGTATTATTGCCTAGAATGCAAATTAATATGATTTTTAAAGACTAGACACATTTCTGAGACTTTTTCAGTCTGTGTTGCTACCTCAGGTGACACATTTATCCTCCTTCTCCACTCTTTGGGATAACAGAGGGAAAATGCTGCAGCTCACTGTGATATCTCATGCTACTTCCTGATGTGGCACAAATCCCTGTATTTAGCCAACAGTTGCCTCCCTGGAATGCTCACCACTGTGTCCTTATGTGTCCTTAACTAAGTCTTCTTTCTCTAGGCTGAACTTGGCAGTAAATAGTTCATGGTTTGACAATGTCTTCTATAAATTCTGGGGTTGAGAGTTGAGCACACTATTCCAGACATCCCTTAAAACCTCAACATAGAGGATCCTGTTGGGCTCTTGGTCTAAGGTGAGATCAAATTTTGTAGTAGACACCCCTACTTTACTAGTTCATGCAGATCTCAGGGCCAGCTAAATCCCAGATTATTTTTGTGTAAATTCTTGACACCTGATCTCTCTTCTGCATTCTGAGCTCAAACATAGGATTTACGTGTGTACCCATTAAAATATCTTCTAGTTGGTTTTAGTCCACCAAAAGTCCATTTTCTCCCAGCTTCTTATTATGGTAGGCTTCCAACTTATTCAAAAGTAGAGAGCACAGTGATATAATGAACCTGCATAAACCCATCACCTTCATGAAATTCATCAATTTTCAGCTCATGGACAATCTTGTTTTGTGAAGACTCTTGCTCACTTATGGTATTGCATCTCCTGCCCTGGTTGTTTTTAATTAGGCAAGTCCTGGACCTCATACCAGTTCACCTGTATTGCAGTATGTATCTCTAAAAGTTAAGGACTCTTTTTAAAACATACTGATAAAATCATTATCACACCAAAATACATTAACAATATTTCTTTTTTTTTTTTTTTTTCTTTTTTGAGACAGGGTCTCCCTCTGTTGTCCAGACTGGAGTGTAGTGGCATGATCTTGGCTCACTGCAACCTTCTCCTCCCAGGCTCAAGTGATCCTCCAGTCTCAGCTTCCCAAGTAGCTGGGACTACAAGCATGAGTCACCATGCCCAGCTAATTTTTGTATTTTTTTGTAGAGACAGAGTTTCATCATATTGCCCAGGTTGGTCTTGAACTCCTGAGCTCTAACTATTTTCTCACCTCGGCCCCCTAAAGTGCTGGGATTATAAGCATGAGCCACCGCACATGGCCAAAAATACTTTCTTAATATTGTCAAATATCTAATGTTCAAATTACCTCAATTGTTTTTTGTATAAATTAGGATTCAATATGGATATGTGTTTAAGTCCGTAGTAATTTATAGGTTTCTCCTTCATCTCCCCTTTTTTTCTTGAGTTTTTGTTATTTAAAAAAAAAAAAACAGGTTTCTTGTTGTTGGTTAAGTTTCTTAAATCACAAACTTTTCTGATTGTATCCCCCAGTAGTGTCATCTAACATGTTACTCTGTCTCCTTTTTTCCCTATAAATTGGCAGTAGAATTCAGAGGCTTGATCAGATTTGGTTTTAATTTTCTAATATACGTTTTTTCTACTATGACAAAATATATGTAACACACAATTTACCATCTAAACCGTTTTTCAGTGTACATTTCACTGGCATTAAGAGAATGTTTGCAATGTACAACAATCACCACCATCTACTTTCAGAACTTGTTCATCATCCCAAACAGAAACCCTGTATCCAGTAAACAACACCTCCCATTCCTCTCTCCCCGGCCCCTGGTTCCCACCATTCCACTTTCTGTCTCTACAAATTTGACTAGTCTAGGTGTCTCCTGGTGGAATCATACAGTATTTGTCCTTTTGTGTCCAGTATGTTTCACTCTGCATAATATGTTCAGGATTCATCCATGCCGTGGCAGGTATCAGAATTTCATTGTGTGACTGACACATTCTGCTTATCCATTCATTGGTGGATGGAGACTGGGTTTTGCTTTTGATTTTTTGACAAAAACATTTCAGTGGTATTTTCACTTTTATAAAAATCATATAATTCTGTACATCTCTCATTAAGCTCTCTTAAACCTTGATTTTATTTTATTTTAATTAATTAATTAATTAATTTGAGACAGTCTCACTTTGTCACCCAGGCTGGAGTGCAGTGGAATGATCTCAGCTCACTGCAACCTCTGCCTCCTGGGTTCAAGCAATTCTCCTGCCTCAGCCTCCTGAGTAGCTGGGACTATAAGCATCTGCCACCATGTCCAGCTAACAATTTTTTTTTTTTTTTTTTTTTTTAGTAGAGACGGAGTTTTACAATGTTGGCCAGGCTGATCTTGAACTCCTGACCTCAGGTGATCTGCCTGCCTTGGCCTCCCAAAGTGCTGGCATTATAGGTGTGAGCCACTGCACCCGGCCTTAAATCTTGATTTTATCATTGAATCCCCAAATATAGGTTTCCTGGACCTCTACATGTTTGGTGCACTCTGCATTTTCTCCTGCCTTCTGCTTTTGGTGCTCCCTCTTTCTCACAAATCTTTCATCTGTGCTCACTATTACATATCACTGGCTGCTTAAAACAGTTCCCTCCCACCTTAGGGAGCAGCCGGCACTCTTCCGAGACCTGCTCCTCTGGCTCATCTCCCTCCCTCTCTCCCAGATCCACTTGCTCTGGGCTGTGGGGTAGATTCCCAGGGCTGACTGCCTCCCTCACAGCTCCTTGTGGCTACTTTTGGTCTTTTGTTGCTCCTTCCAGATTTGTTGCTCCTTTTCCCTACGGTGCTGCCTTCTCCTCTGAGGCTTGTGCCATCCAGTGAATGTCTCTGCCTTTCCCAGCTGTGGTTGTTCCTTCCCTAGCATTCCCCAGTGACTTGGGTCCTGGCTCGGTATCTTTCCCTTACCTCACTTTTTTTTCCTGTCATCATGACCAACCTCGGTGTCCCTGAGAACATTGATTGCACGCAGTGGCATCATTGCTTTTTCATTCCTCGACCTCACCAACTCTGATGACCTTCATCCCTTCTCCACCTCAGCCACCCTATCATGTAGCCATACTCTGGCGAATGTAAGCACTGCCCGGCTCATCTCTGAAGACTTCGCATTCAATATCCCTTGCTTTGACCCCAGTTTCCTCCTGTCTGCCTCCTTCCTGCTTCCCCCCTCCATCTTCTCCCCATCAGTCAGTGGCTCCTGAATTCACAGCTTCCCTTTAACCATTTGGTTAGACCACTTGGTTGATCACTAGAATTATTCTCTTATTAATCCTCCTGGTTCTGTGGAGCTCTGACCCTCCTGCCAGAAGCATTCAGCTAAACCCCAAATGTGGTCACTCCTATGACCTCTCCCCCAGCACTCTTGCTTCTGAGCACTATTAGGGGAAGCCACACGACTGTGCAGATTGGGGTTACCCCCAGTATCACAGCATCTCTACTCAGCCAAGCCCCTGTGCCACCTAACAGTCCTCCTGTAACCCCCTGCCCAGCTCTTGCTCTTATTCCACTCGGAAATTCTTCCTCAGTTTCCTCCTGCTCCGTGTCCTCCTGTATTATTACTTTTTGGAGAGAATAGAATTGCTGCCCCTAGCATGACTCCCCTGTGGTTCTTGCACCCTTGTGCACAATTTTCCTCCATCTCTACCCACCCGTACCCTCTTCCTTCATGTTAGGGGCCACAAGATCCTTATTATTTGGAGGCCGTAGTGGCTCCCAGCATCTTGAACTAAATAGAGTGGCCAAATGGCATAGGCAGGCAGGCCTGAGAAAGGGTAAGGGGAGGAAGGAGAGGGAAGGGAGAAAGTGAAAGCCATTGTGAATGCTGGAGAAGTAGTGGCAGAGAAAATAAAAGTTGAAGTACATAGCCCCTCCCTCAAATATTTTGAGGGTTTCGCTGGATTACCTCTGAGTGCTCTCTCAGTGACCTTCTTCTCCTCACTTCCCTCTAAGCGTTGGGGACAGATTGCTCTACCCACGTGCCTTGTAAATAAGTTGTGAAGGTAATATTTACAAAATGCTTCACACTCTGTCCTGCAAATGCCACACAGAGACCCATGGGTTCTGGTGGGGAAAGTAGACCTGTGATCGCAGGGGGTGGTGGTGGCATCTAGTCCATGGGTCCTGGTGAAGAAGGTAGGACCTGTGATTCCGGGGGTGGTGGTGGCATCTGGTCCATGGGATCCTGGTGAAGGAGGTGAAGAAGGTAGACCTGTGATTCCAGGGGTGGGGGTGGGGATCTGGTCCATGGGTCCTGGTGAAGAAGGTAGACCTGTGATTCCAGGGGTGGGGGTGGGATCTGGCACTCACACTGTGGTCCATTAAATGAGGGAGTTGCAGACTCTTCCATCTTCAAGCTCTTGATACTTATTAGTCACGAAGAATCCACAGAGCCTCAGCAAGAAACTTCTGCAGTGTATGTGTTTTGTAAATGGGTTTGCTTTCTCTCCTCTTTCATCAGATGATATTTTGTATTTATGAGGTTTTTTTCTCTTTCCATTCATGTGCCAATAAACAGACCTTGAAAATCCTGAGATACAAAGCAGACTAGCCATACCTGAGAATCACCCATTCTACAACCTTGTGGCTGGGGAAAATCTTTTCTCCATGGCTACCACCCCTCATCCCAAACACACACAGAAGTATCCTCTAGATGGCAGTGGCTCATGCCTGTAATCCCAGCACTTTGGGACGCTGAGACAGGCAAATCACTTGAGCCCAGGAGTTCAAGACCAGCCTCTGCAACATAGTGAGATCCCATCTCTAGAAACAAACAAACAAAAAAACCAAACCGCAATTGTTCTCTAGTATCCAGCTGTACCATTCAGCTTCTATTTGTGTCCTTCCATAGTGAAGAGTCTACTACTTAAGGAGAAAGTCTGTTTCACTGCTGAGCAATGCTGCTCATGGTTAGAAAGCTCTTCTGAGGTTATCTAGTTGCGCCATCCTGGGTGAGCCACTTTCCCTCTCTGGACTGTAGATTCCCATATGTAAATGAGGCAGTAGAACCAGTTGACCTGACCTCCTAATTCTAGGTTTCTCTGTCCTTTGAATCAATACAAGTTTATTCTCCTGGTTATCTTCCTTGGTTATTAACTACTCCTTATTACTCACCGTCTCTTCCACCCAGCTTTTAAATATTGGTGTTCCTTGGTCTACTCCTTATGCTATATTCACCACTTTTCTGTCCTCCACTTTAAGCCATGGTAATTTTATACATTCCCACAGCTTTTAATGGTACCCCATGTGAAGAATTTTTCAAGACAGGTCTCACCCAGGCACTCCACTGCAATATCTCACAAGCCTTTCAACCTTGAAATTTGCCAACTAGATTCTTGATCTCTCCACCTGCTTTTGATCTAGGCTTTAAAGTCTCAGGGAATGGATCAAGCCAGATGGCTGAGTTTCATATTGGTCTTTTTCCTTAACCTGCCACACCAATCGGTCAGTGTGGTCTACCTCCTGTACTGAACACTGGTTTCCCCAGACTGTCCACTCTACCAAATCTCACCTGCCTCAGCCTGGGACCAACCCACAGCTTCTCTTGCCTGGTCATTAGCTATGATCGCCTTCTGGATTCCTCACCTGTACCTCTCTTCCAGGCCATTCTTGGCAATAGCACCAAGATGAAATTGGAATCACATCCTTCCTTGTGTAAAATGCTTTAAAGGCTTTCCATTGTGCCTAGAACAAAATCCAAAGTTCTTAATGCAGCCTGTAATCCCTGCTTGCTCTGAGCTCATCTTGGCCCCTGAGTTCATTCTAGATGCTCAGAGGACTCTGGCTTTCTCTCCACCCCCACCTCAGGTCCTTCATATGCGCTGTTTCCCCACGTGAAATTTTCCTCCTTGTGTGCTTGCTTTATCTTTGTCCTTCTTACCTTTTGAGTTTAAGCTACAAACATTTTTTGTGTGTGTGTGATAGAATTTCACTCTTGTTGCCCAGGCTGGAGTGCAATGGTGCGATCTCGGCTCACCACAACCTTCGCTTCCCAGGTTCAAGCGATTCTCTTGCCTCGGCCTCCCGAGTAGCTGGGATTATAGGCATGTGCCACCACACTTGGCTAATTTTGTATTTTTAGTAGTGTTGGGGTTTCTCCATGTTGGTCACGCTGGTCTCGAACTCCCTACCTCAGGTGATCCACCCACCTCAGCCTCCCAAATTGCTGGGATTACAGACGTAAGCCACCACGCCCGGCCTTACAAACATTTTTAAAAGAAGCCTTATGTGGTTCGCTGATTAACCTTACAAATCCTATGACTTTCAAGAAGTGATTTTCCCACTCAAAGCTTCTGCTCTTTTAATCCATAAAATGAAGATTACAATATTTATCTGACAATATTGTCAGGATTAAGTAAATTTATTCATTAATTCATGTATGTATACATACATACAGTCAACAAGTATTTGTTGGCTGCTTCCAAGGTGCTTTACCTGGAGTGGAGCGTACAGAGACGCAGGTTATATATATATATATATATATAGTGCTAGCTCAGGGCTTGGTACAAAGCAGGTGTCTAAGGAATGTCTGTTCCCTGAGGCACAATCTAACACTCAGCGTATCTCTGAAGACATTTTGTACTTTCTCCTGGAGAGTTTAAATTTACAGTTTTCCAACCAGCTCCAATCATAGCACGGTAGTATTTATAGAGTGACCATTGTGGGTCAGGAGTTCTGTATATATCACCTTGGGTGGTGATGACAGTCCCATAAGGGAGGCATTATCATTACCCACACCTTCCTGATGAAGATGAAGCTCTCAGAACTCACAGATCTGTCAGAGTTTCTTCTAGCTAGTGACAGACAGGTGAGCCTGGGGACCCACCAATTTGAAACCTGCCCTACTCTCCACAAAGCTGTGCTGCCTCCTGACTGCTTCACTGCCTATTCTCATGACAGCTTTTCTGAAATTAAAGGAAACAAATGCTCACCATAAACAGTGAACACTTAAGAACAACAATAAAACCTGAACATTACCTAATTCTTTTATATATATATGTGTGTGTGTGTGTGTGTGTATATATATTTAATTGTACTTTAGATTCTGGGGTACATGTGCAGAACATGCAGGATTGTTGCATAGGTACCCACATGGCAATGTGGTTTGCTGCCTCCATCCCCCTGTCACCTATATCTGGCATTTTTCCCCATGTTATCCTTCCCCAACCTCCCTACCCCCACTGTCCCTCCCCCTTTTCCTCCCCCCCAACAGACCCCAGTGTGTGATGCTCCCCTCCCTGTGTCCATGTGTTCTCACTGTTCAACACCCGACTATGAGTGAGAACATGTGGTATTTGATTTTCTGTTCTTGTGTCAGTTTGCTGAGAATGATGGTTTCCAGATTCATCCATGTCCCTACAAAGGACACAAACTCATCATTTTTATGGCTGCATAGTATTCCATGGTGTTTATGTGCCACATTTTCCTTGTCCAGTCTATCATCTGTGGGCATTTGGGTTGGTTCCAGGTCTTTGCTATTGTGAGTAGTGCTGCAATGAACATACGTGTGCATGTGTCTTTATAATAGAACGATTCATAATCTTTTGGATATATATCCAGTAATGGCATTGCTGGGTCAAATGGAATTTCTATTTCTAGGTCCTTGAGAAATTGCCACACTGTCTTCCACAATGGTTGAACTAATTTACACTCCCACCAACAGTGTAAAAGTGTTCCTATTTCTCCACATCCTCTCCAGCATCTGTTGTCTCCCAGATTTTTTAATAATCACCATTCTAACTGGCATGAGATGGTATCTCCATGTGGTTTTGATTTGCATTTCTCTAAAGACCAGTGATGATGAGCAGCTTTTCATATGGTTGTTGGCCTCATAAATGTCTTCTTTTGAAAAGTGTCTTTTCATATCCTTTGCCCACTTTTGAATGGGTTTATTTTTATTTTTATTTTTGTAAATCTGTCTTAGTTCTTTGTAGATTCTGGTTATTAGCCCTTTGTCAGATGGGTAGAATGCAAAAATTTTTTCCCATTCTATTGGTTGCCAGTTCACTCTAATGATTGTTTCTTTTGCTGTACAGAAGCTCTGGAGTTTAATTAGATCCCATTTGTCTACTTTGGCTTTTGTTGCCAATGCTTTTGGTGTTTTAGTCATGAAGTCCTTGCCTATGCCTATGTCCTGAATGGTTTTGCCTAGGTTTTCTTCTAGGGTTTTTATGGTGTTAGGTCTTATGTTTAAGTCTTTAATCCAAATGGAGTTAATTTTAGTGTAAGGTGTCAGGAAGAGGTCCCATTTCTGCTTTCTGCACATGGCTAGCCAGTTTTCCCAACACCATTTATTAAGCAGGGAATCCTTTCCTCATTGCTTGTTTTTGTCAGGTTTGTCAAAGACCAGATGGTTCTAAATGTGTGGCATTGTCTCCGAGACCTCTGTTCTGTTCCATTGGTCTGTGTCTCTGCTTTGGTACTAGTACCATGCTGTTTTGATTACTGTAGCCTTGTAGTATAGTTTGAAGTCAGGTAGCATGATGTCTCCAGCTTTGTTCTTTTGCTTAGAATTGTCTAGGCTATGCAGGCTCTCTTTTGGTTCCATATGAAATTTAAGGTGTTTTTTTCCAGTTCTGTGAAGAGGGTCACAGGTAGCTTGATGGGGGATAGCGTTGAATCTATAAATTACTTTGGGCAGTATGGCCATTTTCACAATATTGATTCTTCCTAACCATGAGCATGGAATGTTTCTCCATCTGTTTGTGTCCTCTCTTATTTCCTTGAGTAGTGGTTTGTAGTTCCCCCTTGAAGAGGTCCTTTACATCCTTTGTTAGTTGTATTCTTAGGTATTTTATTCTCTTTGTAGCAATTGCAAATGGCATTTTGTTCTTGATTTGGCTCTCTTTAAGTCTGTTATTGGTGTATAGGAATGCTTGTGATTTCTGCACATTGATTTTGTATCCTGAGACTTTGCTGAAGTTGCTTATCAGTTTCAGGAGATTTTGGACTGAGACAATGGGGTCTTCTAAATATGTAATCATGTTGTCTGCAAGTAGAGATAATTTGACTTACTCCTTTCCTAATTGAATAGACTTTATTTCTTTTTCTTGCCTTATTGCTCTGGCTAGAACTTCCAATACTATAGTGAATAGGAGTAGTGAGACAGAGCATCCTCGTCTAATGCCAGATTTCAAAGGGAATGCTTCCAGTTTTTTGCCCATTCAGTATGCTATTGGCTGTGGGTTTGTTGTAAATAGCTTTTATTGTTTTGAGATACATTCCATCAATACTTAGTTTATTGAGAGTTTTTAACATAAAGCACTGTTGAATTTTATCAAAGGCCTTCTCTGCATCTATTGAGATAATCATGTGGTTTTTGTCTTTGGTTCTGTTTATGTGGTGAATTACGTTTATAGACTTGTGTATGTTGAACCAGCCTTGCATCCCTGGGATGAAGCCTACTTGATCGTGATGGATAAGCTTTTTGATGTGCTGTTGCAATCGGTTTGCCAGTATTTTATTGAAGATTTTTGCATCTACGTTCATCATGGATATTGGCCTGAAGTTTTCTTTTCCTGTTGAGTCTCTGCCAGGTTTTGGTATCAGGATGATGTTGGTCTCATAAAATGATTTGGGAAGGATTCCCTCTTTTGGATTGTTTGGAATAGTTTCAGAAGGAGTGGCACCAGCTCCTCTTTGTGTGTCTGGTAGAATTCAGCTGTGAACCCGCCTGAACCTGGGCTTTTTTTGGTTGGTAGGCTATTAATTGCTGCCTCAACTTCAGCCCTTGTTATTGGTCTATTCAGGGTTTTGACTTCTTCCTGGTTTAGGCTTGGGAGAGTGCAAGTGTCCAGGAATTTATTCATTTCTTCCAAGTTTACCGGCTTATGTGCATAGAGTTGTTTGTAGTAAACTCTGATGGTAGTTGGTATTTCTGTGGAATCAGTGGTGATATCTCCTTTATCAATTTGTATTGCATCTATTTGACTCTTCTCTCTTTTCTTTTTATTAATCTGGCTAGCAGTCCATCTATGTTGTTGATCTTTTCAAAAAACCAGCTCCTGGATTTATGGATTTTTTGAGGGCTTTTTTGTGTCTCCATTCCTTCAGTTCTGCTCTGATCATATTTATTTTTTGTCTTCTGCTATCTTTTCAGTTTTTTTGACCTTGCTCTTCTAGCTCTTTCAATTTTGCTGATAGGGTGTCAATTTTAGGTATTTCCTTGCTTCTCATGTGGGTATTTATTGCTATAAATTTTCCTCTAGACACTGCTTTAAATGCGTCCCAGAGATTCTGGGATGTTGTGTCTTTGTTCTCATTGGTTTTGAGGAATATCTTTATTTCTGCCTTCATTTCATTGTTTTTCCAGTCAACATTCAAGAGTCAGTTGTTGAGTTTCCATGAAGTTGTGTGGTTCTGAGTTAGTTTCTTAATCCTGATTCTAATTTGATTACAGTGTGGTCTGAGAGACTGTTTGTAATGATTTCCGTTCTTTGCATTTGCTGAGGAGTGATTTACTTTCAATTATGTGGTCTTTTTAGAGTAGGTGTGATGTGGTACTGAGAAGAATGTATATCCTGTGGATTTGGGGTGGAGAGTTCTGTAGATGTCTATTAGGTTTGCTTGGTCCAGATCTGAGTTCAAGTCCTGGATATCCTTGTTAATTTTCTGTCTCGTTGATCTATCTAATATTGGCAGTGGAGTGTTAAAGTCTCCCACTATTATTGTGTGGGAGTCTAAGTCTCTTTGTAGGTCATTAAGAACTTGCTTTATGTATCTGGGTGCTCCTGTATTGGGTGCGTATATATTTAGGATCGTTAGCTCTTCTTGTTGCATCGATCCTTTTACCATTATGTAATGTCCTTCTTTGTCTCTTTTGATCTCTGTTGGTTTAAAGTCTATTTTATCAGAGACTAGGATTGCAACTCCTGCTTTTGTTGCTCTCCATTTGCTTGGTAAATCTTCCCCCATCCCTTTATTTTGAGCCTATGTGTGTCCTTGCATGTGAGATGGGTTTCCTGGATATAGCACACCGATGGATTTTGACTTTTTATCCAATTTGCCAGTCTGTGTCTTTTGTCTGGGGCATTTAACCCATTTACATTTAAGGTTAATATTGCTATGTGTGAATTTTATCCTGCCATTTTAATGCTAGCTGGTTGTTTTTCCCATTAGTTGACACAGTTTCTTCATTGTGTCAATGGTCTTTACCATTTGGTACATTTTTGGAGTGGCTGGTACTGGTTGTTCCTTTCTGTGTTTAGTGCTTCTTTCAGGAGCTCTTGTAAGGCAGGCCTGGTGATGATGAAATCTCTCAGTAATTGCTTGTTCACAAAGGATTTTATTTCTCCTTCACTTATGAAGCTTAGTTTGGCTGGATATGAAATTCTAGGTTGAAAGTTCTTTTCTCTAAGGATGTTGAATATTGGCCCCTACTCTATTCTGGCTTGTAGACTTTCTGCTGAGAGATCCACTGTGAGTCTGATGGGCTTCCCTTTGCGGGTAACCCGACATTTCTCTCTGGCTGCCCTTAGCATTTTTTCCTTCATTTCTACCCTGGTGAATCTGATGATTATGTGCCTTGGGGTTGCTCTCTTGACGAATATCTTTGTGGTGCTCTCTGTATTTCCTGGACTTGAATATTGGCCTGCCTTGCTGGGTTGGGGGAAGTTCTCCTGGATAATGTCCTGAAGAATGTTTTTCAGCTTGGATTCATTCTCTCCATCACATTCAGGTACACCTATTAAAGGTAGATTAGGTCTTTTCACAAAATCTCATATTTCTTGGAGGCTTTGTTCATTTCTTTTCACTCTTTTTTCTCTAATCTTGCCTTCTCATATTATTTCATTGAGTTGATCTTCAATCTCTGATATCCTTTCTTCTGCTGGGTCGATTTGGCTATTGAAACTTGTGTATGCTTCGTGAAGTTCTTGTGCTGTGTTTTTCAGCTCCATCAAGTTATTTATGTTCTTTTAAAAGCTGTTTATTCTCGTTGGCATTTCATCAAATCTTTTTTTAAGGTTCTTAGTTTCTTTGCATTGGGTTAGAACATGTACTTTTAGCTCAGAAAAGTTTGTTGTCACCCACCTTCTGAAGCCTGTTTCTGTCAATTCATCAGACTTATTCTCGATCCAGCTTTGTTCCCTTGCTGGTGAGGAGTTGTGATCCCTTGGAGGAGAAGAGGCATCCTGGTTTTGGGTGTTTCATCCTTTTTGTCCTGGTTTCTTCCCATCTTTGTGGATTTATCTATCTGTGGTCTTTGTACTTGGTGACTTTCAGATGGGGTCTCTGAGTGGACGTCCTTTTTGTTGATGATTAAGTTATATCATTTTGTTTTTTAGTTTTCCTTCTAACAGTCAAGCCCCTCTGCTGTAGGACTGCTGGAGGTCCACTCCAGACCCTGTTTATCTGGGGACCACTTGCAGTGGCTGCTGAACAATAAGGGTTTCTGCCAATTTCTTCTTCTGTTATCTTTGTCCCAGAGGAATACCCACCAGATGTCAGCCTGAGCTCTCCTTTATGAGGTGTCTCTGGATATATGGGGGTCAGGGAGCTGCTTGAGGAGACAGTCTGACCCTTATAAAAGCTGAAGTGCTGAGCTGTGAGCTCCATTGTTCCATTCAGAGCTGCTGGGCAGGTATGTTTAAGTCTGCTGCAGCAGAACTCAGAACCACCTTTTTCCCCAGGTGCTCTGTCCTAGGAAGGTGAGGCTTTATTCCTGATGTGCTGTTGCCTTTTTTCAAAGATGCCCTACACAGCTAGGAGGTAGCCTAGTCACATTCTGCCAGCAGAGGCATTGCTGAGCTGCCGTGGGCTCTGCCCAGCTGCTGTGTGAACTTCCTTGCAGTTTTGTTTATAGAGGTTTAGTTAGAACTGCCTCAGTAATGGTGGTCTGCCTCTGTAATGGTGGACTGCCTCAGTAATGGTGGACTGCCTCAGTAATGGCGGATGCCCTTTCCCCCCACAGAGCTGGACCATCCCGAGTTCAGCTGCACTTACTGTGAAACTCTCAGTCCAGAGTGTTTCAGATTGCTTATCTTTGTGGGAGTGGGACTCGCCAAGCCAGATCACCCGGCTCCCTGTTTCAGCCCCCTTTTTTCAGTTGAATAGGCAGCTCTGTCTCCCAGGTGTTCTAGGTGCCCATTGAAACGGCTGCCCAGATTTGTGTGAGTTTTTGTTTGGAGGCCTGCTATGCTGGGTGAAACAGCTGTGCTGGGAACTCGTGGCACTTTTCAACCCAGGAATCTCCTGGTCTGTAGGCAATAATAACTCGTTTGGAAATGTGGTGATGATTCACCCTCTGTGCTGCTCTCAGTGGGAACTGCACTCCAGAGCTGTTCCTATTGGCCATGTTGGATCTGCCTTCCTATGACAATATTTAATGGTAAGAGTTTAAGACACTAAAGAATTGGCAATCATCTCATGTCTCTTCATAGTCAAAGGTTTTTTTCCTTGCTCCAGGCAGGTGATCAGGTCTGGCACTTCTAGGCTTCCGAGGGTCCCAGTATTTTAGCTATGGGTCTCCCAATACCTTCAGGTCACAGGGCCACAGAGGCTGGGCTTCTCAGAGGACAGGACCCAGAGCAGTGAAGACAAGATCTGAAGCTCCAGCTGAGAGACACAAAGCATTTGCAAAACCCAGAAGTCATCCTGTTCGTTTCACCTGCATGCCTGATTCACATTACCTCATTCTTATAGCCTAATGCTTATCACCTCACATTCATTTCCCATAACCACAGCAGTTTGGGGGACCCAAACAGCTTCCTGGTCTTGTGACTGTTAACACATAGCATGGAGGAGGGGCCTGGATGGCCATAGAGGTGCTGACCCTCTTTGCTGGTCACGCAGCCCTGTGACTCAGGTTTTTCATCTAGAAATTGGGGCCCTGGGTTCTTACCTTCAACCTGTTTCTCAAGGACAGGGAATTTTGTATTTTTAGTAGAGAGTGGTTTTCACCATGTTGGCCAGGCTGGTCTTAAACTTCTGACCTCAAGGGATCCACCTGCTTTGGTCTCCCAAAGTGCTGGGTTTATAGGTGTGAGCCACTGCACCAGGCCCCTCTGTGTGTCTCTTTTGTGAACACTTGCCATTGGGTGTAAGGCCCATCTAATCTCCTGTACAAAGACCTTTTTTTCCCAAATAAGGTCACATTCTCAAGTTCCAGGAATTCGGACATGGACATATCTTTTGGGGGCCACCATTTTGACCAGTACATTTTTCTATCACTTCATCCTTTACAAATTCCTTTTATAAAACAAGTAAACTTGTTTAAAACAAGCCTCACACCAGCCCTTAAGGAGCCAAGGTAGATATTGGTGCCCCCATTTGGCAGTTAAGGGAAGTGAGTAAGGCACAAGCCTGGGCAGCCAGTTAGTGGCAGACTCCTGACCCAAGCCAGTGTTGAGAGTTGGAGTCTGGTTAGGGGGCTCATCTTGAGGCTGTGAAGTGGGAGGGACACAGAGGTAAACAGCCATGAACCACAGACCCTCTG
Organism: Ateles fusciceps; assembly: GCA_036589455.1. Taxonomy (NCBI): domain Eukaryota; kingdom Metazoa; phylum Chordata; class Mammalia; order Primates; family Atelidae; genus Ateles; species Ateles fusciceps. The sequence goes on from JAZHEH010000113.1 coordinate 7,362,509, forward strand.
GGGAGAGAGGAACAGTACACAGTTTAAGAGTTTATAAATCAGTGGCTCCATGGCCAATTAGGAAGTGCAAATTACATTTGTTTGTTCTTCACTATTTTAGAGAGTTTTTAAAAAATAGTTGCTAACATTTAAAGATCAGAAGACAATCTGGATTTTTCCATTTCTTTTGAAAAAATTGGAATATTTAGCTAACCCAGGTGCTTATTTCCATGGGGAAACAGTTGGCAGGAGCTGGGGAGTAGTTGCTCCTTTAAATCAGGCATGATTTGGTGCCTACAGCAATGATGTAAACTACCCCAAAGCTTAGTGGAAAAAAACAACTAACTTATTATGCTCACAGATTTCATGGGGCAGAAACTTGAATAGGACACAGAAGGAGTGGCTTGTCTCTGCTCTGCAATGTCTGGGGCCTGAGCCAGGGAGACTCTTAGGAGGTACTGTAACAGCTAGGGGCTGGCAGAGCTGTGGCTGGGAGGACCACTCCCAGCATGGCTTCTTCATTCGTATGTTTGGCTCTTGGGCTGGGATGAATTGAAGGCAGGGCTCAGTTGGGACTGTTGACCTGAATACCTCCATATCCTCTCTCCAAGGACCATGGCAGATGAGTATGAGAGGAACTGTTCTGGGAGGAAAAATTCCTTTTATGGCCCAGCTTCTGATATCATGCAACATTACATCTGTTGCCTTGGTGGAAGAAGTGTCAAAGAATTTGAGGCTCTTCTTTCCCTCCAAAATCTCTAAACAGTGTGGGTGAGCATGTCTTTTTATACTTGATTCCTCAGATGGTCGAATTAGTAAAACTCTCCAGCAAAGTACACAGTGGAATCCCACCACTGTCGGTCCCTGCAAAGCCCCTCTCGTTTATTTTGCTTCTATTTATTTCTCTTTTAATGCCATCCTCCTCTTCCTATAGAAAAGATTCCAATGTATTGACATTTATCTTTCTGTTTGTAGGTGTTCAGGTAAGACACATAGTGCTTTGTATGAGTAGAGTTTAATTTACAAAAGTGATATGATCTCAGATATCTCATTCTGTTTCCTATTTTCTGGACTCAGCCTGGTACTTGAAGATTCGTCCTGTTGTTGTGTATACGTACGGCTTCTAACTGCTGCTGGCTAATTCATTCATGTCCATTGCGTAGTCCTATTCCCTCCTCCAAAGATGGTCATGTGGATGGATGCTTCCCTACTCTGCCACCTTCTGTGAGAAACAAAGCAACCCATGCTCCCCCGAGGGACATATGGGGAGGAGTCTTTATGGAACACATCTAGGAGAGGGAGCTGGTTGTATGATGCATTCATAACTGATTTTCCATTTCAGTATTTTCACCCCCAAAGAAGCATGTAGATGTTCCCAGATCTGCAAGTCCTGCCAACTCTTGGTGATTTCCGACTTTATGACTGTCTCATTTTATTTTTGTTTTGTTTTTTTTCTAATTACTAATGAGTTTGAGCACTCTTCACATGTCTATTGGGCTTTGGATAGTTACCTTCTTTAGTAAATTACCTTTCATACCCTTCACCCATCTTTCTGTTGTGGTTCCTATCTCTCATGGTGCTTTGCGGAGACATGTGCTTTTGGTCTGCGCCAGTCTCTACCCACTTCACAAACTGATGTAAATAGCTGGTTGTTGGAAGTGGGTGAGCTTGCATCCACTGGTAGACCAGTTCTGCTGGAAGGAAACACAGGTTGTAGCTGGAACTCCCATAGCCAAGGCTTGGAGGAAAAGGTAGTTAGAACAGGCTTTCTAGAGGAGGCACACTAGTTTCCCGTGGTGGCTATAACAAATTTGCACAAACATGGTGGCTTGAAACAACAGAAATGTATTCTTTCACAGTTACAGAGGCCAGAATTTCAAAGCCAATTTTAAATGAGCTAACGTCAAGGTGTTGTTATAGTTGTGCCTTTTTTGGAGGCTCAAGGGGTGGATTCTTCCTTTGCCTCTTTCAGCTGTTGATGGCTACTGGCATTTTTATTATTTTTTTGACTTGGGTTGAATCTCTCCAATCTCTGCCTCTGTGTGTCTATTGTCTCTCTGCCCCTCTCTTGCAAGGATACCTATAGTGGCATCCAGTGCCCACCCAGAGAATCCAGAATAACCTCTTCCTCTCAAAATATTTAATCACCTCTGCAAAAACTTTACCATATAAAGTAACATTCAAGGTTCCAGGGCTTAGGATGTTATATCTTTGGGGGTTACCATTCAGCCCACTACACAAGGCCATGCCTAATTTGAGCCAGGATGACAAGAAAGACTGGAGGGAAAGACATTTCAGGAAAAGTATGCAAGAAAAGTAACTGCTAGGAGTTTTGGACAACTGAGACCTTGGGCCAGAGGAGGAGGGACAGAGGACAGTAGGGGATGGGGCTGGATGCAGGGGAGGGGGGAAGATTGAGGTCTCAGCAAATGAACAACCTGAGCAGGTGAAGATAGGGCAGCAGCCTCCTAGGAAGGCCAAAATGAGTTTAGCAAAGACATTTATTTCTTTTGGTAGCTTTTATTTTTGCTGTATCACTAGTAAAAATGTACATCTCCCAAATACGTGGCCTCCTAAGCAGTGTTGTGAGAACAAAAGCTACCTAACGCCTCCTTGAGACAAATCCAAGAATCTGTAGAGATAGAACTGAAAGTATGTGCAGGGATTATAATTTACATCTTGAAGGTTTGTGGTTGAGCAGATCTTACTTTTAAAAGGTTTATCTCAGGCCAGGCATTGTGACTCATGCTTGTAATCCCAGAACTTTGAGAGGCTGGGGCAGGAGGAACCCTTGAGCTCAGGAGTTTGAGACCAGCCTGGGTAACACAAGGAGACCTCCATCTCTACAAAATATTAAAAAAAATTAGCTGAGTGTGGTGGCATGTGCCTGTAGTCCCAGCTACTTGGGAGGCTGAGGATGGCTTGAGCCCCAGGGGTTGAGGCTTTTTTTTTTTTTGAGACAGGGTCTTGTCCTTTTGTTGAGGCTGGAATGCACTGGTGCAATTAATCATGGCTCACTGCATCCTCAACTCTGGGGCGCTGTTGGGAATTATAGAGGATAGGGACATATGAGTGAATGAGTCAAAGTCTTGGTCTTCACAAAGCTTCCATTCTAGAGGGGGAGATTGATGACCAAGAAGTAATTAATGCTATAGAGAAAAGAAAGCAGTGTGACCAGGATAAGTCTTGTAGAGGAGAAGAGTGGGAGAGCCATTTTATATAGGGTGGTCAGGACGGAGGAGGGTACAGTGGTTAAGAAGCCAGACTTCACCTTTGATACCTAGCTGTATGGCCTTGGGCAAGTTACTTAACCACCTTGTTATTAATAATTGTGTTTATTTTAACATCTTGTGTTAGTTTTTTTCCCTCTGCCAGATGGGGTGTGGTAATTTTAAAACATGGCTGGGAGTTTTTGACATGATTACTTTTGAGAGGTGAGCTCTGGGTCCCCTTCCCTTGAATTTAGGTGGAATTCTGAGTGCTTTGACCAAGAGAGTACACCCAAAATGACACTGTGACTTCTGAAGGTCATAAAAAGCCATGCAGCTTCTGTCTCTGTTGCTGGAACACTTGTTCTTGGAACCCTGAGATGCATATAGAAGGCCAACTACTCTAGGGATCCTGAAGAGGACTTTGATCAACAGCCTTTAAGTCATCCCAGCCCAGAAGCCAGACACATGAGTGAATGAGCCTGCAGATTGTTCTAGCACCCTGCTCTGCCAGTTGCTGCCAGTCACTTGCACTTTGTCTCCTGAGGCACTGACATTGTGTGGCAGAGACAAACTTTTCCACACTGTGCCCTGCATGTCCTGACCCATAGATTCCATGAGCATAATGAAATAGTTGTCTTGTCCTTCCTTATATTTGGGGTTGTTTGTTACACAGCAGTAGACAAAGGGCAATAGGAATCCACATTGCTGCTGGGTTGTTAGGTGGCTTACAGGAGTAAATGAATGCAAATTTAAATGTTTTAAAATTCATTGTTTCCAACCATTGCCCAGTTTAGGAATGGAGATTACTTAGTAGAATAATTTTTTTAAAAATTAATGATTTGGTCAAATTTCTAGCAACTTAATCTTTGTATTTTCCTTGTACTATGTATTTGCTCCGTTAAAAAATTGGAAGGCTCCTGGCTTCCTCTTTTGGAATATTGTAGATAATTGGTGTTATGCCCACCTCAGCATGGGGTGCTTTCAACATGGATGGCCTCTTTGGTCTTTGTAACTGCGGGCAGTTGAGTGTGTCACATCTAGGAAAGTGTCTCATTAGTATAGACTCCTAAATAATTAAATAGTCAGCATGGATCAATCAATAGATCATTTCTGGTTTTCAGAAATTAATGTTTCTTCTCTACAACTATTGTCTGTGAAAAATGAAAAACTGAAGTTTGTCCTTGACCTGAGATGCTCACCAGCAACCACTCTGTTTCTCTACAAACTTTACAGAAAAATTTACAGAACAAATTTTACAGAAAAGTTCTCAAAAGAATTGTCTGGACTTGTCACCATTTTCTCTCTTTCCGTTCTCTATCAACTCATTTTAAGCGGACCTTGGTCTACTCTGTTCTACTAAAACCAGCTTCTTCTATTTATTTATTTTTCAGATGGAGTTTTGTTTTTGTTGCCCAAGCTGGAGTGCAATGGCGTAATCTTGGCTCACTGCAAACTTCATCTCCCAGGTTCAAGTGATTCTCCTGACTCAGCCTCCCAAGTAGCTGGGATTACAAGTGTCTGGCTAATTTTTGTATATGTATATATGTAATATATATACATATATACATATACATATTTTTTTAGTAGATATGGGGTTTTGCCATGTTGGCCAGGCTGATCTCGAACTCCTGACCTCAGGTGAGCCGCCCACCTCGGCCTCCCAAAGAGCTGGTATTACAGGTGTGAGCCACCATGCCCAGCCTAAAACCAACCTCTATTCAGATAACCAGTGGCCTTCATGTGTCTATATCCAGTCATTGATTTGACATCCTGAGCCTCCATCCTCCATCTTCAAGTGGGCTCACTTGACTATCTGATCCAGCTGGGCACCCTTTCCTGGTAGAATCATTTCTTCACTTGGCAGCAAGAACCTCATTCCGTCTTCGTCCTCCACCCCGCTAGCTTCTCTTCATCTTGTTCCATAAATCTTCCATTTATATGCTAATGACCCCCATTGTTCTCTGAAACCTGAATCTTCCTCTATACTCCAGACTCTTATATTCAACTACCTGCCTAGTAGGCATCTCAAGCTTAACATGATCCAAATGAAACTCCTGGTATCTCCCGACTACTCCTGTGCCAGTCTTTCTTTCTTAGTAAATGACTACTGTTTTCTTCCGAGTGAGTAACCTGAAAGTCTAGAGGCATCCCTGACTCCTGTCCTCTCCTGTCCATTTGCTAATAGACTCAGATTCATTAGCAAATTCTGATGGATGTACCCTCAAAATACATTAAGAATCTGTCTACTTCTCACCACTTTCACTGCTACCACACTGTTCTAAGCTACCTTCATCTCCCACCTCATCTATTGCGGTGGACTTTTCGCTCTTCTCTCTGCTTCCTTTTGTGTCCCTTTGTGGCCTGTTCTCCAGGTGATATTTTAAAATTATACACTAGATTAGATTATTTCATTCCTTAGCTCCAAACCTCTCAGTGGCTTCTCATGTCACTCAGAGTAAAAACTAAAATTTTAGGACAGGTGCAGTGACTCACGTCTGTCATCAATCCCAGCACTTTGGGAGACCAAAGCAGGCAGATCACTTGATGCCAGGAGTTCAAGACCAGCCTGGCCAACATGGTGAAACACACATCTCTACCCCAAAAATACAAAAGTTAGCCAGGCGTGGTGGTGTGTGCCTGTAGTCCCAGCTACTTGGGAAGCTGAGGTGGGAGAATCACTTGAACGTGGGAGGCGGAGGTTGCAGCGAGCCGAGATGGTGTACCTAGTGCACTCCAGTCTGGGTGACAGAGTGAGACCCTGTCTCAAATAAATAAATAAATAATAAATAAATAATAAATAGTGGTCTGTAAATTTGACATAGACCTCTGTTTCTCCTTAAAACAAACAAACAAAAAAAATTAAACACCAACTAAAACCAGAGACCTCTGACTGTCCGCTGTACCTCTGACCAGATCCTTCAGAGTCTTCCCCCTCTCACTCTGCTTCAGCTACAGGCTCCTTTGCCATTTCTCAGGGCCTTGCATGTACTGTTTTCTCTGCCTGCAATGCTTTTTCTCTTGATGGCTTATTTTTGAACTTTGTTCATATTTCTGTTCAAAGAACCCTCTCTGAGAAAGACTTCCTGTGAACACCCAACTGAAAGATCCTTCTCTTTTCCTGCTGCTTTGCTTTTTTTTTTTTTTTTTGAGGTTAAAAGAGCCTGACAAGTGTATTTATTATAAATCTCTAGTTCCTGTATTATAAACCCTATTATGCAGGAACTATATTTTTAATTTATATTTTTATTTATTTTTTGGTGGGGCAGCCCATCATTCTCAGGTGATAGCGCCCTAGGATCCTCAGCCTTGCCTTTGGTCCTATACCCACTTGGGGACCTCCCCCAAGGAGGAGGAGCCAGGGGCAGTGGTGCAGTATAATTTATATTTTTAAACCATTGTATCCTCTGCACCTAGAACAGTGACTGGGACATAACAGGCATGTAAAAGGAATCTGTTAAATGAGTAAGTAAGCAAGCCAGTCAAAGAAGATTCCTCTTTGAATTAGACCAAGTTTACAAATTGCTGTTTCAGATAATGTATATGAAAAAGAACAGTAAACTAGAAAAAGGCTTGCAAATTTCAGTAGTTACTGTTGCTGCCTTTTGGGAAAAGCCCATGTCACCGTGTCAAAGAAAGACGGGGTCTTAGATTTGAAATTTTTCTGTAAGGCCATCTGGTACAACTCTCTCTGATGGTCTTATAGATACAGAAATATCTCATTTCATCACCCCCAGGAGCCCACCCCCTAACCCTTTTTTAAAAAACAGTTCCTTTATGCTTGATATGTATTGACATGGATAGGGCTTTCAAGACAAGGAAGGGGTGGCCGGGCACGGTGGCTCACGCCTGTAATCCAGCACTTTGGGAGGCCAAGGCAAGCGAATCACGAGGTCAGGAGTTTAAGACCAGCCTGGCCAGCATGGTGAAACCCCATCTCTACTAAAAATACAAAAAATTAACCCAGCGTAGTGGCGCCTATAATTCCAGCTACTCAGGAGGCTGAGGCAGGAAAATTGCTTGAACCAGGGAGGCAGAGGTTGCAATGAGCCAAGATCGCACCAGTGTACTCTAGTCTGGGTAACAGAGTGAGACTCCATCTCAAAAAAGAAAAAAATAAAAAAGAAAAGGAAGGGGTTTCGTGCCCCTTCCTCAATGCCTTGTCATCTGACATAAAATCACCTTGCTTCGTCTGACGTAAAATAACCTTGAAATCTGAAGTATCCATGGTGTCTTGGGTGATGTCAGAAAAATGCTCTCTAATAGGGATGCCAGGGCCCAGAGTATTTCATAATAAAATGGAAATGGTTTATACAAGATCATGAAGGGAATGCAAGGAGGGGATACTCACAAGCAGGAAGCCTCATTTCTCCCAGGACTGGCTCTGGAACTGTGTCAGGTCCTGCTGGATTCTATCAACACTTGGATAGTACACTATGAACAGCTCTTGACTGACCAACAAGGAGCTGCGTGGTTTACAGACGGCAGCTCCAAGGTGAATGGACACCATCCTGTTTGGAAGGCTGTTATTTTGATCAAAGAAGGTAAAGACAGTTCAGCTCAAGGGGCTGAATTACGTGCCGTTTTCCTAACAATCGTGGAAGAATTGAACAATGGTAGAAGCCTTTTTCTTTTCTTTTTCTTTTTTTTTTTTTTTGAGAATGAGTCTCACTCTATTGCCCAGGCTGGACTACAGTGGCATGATCTTGGCTCACTGCAACCTCCGCCTCCCAGGTTTAAGCAGTTCTCCTGCCTCAGCCTCCTGAGTAGCTGGGATTATAGGCATGCACCACCATGCCCAGCTAATTTTTGTACTTTTAGTAGAGACAAGGTGGTCTCAAACTCTTGACCTCAATTGACCCACCTACCTAGACCTCCTAAAATGCTGGGATTAGAGGAGTGAGCCACCTGTATTTGTGTTTTTATTGACTCACTGGGAGTGAGCAATGGTCTGACAGCATGATCAGGGAAAGGCCAATGAAAACCTGTCCAATTAAATACATGCCCATATGGAGCATGGCCCTATGGACATCTGAGAGGTGCGTTAAAATAGAACAAGTCAGTGCCCATAAGAAGAATTCCTTTCCAAGTTCAGAAGGTGGCTGTAATCAACAAGCAGATATTCCCGGGTGCTTCCTTGAGGTGGCCACCTGGGTCCATAAGATGAATGGATATGGAGGCAGTGTAGAGATAGACTGAATTTAGACACACTCCTCTTGTACGCTCTCAGGCACAAAATGCCTGTAAAAACTGTAGTGTCTGCCAACAAAAGAGATAGAGATTGCTAATGGCTATCGGGCAGATTCTCTGGTGGGAAGGCCCTGAACGTAGCTGGCAAGTGAGACTGATGCTAGCAGCCCTGGGGGTGACAAATGGGCCTTGTCAGGCACAAACACTGACTGTGGAGTGGACTTTGCTTACCTGGTGGAAGATGTAAATGCTTAGGGTACCATAAAAACAGAGAGAAGTGCAGCACGGCTTTGGACAACTTGGACAGCTGACCCCCATTTCTTCAGATCAAGGAGCACACTGTGCAGCCCATAATGTCCAACAATGGGCAGAGACACATCCTCCGGAGAGTAACAGTTTAACAGAGAAGTAGCACAGGCCATGGGAACACTGGTTGTCTAAAACAGGGGGAGATAAAAGCATGAAGGTCTGGGTATGCTGGAGACAAAAGCATGAATGGGATCAGAGTGTCCCCACTAGATTTTTTTCTCTGTTTTTCTGGTTGATCTGGGGGAAGAGAGGATGGGAGGTTGATGGTATGGCTATACAGTTCTTGCTAAGACAGGAGTATGCTGGTATAACAACTGTAAGTTTTTCTTTTCTTTCTGTCTTTTTTGTTGTTGTTCTTGAGATGGAGTCTCACTCTATCACCCAGGCTGGAGTGCAGTGGCGCGATCTCAGCTCACTGCAACCTCTGCCTCCCGGATTCAAGCTGTTCTTATGGCCCAGCCTCCTGAGTAACTGGGATTACAGTCACACACCATCACACCAGGCTAATTTTTGTATTTTTAGTAGAGATGAGGTTTCACCTTGTTGGCCAGGCTGGTCTCAAACTCCTAATCTCAGATGACTTGCCCACGTTGGCCTCCCAAAGTGCTGGGATTACAGGAGTGAGGCTATAATTTCTTTCCCCAAATCATCCAAAAATGTTGTTTTCTCTGCTAACTGGCAGAATGGTGCTAGGACCAGGGCCGCATCTACAAGTATTGGAAGCAGGGGATGACTTCTAAGTAAGAAACTGTAACTATGTGGTATTTTTTTTTTTTTTTTTTTAGATGGAGTCTCACTTTGCAGCCCAAGCTGGAGTGCAGTACCACGATCTCGGCTCACTGCAACCTCCACCTCCTGGGATTAAGCGATTCTTGTGCCTCAGCCTCCCAAGCAGCTTGGACTACAGGCACACACGTTACCATGCCTGGCTAATTTTTTGCATTTTTGTAGAGATGGGGTTTCACCATGTTGCCCAGGGTGGTCTAGAACTCCTGAGCTCAGGCGATCTGCCCACCTCGGCCTCTCAAATTGTTAGGATTACAGGCATGAGCCACTGCACCTGGCCTATGTTTTTAAACCTTATATCAGAATTCCTAAGGGCCTGATGGGAGTGGGATGTGCCTTCATCTAGAAAAATTGGTGCTAAGAATAAATGCAGCTATTGTGCCTGTAGAAAAAATAGCTCACTAATTCTGCATATATGTAATCTTATCCTATCTGAATGGAAGTGGACTGAGAGAGAGGCACTTGCTAGACTTATATTGCTACCTGTAATCTAGACTAGCACAGTGACGATTCTAACGTCCCTTCCAAAGGTGAAAAAGTTTGGGTATTCATGGAGAGAAGGAGAAGTAGTAACTGAGAGTAAGCAAATGAATATGTGGGTTCTTAACTGAGGGAAATTCAATATTATGTTAACTACTCAGAAGAATTTCAGAGCAAGAGATGACATTGTCTCCTAGCTCAGTGATTCTAGGTGCCTGAGAGGGTGAAGCTGTGTATTGACCCAGGACACTCCTGCTTTTAGAACCTGACAAAATCAAAAGGAAACCTGCAAACCTGAGTGACCTCACCCTGGGAAGTAATCATACAATATGATGGAGTGGACTAATTATTACTGATTATGCATATTCTTTTGATGTAAGTGATCGGTGTCGAAAACCAGGAGGTGAACTGTGGTGCTATCATACATTGATTTTCATCCATGGTTCCTGGCTCAGACTTCCTAAAATCCCTGGGTTCTCCACACTGCTATGTTTTGTGTGTCTTTTGTCTGATAGCTTCAGGGGTGCAGCTGGTCGCCAGAAAGGTGAAGGCAAGATTAGAGAGGGGGGGACTTCAGCTCACTCCCCAGCCTTGGGGGGAGGAAAGAGGGGGCTGAAGGTCAAGTTGATCATCAATGTCCAGTGGTTTAATCAATAATGCTTAGATAATGAAACCTCTATAAAAACCCAAGAGAACAGGATTTGGAGAGCTTCTGGACAGCTGAATGTGTGGAGGTTTCTGGAGGGTGACTTGCCCAGGGAGGCCATGGAAACTCCAAACCCTTTCCTCCATATCCTGCCCTATGACTCTCTTCATCTGTATCCTTTGTAGTATCCTTTATAACAAACCGATGAATGTGAAAAAAATCACAGGAGACCTTAATGGCTTTGTTGATATCACCATCTGTTAAGCCTAGAACTTTTCCCGGTTTGGATCCCTATTAAAAAAGGGAAATCCGTGTATTGCCGAGTCTTGCTGTGGGTAAACCAACGTCAGTTTCTTCCAGTTCTCTGTAGCTTCTTCAAGAAGCTCCTAGGGAAACCATCTGGTCCTGGCAGTCAGGAAGGTAGTCTCAAACACACTAGCCCAGCCATACTGCAGAGTACTTGTTCCTTCAGTGGGAGGAACACCTTGTTGGGGAGAGATGAACTCAAGCCTTCAAGAGGGCAATCCTCCTCTACCAAGTCCTCTGAAAACCTACTGCCATCCTTTATTTAAGCACTTTATAGATTTCCAAGGGTTTTCACACATTCTCTCAGCTGATCCTCCCTGGGGGTCACTATCCACCGTGTATACTCCAATCATACTAACATTTTTTCTTTCTTGAGGAATTTTCAGCAAGAATAAAATTCTTGAAGAATTTTATTCTTCAAATCACAGATTTGATTTTTAATTAAGAAAATTATAATTGCTTTGAGCATGAGACTGAAGCATGTTGTTCCTTGATATCTGCTACCATTTCTTTCCCAGAGCCTCTTAATAGCCAGCTACACAATGATCCTTCATTAACGATGCATGAGATGTCGGGGTAACATACAGAGGCTCTGCAGGAAGAGGGATGTGAGTCCAAATCCCAGGTCTGCCTCTCATCAGCTCAGTGACTTTGAGCATGGCATTTAACTTTAATTCTTTGTGCTAAAATCAGGCTAGCTTGATTCCTGTCTCATTGGCTTGGTGTAAAAATGAAATGAAATAATTAAATAAAACATTTAACACAGTCCCTGACCCACAGGATGTACTCAAATATGATTTAAAGTTATTATTACCCTCTGTCAGCCAGGCACTGTGTGATAAGCCCTATTCCAGGTGCTTTACAAACACTGTCTCAATTAAACTTCATATCAATCTTATGAGATAAAATTGATGATATTTATTTTACAGTGAGAATGCTGAGTACCAGAGAGGTTAAGAACCTTGCTCCTGGTACAGAGTCAACTTTAATGGCAGAGCTAAGTATTCACCTGGCTCCATCCATCTCTGAAACCTGTTCCACTCTGCTTCATGCACTCTAAAGTTTTTTTTACCTTAAATATCTAAGCCCTTCTTTCCTATTTAGATCCTGATCCTTCCCTAAACAAACTTTCTTCTTCAACCGAGCTGATATCTTTAATTTTGAGGACCCTGCTTTATATAATCCTACAGTAGCTATCAGTTCATTTGTTCATTCAAGCAATGACTCTTGAATACTGTGTCTGAGGCTGGGTTATCAAAGTGGAAAAAAAAAAAACAAAAAACCCAACCAGGGACTTCACTCTTGGGAAAGTCACAGAGTAGTAAAGAATTACATGAAAGGGAGTTACCATGGATGTTTTGGCTGAGATCCTATGACAATAGATCATCACAGACCAAAATGTGTTGTGAGATTGACCACCCAGAAGAACTTGTGAAAATTTGGTGGTCAAGAGCAGTTAGCTCCCTCTTAAGTGCCTCACCTATACCAGGATAGGAAAGTGTCAGGAGGCGAAATGATTTAGAATAAGAGGACTTCTTGGTAGAGGAGCTTGTGCACTGGACTCTGTGGGTAGGGGGAGGGTACCTGTCCCTCATTGGAGTCTACCTAGAAGGGCTTCAGCAAGACCACTCAGAGACCAGGGTGTGTATCTCTCAAAGTTGCAGGTTGCAGTAGACTTAAGTCTGACTCCCACCCAAGACGTTTGAGGGGTGAGAGATGTCCTGGCCAGCTGCTGATGGACGATCCAAAGGAAAGATATCTGCACTGTGCAGCTTGTCCTCTGAGAGTTTGTCAGAAACAGAAATACACAACTGTTTCCATGTTCTATATGCAAAAGAGAGTTGGTGTGGGATTGTAATCTGTCTGTTCCATAGGGCTGCCTGGAGTGGGGCACAGATCTTAGCTGGAGCTATGGCTACATTCCTGGGAGATGTGGAAGGAATAAACCATCAGCTGGAACAGAAATGTGCATCCTCTGCATCAAAGGAGCTGTAGGTCAGAGGTTTCACCAGCAGATTGGGAGGGGCCCCCAGAGAACCCACAAACATGTCTCTTAGGAAAAAGAGGCATCTTTGAATATCTGCCATGCTCAAAGAACATACAGCCAGCTAACAAGAATATCAGGCAAGCAAAACATTTCATGTGCCCCCTGCCTTAATTTCTACCCTTCTCCAACTCCAGAGGGGCAGAGAACACTTGGTAACTCGATGAAGGAGAAGTCCCAGCTCCAGGCTTCTCAGCTAGCATGGGCTTTACCCAGGGAACAGGAGAAGATTAACTTTGGAATCAAGTTTGGATTGCGGATTCTTGTATGAAGGAGCATTCCAATATCTGAATGCACGATACTTCATGCTATAAAGAAACATTGACTTTTATTAATTAACGGTGGTTAAAAAACTCATTGGATTGTACAAGTTTTTGTCTGAGGGCAGGGGATGACCTTTCACCATTGAACACGTTTTAAAGGAATAACAGGAGCACAGGGATGTTGCTTTCTGCTCACATCCCATGAGTCCAGCTTGTTCAGCACTCTGGCTCTAGTTACAAACGAGATCTGGGAGGGGAACTGTTCCATGAGTGAGGGGAGTGCCGCAGAGCACTGTAGGGGTACTTGAGCAGCACTATTTCTGCCACCTAAAATGTTATCTTTCTATTCTCTGCATTCCTAAGATGAACTCAGCTTTCAAGCTCCAGGCCAATTTTCATTTCCTCCATCCCTGACCACATCCAACCTTCTCTCCTTTGAACTACCATTACATTCACTTAGCCCTTCTTTTATGTTTGTTATATGTCCTTTCACTAACTATTGCTGACTCAAAGGCTCAGATTATAAATTTTATGAATATGCCATTTTTTGGTATTCAAAGTGCTGAACAAGCTGGAATCATGGGATGTGAACAGAAAGCAACATCACTGTGCTCCCACCATCCTGACGCAATATTCCCCTTGATGCTGCCTCTTATAGTATCATAGAGTATTTGTTTGCTAGGTTTGATAGAACAAAGTGCTGCAAACTGGGTGGCTTGGACAAGAGAGATTTATTTTCTCCCATTTCTGGAGGACAGAAGTCTAGGAACAAGATGTTGGGTGGCTATGCTTCCTCTAAGATTGAGGATGAACCTGTTCTGTGGCCCTGCCTGGCTTCTGGTGGTTCGCTAGCAGTCACTGGCATGCTTTGGCTTATAGACTCATCACCCCGATCTCTGCCTTCATCTTCACCAGACAGTCTTTCTGTGTGCATGTCCATGTCCAAATTTCCTCTGTTTGTAAAGACACCAGTCATGTTGCTTTAGGGGTCTATCTTACTCTAGTTTGACCTCATCTTAGATTAACTAATTATATCTGCAATATGGTTATATCCAGGTAACTTCACATTCTGGAGTTCTGAGGGTTAAGACTTCAACATATGTATTTTGAGAAGACACAATTGAACCCGTAACAGTCAACTATGAGTTTTCCTTTCTCATTCTTCTGGAAAGTTCTTGCTCCTGCCTCTTCAAGCCAAGCCAGTCCACAGACACACTACACACCCACTAATCTCTAATGATGACCCAGGTACCCCCCTCTAGGGTCTGGGCCAGTTGTGCTTAGACCCTTTCCCATAGCCCTTCCTGAACTGCTTTTATTTTATTCACCCAATTCTCTACTTTTCTTTCTTTCTTTTTCTTTTCTTTTTATTTTTTTTTTAACTTTCTGGCTTTGCACCTCAACTTTGATTTCTGCCTCTGGTCTCTCTGGTCTTTTGGGGATTCAAATTTCAGCTTTCTCTATCCAGTAGCCTTTGGCTTGGCTTTCCCTCTGGCTCCAGGGACTAGAACTGCTCTTGTTCCAGGTGTATGGAATCCAACCTTGACCTCGATCTACTCATTGGAAGCCAGGTGGGGCCAGCTTGGCCTCCCCCTCAAGGATGCTCAGAGTGTTTGGCAGGCTCTCACTGAAGCTCTCTGAAACTCAAGGACCCCACGTGGAACAGACTCTCATAGCAGAACCTGCGGTGTGCTCATAAAAATGCACACAGCTAGGTTTCCTGTCCCAGTCTCCGGGCAGTTAGTTGTGGCCAGGTCCTGTTTCTGGCCAATGGAATGTAAGCACAAGCCATGTGCAACACTCGCAGGCCTAGCCCAGAAAATCCTTCCATGTAATTCTCTTCATTCTCTTTGTTCTCATCTGCAGCCTGGGTGCAGAGGCTTCAAAGACCTTAGTGAAGGATGAGGATTATACAGCCCAATAGCCTGGGCCCCTGAATCACAGTACAGATAGCTGCCCACTGAATCCTTGCATTGTTTTATTGGAGAAAAAAAAATAAACTTCTATTGTGCTAAGCCTTTGAGATTTGGGAGGTGTTTGTTAAGCAGCTAGATATGATGACTTGAACTGACATGTCTTTGAGGATGAAAAGAACACTTAAGTTTGTTTCTCTCATTATTGCATTTTCCCCTCATTCCCTCCCAAATATTTGCCCCCCCACCTCCACGCCTCCAACTTGGCTGTTTGGTTTATTATTATTATTATTTGAGGCAGAGTCTTACTCTATCGCCAGACTGGAGTGCAGTGGCATGATCTCAGCTCACTGCAACCTCTGCCTCCCAGGTTTGAGTGATTCTCCTGTCTCAGCCTCCTGAGTAGCTGGGATTACAGGCACATGCCGCCACACCCAGCTAATTTTTGTATTTTTAGTAGAGACAGGGTTTCACCATGTTGGCCAGGATGGTCTCAATCTCTTGATCTCATGGTCCGCCCGCCTCGGCCTCCCAAAGTGCTGGGATTACAGGTGTGAGCCACTGCACCGAGCCCCAACTTGGCTGTTTTGAAGAATGGAGAAGAGAAGTGCTTTCCAACTTTCCCAGTCTGTTGGCTAAACCTGCAAGGCTCCTTCTCATGTGTGTTGTAGTTGACTTTCAAGTCAGGAAGTCAGGGGGTAGGGCCTATGGTTTGCTGTTGATGACATATGCACTCCGACTCTGAGATTTGCGACATGTATGTATGTGTGTATACATATATGTATGTGTATATATATGCTGTGTGTGTGTAATACCCCCTCTGAGCCTTGTTTAGTAGGCTTTTGCAAGCTGAAGTTTCATTTATGATTAGGGAAAAGACAAAATAAGAAGTAAAATTGACAGAATAAGTGAAAATTCTCTCAAGAGAGGACAAAAAGGGAAGATGATCTGAGGAAGATCATTCTCCTGCATAGTCTGTCTGAGGAATATTTAATGGGTAAAACATGGACAGCCGATGAATGCAGAGGGACACAGCATCTCAGCATAGAATAAGGGAAGCTCAAGACTTTAATTAGCAGAAACTTTCAAAAGCACACAAAGTGATTAAAGGAGATTTGCAGAGTGTGTCTTTCATTTGTCCTGAGGATGAAAGAGGCAGGGGTGGCATAATACCGGGAGCACAGGCTTCAACCAAGGTTCAGGAAGCAGGCTCATGCTCTAGTCCCAGCTCTGCCTTTTTCTATCACATGAGCCTTAAAATCCACTTCATCACTCTGGGCCTCTGTTTCTTTCTCTAACAAACAATTATAAGACCTATCTTATAAGGTTGCATTCTGTAACTTACCTGAACTGGAAAATACCAAGGCTGGACTTCACACCTGGCTTCCCCACATTGGGTGCCATAACCTTGTCCCTAACTTTTTGCCATCCCAAGTTGTTCCCTAGATTGGGGTCAGATTCTGAAAGATTTTGAGAGCCAGGCTGAAGAATTTGGACCTGATCCTGTAGATGAAGGAGAAACTTCAAAGACAATGAAGGCCATTAGAACCTTGAAGACTGGGTTTGTTCATCACTTCCCTGGAGCATTTTCTGGCTTCTATCATTCCTCTCTCAGGGTTAGGAAGCTGTGAACTTCTGTAATTCCATACTTACCCCCAAAGCTTCAACTCACTGTCTGCCTTAAACTTTCCTCTTGGTATATGATGACAGTGTCCTTCAGTCTTCTCTGAACACAAAGAGATTGGTTTTTGTTCTCCTGGGGTCTGTGGCCTCATTTTGCACACAACCATAGTGTCAGCTGCCATTAAGATGCTTGCCCTCTTAGGACCACCTGGTTGGGCCTCTTTACTGGCTTTCTAAGGCCCATTGACCAGGTGTTAGCTATGCCTCAAGTCTTTGGCCAGACTATTGCTGAAAATCTTCAGGTGAAAGTCAAGACAATAATTTCAGGGACTTTAGTACCATGACAAAGGAAGCCCAGAGGCTTTCTGAAGGCACCATTGATTCCTCATGACCTTCATAGCCACTTAGAATACACAAAACAAGACTTCTCTCTGGGTACCAGAATCTCAAGCAGAAAGGGGGGCAGCTTTCATCTAATGAAGAAGCTATTGAGTGCTCCATTAGCCTAGGCCTTGGGAAACCCACTGCTCAATTAATAGAAGAAGGGTTTTTTGTTTTGTTTTGTTTTTCCCAATGCCTTTGGAAAACTCTGAATTTAAAACACAAACGATTGCAAAGGTCAAAGGTGTAGCAGCTTCAGGCTACGTCTTAGTCCCTTTGTAGGTCTGCCTGTAAATGTTGAAGCTGAGAGGTTGATCTAGGAGGAGTCAAGGACTCTGAGCTGCAGTTAAGGAGGTTCAGGTGTCCTGACCACTGTAACCATGTTAGAGACGAGTGGAGTTCCAATGAACAGGCAGCACACTTGCAATTAGGGAATGTTTAATAAACAAAGGAAGGGTCAGTTGGGTTCTGGGAAAAAGATTTATTTTGATTTTTTAATTTGAAGCCATTGCATAGAGGCTGGGAGAAGGAAGAGCATGTCCTGGTGGATAAGCGCCTACATGGAAAAAAGGCATCTGCTTTCACTCTTGTTGTTACTTAATGGTGGGAGTCAGGCACAAGATCCACTTGTCTCAGAGTTTTAACGTCAATCTCTGTCTGGATAGTCCCAGGGCTCTGCCTTAGCCTGGTAACATCAGTAGGTAACTTGTATTGCATGCTCACCATGTACCAGGCAGCCGACTGAGAGATGTACAGACGTTGTCTCAATTCTTTTTATAAGTAAGTAGTTTTCAAAATAAAAATCTCATTTTACAAATGAAGAAACTGACACTCAGAGACATCAAATCATATTTCTAGGGGGCACGTAGCCAGTAAGTGGCAACCAGGAGGTCAGGGGTCATAAGCCACCCTACTTACTCCTGTAGCCCTGCTCCCAGAATGGTGTCTGGCATAAGTAGACACTCCAAAATATTTGTTAAACAAAGGACTGAATCTGACTTCAGGGTCTATGTCAACATGCTTCACTATCTCAGTGCTAGCAAAGTCATTCTGGGGACTTAACTGGAAAAGTTGTGTGACTCTTCTTTGCCTCTACTGAATAGTATGACATAGAACCAGTCGTATCAATAGATACTTCTGAGTGGGTGTGACACGCCCAATCTAAACAAGGATATTGAGATTTAGATAAGGGTATCTGAAAGCAGCAGAGGTAGAAGCCAGCAGGCAGGGGCCCAGGGTTATCCTTTTGAACCTGTCAGTAAAGAACTCTGGGTGTTTGAGAAGTCATCTTCCCTCTTGGTTTGCATCCTCTGCAACATGATGTTTTTCTCTAGTTACCATTTTTTAAGAGCCAAGAATCCAGGAAGGCCAGTAAACTCATCTACTATCTGTTTCCCTTCTGAACATTGCCCAGAGACTGCAACACATGATGCTTCCCATGTCAATGGCCATTTCTCAGCATATAGATGAAAACTTATATCCACACAAAAGCTTGAACACAGATGTTTGAAGCAGCTTTATTCACAATTTCCAAAACTTGTAAGATGTCCTTAAGTAGGTGAATGAATATACAAACTGTGGTCCATCCAGAAAATGGAATATTATTCAGCGCTAAACAAAATGAGCTATACACCATAAAAAGTCATGGAGGAACCTTAAATGTCTATTACTAAGTGAAAGAATCCAATCTGAAATGGCTACAAACTGTATGATTCCAAACATATGGCATTCTGGAAAAGGTAAAACTTACGACAGTAAAAAATCAGTGGTGTCCAGTGGTCAGGAGGGAGGGAGGAAGAGCACAGAGGATATTTAGGGCAGTGAAATTACTCTGTAGGATGCCATAATGGTGAATACATGTCATTATACATTTGTCCAAACCCGTAAAACATACAATACCTACAGTGAACCCTAATGGGCTCTGGGTGATAATGATGTGTTGATGTAGGTTCAATTGTAACAAATGGAAAAATCTGCTGGGGGATGCTGATAATGGGCGAGGCTGGGAATGTGTGGGGGGAAGGGGGCATATGGGAAATCACTGTACCTTCTGCCCAATTTTGCTGTGAACCTAAAACTGCTGTAAAATGTATATTAAAAGAAAAAAAAAGCACATAAACACCATTTGAGAAGACTAAAACACATTCACTTACACTTTAGAGAGCTTCTGAAATTATTGCCATTATGTGTTTTCCCAAAAAACTGATCATATTAAAACATGGTAAAATTATGAGGAAATTATCTTGGAAAGGGGTTTTCATACTGGGAAATGTGTTGAATCACTCACGTAGATGGTCTTGGAGATCTCGTCCAGACTGCTTCATCTGAAGTGCTACTGAAAGCTTTAAGGTTTCGGTACCTAAGGAGGCTATCAGGCAGTCTGACTGGGGTGGGGTCCCAGTTTAGTAAGCTTCATCTACTCACCTCATTTTTCTTAAGGGTGAAGGAACCGGCATTTATGAGCAACTGCAATGGGTCAGACACACATTTTATCTCTACTTCAAGGCTCTGCTTGTGTGGTTCTCTTAAAACCCTCTTTCCCATCTCAATTTGGTGAATTCTGTCCACCCTTTGCTGTCCCGGGCTCAGACATCTCTTCTTTCCTAGGCCAGAGCACAATCCAGCCCACCTGCCCCTCCCTGAGGTCCTCCAGCTCTTGCTGATATCAGCCCTCCCTTTGCTAAGGAATCAAAAAATTCACTGTTCCAAGGGAACCCTGAGCCCCTCAGCCCACTTTGTAGATAAGCCCACAAGGTAAGTTGCCCTAACATCCCGGCTGTTTAGCCGCACAGCCAGGACCCTATAAGTTCTCTGAGTACCATGAACTTGTGTGCTCTCTCAAGTGAGTTTGTCAGCTCTTGTAAAACAAGGAAATAAATAGATCTTACTTTTCCTGTATACTGTTTAGAACCACGATGGGTTTTGACAACTCTTAGGAGTGTGGATACTTGAAAATTAAAAGAGCAGCAGAACAAAAATGCCGTGGTACCTCACTCCTTATATTCAAAGAAGTATCCTTCTCTCTTTCCATTCCTCTTCTCTCCATTTTCTAAGCCAGCATTTCTGAACCTCAGTACTATTGATGTGTTGGGACAGATAATTCTTTGCTTGCAAGGCTGTTCTGTGCATTGTCAGATACATGAGAGCATCCCCTGGCCACTATCCACTGGATGCCTGCAGCACCCATCCCCCACGTTGTAACAATCAGAAATGTCTCCAAACTTTGCCAAATGTCGCCTGGGGAGCAAGATCACCTCTGGTTGAGAACCGCTGCTCTAACAGCTCCTGGAGCGCCTACCTTGTGCCAGACAGTGCTGCAATTTCTGAGAAACCCCAGATCTTCTCCCACCCCCATTATAAGAAATCATGGCTTTGGAGAAGGCTGCTTACAGGAAACCATAAAGTCATTCTCTGCTCTCTCACCTTGGTTGTGAAGATAACACAATCAGGTCACAGAGGCAGGGTTTTTAGAACTTCAAAGCTGAGCCGTAGGGAGTGGAGGGACAAGAGCTAGGAGCAGAGGTCTTATCGGTGGCTCGAATGTTCCCAACCTTATCAATCCAAAAGGAGGGACTCTAGGGGAGAACAAGTGGAGGGTCACAAGGCCAGGCTGTTTGCTGCTTCCCACCTGTCTTTGGACTAAAAGGGACCAGGAAATAAGGAAGAACTGAAGGAAGGAACACAAAGTAGGAGGAATGCTGAAGAGGTAGTGGAATTCTGTGGGTGGGGGAGCGTGAGTACGGAATGGGAAACTTCTCTGACTCTACATGAACTCATGCTGACCTGGAATGGACACCAGCGTTCTGGAACTACAGAATCTGAGAGCTAGGTCTTGGCATTAGATACATGAGCATCACCCAGAAGTCACCAGGGCCTCAACTCTGGGGACGTGCAATGGGCAGATGTGGCTTTGAAAATGTCTGTCATAGATAATGAAGGCCTGAACTCAGGCAGCAGCAGCAATTGGGGTGGAGAACTGAGATTCCTGATAGGATGGATTTACTGAAGGTGAGGGCAAATCATTTCTAGAAGTTTGAGGGAGTAGGAGAAATCAATAATAATAATAGTAATAATAATAACAAATCCCTTTATATCATTTATGCGCCAGACACTGATGCACTTTATATAAATATTAACTTATTCTGTCTTTACAGCAATTCCATAAGGTAGGCTCTATGGAAGTACTCATTTTATAGGTGAGGAAACTGAGGCACAGAGATATTTAATAACCTTCAGGTCACAGAGCAAATGAGAACTGGGATCTGAAACCAGACAGCTTAGTTCTAGCACTTGTGCTTTTAATCACTGTGTTATAACCACTTGGCAAACAGAACTTGGGCAGCTGAGTGGATAATAATATCATTAACTCAGGTATGGCTTGAAGGAGAAACAGGTTTGAAGGGAAAACAATGGGTTCTTCCATGAAGATGTTATGTCTGGCATATGCGTGGGTACCCAGGAACTGTTACCCAGAAAGTAGTGTAGCAGGTTAGCTCTGAGCTCAGTACAGAAGTCCGAGTAGCTGAAGCCATGGACTTGGGTGTGTGGCCCAGGGAGCTGTGGGCGGTAAGGCAAGAGTACCAAGGAACTCTGGAAAACACCAACAATTAAAGAGAGATGGAAGAAGAACCAAGGAGAGAGAATGCAAAAAAAATCCATCAGTGTTAAGAGTAGCGCTCTGCAAATTAAAGGCGAGGTAAGTTTCAGGAAGAAGGGCAAGGTTACTAAGGACAAAGTTGTAAAGAAGGCCACTTAGATAAGACTTGAAAAGAGGTATTGTTTTTCAACGGTTTCAGGCATTTCTAATTTATTTTCCCAGTCAGATGGGAAACTTCTTGAGGTCAAGTGTTACATTCAGTACTTGATTGGGTACCTCTTTGGGCTATCCTAGTTTTCAATGCAATGCTAGGCATGCAGAAAGCATCCCCCAAATACCTGTGGGCTGCTGGTTGTTCAGGCTCCTGTTGGTTTTTCTCCTTATTAACATAATGAGTTTACTTAAAAGTTTGTCTACACCAGTTGAGAAGGAGATATGATGTTCTGAGTCTTATACAAGGTTGGATAGCCTATAACCACCGTACTTGACATTGTTGATGCAGCTGATTGGCAGATGCAGCATCGTGGTCCTGTCTTCCTCAGGAATTGTGATGTACATAAAGGCTATCATACGTTGAAGACCTACTATGAGTCTGGCTCTGTACTGTACATTTGACATTTGTAGCTCAGATTCTCACGACCTGGCAAGGTGGGACTTACTATCCTCTTTTTCCAGATCAAGTGACTGGGTTGAAAGATTGTTGCCTTGCCCAGAGCCACATTAAGCAAAGGCACTGCCAAGGTAACGATCTAGGTCCATCTGCCTCTAGAACTCTTGGACTCAACATGCCCCAAACTGCACCCTCCCATCCCCTTAACTGCCACTGTTTTATTTCAGGAGTCACCATCATTCAAGAGAGTTTTACCGTAGCTCTTTATTTGTTCTTTACTCTTCTGTTAAACCTTTTTCTCAGAATGCATCCTCCAAACTATAGCTGCAATAGTTAAACTAAAAGCAATTTTGATCACTTCTAAATTCCTTCGGTGGCTCTCTCTTTATGGTAAAAGGGATAAGACATTCTATGATATAAAGCCAAACCCCTTAGCCTACCCCTACCAGGCTGTCATCATCTAACCCCTTTTGCTTCTCTAGGCTCTTTTTGGCTCGCTCATCCTCCCTTCCTGCCAAAGCAACCTTCGTGAACTTCCTTGAAGATGCTCTACTCTCATTTTGCATACTCTGTTCTCCAAGTTTTAATGCCATTCCCCCCTTTTTGTTCTGGGTTAATTTACACTTGTTCTTTAAAACTCACTTTACCCATTCCTCTCAAAAGTATGCCCAGACATTCCTAGATTTTATTAAAAGATCCTCCTCTATTTCCCTCCTCTGAGTACCTTAGCACCCTGGTTACCGATGCCTCTATCATGGTGCAGCACTCTGCATTCTGTTTACAATTTTCTTCTGTTTCTCTCACTTGACTCTAAGGCCTTGTGGAACAATGATTACATATGCTCCCAGTTCAGAGCAGGAGCCGAACTCCTGCCTGTTAAATAAGTGAATGAGTTTTGGGGGATGAACTGCATCATAGTTAGAATATGATGGAGGAAGGGAGGGTATCAGGAACAGTAAGTGGGTGGAAGCATTGGCTGGAGGGTAAGGATCACCACGGGGAGTTGGTATAATGCTTCTTCTACATTCACTTCTTCCCGCCACTCCTAAAGGCATGGAGGATACCCCGCCTCTGCTTCCAGACAGTGATAATCCTACTGGGACTGTCTGGGCCAAAGCCTTGCCTTGAGTCTCATCTTCGGAGTCCAGTTTTCTTTTGGCAAGACGAGGACAGAGAAAGACTCGCACCTTGAAGTTCCCCTGCTATGGAATGTGTGTTGGGACACAACTGAGAGCCAGATGGAAAATGTGTCCGAAGTCCTAAGCCAGGCTGGAAAGATAGGTAGATGATAGTGAAGTCCATCCCTCTGTTTCAAAAATAGTTGGCAGCAAAAGTAATCCAGGATCATACATCTGAAGTGTTGGAAAAGTTAGCAAGACTCAGAGGCTGAAAGGAAGGTAGCTGAGATGAAGAGGAAGTGACTATCTCTCCTCCATTATCTCTGCCCTCCCATCTTCAAGCTGAGGAAAGCATTTCTGTTCTAGTGGGAACATAATGCCTTTACTGAAAGGAATGCCTAATGGTGGGATTTTCAGATGGTTAAACAATAAGGGAGACATTCTGTGGGGTGAGTTGGGCCCCTGAAATCACACCCAAGGGATGGCATTCGCTTTTTCTGCTTATCAGTCCAGCCCTATGTCAGTGTGAGACACAAGGACCAGGAATATTTGATGGAGTTACAGCTGGTGAAACATTTCTCCAGGTATCCTCAGATTTGATCCATACAATAGCCTATTGATGAGATTAGTTCCTCCCCCACCATCCCATTCTACAGGAGAGGAAACAGGTTCACAGAAGTCAGTTGATCTGCCTGAGATCTCACAATCATTCTTCCTTTCAACCGTCCTTTCACTGTTTATTAAGTACCAACATTGCTCCAGGCAACATTTTCCAGCTGAGGATAGATACTATGTAAGACAGACAGCTCCCTGTCCTTAGGGGAGCTTGCATTCTAGTTGGGGAAACAGAAAATAAACATGTGAGTTACAAGTTGATAACAAGGGGTTAAATAAGTAGAAAAATAGCATGAGATGTAAAGAAATGAAGCCTTGGAAACTGGATAGAAAGTGTGTGACAATGAAGTGGTGGTGGGGCCTATGTGCTATTTTGGAAAGGGTGATTGAGGAAGGCTGGTGGAGGAGACAAAGACAGAATTTCAAGGAAGACCTATTCTATGCTTCGTGCATTACACCCACCTGCAGGGAGCTGCTGTAGGGACTTCCTTCTTCCCCCACACCTTTTTTTAGTTTTTCTTCTAAGGAGCTCCCAAGCACCTTTCTTAGAAATTGATATTGCCAGATGCATATTTCTCAGGGCCTGTATAAACAACCCTTGAACTCTTCCCAGGGACAGCTCGGAGATGAGGAAAATGCAAGTGCAAGCCCCACCCTGGCAGTGTGTCGGCAGCTGTCCTGGAAAATAAAAACACAGGCCGTTTACAGATTCAGGAAGCTGAAGTGTTTTATGGGCACAGTCATTAAATGTAAACGCGGACTTGTTTCTTGACAACATCTCCAGGAAGCCATTCACTGGGACAATAGAAGGCAGAGAGGAATCTTAACAGTCTTCAAATATTTGAAGGACTGTCATATGGCAGGAGGACCAGCCTTGCTGGGGGCAGCTACAGGGAATTAAAGCAGGGCCAGTGGCAGGAAGCAAAAGGGAGGCAGGTATCAGCTTGGCACTGGGAAATATTCTCTAACAATCTCAACTGGCCCACAGTGGAGTAGGGTGGCCTTGAATGGGGGGTGAGACGCCTCCCTTCATCACTAGGGGTATGCAGTACAGGTAGAAGGTTCGCCTTCCTTAGTACAAGGAATGATTTGATAGATTCATTCATTTAACTCATGCCCATGAAACATTTATGCACTAGGCACAGATGCAGTAGTGAAAAAGACATAAAGATCTCTGCTTTCATGAAATTTCCATCCTAGTGGTGGAGACAGGCAATAAACAAGTGAACAGATAGCTACAAAGGTAATGGTAGCCAGTGATGGGTGCCATTGTTCCAATAAAAGGGAATGTAAAAGAATGACTGTGTATTTGTGTGTGTGTGTGTGTGTGTGTGTGTGTGTGTGTGTGTGGTGTGTGTAGTAGATTGTGCTTTATTGGGTGGCCAGAGAAGATGTTTCTGAGATGATAACCTTTGAGGTATGACCTAAGTGATCAGAAGGACCAGCAAGGACAATGGCCTGGAGGTTGGAAGTAGCTTGGTGCACTCAGAAGCAGAGAAAAGCTCAATGTGGTTGGTGTAGTGAGCAGAGGGACAGAGCAGGAGGCAATGAGAGCAGGCAGAGACCAGATCCCCACAGGTCCTTGTTGACCTTAGTAAGGTGGTTTGGTATTACATGAAGGGCACTGGAACGTCCTATCCAATTGCATTGGAGGAGCTGTAGCAAGATGACTTTTGTTTGGAAGGTTAGACTGGTCTGAACCCTGGCATCAGAATGACCTAGGGGTCCACAGTTGGGATCCATTGGTCTAAGTGAACTCTAAAATTCCTTTCATGGTAAGGATTTGAGGTAGTGATATGAGCTTCCATATGGGATGATACATTTTGCTCAGGATATCTGAGAATGCATGCCCCATTGGAATTTTGCTAACATATTATCTAGAAGCCAGTTTATTAGGGTGGGTAGGCTCTAAATAAGCTACTTCACTTCAACAACTATTCAGTGGATTATCTTCTATGTGGCAGGCACTAAGCATGCACAAGGGGTAAAGCACAGTGCCTGGAAAACAACAGGTACTCCATGAATACTGACTGAATAAATGAATGGACGAATGTGCCAGACATTCTGCTGGGCAGCAGGGACAAAGAGATGAGGAAAAGATGTGTGAGAGATAGTACAGATGCCTCTGTCTTTACCAGCTCATGGGATATGGTTTGGCTGTGTCCCAACCAAATCTCATCTTGAATTGTAGTTCCCATAATCCCCATGTGTCACAGGATGGACCCAGTGGGAGGTAATTGAATCTTGGGGGGCAGTTAACCCCATGCTGCTGTTCTCATAATAGTGAGTGAATTCTCATGAGAGCTGATGGTTTTATAAGGGGCTTTCCCCCCTTTGCTCGGCACTTCTCTCTCCTGATGCCACGTGAAGAAGGATGTGTTTGCTTCCCCTTCCACTACGAATGTAAGTTCCCTGAGGTATCCCCAGCCCAGTGAAACTGTGAGTCAATTAAATCGCTTTCATTTGTAAATCACCCAGTCTGGGGCAGTTCTTTAAAGCAGCGTGAGAATGGACTAATAAATCATGCGAAAACAATTGCAGTAGGAGTGTTTGCAAACTGCTATTTGAAGAGCAAAAAGATGGAAAATGTAAGAGAAAGGGATATGTGTTTGAGTTTGGGCATTAGGATACCACAGGGTGTTCCTGCAAAAGGCAAAATGCAGAGACAATGCTGGAAGCATTTGTAAAATCTAAATTCTTTGCTTCCAGACTGTTGGGTTCTGGCTTCTGGTGTCACAGGGGAGTCTGCTTTTGATTTTATAGGTACAACAGACAAAACACTGGATGGCCAGGAACAGAAACTTTGAGACTTTTCAGGAAGATCAAGCAGCTTGGACACAGGGCCTTCTGGTTTTCTCCTTTGATGGGAAAACAGGGAGGATTCTGCTAGAAAAGTTTATCAGAACTTTGACATCTACCAGCTTTTGTAGCCTGCCAAATCTCTGTGTGCTGTGCTCTGTATTAACCTAGTCAAATTACCATCAAGTGGCCTGAAGCCATAGCCAAATCGGCCTCACCGTTTTCCTCGCCCTAATTTAATCAGCTGGGAGTGGATTTCTGAAATTGCCTGTAATCCATCGAACACATGTCTAAGAATCTAAACTAAACAATTAACCCTTTCCTGGGGCCAACAAACCTTCTGTAGAAGATAGAGTTTTGGTGTCTGCAATTGGATTTAAATTTTTGTAACTTCTGGGAGAAGAGGAAGGAGAAGGAATTTTGCCTCATCATCATTATGGTTGAGACACCGCTAGATGTTACTATTCATGACTTCTGCACACCAATTCTGTGAGATAAGTATTATTAACTCCATTTTAAGCATAGGAACAGAGAGCTTCAGAAGGATTGAGGAACATGGTCAGGGCCACAGAGCTTAATAAATGGCAAGCCTATCACGAAGATATAGTCTTTCCCCCATAAACCCCTTTCTGCTCCAGAACTGTCCAGAAAGCAATATTTACATTTATACATCTTGAAAATTTCCAGTGCTTAGAGATGGAACAATGCCATTCTTGGGTGCTTATGTCCCAGGTAGGCATTCTTTATCTTGGCTGCCCACTGGAATCATCTGGGAAACTTAAACCTCTCTCTCCCTCTCTCTCTCTCTCTCTCTCTCTCTCTCTCTCTCTCTCTATATATATATATATATATATATATATGTATGTATCCCTGGGTCCCAATCCCTGGAAATTATAATTTAACTGGATTTAGAAATGTAGACTTGGCCTTTGATTTTTTTTTTTTTTTTTAATGAGGTCTTGCTCTGCCATCCAGGCTGGAGTGCAGTGGCTCAATAATAACTCACTGCAGCCTTGAACTCCTGGGCTCAAGCTATCCTTCTCCCTCAGCCTCCCAAAAGATGGGACAACAGATGCATACCACCACACCTGGCTAGTTTTTACTTTTTTTGTAGAGGTGGGATCTCACTATATTTCCAAGGCTGGTCTCCAGTGATCCTCTAGCCTTGGCCTCCCAAAGTGCTGGGATTATAGGCATAAGCCACCATGCCTTGACTGCCTTTGCTTTTTATCAGCTCCCCACTTGATGAATGTGTGTCGGTCTCTCAGCTTCAACCAAGAGGGGAGCAGGACCCAAATGAAAGGAATGAGTTGGAGAGAGCTACTGGGCTGTGGCTACTGGGCTGTGGAGGGTCAGCTGTGGAGGATCACCTGTGTAGGGGCATCTGGAGAGTCAAGTGCATATGGTCCAAGGGATCAAACAGAATTAAGATCCCAGGTCTAAATCTCAGAATAGTGGGCAGGCCCAGAAATGGGGGGGCTTCAAGTGGTTGGTAGTGTTGAGGGGGAAGAGCTACATAATCCCAGTGAGAATTGAGTTTGGACTGGGGTTGAGGGAATGGGAGACACCAGAAAAGGCTCCAGCATCCTAATAAAGGATGGAAGGCTGTGGCCTGGAAGGAGCCCCAGTGAGCTGAAGATTTCAATTAGACTGCGTCCTAGAGAGATACAGGGATACAGCCACAGGATAATAAAGAAGACAAAGATGACGATGATGATAAGAGAACATCTGACATTCATTAGGTGCCAGAAAAGCTCTTACCAGGATTATCTCTTCAAGAGTGGATTGGATGGTAGCTACCCTCCCCCACCAAGAGATATGTTCATGTACTAATTCCTGAATGAGTACATGTGACCTCATTTAGAAATAGGATCTTTGCAGACATAATTAGGGTAAAGATCTTTAGATAAGATTATCCTCTATTATCTGGCTGGGCCTTAAATCCAATGCCGAATGTGCTTATTAAGAGACAGGTAGAGCAGCCTGGGTGAAAGAGACAGGTAGAGGGAGATTTGAGACAGAGAAGAGGAGAGGCCATGTGCAGGTAGAGCAAAGATTGCGGCCACAAGCCAAAGAATCCCTGGAGTCACTAGAAACTGGAGAAGGCCAGGAGGGATTCTCTCCTAGAGCTTCTAAAGAAAGCATGGCCCTGCTGTTACTTTGATTTCAGATATTTAAGCCTCCAGAAGTATGAGAAGATACATTTCTGTTGCTGTAAGCCACCTACTTGGTGGCAATTTGTGGTGGCAGCTCTAGGAAACTAATTCATCCCTCTTAATCCTCACCTCAACTCTGAGGTTGGCACTATTACTACTTCTATTTTATTAAGGAAGAAACTGAGACTCAGAGCTTTACAATGTTTTGCACAGAGATTGCAGATTGTGGGCACAAGATGTGAACTTATCTTCAGAGCCTAGGAACACTCCTGCCAGCTATTAGCTCCATAAGGGAAAGAACTGACTACCGAATTTCTGCTAGAACCTGAGGACTACAGAGGAACTAGGGATCCTGCCTTGCCCCCACGGTTTTTAAACCTCAGTGGAGTTTCAGGACACAAAACCAAGGCATGAAATTTCAAGCCAACATAATAGCCAGCACCAGCCCAGGACCAGGAAAAGCATGATGTGCTTTCATTCACTATGTGCCAAAAAAAGACCCAATTTAAAAAAATGGACATCAGCTGGGTGCAGTGACTCATGCCTGTAATCCCAGCACTTTGGGAGGCCAAGGCAAGTGGATCACGAGGTCAGGAGTTCAAGACCAGCCTGGCTAAGATGGTGAAGCCCTTTCTCTACTAAAAATACAGAAATTAGCCAGGCATGGTGGCAGGCGCCTGTAATCCCAGCTACTCGGGTGGCTGAGGCAGGAGAATTGGTTAAACCCAGGGGTGGAGGTTGTGGTGAACTGAGAACATGCTGCTGCACTCTAGCCTGGGTGACAGAGTGATACTCTGTCTAAAAAAAAAAAAAAAAAAAAAAAAAAAAATGGAGATTAAATTTACATGACATAAAATTAACCATTTTAAAATGAATAATTCATGGCATTTAGTGCACTCACAATGTTGTGCAACTACCAGTTCTATCTAGAACATTTTTGTTACCCAGAGGAAATCCTGTTTCCATTAAGCAATGCCTTCTAGTCTCCTGCTCCCTGTGGAGTCTCTCCAGCCTGTTCTCCTCTATGGATTTGCCATCTGGACATTCTGTAAAAACGGAATCATACAATATGTGATCCTCTGCGATTGGTTTCTTTAGCTTAACATAATGTTTCTGAGATCCCTCCACGTTGTGGCATATATCAATACTTCATTACTTTTTCTGGCTGAATATTCTACCATGTGTCTATGTCACAATTTTTCATCTGCTGATGGACAGTTGGGTCACCTTTTGACTGCTGTGAATAATGCTGCTATGAACATTATCATACAAGGTTTCGTGTGCACAAATGTTTTTATTTACCTTGGGTATATACTTAGGGATGGACTTGCTGGATCACATGATAACTTGTAATGGGGAACTGCCAAACATTTTCACAGTAGCTGAATATTTTTCAACCACATGGATTGAGTCCTGGCAACATGCCAGACATGATGTTTTAAGTTTTGATTGAATGAAATCCTTGATCCCAGTCTCTGAGGGATGTATTATGTCCCTCATCTTACAGATGAAGAAACTGAGACTAAAAGAGGTGAAATAACTTTCCCAAGATTGTGCTTGTGAGGAGCAAAGATGCAAACCTAAGTTCATCAAACCCTAAGTTTGTGCCCTTGGTCACAATGTCCTATTGCCTCTCGCTGTTCTCACTGGTGTAAAACACACTGAGGAAAAGGAGAGGATGAAAAGCTGCCTTTGTATATTCCATAGTACCCAGCACAGGGTGGTATATTGAGTGTGTTTTCGGTAAACACTTGCTGAAGATGGCTAAGAATCTATTTGATGAGTATAACAGTATCTATCCATGCTACTTATTTTTTGTTTTGAGATGGAGTCTCACTCTGTCACCCAGGTTGGAGTGCAGTGGTGCAATCTTGGCTCACTCCAACCTCTGCCTCCCAGGTTCAAGCGATTCTCCTGCCTCAGCCTCCCAAGTAGCTGGGATTACAGGCGTGCACCACCACACCTGGCTAATTTTTGTATTTTTAGTAGAGATGGGGTTTCACCATATTGGCCACCCTGGTCTCGAACTCTTGACCTCGTGATCCGCCCTCCTCAGCCTCCTAAAGTGCTGGGATTACAGGCGTGAGCCACCACGCCTGGCCTCCAAGCTACTTTTTACCTCTTTGTTGAATATTTTAATACATTAGTGACAATCTTAACATAAACAGGATTTAGCTAAACTCTCTAATATGGCTACAAATCTGCTCTTCTGGAAAGGCTTTATAATGTTAGCCAGCAATGTTAGCCAACTTAGCAGCATTGTAGGAGAGCCCTACAATATAAGACCCATCACATATAAGACCCTGTTGGAGATTTGGGTTGAGGACCCACCTTCAAAGTACTTTAAAATGTTGAACCTGCAGGTGTGGATGAGATTACCAAGAGACAGAGCAGAGAGAAAATGAAGGCAGTTAGTTTTTGGCAGAAAAATTGGGAGACATTCATGTTTGGAAAGTCCTGGAGAAAGAGGAACTTGCTGAGAAAGCTGAGAAGGCACAGTCTCAGAGGTGGAAGGAGAGTCAAGCTCGTGGGGTCAGTCCCAGAATAAAAAGAAAGGGAGATGGCCTCCAGTGACAAATGCTGCTGAGAGTCAAAAGAAAATAATACAGTGCAGTTCCATTTAAGCGGGCCTCGTGAATTCATGCATGGATCAGAAAGGCTCACCTTTTTCCTAAAATGCAACTCTGATCATATCACTTCCCTGCCAGAAAATCTTCAGTGGTCCACAGCTATCTTTAGGATAAAGCCCACGAGGCTTGCTCAGCCTGTTCCGTCTGCCTTCTCCAGCTGCACTGCTCCTAACTCTTCCCAGGTGTCTGCCATTCCCACTTGTTTGTGTTCCTTTTGTTTGTTTGCTTGTTTTTGTTTGTTTTTTTGAGACAGAGTCTTGCTCTGTTGATCAGGTTGGAGTCCAGTGGTGCAATTGTAGCTCACTGTAGCCTAAAACTTCTGGGATCAAGTAATTCTCCAGCCTCAGCTTCCTGAGTAGCTGGGACTACAGACGTGCACTACCACGCCTGGCTGTTTGTGGTCTTCTTAATGCTTTCTGCTCAGCTATGCCTCTGTGCCTTTGTCTGTTTTCTCAGCTGGCAATGCCTTCTTCTTCCTGTTCACTCAATGAGGTTCCATCCAACTCCAGCCTTTACTTTTGGACGAAGTCCTCTATGACCCCTGTTCTTGCCCCGGAAGTAGTTCTGAACTCTTACTCCACCATTTCTAGTTGGACTTTGGGCAAACCTTCTTTAAAACCTACATCTCCCTATGCAGGAATTGCTTATTTACAAGCTGTGTCTGTTTGCAGAAGTGAGCTTCACGAGGGTAGAGCCCATGTCTCACTGCGTTTTGTCTCCTCTGTTCCAAGGTTTGCAGTCACTCCTTGATGAATGAATGAGTAAATGAATGAGTAGATGAATGACCAGCTGAGAAATTCCAAAGGTTAGAACTGGCAATGTAGGACACCTGTGTAGGACAAGCAACCACCAGCTGGCACCTGCCTGTTTCTGGTCTGAAATGGAAGCACGCCCAGCCCTCTTACCCCTCAGACAAACACCTGTGATGACTTTACCTGTCTCTACAAATCATTTTTATACGTGAGGGAGCTCAGGATAAGCATGGCTTAGTGAAAAGACAGGGGCTGGAGGCATACACACTGGGGTTTCCTTATTCCTCAGATCTGATCTATGAACTAGGAATGGTATCTTCTACCTTTTTATCTTCAGCCAACACTGAATGTATGCTACTATGCTATGCTAAGTTCTGGGCTAAAAAGAAAAACAAG
The DNA here is from genome assembly GCA_036589455.1 of Ateles fusciceps. Taxonomy (NCBI): domain Eukaryota; kingdom Metazoa; phylum Chordata; class Mammalia; order Primates; family Atelidae; genus Ateles; species Ateles fusciceps. The sequence continues at coordinate 7,395,311 of JAZHEH010000113.1, forward strand.
AAAAAAAGAAACCAATCATGCTATTCAGGAGTTCCCACTTCTTGAGAAGAGTTTCCAGGGTTTTTGTGGCAGATGGGTGTAAAAAATGAAAATCATAACAACAACCCCTTACTGAGTGCTGGCAGTGGATGGAGCAGGGCTCCATGATAGCTACCTTCTGTAATTATCATATTGAATGCCCAGAGGAAATCTGCAAGGAAGGCATCATTAATTTTCCCATTTTGCAGATGAGAAAATAGGCTCAGGATTTGGGCACCTGTCTGGCATGTACTCCAGAGCCATGGGCTTACCTACAGCCCCAGTGGGCTGACCCTCAAATGCACAGTGGGGGACAACAGAGCTGTGTCTATTGTGTTTGGGGCTTAACCATGTCAATTTTCAGCTCCCTGGCTGGGGTTAAGGGGATTTATAAGACCCAGCCACTAGTTTCTAAGCAACATGTTTATCTTTAAAGCCTCAAACCTTTTCTCTTGTGTGAGTTTTTTCTTTTCTTTTTTTTTGTTGGGGGGTAGTCTCTTCTCTTGGGTTTTCCTTGTCCTGCAGGAGAGTAGCTGAGATTCATTGCCTAATATGGTTCTGCAGCCCCTCCTGCTCCAGTGTCTCTGTATTTGGAAAGGGGAGCACCTCCCTGCTTCTTTATAGGGAAAGGGAAATGATTACTCCCAGCAGCAATCCAAAAATTGGAAAAGCAAGGAGTTGAGGAGTGGAGAAGAAGAAACAGGTCCACAGAGAGAAGGCCGGACTATTAGACTTGCTGGTTGGGAGCTGCAAATATTTAGGTAAAAAAGACTCAGAGTGTGTATATTATTTGTATCCAGGCACAGCCCTGCTCCTGCTGAGAAGACCTGGAAGCCAAGGAGCTCGAAAGAGACACGCCAGAGCCTGGAGGGCTGCTAAGAGTAAGGCCGGCCGTCAGGGAATTGGAACTCACTTTGTACATCACACATACATACTTCCTCAAACTTCTGCTAGCTAGTGGGGCATGCAGGAGGAAGACTGGGAAAGGAGAAGGGGCCTTGGTTGTGAACAGGACCCGGAGGGAGAATAGGGATGGGAGTCTGGATGGAAAGTGTACGGCCCTTAGCAAGTAGCTCAGCCTCTCGTTTGGGACTGATGTAGGGGGAAAAGGATGAGGTTTAAGGAGGGTAAGAGGTAGAAGCTTTTGGTCGCACCCAAGTTCTCCTGAAATTGATGCTCTGGGAGACCGCTGAGGGGAGGATGGAGCTACAGGGGATGCAAGAAAAGGAGGGGGCTATATTAGTCCATTCTCATGATGCTATGAAGAAATACCTGAGACTGGGCCATTTATAAAGGAAAGACATCAACTGATTCACAGTTCTGCAGATCTGGGGAGGCCTCAGACAACTTACAATCATGGTGAAAGGGGAAGCAAACGTATCCTTCTTCAAAAGGCAGCAGCAAGGACAAGTGCTGAGAAAAAGGGGGAGAAGCACCTTATAAAATCATCAGATTTCACGAGAAGTCACTCACAATCATGAGAACGGCACAAGGGTGACAACCCCTTGATTAAATTACCTCCCACCAGGTCCCTCCCATAACAATGGGGATTACGGGAACTACAATTCAAGATAAGATTTGGGTGCAGACGCTGCCAAAGCATTTCAGGGGCTAACATCAATCCAGCACCCTCTATGGCCAGATATTATGCTGCCCCATTCTGGAATCAAAACCTTGTCTCAAGCTTGAGGGAGGGATGGTGTCACCATCCCCCTCCCACCTCTGACAACTGTAGATACCACAGATCAAGAGGTCTCATGACTTGTCCTGGATTAATATAGCCAGGTGGTAGTTGGGCTTCAACTCTCGGGGGTCACTGATTCAACAAGCAAGGTCAATACTTGTATGAATAGTATGGAGATCTCGGAGCACAACAATTGCTCTTAGACATAGCATACATGCATGTCTTTTGCAGGAAGTTCTCTTCTCCCTTTTTTCTGCTTGAGAGCACCTGCTCATTCCTGAGAAGTCAACTCAAGCGTCACTTCTGGCTTGAAGCATTTCATTCTGTCCCTAGGTAGATGCAGATGTGAGCAGACATGAGCACATTTCAGACACAGCCTTACTGTATTTCTATAATCATCAATTTCCATCTGTCTTGTGCCCACAAAGCCATAAGCCCTCCAGAGAAAGCAGAGCAGATATTTCTCCATCTCTAGTACCTGCCACAGGAGAATAATCACTAATCATGGCTAATGATCATTGAACACGTACTACATGTTAAACAATCCAAATGCAGCATCTCATTTAATCGTTATATAACTCCATGAAGTACACAGTATTTCTTATGTTCCTTTCAGTGACACATAGAAACCCAGAAATCACAGAGGCTTAAGAAAATGAAGTTAATTTATTGCTCTCATAAACCAGAAATTCCTGACTGGGAAGTGGGATGTCTATAGTGGGTGCCACTGGAGCCCTACCCAGTGTCCAGGTCCCTGCTGGGACAAAGGGCTCACAGCTACCCCCCTTTCCAGAAAATTGATTTCTGCAGAATGGCTGGGGGGGAGGAGAGATGGGTGGCAGTGGTGGCCTTTAGCCAATTACTGCCTCATATAGATACTAAGGCCACTCTCCCCACTCGCTTCCAGGAAGACCTAGCTTCGTGTGCAATTCAAGCTCTAGGCTCCTGTGGAATCTTGCCATGGCTTAGTACCTGAAACCACATCCTTGGTTATTTCCTTTTCCTGTCCTCTCCTGCTTTTCACACTTCCTTTTTCCTGAGATCCCTCCTTCAGTGAATCACACAGACTTTAATCCCTGTCTCAGCCTTGGCTTGGAGGAAACCCGGTCCAAGGCAGTAGATCTCTGCTCCACACACTTAATCAGGGATTCTGGCTGACAGCTGCTCTGTATTCAACACACAGCTTCTGAAGTCACCTTGGGGCTCAACATTCTGCCAGGAGACCAGGAAAGGAAGAAAGAGAGCAGACAGCAGTAAAAGAGGTTTTCTGAGTCAGGTCGGGACCTGGTACCCACTGCTTCTACGCACATTCTTTTGGCCAATGCTTAGTCACAGCCACACCAAATTGCATGGGAATCTGTGCAGTAAGTATAGGCTACCTCTGGGCTAGGAGAAGAGAAAAATGGGTCTTGTGACCAGCTGAGAAAGTCTCTGTAATGACAGACTCTGTGATGACATCCCATTTTAAAGATGAGAAAACTGAGGTTTCGAGGCTTTAATTAATTTGCCCAAGGTTGCAAAGTCAAGACACAGGCAATCTAATACCAGAAACTGTGTGCTTGACCACTCTGTACGTTACTTCCTGTAGTCAAGGGTTGTTGAATATGGTCAGTGACAGGATGCTGAGGTTCTTGTTTGCTGCAGGTCCCTTGACCCCATGGCTGTATGGGCAAGGCTTTGCATTAGCAGTGTGTTGAAACCCACTCTGTCTTGGCTGAGACGTCCCTCATTTAAATTATAAAGTAAATTAGAAAAAAACACCTCTGCTCTACTTCTTCCCAGAGACCATCTGAACAGAATATTTCCAAATTTCAAAGATCAAGGCACAAGCTACCTGTAAAGATGAGGGTGGGAAGAAAGGTAAAATAAAATAACTTTAAAATGGCACCAGTTACTTTCCCTCCAAGGGTTTAGAATTCCTGCTTGGACCTTCACAAGGCTGGAACTTTTGATCCTATATTTCACTCTCCTCTCATGGCAGCCTCCTGGTGGCTCACTCCACCCTAGCCAAAGTCACTTCTCTCTGAGTGAGAGAGAGGAGGGGGTTTCCAGGATGGATCTGGCCTGAGATCGCCTGCATTCACCTTCTAGCTCTATCAATTCATGGCTCTGTGACTTTGAACTACTAGCTTACCTTTTCTGTGTCCTAGTTTTGGTCTGTAAAATTGTGATAATAATACCAGTATCGTAAGTTTGTAGAGAGAATCAAATGAGTGTCTATTTCACCTAGGACAGTGTCTCTGCATATTAGCATGATGTATGGGTTTGTAGTTATTATCGTTATTCTTTAGCAAGCTCCTTCCGGGCCCAGGGTTTAACTGTAGGGAAAGCCCTCTACAGTTCTAACTGTGTCATCTTCCTACAGGGTTCACGGTCATTGTCACATCCCTGGGGGAGCCCTTCTTCACACTCAGCCTCGGTCTGGCCTCCTCTACCCTTATTTTGCAAGGCTTGGATTAGGTTGAAGCAAAAGAAGGACTCACTTTAGGGTGCAAAATTTTAAGTGAGTGCCCATAAAACCCCCTTCATAATCAAGATAAGTAGTATTTTAATGCAATTCTTTAACATATCATAATTAATGCAAAAAATTCAAGGTGAACGAAATTGCACATTTTAAATAAAGACCCATGCTGTTCTGAGCCAAGCTGGTGTCTGAAGGAAAAGGAAAAACGTATGCTCCAGGCTTTATTGGAAGCAAGCGCTCAATAATATTTTCAGTGTCTACTTCTTTGCTTATCTTGCTTTCACTGGAGAAAATTGTCATGTTTGATAAATTCATGTGACCAAATAGCAATCTTACATGATTTTTTAATTAGCTTAAACTGTAATAAAAAAGATAATAAATTCTGCTTGGTAATAAATAAAATATTTAAACATAAAATAATGTGAGTTTTAATAACCTACTTTTAAATTGTTCAATAATTTTCAACTACTTTAATGTTCTGGGAAAAATAACCATTAAAATATGCAAACTCATGTCATAGTGGTACATATTTCCCTTTTGAATTTGGCTCCAACATACTTGACATGATGCTTTGGGTTTTGTTTACATGTTGGACAGTTTCTTGAGCACCAATGTTTTGTATGAATTCTGATGTTTCTTTTCCCTGGTTGTTTTTGCTCCACCTTAAATTTTGCACCTGGGGCCAGTGCCTTCTTTGCCTGCCCATCATCCTGGCTTCATTCTTTGGTAGTGTTGATCAGAACTACAGTTAAGTAGTTGGTTGTACCCTTTGATCAGCATCTCTCTGTTCCCATCTGCCCCCTTGCCCCAGCCACTGGTAACCACCATTCTACGCTCTACTTGCTCTACTCTCTACTTCGACTGTTTTTGATTCCATGTGTACATGAGATCATATGGTCTTTTGTCTTTCTGTGCCTGCTTTATTTTACTTAGCATACTGTCTTCCAGGTTTATTCATGTTTCTTCCAATGACAGAATTTTCTTCTTTTTTTTTTTGAGATGGTGTTTCACTCTTGTTGCTGAAGCTGCAGTGCAATGATGTGATCTTGGCTCACTGCAACCTCCGCCTCCTGGGATGAAGGGATTCTCCTGCCTCAGCCTCCTGAGTAGCTGGGATTACAGGTGCATGCCACCATGCCCAGCTAATTTTTTTGTATTTTTAGTAGAGACTGGGTTTCACCATGTTGGCCAGGCTGGTCTCGAACTCTTGACCTCAGGTGCTTCCACCCGCCTTGGCCTCTCAAAGTGCCAGGATTACAGGTGTGAGCCACCATGCCTGGCCCAGAATTCCCTTCTTTTTAAAGGCTGAATAATATTATATTGGGTATAGACACCGCATTTTCTTCATCCATTTATCTGATAATGAATACCTAGGTTGCGTCCATATCTTGATTATAGTGAAAAATGCTGTAATAGACATGGGTGTGATCTATTGCCCAGAATGATAACTCTAATAAATAGTAATTCATTGTATATTTCAAATTTACTAGAAGACTAGATTTTAAATATTTTTACCACAAAAAATAATACGTATGTGAGGTGATAGAATTGTTAGATTTAATTATTCTACAATGTGAATATATATAATATAGAGAATTATTATTTGTTAATTAAAAATACAACTTAAAAAATTTTAAAAACAGAACTAAAAAATGTCTACTAAGAAAAAAGTTAATAACGGTACCACTTGTTTGATTCTGGCACAAATCAGCTCCCTGAGGGCACAGGAAAGGCCTGCTTTCCTCCCCGCTGTCTTTCCTCTGCTGCCATAGTGCCTGACCCCTAGCAGGTGCACAAAAACCATGTGCCGAACAAATAAATGAGTAGATTTCTAAAGAGGCTGCTCTAGGGTGAGTTTGTGGTTTCAGTTAATTCTTCCAAGTGTTTAAGAAGGTAAGCATGTATTGAAAATCTTCTGAGGGCCAAGCGTTGGTTGTGCCACTCTAGGGATGGTAAAGGCCATGCCTTGCCTGTCTGTGGGCTTGACTGGTGGTGAAGATTGATGGACACCCAGTTGCATGTTGACAAGAGAAGTGCTGAGACAGGAAGGCAGTGGGGTGGGGTAGGAGGCTGTGAGAACACAGAGGAGGAAAAGGAGGCCACACTGGAGGTTCAGGGAAAGGCCGGTTTCGAGAGGATGTCTGAGCCATGTTATGAAGAAAGAGGAGGAGATGGGTGGGTGGACAAGTGGGGGAATGGAGTTTTGGACAGAGCGTACAGCAAACACAAAGGCCTGGGACCAGGCACCAGCATCCTACATATACATGGGAACTTCTAGAAGTTCGGCATTTTGGGGCATAGATCTTTCGCATAGATCAAAGCTCTAGAGCTCTGCTTGGACAGGCTTGGAGAAATGGGCTGGGGAGATTCCCACAGTGTCAGGACTTCCATTGTCTTTTGGGGTGTGTGCCCATGTAACCTCTTTCTCAAAGGGAATGAAGGAGGATTCCACAGGTTGGTTTGGCGAATGCATGTCCAGTTGATTTCTGAGACACTTAGACTCATGGCTCATAGACTCCCAGATGTCTGGGAGAAGCAGAAAGTCATCTATGATGTGGAATATACAACTGAAACTCAGCAGAAGCCTGAGTCTAGAGCTGAAAGTGGCTATGGTGCTAAAATGCTTTCCCAAAACTCAACTGCAACCAGTTTGGCATGTCTCTCCCCCATCCCCCTGATATGTATCCAGGGTTGTTACCTGCCATTGGACTGTCACTCACACCAAATAGGGGTTTAGTAGCATCCATTTCCCTCTTGAAGTAATCTCAGCCAGTCCCTGACAGGAGGCAGAGTGCAGCTGCCAGGCCTGAGCCACATTTGTTTGTTACAACTCTCTGGTCCAAAGTCACAGTTGAAGCAGTGGACACCACCCCTTTGCCAAACAATTGTCAGCCCCCGGCAATGTGCTGGGATTGCTTATCACAAAGGCTGGTGGGGCTTCCTGTCATAACTTTGCACAAGGCGTGGGGTTATCTTTCAGGAACCTTTGGAGTTGAGAGCTGAGTCGTGAACCCTTCCTTGCGGCCCATTTCATCCTGAGATGAGTGTGATCAGGGAGATGAAAAGGGCCCTGCCCAGGTTGTTAAGGTTTACATTATCAGCTCCTTCAGCTTATATAAAAGAGACATTTGTGGTGGCATTTGACCCCACAGAGGAATCTGAGCCATCTGATTGCAGTTATGAAATCCTGCAATCTGCCTTTCTCTGCATCTGTGAAGCATAAACTGCCAGAGGTGGCAGCTTCCCTTCAATAACCTGGCTTCAGCCCTGAGAGTTCAACAAAAGACATCTTGCCAGGAAGGAATGGCATCTGGTCTCACCAGCCAGGCTGAAAAACCCAGCAGGTCTGGGTTTTTCATATTTTACGAAAGAAGACCTTTTCATATTTACGAAACTTAACCCTCCTCCAAGTGTGGAGAAACCTGGCTTCTGTTTTTTTTTCTAGCTGTATGACCTCAGCTGAGCACTTGGTCACTCTAAGCCTCAGTTTCCTCGTGAATAAAATGGAAACGATTTTGCCTGTCTTTTAGCATCAGTGGTAATGCACGAGAAAGCCCAATGCACAGCAGATGCTTGCTGCTGCACATGCTTCTCTCCTCTGTGCTCAGTCTCTCGTCTGATCAAAATTGGAAAAGGAAGTACAACTTGGACAGAGGCATTTGGGAAGTGGGGCTCAGATACTAACTGCAGATACTGAGCTTTGACCCCAGTGTTGGGTCTTTCTTAGGACATTTGCTTTCCTTTTCAAACAGGTCGACTTTTACAAGTGGACTTTAGTTCACATTAATTATCCTATTGTAAAAATACAAATTTATTTTGTCATCTGCAACTTTGAGGAACTAAGCGTAGGTGCACTGAGCCTCAGTTTGGCCTCTGATCCATGTTTGTCTCCAGAATTTTCCAAGGCCACCTGTGGAACTGGAATCCTCCAGCCAGAGCACTTCTCCCAGTGACCCCGTTCCTTGCAGCTGGCACCCAACTGTCATATCTTGGGGCTAACGTGGTAGTTTCTCCACCCAGTTCTGACTGTGACCTCCTGGATGATTCTAGGCAAGGTCTTCTATCTCTCATGCCCTCTGTCTCTGTAAAATGAGGAGCTCCCATGGAGTATTTTTCAATGTCTCTTTCAGCCTCTATTGAGGTATCTTCTGTTTGTACACCCTCCTTGAGACAGCTCTTGTCCACTGATTAATACTGGCTTGTCTCTCAGGCTTCAGTTTACATTGATCATCCAAATGTCTCCTTGATCCACACGTTTTGTTGGCAGGCAGACCTAAGCTCAAATCTTAGTTTTGCCTCTTGCAAACTGTGTGACTTTGGGATGATTCATTTATTTCATCCCTCTGGACCTCAGTTTTTTTTTTATCTATAAGATGGGTAAGCAGCCAAGGAGAACACAAAAGCAAATGAGTTTGGCCATGTTTCCATAACAATTTACTGATGGAGATTGAAATTTGAATTTCACGTAATTTTTACATGTCACAAATAGTATATTCTTTTAGTTTTTTCAACTATTTTAAAAAAACGTAAAAATCGTTCTTAGCTTGTGGGCAGGCTGTACTAAAACAACAGGAGTCCAGATGTGCCCTGAGGACTCCAGTTTGCTGAACCTGTTCTAGTCTTTTCTTCCTGGCCAGGGGCTGCAGAAGCTGAGTCCATTCTTCCAGGACTGCTTGTCTTCAGAGCTTATCACTCAAGCCTGGGAGGAAGGCAAGAGGCTCTCCCTGTTGTTCGTGCTGTTCAGGCAGCTCCAGCCTCCCTTTGAGAACTGCACAGGAAGAGGGGCTTTTTCGAGCTGTCTTCCTCCCAGTCTCAGCTCACACCCGGGTTTTTGGCATTGTGTTAGATAAATTTGCTAATAGCTGACTGGTCCATACAACTTTCATTATGTAGCCCCCGTGCATCAAGATATGAATGTCTAAAGTGAGGGGAACTTCAGGCCAAATAGTAAGCCTGTAAAAGTTCATGCATCTGAAAAATTATGCATAGGCTATGTATAGGCATATCATCTACTCCAGTCCTATTATTTACACCCCAAGAACATGGTAAAAACATGTAAAAAAAACCCAAAAAGCCAGACTGGTTGTGCACAGTGGCTCATACCTGTAGTCCCAGCAGTTTTGGAAGCCAAAGTGGGTGGATCCTTCAAGCGTAAGAGTTCGAGACCAGCCTGGGAATCGTGGCTAAACTCTCTCTCTACAAAAAATTCAAAAAAATTAGCTGGGTGTGGTGGTGCGTGCCTGTAGTCCCTGCTATTTGAGGGGTTGAGGTGGGAAGATCACTTCAGCCCAGGAGATGGAGGCTGCAGTGGGCTGTGATTAATTGTGCCACTGGACCCAGCCTGGGTGATAGAGGGAGACCCTGTTTAAAAAAAAATAGTCAGACCTTTTTTCATCATGAAAATGCTACTTCTTCAAAAGTGGGTATCATTGACAGTAGCTCCTTTATGTCCTGGAATTCGGGAAGATAGGACACTGTATATGCCTTTTCAGGGTGGGAGGGAGAGAAAGAAGGGGAGGCTCAGGCCTAGAAAGAGGTCTTTATCATTTCCTCTAGGAATTTTTCTTGGCTCTCTAAGGCAGGGGATTGGCAGGGATAATGAATTCATGGTTCAGCTGGCAAATCCAATTACACTTATTAACAGGGTGACCTTGCCTTGGGCCTGCTCTGTGGTGGGACCTTGGCAGACGAGGAAGAGCCTTCTGTGCCTGGGGCATCTGATTCCACCTTAGGCAGCTGTGAAAGCTGCAGTTAGGGCATTTCCAGGGAGGGCAGGACTGCACCCTTAGATAGAGTCTATGGTACCTAATCTAGAACTAGGATGACCAACAATCCCAGTTTCCCCCAGGACTAGGAGATTTTTCTGGGAGAAAAAACAAAAACAAAAGCAGACAGTCTAGGAAAAACTGGGACAAGTTGGTAACTTTATATCTTGCCTCAGGAAAAAATGAGGCACACGGAGCCCTTGAAGGGATGTAAGTAGTCTCCATTCTTGATCCTCTAGAACAGGCATCAGCAAATTTTTTGTAAAGGACAAGATAGTCAATACTTCAGGCTTTTCAGGCTACATGATTTCTGAGTTGCAACCACTCAGCTTAGCTATGGTGGTGTGAAAGTAACCATAGAGAATATGTAAATGAATGCGTGTGGCTGCATCTCAACAAAGTGTTATTTATAAAAACAGGCTAGATTTGGCTGTGGACTGTACTATGCCAACACTTACTCTAGAAGGCATCTAGTTTTTCTACCTCTTTGTATGCCACATGAATATGCACAAATAGGCACACCCTCTGTAACTTTGTTTAGGAAGCAAGACAGCCTAGTGGTTACAGAGGGCTTGAACTTTGGAGCGAGACAGATCTCAACTTGAATCCCGGCTTTCCCACCTGCTAGTTGGGTGACCTTGAGGATCGCATCTCTTAGCCTCTGAGCCTCAGTTTCCTCATCTAAAAACTAGGAATAATACAAATGGGATCTGCCTGCCAAGATAGAAGGAAGGGGGATTTGGACTTCACCTCTTTATTGAGTAGGTGTCAGAGAACACACAGCCATCTCTAATGCACCACAAGAGTGGACCAGGAGGGGGTAACAAGGTTATTCAGCACTCAATACCTCTGTACCTAGCTCCCAGCTAGTTGTTGAAGCCACAACACTCAGTAAGATGATACATAGCTGTTTTCCTTGCGGGATTCGCTTAGGTAGAAAATTTAGATAGCTAAATAGACAATGATAGTAAACAGGGTTTGAATTCCAGGTAATGAGAATGCAAGAGTGAAGGAAGCTTCTGATTTTTCAAAAGAAAAAAATTTTGTTGATGGGATTACACTCCTTTTGCTGCCTTAGAGAGCAGAGAGGAGCAGCTGCTCAGGAGCTGCCAGGGTTGGTGCAGGTGGCTTCTCCTTGTGTGAACCTGGTGAGGCTGTTTGCTGCAGGGGTATGGGCTCAGGATGTGTATGGATATGTTTGCATGCCTCTCAGTGGATAACCTGTGGGCATGTGGCTGTCTGATGGCAGAGAAATGGTAGCTCTGATGTAACAAGAGACATGCTCACAACTGTGACTTGAAGAAGCACAGACTTTAAGGCTAGAAGAGTCTTAGAGATGCCTCATCCAATTCCTTGTCCTCTTCTCATTTCACAGGTGACTAAATGAAGGACTTGTCCAAAGACTCTCAGCTAATCAGTTCCCTGATTCCTCATCGAAAGAACACATTCCACACACAAGGCCAATCAGATTCTGGGTGAACTCAGCCGTTGAGTTCAGATACTGTTCCCTCACTGGCTTCCCCTGATTTGGGGTTGACAGAGGAAGGCAGTTGAATGTGGGGAAGACAAGAGTGCATGCTCATGAGAGAGGATTGTGCACAGTGCCAGGCATGGTTCTCAGAAAGGGCTGGTTGAGTTTGAATGTGCATTTTGATTATGCTTCATCTAAATTATATTTGAAGCTAATATTTAAAAATTCCAACCTAAATTAAAACTCTTGCACTTTCATTTAAATGAATAAAAACCCCAACTTAAAACTGCATAAACTGGGAGGGCAATCTCAGGGAAGACGCTGTTGTGTTCTAAAGATACCCTTAACATGTTTAAAGTACGAGCTGATTTATGAAAATCTTGGGTGAGTTTCAGAAGTTAGAAAGGACCTTTGCCCAGAATCAAGTTTGTTATGTTGAGAGGAGCATACTGGCATTCTCAACCTGGACTCTTGGTCATGGTTCTGATGCCCAACCACAATGCATGTTGCTCAGTGATGTCCTGGCCTCCTCATGTACCCATCTCTGATATAGCTGTGTTATAGGATACCTAAGGGAATGTCAGTTCCTCTGCCTGGCTGAAGAGGCGTGATGTCTGAGTCAGTCCCACAGTGTTAGAATCTCTTCTCCCAGACAAGATGATGTCAAGTATGAAACCTTTGGTATATGCCTGGCAGATGTTTGGTTTGCATTTCTATCCAGGAGATGCTATCCCTGTGCTTGTCCTGAAAACAACTAAGTCCAAGAGGTTATTATATTGCTTAGAGAAGGCTTCATCTAAAAAATAAAAACAAAACTTTTAATGTATGAGCAATGCATAATCATTGTTGAAACATAAAAACACAACATAGAGAAAATCAAAAAGGAAATTAAAAATTACACTATTCAAATATGACTACTTCTAAAATTTCAGGTGTATTCTAAAAATTTTTCCTATATATGGTATAAATGTATTTTTAAAGCAAAATTAAGAGCATACTGTAAAGCTCTATGACACTGAGCAAGTGGCATGAACTTCCTGAGATTTAGGATTCTTTTCAGCAAAATAGGAGTGATGATAACATGAGGATTATTGCTTCCTCTCAAACTGCTGCTGCCATGCTGTAGGAGACCCAAGGCACATGGACAGGCCGTGCATGAGTGCTCCAAGAACCGACCCTGCAGAGCCCAGCCTTACAATAATCCCAGCCCAGTCATCAGCCACATGAGTGAAAGACCCTGGGTGATTCTAGGGTCTTTTGAGTTCACTTGTAGCTATTTGAGTGTTTCTAAATTAGACCCCAGACACTGTGGAGCAGAGACAAGGCATCCCCCACTGTGCCCTGTCCAATTTCTAACCCACAGAGGCAGTGTGAATAATAAGATGGTGGTTGTTTTACTTTACATTTTGCATATGGTGTGGTTTGTTTTGCAGCAATAGTGTCTATAGCTGGACTGTTAACTTGGAGGAGAACTTTAGAGCAAGCACTCACCTGTGTGCTGTACCCTCTTTCCATTTTCTTGAGGAACTTGTTCTTTGATTCTTTGGGTTGTTTTCTCTATCCTGACTCTTCTGTCCCCTCCCACTCCCCCATTCAGCCTAAAAGCAGAGTCATGCCTTCTGCAAGGGGAAAATCCCTTCCCCTGTCTCCCTCATTTTGAACTACAATCTTTCCCTCACCAATTCCTTATCAATTCCATTCTTGAAAGGGCATATTGTACTTCCTATTTTGATTGAGTTGAGTCTAGTTTGTGCTATTAATATTCTCGTGTCCAGCTCATCAGAAGACGCTGCCCAAAGACCATTTTATGCCACTTGATCTTGCTCAGTGAGCTTAAAGTTCTCTCTCCCTCAGTTTTCAAGTTACCTGCATCTCTCCTGTGACTCCTCTTTCCTTACTGAGTGTTCTTTGGCAATTTCCTTCTGTTTGCAGTCTCTAAACTACCCCTGGATGGTCTCTTCTCTATTGCTGTTGTTTCAATGATCATCTCTGTTTGGATGATTCTCAAATCAACACCTCCAACGAGGAGCTCTTGAGCCTCCAGTCAATGTTTAACCTGTGCAAAAGACACCTCTAGTCATCTCTTCAGTGTCTCACACTTAAGACTCACAGGACTAAACTTAATGTGCTCCTCTCTTTAAAATCTACTTCCTTTTTTTTTTTTTTTTCAATTCATGACAATGTCAGATGTTCAGTCAGGCCTTAACTTTTGGAATTGAACAGATCTGAGTTGAATCATGATTCAGCCACTTAATAGATAGGTGTCCCTGCAGAGTTTACTTCACTTTTCTGAGTCTCAGCTTTCCCTCTGTAAAACAGGGATAATTACGTTCTTACTTCATAAAAATATGAGGATGTAGTAGTTGTTAGAAAGTGAAACTGTTACCACAGGCTCATACAGAACATTTGGACAATTCTGTGAGGCAAGAGGATTGCTTGCGGCCAGGTGTTCGAGATCAACCTGGGCAATAACTCCCCCCAAAATTAAGAAAATATTAAAAAGAAAATTCCGGCAAGCATTTTGTGATCCAAGGATAAACACTGCTAACATGTTAATGTGCTTCCATTTCTTTTGTCTTTTTTTAAAAAATTCTTTTTTTAGAGATGGGTTTTCACCCTGTTGCCCAGACTGTAATGCAGTGGTGTCATCATAGCTCACTGTAGCCTCGAACTCCTAGGCTCAAGCTATCCTCCCACCTCAGCCTCCCAAGTAGCTGGGATTACAGGTGCACACCACCATACCTAGCTAATTTTTAAATTTTTGTAGCAATAGTGTGTCTTTATGTTGCTCAGGCTGGTCTCAAACTCATCGACTCAGTCTCCCAAAGTTTTGAGATTACAGGTGTGAGCCACTGCACCTAGCCACTCTTGCCTTTGTGTGTGTTTGTGTGTGTGTGTTGGTGTGTGTGTATGCATGAGCATGTGTTAGGAAAGAGGGCTTCTCTGGAGGACTCTGCCATTTTCTTGGCCTCTCAGGGTAGAAGGCTTCACGTCATCCTTTATCTTCTTTCTCATAGTCTCATCCAAGTCACTAACTCTTTCAGTTGTTTTCCCAGATTTCTTCCAGATGCAATATTCCTTCTTCCATACTGCCACTCTCATAATTTATTTATTTTCCCATTTTCAGGCTCTTTCTCCACTTTTTATTCTAAATTCCACATGTCTGGTTTTTCCAAACCAAAAATCTGAATGTGCCTCGCCCTTGCTGAAAACACCTCTCTGACTGCACTCTTTTTCTGGTATCAAGTTCTTTCCTTCCATTCCAGCCTTCTCTCTCATCTTTCCTGTATCCACTCCAGTCATATTCCCTAGAAGAGTCAGGCCTGGTCATGTCTTTGCCCTTGAATATGCTGCTTCCTCTGTCTCAGATATTTGCCTGCTTTGTTTCCCTGGAAAAATCCTACCCATCCACCACATCTGAGCTCAAATGCCAGCTTCTGCATGAAGCTTCCCCATTTCCCTCTACCCCATAAGACAAGAAGCTCTTGCGCTTTTTCCCTCTGTGTACCCTTTATCACCTTGTGTACCCTGTGTACACTTTAGCACCTCTGTGTACCCTTTAGCACCTTGCCACTGCTCTGCCTATACATTCTATAACATATCAGATTATTTGTTCTCTGCGAATTCCTTATGAGAACTGCGTCTCCGGTACCTGGAACAGGACTTGGTACATGAAAGTTGCTCAGTAAACATTTCTTGAATAAATGAATTGATGGGTGGTGTGATGTGGAGTATCAGAAAGATCAACAGATTTTATGGAAGAGGATCTAAATTGTCCTTTTGATTCTTCCATATTTTCACCTGCATGGCTCTAAATATCTCTAAGCCATGTGGGTTTTTGTTTGTTGTCTTTTTAGCAAGGTTGATGAGATGTTCCAATGAAATGATGGAAAGGAAAATGCTATGAAAAATAAAAATAATACACTATGCAAGTGTTCTTTGTATGGTTATTATTAATTGAAAAATAAGTAGCAGCTGATGCTCAACATGGTCTTGCCTGGTGACCATGCTGTGTGCACACGGACTCGGCTGAGAATGAAAAGTCCCACCTCTAATCACAGGAGCTGAGTGACTTCAGACAAGCCCTCCCTCCAGTTCTCTTCTAGGTCAGGTGAGGATGTTTGTTCCCCTTCCTGCCTCCCTAAGCTTCTTGTGAGTCTCATGTTAAACATCCATGTGGACAAAGTGCCTGGAAAGGTACTGGAACTATCCAAACGCACGGTGCTTTTTCTGGTGAACTTGGCACCCTACTAAGAGCACCCTCCATGCTCCTTGCCTGGGATCCCCAGTTTCAATCTTGCTTTAAGTCTCATTTGACTGATGCCATGTCTCCTGGTGCCAAATGAGGCAGGAGGCTAGTTCCTTCTTTTGATTCCACCCCAGTGCTACGGTGGGTTCATACCATGACTTGACTCCCTCAGAAGCTCGCTATTAAATTAACATCTACCTTGTATCCAGAAGGGAAGGACCCTACTTTTCTACTCTCTATTTTTCTCACTGATGCTATATCAGGGAGGCTTTCCCTAACCTTCCCGATAAGGTTAGCCTCCTGAAGTTCAGTAATGTTCTGTTTCTGCTTGTTAACTTTGTAGTTTTATCACAGTTATCATGTATTGCTGTTTATATTTGTTATCAGTGTCTCTCTGGACCATATCTGGTTCACTCCTCTTTCTCCTGTGCCTATCACAGTGCCTAGCACACAGAGGATGTCAATAAATATTTGTTAAGCAAGTAAATTAAAGAATATTCTGAACTTACTTAGTTTCCTCTACATGCACTGTACATTTCTACTTCAGTATCTTTGCTCCTGCTGTTTGCCCAGCGAGGAATGTACCCACCTCAATTACTCCCTGCATGTACACACACACACACTCATGCACACACACACGTGCTTGTTAATAATATGCAATGCAATTACCAAGCACAGTAAGAGCACTTAGTAGGAATTAATACAAGCTGCTGCATGTTTGTCCTACTGAGCCTCTAATCTACGTCTCCTTAATCACCTGCCACTTACTGCCTAGTGCACATAGCATGTGCTCACTCAATGCTCAGTTGCATAAAGGCTTCATCCCTGGAGTCTGTCTTCTTTCATGGAGATGGAATGGCATTTATGGAGCCAAGTGGTGGGTGTTTTTATGCATTTTCCAGATAAAACACTGGTGGTTGACAGTGGAGAAGAAACTTGCCCATTTTGCTTGGTCCTGTGCTTGCATCATGGGCGAGAGTGAGGAGGTGGTGGATACAAAAAGAGCAAGACAGGGCACAGTTCTTGTGCTTCAGGACCTCGAAGTTTGACTCTGAAATAAGCAATGAACTGTAGTGAGCATCCACATCAATCCTAGAGTCAGACAGACATGGTGTGCACCTGGGTGCTGCCACTCATCATTCTTGGTACCTCAGTGACGTACCTGACCACTTTAAGCTTCAATTTCCACCTAAAAATGGGATCCCAGTAGCTGGTGTCACAGGGTGGGTATGCTGCATGGTAAGGGCCAGATTGAGACCACCTGTGAATTGCTGGTCATCTTCCCTGCTTTCTTCCATGGAGAGGTGTGTTGCATTCCTCTCTCTTCACCACGGGGGAAGTAGAGGAAAGATTTCTTCAGTAATCTTTCAAACTTCCCTCCTCTCTCCGTTGTCACTTGCTTGGTGCTCATGCTCTTTTCTGAGATTTTGTGCGAGACAGTGAATACAGCAGGGGAATCACCGTGTGTGAGCCTAATTGAGATGGAGATATTGGCAGCAGGCTCAGCATACAGGTGCCTTGAGAGCCCTGCCAGACGGCTTCTGCAGTTTCATGATCCTCCCTGGGGTAATCTAAGCCTCCATCAATTGGTGTCTCTGGGAGCTGTGCTGTTGCTGCCTGACCAGCCACCTTTCGCTCAGAACCCACAAAGAGTCTACACCAGCATAAGGATGGAGAAGTGCCAGTTTGGTGTTTGATGAGCAAAGTTATTACTTTAGAAAGGCTAGAGCCAGGGGACTGAAGGAATGGGAAAGGAGAGAACCCCCACCGTGATTAAATATTCATTGAACAATCTCGCTGTTGGTGTCAAAAAATGATGGTGATGCCACATAAAATAAAATGAATGCTGAGACTCTAGGTGGTACCAAGGGAAACTTGCTTCCCTCCCACTCCTGGTTCCCACACCTTTCATCAGATGAATGTATTTCCCCTTACACTAAAATATTCTTGCTGTCTGAAGCAGCTTTTTCAAAGGCCAACTCCTGACTTTTCAAATTATATCCAAATGACAGCCAAATGCTCTCTGTGTTCCAATAAGCTGAGTTCACAATATGGATGGGCTGGCCGAGGTAAGAAGTAGTGCTGAGGCTTCCTGTGAACAGAGGGCCTGGGCTAGGAGAAAGGTTCTGGGCTGTGCCAGGCTGTGCAGTGTGCCTCCATGCTGCCACCACCCGTGCCATCCTAATCTTCCCCTTGCTAAGGTTGCTCACGGTCTCCTGCCTGAGATTGTGTTTCTCTGTCCTCTTTCAAATTCAGAGCATTTGACTTTGTGACTCAAGAGTTTTGAAATTCTCTCCTCCAGGGCTTTCGGGAAGCAGTTTTGTGCAATTCTTCTCCTAGCTCTTTGCAACTTCTCATTTTTCCTCCACTGGCCCTACTTTTAGATGCTTTCTTTAGGTTCTTTTTTCATCTTGATTCCCTTTTAGCTTTAAGCATTCTTTCTGAAAGACCACATTCATCTCCTGGATTGTAATCAATAAATGCAGTAAGTGGAGGAATGCTCACCCCCCTCTCAATGATGTCTATGTCTTAATTCCCAGAATCTGTGAATATGCTATTTCACATGGCAAAAGGGACCTCGTAGATGTAATTAATTCAATGATTTTCAAATGGGAAGATGATTATGGCTTATCTGGTTGGGCTCAAAGTAAATGCAACATCCTTATGAGAGGAAAGCAAGAGACATAGAGTCAGACAGAAAGTGACATGACAATGGCAACAGAGGGACAAGAGAGGTCAGGAGATGTATTAGGGTTCCCTAGAGGGACAGAACTAACTTCAGTTAGTTAAGTATTAACTCACACAATCACAGACTCCCACAATAGGCTGTCTGCAAGCTTGAGGAGCAAGGAGAACCAGTCCATGTCTCAAAACTGAAGAACTTGGAGTCTGATGTTTGAGGGCAGGAAGCAGCCAGCATGGGAGAAAGATGTAAGCTGAAAGGCTAGGCCAGTCTCACCTTTTCACGTTTTTCTGCCTGCTTTATATTCGCCAGCAGCTGATTAGATTGTGCCCTCCAGATTAAGGGTGGGTCTGCCTTCTCCTGCCCACTGACTCAAATGTTAATTTCCTTTGGCAACACCCTCACAGACACACCCAGGATCAGCACTTTGCATCCTTCAATCCAATCAAGTTGACACTCAGTGTTGACCATCACAGGAGATGCTTCACTGTTGGTTTTGAAGATGGAGAAAGGTGCTACAATCTAAGGAATGCAGGTGGCTTCTAGGAACTGGAAAGGCAAGGAAATAAAACCGATTATTTCCTAGAGTCTCTAGAAGGAATAAAGCCCTGCTTACATATTGACTTTAGCCCAGTGAAACCCATTTGGACTTCTGACTTCCAAAACTGTGGTATAATAAATTTACGTTGCTTTAAGCAACTAAATTTGTGATAATTTGTTACAGCAGCAATAGAAAGCAAGTACAATAATCTAGCTAAATAAAATCTACATAGACATTTGGTGGTCATGGAAAATGGGAATTAAATCCTGGTTCTGTGTCTTATTAGCTGTGGGACCAAAGGCAGATTATTTGATCTCTATGGTACCAGTTTTTTTTTTCCAACTATAAAATGAAGAAAAGAGAATCTGTTACATGTCAGATAAAACTGGGCTGCTCTGGTCTCCTCCCACCGCATGTCACAGTCAAAAGACTCAGCCACCTGCATGACCAATTATCTCAGAAATGCTATAGGGAATTTCATTCTTAACACGCAGCAAGTTTTTTCAAAATGTCTTTACCAATCTCTTTCTTCGTTTCTGTCATTTTTCTTTCTTGTCTCTCTGTGTGTGTTTAATGGGATGTTACAATGAGATCATTTCTGTCTCTTTGACTTCAGCAAGAAAAAACAATCAGGAAAGACCCTCTGACTTTCAAGAGAGTCCTGCCCCATCTTCACAGGCCTTGCAATGGGAAGGCTGAAAAACAGAATCTTGGGTCATCACCTACCTTTAGAGAGTCCAACTGGAGCCCACAGGCCGAATCCTGTCTGACACCGATTTACACCTATTTTTGTAAATAAAGTTGTATTGGAACACAGCCATATCCATTTGCTTAAGTATAGCCCACTGTTCTTTTCTTTTTTTTAAAAAAAATTGCAGAGTTGAGAATTGCCACAGAGACTGTTTTCCCTGCAAAGCTTAAATAACTCACTATCAGGCCCTTTACAGAAAAACCTTGCTGACTACTGCTTTAGAATTTAAAATAGCTGATCTAACAAGACCATGTGTGGGGCAGGGTTGTGGTGCGCTGTAGAAATTTCTTTCCTGCCCCCTGTGTGGTGAGAGTGGCTTCAAGGACCACTTGAAGTGTTTGATATGTACCCCCCTAGGGCTTAGGGAACCCAGTGGACAGTTAGGACAGTTGTCTGATTTTTCCTGAGAAACTGAATAGCAACACTGTGGCTTCTTCAATGGGACTGCATAGCAGACAGAAAGGACTGACATGTGTGGTGAATATTTTCATCAGTTGTGGTACTAAAGTTTCTGGGGTCTTTCTCATGAGCATAAATGAGCTGAAGCTCATGTGGTCTTCCCGGAGGTGAAATGGGACACCAAAAAGAAAGTGTCTCTATGAAATGAACCACCAAATACCAGGGCTGAGGGTTGGAGTTAAAGATGGTCCCATGAGAAAATACAGTGACTATGAGAAAGTAATTTAAAGTTCCTGGTGGGGAATCTCTAAGAAAGCTGCAAAGCACCTCTTGGAAGAAAAATCAGCCTTTGCTACCTCCAGGTCTGGAGAGCACCAAGGCTGGAGAGTGATAGTCACAATTGGCTAGGTCTCAACATTCTCCTCTAATTCTTCTTTCCATATGCCTAACTCTGGAATATTCAGGACCCAAGGCTGGCTATTTAGGGGGAGATAAAGCAGAAAGGCAAGGTTGGCCCCAAAATAGAGCAAAAATCCACAGCATCTTACAGGATCTGGGGTCTGCATCTTTCTTGAACCTGGGAGAGGCGAGAAGTTTCAACTCTGAATGAAGCCCAGAGAAGAATCATTGTCCTGACTTAGGCATAATAATGGAAGGGAGAATGGTGGTGGTGGTTTTTTTGGTGGCCAAAAGTAATTGGAAATTTTATTACCAAGTAGTGATTGTAAAAACCGTGGAGACTGCTTTAGAGTTCATCCAAGAGCCAAGGGGAGAAATAGTACAGAGGTACTTTGTGGTGGTGGTGGTGGTGGGGGCAGTGGTCATAAAGAGAAAACTTGCTTTCTGTTCTCGCTTTAGTGAGTACAGCTCCATGGCTGAACTATGCATAGGTTATTTCTGACTGGTTGACACAGCAGTTACCCCATTCCTAAAACTCCTCCAAACTATCTCCCTGCATTCCAGTCTGAGCTGAGTTTTTGCTTCTTGCTTCCTTTTCTGATGTGTTATCCTCACTCTTTCATTAGAATGTAAGCTCCATGAAAGCAAGGGTTTCTGTTTCCATCGCAGCTCTGCCTTCAGCACCTAGAACAGCGCCTCTCACAAAGGAGGTGTCCAGTTACAATAAATAGTCCCTTTTATCAGTAACACAGCTTTACAGGACTTCCTTACTTGAGACCACCCGTCATTCCAAAAATGTTGAATGGAAAAATTCCAGAAATAAACAATTCATTAGTTTTGAATTGGGTGCCTTTCTGAGTAGCGTGATGAAATCTCTCACTGTCCCACTTTGTCCTGATCAGGACATGAATTCTCCTCTCGTCCAGCATCTCCACACTGTAGATGCTCCCTGTCTATCCACTGCTTAGTAGCTATCTAGAATATCAGATTGACTGTTGTGATATTGCAGTGCTTGTATCCAATAACCCTTATTTTACTTAATAATGGCCACAAAGCAGAATAGTGATGCTGACATATTGTTACAATTGTTCTACTTCATTATTAGTTATTGTTGTTAATTTCTTACTGTGCCTAATTCACACATCAAACTTTATCATAGGTGTGTATGTATAGGCAAAAACACAGTATATATAGGGTTTGGTGCTATCTGCTGTTTCAGTAATCCACTGAAGGTCTTGGAACACAGCCCCTGTGGAGAAGCGTGGATTATTGTGATGGTTGTCTAACAAATAAGAGCATGGGGCAAACAAGTCTTGTCTTTCAGATTACCTCTCAGTTCTCAGAAGTACCTTTTGCCTCAGTTAATATAAAATTCATATCCAAGATTCTTTCTCTTAGACAGTAGTGGAGGGGAGAAGACAGAAGTAGGAAAGGATGAGAGAGAAGACAGGAAAAGTGAGAAGGCAATGGTGGGGAAGGAGGCAGAGGTGGGATGAAAGCTTGGGTGGGGGAGATACAAGGTATAGAAACCAGGAGGTGGGGAGAAAGCTATTGTGAGGAGAAGGTAGGCAGGAGAAGGCTGTCTTTCTCTGTTTCAAAGGGCTTTTGATAAGATGAAATTGAATAATGTATATGAAATGCTGAGAACATTCTGTGGAATGCAGTCTATGCTCAAAATATTTCTTACATGTAGCTAATACTTTAATAGTCCTTCCTTGTCCAACTGTCTGCTGGACAAGTCCCTGATGGCAACTTAAAGCCAAAATATCTCAAATGTAACTCAATTTTCCCCCATCTAACCTGCTGTCAACTCTGTGCTCCCTCTGGAAATTAGTAAAATAGCAAAACTCTCTTGCCTCTGAGGTGAGATACTTTGCAACATCTGTGACTTTTTTCCCCCTTGTGTCCAGTTGGCCAGCAGATCCTCCTTCTGGATGCCTCTGGGATATGTTCTTTCCTGGCTATGCCCAATGCCATAGCCTGAACCCAAGCTTTTGCATTAACCTCATGTGTTTGTGCAGTCCCTCCTCATCATGCATGTCTGTATTAGTTTGTTCTCACATCGCTATAAAGAAATACCTGTGACTGGGTAATTTATAAGAAAAAGAGGTTTAATTAGCTCACAGTTCTACAGGTTGCATAAGAAGCATAATATTATCATCTTCTCAGTTTCTAGGGAGACCTCAGGAAACTCACAATCATGGTGGAAGGCGACGGGGTAGCAGGTACATTACATGGCAGAGCAGGAGCAGGAGAGGGAGGCAGTCAGGTGCCACACTTTTAAACAACTGGATCTCACGAGAACTCACTCACTATCATGAGAACACCACCAAAAAAGATGATGCTAAACTATTCATGAGAAATCCACCCCAATGATCCAATTACCTCCCACCAGGCCTTACCTCCAACACTGGAGATTACAATTCAATGTAAGATGTTGACAGGGACACAGATCCAAACTGTATCAGTGATACTCTTCTCCAACTCTTGGTCCGCATGGCTGGAGACTTAGCCTTGCCAGAATACACGTTCTATCATGACAGCTCTGTGCTCATGAACCTTCTGCCAATGCCTGTTGCCTGCAGGAGAAGACGCAGCCTACATAGCAGGGGACTGAGCACCCTCAGGGTGCATCTCTTCAGCCTGTCTCTCCTGCATTCGGCTCGCCTGCACTCCTTACTGTCCTCTGGGAAATTCCCTGCTGTTTCTCAGGCTCCATGTGCCTAGAATGCTCCTTCTTTCCTTTCCTGTCCTTGCAGAATCCCTACCTGCTTTCCAGCCTGGCTCCAGGAAACCCTTCCTAATAAACAATACTCTCTTCTGTGTTCCTGTGCTCTTGGTTTCCACCTCTCTTCTGGTATTTAGGTGGTGCCTTCAATTTTATTTATTTGTTTTCATATCTGTCTGTCCTCCAAATGAACTAGACATTATTTAAATGCATACCCTGTGTTGTTTTGTTTACTCCACCAAGCAGGGCTTAAGACAAAACAGAAGCTGAGGCAATAATTCTTTGAATAAATAGTGCAAACATTGATTTCATCTCTAGGTAACTGTGTGACCCTGGACTTGAGATCTAACCTCTGGCATGGCATGAGTAATGTTGGATTCAATTTTTTTTGTTGTCTCTTAAAAAAAGTTAGAGATAATTTACATACCATAGAAATAACCCATTTCAATGTACATGTCAGGTTTTTTAGTATATTCAAAAAATTATGCAACCATCACTGCTATGTAATTCCAGAAAATATAATCACCCCCCCAAAGAAACTCTATAACCTTCAGCAGTCGCTCTCCATTTCCTGCTTCACCAAGTCCTGAATAATACCCATCTACTTTCTGTCTCTGTGGATTTTCCTGTTCTGAACAGTTTATGTAAATAGAAGCATACAGTGTGTGGTCCTTTGTGACCAGCCTCTTTCACTTAACCTCATGTTTTCAAGGTTCATCCAATGTAGCATGTGTTGTACCTCATTCTTTTTTATGGCTGAATAATGTTCCATTGTATGGATATACCACATGTTATTTATTCATTCATGTTGATGGACATTTGGATTGTTTCTCTTTTATTGCTTTATAAAAATTCTACTATAAACATTAATGTACAATATTTTGTGAACATAGTTTCCACTTCTCTTGGAAAGATACCCATGAGCAGAATTGATGGGTCATATGGCATGGATTCAGTGTTAACTGAGGAAATGTACACTTCTCATGGAACATGTGACGGTTTTATTTAATAGTTACTTATTGAGTACTTACTCTGTTCCAGACACTGTTCTAAGTGCTGGAGATTTAGCAGCAAGCAAACGAATAAAAATTCCTGCCCATAGGGAGCTTATATGTTAGTTTGGGGGAGGCAGGCAGGCAACATACAAAATAAGTGAGTAAAATATATAGCATATTAGATGGAGATAAGTGAGCTATAGGGAAAAATAAAGCAGAGAAAGAAGAGCTTACAATGAAATCTTAAACATGGTTTTCAGGGAAAACACCACTGAGAACATGACAGTTAGGAAAAGATTGAAGGAGGTAAGGAAGAACCTTCAAGGCATATGAAATAACAAATTTAAAAGCATGAAGAAGTGAGGCTGGTGAGCTCACAGAACAGTAAGGGGCCAGTGTGGCTGGGAAGGAGGGAGTGAGGGGACACAAGGAGAAGCAGAAGACACAGTGGGGGAAGGAAGCGTGAGGGCATATAAGACACTGTAAAGGCTTCAACTTTTAGTCTGAGTGAGAAGGGGCCAATGAAAAAAATCAAGCACAGGAGTGACATGATTTGACTTAGATTTTTGTAGATTCCTCTGGCTGGTGTGCTGAGGGTAATAAAGAGATAAAGACCCAGACTCCAGTTGAGAGGCTAACACAACCATCAAGGCGACAGATGACAGTGGCATCGATAGAAGGGTAGAAAAGGAGATGATAAGTGTTGGATTCTGGAAATAGCATTCATTCATTTAAGCATATTTATAAACACCTACTATTTGCTAGGAGTTCTTATAGGCACAGAAATTCAACAGGGAACATACACTTATTAAAATACACTTGTTAAAATGAGTGCAATCATATTGACCATCTTTTGTTCATAAATTGAGCCTTAAGGAAACTTAAATCATCATCCCTTGTTTTCTACTCACTAAACTCATTCAACTTGATTATCAAATGTCTACTGTGTGCGAGGGCCTTTGGTACTTGCTAATCTAGAGCTGTATAAGACACAACTTTGTCCTCAAGGACAAGCCACAATTACTGACCTGCAGAGCCGTGAACTAAAAAAAGTTGTCAGTGTTTTAAGTCACTAATTTTTGGGAGTCTTGTTTTGCAATGCAGTAAACTAATACCTGGACCCTTCTTAGTAAATGTTTGCTGAACAGATGAAGGAAAGAAGTCTACATTATGCAATCATTCCTGTGCCCATCCATCCTGAACTCAACAGTCATGTTCTCTTTTTGTTTTCCTCACTAGGGGAAGGACAGGATTCTGATAAGTGAAGTGAGTGGATTGGGGAATTTCTGGGTGCCCTCCACTCTCTGCAGAGTAGTGCATCATCAGGATGCCAAGGCATGAGGCCAGTGTGAAGACTTCCCATTTATCTAGTCTCCTGGAAGTGCACCTATGCCAGGTGGTCATCTTCAGTGCCTAGAACGCACTCTGCACCACCCATGTGCACCCAGAGCCTGAGGATCTGACAGTGTCAGTCCTAAGGTTTTTGAACTGTGATTCAGTGTTGGCTTGGTGAATCCATTTACATCCTCTCAACAGTGGGGGCTCACTTTGCATCACTTTACATCCATAACTAGGCAATAAAATTGGCCTCCCCATCCTAGTTCAGGTTTCACCAAGTAGGGTAATACCAGAAGAAGCTAAAATGAGAAAATGACAAGGAGGTGAGACCTCCGTTCTCTTCTATGTGCTCATTAGGAGGCTTGGGTGGAGTTGGATGAAATTTTCTCTTCCATCTCCCCTAGGTGGGATAGATCAAGAAAGAAAAGCTAGGATGTTGGCTTTTTAATGCTTTAATCACATAGCCTGATGACCCTTGGCTTTCAAAGGGGGAATAATTTTGTCAAGGGTTTCTGTTTCCTCCTGGGCTATCTGCCCTGGGCCGAAGGATACAATGCCTCAGATGCTTTCATTCAACACATACCTACTGATGTCCATTAGATACATGTTGGCCCTTTCAGAGCTTCATTCATTGAATAAATATGATAGGGTAACTGACATGAATCAGTTGTTTACTATTTGCTGGACACAGTGCCAATCTCTCAACCTATATTATCTGTGGAAGTCCACACAACAGCCCTTTGGGGGTGGATATGCTCATGAGTACTGCCTTCCAGATGAGGAAACTGAGGCTCACTTCCTCATGGTCACAGAGATGTAAGATGTTGGAGCTGCGATCCAGACCTCAAAGTTTGTGTGCAAAGCTGATGCTGTCAACCACAATTGCTTCTTCTGTTTATTGGTGGTTCTCAGAGAGGTGAAGAATGAACTCAAATGGAAGGTGTAGGCCAAATCCACAAACCTCATGGCAAGAGTAAGCGCTTTTAGCTTCATTTTATGAATGGTGAAACTGATCATTTTATGACTATAGTGTGATGGATGACGGTGGTGGCATTTCATTTAAGAAATTTTTATTTGACCGTTGAACATTAATCATGTAGATGAGGCATGAACAAACATATTTGGAGGTAACTATCATGACAATGTGATTTCTTTTGGTTTCTTTTTCTGTTTATTTCAAGTGCAAAAAAGCAATTGAGGTGTAATTTAAAATTACTTTCTAAGAAAACAGTTTGTTAAATGCAGAGATTGCATGTTAAGTAGTCGCAGGTTAGGGTCAAAATGCCATCGATCTGAAAATTGTTGTCCAGCTTTGCAATTACTCTGAGCTTTGTGTCTGAACTCCTTCCGACAAATCAGGAAACAGGAAATAGCTCCGGATATAGTGGTTCCTGACACTCCATTCCAGTCTGATATTTGTGATGGATTTAATTGGCATCAGAATTATTAAAGGATACACTGAGCATTTTGTACAGGTCATACTACCACACCATCTTTCAGAGTAGAATTTTGTCAGCTCAGAGTAACTTGGCACTTTAAATCATTTTAGGACCTCTGTTGGACAGTTACCTCCATCTCCAAATAACACACAAAATTAAAGCCTTTCAATTATTACTTAGTAAGAACTTATTGACATATCATTTCAAAGTATGGTGTAAAGGGAAGAAAATAATCAAAAGGGTTATAGATATGGGGGAAGGTTGTGGTTTAACCTTCTAAGAAAATGTGGGGGCTCATCTTATATAAAGTTTACATTCTTAGTAACTTTTTTTTTGGTTATTTCTAATCTCCTTATGCCTCAGGTTACCTTTCTCATATTCTACCAACTTGTTCTACTTCTTTCTCCACTAAATCTAGACACAAGAAAATCTCACTATTTCCATGCATCATTGGGGAGACAGTGTCTTTTTAAGTACAATTTCTCTTGTTTTACCCTATCTTTGTTGAAGATACTAGAACTGAGCTACCTGTGGGGTAGCCCATTAAAAATGATAATAATAACTGCTCCTCCTTACCTTGTTGAAAACACATTATATATATTATATATATACTGTTATATATAATGTATAACACAATTATACATTATATATATTATATACATTATATAGTATATAGTATATACTATATAATTATATAATATATAATGCATCATTATATATTATATATAATATATAATATACATTATATATAATATATATTATAATGCATATATATTATATATTACATATGTGTATTATTAATATGCATATAATATATATTATGTATTTATACATAATATATCATATATGTATATTATATATAATATATCATATATGTATATATAATATATGTATTATATATTATATATGTATATGTATTACATATATATTAAATATATATTATAATGTATATAATATATACATTATGTATTTTATATATATAATGTATTTTCAACAAGGTAAGGAGTAGCTGTTATTATTATTATATATATATATGTACTCGAATTAAGCCTTGTGACAACTCTCTGAGTCAGATATTATTATTGTGCTTATTTTGTTGAAGAAGAAGCTAAGGTATGGAGAGCCTCATTTATTCAAAGTCATGTGGCCAGTATGCAGCAAAGCTGTGATTTGAACTCTGGCAATTACTACCCCACATCACCTTTGGTGAAATGGGATTATTGCACTAACAAGGCCATCAATGAGCCAGCCCGTATTCAGTTACTCTATCTGAGCCTCTGTCACTAGTGTTTTTTTGTTTGTTTGTTTATTTGGCCACTTAGTATGTGTTGTCAAGCACACAGTTTAAAATATTTCCATTTAGAATCCTTCCCTGTTCTCTTTTTGACAGCCTAGTGTCAACACTCCCAGTTCCAAGAATAGCTCTTGGAAAGTTCTTGCAGCAATTGCAAAAATATTCCTTCCCTCCCTCTTTTACTGGCTGGTTTCCAAGTCTTAGGTTATGGGTTTGGGAGTCTAAACAGCAGGAACCTGCAGGCTAAGACACAATCTGGAGTTCCAAAAAAGGGATACTTTTTGGCAGTTAGATGCAAAAGAGAGCAAAGTTATGTCACCTGTATCCTGCTGAATTTTCCTCCTACAGAGAGGATACAAGTACTTATACATCTTTCTCCAAATGTTCAGACAAATTGCTTGTACAATAGTTGACAATATAATTCAAAGCAGAAGCTGAAATCCTCATGCAGATGTGCCCCATAAAGGGATAACCCTGAGGTTTGAAGTAAGTGGATATGGTAGCTCCTCTCACTATTGCCTTCTTATTAACTGTGTTTAGACAGTTACATAACTTGTCAGGAGTCTCAGTTTCTCCATCTGTAAAATAGAATAAGATTAGATTTCCTACAGGATGGTTTAAGGTTTATGTCAAGTATTATATATAAAGAATGCAGCTGAGATCCTGGCATATAGTAAGCAGTCAATAAATGTTCCTGTATGTCCATTAGATATCCTGACATCCTGTATGTCTATTTACCTTTTTCATGCTCTGGTCCATAGCTTTTTTCTACTTTGGATATTTGTCTACGTGGACATTGGCTCATGGGAAATAGAGTCTAGATAAAGGAATGTGAGATTCATCTGTTTCTACAGGGATTCCTTGTGTGCCTAAAACTGAAATAATTTCTGGGAGGTGGTACAGAGGGAAGTTAAAACGGGAGACGAGGTTGTCCTTGCAAACAAAGAATTTATTCTCAGATCTAGAAACACCCAAGGAAATTAATGAGAAAAGAATTTTTAAAAACTCAGTAGCCAGTGGATATTGTGAAAATGCTGTGAATTGTGTAAATAAGTGATTGCTGTGTTTCCCCCACTTGGAATCCCCCCCACCTCCTGATAATAGTCCAACATGTGTTACAGTTTTACATGTCTCCTATGCTGGCTCCATGCCCACTTTGCTGAATGGACTAATGCTCTCCAACAGAAATGTAACATAGGCCACATACATAATTTTAGGTTTTCTAGTAGCCTTATTTTTTTTTTTTTTAAAGTAAAAAGACACAGATGAAATTAATTTTAATAACATTGTATTTAACCCAATCTGTTCATAATATTATTAGTTCAATTGGTTATCAATGTAAAAATGATTACTGTGAAGTTCTCATGCTTTTTGTCATTTGAAGACTCAGTCTTCAAAATATGGAATGTGTTTTACACTTACAGCACATCTCAATTTGCCCTGGCTGCATTTCCAGTGCTCAATAACCACATGTGGCTAGTGGCTCCCGTGTTGGGCAGGGAAGAGCTAGACAGTGACTCTCTTAAAGGACAGGATCTTTTATTCTTTTTTGTGTCTCCACTCTATGCATCTTTGTACCTGGAGTCTACCTTATGCCAACTTGGTGTTCAACACTTTTGTTGTATGAATTTGAGTTCCATTTTCAAACTTCTGCACATGCCATCTTACCTGACTACTTTTCTTGCCACTGCTTCATTGAGTGGCACTGTCTTCATTTCTCAAAGATTCCCCCTCCTATCACCCTGAACCCCTAGCTGGTACCTGTCCATTGCTGGAGTCAGTCAGAAACTTGTTCACAATGGATCAAGTAACGGTTCAGCTCAACCCTGCTGTGTCTTCAGGATCTTGCAGCAGGCTGTTTTCAGTCCTGAAAACCTCACTTAAAGAGTAGAGGCTGAGGGATGGGAACCAGTTCAAAGGAGAGAAGCAGAGAGTGATAAAATGTTGCAAGGATGGGATTTATATGAAAACGTTGAGAAAGAAGCGCATGTGCGTCTGCAGAGGAGGATGAGCCAGGTGAGGTGCTCACACTCGGGCAGGCACGTGAAAAGATGTGCCAAGGAGGACAGGGACCAGTTATTCTCATTATCCAGAAAGCAGGGGTTTGATCACTGGCAGGACCATTGAGATTACAAAGTAGACAAAATTCAACTGTAAGAGAGAAAAAAAAGAGACCTCAGGCATTGAATATACCTCTGTCTGAAGCTCCTCTATCTGTAGTCTGTGACCTTGAGTAAATTACTTAATCTTCCTGGGCTTGAGCTTTGGTGTCTCTACCTCCACAATGGAAATAAAGTTTCAACCTTAAAGGTTATTTTGAGTATGCAATGATATTCAAGTGTCTGCTATACATGAAATGCCAACAAGGATACTAAAGGAATTGAATTATTTTAGACGGAAATATTTCTTATTTTCAATTCTTCCAATTCCACCCCTCCTCCAACTCTTTGGCTGGCTTTGGAATTCCCATGAAATTAGATGTCAATGTTTCCAAATGTCTTGGAGAGAACACCATTAATGGTACGAGATTGTGAGAAGGTTGTTCTTTTTTGAATTCTCTTTCTATTTGCCTAGAGAGATTCTCAGTTTTGTATCACTCTTTAACACCTCTCCAACATTTGTTTCAGTCTTTCTCAAGGACAATAGAAAAGGGCTCAGGAATAAAGCTTTGGGTGGGCAATATTATCTACCTGGAATTTAATAGCATTGCTATATTTACATAGTAATTTCTGTTTAGGATGACTCATACTTAAATTCCATTTACTACAATGCAATAGTTTTCTTGTACAGTTAACTAATTTAAGATGAAAGTTACTCAATTAAATACAGTAAGTTGATGATAGCACATGTGGTACAGACCTGTTAAAATCGTAAAGGTGCTCCAGAAATGGCTGAGGTTTGGGCAACACCAACCCAGGCCAGCATTGCCCTTTTATGGCAGGAATTAGAGTGCCAATGAGGGGAATTTACTTATTTGTCCATGGACAGCACAACTTGAATTTACATTGGAGCAAGATCTGCTCTGGGTTTCGGAGGTGTGGGTGATAACTTCTGCCCTACTACTAAATGCCGTTGGGCAAGTCACTTAACCTTTTGAGAGCTTTTGTTTCTGTTGAATTATATCGATTTGTGGAGTTCTTTACTACTCCAAAACTCACTTGGGGATATCCCCCCACCCCTTTGCCCTTTCATCTCGAAAATTTTAATGGAGGACTTCATGCTCTGGAGATGGAAATGAGGACTGATAAGGACAGGGGGAAAAGGTTGCTACCTGTTCAACCTCATTGTTGTTCTTATCAGAGTGACTGGTTCAATGTCCCCATGGAATGGATTAAAGTGACAGCTCCTTGGAACCAACATGGCACTGACTCCCTCAGAGGATGGTGTGGGACTAACCTCTCGGACAGCAAACTTTCTCAGGATGGCTCTATATGAAACGTCTGCTTTTATTTTACTGATGGTTTTAGCTTTATTAATGACTTCCAGAATGCAGGAACAATATTGGTACAGTTTGTTCCGCAAATGGATGCTTGATTGTGAACTTTATTTGGTTAATTTTCAAATTCCTTTTAGTATTTAGCCATGGCTAATTAGAAAAGTTAATAATATATTCTTAGTCTGAGATATGCAGTTATCCCAGATATATATAAGGTACCTTACCAATATAAGGTAGTGCCTTATATTACCATGGTCATATAGAGCAGGAGTCAGAAAACTTTTTCTCTAAAGGGCAAGTTGGTAAATATTTTAGGCTTGCAGACCATGTTACATTACGGTTATATTACTGTTACATTACTCAACTTTAGTATGGTAGCATAAAAGCAGCCATAGACTACATATAAACAAATGAGCATGGCAGTGTTCCAATAAAACTTTATTTACAAAATCAATCAGCAGAATGGATTTTGCACTCAGTCTATAGTTTGCCAAATCCTGCACTAGAATGTGTTTATTTTTCTAACCTTTCCTCTATGCCACGTGCACACACACACACTCACATTCTCATTGACATTGTTTAGGAAGCAAGATTGCCTAGTGTTTAAGGAGGGTGTGGACTGGGATAAGACCCCTCTGTGTACTCAACCAGATGTCCTGTGAATCATAAGATGAATTAAAATGTTGTATCATTTAGAACTTAGAAGAATTAAATAAGATATAAATGTAATGTACCTGACATATGGTAAATACTCAGTAGATACTATATTCCAAGCTCAATCCCCATCCCCCCCCCCCGCCAATATAGTATCAAACCAGGATTGTAGAGTTTGTGCCTCCCTCACAAATTCCTTGTACAACAGCTCTTTCTACCCTACTTGAGGCTGGGTTGTGCAGATGCGATTTTCTCGGGTGCCGTGTGTGGCTATTCTTGGCTTTCTGGCTTGCTCCTCTGAGTCTAGGGTGTGGAGAAAATCAAGCAGCCTCTTCCAGGAATTCAGCGGAAAAGAATTTCTAGGCAGATTGCCTAAAAGCTACACTGTATTCTTAGAAAGTGGCTGTTGTATCTGTTAAGAGTTGACTATGTGAGACCATTGGCAGGAGCTGTTCTTTGAGGGCTGACCCTAAGTCTTAGAGCTCCAAGGGCTGTGAATGACAACAGTGCCACCATTTCCATGACCAAAAACCCATACTGCCACCCAAACAGTCCTGGGATGGGGTGCTCCTGCCACTTCCTACAATCGGGGGACACATTAGCTCTGTCCAATCCAAAGTTAAATACAGTGGAAGAGAAACAGCAAAGAAGACAGGACCTCAGCAGGTGACTTGGGCTTCTTTTCTTCAGTTCTGCCTCAGAAGAACCCTGTGTTAGCCCAGCTGAATTCCATTCCCTCCCTGCCAAGTTGGTACAAGACCTCCAAAAGCTCACTGCCTTGGAGTCTTGAAAGGTAGAGCTACAATGGCCTTTGAAAATGCTCTAGTCTAACTCCTTCATTTTCTAGCATTGGAGGTGGGGCAGGGGCAGGGGGTTATGTCACTTGTTAAAAATCATGCAGACGTGATATTAAAGCCAGATCTCCTGGATTTCCCAAGTTCAGGGTTATAGTCACAGTGAGATATTTAAATTTTTGTTTGAGAATCTTCTAAGAGCATAAGTATCCTGTGATTTAGGAGAAATGTTTCTCCTTTCTTGTTTTATAGCCCAAATTACCAACCAGTCCCCCTATATGTGTGTATGTCTATAATTAATGTGCATTACGTACAGGCATATGTGTATGTGTGCATATGTAATCTATATCTGTCTCTCTGTGTGTATATAGATATGTGTATATATATATATACAGAATTTATATATATTTACATATATAATTTATATATTTATTTCTATATTTACACAGAATTTAACTTCATTCATAAATTTATTTTGTATCTACTTTTTAAATATTGAGGGCCTTCTATGTTTCAAGTACTGTAATTATGATCCTGGTAGTATGTGTGCATATACACACATACTACCAGGATCATATACTGGGTGCATATACACACATACATTCATGTGTGTGGTGGGAGTACAGTACAATAGTAAGCAGTTCACAGTACTGGCTCTCAAGGAATTTATAGCCTCATGGTTTCTGTAGGTAAGAACTCCAAAAGGGATTAGCTGGGTGGATCTTGCTTGTGGCATCTCACTGGATTGTGGTCAGATGTTGGCTGAAGCTTTATTCTTCCGAAGACTTAATCAGGGCTGGAGGACACCTTCCAAGTTGGCTCATTCACAGAGATAGAAAGCTGGTGCCAGTTGTTTGCTAGGGTCCTTCGCTCCTCTCTACAAGCACACATGAATGTCCTCAGGACATGGTGTCTGGTTTCCCTAGAGTGGGCAATTTATGAACCCCAGGTGGAAGACACAATGCCTTTTATGACCCAACCTGGGAGTCGCACATCTTCACTTTTGCTATGTTTTATTGATCACATAGGACCAAGTCATCCATTCACATGTTAAGTGGCTCCACAAGATCATGAATGCCAGTCAGTAAGAATCATTGGGGACCATACTGTGAACTGGCCACCACATATTCTAAGTGGGAAATATATGGATAATTGTAATTAGGTGTGGCAAATACCATAAAAGTGAAAGTATACAGTGTAAGAGAGTAAGTGATGGATATAAATACCCTTATCTGAGATTGGAGAAGGTGGCAGCAGTGGTGTCATTAAAGACTTTTAGGAGAAAGTGGGATTCATGCTGAGACACGATAGTTGAGTAGAAATTGGACAGCTTGGGAGTGGACAGTGTGGGAAGACTATTCCAAGCAAAGGAAAGAACATTCTTTGGGTTGTAGCTAGAATGGCATTTCCTCCAAAACTCTAATCCCAGGAGATGCAGGACCAAAAAAAGAGCCCTGTGCTTAAATAAGTTGGGAAAATGTAGTATACTGCAATTCTTATGAGAGATTTACAGTTCTCACTAATACCAATATCAAAAGGCTTGAGAAATTTTGCATTAAAGATACCTTTTAACAATTTAACCCTAAAAGGACTTGAATATGGATAAATTTAATGTTCTGTGGAGCACATTTTGGGAAAAGTTGCACTAGGCAAATGTCAGCGCTATCAGTTTTTGCTAAATCCTCTTAGTCTTGCTCAGTAACTTGGAGGGATAAGGGAAAAAGCTATGCTTGTTTTCTTAAGTCTTCTTACTTGAAGAGAAGGGAGCAGAGAAATCATTTATTTATCCAGTGTGTTAGTGAACATTCTTTTAACTGCAAGAGAGAAAAATCTGATTCAAATAGGCTGAAACAAAAAATGGAGGATTATGGCCCACATAATAAAAAGATCAGGGGTAGATATTCAGTCTCAACTGGATCCAGGCATTCAAACCAGATCGGCAGGATTCTGAGTTGATCTTGTTCCCAGCCAGTCTTTCCCCAGCTGGTGGCTAAGAAGACAACCAGCACCACTGATTTGCCATATGCTAGCTTACTAACGATGGGCAAGAATGACAGTTGATTGTTCCAGCAAAAGGCCAGTGATGGACACTGATTGTCCTGGCCTGTGTCCTAGGCAAGGAGAATACAGTTTCACGTATTGGCCTGATCTTGGGCAGGTGCCACCTTTTGCTGACAAGAGCTTTGATGCTGCTCCACCCAGACAACATGGATTTAGAGAGAGGATGGAGGAGTGGTTCACCAAATAATAGAGAAGGATCTTTGGAAGAAGAGATCCAGATACATACAAACAAAGGTGCCTATGACCACCCTCATTGATCACTTATTAAATATCAGTTCTTGGCTACACACAGGGAAATCACAGATTGATGTTAAACTTTCTTTCAAAGGGCATGGAGTCATGAATGCCAGAGTGACCAAGCCTTCTTCACCAGCTGATGACTTTACCTCTACACCCAGTCTTCCAATTCAAGAGTTCCAATTCATGCCTCAGAGAAGCTGCAGATGACACCTGCCTCTCATACAGACAAAATGACAAGGGTCTTCCTGCAGGTACCAAGGGTCTGGTACGATTATAGTGAAATATTCTAACAAAGAATGAAGGCTGCACCCAGGGTCTGGTATGATTATTGTGGAATATTCTAACAAAATATGAAGGTTGCACCAAGGGCAGAGAGAAGGAAGTAATTCATTTTTTTGTGACCAGTGGTTCTCAACCCTCTCTAGATACCAGAACCATCTAGGGAAATTAAATAAACAGTGGAGCCCTTCCTTCACAGATTTTGATTTAATTAGTCTGGGTTGCGGGCACTGGGAATGGGTCTTTTTAGAAGTGTTCCAGGCTACTGACATGTGCAGCCAGATGGAGATCCACTGCTCTAAAGACCATCCGCTCCTTGTGGGCAGGAGCTTTGTTCACCATTGAATCCTTCATCTCTAGCACAATGCCTGTCACACATATGTGCTCAAAAATTATTTTTGAACAAACAAATGAATAAGGAACATATATAAGCAATGATCCAATGACAAATTTTGGTTTCTCCCTCTCCTCCTAAATACACCCTCTGCATCCTGACACTCAAGGGGCAGGTTTTCTCTGATGAGAATGATATATCTTCCAAGTGCAGTGTGCAGCAATTCTGTGAATTCTCACAGCACTGTGGTGAGGAAGGTTTTTTTTCTCCCCCCTTTTCCTCACTTAACTAACAGGGCACTCAATCAGAGAGCACACAAATGATTTGCCTCAGGGCCTCCGAGAGGAATAATGATAGGTTTGTGGGGTCTCTGATGCAATTATAAGTAAGCTGATGGAAAGAGATTAAGGCTGCAATTTGGAAATGTAAAAGGTTAATACAGGCTAGATGTTTTTGTTCCAAATTCAATTTCTGGGACAGCTGAGTAGTGCTAGATTCACATTACCTCCAGTTTGGAAGTGTCTTTTGTGTCGGGGCTATCTGGCGCTCCTGTCAGGTTTTCTCAGCTGCTCTCACCCCAGCTGTTCCTCTGGAGCATCCAGTGAGATGTAGATGATTCTAGTTCTTTCTGAATCTACAGAGGCCACTTTTTGACAGTCCTGGTTTCAGGAACTAGTGGTTTAGAATTAAGCTCCTTGTTGCATTATTTCTGAGGGGCTGGCAGTGGGTCCAGGCCAAATAGCCACAGCAAAAGGTACTGACTCCCAAACTGGGGAAGGGGGTACTTTATTAGCCCCTTTCTGCTGGGACTGCATCGGCCCTTGAGAATTGACCATTTACTTCTTCCCAAGGAACTGGTTCTCACGGCCTCTGGAGCCAGACTCCCCCGGTTTGTGCTCTAGCTCCATTCCTATTAGTTATGTGACTTGACAGCTACTTAACCCGAGTCTTCATTTTCTCATGTTAAATGGGGATAAAGACCCCTCTTGGGTATAATGGCTGGGTTGGAACTTGATTGCACTTACCCTGTGTCTTAGGGATGTGGTCTCCAACCAGGTGCCACCTCCTGCTGCTGCAACTGTGTCCTATAAGCTTAATTTCAGCACATTTTCTCCCCTTTGCACCCATTTCCCCCTCACTCCTGATGCTTTACCAACAGCTTGTTAGGGCTTGTCTTCCTGGTCACACTGTAAGCTCCCCGAGGGCTGGACCCATGCCCATCTTCTCAGCTCTGCATTTCCTATGCCAAGCTCAGGGCCGGGCATATGAAAAATATCACTCAATTCATATTTATTAAATTGTCCTAATTCTTCAAAGGGTGTAGTGGTCAATCCTGACTACTCACATTGCCATCTATGCATTGGGTGCAAATAAGACAGTCAGAAGGAGGAAAAAACAAGAACAGTAGTTAAAATTAGAACAATTCAAAGTCACGTGTAATTGGTACTTAAGTTCATGCAATCATCAAAATTGTATCTAATGGATCCCTCCTGGGGTGGGGACCTACAGAAAGTAGTAATGACTCTGTGAATTTGTTCCTACTCACCTGAGGTTCCTCAACATCCAAAGATTTACCAACCTAAATAGCAAAGCTTAAGCCAAGACTTGAAGACTTTCCTCTCTGACCCAGATTCATGGGGCCTCAGTTTATCTAGTGATCCCCCGGGTTTTTAGAGCAACCATCTAGAATGGGAACTCTGTACTGAGATTGAAAATGACTCTCACAGAGTTAGGAAAGACTAATAAAAAGTGCTCTGTTTAAGGAACAGAGCATAATTTCTGGCACTCAGTGAATACTCCACTTCTTCACATTGATGAACATGCCTGTCACTTAGTGTCATTTCTCTTGTTGTATTTATTTGTTTATTCATTCACTTGGGCTCTTTTATCCAAGTTCCATCACTATCTGTGCAAGTTTGGGCAAGTTACTTGATTTCTTTGCCCAATTTCCATATCTGTGACATAGAAATGGTAATGATATCTCCTTTGAGAGTTGTGGTGAGGATTCAATAAGATAACACACGTGATTGAAACATAATAAGCACTTTATGAGAGTTATTAATTAGTAATACATTATTTTATTTGTTAGGTACTAAGTATAGAGTGTTAAATGTCTCAAAGCACAAGTGTGGAATAAGGTTTGAAAACAGAATTAAGTGGCTGTATGAGTGACAGTTGACACTTTTTGAGCATTTCCAGCATTCTCAAATTTTTTACTTGAAGCCTAAAAGAATGCTAGTCCTTGGATGATTTTACATTCAAGCTGATAAAAAAAGAAGTGAGGTTGATCTTCATGAGATGTGGCAAGAGAGATGAAAGCATGAATGTGTAGGCTGAACCTGGATCATAAAGTTAGGGTTGATGAGAGACAGGGGTCAGAACCATGGTGAGCTTTAAGAAGAGGTGGGGAGGGGTGCCACACATTGGGAGAAAAGAGTCTTGTGGGATTAAAAGCAGTTGCCCTGCTCTTTCCTTCACATTGACAGCTGTGTTTCCAACAGAGATTCCTCAATGGAAACAATTGTCCTTGAAGGAAATACCAGCTTTTATCTTGTTTTGGAGATGCTGCAGAACATTGTTCTTCCATCACATACAACCTTTTATTGGAAGTTTCAAATAACAATTTTTTTTTTTATTGCATTTTAGGTTTGGGGGTACATGTGAAGAACATGGAAGATTGTTGCATAGGTACACACATGGCAGTGTGATTTGCTGCCTTCCTCCCCCATCACCTATATCTGGCATTTCTCCCCATGCTATCCCTCCCCAACTCCCCACCCCCTACTATCCCTCCCCTTTTTCCCCCCGACAGACCCCAGTGTGTGATACTCCCCCTCCCTGTGTCCATGTGTTCCCATTGTTCAACACCCGCCTATGAGTGAGAACATGCGGTGTTTGATTTTCTGTTCTTGTGTCAGTTTGCTGAGAATGATGGTTTCCAGGTTCATCCATGTCCCTACAAAGGACACGAACTCATCGTTTTTGATGGCTGCATAATATTCCATGGTGTATATGTGCCACATTTTCCCTGTCCAGTCTATCATCGATGGGCATTTGGGTTGGTTCCAGGTCTTTGCTATTGTAAACTGTGCTGCAATGAACATTCGTGTGCATGTGTCTTTATAGTAGAACGATTTATAGTCTTTTGGATATATACCCAGTAATGGGATTGCTGGATCAAATGGAATTTCTATTTCTAGGTCCTTGAGGAATCGCCACACCGTCTTCCACAATGGTTGAACTAATTGAATCGGCAACCAACAGAATGGGAAAAAATTTTTGCAGTCTACCCATCTGACAAAGGGCTGATAACCAGAATCTACAAAGAACTGAAACACATTTACAAGAAAAAACAAACAAGCCCATTCAAAAGTGGGTGAAGGATATGAACAGACACTTTACAAAAGAAGACATACATGAAGCCAACAAACATATGAAAAAATGCTCATCATCACTGGTCATTAGAGAAATGCAAATCAAAACTACATTGAGATACCATCTCACGCCAGTTAGAATGGCGATCATTAAAAAATCTGGAGACATCAGATGCTGGAGAGGATGTGGAGAAATAGGAACGCTTTTACACTGTTGGTGGGAGTGTAAATTAGTTCAACAATTTTTATTTAGAGATCTGTTCAAGGAAAACACCTATCTCTTTTTGTCCTATGGATAGTAAAAGGTACAGCTTCTGTCTGTATTTTCTATTAACATCTGGCCCACAGGGGAGCTCAGAACACAAATCCCAGCTCCACTATAGCTAATGATAAAAACTTTATGACTATGTTGTTTGCAGTCTCTTCTCTCCCAGATCGATAAATTCTTTTATCTATGTTTTGTAATCTCTAACGACACTGATTCATATTTTTCTCCAGTCCAGATTTTAGAATTTATACTTAACAATTTTATTTTGTGTTTTTTTCTGTTACCATCTTAAAATCTGTCACGTGAAAAAGGTGGAGTCTGAAAAATGAACTAACTGAATAAGCAAACGTGTCCTTCTTACAGGAGGAGTCGATGAGAAAAAGAAGTGAGGCAAGGACGCATGGAGAGTACGGCTATATAAACAACCACAGCAGGTACCTTATCATGTGCACCAGAACTGCGGGTGTGATTATTTACAACAACTCCAAACTACTGTAATCTCTGACTGCAGAGTTCTCTTTCATGTAACTTGCACCTGTGACTTTTATCAGATTTGACAATTTGCTTGACTATTCTGGTAAAAATTTTGGGTTCTTCCTTTGTCTTTTCGTTTATTTCCTGTTACTGATCCATCTCCAGCTCCTGGACCTCGTCTTTATCGTCTATATTGAATACATGTTCATTCATCCATCTTCATTTAATTTTCATTATTGATTCATGGATTGACTCCACTTCTGACCCTCATTCGTACCGGCTAATACCATTCTGTCCAAGGTTCTAAGGTTGGGATTCGCTCTTGGCCATAACTCTCCGGGTTGCGTGTTCAAATCCATACCACCATGGCAGCTTGACACCCGCTTTAAAGAGGAAACTAGGAGAGGATGAGTATTTAGCTCAAAGGGATGTGCCTGTTCCTTGGGTCCTTAAGAACCATTCCAATTCTGAGGTCCTATATTAGAATAGTGAAGAATAGGTAACATGTGTAGCCTCAGTACATCACCCAGTGAACACTCATTCTAAAAATAATATAAGCACTTACCGTTTTAGAACATTTACATATTTTTAAAAAAACGTTGATCCACATATGCAGTACTTGCAGTTCCATGTCATGGATGAGAAAGACTGAGTCTCAGAGACCTTAGCTGATTTACTCAAAGTCAACAGCAGTAGGAAGTGAAGACACCTTTGCACATGAGCACAGATATTCTGTTTCCGAAGTTCTTTCTCCTCACATTGATTACATGCACACATTTGAAGAGAAGCAAGAAAGAGATATTCTGGAAGGCAGGAGGGTGAACCACTTCACGTATTCCCTAAAATGTAAGAGAATCTTTAAAATATTGTATAGTTTCTCAAGAATGGGTACTGCATAAATACCCCATTTGAAAGGGAGAAAATCTGCATAGTCTGAGGATGAGAAGCTTTGCTTACAGAAAAAAATTCTTGCTCTTCTTTAATTATGCCATTACCAAAAAAGGATAAGTATATATTATTACAATTTTATCCATCCTGGCAATTAAGATTTTAATCTGAATGACTACTAGAGCTTGTAATGAGATTGTATCCCCTATTAAAAGAATGATCCCGTCGTGTAATAAAAAACATTTCAGTTCTACTTAGTATGCTATTGGTCTTAGAGGGAAGTGCTAAAGGCATTAAAATGCATCCTAAGTGAGGAAGAGCCATACCAGAATGTTTATGGCACTTACAAGGTCTAAAGTATTTAGAATTAAAACCTTGTGGGGTTTATTTTGTATATTTTTCTCCAATTCAGTTATTCCAGGTTTGGAAATTTTAATTATCCTTTTTTTCTTTGTTAGTGTATTTCTGAAAGAAAGTAGTATAATTTTTAAAAGTAATGAGCAGAACCAGTACAGAAATGTGCCCTCTTTTGACACATTGAAGGCTATTGGTAGATTCTCTAAGTAACATTACAATGAAAGACATCTTTATTATTACTTTGTAGGTTTATTTTAACTCCTTACAGTATGTTAGATATTCTTTTTAAATTTCTTTTGAATCTAAAGATTTTCAGTTGTTTTCAAAATACATTGGTCTAAAAACTTTGCTGGTAGTGATCTATTGCCTGGGAGTCGCTTCTCATTTTATGCCTGGATTTCTCCCTGTGCAGTAGCCACAAGAGATACTTCCTGGGGGTTGGGGGAGAAGATAACAATAGACCTACCTCCAACTGACAGGCTAAAAAAAAAAAGATCACAGGTGATAATGAAATCTTGGAGTGTAACTACTCTGAGGGTCAGCTATACACAAAGTCTCTCTTGATCATGTCCTTGAGTCTTTCTCTCTCTCTCACACACACTCTTACTTTCTACCATCTTCGCTACACCACAAGGAGAGAGAGAACAAGCCTCCCCTAATTGTTCCTGGAAAAATCCTAATGAGGAGCCTCTTTCTGTAGCTTAGATCACATGTTGATCTTGGGACCTTTCTCTGAGACTTTTACTTGTGCAGGCTGAAGCCACAGGATCACCCTTGGTGCAGGAGAGAAGAGCCAGCTCTATCTGCAAGAAAGAATTGACAGAAGGAGGGATTGGTCCCCTGAAGGACAATCACGGTGTGGCAACAATTGGGACATTACTAGAAGCAGCAAGCTGAGAGGAGAGAAGTGAAAACCTGCAGATGCTGTTTATGGTAGCTGTCCATTATCTCCCCAGGCACTGGCTAGATGAGCATCTACCTCCTGCAGAATGTTAACTTTTGGGTAACAATGAGTCTCAGAAAATTATTTCTGCCATTCAGGCAAAGTCGTTCTGAACTTCTATCTCCTTGTGCCTGTTTAAAGCTCTGGGACCACAGAGAACACACCCATACCTTTTTCACACCATAATGTCCTTGATACATGGAAACAACAGCCTTGCCTACCTGCCGTCTTTTTTTATGCCAAACTTCCCTTGTTCCTCAACCCTTTCTTTTATTTGAAGCTTGGATGTCTTTCTCCACCTTCCCCATTATACTTATCCAATCACTGAGTTCTCATACTTCTACCTTCTAAACTAGCTCTCAGAACAGCTTTTCTTCTCCATTTTCATCACCACTTTAGTTCATAGTGTTATCATTCTTCATGGGAACTACTGCAAGCATTCCCAGTAGCTTTCTTTTCCTTTCAGTCTCACTCTCTTATTTTCATTATTTATTCTACCATTAGAGTTGTTTTTTCTAAAACATACCTCTGAAAAGGCACAAAACAGCACCATCAGCACAGAAGCTCCTTCTTTATACGTGGTGCTTGCGTAACTCTCAGCTATGCAACAGTCCCACTATTCAACATAGCCATGTTCTATTGCCATGCTGTTCTGTTGCACACCGGCTCCCTCTACTAGAATGTAAGTTTCTAGAGGGAAGTGTCAGTGTGCCATCCAGCTCCATCTCCACAGCTCCTGGAACATAGGAGTGAACATGTTCAGTAATGTTTCTTGAATCACTGTGGAATAGAGTGGACCTGGTCTGTTAGCCTCTCCTCATTCTGGCACCATTACTCTTGAAATGAGGTTCCAAGATCTGGATCTAGTATACCTGGTGTGTTTTGATCCATACAGTGTAAGGTATAAGGATCCTTCCACCTTTCTGGATTCTTTGCTTTAATGAAAGCAACATGCAGTCAAATTGATGTTTATGTCAGATTATTATGCAGTTACCTTAATTGAGATAGTTCTATGTTAAACCTGAGGTTTCCTTCCCCCATCATGTACTATAACTTTCACACTTTTTTGCATAATTGAGCTGTAGTTGTTTTAGAGTAGTTTCGAGAGGGCATCACCTTATTTTTTTAGGGGAAACAACTGAGACTGAGAAAGAAAATATATGTTAATTTTGGAAGTAGATTATTTTCCGTTAGGGGTCTTTAGTAATGTTATGGTACTCTTTTATCTAAATCTACACAGTGGTTTTCAACTGTTTGTGTTTGGGAATGGCAGGGAAATGTTACCCACCTAGGGGACATTTGGAAATGTCTGGGGACAGTTTTGGTTGTCATAGTATATGTGTATGTGTGAGTGCTACTAGCATTTAGTGGGCAGAGACCGGGAATGCTGCTAAATATCCTACAGTGCACAAGACAGCCCGCACAACAAAGAACTATCTGGTCCAAACTGTCAATGCTGCCAAGGCTAAGAATCCTACGTAAGAGATAAAAACCATCACCATCATACCAACACACTGACCAGGAGAAATAAAACAAATACTTAAAGTGACAGGCTTATCAGTGATGGAACAGAGCTCTCAATCTTTCAGTTTCTAATTTTCGTTGTCTTTCTAATAATGTTGTATCATGGAAATTCTTCTCAATTCGTGCTTCAGGAGGTTAAAAAGAACACATGTCTTTTGATTTTGTTTATCTCATCCCTCTCCCTCTCCCTCTCTCTCTCTCTCTCTCTGTTGCTTTTTTTTGAGTCTCACTCTGTCACCCAGAGACACTTAACTGAACAAGCAAAAAGAGTGCAGTGGTGTAATCATAGCTCACTGCAGCCTCAAACTCCCAGGCTCAAGCAATCCTCCCACTTTAGCCTCCTTAGTAGTTGGGACTATAGGTGCAGACTACCATGCCTGGCTAATATATTTAATATTACATATTTGTAGAGACAGAGTCTTGCTGTGTTGCCCAGGCGGGTCTCAAATTCCTGGACTCAAGTAATCTTTTTGTCTTGGCCTCCCAAAATGTTAGGATTACATTAGGTATGAGCCATTGCACCCCACCTCATCCTTCTCTCTTTAACCAAGAGCACATAAATACAGAGTGTATGTATTACTTGCTTTACCTTTCCTAAACTTATCACTATCCACTCTGGATTATTGGCTCCTCAATAAATATTAGCCTTCAATTATTGTGTTGAACAAATTGTGTTATTGTGTTGAACAAGCATTGACCAAGGACCCAATTAATATGTGCCATATGCTGCCCATAGACACTGAATGGGTCAACGAAGAGAATCATATCTATTTTATTCCCAAGTTATGCACAAAACATTATATTATCATTTTGCCAGCAATGTCCTATAATGTTAATCAAATGAACATTTTAATTCCCTACATAGAAATAAGGGATTGAGATCTAAGATTTTGAAAAATGTGGGAAATATAATGATGGATAAGG
The DNA here is from genome assembly GCA_036589455.1 of Ateles fusciceps. Taxonomy (NCBI): domain Eukaryota; kingdom Metazoa; phylum Chordata; class Mammalia; order Primates; family Atelidae; genus Ateles; species Ateles fusciceps. The sequence goes on from JAZHEH010000113.1 coordinate 7,440,079, forward strand.
TTTTATAGTTTTCCTCAAGGAGTTCACAGTTCAGTGATGGAGACATGTGAACAGACTAATTTCAACACAACAATAATTTCTGCGAAAGCAGTATGCACCAACTTTTATGATAATTCAGCAAACGGGCTTCTAACCCAGCCTGGGTTGGGGTCGGAAAGGATTCTTTCAAGAAGTGTTATTTGAACTGAGTCTTGGCAAGGTGAAAAAGGGTCAAGAGAAGATTTGGCGGAGAGAAAAAGTGTATAATCAAAGACATGGAGAAATGGGATGCTTGTCTTGGCTCCTCACACTAGAACAGAAACTTGGTTCAGAGAAAAGCTCATTCCCTGTCTCATCTCTGCCCGGGGGGAATTTAATCCTGTTGTAGACGCAGATACTAAGGGAGCCTACTCCCATTATTCTCTGATGCGTCAAGGTTCTCAGGAAAACCTTATTCTATTATTATTATTATTTTTGTCTATCTGATTCAGACAGAAGTTATTAAACACTTCTGGCTTTTCTTTTATTAGCCAGACACTCTGCTAGCTATTTCATATCCATGTTCTCCTTGTACTCTCCTAACAAAGCTTTGAGCTATACCTTGGATTAGAAACAGCTAGGCATTCCTCGATTTCCACTCCCCACTTCTTGTTAGTCATAAAGCCCCCCTGTGCTGGACATAGGACAGCCCAGATTAACACTAAATTTTCCAACCTCCCTTGTAGCTATATATGGCCATATGACTAGCTTCTGGCCAGTGGGGATGTAAGATGAAGTGTTGTGTGGAAACTTCCAGATACTTTCCTTAGCAGGGCTCTAGTGTAGATGCTTTGCCCCTTTTCTTTATAGACTGGTTCCTGCTGGTTTGAACATAGGCCCGAAGACTAGGATTTGAGAAGTCTTTTTAGACTACAGCATGGAGAAAAAACAAGATAGAAGGAACATAGGCTCTAAAATTTCTGTAGAGAGCTGCTGTGAGTTCAGTCAAGTTTACCTTTGGATTTTTTACAGGTTAGAAAAATAAACTCCTATCTTGTTTAGACCTCTGTTACTTTTGGGTTTCTTTCACTTGCAGCTGAACCAATCATATCCATTTTACAGATGAGAAAAATGAAGCTCAGAAAAATTAGATTATCTTTCAATGGTGTCCACAGTAGCAAATGTTTGGAGCATAGGTATTCTGATGTTAAGACAAAGGCTGTTGTCACTCTTCCAGGCTGTTTCCCTTGGTGTGACTTTTTTTCTATCTTGCTTTAATTAAATTATGATTGCCTGTGGCTGGGTCTCGACATAGTTTGACCCAGAAGTCCTTTAATGTTGATCTGATTTAACTCTAATTTTTGGGAAATGGCTCTTGGGGGATGTTTACTTCAGAAATTAAGGGGCTGAAAGATTGGTAGGGCAGTAGGATAAAGAATGTTCATTAGACACCATGACAGTAAATTTTTCTATCTTCATTCTGTAGTACAATCCATTGTTTATCCAATCATCTTTTAATTAATTAGCAATTAAGCTTGCTAAGGATATGAAGATGCCCATTAATAAAGCTTGGCAAATTGCTCTCATGGTCTGAGGAAAAATGAAGTTTAGTCATCTATTATTTTAAAGCCAAAATAAGTTTCCTTTCTTATTATAATTTATAGTTTATTTTTGCCAGGAGTTCTCACTGTGGCGAATACTCTGGAGAAAGAACGTGAGACCCATGTTGTCATCCCAGCTTTGTCTTTGTCAGGTTAAGTAACATGCTAATCCTAATTGCTAGTTAAGATGACACCCCAAATAACTGGATAGTAAAGTGAGATATGATTCTTTCATCTTGTCTTAGGAAACAATCATATATGCACAGAATAACAAGGACCTAAGAGTTTGTTGTCTCCAATATCCTCATTTTGGAAAATGCAAAATAAAACAAGCAAAAAATACAAAGAAAACCAAAATGAGTGCCAAATAACTCAACTGGCTGTTTGCTAACCCAAATTGACCTATATTTTGGTTAAACTGCATAGACATAACTCCATTTTTCACTTTATTGAAACAAGCTTTAAAATGTGTCTGTCATAGGCTAACAAAAGCAATGTGCTATAACGAATGAGATTAAAGTGTGTTCCTTAGGATGTTGGCAGGTGTCCTTATGCAAATTGTGTTGATCACAGTCCAGATGTTATATCCGTCAACTATCTTTGCTCAGCGCTATGGACCCTAATATCACCAATTAGTTTGTGTCAGTTATGATCCAATTCTGGTCTAGATAAGCTAGAGTGTTTACCAACCTCTTCTTTGTCTTTCTGTACCCCAAAACAAGCCTTTCTCAGGATCTTGGCTTATGTGGTTTTTCTCCAAATGGAAAAGCTTCCAGCCTCTCATGATCCCAATCTTACTCTTGTTCTAAGGATCGTTAGTCTCATCTTTGCAGATATTTGCTCTTTTTGTTAAAATCTTTTGAGAATACAGAAGGTACTAGATTAATACTTGCTGATGAAACAAATGGAAAGTAGGTGGCTGTGTTATTCTAAACTCATGTTCACTTTCTTGGCTTCACATATGGTGAAAATGTGTCCATTTTATTGGGCAGAGATTCTGTGTTGGTTTATAATGCCATTGAAACAAACTGAGCAGAAAGTGTGATAAATACCAGTTGATAATATATGAAACAATACTATTTGGGATTACTGCTGCTCTCTAGGTGACTGTTTAATGCCAAGTCATAGCTGAGATTTCTCAGGTTGATCTACAGATATTTGTGATTCTTAAAAAGAGAAGGTACACACCTTCTCTTAGAATGGCAAAATCCAAAGCACCAACAACAGCAAATGCTGATGGAGATGTGGAGCAATATGAACTCTCATACGTTGCTGCTGGGGATGCAAAATGGCACAGCCACTTTAAAATACAATTTGCCAGTTTCTTACAAAACTAAACAGATTCTTGCCATATAGTCTAGCAGCTGCACATCTTGGTATTTACCCACGGATGAGTTGAAAATTTATATCTACACAAAAACTTGCACGTGTATGTGTATAGCAGCTTTATTAAAAACGCCAAACCAGCTGGGCACAGTGGCTCATGCCTGTAATCCCAGAACTTTGGTAGGCCAAGGTGGGCAGATCACGAGGTCAGGAGTTCAAGATAAGCCTGGCCAACGTGGTGAAACCCTGTCTCTAACAAAGATACAAAAAATTAGCCGGGCATGGTGGTGTGCACCTGTATTCAATCCCAGCTACTCGGGAGGCTGAGGCAGGAGAATCACTTGAACCTGGGAGGAGGAGGTTGCAATGAGCCGAGATCACAACATTGTACTCCAGCCTGGGCGACAGAGTGAGACCCTGTCACATACACACACACAAAGCCAAACTTGAAAATAATCAAGACGTTTTTCAATTGGTGAACAGATAAGTCAACTGTGGTATATCCAGACAGTGGACCATTATTCCACTCTAAAAAGAAATGAGCTATTATGCTATGCAAACACATGGAACTTTAAATGCATGTTACTAGGTGAATGAAACCAGTCTGAAAGGCTACATGATGTATAATTTAAACTATATTACATTCTAGGAAAGGCAAAATATAGAGACAGTAAAAAGATCAGTGGTTGCCAGGAATCAGGGTAGAGGGATGGCTGAATAGATAGAGTGCAGAGAGTTTTTAAGGTAGTAAAACAACTCTGTTTGATACTATAATGGTGGATATGTGCCACTGTATATTTGTTCAAACCCATATAATGTACAATACCAAGAGCAAACCCTAACGGAAACTATGAAAATAATGTGTCAACACAGGCCAATTGTACCAAACGCACCACTCTAGTGGGAGATGTTGATAATGAGGGAGGCTGTGAATGTGTGGGGGTAGGGGGCATACAGGAGCTCTTTGTACTTTCTGCTCAATTTTCCTGTGAAAATAAACTTTCTCTAAAAAATAAGGTCTATTTTAAAAAAGAGAAAGAATTGATATTTTTGCACCTACAATGTGCCAGGCATTGTGGTGGGCACTTTGATAAAACTATCACATCTATCCATTCAAAAGCTGGGCACGGTGGCTCACCCCTGTAATCCCAGCACTTAGGGAGCTTCAGGTGGATGGATCTCTTGAGCTCAAGAGTTTGAGATCAGCCTGGGCAATATGGTGAAACCCTGTTCTACCAAGAATACAAAGTTAGCGGGGCAAGGTAGCGCACACCTGTGGTTCCGACTCCTCGGGAGATGGAGGTAGGAGGATCACTTGAGTCTGGGATGTGGTGGTTACAGTGAGCTGAAATCATGCCCCTGCACTCCAACCTGGGCAGTGACAGAGTGAGATCCATCTCAAAACAACAACAATAATAACAACAACAAGCTATGAGCAGCAGATTAGAGAACTCAGGCTCAGAAAGCTTAGAGAGAGAAGAATTCACACCTGTCAGGTTCTGAAGTCCTGTTTGTCTCGTTCAACCATGTTACCCCTCAAACCTACAAAGTTTGGGAAAACATCCCCCAGCCCTCCACTCTTCTCCCTGCCAGCTCCACTCCATGAGCAAGCTGGGCCCATTGTCCGTGACTCATGGGCAGAAGTCGGAAACTACCTGAGAAGTCCTATAAAAAAGTCTGGCTTTCTGCCTTCCTCATTACTGCACCTGGGATAATTATACTGGCCCTTTGTCTGTGGAAACTGACATCAAAGGTCCTGACAAAGAGTATCTCTGGTGGGAACTATGATTATCCCTATTTTATGGCTGGAGAAACTGAGAAATGGATTCATTAAGTGGCTTGCCCAAGGTCAGCTGGTGAGTCAGGGAATTGAGTCTGCCTCTGTTGGGCTCCCATGCTACGTGCAAGCTCTTGCACCGTAATTCTGCTCTTAGCTGCAAATACCTGCCATGTTCATTAGACTTACCATTCCCTGGGTAAAAATTAAGGGATTAAAGCCAGCAAACCATAGCATCTGTATCATTCTGAGGTCTGCAGGAAAGAAATCTCTATTTCTGGGAACTAGGTCAGCAGTCTTAGTGTTTTGATTGAGCTTCTCGAGTAGGGATCTTGGGAATAAAATTGCACCAACTCAAGAAACCCTCAGCCGTATAATCAGTGGCCAGGTTCATCCCCTAGAGAAGTTCACCTTGCTGGTCATTTAGGAGCTTCACTTCATTTTGTCTTTGGTTCTCACTTGGGTTTTAAAGTACAGTGGTACACGATGATTCTGTAATTGAGGAGAGTTTGGGATGTAGAGAAGCCACAAGGGATAATGCAGTTTCCTGGCTGAGGACAGTGGGGCCGTATTACCCCCTTGTCTGAATGAGTGAAGTGCTGCCAGAATGGTTTCAGGACACTGGAGAAAGAGTGACCTCGAGATGGAACCTCAGACCTTGGATTAAGGGAAGCTCTAAACCAAAAATCCTGAATTTTCTGTCCTCCTGCTTCCAATCCCTGGCCACCTGGCAGTGAGGGAGATGTGGAGAGACCACGGATGCAGGCCACACAGGTCAGTGTCTTCAGCTGAGAGCAGGTGGAGAAGGGGCAAGAAAGGAGATGGATGAGCACACAGAAGGTATCCAGCATATTACCTAACTTCCTGTGGCCCCATCTATAAGACCCTCTCCCCCACAGTGTCTACACTCTAAGGGATGATGACAAGATTTCATAGTGGAGTGAATTAGATAGATTTAGACTATGCATGTATCCTTAGACAAATTACTTGAGAGTTACTATCTCAGGACCTCAGTTTCCTCCTCTGCAAAATGGGGATAAAAATAAATATCTCATAGGATAAGTGTGAAGTCCATATGAGAAAATATATGTAAAGTGTCCAAGGTGGTGGATGGCATGTAATAGGTATTCACAGTTCATTGATTACTTTACATTTGGCTTACTTACCTACCCCCACCCCCTTTTCCATTACAACCCATGCTACAGTGAATGTTTCTGTGCATGGATGTCCCCCTTGTATTGTAGCTTTCACTATATTGTGTATTGGGCTTTATTCTTAAGAGAGTTGTAGAATTGGACTCAGTAGAAATATAGATGGGCCTCTGCCTTACTGTACCCTCCCTCCATTTTCCTCTCCCATTTTGTGAGATAAGGATACCGCCTCATCAGAATTAGACATTTTGGTCAGCCTAAGTACAAATCTGACCTTGCTTTGGAATAGGATAGGTTACAAAAATCTTAGTTTTTGCTCCTTGGCTATTGGTTGGTTTTCCACAGACAAAAGGACCCCAACCTGAGATTTTTGTTTGGTGGCTCCAGATTTGAGTGTATGTGATTGCCCATTTAAGTTGGTCTGAGCTTTTATGCTACCTGTTCATTTTTTCCATATAATAAACCATTTGACACTTCCACAGGCTCATGGTCTGTAGGTAGGCATTTTACATGATTATACTTGGAAAGAGCTAAGGTCAGTGGTTTGCCCAAAGTAGCACCGTTGCTGAATTACAGTACTTAGTGTAGCACCCATTTCTTCTATTTCCCATGCACTGTGCTATGGCCATTATATAAAACTGTCGAAAATTATTAACCTGTGCTTAATAAGTATAGGATTAAATGAGTTTATCCAGTACTAAAAAATCTGGCATAGACCTAACTTCAGGGTGCACATAAATCATCCTGCAAACTGGCAATTCTTCCCTCTGAGGACCTGTTGTGTATGGAAAGTACATTTCATTAGACTCTCCAAAGCCCCATTTATTTAACAGCTTTCTTCCAATTTAATATCTTGCATCTAATGGCCCTGGTGGCATGATGACAGACATCATGAAAATGCAGAGCAATGGGAAGAGGTGGATAAATACCCTGGTTTATATGGGATAAATTATGCATTAGAATTGTCCTTTCCCTATTTGCTTGTCAGTTCATTTCCTCACCTGATTCACCTCTTAAGCATTATTCCATCTTAAGACCACCTTTTATGGGGCAGAATGTTTGGATGGCTTGGTGCAGAATGGATTTTAGTAACAGGCTTATTTCTCCAAAACAGAATTTTCTCCTTTAGAACGCTGTGCTTTGAGGAATCATTATAAACATGTAAACTGAAATTCCCAGAACCTAGGACAAAGGTGATTAGAGCTTATGTAGACCTCAGTAAAGAAGACATTAAATTTATTCTCAAATAGTTGACTCAAATGTGCTTATATTCTACTCTCTCTCTCTCTCTTTGTTCTCCATCGGCCACCCCTCCCCAACATTCCTCTATACTCTGCTCCATTTTTTTTTTTTTTTTTTTGAGACTGAGTTTTGCTCTTGTTGCGCAGACTGCAGTGAAATGGCGTGATCTCGACTTGCTGCAACCTCTGCCTCCCGGGTTCAAGCGATTCTCCTGCCTCCGCCTCCCGAGTAGCTAGATCACAGGCGCCAGCCACCACATCCAGCTAATTTTCGATATTTTTAGTAGAGACAGGGTTTCACCATGTTGGCCAGGCTGGTCTTGAACTCCAACTTCAGGTGATCCTCCCCTCTTGGGCTCCCGAAGTGTTGAGATTATAGACGTGAGCCACTGTGCCTGGCCCCATTTTTATTTGACTAAATTGTAAGCAAATGTAAAACTCCTTATTTTTATTTTATTATTTCTTCATAATTTTACCACCTACATATAATTCCCTAAATGATATAATGTTTAGTTCTATTTGGGCTTTATTTAAACAGAATCATACCGCATATGTTTTTCTGTGACTTGCTTCTTTCTCTTGTCATTGTGTTTCAAAATTCATCCATATTAATGTGCGTAGTTGTATTCATTCCTTTTGATGATGAAGCAGTGGTCTCTAGATGTTGTTCACCTGTTCCTGTGCTTGTCTGTAGGGGTTCATTTGCAGGATCTGGGACCACACTGCTTGTAGGGGTGTTGGGGTAGGAAAGTATATGGCAGCTCCAGACCTTGCCTGCTTGGCTCAAGAATTCAGATATCAGAATCTTGTAGTATATTCACTGTAGATGTTCAAGTTTATTGTTCCGTGCCAAAGCATTCCCCAAATGGCTGTGCCAATGTATTGTCACACCAGCCATGTGTTAGAAGCCTCATTGCTCCACAATTTAACTGACACTTGGTGTTGGTACCTTTAAAATTTTTGCCAGTCTGTTGTACATGAAATGGTAACTGTCTGTGGGTTCAATATACATTTCCCTGATTCCAAAGAGGCTAAGCATTATATGTTTTTGGACCATTTGTCTGTCATCTCTGTGCAATGCTTATTTATAACTTTTTCCCATTCTATTTGGTTGTCCTTTTTTAAAAAAATTGGTTTGTAGAAAATATTTATAGATGCTAGATACAAAGCCTTTATTGATTATGTTTAAAAAAATCTTCACTCAGCTTGAGGCTTTTCACTTTATTGTGTCTTTTGATGAAGAAAATTCTTAACTTCAATGTAGTGAAAGTTGTCAATTTTTTCCTGCAAGGTTTGTACTTTTTTGCGTTTTAAAAAAACATACTTCTATACCCCCAAATCACAAATATTTCTCTTATGTTGCTTCTAATAGTTTGCTTTAGGAAACTATTGGGGTAGGAAAGTCTATGGCAGCTCCAGACCTTGCCTGCTTGGCTCAGGAATTCGGATATTAGAATCTTGTAGCATATCCACTGTAGATGTTGGAGTTTATTGTTCAGTGCCAAAGTTTATATGCTTTACAGTTTGGCTTTTCACCTTCAAATCATTCCACTTGAAATTGATCTTTGGCTGGGGATCAAACATCAATGTAATACCTATGAATAATTATTATTCCAGTGCAGACTTATTAAACAGATATTTTTCCTCTGATCTGCAATGATCATTTTGTAAATAACAAAGTTTCCTTTTTGGGTATATGTTTGTTCATAGGCACTCTTGTTTTTTTCCATTTGTCTTTTTGTTAATTTCTGCCCCAGCACCACACTGGCTTAATCCCTAAATCTCTGTAACAATTATTGATATCCTACTGGGGAAGTCCCATAACTTTGATTTACATCCTCAGGAGCATCTTGGCTATTCTTGGACTTTTGTTCTTTTGTACAAATTTTAGAATCAGTTCCGATTTATGAAAATATGCTGTTAGGATTTCTGGCAAAATATCATTAAATTTATAGATCAATTTGGGGAACATTAGCATCTTTAAGATACTGTCTTACTTAGAATATTATATAGCTTACCATTTATTTAGATTTCCTTTAACATCTTTCTATTAAGTTTTACAATATTGTTCATAAATGGTTTACACTTTTTGTTAATTATTGTGTGCATTATATTTAATAATGCCATTATGAATATATCTCTTAAGAATTATATTTTCTATCTCATTTTTACTGGGAAAAAGTCATTTATATTTTCTGTCTTTCTGACTCTTTCTGTTTATAAATTCTGACCCAAACTTTAACCTTTCCACAATAAAAAACCAACTTAATTTTAAAATATGTAAATGCCAAATTTACATTTTTTTGAGGATGAATAAGATTTGTTTTTTGATAAGCCAAGATTTCCATTTTAAAGTTACAAGAATCAATTGAGTCTGATTCTTAAAGATCCATTAAACATGCTTTCTGGGAAAACTGCAAGAAGTATGTCGTGTAATATTAGGCTATTTCATTAAAATATTTGTCCAAGTATTGATTTTTTAAATTAACCTTTTATTTAGAAATAATTGTAGATTAACATGAAGTTGAAAAATAATACAGAAAGATCCCATGGACCCTCTAGTCACTTTCTATTAATCCTAACTTGTTTCCAAACTACAGTACATTATCACAACCAGGATATTGATATTGATACAATCAAGGTAAGAAAGTTTTCACACAGAAGTTTCCCTTATGTTGCACTTTTATAGTCACACTGCATTCTCCCAACTCCCACCATTTCCGTAATCTCTTCCCCTAACCTTCACCCTTCCCATGACCCCTAGCAACCACTGATTTTTCTCCATTTCTATAATTTTATCAAGAATGTTATGTAAAGAGAATTATACTTCATTTATAATATATTGTCTTAAGTATTTATTTTCTTTACATACATTTAGAACCACATAAGACAATATTAAAAATGTTGCTTCGGCTATCAAGCATAAATTAGAAAACTCAAAAGGGGAAGCAAAATATATTTACTTGTAATTTTCCTTTCTGTTGTTCTTTCTTTCTTCCAGATGTCCCAGGATCTCTTCTTTAATCATGTCCTTGCTGTTTAGAGAAATTCCTTTAGTCATTTTTTTAGCGTAGTTCTGTTGACAAAATTTTTCTGCTTATTTTTCATCTGAGAATGTCTTGATTTCCCCCTCATTGCAGGAAAATATTTTTTTGGTTATAGAATTTTGAGTTTACAGGTTTTTTTTTTTTTTTCCAGCACTTTAAAAATGTTACATCACTTCATGCTGGCCTTCATGGTTTCTGATGAGAAATCTGACATTCACATAAAAAGTCATTTTTTCTCAGTACTTCCCATTATTTTATTTGTCCTTAATTTTCAGAAATTTGTCTATGATGAACCTTGCCATAGATTTCTTCGGGTTTGTCCAGCTTGGGGTTTGCTCAGCTTTTTGAATCTATAAGTATATATTATGTTCTTTGCAGGGACCTGGATGTTGATTTATAAAGTAATTATTTTCTGAGTTTGTCATTTTCTTTTTTTCATGTGTATATTGTCATTTTTCTAATCCATTAACTGTTGGTTATTATTCTTTCAATATAAAGATTGAAGTTTATAAATATTACTTTATATCATTTAGCTGTTATCCAATACATTTGGTGACTTGCTCTCAGTCATATGTTTATAGGTTTCTTGGGGGCTGGCTGATACAGGTTTATAAATATACCTCTGTATCAGCTGTAGCCACAAAATATGCTGTGTAAGGAGCTACTACAAATCATTCTGATTTACACCTGTGTGTGTTGACTGGGTTTGGCTGATCTAGGTGGGATTCTGCTGTTTGTTTTTTTCCAAATTATAGATTAAGTTCAGATCTATTCCATGTGTCACTCACTCTTTTTAGATCACAGAGTAGGACATGTTTTTCTCATCGTTATGACAGAAGTGTAAAAGGGCAAACCCCATTACATATATAAACACATTTAAGCCTTTGCTCCAATTATATCTGCTCATATACTGTGTTAGTCTGCTTTTGTATTGCTATAAAGGAATACCTAAGACAGGGTAATGTATAAAGAAAAGAGATTTTATTTTGGCTCACAATTCTGCAGACTTTACATGAAACGTAGTGCCAGCTATGCTTCTGGTGAGGGTCTCAGGAAGCATCCAAACATGGAAGAAAACAAAGGGGGAGCCAGGGTATCACACAGCAAGAGTAGGAGCAAGAGAGAAAGGGGGAAGGTGCCACAGTTTTTTAAACAACCAGATCTTGCCTGCAACACAGAGTGAGAACTAACTCATTATCGTGAGGAGGGTACTGAGCCATTCATGAGGGATTCACCTGAATGACCCAAACGCCTCCCACCAAGCTCTGCCTCCAACATTGGAGATCACATTTCAATATGAGACTTGGCAGGGACAAATATCCAAATTATATCATATACTATTGATTGAAACAAGTCACATCAGTGGGTGGGGCACTTATCACATCCATGGTAGGACTGGAAAAAGGGTGAATATTTCTGAACAATAAACCAAACTGTCACAAAGTCCAGGCACTGATTTGTTTGCCATCCTATTTTGTGGTTCAGTGCCATGTATTTTACTGTTTCTCTCTCTCTCACCCCGTGCACACACAGAGTGAAGACCATGTGAGCACACAGCGAGAAGGTGGCCCTCTGCACACCGGGAAGGGGCCCTTCACCACAGCTCTGTCATACTGGCACCCTGATACCAAATTTCCAGCCTCCAGAATTATGAGAAATAAAATTCTGTGGTTTAAGCCACTAGTCTATAATATTCTGCTATGGCAGCTGGAGCAGACTAGGCACAGATATATTTGGATTTATTTGAAAATTTTCATTATGTGCTTTCCACTTGTCCTGTCTGTTTCTTTTCATTTTTTTCTGTCTTGCCTTCATTGTGATTGATTTAGTTTATTTTTTTCTTTTTCCGTTCTTTTCCCTCTACTTATTTGGCAGTTATATGCTGTGTGACCATCACTATCATTTTAGTAGCTACCTACCTATTTTAACACGCATACCATATTAACAAAGTTTAAATGTAGTATCTTTTTTGTACCCTTGAACAATATAAAAATACATAATATTATAACTGATTATTTTCCATCCAACTCCCTTGCCATTGCTGCCCTCTGTTTTAATTCTATTGCATCAACCTCTAGTTCCCACAAGTTACCCTCTTTGTATACACAACTGCAGATTGAGCATGGTTTTCTCTTAGCTGCTTGGTAATATTACTTCACTATCCTAACTTACATGGTTTGACTTAGAGTTTTTGACTTCATGATGGTGTGCAAGTGATTTGCATTCAGTAGAAAATGTACTTTCAGTATTCAATAAATTACATAAGACATTCAGCACTTTATTATACAATAAGCTTTGTGGTAGATTTTCCTCAACTGTAGGCAAATGTAAGTGCTCTGAGCATGTTTAAAGGAGGCTAAGCTAAGCCATGATGTTCAGAAAGTGAGGTGTATGAAATGTTTTTTAACTTAAGATGGAGTCACTGGAACATACTCCCACTGTAAGCTAAGAAGCATCTGAATGTCCTGGGTTCCCATTATTTTGCTATTTAGAAGTTAGATAAGCAATTTTTATTCTCTTGTAAGCAATCTTTCGTTGCTGACACAAATAACTATGCAAAAATAACTACATATTATTTTGTTGAATTTATGTTCTGTCTTTAATATATTTTTTGGATTTGTCCTTGTATCTATCTATGTCTAATACTTATTCACTAAATTATGATCATACTAATATTTAATATGATTTATTAATTACTTTTATTTAAAATCCTATCGAGAGCAAGTCTCATCTTATTAAATATTCTTCTCTTGGTAAATATTTAGTCTTCTTTCCTCTTCTTTTTCTTCTTCCTCTCCTCTTTCCTCTTCCTTCTCTTTTTTTCTTCTTTGGATACTATATAAATAATAATGTGACAAACATTCCTGTAGATAAATCTTTGTCTATGGCTCTCCTGTTTCTATATTGTAGGTTTTTAGGGGTAGAATTATTGGGTCAAACTACACAGATCTTTCAAGGCTTGTCATAGTGCTGAAAAGTGGCTTTCCAGAAAGACTAGGAAATGTGCATTCTGACCAACTGTGCATGAATCGCTTCATCGCATGACACCCAGGCCATCATAAGAATGCTATTAATTTAAAAATCTTCTACAACTCGATAGTGAATAATGCTTTAGTCAGATCTAATAATAATAATAATAATAATGCTTTGGTCTGTATTTATGTTCATACAACTATGTATTGTTTGAACATTGGTTTGTCCAAAGGCTTATTTGTAATTTCAAGTTCCTCTTCTCTGAGTTGTTCTTTCGATCCTTTGGCAATTGTACTTTTTTCAGCCTTATCAGTCTATATGTAAGCTTTCCTTTTTATTAATACTGTTTTGTCTCATGCAGGTTCGTAGACTTAAAATCTGCCTATATCATGTATTAATTAGCTCAATAATTTATCTAAACTTTAACAACATTTTCTGAATATCTACCATATGCCAGTTAAGGAATCTGTAGAAAATCTTAAATAGTAATTATTTTATTTTATGGATACCATTTCTTCAAACATTTCTTTTAGTGTGTTACAACTGTCCTGTTGTAGGGTATTATTTTTGTTTTAAAGCACATCATACTTGACTAAACAAATGGCCTGGGAACTAATCTTGTGCATTAAGCTATGCATAATTTTAATAATAGAGTATATTAGATACACATTAAATATGGTGCTTAGCATTTGGAATATATTACCCATTCATTAGAATATATTACCCATTTTATACATGAGAAAATGAGGCTCAGAAAGGTTTAGCATGTGCCCTAAGACCGCACAGGAGATATGGCCTGGGACCCAGTTTTAAACCCACATTTATCTACCTATAAGACCCATACTTTCCTTTTTGATGACACTACCTCTCAGCAGCAGTGAGTCCTTCTTGGGCTTCTGTGCATGTCGAAAATGCCACCAGGTCCTGTTCTCTCTTCCATGACACTCTGAAGTTTTAGGAGCAAGAATAAAAAAATTGTCCCTCTTGGCCAAGTAGTTCCATTAGCAGACGGTCCCTTTAGGAGAGAGCTTTGGCACTGTTCCACAGTGGGCATCCTTCCCACAGCAATTCTTTTTGTATCAGTCACTTCCTAATCCTCTTTTCTTCTAAGGTGAAGAAGATGTCAATGAGGTTTTGGGAGGTGAGAGAACAACAAAACCCCTGATCCACTGTGTAAACCCAAATCAAAAAACTATCTTGCTCTTACCATCCTCTTCTGAATAACTTGATTATCTCTTCTCTTGCATGATAAATATTGGCTGTCCAGATTGCGTTGGAGAAGATTCAGGCCTGGGGAGCGTGAAACATGGCACAGACGCAGGCACAGTTTCTTTTGTAGGCAGATGTCCCAGGACCAGGGGTCAGTCTAGGGGGACTATTCAAGGGTGTTTCATGTGCTGCCATTCTTTTCTTTATCCAGCTGCTTTTCCCCAATGGCTGGTAGGATGATGACTGTGAGTGGTAACCTTGACTTGCCTGAAATGGAAAGGTCATTGAAAGGTGTGTCGTGACCAGTGTTATGCTCTGTCCCACTCATTCATGCAAGGGAGGAAAAGCTGGAATCTCAACTAACAGTCTGATCAATGGAGACATTTGTGTCCCAGCTCTCACCATGTCTTTCCTGATGCCAAATACTTCAATGGCTCACTACTCCCAATGGATAAAGTCCAAGTTCCTTAGCATAGCATAGAAAACCTTTCATTTCCTTCCTTCGTCTTTTGCTTCATTTCTGTTCGCATCCACAGTTGGCTTCTAGGTGCCACTCACTTTAAACTACATTAGGCCTTTGCACTTGCTCTACAGAGAAAGCAGCTTCATCTCCTTCCTCAGCATGATGACCTTTTCTTCCTTGCTGTAAACCCTTCTTACTGACCTTTTTTCTGACAGCCTACTTTTTCCCAAGCTGAGTGGTTTTCTCCCTACTTTGCGTTTTGTGTGAACTTGGCACTGCTGTTTAAATCCCATCTTTCCTTCTAGTCTGTGGGCCTTAATCTCACTCATCTCTGGATTCCCTTTCACACAATAGGCACTAAATACATTGTTTCGTTGACTGAATGAATGATATCAGACATTTGTAAATTATTTAATTGATTTAATATTTTCTCTATTATCTAACTTTTACGTTCATAATAAGCCCATAGGTGGGATTATTTCCATCATTTTGGAAGTTAGAAAATTAAAGACCAGAGTGGAGCTGTGATACTCTAATTTGGCGGGCTGGTGACCAGCATAGAGTTTTTAAGTCTTAGGGAATCAAAGCCAGAACAGAGCTTAGTTGATTAAACATGCAGTAAGTGTTCTTATTGTGCATGTGCCACATTGATTGACCCTGATGAGTTCTTTGGTTGGTTTTGAATTGTGCTTACGTAGAGAAAAATTTGTATGTTAGGCTCTTTGCATGGATCCTCATTACTGGCAGAAAAAGTTCTAACTCCTTAGCGAGGCATTCAAATTTCTGGCCCCCCTATAGAATGTCAGTTTTATCTTTAGTCACTTAGCAGTCATATTGCAATACTCCTTTACCGTATACTAGGGTGGCAAACCTTTTCTGTTAAAAGCTAGATAGTTAATATTTTGGGTTTTGCGAGCTAGACGATCTTTCTTGCCACAACCCTGCAACTATGATTTGAAAGCAGGCACAGATATTATTTAAATGAATGGGTGTGGCTGTGATCTAATACAACTTTATTTATAAAAACAGTGTACTGAATTTGGCTCTGGGTTATAGTTTACCAATTCCTGTTATAAATCATTCCTGAAAATATCATGGATTATTTCCTTTTTCCCTTTTCTCAGTTCCCCCATCCTCATCTATGTTTCTCATGTCTATCTCCTTTCCTTCCTATCTTTCATCTTTTTAATGTGTGTTCAGCAAGTATCCATCCCTGTGAGTCATCCTTAAATCACTGCACCTGCCCCATTGCTGGTTCTAGGCATCATAAAAAGGGAAACTGCAGCAAGGAATCTCATTTTTCATGGTCTTAGTTTCAAATCCTTTGCCCCAAATCAGTCTTCACACTGTTTTCCACTTTGTTTTAAATTATCTTTCTGTTGTCCTGGCTCATTTTTCTGCTATCAGCTTAGCCTCCTTCATCCTTTAGAATTGATGGCTCTTCTTACCTTCACAGTCATGATCCTAAGATCCCCTTTGTAGGATCAGAGTTAGACCCCTCTGCCTCTGCTGCCTCAGGCCACCTCGGGTGAATCTACTCCCAGTTTTATCTGGTGCTGTGATCCCTTATTTGGTGCCATTTTTTTCACTATGTTCTAGATAGCTTGTCTGCCTGATTGCCATGGCCTCACCAGTTGAAATCAAACACTGCGTGCCTGATCCTGTGCCAAATTCCAAGGGGATGGAGGGGTTGACATAATCTGTGTTCTTATTCTGTAGCCCAGTCTAGCAAAGAAGTGATACAACTAATTCTAATATCGTACGAGAAGGGAACATCTCTGGGGAGCTTGATTTGGGAATGATGACTTCAAGAGGAGAGGGTATGGTAAAATACGGTTTCAGTTCTCACATCTGAGTTTTACTTCCTTGTTGAAAAAATCGCTACAGCTCCCTGTTGTCTCCTACGCCAATTCCACCAAGAGGTGGGGGAATGGAAGGTGTTGTCTCCCCCACCTCTTCTTCAATGTCTTCAGTTTCCTCTCACTGGTTTACTAACCATTGAATTGTACTTCTCATTAGTCCCCAATATAAACTTCTTCCCCAGGTGCCTAAGCCATTTTAGTGTTCCTTGCATACAGCATGCCAGTTCCTACCTACATGCCCAACACTCAGCATCATCATTTACCAACTGTGTCACCTTGAAAGGTCATATAACCACTCTGAATTTTAAAAACTTCAAATATTTACTAAAATACCACATCTAAAACTTTTTGCCTAGTTCTTGCCACTCAATAAGTCCTCAATAAATACCTGTTTCTTCTTGCTCACATCTCCTTCTCCCTTTCTACCTCTCTAAATCCTAACCACACTCCGAGACCAGCTTAACTTTTTCTTCCTTCCTGAAGATTTCTCCAGTCAATTTAGCCAACACTGACTTTTTTCCTGTTCTTAAGAAGCTACTAAACAAGGTTTAAAGCATAAAACACCTAATTCTTGATGATATCCTGTTACGTATGCTATTTTATTGCTTCCTATTTAGACAGACTTGCTCTGTCCGTGAGTAACCATGTGATCTTGAAGTTACTTCATTTTCCTGAGCCTCTAATGCCTCATTGGTAAAATGAGACTAATACGCTTTCTGCTACCTAATGTAGAATTCACCTCTCAGTCACTTTCTGTCACATGTTAGAAAATGTGTTATATAGTGTGGTTACTTTTTTTTGTCCATTGTCTTTCTTCTCCCACCAGCAAGTAATAATTGACACGAGACTGAAGATCTCATCTCTGTGTTCAGTGCTATATCCCCAGTACCTAGAAAGTGTTATTAAATATCAGTTGAATGAAAGATGATAAGTCACTTGCAGGTGGGTTTTGAAGATTAACTGAGATGTGATTACATGGCTGGCCAGTACATGGTCGTTGATGCGATTTCAGTAAATGTGAATTTCCATAACACAACCATTGCTACCTATTTCTGCCACCACCATTGCTACTACTATTACTACTATTGAGTAAGTCAGAGGAAACACTCTACCCTTCTAAGGCAATGATGCGGATAAAGGAAATCTACCCACAGTGGAACTGACCTCTTTGGAGCTGCCAGACTCTGAGAGTGAGCTGTGTGGGCCTCTCAGTGAATATAAATCATAATAAACAAATGCAACCACCAACAAATGATGTGATTAAACAGCATCTGGAAGCATAAAGAGAGAGAGGTCATGATTTCATTCAGTGAGTTTCTACCTTCTTGCTTCTCTGTTCGTCATCATTCTGAGACGAAATGACCGTTTGGATGAAAATCCGAATTGATTGCTCAGCACATTGACCAAAAGGTTAGATCCTCTTCTTATCCTACTAGTTAATACCATCTTTTCTTTTTCCTTTTTGACTTATCACTCCGTAGCAATGAATCACAGTTGCTAAAAGTACACTTTGCAAATTCCTTTCATGTCCTTATTAATTTGTTGACACAATTAATCAACTATTTCCCCCTAGCTTTTTATTGACTAATCTTGATTTTAGTCATTAATGTGTAAGGTAGACAAAATAATCCCACTTTCTCAATGAAGAAACAGACACTTGGTGATGTGTCCAAGATCCCAAAGGGGAGTGGTGGGGCCAGAATACTTCAAGCTTCAATTCTTACCTCCCTTCACTGTCTCACAGTTACCTTCCAACCAGATTTCCCCCCCCCAAGATTTACCATCTCCAGCAAACACCTGATGGATGTCTACTACATGTCAGACACTGTGGTAGGTGCCTGGAGAAAACAGAAAAGAATTAGATATCATGCCTGTTCGTTCAACTATCCAGGCTGGTTGCAGAGACAGAGAAGAACATAGAGTATATCAACAGAATGCAACATGTGCTGTAATAATAATGCATACAAAGCGTTACAGTTGCAAAGCAAAAAGAGTGATTTCCTGAGGCCAAAAAAACACCTTGGAGAAATTGTCACACACAAATGGCACACACATGGATAGGGGTTTTCCAGGTGGAGGAAGTGGGAGAGGCACACCAGGAAGCAGGAACTGGAATTATAAGCAAGCTCAGGTATATGGTGAGTAATGTGCTGAGCATCTCATATTGGTGGGACGTTGAAAAGCAGGTGTTGACATAGGAAGATTGCCACAGTGGATGGGGACCAGGGCACGGATATGTCACACTAAGGATATGGAATTTATTTCTAAGGGCCAAGGCAAATGACTTCATTTTATCTCCCATTTCCATGGTGACTTCCTCGTCAAAGGGAAGTCTCTTGCCAAACTTGTCCTTGTGACTGCTACAGTTCACCCTATGGACATGCCTGGCTCAAACAGGCCATAACAGCAGGTGTCTACTCTACCATGACATGGAGACCTCCTGCGTACGTAGGCGGAATACTGTGTATGTATGTGTGCCACACACACCCAGATATCCTCTATCATTCAGGAGCTTACCGTCCCAGCTGCCTGTGAGTGTAGATGACAAATGGCATGGGCTATGGGGACCTGGGACCATGATCCCAGAGAGGAGCTGGAATTATTCAGGGCTGCTGACAAGGGTTGCCATATTCTTGATCAATTGTTCGGGGTCTAATTCATTTCCTGAACTCGATGAAACCGACAACCATCCCAGTGCTACTTCCTTCACCTATCAGGATAGCTGTGTTTTAATCTCAAAGCTGCCTTTGACCTGAGCTCCTGGAAGGAGCACTCTTCAGCGACAGCGTTCAACTTGTGGTCTCATTTCCTTTACCCCTGGGTGCGCCATCCTTGAGCTAAGTAGAAATGTTACTGTCCGTGCGTGGAAAGGATTTCCCGGCTGTTGTTTGCTTTGGAGCACATCTGGAGCTTTCTGTGGTTATTTCAGTTTAAGTCTGTCAAATGACACGATTTTATTTTTAATGACAATGTGGTAGTAGAAAGAGCCTTGGAGTAAAAATCAGAAAGAGAGGGCCAGGGGAGAAAAGAAAAAAGAAAAAGAAAAAACTCCTCTCAGGCCTGCTCCTCTCCTCTCAGGCTGTGTGTTCCAGGTCTCAGGTGACTTGACATCCCTTGCTGGAATTCACTGAAACTGAGCTAGTCCTGATGATACTGAAAATTACATAATTTTGATGAATATTAAAGAAGATCACACAGTGAGAATGACTTCTAAGTTGTAAAGTGTTGTTCACATTTGATCAGCTTTCACTGTTGTTTTAATTTTTTTTTATTTTATTTATTTATTTATTTTTTTATTGCATTTTAGGTTTGGGGGTACATGTGAAGAACATGGAAGATTGTTGCATAGGTACACACATGGCCGTGTGATTTGCTGCCTTCCTCCCCATCACCTATATCTGAAATAAATTACAATGGCTTTTTTTTCCCTCTGTCCAGGAAGTGACTCTCAGCTACCCCAGTCTTCATGATATATCCTTTCTCTGAGCTGATGAGAAGATAAAGCTTCACATTTTTGAACTTAGACATAATACTTCCTTTGTTGTTTCTATATTTATGTATTTCACGCATAGGATGAGGTCCTGGCAGGTATCCGGTATGTCTTTATTTTCCTGTCTGCTTGGCACAGGGCTGAGCACAACGCAGACACTCTGTATTATCCAGTTAAACTGATTTTTCATTTATACCCTTACTTGAACTAATAAAGTATATATCTCTGAGAAAATTTGTTAATTGGGGTCATGTTTATTCTCTGATTATCAACTAACATAATACATTTGTTTAAACTTAGGGCTCAGTTTATGTTGGTCATTAATCTCAGTGAGATATGGTTGTTTATAGCACTTTGCAAGAATATGTGGGTTTTCCATTGTAAGGAAACCACAGGATGATAATTAGCAAAGGGAAGTTCCTCCAGAGCCATGGATGAACGTGTGGCATAGCCTGGGGATTCTCGGCTTTATGGACGTGTGGCATAGCCTGGGGATTCTCAGCCTTATTCACTATTGCCTGTGTGTTTCCCAGCCTTCCTGCAGTGAGGGGGGGGCCATGAGTCTGAGTCTTGACCAGTGAAAAGTATGTGGCGACAGGAAGGGCATGCATCAGGTCCAGCTGGCTATAAACCTCTCGTGTGAGCCTTCTTACTTTCTCTGATTTCTTATTGGCCAATGGAAACACCTCCCACCACACCCAGCTAATTTTTGTATTTTTAGTAGAGATGGGGTTTCACCATGTTGGCCAGGCTGGTCTCAAACTTCTGGCCTCAAGTGATCTGCCTGCCTCAGCCTCTCAAGACTGCTCAAGTGTAGACCCTTGTCATTTATCATCAATACAACTGCAGCAGCCTCCGGACATCTGTGGTCTCTTGCCAGCCCATCTTCTACACCATGGACAGGGAACTTGCTGAAGGGATGCTCCACACACAGAGGTGAAGGCTGACTGTCTCTCCAGCCTCAGCACCATCATTCTGTCCTTTGAAATATCCTCTGCTAGAAGCAGGCCTGATTCAGACTGGTAAAATGCAGCATCAAGGTCAGAATGTCTGGGTTTAAATAGTAACTCTGGCAGGGCGGAGTGCACTTTTGGAAGCTAAGGTGGGAGGACTGTTTGAGGCCACAAGTTTGAGACCAGCCTGGGGAACATAGTGAGACCCAATCTCTCTCTTCTCTCTAAAAAATAAAAATAAAAAAAAAAGAAAACAAAAGAAAAAAGAGAAATTAAAATATAAAGAAATAAACAGTAATAGCCACATTCAATGGCAACTTGGCTTTGCTGGCATTTCTTCATCTGTTCATTTCATTGAGGGTCATGACCCCTTCCTCACCTGGCTGTTGTGGAGATAGCAGCTGACTGTGCTTGTAAAGCAGCTTCTAGCATGGAACTGCCATCTTCCATTGCTCTCTGCTATTCTTTCTTAGGTGGTGAGAACAGAAGGTGACTTTGCTCCCCTGGATACATTTGGCAATGTCTGGGGACACAGTTACTTGTCACCACTATGGGGGATGCCACTTGTATCTAGTGTGTAGAGTCCAGAGATCTTGCTAAACATTTTACAATGAACAAACATATCGGTGTCCACCTCCCAACTCAAAAATAATTGTCTGACTCCAAACATCAATATTACTGAAGATGAGAAACTCTGCTCTAAGGAGGACCGTGTGAGATTTTGAAAATTTACTACCCGAGGGGTGTTTATTTGCTAGTCATGAAATGTAAAATGTTTTTGAAATTGAGGGTCTTTCAGAGGAGCCTGGACTCTCTGGTTTTTCACAGGCCCACCACTTCTTTGCTCATGATATATACTGATGGTATCTGCTGAACCTGGAAGACATTCGAATTTGTTATTTGTTACCACTGGTGGACTTTAATTTCTCCCAACAGACAAAAACTTACCAAGGGCAGGAACGTTTTCTTTCCAAATTAAAGTGTGTGTAATTGCATGGATAATGACCACCTTGAAAGGCCATTTCCCACCCATGTATGCCAAGATCTAGGCTCAGGGTCCACCGCTTCCTCAAGGTTCTTTACTGAACTCGTCATTCTCTGACGCGCTCTGGATTTAATGCCTGAACAGCTCAACTGTGATCAATTATGTGCAGGAAACTGCAGAGTTGCATATGCCTGATTTAAGAACATCTACATATGTGGGGGATGGAGGCAGCAAACCATATTGCTATGTATGTACCTCTGCAACAATCCTGCTTGATCTACACATGTACCCCAGAACCTAAAGTACAATAAAAAAAATGTATCTATATATAAAAAAAGAACATCTACATAGAGGGACGGTGTCAAGCTCTCTTGGGGATCCTAAAGAGGGAAATGGAGTTTTAAGGTACCTGGGTCCTTCTTGTTGCATCGTCAGCCTTCACTGGCCCCGTAAGGGCCCATGGTGGTCTTCCCGTTGTGTTCCCAGGTTCTCCGTGTTTCTTTTTCATCAACTGCCTGAGGCTTGCTGGGCCTAAGGGAAGATAACTAGAGGGATAGTGTTCCCCTGGGTTATCTCTTTTTCTTTACGACAGAGGTAAACACCTTTTGTATTTTTTTCAGCAGAAAGAATGTGGGCTTATTACTTAATATTGCCCAAATATAGAAAAATGGAAGAATTTCCAGGTCCAGGGGTGGGGGTGTGTAGGAGAAACATACAGTATCTTCTTGATGGCTGGTCAGGAAGAAAGGCGGACCAAGTACTGGACATTGCCTCAAATCACTAGCTAGTGAAGGGGTGGCCATGGTTAATTAGAGGTGAAGGATTGGGAATTTGCAGGGGAGAGCACAGGAGGGGGAAAAGAGAATTGTCTTTTTAGAATGTGATTCTTGTCTGTAATTTTTGTGTCCTCACCAGCACTTTTGAGTATGCTGTAAGGGGAGCAATAAAAGGTTGAGGGCTGTCACTTTTTCTGCAATGCCTATGCAAACCTCCTATACTTGAAGAAATCATGTCCCATTCTGTGACTGCATTACCGTCTGTTCATACCTGCAAGGTGACCCTCATCACTTATTTTTTGTCTCTGCTGGTTTCTCTCTTTGCACCCATGCCCTCAAGGCAGGCTCCAGGATATATGGGATTTGTGCCTTGAGCATCTCCTGGCTTGTGGGTGGATGTGAGTGGACAGCTGCTCATCCGTATTGCGGGTGGCCAGGTCTGCATCCTCAGCTTCCTGCTCTTGACTCCTCCCTCCAATATCTCCAACAATAGTCAAATCCTATTAATCCTACTTCTGCATTGCTCTGTTAATCCATCAACTCATGTCTACTTGCACTGCCTCTTTTCTGGCCCAGCCTCATTACCACTCAGCTGTGGGGGTGATCATTCTCCTTTCAGGATCCCCCTGCTTTCAGACTTGCTCCCTGCTGTGCCCCCTCCTGCCTATTTCCAGTGGCAGAGCTAACAGCTTTTTTATTACACAATGCTGTCAACATGGGTAGAATATCCTCATAGTGATACATGTGCCAGATACAGTTCAAAGTGCCCAAAATACACTCACTCATTGAATAGGCATCACAACTCTACGTGCAGCTATTTTCTCTTTCCCTTACATCTTCTGTTTTAGAGGAGAAAACTGAGGTGCGGGGGAATTTAAGAGACTTGTCTAGAATCATGAAGTAAATGGTGAAACTAGGATTCAGAATCACTTCTGAAAGGTTTTCTTTATCCTTTGATGATTTAGGGTAGATGGGTCGAGGAGGCACTGCTCTTAGTAACTTATTGAAGAACAGCATGTCTGTTATTTTAGGTTCCATTTGAGCCTGAATTTGGTTTATCCACTCATTCAGGAATGCATTAAAAATATATGGATTGATATTGTCCTAGGTACGGGGATGTGGCTCTAAATTGTCAAGATCCTTGGTCTCTCATGGGCTTTGCTTTCTTATAAAGGGGAACAGACTGTAAAGGACAATATACTTAAAAGTTAGGAATAAATATCTTAAGATTTTTTTAAAGAAAGATTGAATTTAAATTTTTATTTTGGGTTCGGGGGTACCCGTGCAAGTTTGTTCTGTTGGTATACTGTGTGATGCCGAGGTGACCCAGTTACTGAGCACAGTACCCAGTAGGTAGGTTTTCAGCCGTTTCCCCCCTCCCTCCCTCCTTCCTAGGAATAAATCTTAAACAGAGAATTGAACTGGCTGGTCCCGGAGAGCCTATTTGTGGCCAAGAGCTGAAAGCTTAGCAAGAATGAACTAAAAGAAAATTGTGAGGGTGGGGAGCCTTTTTGGTAGACAGAGTTGTCAGTTCAAGGGTCCTGAGGTAGGAACAAGCTAGGTAGGTTTGCAAACAGAAAAGGAGGTAAGTAGCTCAAGGGGATGTCAGGGAGGAAGCTCAAGTCTGACAGCCATTTGCAGGCCAATGTGGAGAGTCTGGATTTTGTTCTAAGTGTGATGAAAAGCCACTGAGTTATTTTAAGCAGAGGAGTGATGTGATGATCTCAGTTCTGTTTCTGCAAGCTCACTCTGGCTACCAGTGGAGAATGGATGAGAGGGGGGCAAGGGTAGAGACCAGCAGAGCAGGAGAGAGGTGAGGGAGGCTAGGCCCTTGCAGTAGTGAGAATAGAGATAGAGAGGCAGAACTGTGTTTCAAATCCTTGCTAAAAAGCAGTATTGTTCTTAGAAGTCTATAGCCATACATCAGGGCAAGGAGGCAGAAAGTAAGCATCCAGAGAAATTTCGCTCCTCGTTCTGCACATTGCTGCTCCTCCTGTGCTCACTGAGCTCAAAGAATGGCAGTTTTCTGTTGCAAAGGTTCTGGCTACAAAGTGCTGGCATTAACTCATGTTATTAGACCATAACCCAGAGCGGGCCATGTGGAGCAGGAGGGCCCAGATCATCCCCTCAAGGATGAGCATCCCCTGGTGGACTCAGGGGCCCTGCTGCTTTCCATCACTCAGTGAAGTCTCTGCAAGCTGTACGAAATGTCTGGTCTGAACATACCTTTATTTCTCCACTCACCCACACTCAGCCACATCTCTATCTTCTTTGGTCCCATAGAAAATGTGTTGGAGATTTCAGAAACATGCTTATTTATAAGTTGCAACAAATAGAGAAGGCTGGCGATGGAGACACAGACAAAGTGACTGCACAAGGAGCTTCTAGGTCTGTTCATCCCCCTCAGATTCCGGCTTCACTTGATGAATAATCATAGCTGTGGGTTTCTGCTGCTGCGCACCTGCAAGTCTTGTCTGTCTTACAATATTCCTGACAATGTCATTTCTCCCAGCCTGTGTTTCTTGAATAATCTGCACTAAAGAAGCATATGGGACTTTCAGCAAGTCTGCTGTGCAGCTGTAGCGTTGGAGAAGGCAAGTTCAAGTATATGATATGGCTATGGAATGACTCAGGGCTAAACGTCTGCTCTAATGCTATGCAGTGGGGTGGCTCACAGCTGACATCCCCACACCCAAGCTGCTCAGACTCTGAGTGACCTCCTTATATCAGGAGTTCGGTTTGTAAGCTGAATTCTGTGAGTAGTTTTATTTGTCATTTTTTTCGATTATCCATTAACAATTGATCACTGTAGAAAATTTAAAGAATTCAGAGAAAAACTGAGACAGAAAAATGATTTCCTCATTACTCTGTTGTCAAGTGGCAAACTGCTCTGTGTTTTGTATGTTTCCTTCTGGGCTTAAATTCTTTTTCTCTTCTATGCATTTCTTGTTTTTTATGGAGCTAAGTTTATGCCATATGTGCAAATTTTTATCCTACATTTTCCCACCTACCTTTTTAATCAAAATTCCCTTTGTACTGTATTAAACATTCTTGGTGAGGCATTCCTTTATTCTCCAAATGTATGCAATCAGCAGTAATTACTTGGCCTTACAGATACAGTGGTGGTCAATCCGAACGCCATCCTTATTCTAAGGGAGTTTTCAGTCTGGCAACAATATGAATATTTATTCTTCCTTTCTTGTTTTTGTTTTCAATTAAGTCTTTTATCAGCCATCAGATGCCACCAAGTACTGTATAAATGTCCATTGTAGTAATGTACCTCAGTGGGTTTATGTAACCTTTTATACTGGTGTCTTAAACAAAAACCACTATGCCCTTTTTACAGGTGAAGAAATGACCACAGAAAAGGAATCAGTTTTGATGGTGAAGTATGAATCTGGATCTTCTCATTTGGAGTCAAGCTGTCATTCTTTCTTCAAATAATATTACTTGAGCAACAATTATGCACAAAATGTTCTGTTGAGTATTTGGGCCTAGCCATCAGAATGGCAAAGAACATGAGCAACTCATTCTTGCCAAGTGTTGGCTCATAACAATGTAAGCCTTAAGGAGTTTCCAATTTCAAAAACTTCCCCACCTGCAACATCAAAACATTGGGGAGGAGCTCCTCAAGCTTCCTTTAATCTGGAATATCTCTGATTCATACACCATCCAATTTTCTTCTTACTCCAACCCAGAGTATTGGCTAAGAGCCTGGCCTTTGAATTTAGACCACTTAGATTCAAAGCCTGGCACCACTACTTAACTAGTTATAGGGATTTGAGCTGTATCACTTTATCTCTGAACCTGTGTTCTAGCCTCTAAAATGGGGATGATAATAATACCTGTCTCCTAGGTTTGTTGTGCAAATTAGATGCAATTAGACTTGTAAAATGCTTAGCACACTCTCTAGCACATGGATAAGCATGCACAAACACTTAAACTCACAGGTTTGTCCTTATTATTCCACCATTGGAGAGCTTAACCGTCTTCATTTATTGGTTGACACTACTCAGGCTTTACACACTCAAAAGAAGCTGATCCTTTTTCTTTTTAACTAAAGGAGGTGAGTATTCTTATTTTAATATATGAGGGAAGTGAAATACAAGGAGATGATCCAGCTGGCTCGAATAGAAGCCAGACCTGTTTTAGGCATTACACCATTTTGAGGGGTGGAGCAGATGGGAGAGTAGAAACATTTATGTTTTTTTCCCTAATGCATGCAAGTCTGGGGTAATGCGGAGGACAGAAAGATCCTGTGGTTTACCAGATGTTCCCATCAGAAATCCCTGGCTCCAGTGGGCTGAGGAACCAGTGCTGGAAAGGTTGCTGCAGACGAATGCCATCCCAACAAAGCCAGGTTTCAGCGACAGGAATGGACTAGTGATGCCCTGCATTGGATGCTCTGATCCTACCATCACCCAGAGACATATTTTAGAAGAATAACTCAAGGATGTGTCAGCAGGTTAATAGCTGCTGTGATTGTGTGCTTTTACAGTTAATGAGGACCATCAGGTACCATTATGGGAGAGTAAGGGTAAAATTGGCCCTTTTTCCCCATGACCAAAATTATCTTCAGGACAGAGCAGCCTGAGGGCAGCACTATCAAGTGGGGAGAGCCCCAGGTTGTCTGGTTGGTGCCAGTGGCAGGTTGGCGATGCTTCTTACCACATTGCTATCCTAAGCAGCAAGTGGTCCTGCCTGGGATTTGCCTCTGCCATCCCTGCCAGGAAACCAGATGGTGGGAAGAGCCCACGAGTCACCTTCCTGGAAAAAGCAGAACAGTATTTGTGTATTCTTGCCTTTGTGGTCCTTATTCTTTCACAGTTCCTATGATCAGGTCGGTGTCAACTGCCCACAGAAGAATGCACTTGATTCTTCTGTGTACAGTATCAGAATATGATTTTTAGTTTTAATGGTAAGAAATAAGAATAGTCCTGTATTCTCTCTTTTCCTCATTCCCACAGCTGTGACTGGACTTTTGGCCTCTGATCATCAGCATCATCCAACCTCCACCCCACTGATGCTTTTTAACTTTAAGAAGCTCTTCAGTATCACAGGAGTTTTCAGGGGTTAGAGTGGGTCCCTGGAAACTGATTGAGGGCCAGTTGCAGTGAGTTACCCAGGAGTTTAGAGTTTTCCTTCATTTAGGTCTGTTGAGTTTAATCATTATTTACTGTCTAAGCACATCCTTTGTGGACATTCCTCTGCTAAAGTCAGGAAATTGAGAGAGGAAACACTCATGGCCTGTGCCTTAGAGGAAGTCTCAGCTGAGCAGTGGGAGATGGGAGAAAATGGAGAAGGAGAATGTGCTTTGCTAGACCTAGAGGAAAAGCTGGGAGAGCACCCAGTAGAGGCTCTTGACATTTAGAAACAGGGAAAACTTCCTGGAAAAGGAGATATTATCATCTAATCATCCATCATGTCATATATTCATTCAATAAACATTTATTGAGCCCTTTTCTGTGCCAAGCTGAGCACTACATGCAAGGAACTCAGGAGCCAATGAATCAGACAGTGTCCTGCCTTCATGGATCTTCTGTATAATCTTGAGGAAAATCCAGAAGGAATTCCAAGGACAAAATAAGTGATGGGATAGGGAAGAGGGAATGGTGTTTAGATAGAGCAACAAGGATGATAATAAAATGCTCTGCTTCACATGTGCCGGGAACTAGAGTGACTTTCAGTCAATACTTACAGATTGAAATATCAGTAGTCTCTGACTATAGAAGGTAGGCAAAGGCAGAAGGACCTTCAACCACTCTAGATGAAGTTAGAGAATTTACTGTTTAACAACAGATGTCCCTGGGTTAAAACTTAGCACTTCATTAGTAAGTGATCAATAAATTCTACCACTCAGCATCTAGTAGGTGGTTAATAAATTTTTATTGAAACATTAAGTGAATTAATGTTGGGCCAAACTGAACCACTGGTCTTTGGATACATGATACTTGTTTCAACTCCCATAGAGAGCAAAGGAAATAAAATCTTTAATAATTAATGAATTTCAGAGATAAGCACTGAATTAGAGCTGATCATAGCCACATGGCTGACACTCTCTATTTATATCTTAAGTGCTAAATGCCAGCATAGATTTGCAGAATTCTGAGTTGATTTTCGTGGCTGATGCAGCTGAATGGGGCTGTGAGTAACTTTCAGTTCAGCTGTCCCCCCATTTATTTAGTGGTTTAACAAAAATTTATTGACCACATACCAGGTGCTAAGTACTGTTCTGAGATGTCCCTCTAGTGCAGAATATTCATAAAATGGCGAAAAAACCCTGTGTATTGATATCATTTATTCATTTATTTAGCAAACATTTTCTTTTCTTTTCTTTCTTTCTTTCTTTCTTTTTTTTTTTTTGAAGGAGTCTCACTCTGTCACCAGGCTGGAATGTAGTGGCTTCAATCTCGGCTCACTGCTACCTCTGCCTCCCGGGTTCAGGCGATTCTCCTACTCAGCCTCCTGAGTAGCTGGGACTACAGGTGTGCACCACCACACCCAGCTAATTTCTGTATTTTTAGTAGAGACAGGGTTTTACCATGTTGGCCAGGATGGTCTATTTAGCAAACATTTTCAGAGCCCAGTTGTAACAGGTGCTGTAATACATGCTGGCACATGGAGGTTAATAAGGTGAGGTCCTGACCCTTGAGGTGCCATCGCTTTGGGAAGCTTCCCTGGACCTCTTCTTATTCCCAACAGAGCAAACCCCAGTGTTCCGTGCTACCTTTGTGCTTCATGTTCGTACTGAATCTCTTTTGTTGCATTTTTTTCTTCTGTGTCCACCCTTGAATTGCAGGCTGCTCCAGTGCAGATGCTCCATGTTGTTCAACTTTGATTCTTCTGTGGTTTGGTAAAGACTCTGCAACAACTAACTGAATTCAACTGAGAACTCACAACTTGCTGGGGAGACAGACGTGGGACGCAACAATGCATCAGCATCTTTCAGGGTCTGTGGACTGGGCATTGTGGGGTCAAGAGCATGAAAAACTGGGATTACCTGGGCAATGAGTGTTGCAAAAGCATCACAGAAGAGAGAGCATTTGAGCTGGGCTTGAGAGATGGTAAGGATTTTGATGGGAAGAGAAAAATCAGGCTTTTGAAGGAGCACTGGGGTATTCATTGTACTCCTACAGAGCTCACTTCTCCTATTACCCTATAGGTCTAGGGTATGTGCTCTCAGGATTGTGCTGGAAGCCACTGACCTGATGTTGACATTGTTTCTTACTCTTCGTTATTTCTGGCTGCCCATTTTACAGGTGGGAACCCTGGTTCCCAGAGTTGGAAAGACTTAGTTGAAGCAGAGCTGGCTGCAGATTTTTTATTTTTGTGCTCCTGCTTTTAAACCTAGCTGCCTCTTATTCCCTGTGTTCCCTTGCCAGCGGTAGTCTTGGAGTTTCCTGTAGGCTTGGAGAGGATTTCCTTTTGGATGGTGTTCAGATGGATCAGACACATTGCTTCCTTATCTGTTGCTACTGTTGAAGAGTGGCCAGCTGCATCTTTGGGTTTCCAAGATACAGATACATCTGAACAGCCAGAGAAGACCTACTCACCTCTAATAATAAAGATTAATCTCTCTTTCAGATTTATGTTAAAATGGGACAATCCTAGACTGAGTGAGACCAGAGCTTTAGTATATGGTCAAAGAGACTGGGAACGAGGAGGTTAAGAATGGCTGTCACTGGAGGAACTGTGTCTTTCAGCCAGTTGTTAAAACGAGTGACATGGTTGTCCCCCTTCCCAAAGTCATACCTTATATCCTATACACACATACACACACAATACTGCATCTGGATTTGATCCAGGGTTGATCTTGGAAAGTGAATTAATATGCAAATAAAAATGCAAATTGAATTATGTAAACAGATATGAAAATGAGACAGTAAGAAATAATTTAGCCTCCTTTCCCTTCATTGTATCACACACAGTAGCATGAGCAAAGTTCTTGGAGTCTTATTAAACTCCAAACAAGAATCTTATTTTCAAATCATTTTTTATAATGTCACTGCCCAGTCCTCCCTAGTAGGGGCAGGGCAGTGAGGGAAAGCCCTCACTTACTGAGCACTTACTATTTGCTAGGCCTTACTGTAGGCAACTCGACAATTGTTATCCAGTTCAACACTCACCGAAGCACTATAAGAAGTATGCTATTGATCCCTATTTTACAGATGAGGAAACAAAGGCTCAGAGAAGTTAATGGCCATGCCCTAGCTCACTCAGTCTTGAAAGAGCAGAGCTGAAGTTTGTATGTGACTTGATTTAAGGCTAAATTGACATTAAAAAAAATCATTTCTCTTTCTATTTTTAATTCTGCTTTCATGATGTGAGGATTCGTCTTCTCTCCCTCACTCAAAACTCTTAAGTCTACTGTTGATAGCTTTAGTGGCTTTAGCTATTATTGTTCACATCCAGTAGGAAAGATAAATTTGTCCATGGAAGATGATGAGAACGTGTGTTTCGCAGAAGTTCTCACAAATGTCTCACTGACACTAATTGGTTCATGTGCTCATTGCCTAAAGCCCATGTTTGAGAATGAGGATGGGAACAGGATGATAATTCCACTTGGAAATCAGGATCTCATTAAGAGACATGGAAGCATGCCTGCTGTGCAGGCAGCCACAGGTGTCTGCTGTACGATGTCTGAAAGATACTGTTGTGAAAGTAAATTTTGAGAAATAAAAAAAAATTAGAGGCTAACAGAGCCCTTAAGCTTGTACAGTGACACCATATAAATCCTCAGTGACATAATTGACCTAATGTAAATAAATTAAGCCCCACTTTGCTAATATATTGGGTTTCTTAGGTCACAAAATGTTTTCAAAATGCTTTGAGTCTCACGGTATTACTTTGATGTAGGTTTTATTATTTTCATTTCATGTGATAAGGAAAAAAAGACTTCAATATGTAAAGTCAAGAAACAATGTGGTAGCAACTTGAATGGAGGGCTTCATATGGATTTTTTAGTGGTCTTTTCACTATCCCACTCCCAAGTTTGAATACTAGAACAGTTTTCCAGTCAATCCAGAACAGTTACAATTGGCAGGCAGATTACAAAATACGCTGGTGTGAAGCAGTTTACCCTCCCGCCCCCCACCTTCCTGGGAATGTTCAGGGCATTTGGGGGAGTCAGTGTTAGGCGACACATTCTGGATTCAGAACGCCCTGGATCCTGGTTCCAACACACATTGGCTGTGTGACTTGGGCAAGTTATTGGATCACTCAGAACTGAGTTTCCTCCCCTGATAAAGAGGAACTAACCCTACCTCATCTATGTTTCAAAATGAATAAGCAGAATACTGTAAATAAAGAGCTCAGAAGAGTGCCTGGCATATTGTAGACATTCAGAGAAATATGGACATTCGGGATGGCTGACTGTGACTGTTTCAGTTGGCTTGGGACTGAGGAAGTTCCTGGCATAAGGGATGTTCAGTGTCCAAAAGGGAAGCCCTCAGATAAATTAGAACTAGGTAGTCACTTTGGGTGACGTCAATAATTGTAATTCTGAGAAGGAGATGGCTCAGAAAAAGGAATACTCCTATGCCCTAAATTATTTGGTTTAAAATAAGAGATGATAAGCCCAAACGCATGAAGATTTCCCATTGAAATGTTAACTGCTGGACTACTGGGCAGAGTGGCTGTCCACAGGACTTTCACACATCAGGTAAACATGGTCCTGCTGGAGTAAACGTCAATAACTGGGAGGTCATGTGCCGAAGTGAAAGGGCCCTGAACTGGGAGCTGGGACTCTAGATAGTCACCAGGCTGCTGCTCTGGGTAAGTCCTGCATCTCTGTTTCCATTTTGGGAAAAGAGGCAGTCTAAATAGCAAATAACAACACACATTCTTGTAATTACTTACTGTTCACAGATGCCTTTTCTTGCTTCTATCTCATGTGACCCTGACTACAATCCAGTGAAGATGATGACACAGCCCTCAGCATTTTCTATCCCCCATTTACAGCTGTGGAATATGAGGCTCGTGAGACAGAGCATCTTTCTCAAGGCCACACCGCTAGGAGGTGCACCTGACAGAGCTCAAGCCTAGAACATGTAATTCTAGAGTGCGTCTCTTTTTAATGCCACCTCTCTGCCTAGCTGAACACAGAGGTCCCTTCTTTCATGATCTCATGACACTGAAACTCAAGTCCCCATTTAGTCTAAGTTATGAAATCAAAGCCTTGAGCTAAAGTTCCTTTGGCTAAACATCTTTTTGGAGCATTATTCATCATCTATCTAATCTTTGCAGGCACAGGAGAAAACAGGCAAGAGTTTCTTTCCCCATCAGAAGAAAAGAACTTCTGTGACCTCCGTGGAATAAGAAAACATGATGGCTTCATGGTCAGTGATTGCTGTGTGCAGAAGTTAGCAGAATAGAAACAGATCGTCTAAGTGCAGACCGTGACTTGGGAAAATTTTTAATTTAGCAGAAACATAGTTACTTATGCATACATGGCACACATTCTCTCTTTTCTCTAGAACATGTGTGCGTGCACACACACACAAAGCTAATTATGATCCAAAGAATCCTCTGGAAGCGTGGTTAATTGGTTCTAAGAATACCTCCATCAACAAAAACAGTGTCACACTTGTCCAGGCTTCTGAGGAGTCAGCAGGGAGCCTTGCCTATGAATTCTCAGTTGCAAAGTAAACCTTTATTTCAGTACAACATGTTTTATGGTGCCATAAAAGAGGAGGAAAGTCAATAGCTCTATCTAATATCAACGGAACCAAGAAAATACTTTACTGATTCTCTACTGCTTAAAGGGCAAAAGAATATGAATACTTACCCTTAACAAAGCACCTGAAAATCTTAGAGGTTTGACTTCAACTTTTGCTCCAGCAGTTGAGACTGCCATATTGAGGTAGATAATGCATGATTACTTCATGAATGCATAAAACCTGGGAACCAAGACAAAATTTCTTTGCTAGAGAATTTGGAGGTGGCTTCAATGTCTAATTGTATTCAACTATCAAACTATTAAGACTCATTAATCGAACAAATATTTATTTGTTCAGGCTGTATTCTGAGCTCTAATGGTTTGGTCTGCAAAGGGAAAGGAGACCAGGGGCAGACAGGAATTTCCGTTAATGGGACTCCAAGCTCGACCTGTGGGAACTGCCTGGATATATCTTCAATGCATATATTTCTTACCCTTGCCACTACCATAGCCTCAACTCAAGATACCATCACTGCTTCCTGGAGCAGCTTCCTGTCTTCAGATCTGCCTTGCATTCTCCCTAAGCAGTCAGAGAGACTGTTCCAAAATGAACACATGACCTTGACCCTCCTTCTGGCTTGAATCCTTTCCTGGTTCCTTATTGTCCTCAGCATAATGCACAAGCGTCTATGCAGCCCATGCAACATCATCCCCTGCTTACCTTCCCTGCCTGAAGTCTTCCCCTCCCACCCTCACTTCCCTCTCCACTTGATCTCCTCCTTGATCTCCCTTTCGTTCTGGAAACATACCCTCCTCTCTCTCTTGCTTCCAAGTCTCTGCATGTACTTCTTCTAAGGAAGTTTTCCAGCTGTGTCAGTGCATGCTATGCATGTATGAACTTTAGGTGGTCAAACAGAAAGATTTGGTGATTGCAACCATGAACTTGTGGTGGGGAACAGGGCAAGTGACACTCTTTGCTTGTCAATCGACTTTAAGCCAATCTTCTCCCCCCTTCTTCTATTTTATTTATTGGTTCATATAACTATGGAGGCAGCTAAAGTCGTGCATTGATAAGCTTAGGACCTTCACTGGAGGGACTGTATCGTTTCTGGCTTTTGAGGGTGCAAGAAAATCCATTAATGATCCTATCAGAACAACAGGTGAAAACTGAGATAGTCCCAGGCTGCTCCCACAAGGTGGCAACAATCTACTCCAGCCACTCCTTGATTACTGGGGGTGCTCTGATGAGTCAGGTCCAAGCCCCATGTCCACCCCTGGAATCACCCCTCCTGAATGCCAAAAACTGTGAGTAGTGTGGGGCTGTACCCCCAAATTGGAAATTAGGTGCTTGTATCCCATTTGAAGGAAGGGTTGCTGGGTGGTCAACCCAGTAAAAGTGTACATGCATTTGGTAGCTATAGTTATGGATTCGCAGTGAGGAACAGAAAAGGCAGAAGAACATTACAAAAGGAAAGTGTACATTTTGATGATTTCTATAAAATGGGAGCTTATTTTGTTGCGGATTAAATGCTTCACAGTTTCATCAAAAAGCTAGCAACTGTTAATGATAAGGAAAACCTGATGTGAGGTATATGAGAACTCTGTACTATTGTTGAGATTTTTCTGCAAATATGAAGCTGTTTTAAAAGAAGAAAAGTTTATTTACAAACAGGCTAGCTACCAATGTAACATGTATCTTATTATAGACAATAAATACTTCAATTCAAAGTCATATCACACAGCTTTCAGGTAAACAAAATAAAGTTACATATTTTTCAGGAGAGAGAGACACACAGAACGAGAGAGGCTTCATCTTTGATGGTGGTAATAAGCATATAGCAAACATTTTTGCAGAGGGTAGTGAAAATGGAAAGAACTTTTAAAATTCAATTCATTTTACTTTGGGTTAAGAAATACTCTCTTCTTTTTCTGAATGTCTGTGTTTGTCAGAAAAGGCAAAGTAGAGACCCAGGACTTATTCTGTATTTAGTTTTATTTGTATATACATTTGTTTGTCTCAGCTGTACTATATCTTGTAGTTATATAACTTAATTATTAAACAAACCGATGAAATATGAGTGTAAAAGGAGAGTTGATGAAATATAAGCTAAATGCTCTGCAGAGACTTGATAAAGACAACTTGCTAACAAAATTAATGTTGAATTAGGTGTGAGGGAGATAACTGTAAAAGTTCAGGGAAAACGTCATAGGAATCTACTGGGGTCTTACTCAGATTTCTCAAGTGTTTTAACTTATCACTCCCCCTCCAGTGAAAAACTAGGAGTTATGGCTTATACGAGAAACCTGATTTGAACTTCAATGACCAAACTCATTGTCAAAAAGGTCTGAGCCTTAAAATAAAACATTTGTGGTGACATAACAGATGTTAACACATCTCAACACGGTTTTCAATTAAACAACCAACTTTGAATCTATTCATATTGAATAGAAGGATTTTATTGTATCGATAAATTGTAGTAAATAAGAAAAATCTAGTTGTTGACTTTTTTTCTAACTTGCAAAAGGCATTCTACATGTGACATGTTTTTCCTGAACGCCATTAACCTAAGAACCAGAGTTATTTCTGACAGTACAAAGCAGAGCTTTGGAGAGACGCACAATTTTGGTTTGGAGGCAATAAATCTCCACGATTGTTTGTCCTTCCTCTTTCCTTATTACTGCAGAGTGTATTGTTCTCGTCAAATGAATCAGTTGAAATGAGAAAAATAAATTATCTGAGCTCATTTATGTGTCACAAAGGTATGTAACTTCACAAAAATTCCACTGCTTTTATATTTTTAGAAACTTCCCGCCATAGATTTGTTTCTAGATTTGAGCCTTGGTGACCAAAATGTGTGGATTATTCACACTGCAGATCACTCATTATGGATTCCTCTTAGGACATTCCCTTGCCCTTATGACTAATAATTGTGCTGACTCTCTTACCACCTCTCTTACTATCAATGAGAGGTCCTTAGGTAATATGTAATGCTTTAAAGATAGGCCTGAATTTACTACTGTTTAAACAGTAGCACCATAGTAAGAATATTTCTTGTGTGTGTAGCACTTGATTGGTTTACAAGTAATTTTACATACATTATCTCATTTGAGCCACATAATAAACCTCTTTACATCCTTGTTATAATTAAGAAATCTGAAATTCGGATACTGCAAGTAATTTATTTGATATTCCTCAATTAGCGATTGGTAGACCTGGTATTCAGATCAGGAATTTCTGACTTCAAAGCCAAAGCTGTTTTCTGAAACACCAACATTAACATAAAGTAGTTGAGGTTCCTTTGTTTGTTCCTTTCGGTTTACTCGTGTAAACCAAAAATCTTATGTTACTTTCTGTGAATGCATTAACAAGTAGTTTATTGAGCACTAATTATCCACTAGACAATTGGTTAAAATAGATGTACATTGTTAAAAAGGAGAAGCCTTATTCTGGGGATGTTTGGGGACTGAGATTTGACCACAAGCAACAATTACACGCTGAAGTTCATACTTGAAACTCCCTATGCATGGTTTTCACATGCATCCCACGTAGCATGCAAAACTCAGGGAAACACAAATATCCATTTTAGCACACTACCATTGGTTAACTGCACAGTTATCAGTAAGCAATATGATAGTATGAATATGTACTCTTTATCATTGCCACCATTTCCCATGGAGTGGGCATATATTTATTTACTGCACTATTACTGCAAAAAAAAAAAAAAAAAAAAAAACTGTGCGATTTTCTGGTAACTATGTAATTAACTTGTACCTCACTATGTTACTGTAGCTTAAACGGCATCTGGTGACCTCTAAAGAACTGCTAGGAACAATGGAAATCATGCTTTGCGGAACTGTCCGAGAGAATGTTTATGTGTTGAGCATATTTGTAGTTAATTATTTTTGAGCCAACTGTTGGTGTCAATTTCAATTTATTGTGGGCTTGTGCCAGAGAATACGTGCTTCAGTAGAAAACATCTCTTCTTTACGTATTTCTTGCATGTTTTTTCTACTGACTATATTACTTTCCTCACTCAAATATCTGCTAGATTTGTTCAACAAAGCAACAGCAATGCCTGTCCTTTGTATACTTCATAAACTGTGAAGTTTATGATGTAGTTTTATGAATGTGTAGCATAGCCATCCTGGATGGGTCTCTTTGCAGGTCCCATTTTTAAGAGCTTTATTTGTCCGAGTGACTGAATACTTTTTGTTAATCTAATTTATATGTTTAATATAATATTGCTATCATATAGAACACTGTGAAATAGAAGAGAATTGCTTTCTCTCTCTTCCTGCTTCACTAAGTGCACACTAACAGTGGGCATATTTTCTTTCATATCTGTGATTTTAAAAATACATGCATAGTAGTAACCACAGTATGGAAATTTTTTTTTTTTTTTTTTTTTTTTTTAGACAGTGTCTCTGTCACCCAGGCTGAAGTACAGTGGCATTATCTCAGCTCCCTGCAACCCTCACCTCCCAGGTTCAAGCGATTCTCATCTCACAGCCTTCTGAGTAGCTGGGATTAGAGATGTGCACCACCACTTCCAGCTAATTATTTGTATTTTTAGTAGAGGTGGGGTTTTGCCATGTAGTATGCAGAACATTTTATATTATGCAGAACATTTTATATTATTTTTCTTCCCTTAATATTATGACTTTATTTTTCTGTGTTCCAACATACTCTTATAAACATCTTTTGAAATGGATGGATATTTTTTCACAGTCTTTTGGATAAAGCTAAAAATTTTGGATATTATGTATGATATAAGCACGAGAAGACGCTCAAAGGTGGAGAAAAGGAGGCAACTTGTTGGAGGCCTCAGGTCTCAGAATATGACATGACAGCCAGATTCCTGGGTTTTCTTTCAGTCTCCTCTATTCCAGGCTGGCCTCTCGAGAAGCTGGCAACCTGAAAGTGTCAAGGAGTGAAAATGAAAGCAGTCCCGAGACGATTGCTCACTGCAGCCAGAGGACCAGGAAAGGGCAGCCTAGCAAGAAAAATAAAAATAAAAAACTTTTAGACATCAACTACCAAACACCACTGTAAAAATAGTAGTCCATTCCACCTTATCAATCAGGGTGTGCAGGAAGCTTTGACTTTCACCCTCACCAAGGTGTGAGGAGTTGCCCAACCCCCTTGCCTGGGTGGCATCAGGAAAGGTAAAGTAGGGACTTGAGAAGTTCATTCTTGTTGGTCAATGGGGAGTCCAACTCCCCCAACCCTTCTCCTCCCTCCCACCACCCACCCCACTACCAGCCAGAGTGGTACCAGCAGAGGCCTAGCAGGGGCCTGGAAGGGGCCTGAATTTCTACTCCCACCCAGCAGTCATGAGGAATCCTCCCCATTTCTCAGTCTCAACAGAGGCTGAGTGGAGTATGTGGGCTTCCACCTTCACCTGACAGTGGCAATGTAGTGTCACCCTTTTTTCTCTGGCTTGGTATCAGAGGAAGCCCTCTAAAACAGAAAATTCAAAGAAAGTCTAGAATTTCATAATCCAAATGTCCAGGATTCCATTTTAAAAATAAGTTATCACATAAGAAACCAGGAAATTTTGAATAAGAAAATATTATCAAAGAACACCATATCTTGATGACAGAGATGTTAGAATTGTCTGGCAAAGATTTTAAAGCAGCCATTACAAAAATGCTTCAGTGAGAAAGCATGAACATGTTTGGAAAAAATGAAAAAAATTGTAGAAAGTATTGGCAAAGATATATAAAGAATTGAATAAAAATTTTAAAGCTGAAAAATATGATAAACTGAAATAAACTATTAGATGGTCTCAATAACAGAATGGAAGGACACAGTAGAAAATGTCAGTGAAACAGAAGATAAGACAATGGACATTTTTCCAATCTGAATAACAGAAAGAAGATATACTGGAAAAGAATTGAACTGAGCCCCAGAGACCTGTGGGACTAACACAAAAGACTGAATATCGATATTGTTGAAGTCCCAGAAGGAGAAGAGAAGGAGGGCATAGCTGAAATATGTTTAAAGAAATAATTGCTACGTTTCTTAAATTTGACAAAACACATAAACCTACAGATTCAAGATACTGAGTGAACCTCAAACACGATACACCCAAAAAATCTCAAACACGATAAGCCCAAAGAAATCCATAGTACAATAGTACAAGATATACCAGATAGCCAAAACACACCACAGAAAATCATTTAAAAACTAAAGACAAAAAAATTCTAGAAATCAGTGAATTAGAAATAACATTTTATTTATAGAGAAAAAAGCAATACAAATCACAACAGAAACCATGGAGGCCAAAATACAGTGGCATATTTTTTAAGTGCTGAAAGACAAGAACTCTGTCTTTCCAAATTCAGTCTATGTCTTTCCAAATCCATAGAAAATATCCTTCTAGGATAAAGGTGAAATAAACATTCTCAGGTGAGCTAAAACTAAGAGACTATGTTGCTAGTAAAGGAGGTTCTCAGAAAGAATTCCTCTAAAAACAACGTAAATGACAAAAGAAGTCTTGGGTCTGTTCATGTCCGTCACCCACTTTTTGATGGGGTTGTTTGTTTTATTCTTGTAAATTTGTTTAAGTTCTTTGTAGATTCTGGATATTAGCCATTTGTCAGATTGGTAGATTGCAAAAAATTTTTCCCATTCTGTTGGTTGCCGGTTTGCTCTAATGATTGTTTCTTTTGCTGTGCAGCTCTTTAGTTTAATTCAATCCCATTTGTCAATTTTGGCTTTTGTTGCCATTGCTTTTGTTGTTTTAGTCATGAAGTCCTTGCCCACGCCTATGTCCTGAATGATATTGCCTAGGTTTTCTTCTAGGGCTTCTATGGTGGTAGGTCTTATGTTTAAATCTTTAATCCACCTGGAGTTAATTTTTGTATAAGGTGTAAGGAAGGGATCCAGTTTCTACTTTCTGCATATGGCTAGCCAGTTTTCTCAACACCATTTATTAAATAGGGAATCCTTTCCCCGTTGCTTGTTTTTCTCAGGTTTGTCAAAGATTAGATACTATCTCACGCCAGTTAGAATGGTGATCATTACAAAGTCAGGAGACAATAGATGCTGGAGAGGATGTGGAGAAATAGGAACGTTTTTACACTGTTGGTGGGAGTGCAAATTAGTTCAACCATTGTGGAAGACAGTGTGGGGGATTCCTCAAGGATCTAGAACTAGAAATACCATTTGACCCAGCAATCCCATTACTGGATATTTACCCAAAGGCTTATAAATCATTCTATTATAAAGACACATGCACATGTATATTTATTGCCACACTGTTCACAATAGCAAAGACTTGGAACCAACCTAAATGCCCATCAATGATACAATGGACAAAGAAAATGTGGCACATATACACCATGGAATACTATGCAGCCATGAAAAAAGGATGAGCTCATGTCCTTTGCAGGGACATGGATGAAGCTGGAAACCACCATTCTCAGCAAACTGGCACAAGAACGGAAAACCAAACATCGCATGTTCTCACTCATAAGTGGGTATTGGACAATGAGAACACATGGACACAGGGAGGGGAACATCATACACTGGGGCCTGTCAGGGGTTGGGGGACTAGGGGAGGGATAGCAGGAGGGTGGAGCGCTAGGGGAAGGATAACATTAGGGGAAATACCTAATGTAAATGACGGGGCTGATGGGTGCAGTAAACCACCATGGCACGTGTATATCTATGTAACAAACCTGCACATTCTGCACATGTACCCCAGAACTTAAAGTATTTATATATATATATATATATATAAAAGTCCACAAGAAGAAAGAGTATTTCTGGAAAAAAAAAAAAAAAAGAAGCCTTGGGTCATCAGGAAGGAAGGAGTAATAATAGGAAGAGTAAAAATATCAGCAACTACTGTAGACTTTCTTCTCTTGAGATTTCTAAATCATGTTTGATGATGGAAGAAAAAATGTAACAGTGTCTAATGGGGTTATGAAAGCATATCAAAGCAGGAAATGTCTAAGACAATTACATTATTGTTGGGAGAAAGAAAAAGGAAATAAACATGGGGGTGTGTGACTGTGAGGGAATAGCATAATCTTTGTGGGAGGTAATAGCTCTGTATTTTGCCGAATCGCTTACAGAAATCTACACAAGTGATAAAATGACATGGAACTACACATGCACACACACACATTGGCAAACTCGTGCATGCACATGCCTGTCCCCTCAATACACTGTACCTCTGTCAATTCCTGATTTTGATATTGTATAATATTTATATAAGGTGGAACCATGGAAGAAACCGTGGTGAAGGGTATACAAGACCTCTCAGTACTATCTTTCAAATCTACAATTTAGATAATTAATAATTATGACTGTCAATCAATAATTATATCAAAATAAAATGAATAGTTAACAGATAAACAAATTTTGGTGCAGCCATACAGTAGACTACTACCCAGTAACAACATGGATGAATCTCATATGTATCATGTTAAGTGAAAAATGGCATACCCAAAAGTTTTTGTACTGTAGGATTTCATTTATATAATGAAAATAGAAAATGCAAAACCATAGGGAAATAACTACATCAGAGGATTCCTGGAGGGTAGGAAGCGGATATTGACTAGTAGTGGGAAATTTCGAGGTGATGAAGGTTTCATATATCTTTTCTTAAATTAAAAAATAATTTAGAGATAAAGTCTCATTATGTTGTCCAGGCAGGAGTGCAGTGGCTATTCACAGGCGTGATTACAGTGCACTGCAGCCTGGAACTCCTGGGCTCAAGTGCTGCCTCTCACACTCCCCAGCAGCTGGGACTCCAGGCAGGCCATGCTCAGCATAAGTGTTACAAATCTTGATGACAATGGTTACATGACCGTATGCGTTTTTAAAAATTTACATTTACATTTTTAAAACGTATAAAACTCTGTGTAAACTATATCTCTACACACCTAGTTTAATAAAAATGAAAAGAAAGTATCATGAAATTCTTAACTATACCCACAATAATTATGTATGTTGTTTTTAATTTTTTACCATAAAAAATCATGTGGTCATAAACAGCTATGAGCAAAATAACCTTGTTTCTCCAGGATCTTTGTATTACTTCTATAGACTGCACTCTCAGAAGCTGTATTACAGAGATGGATGGAGGAAAGTAGAGGAATAAATGCTAGGCACATTTTTCAAGGCATATTTGCATATGCAGATATGCAAAATTACTTTCCAGAAGTATATTTTCTTTAGCCAGTTTACAATGCCACTGTGATTTTGAAAGTCCTTCTTTCCACACCCTTGTGGGCAATAGAATTTTGATTGCTACTGTCGGTTGCTTCCACTTGGCTCAGATACTTCTTCCTGATAATTGAAGGGTTTGCACTTATTTGAGACTTTGTAATTATGGCATATAGGATTAGCAGAGCAGAACTGAATCCACACTATTTACAGTTTACTAAACATCCCCTTGAACATTCATACACACGTATGACAAGCTACAAACACTCTTCGTTAATAACTAGAGTGTGGGTCTGGTAATTATTATTAATTTTATTTGCCAGAATATTGGTGATGTCTGCAGACAGGAGAATTAGTGGGGTATCTAATTTTGGTTTTGGAGTGGGTCCCCTTCTTTTAATTTTTATTCTTTGTCCTCTGCCTCTCTGTTATTTTCACATTGTCTTCTTGTCCCATTCAATTGTGTCTACCATTCCACTTTACATTTAAATGATCTCTTGATTTTGGTTTGGGTTAATTCTCACTCTGTCATAAATGTGATTTGATCTGTCACAAACTGCTCAAAATACACATTTTAAAATCTTGTGTCTTTATCTAATATTTTTCTACATTTGCAATGATATCTTTTTCTGTTTTCTATTGTTGAGTACCTGTGGCACTTTACTCCAAGGAGATGTAGCTTTCTCTAATATTTTTACTGCAAAATATGCCCGCTGTAGTAGATGCATTTTGAGGTGCTTTGTCTTTGCTCTGCAATGATGGGCTATGTTTTGTAGCCCCTCCTGGCTTTTGCTTGAATATTAATAATTCTGGGGTAAGCATCTCCCAAAAAGAATTATCCCCTACTCAAGAGAATCCTTCTACTTCCTTTTTGTTTCCTCCCTTGCCCTAAAACATGAGTATTTTTTTCACTTGCTTTACCTCATTTAACTTTCATATTATTCTCAGAAGGAGATTCTAACACTCCCATTTTGCATGTAAGACAGCCAGATGGGAAGGGTCCCCAGAGAAACTCGAACCAGCTTGCACACTGAGAAGAATGCACACTGGGGTGGAGCCATAGAAATTCTCACCATTTGCAGTGGGGAAGAGCCTGGCCCCTTCTCTTCCTGGGTGGTAGCTGGGATTCGATCTGTAGTAGGAAGACTCTGGCTCTGCTGAGGCCCTCCCCCTCAACACGTTTTTTTTTTTTCCTTTTTGCTCAGTAAATCCTGTTATTCTCATCCTTCAAATTGTCTGTGAGCCTAATCTTTCATGGCCATGCGACAAGGAGCTTGTCTTTAGCTGAACTAAGGAAAAGTCCGGCAGCACATGCACACAATATGATGACAAAGCCCTCCCCATGAGCACTACTGCCAAGAGCTGTCTTCTAAACAAAGTGTGACCCAGCTTGATGGAGAGTTGGCCAGGTGGGCTTCACCTGAGCTCAGGGACAATACCCTCAGCTCTAGCCTCACCCCATTCTCATGTTGGATTTGAACCCAGGTCTCTTGACTTCCCTTTCTTTCTTTCTTCCTCTAATATCTGTTGAGCAC
Organism: Ateles fusciceps; assembly: GCA_036589455.1. Taxonomy (NCBI): domain Eukaryota; kingdom Metazoa; phylum Chordata; class Mammalia; order Primates; family Atelidae; genus Ateles; species Ateles fusciceps. Next base: position 7,484,264 of record JAZHEH010000113.1, read on the forward strand.
ATATTAAATGCAAGCTTCCTTCTAGGACTTAGAGTTTTTCAATGGCAAAACAAACAAACAAAAAACCAAAACCTGGATTCCTGCTTTTGTGCTATATGTATTCTAGTGAGTGGACACAGACAGATTATAAAGCATAAATGTTATAAAGTAGTGAGAGGTGGTTGCTATGCACAAAAAGTATAAGGGATGTAGGGGATAGTAGGAGTGCTGGGGGATGGTGGGATTGCAATTTTAAACGCAGAGGTTAAGATAGACCTCATTGAAAAGGTGACATTAGAGGAAAGATTGGATATCTATGTGAAGAGCATTCTAGACTCAGGGGAGGAGCTGGTGCAGAGGACCAAAGGTGGAGCATGGGTTGACTGTGGCTTAGCGATGAGGGGCAGTGCAGACAGAAAGGCAAAGAGGCATCAGGGAGGCCAAGTCATGAGAGGCTCTGCAGGTCACGGCTGGGTTTAGATCTGGTGCTCTCCCTCTGTGTGGTGGTCAGCAAGATGATTTCACCAGCAGCTTACTCAATATACTTTCTAAGAAAATCATCATTTAACCAGTTAGTGTGGATTGTCCTGGCCAAATCCTAGCATGCAAATATGCTGGAAACATTCAATCTTGTTTCCAGCAAGGCTTGGGATGATTTAGAAACTGTTCAATCAATGCAGTAAATATGAATTAAACATTTACAGTTGTATTAAATATTCTTAAGATAGGAACCAAAACAGTCTATCAAGTAATTGTACATATTTGTGCATTTACAAAATGCATATTCATGAGAGCTATGTAAATATATATTTAGTAATTTCCTCTTTCATATGAAGCATCATGGCTGAACTACAGATGGTAAGTTTCTTGAATCTAATTATGAAAATGGCACAGTAAACCATTCTGACATTGTCCTTACAAAAAGATCATTGTTTGGCCATTATCATAAGTTTAGTGTTCTTGGAACTGGGGAGAAGAAAGTGCTAGAGCATGTCTGTTTTTGTGGCAGGCATACGGGGGAAAAGGCAGTTATTTCTAAGATAAGTGGCTCTCATACTTTTCCCACAAAAGGTCACACAGGGAGGAAGTTCATGCATAGGACATTCTAGAGTCCTGTGGCTTCTATATTACAACTACAATGCTATCCTTTCTCTCCCCATCAGGAAAGCATATTGGAAGGCTAGGTAGTGAGAATAATGATATTTTGGGTTAATATTTAATTCATTCTAATTTATTCAAAAATGTGTCTAACATCACATGGTATCTATTAATACTGACATGACTGGCAACCCCTCACACTGCCTATGACAATTCTTGTGGGTCCCTCTGCCACATCTAAGGACCCTCTAGATGAGGAGATGGTGAGAGAATACACATTCTAATTTTGCCTTTGTGTGAAGATCTTATGTGAAAATCTTTCTGGGAATTAGAGTTTTCTAAAGGCATCTCTATTTCCTAAGGTCCTGATACTCTTACTAGCATCTGCCAATTAATTCTGTGAGACCCAAATGTGTTCAGGGCCTGGACACTTTATCTCAGACCAGGTATCTTCCTGAACCCTCTGCTATTTCCCAAATATTGTCACAGGGGGGACTTGGTAGCTAGACTCATATTTGTGTCTGCCTTGAAAACTCAGGATGACTCTTGAAGCAGGCTGCACGTGAACTGTTGTTGCTTGGATCGCCTCTTTGGAGACTAAGAGAACTTGACTGTGTGCAAGTTAGCAGTAAGGACTGACTACTGGATTAGGTGGGCCACGTGGTTATCAGCTTGTGGTGGCCCTTTGGCATCTTCTGGTCTCACTTGAGTGGAAGCCAAAGTGCTCACTATGACCTACAAAGCCCTTTGTGATTTGTGCCTCTAGGTCTCTGACTTCACTTCTAACTAGTCCCCCTCACTTGCTTAGCCTCCTTCCTCAATGGCCTCTCTGCTGGCTCCTTGAACCACCCCAGGCCCTTTGCACCTGCTATTCCCTCTGCCCAGCATGCTCTGCCCCAGACAGTTGCAGTACTAACATCTTACTTCCTTCAGGTTTTACTCAGAAATGACTTTCTCAGTGGGGTCTTCCATGACCATCCTATTTAAGGTTTCAACTACTTTGCCAGCATTTCACTTCCCTCCCTTGATCTTTTCTTCCAAGCACTCACTGCCCTCTAACACGCTGTATCTTTTACTTATTTATCTTGTTCAGTTTCTGGCTGCCTCACCACATTGTACATTCCACAAGGGCAGAGATTGCTGTAGCCCTGGCATCTTGAGCAGTGCCCGCCATGTAGTGGAATTAAATAAATATTTACTGAATGAATGAGTGGCTTCATGCTTCAAAGCAAGAAGAGTGACCTTCATAGAGAAGTAGGAAGATCAAAAATTGCACAGATAAAGGGCCATGTACTGAGAGAGAGAGAGAGAAGGAAGAGAGGTGAGATGCTGACAGATTTTTTGCAAACATTCCAGTTCCCACTTCTCGTCTTTCCTAGACCAGAATTTTACTTCCTATCCATGGTCTATCCCTAAAAATTTCATTTTCTTAAGCTACTTTAATTGGGCTTGTTTTTATCGCTACCAAAAATCTCTAAGCCAAAAAAAAAAAAAAGTCAACTAGAAGATGATAATTGTTTTCTCAACACCCAGGGTGTCTTTGGAGAATGGGGTTCTCATGCAGCATACAGTTTTGTGGGCTCTCTTCCCTGTTTCCTTTCTTGGATAACTAGGTCACAGACAGCTGGTGTTTCCCATGTGGCAAAGGGAGCACACACAGAAATCCCCGCCTCCTCTCTCTTTGCTTTTCAAGCCCTGCTGAATGCCTCCTAATGATTTCATCTGCTTGGAGGTCTGCTGGCTTTTCCACTCTAGTAGAAGGTGGTGGCGCCAGGGGCTGATGCATGCTCTGACTACTGACTTGAAACATGCTTTGATGAATTAGTGCAACTTGGCCAGCCATTTACTTTAAATTTTATCCTTGATTCTTCCTCTAGCAAACAATTAAGGAGCAGCAGTGGCTTCCTGCAGGGGAGACCAATGCCTTCTGCCCTCTGCGGAAACAGCCTGGTATTCTTCCAATTGATGAATGGTATGGACCAGGAGCACCAGTTATCTTCAGCTTCTGAGCATCCAAATAAATAAACATACAAATGCGTAACATAAAATAAATTCAAATTACAAATGAGAAAACCAATCCAGGTAACTGGCAGTTTCTGACTTGATGTGGAGGCTTGGAAATGCATCTTTGAACCTTGCAATGCAGTGAGCCAAGGAGCGATGAGAGGCCACATGAATAACTGGGTCAGTGACAAGACACATGTCCTCCTCCTTGCTGGGTGAGTAGCCCAGTCCAACCCCTAAAGCTCCTGAGTAAGAGGAAAATGTCTCTTTAACAGTATTAAGGGACAATTTATTATGTGTATCCTTCCAGGGAAGCACAATGTCAGTGCAGGCCTATTGCATTTGCATTATTTCCAGACAACAGCAGCAGCAGAAAGGGACACTGATTTATTTTAGAGCAAGCACAGGTGAATTTAATGTCTGTTGGGACTGAGCCAGGGAGAACTTAACCCATTCTGAGTCTTTCCAGGGCTTTAGGGGGAACCATCGGTTTTTGGAATGGTTCTATTGACTTCTTTGGTCAAATTCAGTTTCCCAGAGACCATGCTTCTCAATCGCTTGGTAATGAAAGCTCTTACAGGGTGGAGGGGGGAGAGAAAAAATTGTTTTTTATGTCCTAGCCATACCAGTTCCTTTCTGTGTAACCTGGGCAAATAATTTAATCCTTTTGAGACTCAGTTTTCTCTTTGAAAAATGGATGTAATCCACATGTTCTCACTCACAGGTGGGTGTTGAACAATGAGAACACATGGACACAGGGAGGGGAGCATCACACACTGGGGTCTGTTGGGGTGGGGGTAGGGGAGGGACAGTGGAAGTTGGGGAGCATGGGGAGGGATTACATGGGGAGACATGCTGGATATAGGTGACAGGGGGATGGAGGCAGCAAACCACCTTGCCATGTATGTACCTATGCAATAATCCTGCATGATCTGCACATGTACCCCAGAACCTAAAGTACAATAAAAAAAAAAAGAAAAGAAAAATGGATTTAATAATGCTACCCTGTAGGATTTTAATGAGAATCAACAAAGCAAACGTGTTATTGAGTGACTGGTGAGTTGCACAAATGACATTGTTTTGGGGTGACATCAATTTGGGATTCCTGGGGCACAAACAGAAGTTTGGGTATTATCTTCAGGTATGTTGGCTTGGCTAGCTTAGCTAGCAGAGAGCTTTTTTTCAGAAGAATCATTGAGTGGGAGGTAATAACAGTTACTCTTTGAATTCTGGAATTAGAGAGTTATGAAACTCAAAAGGTCATGGTAGACAGTGTCTTGGAGACACCTCTTCCAAGCTTTGTTTTGGCAGATGGAAAGACGGAGGTTTGGGGAAACAAAGTAGGCTGTAAACATCTTGGAGGATGAGGTCGATCTTAATTATCTTTGCTTGTTGTTTCTAATCAGTATACACCAGAATGCCCTGCACCCAGTGAATCCTCAATAAGTGTTCGTGGAAGTGACAGAATTCCATCACTATTAAACACAACCAGTGTCACGGTTGACAGTTGTAGGTTGGAATATTTTCTCTTCTGATTCAGATTAGATGAGAATTTGATATTATTTTAATACTAAACCTTGCAAGGAATGTGTTTACCGGTCAACTAAGGCATCTCAAAAAGGGTCATGACCTCTATAAAGACAGAAACATCCTGGTAAAGCCTCTAGCTTCAACTTCTGACAAACTCCGTGAAGCCTTAAAGAACAATTTCTTTTGTTAAACCACCATACAATTTTAGTTTACACAGTAGGACACATTTACAAAATGTTGCCCAATACATTACCTTATTTAATTCTCCTAATGATCTGGTGAAGTATGCATTATTATTTCCATTTCTCAGAATAGGAAATGGAGGCTCTGAGAGTCTGAGTGATGACCCAATGATGTAGAGGCACTGTCAGGACTGGAACTTGAACCCAGAACTATTTTTTTCAGTGTATTTCATTAATACTACCTTGTAAAGTACCAAGCAGATATCCCTTTCATCTGTTTCTTCCTTCCTCCTCTTGCTCTCCCCTTCCTTCCCTTGTTTCTCACTAGGCACTGAAGCAGGTGAAAAATGAATACAGCAGTTCCTGTCTTTGAAGAGTTTGCAGCCTCCTGCAGAGGCTTTACAGGTAAAAAGGTAATTCTGAAAGCAGAGGATCTTTATTACTCACTAACCCTGATTGAACACAGCCCAAAGGGGTTAACAGACCTGCTTGGAAGATGGGAAAGAGAGATAAACCACTGTCTAAGATATAGTTGCTGCTGGAAAAGAAATTGCTCCCCCAAACACCCCTTTCAAAATATCTAGACTTTCAAAGCCATGCCTTTCCTTCTCCCCTCTCTCTAATGTGATGAATGAGAGATGTGTATGTGACACATCCACCTGGAATCTGCAAATCGCTGATCCTTTAAAACCTACTTTTGTAAATACCAATAAAACAAGTCTTGACACTTGTTCCTGAGTTCAGGGAATTCATTCAACCTGGAGCCCTGGAGGAGGGAAGCTACTCCCTAGGAACTTTTCCCCTTTCAGATATCTCACCTGAAACTGAAACTTGTCTCTCTTCCCTTTTTCTGCCTTTCTTTGATTCAGAATCTGTAATCCCCCCCCTGGTTATTCTCCTTTGTCTGCCTTCACTTTGTCTAAGCAACAGAATAGTTTAGGTTTGCCAAATGAATGATACCACAAAGTGCTGAAATCTGGGAATAATGCCTCATGGACATTGCATAACTATTTGTTTAATGAATACATGAATGGGTGAATAAATGAATAACGGCCCAGTTCAAATACTGCCTCTGTCATTTACCAGTTGCCCAACTTTAAGACAGATATTTAACCTGCTTGTGCCTCAATTTCTTGTCCTTCCCTATTGTGTATAAGAGATTATAAAAATGTATATACAAGCATACCTTGAGATATTGTGGGTTTGGTTATAGACCACTGCAATAAAGCAAACATTGCCATAAAGCAAGTCACATGAAGTTTTTGGTTTTCCAGTGCATATAAAAGTTATGTTTACACTACTGTAGTCTATTGTGTGTGAAATAGCATTATGTCTAAAACATGTACACATTTTATTTTTTAAGTTTTTTTGAGACTGAGTCTCACTCTATCACCCACGCTGGAGTGCAGAGGCACAATCTTGGCTCATTGCAACCTCCACCTCCCAGGTTCAAGTGATTCTCCTGCTTCAGCCTCCCAAGTAGCTGAGGTTACAGAGGTGCTTGCCACCATGCCCAGCTAATTTTATTTATTTATTTATTTATTTATTTATTTATTTTTATAGAGACAGGGTTTCACCATGTTGGTCAGGCTGGTCTTGAACTCCTGACCTCAGGTGATCCACCCACCTTGGCCTCCCAAAGTGCTGGGATTACAGGCTTGAGCCACCACGCCTGGCCTCCAGCTGATTTTTTAAAACATTTTTTTTTTTTTTTTTTAGTTGAGATGGGGTTTCACCATGTTGGTTGGGCCGGTCTCGAACTCCTGACCTCAAGTGATCCACCTGTCTTGGCCTCCCAACGTGCTGGGATTACAGGTGTGAGCCACTGCACCCATTCTTTTATATATATATATATATATACACACACACATATATATATATGTGTGTGTGTGTGTGTGTGTGTATATATATATTTTTTTTTTAATTGCATTTTAGGTTCTGGGGTACACGTAAAGAACATGCAGGATTGTTGCATAGGTACATACATGGCAATGTGGTTTGCTGCCTCCATCCCCATCACCTATATCTGGCATTTCTCCCCATGTTATCCCTCCCCAACTCCCTACCCACCACTGTCCCTCCCCTAGTACCCCCAACAGACCTCAGTGTGCAATGCTCCCCTCCCTGTGTCCATGTGTTCTCATTGTTCAACATCCGCCTATAAGTGAGAACATGTGGTGTTTGATTTTCTGTTCTTGTGTCAGTTTGCTGAGAATGATGGTTTCCAGGTTCATCCATGTCCCCTACAAAGGACACAGACTCATCGTTTTTTATGGCTGCATAGTATTCCATGGTGTATATGTGCCACATTTTCCCTTTCCAGTCTATCATCGATGGGCATTTGGGTTGGTTCCAAGTTTTTGCTATTGTAAAGAGTGCTGCAATGAACATACCTGTGCATGTGTCCTTATAATAGAATGATTTATAATCCTTTGGATATATACCCAGTAATGGGATTGCTGGGTCAAATGGAACTTCTATTTCTAGGTCCTTCAGGAATCGCCACACTGTCTTCCATAATGGTTGAACTAATTTATACTCCCACCAACAGTGTAAAAGTGTTCTTATTTCTCCACATCCTCTCCAGCATCTGTTGTCTCCAGATTTTTTAATGATTGCCATTCTAACTGGTGTGAGATGGTATCTCCATGTGGTTTTTATTTGCATTTCTCTAATGACCAGTGATGATGAACATTTTTTCGTATGGTTTTTGGCCTCATATATGTCTTCTTTTGAAAAGTGTCTGTTCATATCCTTTGCCAACTTTTGAATGGGTTTGTTTGTTTTTTTTCTTGTAAATCTGTTTTAGTTCTTTGTAGATTTTGGATATAAGTCCTTTGTCAGATGCATAGACTGCAAAAATTTTTTCCCATTCTGTTGGTTGCCAGTTCACTCTAATGATTGTTTCTTTTGCTGTGCAGAAGCTCTGGAGTTTAATTAGATCCCATTTGTCTATTTTGGCTTTTGTTGTCATTGCTTTTGTTGTTTTAGTCATGAAGTCCTTGCCCATGCCTATGTCCTGAATGGTTTTGCCTAGGTTTTCTTCTAGGGTTTTTATGGTGTTAGGTCTTATGTTTAAGTCTTTAATCCATCTGGAGTTAATTTTAGTGTAAGGTGTCAGGAAGGGGTTCAGTTTCTGCTTTCTGCACATGGCTAGCCAGTTTTCCCAACATCACTTATTAAACAGGGGAATCCTTTCCCCATTGCTTGTTTTTCTCAGGTTTGTCAAAGATCAGATGGTTGTAGATGTGTGGCGTTGCCTCTGAGACCTCTGTTCTGTTCCATTGGTCTATGTTTCTGTTTTGGTACTAGTACCATGCTGTTTTGATTACTGTAGCCTTGTAGTATAGTTTGAAGAAAAATATGGAACACTTCATGAATTTGCGTGTCATCCTTGCACAGAGGCCATGCTAATCTTCTCTGTATCATTCCAATTTTAGTATATGTGCTGCTGAAGTGAGCATAGGAGGAATGTTCTTGAAGGCTGAGGAGTCTTGGGAGGATGGTCTTTTGTTAGCTGTGAGGAGTTTAGGATTTAAATACACATATGAAAGGATTCAGGAGAGGGCATTTCAGGCAGTAATACTAGGGTAAAGGAGTGAGGTCTGGAATTTTCAGAAGGTAAGAGAGATAGAATGAAAAGTGAGGAGTCAGAAAACGCTAAAGAAAGACGTGAGGAGATGTGGGGAATGTGGGTGGTCAAATGGGTTTGTAAAACTAAATTGTTAATTATATATTACATGGCCATTATGTGCTGCTGATACAAAATATGACACAGACTATGTACCCAAGAAGGGAGCCTGGTATTCCACATGGTAAGGGTGACAGTAGAAGGGCATTTTACATGCCATTAGCACAGAGAAAGGAGTATGCCTGAGTATTCACTTAGGCTTCCAGAGGCCTCACAGTGAAGGCCTGGGCTCTCTAAGGATTTATTCATTCTTTTTCACTTGTTTACTAACTAGCTTATTCACTCATTTAACATATATTCTTGAGCACCTGTTTATTTCCTAGGTGTTGATCTGGGTGCTAGAAACAAGGCAAACACAATCCTTGGGCATAAAGTCAACAGGAGATCTCCCAGTATTGATAGAGAGAAATCCTGTTCCAGGCAGAGAGAATGACGTGACAGAAAACAAAACAAAACTAAATCATGGAGCACTTAAAAGCAAGCATGGGCTTTCCACTGTAGCACAACAGGAAAGGGATGAATGGTTTGTGGTCCAAGAGTCACCTGGGGGTTGACGCTGTCATGTGGCAGACATGTGAAGGAGATGGAAGATACTGAACAGGAGAGGAGCATGTCCAGATTTATAGTTTAGTACGAGACCACTGGTGGCAGGTGGATGGAGTGGGCTGAGTGAGCCCTCTTAGAGAAATACCGAAGGAGAGAGTGAAGAGCTCCCCATGGAGGCAAAGGAACAGTTGGAGCCAGATAGTGAGATGAAAAGATGTTTTTTGAGGCAGGGTACTCCCTGCATTGAGTCAGGGGTAAAGGAGGAAGCACCAGCTACTTGTCAGAGGGTGGAGAGGGGCAGTGAGACCCTAAGTGCAGGAAGAGGGGGTCTGAGGGTGAGGAGGAGGCAAACGTTTCCTTCACAATGGCAGGGACCATAATTGTGGAGGAAAGACAGATGGTCCATTTCTGCCAGGTGCCAACCCCAGCAATTCCCCTCTGCAGGGACTCACCCTAGCCCTCTGGGAATAAGGAGTGGGTTTACTGGCATCAGTTCCATGCTTTTGTAGTGGGGAAAACTATGATATCTCAGGATAAGTCAACCAGTCCAACCAAGACTGGGTGAAAACAACTTTGATGGAGAAGGCTGGGAAAAAACAAAAATCAAATCCCTAAGAAATCCATGTGTCAAAACAAAACCAACACATCTTGATTCATTGCAGTTCTTGCCAAGTCTCTTCTATCCAGCTAATGTCTTCCCATGCCATGGGAAGCAGCATGAGGAAAAGTCAACACAACAAATTTTGCAAAGTCCTGCTCTTATTTAAACTTCTTTTCCTCTCAGATTTTCCCATACCCCATTCTGAAGAACACAGGCAGAAATCCCCATCCCCTCCAACAAATTCTTTTCTATCAAGGGATTCCTGTTGCTTCTTTTTCATAGTACCTTTTACCTACCTCCCCATGACACTTCTTCAATTGAAGTCCCATCATCATCATCATCATCATCATCATTGTTTTTACATGGAGGTAGAACTATTTATTTCCCTTTAGTTGTTTCATCATCTAGTATAGTGTCTGGCTTGCAACTCAACAAATGAATGTTTGCTGAACCAACTAAATTGTCAGGGGCAGGTAATATGTGTTCTGGAATCTTGCGATACCTGACTTTGCAAAGGAGACTCATGAAGACCAGGAGACAAGAGGGTTTTAAGCAAAAACACTCCTGTGCACTCCTTATATCTGCACTGCCCACTCTGCATGCTTAAAAATAATTTGTTTTAGATGAAGCTGCATGTGGTCTCTTACAATGGCTCATAAATTCCAGTTGGCAGAAACAGCTAGGCTAGTTGCCTGAGAATCTCTAGAGACTGTAATTCAGTAGTTTCAGGGTGGGCCACCAGAATGAAGAAAAAAATATATATATCTTTCTCTTTTCTCTTTTCTTCTCTGTCTCTTATCCATTCATCCATCCATCTGTCTATCTGTCCATCCATCCATCCATCCATCCATCCAAAAGTTTAGGTAACACTGTTGAGAGGGAAAAGTCATAGAACTGGAGTTTGGAGACTTGGCTTAGTAACTTATTTTGTTAAGCTTCAGAGAACCCATCTTGAAAATGGCAACACTTATCTAACTCCCAGGGCTAATTAGGAATTACAATTAGGTAATATTTCTAAACATGAGAGACACACAGTTTTTCGGTAAATGTTAGCTGATTCTGAATATCCTGACAATAGAAAGTGCAGGAAGACTGAGGTTTCTGGGCTAGTTTATAACTGGGAGGGAAAAATAAAGGATTTAGATGTAGAAAGAATATAATGATTTATTTTTAAATTTTTCAGCGTAGAAAGAGGCACAAGCAGGGAGTCAATTTCCCAGAGGCCTGAGGAAATCCTTTGGCGGTTGTCAATCCAACCCAGAAGGTAATAGAATTAACTTACAGAGAAGACAAGAGCAGAGACATCCATAGATCACAGTATGAGAACCTTTCTTTTCTTGGGAATAAGCAGGAAACCACTCCTGTAGACGCTGCCAAAGGGCACATTCAAGGTAGGGATAGGGTAGGAGGCTGGAGGGCCAACTGGGGTGGTTTGGTAAGAAACAGTTAATTAGACTTCTGGGTCCAGAAAGCAGACCTACCCTGGCTGTGCCCCCATATGGAGTTGCAAGGCTGGGTGTGATTATATGCTTTGCAAGGAACACATATTTTGTAAGATTAAGACAAAATTGATATGACTCAATCAGCCAAAAATATTTATTGTGTGCTTTTAATGCACAAATATGAAGGGAACCTGGAGCTTATTAATCTGGGTTGGGTGTCCCCCTCTTGGCCCCTGGAGCTCTTTTGGCCATAGCTCTAACTTCATTGGATAGAAATCATTTGAGATTTTCTTCTCTGTTATCCCATTTCTTCCCCCTAGCACTTACCACTGTGCCTAATAGCACATAGTAGACACTAAAGATACTGAATCAAAGTGGTGTCGACAGAATTGAACTGTGCCTATTGGCCAGCACTTTTAAATCAGGCTTGTGCATCCTGATGGTATAGCTTTAGTTTGTTAGGAGTTACTTTATGCTCCAGATTCAACGTGAACAGTATCCTGAAGTTTTAGCTGTTTTGGAAAGATTGGTTAAAAAAAAAAAAAGGCAAACAATTTTACTGGTGATTATAAGGAAATATATAGTAATATTAAAACGAACTTCCATATATTATAGAGTAGGGTGTTAAATTTGCATGAATTTTAAGATAAAGTACACAAAGTCAAAGTCCTTCCTTTTCCTCTGTGCCTGCCTCAAATCACTGGATATGCAGCATCTCCTGGAGTATATTGACAATCATGCATAGTGAGGGACATGAAGGCAAGAACTGTGTTTTGTTCCGTGTTGAATCTCTAGCATGAAGAGCACAGTGCCTGGCACATAGAAAATGCTCAATAAGAGAGTGGGTTCTGAATTATTCTCTATATGCTTCTCTTTTTTGTTCAAATAGAGTGTCAACTCCTGGAGGGCATGTCCCAGTTATCTTTATGTCTCTGATGCCTGGTGCAGAATAAGTTCTTGTTACATCTTTGCCTTGTGCTGTAGTCTCATTGGGCCTAGCATAGTATTCTGCAAATACCAGGCGCTTTCTGCAGTTTTATCAGTAATGCTGACTTGGATGTTATGAGTATCTGTGGGAAAATCCTTTCTCTGCTATTTAGCACTTTGAAGGCCTACTTGGTGAACCCTCCTTAGCCTCAGTTTTCTGGTCTATAAAATGAGGATAACAATTTCTACTTCACAGAATGGATGCCCAGAACCCATGATATCTTTTATATGAGATATTTGACACAACGCGTCTTCAACAAATGCCAATCCTCCTTTCCCTCTTGTTTCAGTCTCATTTCTAGACAATTACTTCTATGGCTTAGGATGAGATTTGAAGGGCCTAAGTTTTGATGCTAGTTTTCAGCTTTGACTCTGGTTCTGCAGAATAAGATTCTTGATTTTTCTGATTCTGAGGAAATCTTTTACTGCCTTTGAGGCTTAATGTTTCTATCAGCAAAATGGGTATAATACTTGCAACTACTCTCTACTGATGTTCTGGGAAGAAGAAAGAGATAATGTCTGGAAGGAGCCTTGAGCTTCAGAGATGAAATTGCCGTATAAATTCAAAGACCAGAATGTCTATGCTATTATTCTTCAATGGCTTGTTGGATTCTTTTAGAGCAGGAGGCTGTTTGACCGACAAAGTCATCAGCTCTGTCTGTTTCCTAAAAACCCTTTGAAATAGTTTGTAAACACTTCTGAGTGGTAATGCTTTGCTTTTGCCACTCCCGGTCCTCCTCTGCCTCATTTGTTTGCTCTGAGGTTAAAGGTAATTGCTTTTGAGGTGGGAGGAAAGGTGAAACAATCCCAGGGATAATTGCCCCAAGGTCAGCAAATCTGTGTTAAAGTCCTGACTCAGACTCTCACTAACATTGGTCAAATCTCTGACTCTCACTGAGTCTGAGCTGGAATCATCAAGATTGGACCAAATAATCGCCGAGCTTCTTCAACCAGCCTTGAGGATGTGGACCAGATGCCTGACAGAAGAGCATATTTCATGTAGAAGCAGAACCAAAAATGGTGGCTGAGTAAAATGGGAGGAAATAATCTCTTCACTGAAAAGGAGGAAGAGGTGAGCATGGTTGAATGAAGGTGGAAAATACCATGAGCAATAAGAGTAAGCAAGGCCCTGAAATCCAGGCAGAGAAGTTGAGTCTTGGTGCCACATAACAGCTTTCCTTCTACTGGGAGGCAATATGGGGCATAAAAAAGAGTCGTATTGCAATTTTGGAGCCATGCAAACCTGGATGACTTTAAAAACCTTTAAATCCTTGCTTTATCACTAATTAGTTATACCTCTGGACACATTATTTCGCCATCAGAATGTTATTTTTCTCTATAATGGTGATACAAATATTCACCTTTTGGGATTGCTGTGAGGATTAAATGATGTGGCACATATAAGTAGAGTGGATCTTTTTAACTCATGGATTCCATATTTGTGTACTCACTGACTTGCTAAAACAACTTAAAATTTCTAAATCAATACTCGTGCTTTTGTGGTGATTCTTGGACATGCTTAGAGTGAGTTGCAAAACACTTAGGTCAGCTGACACACATGTTTCTAGCTGAGGGTAAACAAGGTGAACCTCTGCCATCTTGTTTCAGCTCTCACATTGCAACAGATGTCCCTTTCAGTCTACTTAGCACCACATTTCCCCCATTTTTATGCTTTTTGGTGGAGATTTTTTTTTTCTTGAGATAGGGTCTCACTCTGTTGCCTGGGCTGGAGTGCAGTGGTGCAATCTTGGCTTACTGCAACCTCTGCCTCCCAGGTTCTCCTGCCTCGGTCTCCCTAGTATCTGGGACTACAGGCATGCACCACCACTCCCAGCTAATTTTTGTTGATGGTGATTTTTCTGTTTAAAACCACCCCATTTCAGCACAGTGCTGAAGTGCTGTGTAGCGTTCTTGAGTGCAAGAGGACTGTGAAATGTCTTATGGAAAATATATACATGTTAGAAAAGCCTCAATTAGGCATGAGCTATAATTCTGCTGGCCATGAGTTTAATTTTAATCAATCAACAAAATATATTGAATAAGGTATCTTTACATAGAAACACACATAAAGGAAGGTTATGTGTTGCTTGATGATGAAAATGTTTTGACCAGAGCTCACAGGAACCTAACCCTGTATTTTAGCTAGGAACATTAATTCAGTGTTTGCTAATTCAGTATCCATGGAAACTTCATAAAACATAACTACTGTGAACAGTGAGAACTGACTGTATCTATAATATAATCTATAAGTCAGCCTTTGATCTGTGTATGTCAACACTGAATCAGCTCTAGTTTTGCCTGAGGTGCCTTCTCAATACCAGGTCAAAGGTAAAAGGTCAACCTCTATCTTGCACATATCAATTTAACATCAAAGAAAAAAAGCAGGAGATAAATCAGAACCAGGCAATTGTTGTGTGACTTCTGTTCAGACTTGCACACATCATTATGCCTATTCACATTCTATCGGCCAAAGCAAGGCATGTGATCAATCCATTGTGAAGAAGATACTCCTCAGATGGAGGCACTGTAGGGTCATGCCAGTGGGTGGGGATGGATAATCCTCTTATAGATATGAAAGAAGGGGGAGAGTAAATACTTGGAAAAATGCAAATGCAGTTTAGCACGGTTACCTTTTCTTGGCACTCTTAACTTCTTATTGTTGTCTTATAATTAGTCAAAGAACATGATGAGCAGTTGTCTAAAGAAAGAGCATGTGACCAATTCCTCTGAGGGAGGAAGCCTTTATACAGAGTGACAGCTAACACCATTGGGTAGAGCTTGTGTGACTTTACCTGAACATGTTTCTTTGGGTGTGTATTTAAGGAATATATATATATATATATATATATATATATATATATATACAGTTTAGTTAAAAAGAAGCATCAGTCAAACTTTCAATAAATGACTTGAAAGGAACCTTCAAGACTTTTGGTCCAATACCCTTGTCTTACAGATAAGGAAATTAGTGCCCAGGAAAGTGAAGTGAATATACATAAAATCCACATTTACTTGATTACCCGTTTCATGTCAGGGCCAGAATAAGAAACTGTGTCTCATTTGACAAGCCCTTACTAATCCTCCACTATTTTCCAAGCATTGCAGTTGCCGCTAGGATGATAGGGAGATGGTGAATGTCTAGATCCTTTTACTGAAAGGGTGGTGCCGTCATTCATTTATATAGTGGGTGGGGAAGGTGGTTTTTAGGATGGGGTTAGAGAGAAGTAGAGCTGAATCATGATGGGACAAAAAGACAAACTGGCTTTGATTCTAGACAGATTCTATTAAGATATTGCTGTGAGAACTTGGACAAATCATGCATCCTCCTAGAGCTCCAGTTTCCTCATCTATAGATATTATCTACCTTAAATAATTTCTAGGGAGATTAGAAGTAATGTAAGAAAAGTATCTGGCACATGTGAGGCATCAGGTAAGTGTCTGCTGTTACCTTGAATAAGATTGTGATTTTAGACCCCATTGCTTGGCAATTGGATTCTTACTGTGACACTCTCTACAGACCCATAACTTTTGAGAATTATCCTAGCTCTGCATGGACAATGTGAAGAATTCCGCACTCAGAATTCTCTCTGCCAGCAAAAGAAGAACTGGTGAGCAGAAAAGGCTAACAGATCAGTCTTCCCCCACAGTGGCAAACACAAGTTGAAAGTGGTTCATCCTCCAGGCACTGTCTCTCCCTTCCCATGGGAGAGCATGTCATCGCAAGCTGGCATCACAGTCCACTTAAAACAACCTTCCAGGTGGCTCAAAAGTAGTCTGACTTTAAAATTATGGAGGTTTTGTTTTCCCACTCACCCTTTTATTCTTTTTCTCTCCTTCTTAATTTGAGATGAAAGGAGCATAGGTGGCTTGTGATTCCTATTTTCTGTGCTTGCAAAATGGAGACATATGCACATAGGTTGTATTTACAGCTAGGGACAAACTCCTGGCTGGATGAAGGTATTGGCTACTTTGTAAGACAGAGGACAAGGTTTCTTCTTTTTCTGTTGATGAAATAATTATCTTTGGAATATTTTTTTCATGCAGTGCACATTAGGGTGTTTTCTTATGTTAGTAGCCAAGGTAGTTTTTACCCCAAAATAAGATGAGTAGTGTAAGCCAGTGAATGAGTTCTAGGTGAATTGTGAGTCCATCCTTTTCAGATTTCCCATCGACTGTGAACAGTTTTATTGCTTATCATTATGAGACAATAGAAACAGAACCCATTAAGTGGGTTTAGGGGGAAAAAGAATTTTTTGAAGAATATTAGAGATAGCATTTCAGGTCTCCAAGATGGCTGGAGAGTCACACTGGTCGGCTCCTTGGAGAAGGATCACATCCAAACTATACAATGGAAATGCACCAGTATAGACTCCATCAGTGCTATTGAGGACAGAGACCATAGCTCATTCTGGGCTCAGGATGTCAGAAATCCCACTTCTGCTACTCCTGAAAGCCGGCCATCGCTGCCATCTCTAGCCAAAAAATAGTTTCTACCTAGCATTGGCTCTCTCATCTTGCTCACTTCTCAGTGAGTCCCCTCACTCATTGTGGCTGATGGGGCAGAGGTCGAGCATTGCAAAGGAAAATGGGAAAGTGAGTCTCTTGTTTCTACCTTGGGGAGGCGGAACATTTCTTAGATGAGGGAAGGGTGTTTAAAAAGTTCTGAGCAGTGGGAAAACTCCAAATGTCTACAATAACTCTTTAATACTGGATATTATTATATTAAAGGAAATCAGGAAAAGTAAACTGCTGCTTGGATCTGGCCATTAGATCTTGACTGTAGACCAGAGCATCTCAACCTCAGCACTTATGAAATCTGGGACCAGATAATTCTTTGTTGTGAGGAGCCGTCTTGTGCACTGTAGAATGGTTGGCAGCATTCCCTACTGGTGCCATTAGCACAACTTCCTTCCTGTGACACCAGAAATGTCTCCAGGCATTGACACATGTCTCCTAGGGAGAAGGCAAAATGGTCCCTGGTTGAGAACAACTGCTGTAGACCATGACACATAGGATGCACTGTCTATATATGAGTGGTCATGTGGGTCGGCTGCCTTATGGTTGAGACCAGAGCATCTCAACCTCAGCACTTATGAAATCTGAGACCAGATAATTCTTTGTTGTGAGGAGCCGTCTTGTGCACTGTAGAATGGTTGGCAGCATTCCCTACTGGTGCCATTAGCACAACTTCCTTCCTGTGACACCAGAAATGTCTCCAGGCATTGACACATGTCTCCTAGGGAGAAGGCAAAATGGTCCCTGGTTGAGAACAACTGCTGTAGACCATGACACATAGGATGCACTGTCTATATATGAGTGGTCATGTGGGTCAGCTGCCTTATGCAAAAAGTATTTTTGGTAAATTTGATCAAATCGGATATTGATGGGCAGTAGAGAATAGCACTGGAGGAGAAGCAGGAGCTCTCATTAGTCCTCAACTTGGATATAAACATCCCAAGTATAAGGATTTATCTGTTTTGTTCACAGCTCAGTTCCCAGTGCCTAGTGCATAGCAGTGTTCCATAAATATTTGTTGAATAAATGAACAAATAAAATAAAGCCACAATTATTTTTATGACTGTCTTAATTCAAATATTTGGTCTTATTAATTATACTAGAATTTCAGGTCTATAAGAAATTATATACTCTTCCCCTCAGTTTTGCACTGGCCCAAGGTGGCTGCAGTCCGATGTAAGAACCCCAAATGTCAAAACATCCTGGATGTTACACACTTGTTACTTACAAGTTGCTTAATGATAGGCAGACACTCACTCCGTTTCTACACAAAACACATATGGCCTCCATCCTGATGCATCTCTTAGCTGAATATGGACAACTTTGGTTAAGCAGGATATTTGGCATTCTTAGTACAGTCAAGATTCTCAAGCTGACTTTCACTGTTCATGCACAAGCTGAACTGAAATTTTCTGGGGATTTTTGGGGTCTCTTTTACTTGTTGATCAGATTATTTATTGAGCCAAATGCTAAGAATTCAGTCATGAGCAAGACAAACCAAATTCCTGTCTTCATGGAGCTATATTCAAATAGTAGATGGCGATGATGCCCAACTAAGTGCATAAATAGCATCAGTTTCTAAAAGCTATAAAAAAGAACATTAAGATTAGTTTACAGAGACAGGGAATGATGATGAGAGGGCACTGAGGGAGAAAGTCTGGCTACAGAAGTCCCAAGAGCGGTGACTGCAAGGAGGCAGCTCTCAGCCTTTGCCTCTGTTTTATTCCTGGAATGCTGGAGAGTAGGATAAAGTGTGTGTGTGTGTGTGTGTGTGTGTGTGTGTGTGTGTGTGTGTGTGCGCGCGTAAAGGAGAAGGAGGAGGAAGAATAGGAGGAGGAGGGTAGATCAGTACTAACTGACAGGTTTCTGTGGTACATCAGAGGGAACATGTCTGGGGGATGCACACATCTTTCTCACTAAAGCCTTCGTGAATCTCCCATAGTTCATATCGTTTTGAGTTGTGGCACTTAATATTTTTGAGTTCTGGATCCCTCAAAGAATCTGAAGTAAGTTACAGAAGCTCTCCCCAGAAAAATGCATCTTAAATGTAAAATTTTAATACAATTTCAGGGTGACCATAATCCTGCCAAAGTCTTTCTATAGAGGGTTTCCTTTGTTCTACCACTAAGAAATTCTGGGGCAATACCAGTAAAACTAGCCATTTATTGAGTTTATGTCTCAATTACTTAAAATGCTGACAGTAATACTTGACATATATTATCCCAGTCAAATCCTACAATGACTCCATGAAGTAGATGTCATCACCAACCCCATTGTACAGAAGAGGAAACTGAGGCACAGAGCGAGGGACAAATTTCCCCCAAAACACAGAAATTGATGTCGGCCCGATTTATCTCTCTCACTAGGTGGCTTGATAATCTACTACTGGAGAATGTTTTGGCTGAAAGTTTAGTTCACATAAAGACTTGGATAGCTCTTAATGCACTATTTCAGGATATCTTGATGGTAAATCTTCAGGATGAAGGTAGTGTCTTCTACCACTGTATTTGCCTCAGCACCTATCCTAGTTACTGATAGCCCCTGAGAGCCCAGGGTGTGTGTGGTCACTGATTAGCAGGCTATGAGTGCATACGATGCCACGTGTGTTACTCTAAACCAACTGTACAGTGGAAGAGTATGATGAAGATGATGACTTTCTTCTTGATAACAAATAATTTTATTGCTGTGGATTGCAGGTTGTGCTTGAAACTACATGTAATGAGAGGGAATATTTATAGCAATTAAAGTACTCTAGATAAGGGAGCAGCAAGCTTCTTTTGTAAAGAAATGGGTGGTACATATTTTAGGTTTTGATGGCCAAGAGGAAGCATTGAAAATTTTTTGTAAAGACTTATATAACTTATGTTTAGGGGCTATGTCCTGATATGATGGGGCTATGTCCTGATTTAACTTATGATGGGACTATGTCCTGATAAACTAATTTAAGTTCAAAATATCATTTTACGTCAAAGATACATTGAATACACCTAACCTACTGAACATCACAGCTTAGCCTAGCCTCCCTTAAGAGCACACAAAATACTTCTGTTGGCTTACAGTTAGGCAAAATCATTTAACACAAAGCCTATCTTATAATAAACATGAATATCTCAATTTGTTCAATGCTGCACTGAAAGTGAAAAATGGAATAGTTGTATGAGTATTTGAAGCACTGTTTCTACTAAATACATATCACTTTTGTACCATTGTAAAATCAAAGAATTGTTAGTCCAACCATTGTCAGTCAGGGACTGTCTGTATTTAATACATATTCATTTAAAAAGGTAAACACTTACATCAATGTAGTGTGGGAAAAGAGAAAAAAGGTAAAAACTATTTTTAACTCAAGTCACACGATACACGATGTATATATGTATACACTATGATACACAAGTCAGTGCATAAATAGGATCAGGTTCTGATAGCTATAAAAAAAGAACACTAGGATCAGATTACAGAGAAAGGGAATGATGATGAGGGGTATTGAGGAAGGAAGATTGACTACAGAAGACTGTTCTGTACGATGTCTTTTGGGCTATCTTTGGCCCACCAGCTGCACTTACCTGACTTCTGCTCTGAGCTTCAATCCCCTGACCTTGGCCTGATGAATAATTTTGGTCAGGTTATTCAGCCTCTCTGTGCCTCGATTTCCTCATGCATAAAATGAAGACAAACATGGTACCTACTTTGTACAGTCACGGGGAGCATAAAAGAGATAATACAGGTAAAAAGTTTAGACGAGTTCCTGGGACTTCATAAAGATTATATCAGAGTTGCTTATTATCATTCCTTGATTGTTTGATAAAAGGTACATCCCAAGACACATGAGCGATATGGAATTCTTACTTGTATGTGGAGTTTGAAAACTAATGTAATATGATGGTGGATGACTTTTTAGGAAACGCCTCTAAATTCAGACAGTAATACACTAATACATACCCTTATCTATGCACAAAAGGAAAAATAAATCCAGGGTTAAGTGAGGAATTTGGTGGGAAAATTATTCCATGATAAAATAATCTCTCCAGTCAGTTTCCCTCCCGACTCCTTCTCTGCCCCTTACCCTTGCCACCCCCCACCCAGCCCTCCATACTTTGAGAACTCTGGGGCAGGGCAGGAGAGATGTGGCAGGGGGTGGGAACTATAAGTGGGAATGGCAGTAAGGATAAAGCTTATTGGGCAGCTCTTACTTCTCAGATCCACTAGGTGCTTTGATGTATGTTATATAATCCCATCCCTCAATTATTGTGCATAGCACCCAGTGGTATGGGCTTAATTAAATCCATGTTACAGATGGAGAAGCAGAAGCACAAAAACAATTAATAACTTAAGTCACATAGCCAGTAAATGGCAGAACTGAGATTCAAATCTAGGCTTGTTTAACTTTAAAGAACCCAAGTCCATGCTTTTACCAGACCATGCTGCTTCTCCCTGACAGCAGCTGCAGGAGTATATTCCGGGCAAGCAGTTATCTCTGCAGGCACTTAAATGACTGGCTCTCTGTAGATACACCTTCTAAAGTAATTTTCGCATCAATTTCTGTGTACAGATCTTTGATTATATGTAAAACAAACTGTCATAACTATTTCTATTGGGAGTTGCTGTTTTATTGATGCAATTTGTTTAATTCCTTCTACAAAACTGCTTAGGGCAAACTGCTCTCCTGTCAACAAAGCCAAGGCCGTGACGGGAGAAGTCCCATGGCTGTCCCTCTCCCACCCCCACCCCACATACTCAGAGAGCCCTTTCTCTGTGCTTTCTTTTTCTGCTTCACTATCACATATTCTTCCAGCAGCAATTGAAGGGACAGACAATAGTATGTTTATTGGAACTTTTTTCTGAATAATATGTATTAATATATATGTATTTTTCTGGCTATATAAATAATGCACTTTCTTATATAAGAAAGCTTGGGAAAAATTGAGAAAAATATAAAGAATAAAATATAAATTAATTCCAGTTCTGCTGTAGAGAAATAACCACTGATAGGATTTTTCATGACTAGCTTTTTTGACGACCTCAATGTCTTACTTTATGCTCTTAACATAATCTAGGACTTCATGTGTTCATGGATACTCAAAGAATTACTACTCAATAAGCCATAGATAATTATTAGGAAAATAAGAGCTTTACATCTGGTCTTCAAATACTGTTAGGTGGAATGTAATTCATAACCCATGGCCAAACTCCTAAATCTTTATTTCTATGACTCTCCTTCCTTTCCACACCCCAAATCTGTGCAAATAGCTTTTGGATTCTCCAGCCTACCCCAAATTATCCTCACCTCTTTA
Source organism: Ateles fusciceps (assembly GCA_036589455.1). Lineage (NCBI taxonomy): Eukaryota > Metazoa > Chordata > Mammalia > Primates > Atelidae > Ateles > Ateles fusciceps. Next base: position 7,506,130 of record JAZHEH010000113.1, read on the forward strand.
TAGGTCTCCCATAACCCTTTCTTACCCTCTTTTAAGCTTCTTTTAAATATAGTTGGAAAGAGTGTCTCTGGCTTTCTTTTGTTCCCCAAATTTTATTTTAGATTCAGGGAGTACATGTGAAGGTTCATTACCTGGGTATATTGCATAATGCTGAGGTTTGGAGGGTGGATAATTCCAGTACCCAGGTACTGAGCGTAGTATTCAATCATTTTTCAACTCTTTCCGCTCTCTCTCCTTCTCTTCTGCCTCTAGTAGTCCCCAGTTTCTATTGCTATCATCTTTATGTCTGTGAGTATCTGGCCTCCTTTTAAATTTGCTTTCTTATTTGTTCATTACCTAGAGTTTCCATAATAGAAGAGAACCTGAAACTATACCCAGCAAGAAAGAATTTTATCTAAAGTTTTACTACCTTTGCATTCCAATCTTTCTCTACTCATTCTCCTAATCTTATCTTATGAAATTATGGCTGCTAAGAATGAAATTTCCTTTGGAGGGCAATGAAAAGAAAGGGAGGACAGAAGCTACAAAGAAGGGAGAAAGGAAAAGAGAGCAAGTGGAGACAAAAATTCCTTTAGAAGGTTTAAGTGCATAAAAACAGGGCTCAGTTTATGTGCTTCACTTTGAATGAATCTCATTTACCAAGATATCAGGAGCGTTTTACTTAAGTCTTTGAAAACATGAGTTTCATTGGCTATGTCATATTCTGTTGTAGAAATACACTGCAATGTACTTTCACAATCCTCTTTCATTGGACATTTAGATCTAAATGAATTCTGTGCTAATACAAATATTGTGTGATGAATATCTTTGACATATTTTGTGCATTTTGTTATAGGCATGTATCTTGAAAATGGCAGAGGGAAGATTTTGCTTTGTTACCCATTTTGATAGTCCTTGCCTTTGCTAGACATGTTATTGATATTTTGGTATTGAACTGATGTATGCCTTCATTTATTTGTTTTTATTTATTTATGTTTTGAATTTTTAAAACTGTTCACTTGAACTATAGCAAATACACAGAAAACTAAACAAATCTTAAGTGAACAAGTCATTAAGTTATCACAAACTGACGACAACCCACGTCAAAGAGACAGAACATTGCTAGCACCCCGGGGGTTCCTGTATCACCTCACATCCAGCCCCTTGCCATTCCCCAAAGGTAACCAAGTTTGCTTTTTTTTCATCTATGTTGTTGTATATAATAGTAGTTTGTTTTCATTACTATATAGCATTCCATTGTACAAAAATACCAAAATTTGTTTATGCATCTACTATTGTTGAACTAGAACTACTATCGTTACTAGATTGGGGCTATCATAAGTAATTCTGCTATAAACTTTTTTGTACGTTCCTTTTGGTCCACATGTGCACACATTTCTGAGGGCGTATCCCTAGAGATGCTGGGTCATAGTATTGTATTAAACTTCAGTAGATAATACCAAATAGTTTTCTAAAATACTTGTACCCAGTTTATACTTTGACCAGAAGTATGACAGTTTTTATTGTTCCACATTCTTGCCCATACTTGGGATTTCTAATCTTTCACATCTAAGTCAATTTTCAGAGTGTGTAATAGTGTTTCTGTTTTTTATCCCTGATTACCAATGAATCAGTAATGAGACACCTTTTCAAATATTAGTTGGACATTTGGATGTATGTTTTCATTTATAATCTGCATTCAATAATAAAGAAAACACAAATTCCTCATGTATTTTTCTGTGGAAAGGTGCTTAAAATGGGATGATCTTTTATTCTCTACTTTCAGTGACAATATGGGGATATAGTTCACTCTGTTGCTTCAAGCTACGGACAAAATGGCAGTAGAAAGGAAGAAAACAGAGCCTTGCAAAAGATGCATGACAAGTTTTTACGACTTGGCAATCTACTCTGAGCCTAGAACTTTCTCCTTAATTGTAAAACCACATGAATTTCAGGAGAGATTAATGTCTTTTTGAATCATTGGCACTTAACAAATAAAGATGTGGTGTTGTAAGAGTTCAGTAAGCTTTACAATCTTTTAAATGCTCTTCACTTAGAAGGAGAGGTATGTTGAGACTAGTCGGTGGGTTGGAGAAGAGGAGAAGAGAAAGGTGGAGCCAGAGGAAGAGGATGTGGGTTTTTGCCACCCTGAAATTCAGCTGAAATCTGCAAAAAACCCAAGCAGGAAAATTGAAGTCATGGGGTGATCTCTGAAAGAAACAAACAACCCTGAGGTCCTTCAAAATTTAAATGTACTCAAACAGACGAATGGATAAATTAGGAGAGCAAATGTGGGCCCACTGTCCTAGAGCTTTAAAAAAATCATGTGGTAGAACATCTTCATTCTACCTACACAACTCCTTTTCATTCATTATTTCTTTATTTATTCAACACGTAATTATTGAAGGGTGTTTTGTGCCAGGCTCTATTTTAGGAGCTGGGATTCTGCTATGAACATATCTGAGAAGGTTCCTCTTCTCATGGAGCTTTTATTATGACAGAGGAGACAGGTAAATCAGTAAATAAATACAACCTTTTTAGCTAGTTAAAAGTGGACAAACATGTAGTGTTTAGCTAGGGAATAAGTTCTGAGAAGGGAACGTCTGGGCCAAGAGGCTGCATGATAGAGCCAAACGTTGGAAAACCTGAGTGGAAATAGAATTTCTGGCTGAGAGAAAAAGAAGAGAAAATGTTCTCAGAGGGTGTTGCAGTTGTCTATTGTTGTGTAATTTGTTACTCCAAAATTGCATGGCTTCAAGCAATAATTATTATCTCACAGTTTCTATGGGTCAGGAATCTGGGCCTGGCTTAACTGGGTCTTCTGTCTCAGGGTCTCTCACAAGCTGTAATTAAGGTTTTGGCCAGGGATGTAGTCCTGTTATGGTTGAACTGGGGATAGAATAGCTTCCAAGCTCACTCACGTGATTGATGGCACAATTCAGTTTCTCCCAAGCTGTTGGACTGAGGGCTTCAGCTCCTTGTTGGCTGTTGGCTGGAGGCCACTCTTAGTTCCTAGCAAGTGAACCTTCTATAGGGCAGCTCACAACATGGAAACTTGCTTCATCTGAGTGAGAAAGGGACAGGGGGAGAGGGGGGGAGAGGGGGAGAGGGGGAGAGGGGGAGAGGGAGAGGGGGAGGAGGGGGAGAGGGGGAGAGGGACGCCAACCAGATGGAACTTACAGTCTTTTGCAACCTAATCGTGGATGTGACATCCCGTCACCTTTGCCATATTATGTTATTTAGAGGCAAATCACAAGGTCCAGCCTACACAAAGGGTGTGAATATGGAGAGGTGGGAATCACTGGGTGGGGGGGCCTCTTAGAAGCCTTACTGCCAAAGAGAGGGGGAAGCCTGGAATATAAAAGGCATAGGCAGAAGGTCAAAGAAGTTTGTAGATAAGACAGTAGAGCTGGTCAAAGAGAAAAATGAGGGCCAGATCATGCAGGGCCTGATTGGCTAAGGTAAGACATGATAGAAAGTTACTGGTAGGTTTCGGGTAAAGTAGTAAATATATTTGGCTCAAATTCTGAACAGATTGTTCAGGCCGCCACATGCATATAGGAAGTACAAGGGCCAGGGTAAGGAGGGGGAAGAAGCCAGTTAGAGGCTGCTCTGGCTGTTCATTTCAAGATAGTGGTGGCTTGTCTCAAGGTGGTGGCCATTAAAAGAGGGTGACAGAGTGGGATCTATTTTGGAGCAAGACTCAGCAGAATTTGCTGGTGGCTTAGATGAGGATAATGAAGGAAGATAAATCAAAGATAACTCCTGAGTTTTTGGTCATTATTATGATTACTTTTTATTGCATCCTGTCTTTATTGAAAATCTGAAAGCATGTAAGAGCCAGAAGAATCCTTGAGAATTATTTAATTCAGTTTCTTCATCATAGCGATGGAGAAACTGCAAGCCACTTCACCTTTCTAGTCCTCAGCTTCCTGTTTTTCATAGAGGAAGCTGGGCTAGATTTTCTCTGAATATAAAGGAATACTCTCTAAACAAAACCAAAGCTCGAATCTGCACTGATTTCCAGTTTGTGCCTTTGTCCATTTCCTATATGGAGAAAATGAGAGGAAGGAAAGGTGGGTGGAGAGGAAGATCAGCCTGTGTAAAGGTATTAAGTCCCGAGCACGCTTGATGGGTCAAAGGGGCTTTGGGCAGCCAATGAGATTTTGAAACCACTTATGGTACCAAGATGGTCCAAAAGCCTCCAATGGTCCACTTGCTGGTGGAAAACAGCCTGACTACGTGCTTTCTCAGAGTGCTTAGTTGTAGGGCAAAGGTCTACAGAAAAATTTAGCCAGGTGAGCAGATACATTATTAATAGTAATATCCACCTGTTAAAGAACACATATTCTGTGCTGGACACTGTACAGCTGGAGAAAATATACATTCATTGTTCAATTCTTTTATACTCTCATACTTGTGAAAAGCAGTTACTCAGACCAAAAAACCTGTAGTCCCATTCCTTCTCTCCCATCCACATATAACCCATTAGCAAATCCTGTTGGCTCAATTTCAAAATAAACCTAATTCCTACCATTTTTCCATCATTGTAGCCCAAATCACCATCCTTTTTTTCTTGGAGAATTGCAACATCTTCCTAACTGGCTTCCACACCCAACCCCTCTGGTCTAACACAGCATAGCAGCTTGAGTGATCTTGGTAACATCGAAGTTAGATCATGGCACGCCTACCTTAAAAGTCTCCAATGGCTCCCAATTAGTCTTAGAGAAAACAATCTAAATCCTTGTAATGGTCCCATAAAGCATTGCATAATTAGTGCCCCATCCTCTGCACTATCAGTTACATGTCTAATCTTCCCTCCTTCTTTCTTCCTCACTCACTCCAGTGCAGCCATGTGGCCTCCCTGTTCTTGGAGCACAGAGGCACTTCCCTCCCAGTCTCTTGCCTCTGGGCCTCTAAACTTGCTGTTTTCTTTTGCCTAGAAAGCTCTTCTTCCAGATACCTACAAAGCTTGCTCCCTTACCGCCCATTTCTTCCCCCCCCCCCACCTTTTTTTTTTTTTGAGACAGGGTCTTACTCTGTTGCCCAAGCTGAAGTGCAGTGGCACAACCTTGGCTCACTGCAGCCTTGACCTCCTGGACTCAAGCATTTCTCCCACCCCCACCTTCTGAGTAGCTGGAACTACAGGAGCACACCACCATGCCTAGCTATTTTTTTTGTATTTGTAGAGATGGGGTTTCGCCATGTTGCCCAGGCTGGTCTCCAACACCTGAGCTCAAGTGATCCACCTGCCTTGGCCTCTCAAAGTGCGAGAATTACAGGTGTGTATCACTGCACCTGGGCCCTCACTCCTTTTTGAGGTCTTCACTGAATGTTGTTTTCTCAGTTGAGGTATTCCTTGGCCATTCTGTCTTGAACTGAACCCCTCTTTCCCTGTTTTATATTTCTTAGTATTTATCACCTTCAAATGCAATGTATTTCCTTTTCTGTCTCTCCCCCAGTAGAACATAACTCCACAAGGGCTAGATTTTTATTTTGTTCATTACTGTATCTTCTGAGCTTAGAGCATAGCAGATGCTGAATAAATGTCTGTAGAATAAATGAAGAATCTGCCCTATGAGGCAAGTACTCTTTCCCTCTAGTTATTGCATGTGAAAACTCTGATGCAGAGAAAATTCGCATCTTGCCTGAGGTCACAAAGTTGGAGAGTGACAGAGTTAGGACTTAAAGCAGAGTTTCTTAGCTCCCAGAACAGCCACCAGATTTTGTGTGTTCTTAGAGGCATAAATGCTGCCCAGGATGTGAGCCTCAATTTCTTTATTTATAAAGATGGAAAGAAATATTTACCCATGTAGTTGCTGTAAGGGTGAAGTGGGAAGCTAAATGTGAAATTGCATTGTAAGATATTAAATGTTTTCCTTGCATGGAAAATGTCATTATTCCTATTATGAATAGTATATGGGGGAGACTCTATGGGGACCTTGAACTCTGTATGTCCCCAATCAGAAAGTAGCACTGGGTCATAAAAGGCATTAGCTGTAGAGGCCTGTTGTAGAAGACCTGGATAGAATAAAATAAGAAAATCTGGCTTTCATCAGTTTTGAGCTTACTGACTTGAGTTGATCAAACTAGGGCTACTGAGCCCCAGTTTCCTCAGCCTTAGAATGAGGCTAACTCTATCTTGCCACATGATTGTAAAGCTCATTTGGGATCACATCAGGGAGGGCTGCAGCAGGTCTTTTTCTTTGTCATAATAATTTGCACTGTCATGTCTGGAGGTACATTCAGAAATCATTTCATGTTTCTCAGCTTTCACTGGGGACCTCAAGCATTTTAAGGAGCAGGCAAGCTGGCGACTCCTGGCAATCTTCTTTACATCCATGTTGTAATTCTCAGGGCCCAGCCTGAAAGTCCAGGGTGGTTACATTTCCCACATCCGAGTGAGTTTTCTCATTTGTAATCATTTCCCCAACAAATCTTTCTGGGAGTACACTATTTTTTTTTTTCTGGAATATAAGCCCATATTGGAATAGACCCCTTTCCCCTTAGAGAGTCTTTGAAATTTTGAATCTTCTGCAATTCTCTACTAATTTTTAAGCCAGAAAATACCCCTGATTCAAAGTGCATAAATAAAGGCTTTTTAAAAGCCTAAATGAAATGCAATACAAGGAAAGAATTTGCAGCAATAATAAAAATCAATGTCTGGTTAATTTTTGAGTATAAAGCAGAGTTGATTCTCTTGAAAACAGAAATATTTTCCTGAACACCAGAATGTATGAAAAACTCTTGGTAATGAGTGAAGCAGAAAGCCAGTAATGGGATTTGAGTAATTGGCATTCAGTCTAGGTCCTGGGAATGAGGACATCGTTATGAAGCAGACTACTCCAGGCCACCTGCCTGATTGCTCCTTTAGATGCACAAGACCCTGCTGCAGGCCAAGGACACACTTGATGAATTCCCCTGGTTTAAGGGCCTGGGCTTAGGATGCACATCTTGAGGAGAAGGCTTTTGCAGTAGTCTGTTCTCATGCTACTAATAAAGACGAAGCCGAGACTGGGTAATTTATAATGAAAAAGAGGTTTAATGGACTCACATTTCCATGTGGGGGCTGGGGAGGCCTCACAGTTGTGGTGGAAGGCGAAAGGCACGTCTTACATGGTGGCAGGCAAAAGAGAATGAGAGTCAAATGAAAGAGGAAACCCCTTATAAAAACATCAGATCTCATGGGACTTACTCATTACCACAAGAACAGTATAGGGGAAACTGCCCCCATGATTCAATTATCTCCCACTGAGTCCCTCCCACAACATGTGGGGAGTTATGGGAACTACAATTCAAGATGAGAATTGGGTGGGGACACAGCAAAACCATGTCAGCTTCTCAGTATACCAAAGTCACACAGCACACCCTGGCAATTGCAATGGCCTTAACTGCAGCTCTGCATTGTCTACCAGCTCCTCCTCTCTCACCCACAAGTGTGTAGGTGGCAGGCTAAGAGCGCCAAGCCAGAGAATTAGGGACATAGGACATTTGAGCTAGAAAGTCAAGGCAGCAGAGGAGTAAGAAGCCAGTGAGCCTGACATTGATGGTCACATATGTCACAGGGCTGGGCAAATTTCTAGTTGTTTAAGGGCAGTGATCAAGATTTCCATAGCAAATTGAGAAGTGGATTAACAATCAGAAATAGTAACAATAACTAATAATGATAGCAAACAATTTTATGTTGTCTTACACTCTTAAAAGCTACAAAGCCTTTTAACATCAGGTATACATTTGGGCCACAGATTACCTCATCCAATTCAAAAGTCATCATGGGCAATGCTTCTGCTCAGTGCTTGGGCACAGGAATAGACCTTGCCTTCCAAAACCTCAACCAAAGGTGGGAGATACACACAGTAAAAGATCATTATTCTAAGAGAGGCAATCACAATTTTAGAGGAATGCTCAGTTGCTATAGGGTCACAGAAGAGATGAGCCTAACCAACTCTGGAGGAAAGAAAGGATCTGGAGAAGGTTTCTGGAGGAGGCAACAAATGAAGTGAAGGAAAAGAAGCCTGTAGGGCTGCGTGGACCAATATGGTAGTCACTGGTCTGTGTGGCTGTCTAAGTTGAAAGGAATTAGTATTAACAAAATTTAAAAGTCAATTTCTCAGTCACGTTATCCACATTTCAAATGTTCAATAGCCACATGCAGGTAGCGGCTACTGTATTGGACAACACAGATATAGAAGAGTTCCATCACTGCAGAAAGTTCTGTGGGGCAATGGAGCTGCAGAACATGGCTTTTCCAAGGTCTTTGTCCAGTTAGGAACCTCTTTTCTGAAAGTAACAGAATATTCTAAGTCAAACTGGATTAAATATTAATCTGAATTTATTGTTGCATGTAACAGGATAGTCCAGAGGTAGGTCCTTTAGATGAGAGTTGATGAAAAATCTGGCTTCCCTTTATGATTCTCTCACCTTTTCCCTTCTGCATATGATTGCTTTGATTCTCATTCTGGCTTTTCTCATGGTAATAAAACAATCGCAGCAGTTCTATGCTTTCTATTTGTATTCCACGCCCTCCAAAAAAAAGAGGAATTATTTTCTCTCTCCATGAATCAAAAGTCATGAGCTTCACTCTGCCCCATGTGTATATCCTGGAGGTAACTACTGTGGCCGGGGACATACAATCTATTTACTGGCTTATGCCTGAGTTAAGTGCTCAATCACTGAGATCAGGGATACAAACTGATCTGCTTAATCCATTCGAAACAGGGTCTGGTCCCAGGGCTGGAAGGGCAGTGCAAACCGCAAGCCCCTGGCTGAAACCCAGTGGGGAGGTGTTGGCAGATGCAGACGATGCTGCAGTAGCAACCACTAGGTCCACTAGTTATTAAGCGAATTGAATCTTGGCTGGTCCACATCTTTTTGGGCCTCAGTTTCCCATAAGCCATGTAAAGAGGCCAGATTAGTTTTGGCATCTGTTGATGACTTCATGTGAGTTTTCTTAGCAGTGTCAATACTAGAGGGAGGCAAGTGATTCTCCCAGGGTGCAAGACTTTTTTTTTTTTTTTTTTGAGATGGAGTCTCGCTCTTGTCGCCCAGGCTGGAGTGCAGTGGCGCGATCTTGGCTCACTGCAACCTCCCCTTCCCAGGTTCGAGCGATTCTCCTGCCTCAGCCTCTTGAGTAGCTAAAATAACAGGTGCCTTCGGGACCACGCCTGGCTAATTTTTGTACTTTTAGTTGAGATGGGGTTTCGCCATGTTGGTCCGGCTAGTCTCTCGAACTCCTGACTTCGTGATCTGCCCACCTCAGCTTCCCAGCGTGCTGGGATTACAGGCGTGAGCCACCATGCCCAGCCAGGGTACAAGATTTAACGCAGCACTCATTTTCACATTCTCCAAGTGCAGGGTCACACCTAAAATAAACAGTCTTCTTACATTTGGTACCCTGTACACATCTGCCTTGCCCTAGTTCCTGCCCTGCTTCTCAGGAAACCAATTTGTCAGAAAAGGTGGATTGTACCTTTCTCTTTGAATTCAAAGAAGAGTTTCCTCTTATCTGAAACAGCAGTGATTTCCCAGGTTTAACAATGCGCACAGCTTGTTACTAGGCACCGCTATTTGCACCAAGCCAATCCATCTCCCCAATGGTTGTTCCGATGAGTTGGATGATATTATAACACAATAGAAAAACATATTACCCATTACAAATGGCATTGCATTATAAACTATAAATAATTGATAGGCAATGATATAGAATAATAACTTTCCCTCAGAGCTATTTATCTGAGACCTTAACAATTTCACTCTGTTGAGTCATAGACTAACCCCAGAATAGCAGGTATAATGATACCACGGTAATGGAGAAGACAGGAAAAAGGGCTTTGGGGATGCAGGGGCTGAGTGGGGAGGGGGGAAGCTGATTAGGGCTACCAGCTTTAGCAAATGAAAATACAGGACACACAAATATTGCATGGAGCATACTTACACTAGAAAATTATTTGATGTTTATCTGAAATTCAAGTTGGACTATGTGTTCTATACTTTATGTAGCAGTCCTCATATATGAGTTTCCTATGGCTTCCAAAAGAAATCACTGCACACTTGGAGGTTGAAAATAACACAGATTTATGATCATTATAGTCCTGGAGGTCTGAAGCTGGAAATCAGCATCACTGGGCTAAGATCAAGGTGTTCACAGGACTGCACTCCTTATGAGACTCTGGGAGAGAATCCATTTTGCTTCTCCAGCTTCTACAGGACATCTGCATTCCTTGGCTTCTTGCCCATACCCTACAAATTCTACATCCATCCTCACGTCGCCTCTGACTCTGACTCTCCTGCCTCCCTCTTATAAGGACCCTTATGATTCCATTCGGCCCTCCTGATTAATCCAGGATAATCTCCCCAACTCAGGGCACTTAATTCAATCATATCTGCAAAATCTCTTTTGCTGTGTAAGGTAACAGTCACAGGTTTCAGGGGTTAAGAAGCGGACATCTTTGGGAGAGCCATTATTGCACCTATCATACCTAGCCTAGGAAGAAATGCCTCACCCTGCTATGCGGCCTCGGAATACCTCCTCTCCACAAACCACACTGGATGGCACCTGCGCTATTGCTCCACCCCTGGATATTTCTTAAAATAGTCAGTGTTTCATAATCTGCACTCCTGTCTGAAGTATGACAGTGTGGAGAGTTTAGTTTTTGGAGCTAGAATCAATCTGGATTGGAATTCTGACTCTTTCTCTTTCTCCTTGTGAAAATCTGGTAAATTGCCTCCTTCTTTGTTTCCTCATATGTGGGGTATGAGTAATAATACTGTCTCCTTTCCCTGAATTATTGTGAAGTTGAGAGGTATTTAGTGAATGTGTGCAGCAGGCACTGTGCAAACACACAGGGGCCAGGATGCTAGGGGTGTCAGCTGATGGGAGGCTGAGGCTGGTCATAAGCATGGTTTGGTTGTACCCTTCCTTTTGGAAAAAAGGCAATGGTACAAAGTTATGGAGATGGCAGATTGTTCTCAAGGTGCTCACCTGATGATTCATGCTAGGAATTTATGCAACTTTTTGTAACCCAGAGCAGGATGTCTCAACCTCTACACTACGGACATTTGGGGCTGGGTAATTCTTTGTTGTGGGAACAGCTTTTCTTTTCAGACTCCATGTCTTCTCTCTGACTCTGATTTCCCCCAGTGTGACAGGAAAATAATCACAATGTCATCACTTTGTCTCCAAATGCCCCTGAATGTGGCCATTTTGCTGTCAGTCATTTATACCTTAGTGTAAATGAAGAATCTGAGACTAGGATAGAATAGAAGAGAGCAAGGAGAGGTTTTGTAGGTAAAGATTGGGGAACCAGCAATGTCACATTCCATCTTTACAATTTTCCTAACTCCTGACCCTGTTTTTGCACTTGTTCATAGAAAACTGTGCTGTTCAATTTTCAAATTATAGAGGTTTATGAACACTTTAGACCCAATAAAGGGATTTCTCTGAATCAAGCAGTAGAATTTGTCTCCACTCTTCCTTTCATAAGCACTTATTTCACCTCTAATGAATTCATCATCAGATTGCCCAGGTACCGATCCCTTTTGAAGGGCAGCATTGGGCCATCTTGAAGGTGATCATGAAGCTCTCAGGCAGGGTGTACCTGCAGAGCCCACTGGCATGGTGGTTGGGAGACATGAATATTGTCTCTTGTTCTCCATTAACTAGCTGTGTGGTCTTGGGCAAGTCCGGTTCTTTTGTTGGGCCTCCTTTCCCATATGTCTACAGTGAAGGAGCTCAGTTAGATTGTATCTGATGTCCTCTGTAGGCCTAAAGTTTTATGAATCTGGAACTCATCCATGATGGTGTTGAGATTCCATTCTGCATTGGAAATAAAATGGTTATTAAAGGCCAGGTGCGGTGGCTCACGCTTGTGATTCCAGCACTTTGGGAGGCTAAGGTGGGTGGATCACTTGAGACCAGGAGTTCAACACCAGCCTGGCCAACATGGCAAAACCTCATCTCTTCTAAAAATACAACAATTAGCTGGGTGTGGTTGTGCATGCCTGTAATCCCAGCTATTAGGGACTTTGAGACAGGAGAATCGCCTGAACCCAAGAGGCAGAGGTTGCAGTGAAGCGAGGTCGCCACTGCACCCCAGCCTGGGTGACAGAGTGCGACTCTGTCCCGAGTAAATAAATAAATAAATAAGAAAAAGAGCACTGTAAAATAGTTCTTAAGTTTTCCTCGACAGTGTGGATGAGTTAGAGACAACCGCTGTTAGCTGAAGTGAGAATCAGCATTTTCCTTTCCTCTATGGGAAAACCTCACAGATTCAACCATTTATCAGCCATTCATGATATATGACAATTACATAGGCTGCAAAGCTGAACAGTGGCTTCCTAATTGTTTCAGGTAAGACAATGATCATAAAACAGTCAACTTCCCTTTTCCTCCATTTGGCTTTAACTTTATGTTCAATAAAGCAGATGACGTGCAAGCTCTAAGATGGGTATATCTTGCCGTAGGTACCCTTATCTAGGAGCAAGAGAGAAAAATCCAGCAGCAAGTGTATGTGTGAACACTAATGAGCATTAGGTTAGAAGTCCTAGCACAGTAACTTGTTAGAAGTGGTTAGAGAGTGAATCCAACAGACAGTGATGGTTACATTGGACATATAGATATCTGTATCTTGTCAAATTTCATAGACTCTGCTGGAAAAGAATTCCCCCCATATCTGATTAGATCATACTTAGATGAGACTCTAGATTTATAAGTTAAAGTTGATGCTAGATGAATTAAGACTTTGGAGTTATTGGGATAGAATGAATACATTTTGTTATGTGCTTCAAATGCAATTGCGGGACAGGCATAGGATAGATATTTCCATTCCAAAAAGGAAAAATTAGGAAAGAAGAGAGGAGTAATAGGTCCCATGCCCATTCAAAACCCAACAAGGCAAATAACATTCAAATCTTGAGGACTGAAAATGATTTTGACTCCATTCCTGACTTCTTGACACACTGGGATATGGGTTGGTCCCTGCAAGACTCTGGGCAGCCTCATCCCTATGACTTTGCTAGGCATTGCTTATGCTGCAGCTTTCACAGATTGGAGTCACATACCTGTCATTCTTCCAGGCTGGCATTACATGCTGGTGGCTCTATAGGCTGGGGGTCTCAGGAGTGGCCCTGCCCCCATGGCTCTACTAAACATTACCTTACTAGGGGCTCTCTGTGGTAGCCCTGCCCCTGTGACAGTTCTCTGCCTATGCCCCAAGGCTCTTGTAAGCATCCTTTTAAATAGAGGGGGAGATAGCCATGCCTGCTTAGTTCATGCAGTCTGAGCATTTGCTGAGTTAGTACCACATGGATGCTGCCATGGTTTACCTCATGCTCTCTGGACTAGCGGTTTGAGGAGCTACGGTTGGGACAGATAGAGATTGTTGGGCCAGAATGAGTGGAGCAGAAGCTTGAGGCAGTCCTCAGTAGTGAAGCCTGATGGTGCCACCTATGAAATTGTTCTGCCTTCAGGGCTCTGGCACTCTGGGCCTGTGATGAGAGTGGCGGCCTCCAAGATCTTTGAGATGACTTTGGGATCATTCTTCCATTGTCTTGATGGAATAGCATTTGGCTTCCTTCTATGTATACTAATTTCTTTGTCAAAGAGTCACTTGGCCACACCCTTAGGATTCTCTCCAGAACAGTGGCTTTCCATTTTTTACATGGTCAGGCTGAGAATTTTCCAACTCTTTAAGATCTGCTTCCCTTTTGATTATAAATTCTGTCTTTAAGTTCCTCTCTTTTCATCTTTTCCTATAAGCAGCCATGCAGCACTCTCAACACTTTGTTTAGAGATTTATTCTGCCAAATATCCTAGTATATCACTTATAAGTTCTGCCTTTCACAAAACATTAGAACATGGGCACTATTCAGCCAAGTTCTTTGCCAGCTTATAACAAGGAGGGCCTTTCTACAGTTTCCAATGCCTTTTCTACATTTCCACCTAAAACCTCATCAGGATGGCCTTCACTGTCTGTATGTATCTCTGTGAACATTCTGTTTACAACCACTTAGTCTCTAAGATGATTTAAGTTCTCTCTGTAGCTCTTTTCATTTGAGCCCTCACCAGAATTACTTGAATTCTCTATTAATGAAAATATAGGCTATTTTTCTAGCCTGATTCTCCAAACTCTTCCAGTCTCTACACATTACCCAATTTCAAGTCACTTCCACATTTTTCAGGTATTTGTTATAGGATCACCACGTTTCTTGGTACCAATTTCTGTCTTATTCATTTGTGCTGCTATAATAAAGTATCAGAGACTGAATAATTTGTAAACTGTATGCATTTATTATTCACAATTATATGGCCTGGGAATTCCAAGATTAAGGCACCATTAGATTCTGTGTCTGGTGAAAGCTACTCTCTCCTTCCAAGATGGAGCTTTCTTACTGTGCCCTCACTGCAGTGGAAGGGGACAAAAAAGGATGAACTCCATGTCCTCAGATTAGAGAAGAGGTAGAAGGACAGAAGGGACTTGCTAGTTCCCTCTGGTCTTTTTATAAGGTTGCTAATTTCATCTATGAGGGGCAGAGTCCTCATGGCCTAATCACACCCAAAAGGCCACACCTTTTACTAGTGTTGTATTGGAGATTAAGTTTCAAAATGAATTTTGGAGGGTACATACATTCAAACCATAGCACCTCTATATCAGGCACTACATTGCATACTAAAGATAAGATTGTGTATGAGGCTTAGACTCTTTTGTCAAGGAGCTCATAACTTACCACGGGCTATAAACAAATAAACTAACAATCTTAATAATCTTAATAACATGATAAGCATTATATTGAGGAAGCATTGGAAGCTATTGAAATGAACTTGTTGGCATCTTATGAAGCTCTTTGTTTCATGGTTATTTTACAAAAGAAGATTTTACAGTTCAAAGGGTGAGCAGTAAAGTCTTCTCTTGTGAAGTACCCATGAAGAAGAGAGCTGAAGGATGATTAGAGTTAGGTAAATGGTAAATAGATGAGGGATTATCAGTTAGTCTAGGTTGTGGTATGCTGTGTAACAAACAGCTCTCAGAACTTGAGATAATAATATTTATTTCTTCCATATTCCATGTCTGTTATGGGTAATTTGGGAGTGTTACTTTATGTTTCTTCACTCCAGGACCCAGGCTGGTAGGGCCTCTACCATCTGGAAAGGGGAAGACAGAGAATGAAAGAGGAAGAGAGAGAATGAAACAAAAGTAAGCATTGGCTCTCAGCTTTTGCGAGAAGAGACAAACATTGTTTTCACTTACATTTCATTGGCCAAATCAAGCCTATGGCAACAACTGAGTTCAAAAGCGTAGCGAGGTGTCTGGAAGGAAGAGAATCAGAAAATTTCTGATGAGCCTCACTGACTACCTTCTGGACAAAAAGGAAGAGAGGCATTCCAGATCAGAGATCTGCATTAGAAACTCCTTGAGGACCAGAAGGGTATGCTATATTTTTGAAACTGTGAGGGGCTCAGGAAGACTAAAGCCCAAATAAACTTCACTTATTCAATATTAATTAAGTTACTTGTTAATTATTAATAAATTTAACTGAATTATTCTGAGCATTCAGTTATATAGTCTGTCATCTCCATCTCACCAATACTTAGCACTATGCTTGCCATGTAATTGTTGCAACCAAATTACTGAAACTAAACATGGTTGATTACATCTGAGCCCCAAAATTGAGGTCTTGCCTTTTTACAGTAAGGCCAAAATTTTCACACAGGCCGTTTTTCCATCCCAGTGCTCACCCAAGTCAGGAAAAAAGGCATTTACTTTCTTGGCCAGTCAGGGTGGTGGAACATTATTATTTATTTAAAACCCATTACCTGCAAACTTTTGCATGGAACCAATTAAGAAATCTCTTAAAGAAAAAGATAATATTATACTTGGTGTAACACAGTTTTTGAGGGCCTTTTTAATGTGTTAGAAAGCCCCATAGGTCTTGACAATTTTTTTCACGTCTCCCTTTTAAAAGCAAGGCTGCTGCCAGGGAATTTGGACTCTGGTGGGAAGTGCTGGTTGTGGTTTTCCTCAGAATAAAATTATGGGTATGTTGAAGGTGGGGTGAGGCAGGGAGTGGGAACTTGGAGGGAATGTGGGCACTTATGTCGGTTAAGGTGTCAAATTTTACATGTCTGGGTTTTGTTTCCACCAGACCCCAGTCTCTGAAATCACCATTCTGTTATATATGCTTACTGGAAGGGCTGGCTCTGTTTCAAAGAAATCTCTCTGAAATGGGGACATCAGAATGTAAAAGTCGATGAGATGGTGGTAAAGCCAGTTTTAGATGGAGGCAGCAAAGGCGCTATAATTTGAAAGGGCAGTGTGAAAAAAACCCATTCCTGAGATTCAGCAGCCTGGAGTTAGAGCCACAGAAAACGGAGGTGAACATTTGGTTGACCACTGTGTCATCTTGGGGTGTCTCTAGCCTTTGCTTTCTCAGCAGTAGCCTGGATCCTATAACCTTTAAGGCTGTAAACTCTCTTTTGCCTATTATCTGTCCTGAGTCTAAGATCCCTCTCCTAGGTGTATCAAAGTGTCACCATTCTTGCACTGGAGAATAATTCCTCTGGGTGACGAGGATGATGATGATGATTATTATTATTTTGAGACGGAGTCTCACTGTTGTCATCCAGGCTGCAGTGCAATGGCATGATCTCCACTCACTGCAACTTCTGCCTCCCGGGTTCCAGCAATTCTCCTGCCTCAGCCTCCCAAGTAACTGAGATTATAGGTGCCTACCACTACAGTTGGCTAATTTGTGTATTTTTAGTTCTTGCTTTTAGAGAGAGTAGAATGTATTTCTAGCCTTTCCACAGCAGAGCTCCATGAAAAGATGTTTAAGCTCTGACTGGAGAGGAATACAGAGTGTGGTCAAGCGCAGGTGCACACAGCCTGTGACTGGCCAACGGCTTCTTGGGTTTCCAGAATTTTAAAAACATCTGCCAGAATGCAGAATGCATTCCTCCCTGTCTTTCCAGTTCTTTTAAGCATGTTTTCTATCATAATCAGGACTCTGTACCAAAGGCAGGAGATACAATGCAACTCATTTCCACCCATTCAGAAGCCTACAGCCAGAAGAGATGAGAATATGCAATGACTATCACAACATAGTGAAATTGTGATAGCAATTTTCAATTCTGCATAATACTATGAAATATTGCATAACACTATGCAATCATACTGTTATTTAAGTTCTGCAACTACTATGCAATATTGCATAGTATTTTTACGTTCTGGAGCCTGCCTGTGTTCAGAATCCAGCTCTCCCATTTGCTAGCCGTAAGACCTGGGGCAAGACACTATGACTGATTTTTGTCATCTGTAAAATGAGGAAACTAATATTACCTGACTCAGAGGCATTGGGGGAAATATATATATATATATATAGTTGTATACATATATACATATGTATATATATATAGCCTGACACAGGGCCCTTAATAAATACTGGCATACCCTTAATAAATGAAACAGTGTGCTTTCAATAAATATAAGTTAACATTTATTTTTAATTTCAACTTTTATTTTAGATACAGGGGATACATGTGCAGGTTCGTTACATGGGAATATTGCATGATGCTAAAGTTTGGGGTACAGATTCCATCGGCCAACTAGTGATCATGGTATCCAAGGTAGTTTTTCAACCCATTTTCCTTCCTTTCCTACCCCTTCTAGTGTCTATACTGTCTATTATTCTGATATTTATGTCTATATGTGTTCAGTGTTTACCTCCCACTTACAAGTGAGAACATGTGGTATTTGGTTTTCTGTTCCTGCATTAATTTGCTTAGAATTATGGCCTCCAACTGCATCCATGTTGCTGCAAAGACATGATTGCATGCTTTCTTATGACTGTATAGTATTACATTGTGTATATATACCACATTTTCTTCATCCAGTCTACCACTGATGGTCACCTGGGTGGATTCCATGTCTTTGCTATTGTGACTATCACAGGGATAAACATATAGTGCATGTATCTTTTTGGTGAAATAGTTTATTTTCCTTTGGATGTATACCCAGTAATGGAATTGTGGGGTCAAATGACAGCTCTGTTTTAAATTCTTTGAGAAATCTCCAGATTGCTTTCCACAGTGGCTGGACTAATTTACATTCCCACCAAAAGTGTATAAGCATTCAATTTTCTCCATAGCTTCACCAGCATCTGTTATATTTTCACTTTTTAAATAGCCATTCTGCCTGGTGAGAGATGGTATTTCATTGTGGTTTTGATTTGCTTTTCTTCAATTAATGATGTTGAGAATTTTTTTCATGTTTGTTGGCTGCTTGTATGTCTTCTTTTGAGAACTACCTGTTCATGTCCTTTGCCTATGTTTTAATGGGGTTGTTTTTTGACTGTTGATTTGTTTAAGTTCCCTATAGATTCTGGATATTAGTCCTTCGTTTCTGAATATCTTCTCCTATCCTGTAGGTTGTGTATTTACTATTAATAATTTCTTTTGCTGTGCAGAAACTCTTTAGTTTAATTAGGTTCCACTTATCTATTTTTGTTTTTGTGGCAATTGCTTTTGGGAACTTAGCCAAAAATTCTTTTCCAAGGCTGATGTCAAGAAGAGCATTTTCCAAGTTGTCTTCTAGAATTTCTATAGTTTGAGGTCTTACATTTAAATCTTTGATCAATTTTGAGTTAATTTTTGTATAGGTGAAAGGTGGAGTTCCAGCTTTAGTCTTCTGCATACAGCTGGCTAGTTATCCCAGCACCATTTATTAAATAGTGAGTCCTTCCCGAATTTCTTGTTTTTGTCAGCTTTGTCAAATATCAGATAGTTGTAGGTGTGCAGCCTTATTTCTGGGCTCTCCGTTCTGTTCCATAGGTCTATGTGTCCATTTTTGTACCAGAAGCATGCTCTTTGGGTTACTATAGCCCTGTAGTATAGTTTAAACATTGGGTAATGTGGTACCTCTGGCTTTGTTCTTTTTGCTTAGGATTGCCTTTGCTAGGCTCCTTTTTGGTTTCATATAGGAACCAGATTTTAGAATAGTTTTTTCTAGTTCTGCAAAGAATGATATTGATAGTTTGATAGGAATAGCTCTGAATCTGTAAATTGCTTCGGGCAGTATGGCCATTTTTACAGTAGTGATTCTTCCAATTCACGATCATGATCATGGAATGGTTTTCCATTTATTTGTGTCATCTCTGATTTCCTTGAGCAGCGTTTTGCAGTTCTCCTTGTGGAGATTCTTTCACTTCCTTTGTTGGCTGTATTTCCATATATCTCATCCTTTTTGTGGCTATTTTAAGTGGGATTGTGTTCTTATTTTACTTGCAGTCTGGACATTATTGGTGTATAGAAATGCTACTGATTTTTGTACATTGATTTTGTAACCTGAAATATTATTAAAGTTGTCTATCAGTTTTAGGAGCCTTTTGGCAGAGTCTTTACAATTTTTTAGGCATAGAATCACATCGTCAGTAAAAAGAGATAGTTTAATTTATTTTTCTTTTTTTTTTTTTATTGTACTTTAAGTTCTGGGGTACCTGTGCAGAACATGCAGGTATGTTACATAGGTATACATGTGCCATGGTGGTTGACTGTGTCCATTACCCTGTCATCTATTAGATATTTCTCCTAAGCTATCTCTCCCCCTCATCCCCCACCCCCTGAGAGTCCCTGGTGTGTTATGTTCCCTTCCCTGTGTCCATGTGTTCTCATTGTTCAACTCCCACTTATGAGTGAGAACATGTGGTGTTTGGTTTTCTGTTCTTGTGTTAGTTTGCTGAGAATGATGGTTTTCAGCTTCATTCATGTCCCTGCAAATGACATAAACTCTTCCCTTTTTTATAGTATTCCATGGTGCATAGTATTCTATGGTATATATGTGCCACATTTTCTTTATCCATTAGATCATTGATGGACATTTGGGTTGGTTCCAAGTCTTGGTATTGTGAATAGTGCTGAAATAAACATACGTGTGCATGTGTCTTTATAGTAGAACGATTCATAATTCTTTGGGTATATACTCAGTAATGAGATTGCTGGGTCAAATGATATTTCTAGTTCTAGATCCTTGAGGAATCCCACATTGTCTTTCACAATGGTTGAACTAATTTACGCTCCCACCAACAGTGTAAAAGCATCCTATTTCTCCACATCCTCTCCAGCATCCGTTTCCTGACTTTTTAATGATTGCCATTCTAACTGGTATGAGACGGTATCTCAACGTGGTTTTAATTTGCATTTCACTAATGAATGCCTTTTATTTTTTTCTCTTGCTTGATTGCTCTGGCTAGGACTTCCAGTACTAGTTGAATAGGAGTGATGAGAGTCTTGTCATTCTTGTCTTGTTTCTGTTTTCAGGGGGAATCCTCCAGCTTTTGCCAATTTAATATGATGCTGTCTGTAGATTTGTCATAGATGGCTATTATTATTTTGAGGTATAGTTTTTGATGCCTAGTCTGTTGAGAGTTTTTATCATGAAGTGTGTTAAATTTTATTGAAAGCTTTTTCTGTGTCAATTGAGATGACTATATATTTTTCGCTTTTTAATTCTATTTATGTGGTGAATTACATTTGTTGGTTTGCATATGTTGAACCAGCCTTGCATTCCAGGAGTAAAGACTAATTGATTATGGTATATTAACTTTTTGGTGTGTTGCTGAATTTGGTTTGCTAATATTTTGTTGAAAATTTTTGCATTTATGTTCATCAGGAATCTTGCCCTGAAGCATCTTTGCCAGATTTATGTATCAGGCCAATGCTAGCTTCACACAATGAGTTAGGGAGTAGTCCCTCCTCCTCAATTTTATAGAATACTTTCAGTAGAATCAGTATCAGTTCTTCTTTGTATGCATGGTAGAATTCAGCTGTGACTATCTGATCCAGAGATTTTTTTTTTTTTAATTAGTATGTTCTTTATTACTGATTCAATTTCAGAAGCTGACATTAGTCTATTCAGGGTTTTGATCTCTTCCTGATTCAATCTTGGGAGATTGTGTGCTTTTATGAATTTATTTGTTTCTTCTAGATTTTCTAAAGTGTGTGCATAGTTGTTCATAAGTTCATAAGTCTCTAAGGACCTTTTGCCTATCTGTGGGATCAGCCGTAATATCATTTGTTGTTTCTGATTGTGCTCATTCATTTTTGTTGTTGTTAATTTAGCTAGCAGTCTGTTTTTTCAAAGAATAAACTCTTGCTTTCATTGATTTTTTGTATGGAATTTGCATTTCAATTTCCTTAAGTTCTCTAATTTTAGTTATTTATTTTCTCCTATTTTAATTATTTATTTTCTTTGGAATTAGTTTGTTCTCTCTTTTTCTTTTTTCCCAATTCCTCTAGGTGCAAAGTTAGATTTTTAATTTGAGATCTTTCTTTTTGATGAAGACATCCAGGGTTATAAACTTTCTCTTACCACTGCTTTGGATGAATAAAGTAATACTGGAAGGCTTCAACATCCCACTGACAGTGTAAAACATATTATTAAGGCAGAAAACTAACAAGAGACTCTAGATTTAAACTCAACACTTGACCAATTGGACCTCATAGACAGCTACACAGCACTTCACCCAACAATGACAGAATATACATTCTTCTCATCTGCACACAAAATGTATTCTAAGGTCAACCACATGTTTGATCATAAAGAAAGTCCCAATAAATTCAAAAACTGAAATAATACCAAGCACACTCTGGGACCACAGTGCAATAAAAATAGTAATCAATATCAGGAAGATCTCTTAAAACTACACAAATACATTAGAATTAAACAACTTACTCCTGAATAACTCCTGTGCAAACATCAAAATTAAGGCAAAAATTTAAAAAGAACTTTGAAATTAATGAAAATAGAGACACAGCTTACCAAAATCTCTGTGATGCAGCCAAAGCCTTTTACATATTAATTCATTCATTTCTCCCGATAGTCTCCGAGTTGGTACTAGTATTATTATTTCTTAGTTTATAGATCATGACGCTAAGGCACAGAGCAGTTAAGTAACTTCCCTTAGATCACACAGTCAGTAGCTGAAAGCTTTGGGATACTAATCCAGGCAGTCAGGCTGTAAAGCCTGTGTCCTTCACTTCCTGCTCTGATAAATGGCCACTACTACAGCTGATTCACATATTTTCCTATTTGAATCTCACCTCTCTAAAGAGTAGTTACTATATGCCCTGCTTTCAATAATAGAGACACTGAAACTCAGAGAGGCTAAGTGACTAGGTCTATGACTCGCGGTAAATAGCAAGATCCATGAGTTTTCCATTGTCTCTCAATTTCATGGACAACCCTATCAAATGAGGCAGGGTGTGTTAAATGTTAAAAGTTTTTATTCAATAGAATTAAATTAAATATGAACCCTAGGACCAAGAACAAGAATATGTAATACTTATTACCTCATGGTGCTTTGTACGAAGGCAGGCACCTGGAATATTCATAGTTACCTGACGCTACCCCGATGCACAAATCTAGGCTCCTGGAGCCCGTACCACACCCCGGAGAATCAGAGCCTCTGAGGTCAGGCTTAGAAATCTGTGGCTGACAGGATTCTCAGGTGTTTTTTATGTGTAGCCAATTTGAAAACCACAGCAACAGCAGAGCGGAATGCAGATTGCTAAGTGGCACTTCTCCACGAAGTGACCTGGAATGCGGTTGTGGGAGAAGCTTGGACAAGAACCCCCAACTCTGATTTCAATTACCGACTCTGTCTCTCAGGACTTGTCGACAATAACCAACCCACTCAACTTCATTGAGCTACATTTTCTTCACCTGCCATTGCGAGGAACATAAATGTTAACACATGTAAAAGCCTAAGTACAGAAGCTGACACACAAAATGCAAGTGTTCTTTCCCCACTACATTTCTCTGAAAGGACTTTTTCAATTATAGAGGGCTATGCAGAAAGAATAGAATGATTTACGCTGAACAGTTCTGCACACTCAACATCTGCCTTTTGGGTTGAAACTTTGCTTTCTTGTAGGCATATCTGAAATTATGGTTTCTAAATGCTAAAGTTTCTTGTTGATGCTAATCTTAAGGCATTTCCACTAGTCTCTGAAGTTAGTTGTCTGAAACTTAATTATCTATAAAGTTTGTGTCCAGAACATCAGGCCCTCGATTTCTCCTTCTTAACTCTGAAATCAACATGGTGGTGGATTGCCTCACAAAATACACCAAAAAGAAAAGGGAAGCATAAATTAGTTCCTTGGGGCTATGTCTAGTGAAGCGAGAGCCCCATGTCTGTGTGTTTATCACTTACTGGGCATGTTTTTCAGCCTAAGGAAGCTAATGTGATAAGCTCTAGTGGGTGGCGTTACCCTTAAGCGAGGGAGAGATTTGGACGCCTTGAAATACATGGACAATGTCATAAGGTTACCCAGGTTGGAGAAATAACCCCATTAGTTATAAATGGCAATGTACGCTGCTGTGAGTCCTCTCACAGACTGTACTGTAAGGAGCTCGGTTATTTTCTGATTCCTGCAAAAATGGCTTTCCATACAGAGAAAATAAAAACAAAATGGTTTCCAATCATGACTTGGCTCCCCCTGTGACTTGGGTTCAGGGAAGGAAACTCACCAACTCAGACCATGCCAGCCTGAACATTTTGTCATTTTTTCTCCACACTGAAAATTAATAAACTGACTCTCTGATTTATCTCCCAGCTGCATGGGCACATTGGTTAGCCTGAGTCAGGCTGAACTCTGAGCACTGACAAGATGATTTTCTTTCCAAACATTCCCCCCTTAAATGATGTCAGGGTCTTTGGTTCAGCCTCTCACTCAAGTGATTTCAGCCCTGAGCAGTTTGCATTGTGATACCTGTTGGGGCTACAAAAGCAGAACAAGGCACCATCCCTGGCTTCAAGGGGTTTGCAGCATTTCCAGGAAATAAGCACTCAGATACATTTCAGAATCATACAAGATGAGACATGATCAGATGCTCAATGGAACACATTACAATGGGGTTGGAAAGCTAAGTTGGAGCCTAGGAATGAGGTTCACGTAGAAATGTGGTGGTCAGAGGGAGAGGTCGTTGTTTTCTGGAGTCCAGATGTTTCCTGTTGGATTGGCCCTAATGGGATAGGTAGGCAGGGAGCAGAGAGGATAACGTGCCATGCCAAGAAATGGCCTGAGTATTGAGGTTTTGATCATTGAATGCATGGACTCAAGCAGAAGGCTATGTCCTCCCCACTCCCAGAGATAAGAGAGGAGGTAACATGCCTGCATAATATAAGTGGTCTAGAATCTGAACATGTCAGCAAGTCTTTCCATAATGGCCAGGTTCTCAAAAATACTGCTCCTCCACTCTAGCCCAGTATCACCTTCCCTAAGGAGCGTAGGGAACAGTTCTCCCAAATTATACACAGGGATATGCTCTGTACTTTTCCACTCATAATTAAATAAATATTTGAATAATTACTTGTTTAATGACTGTCTCTCCTACCAGACAGTCAGCTTCATTAAATAAAAAATACTTAGCATGGTGCTTGCCTCCTAGTAAGGACTCAATAAATGTTGTCTATTTGTGCTACTTGTGTTTCATGAGTGCAAAGCCTGTTTCTGTCTAGTCTTCAGTGTATTCCCAGTGCTAAGCGAGAGGCCTGGCACAAGAGAGTGTCAGTAACATATTTATTCAATGAATGAACTCTTGGTTCCACTGCCCCAGCTCCATCTCACCACCACCAAACTACTTTTCCTATAGCTTTTCCCAACTCAGTAAATGATTATTCTAAACTAGGAATTTTTCAGGTCAAAACCCTTACTTTCAGCCTTGACTCCTTTCTTTCACATCCATGCCTATTCCGACAGCAATTGCAGTCCTCAAAATTCACCCTTAAATAATGCCTTATCGCCAATTCTCTTATGACCACTCTAGACCAAGCAACCATGGCTTCCCAGTTGATCTGTCACGGGAGACTTGTGATGCAGTTCTTGCTTCTGCATTTGGCCTTCTAGTCTCTTCTCCACGGAGTAGGCAGAGTGATTCCTTACTAACATAACTCACAGCATGACACTCTTCTGTCCACACATCCCCAGTGACGTCCCTTCTTCCTGAGAGAAGAGCTAAAATATTTTAATCTGGTCCACAAAGTCCCAGGAGAGTGACCTCAGCTGATCCTCAGGCCTTCTCTCACTGTTCCCCCTTCTCTAGCCTCTCAGCCTCCTCACTGTCCACAGCCGGCTAGGGAGCTTCCTCCCTTCAGCCTTTGACCTTGCATTCCCCACCTGGAAGGCTCCTTCCCAGACATCTACAGAGCTGGCTGCAGCTACTGTTGGCATAACTTGGGTATGAAGGAAGGAGTCAAGACTGACAGTAAGATTTTTGACCTTGGAAACTCCTAGAGTGGAATTATCATTTACTGAGTTTAGAAGGCTATAGGAGAAATAGTTTGGGGTAGTGGGTGGAGAGGAACCAAGACATGTGGTTTCCCTCTCCTTTCCTTTCAGGTATCCCATCCATGCCACCTTCTCAGAGGCTTGCCCTGAGCACCCTATTTAAATGGGCGCCTTGCCCTTTCCAGCCCTCCTCATTTCCTTACTATGTTTTATTGTTCTTCATAGCTCTTATTGACACTTGTCACAATACACATTTATTCATTGTCTGTCTTCCATTCTAAAACACAGCTGGGACTTTGACAATTTTGTTTAGTATTTACATATCCAACACCTAGATGAAGACCAGGCAGTCAGTAGGCAGGAGGTACCTGTTGAATGCACACATGGATGAATGAGTGAGTACACACACACACGCACCACACACACATGCACACATCTCTAAGTGAATACTTTCTAAAATCGCTTGCTCTGTTCCAGGCATCATTGTGGGTGTAAACCTTTTACCAGCATGATGCTTTTTAATTACAACAATCCAATAAAGTAGGCACTATTATCTCCATTTTACAGAGGAGAACAAGAGGCTCACTGGATAGATGCCAATATCCCAGAGCTGGAAAGTGAAGAGACTGAGAGTCCAACTCAGTTTGAATGATGTTGACTTTCACTACACCAGAATGCCTTGCCCAGGCCCATAGACATACTGACAGCATATATGACTGCCTTGAGGTTTCTGGAGGGAGATTTCAGAGAGTGATGTTGAAATAACAGGCTTGTGTGTCAGTCACAGAGAGTTAGGACAGAGCAGTACTTACTGTCAACAAGTTAAAACAACTCACCCTGGGTGACTAAACCGAACACCTTCAGATTTTCCCTTTAGGAGGAAAGGGAAGCAGAGCAAAGCATGAGGAAAAAGTGAAAGGTTCCTCTGGCAGGTTGCCAGGTTTTCCTGTTGGGGCACTTCTGACACGCCCCTTGCAGGAGTTATTACTCATAGAGAGGAAGATGAGTCTCATGGCACCTAGTCTTGGGACATTTCCAAGGGAGGAGCTGGGGGGAGGAGGGGGACAGAGTTAGCAATGGGTGGACCCAAAGTTAGCTTTGAGAATCCAGTTTTTTAATCAGTTATCTTGGGAGGTTACAAGACAACTGATTATTCACTAGGAATCAATTACATTGACTCACTAGGTTGGGATTTGACATCTTCTTGCCACCCTTATGTTCTCAGAAATAAATGGGGTCAGGATCTGGGGATGGCAAGATTCTGAGCCCTGGATGATAGCTGAATAGAAGATCTGCTTGGAGTAGAATTCCAATATCAACAGTTGATAAAATTCTGAGCTGTAGTAAATGGCAGAATTCCATGCCCTAGGGAATGGTAGTATTCTATTATCATAGGTCATTGAGGACCCAGGCATGGGTAAAATCTGGCAAAATGTGACGTGTGGAAGAATGGCAGGTGATCTTGAAATCTGTCTGGCCTGTTTCTTCCCCCTTCCAGCTTGGTTCAGAAAGTTTTCTCAGGCCTGAGAACCAGAGATTTGCAAATTCCTGGATGCTGGCTCTGCAAAGAGAGCTGTTTATGATTCCCAGGGAAGATCATACATTCCTTCAACAAACCTATACAGTTTGGGTGCAGCAGAGATTTTTGTTTGCTTACCAATAGTCATGCTGAAGTTGGTTTTTCCCTTACCTGCTTCTAATGATGTAGGCTGAATGAACCAGATGCATGCTTGCCTGCCTCCTTTGCAGCAGGGCAGCTATGTGAGCCAGCTCTGTCCAGTGAGATTTAAGGGGACTTCTGGCTATCTAGAATAGATTTATCTTCCTTCCTAAAAGGAGAGATACATGGCAAGTGCGTTCTCTCTCTCCCTCTCTCTCTCTCTGTCTCTCTCTCTCTCTCTGGTCTTCTCTTTCTCTTTCTGCTATACCACTCTCTCCATCTTGGTTGCCTGTATTTCTTGCCTTTAAATGCAATTATGTGAAATTGTGATGCCTAAAGATAGGGACGCCAACCTGAGCCCATGAGGGAAAGACTGAGAGAAGGTAAGAGACATCCAGCTAATGCTTTGACATCAGAAGCTATTCTATTAACTTTGGAGCCCCCACTTCCAGACATCTTGCTAAATGCACGTATCTTTCCTGCAGCTTTAAGTCATTGGTCTGATTTATCTTACTTTTGGCATTTTCCTCCTCAGAAGCATCCTCATCTTCCATGTGAAGCTTATTCAAAATATTTCTGAGTGTGCAAGTTTCTACTGGGAACTGGTACAGGTTAAAGGGTTAGTGACTTTCCAGCTTGTAAATACTGAATGGCTGGGAATCAACTCTCCAAGGGCCCATGTTGGGAAAGCATCATGTGTCTCAGACACAGACACAAACAAGGTTAGGGAGCATTGCAATTGGTCTTCTGTTCGTTCAATACAATCGGCAATATTTGTGTGTGGGGACTGTGCTTTATTCATCTCTGTAGCCACAGGCCCTGAAACATAAATACACTTTCAGGAAATATTTACTAGTAGAAATTGGGCTGAGTACAGGAAGCTTGGAAGCTTTGAGTTCTAGTTCTGGCTTTATTGTTAACATACTCTGTGACCTTGGTCAAGGCATATTATTCTTCTGGGCTTTAATTTCCTTCTCCAAAGTGAATCAAGAGCTTTGAATTAAATTTTCCCTGTTCTATGACTGTAAGCAATGGGCAATGGAGCTGGAATTAAGAGCCTCAAGCTTGGAGGCAGATGATCATCTACTCTGGACAGGTCCACATACTTTATTCTCTAAACCATGTAGAATATTAGAAGTCAAACTGAGCAAAAGACGAATCAATGCATTATAAGACACAAAATGAAAATCTGAGAGTATGATGCATCTTCTTGAGAGTGTGACTCTTGCTCAAGAGCTTTACAGGGTAAACCGAGACAAAAATGGCAAATTTGGCAAATGAAGAAGCTGAGGCATGATTCATTAACTTGCTCAGTGTCACACAAGTAACAAATAAAAGGCACAGATTCAACTGCATGCACAAAGTTGAATCTTGTTTGTGTCCATGTACTCTGCAACCTACAGACTTCACTGCAATTAATGTTGTACGGCATGTTTTTTTCTTATTTTCTTTGGTCCAGAAGTTGCTGCAATTTTCTTCTTTTATTATTTGTTTTGGCCACACTCATGTGTGTGCTTATATGTGTGTATGTGGTGTGTAATGTATAGTGGATGTGTGCTAGGTACTTGGTAGTTGCGTTTGGTGGAGTACTTACTCTATGTGTAGGGTGCAAAAGAAAGAGTCCTTTAACCCTTTTTAAAGTATTAATACTCAAAACAAACTTGTCTTCATTTTGTTGACAAGTTCTTGTTTTTATTGAAATAAACGCAGCAGAATTAACCACATTTCTAGTATAGAATGGATATGGCAGAAATCAGATTGGAGTGACTCCTATTAGGCAGGAAAGATTACAGGAGAGGTAGAAATTGAACTTGGTTAGTGGGACTTGGAGAATATTCTGGAAGAGAAGGTTTTATTTAAGAATACTTCTTAAATAAAAGGATTTGAGAATTATTGAGTAAAGCTATGGATTGTTTTCCCAGAAAAGGCATTAGGGTCAGGATTCCTGAGGTTCAACCTCAGCTCTTCTACTTTCTAGTTTTGTACCCCGGATAAATAAATTAAACCTCAGGTTTCTTTATTTGTCGAATTAAATATCTACTAGAGATGCTTTGGAAACATTTAATTAATACACAAAACATGTTTAGATGAATGCCTGGCATATAGGTAAACACTCAGCCAATGTTAGCTCTTAGTATTTTGGAGAGTTTTGAAGTTTGTGCTTGACTTGATGTCCATCTTTTCATCGTTAAATAACTATTGAGATTTCTCACTCAGTCATTGCCATTGGCTCTAAGTTAAAAAATCAGTTGATATTAAATGGCAGTAGGTATACAGATAGTGGTGGTGGGCTTGGGGGTGAATCTTTATTCCTGATATTTCAAGATGGTTCATGATTGTCTTGCTGAAATCCTAGCCAGACAATATATCAGGGAACACTGTTAGATTTCTTCCTCCGTACTAGACCTTTACTGGAAGAACGCAGAAAATTAAACGAAGAATAAGTTTTTATACCTTCTAAACCACGAGATTATGGACATACAACAGAGCTCACCTGAGAAAGCCAGGATCAAGGGCAAAATGTGTGGTAGAAGCAATGCATGCTAAAGACATGTTCTTTTTGTTACCATCTGGACCTCCTAGAAACTGAATTTGTCATCCCAATTCCTGACACTGGCACTCCTTCCTTAAACTCTTCAATGGTTCCCTCTTTAGGCTTACAGGATAGATGCTTATTTCCGAGGAACAGTATCAAAGCCATCTATGATTGGAACCTGTGAACGTCTCTAGCTCCAGCCCTGTGCTCCCTTCAACCCTCCACTTCCCTGGTGAGATGCATGCGGTTTGTTGTCATGCTGTTCCAGCTCTCTGTGCTGTTGCTAATACTGTTTCCACTGCCTGACTGCTTCTCCCAACCTCTTTGGCTTTTATTCATCTTTCAAGTCTTAGCTAGGTGTCATCTCCAAAAAGCCTTCCCGAGTCCCCGCTTGGCTTCATTGTCCTTTCCTTTATTCCCAGAATATCTTGTGGGCTTTCTCTCTTGACATGATCATCTGTTTGTACATCAGTTTTCCTTTGCAGCCTGGGACTCCTTGAGGGTAGCGCAGAGGTACTCATCAAATGTCTGTTGACTAGAAGTAGTACCAGAGCAGCCCTTTGGAATTATCCAGCTGGGCCAGTGGTGTGTTTTCTACCACTAGTGCAGAACACCTCTCCCAGTGGCTTCCATTTCAGATGCTGCCAATCCTTTTACTAGTTGCCAAGGCTGAAAACCTGGGAGACATTCTGATTCTTCACTTTCCTTCACAGCTATGCCATATCCATCAGCAGGTCCTGACAACTCCACTTTCAAATGCATCCTTAATCTGACCACTTTCGCCATCTCCGAGTCTGCCTTTGTAGTCCAGGTCATTTCTGATCTCTCAATTTATCTCACTGCTTCTGCTCTTGTCAATTCCCCTCCTGCCCACCATCACACATACACAAGATCATTTTCTGTATGTAGCAAATAGGGTGATCCTTATAAGAAAACAAAACAGATGATGGTTCTCTTCTGTCCACCAATCTACCTCTATAGCTTTATGTTACCCTTCAAACACAATTCAAACTCTTGATATCCTGGCGAGAAACTCCACAGGTCATGAAATCCCCTCTGGCCACCTTTTACCTCATGGCCAATGTTGCCATTGCAGCCACACAGACTCACGGTTCTCAAATTTCCTGAAACCATCCCAATCTCAAGGCCTTTGCCCAGGTTGGAATACTGTTCCTTCACTTTCCACGTGGCTCAATCATCCATCAGGGCTCTGAGGGTTAGGGGAATCTTTTTTGGCCACCTCTTTAAAATAGCACATCACTTGCTCATCTCAGAGCACTTTCTAAAATACCACCTGAATTTGATGTCCTTTCCCCCCACTTATTTTATAAAAAATTTGATGACATGTGCACTATCTGTCTACCCCAGGTAAGATCCTCGAGGGC
Source organism: Ateles fusciceps (assembly GCA_036589455.1). NCBI lineage: Eukaryota > Metazoa > Chordata > Mammalia > Primates > Atelidae > Ateles > Ateles fusciceps. The sequence goes on from JAZHEH010000113.1 coordinate 7,536,969, forward strand.
AGGAAAAGAAGCTTCTTCACTGCTCTGGCCACAGAGTCTCACAGTCAGCGAATGACTAAATCAATGGAGTAATATCTATGATAATCTTACAGTGCTTGAAATTCTCTTTTCTTCACATTTCTTACATTTGGATACTATAATGATGAGAAAGAGTGCTGTAGAGTCGATCAGCAGGCTGAGAGCTTATGATTTTTTACTTAGTGATGTAAGATTCAAATATACTGTTTTAAAATCTTGGAATAACATTTGTGTCAGCCCATTTTTTATGTGAGTTCCCCAGGTTACTCATTTAGGGAAAATTTGCCTTCATGGGACTCGTTCTTTCTCCACATTTCTGGATCATTGGAAATGCTTATGAGGTGGAAAAAAGGCAAAGTCAACAGGTCAATACTTATTGAGTAGTGAATCTGCAGATTTACATAGCAATGCAAAATGTCCCACCGTGTCTGTGTTCTCAGAGAGTATGTACTAACACCATAAAACTCACATGCAGTAGAGAGAAATCCACAGAGGTGTGAGTGGAGAGAGAGTTACAGTGGAGATGTACTCTACATTTAGTAGATAAAGAAAACAGGGCATATAATCAAAATTAACCTTGGAATTTCTAACGGACTGTAAATCATCACAGAATGCATATTTTTGTTCATATAATCCTTTTACAGTGATATTTACTATTAAATATATATGGTTATTTTTATATAAATAATAAGTGATATAAAAATCAGTGTCCTTAAATGCTAGCCTCATGTGCAGTTACTTATACATTATTTTATCAGTAATACAAGTAAAGTAAGTGGCTACTGCAATAGGCAGAGGCAGCAGCAGTCCCTGTTTCCCATCCTACACTTTTTCAGAATAGATACTCTTTGGTAGAATCATGGGCTGACACTATCACATTATAAATTTTCTCTGGTTCTGTTTCTTCTCCTCCTAAACACACATGGATGATTCTTGTTATTTCATGTGGACATTAAATAACTGTATACACCATGAACTAGAGACGTGTTTTGAGTGACAAGCTTTGGATTTGAGTTTGTGCTTTCAAACACGCTTCTGAGGTAGAACTTGCTAAGCACTTTCCCAAACTCTTTTTTTTAATCCTCCTGAGCTCACCATCTCTGGGACTCTCTTGCAATTGGACAGCCATGCAATTGACTTCAGCCAATAAAACATGAGTGGAGGGTGAACACACAGATTTCCATGTTCAATCCTCCATGTTCTTTTTCTATTCCAGCTTTGGGCTGATGAACATGGTGACCTTGAAAAGTGTGTTGAATATGGTGGAGCCAGAAAATGCAAGGCGTTTTCTCTGGATTACTACTTGAAGAAGAGCCATTCGCTACTCAGGAACCCCTATTTTGGACTGAGGTAAGTTAAAAAAAAATAATGTATCTTTACTTAAAATCACTGAGATAAAGGGGTTTATTTGTTACAGAAACAAGCATTGCTTTATCTACTGCCCTGTTTGTATGTCCTTGCACAAGCTACTTAACCTTTCTGTGTCTTAGTCATTGTTCCTTCCATCGTGGGGTCCCTCCCAACATAACCAGCTCATACATTTGAAAGAGGCAATTGAGGAAAGTTCCATGAAGATACTATTTACAAAGATGTGGGCAGAACTAAGGGAAACTCACAAGGGAGGGTGAAGCATCCCAGGGTTAGTGGCAGCAGAGACCCATTTTCACTCTAAGCCTAAGGACTCCGGACACAGGGAGGAAGCATTTACTCAAGTCTGGGGAGATGTTAGAGCTGCAAGCAAAAGCTTCCTGAAGGGAGCTGCAACTTTCAAAGGAAGATTGCAGCCAATTTAAGGCCTGACAGGAAGGAATTAAAAGCAATTAAAAATCAGAAATTCAGGCATTTACCTTCCAATCCTCCTGCTAATAAGTCTCATTGACTAAACCCAACTAGAAGCCAGAAGGCAAGGAGCTCATTTATGTAGTTTACACAAGTCATCTTCCTAGGGTGTGGGCCAGGTATAGAGGGTAGAGAAATGACAAACAAGGGACAAACAAGGAATTTCAAGCACAGTTTTTTAACCCACAAATTGCAATTCTTAGCTTATACCTTATGGAGGCTACCTGGAGCTATGGGCCACCATATGCTAACACCTAACAGGGAAACTAGAAGATAATGAGCTCCAAATAAAATACAGCTTTTAATATTCCTCTTTGCCATCTGCTGTGAAACCACTGTCCATTGATTTTTAAAAATTGTTTTCCACCGATTATTTTTTGTGTTTGTGTGTTGGTTTGTTTTAATCTCCCAGCTAACTCTTAATGCCAGAAATTTAATTCCAGAATGAATTTAACTCTGGTGCTTCCTGGAGACTGGCATTTTATTTCTCCACAATTTGTGTTTGTCCATAGGTGGGGCTTGAGAAAATATCTAGTTTCAGAGTCCTTGGAAGATTCTTCCTTCTTAGCCTCAGTCACTCATTGTTATTTTCAGGGTCACGTTGCCAGGAACTTTCCTTCTTCCTGCTGCAGACAACAGCCATGTCTAAACCACTCTGCTATCTGCCTGCCTGAGTTTCATTACTTCATATTTTATGCCTGCTTCGGGGTTTTTATTGGATAGCATTACCTTATCATGAATGGGAGAAGTGGGTCTTTCCTAATAAGTGATGAGAGATTAGCATCCTGTGAGGTAGGCTTGGTGTAATAAAGAGAATCCAGGGTTCTAATCCCTCCTCTGCCCTTTACTTGAAACATTGTGGCCTTGAAAAATTCCTTTTCTTTCTCTGAGACTTAGATTCCTCATCTACAAAATGGAAGGCTCACTGTGCCTGTCTTCCTGGGTAGATGTGGCACAGTGAGACAATGAAATATGTATGCATAAAAGTCCAGGCATTTTCCTTGACATATGGCAAGCGTTCAGAAATTCTTATAGAAAAATAAAAAATCTCTAAGGTCCAGTGGAGATCCTGACCTTTTGATTATATTAGAGCTAAAAATGAAGCTGATAAGGTGCTCTAGGTCCAAAAAAGTTCAGTCCTCCTAGGCAATAAAGTGTCCTTCTTATTCTAATTGATGACCTTTTATTTTAAGTGTTACTGAAACATTTTTCTAGGGTAAATTGAGTTCACAGATGTCAAGTCTATTCCCTGTGATTCTTCAGTAGTAAGATGGGAGGAGAAAAAAATCACGTTGAAACATATCTTTTGCATAGAGTAATGTAAAAAACACACATTCAAAGATGCAAATGCCAAGAACAGAAGAGCCTCAATTTCTGGGAATCCTTTGGCTGAATGCTGTTACTTTTTCTATTTTTCCATGTGTGACATATGGCACCCTCCTTTTTCTGAGTATTTCTGGAATAGCTTGTCATTTGGTGAGTCTGGGATCCAGAATCACTTGAGTTAGAGCAGAACAGTCGTGAGTCTAAACTCCAGCCCTGCCTTTTGCTTTGGGGGAGTTACTTGACAAATCTTTTGCACCTATGGAATAAACATCATAATGTCACTTATCTCAGAGTTGGTTTGAAGATCAGAAAAATAATGTAAATGAAGTCCTTAATAGATGTGCTTAAGAAGGAAAGTTCAATAGTGGTAACAATTATTGTTGGAAAGGCACAATTATCACATCATATTTGATCTACGAAAAAGTCTAAGGCGATGTAATCCAATGCTTTCACTTTATGTCTAAAGAAACTGAGGCTTAGGAAGGGTAGTTAGGACTCATCAAAGGCCACTCCATTAGTTTGTAGAATCCAGGTTTCTTGATCTCCACTGGGATTTCCTAGCCATAGAACCACCATTTTATATAAAAGTGTCACCAATGAGCAAATAGCAGAAAGCCAAACCATGAAGAAATTTATGACAGTCTTCTGACTTAGATGCCATCTGCAGAAAACTGGAAATTTGGGCAAGTCTCCTGACTACCACTGGTATGCTAATCACTAATCCCTGTTGGGTTTCAGAATGCCCTGGAGATTTTGTTGTCATTTGATTCATCAATTGGAAAATGAGTCTCAGTTTTTGGCGATGCAGTTTCATAGCAAATTTGGAAAGATGTGAATATTACCTTCTATTTCATGTCCTTCCAAAAAGCTAGTCCAGGGTAAATTGGTGCACATCTTTGAATCAATAGTCATGAATAAGTGTTTTATTACTGAGTGGACTTAAGTTCCTAATGTTCACTATGAATAATGAGTCTATTGTAAAATCTTAATGCATATTATGTTCTTTTAAAAACAGATTATTCAGGGCAGGGCATGGTGGTTCACGCCTATAATCCCAACACTCTGGGAGACCGAGTTGGGCGGATCACCTGAGGTCAAGAGTTTGAGACCAGCCTTACCAACTTGGTGAAGCCTCGTCTCTAGTAAAAATACAAAAATTAACCAGGCATGGTGGTGGGCACCTGTAATCCCAGCTACCTGGGAGGCAGAGGCAGGAGAATTACTTGAATCTGCGAGGCAGAGGTTGCAGTGAGCCAAGATCACGCCACTGCACTCCAACCTGAGCTACAAAGCAAGACTCCATCTCAAAAAAAATTATTCGGGCAGTGGCTCATGCCCGTGGTCACAGTACTTTGGGAGGCCCAAGCCAGAGAATCACTTGAGCTCAGGAGTTTGAGACCAGCCTGGGCAATATGGCAAAACCCCATCTCTACTAAAAATACAAAAATTAACCAGTCTCATAACCTGGTCTCAAAATAAATAAGTAAATAAATAAAATTTAAAAAATTAAATTAAAAAATGAATTATCTGTATCATGGAGAATGGTGAATGCTCACATTTTTGTGGAATGTGCAAGGGAATGGTGAGGAACTGGGACTATGCCTTTAGCGGTCAAAAGAAGTTCTGTACCAGGACAAACAGGATGTCTTGACGAAAAACTACCACTACCACCAAGCAGCACTCTAGGAGAAGGTAAAAAGGAGGGGGAAAAAAATAAGCACTTATTGAATACTGACTATGTGCCACACACTTTACCACACTTAAAAACTTACTACTCAATATGTTACTTTTCACTGAAAGCTCTGTGACCATATGGCTCTGTGAGTCACAGTCTCACTAGTAATTAACACAGTGCCTGAAGCATCATTAAATGTTTGTTGAATGAATCTGTTAGGAACTCTTCAAAAGTAATCTGTTACATGACGTGGCAACCTTCTTCTACCCCTGCCACCTCTCAAATATGTGTCTGAATCAGAACACCGACATCACAGACATACACATACAGAACAATTCCTGATTCTATTCTGTTTCCATTATGCCATGCTGCCATCTTCTCCCTCAAGCCATCTTTACTTCTGTAGTAAGGAATATAGTTACTTGTTACAGAAACTAGATTCCAGAATTGGGATATGAGTTGAAAAGGGAATGTAAATGTTCTCCTTCAGTCTTGCTCAAAGTCTCATGCTTATTTGTAGTTCTTGAGTGTTTACAATAAGATAGATGTGACTTTACATTTAGACTCCCCCACTTGTTATCCTGCCAACATTCAGTCTGTTTACTCAGAGTAATAACCTGCTGCTCAAGTCCGTTGTGAGGTTTAAGTAAGATGTGTATAATTTTCTCACTAGACAGTAGCTATTAATTATTGTTTATTATAGTTATCATTAGCTTCTGTTCTTTTAGTCCTGACTAAACTATTTCAAATGTCATCTGAAAAAACTGTATTATATTGGGTGGGGTGTGCGTGTGTGTGCGTGTGTGTGTGCATGTGTATGTACCATCTTTTTTAAAGAAGCACAAATTGTGTTTGGCCAGTTACTTAGATTGTTTATTTCTCACAAAATAGAGTAAAGTCCCTATTTTCTCATTTAGCAGAAAAGTAAAATAGAAGGTTAATAAGTTGGCCCAAGCCTCACAGCTGGTGAGTATAGCTACCTAGATTTGAACCAGGGAAATTGTTTGAGATGGTGCTCTGCTTTATTTAATCTGTTCAGACAATGGCATTGTGGGCTCATAGGGCGACAGGACAGATTTTGTGACCTGAATGTCTACTTGTTTGACTATGTGGTACAACTAACTATTGTGAATCCACTAAATAAGTCTTTATGTTTAATTTAGTTTAGTGCAATAATAATTTCTAGGGATATTACAGGCCAGGCACTGGGATAGATAATGAGGTACAGTGGGGGTGAAGAGGGGCAGGATGGAAATGCTGAGGTACAGAAGGGTCATAAAGCCCATTGTAATGTTCCAATTTTGTCTCTAGATAATGACAAGCAGACAGTACCACACTGGTAGCAAACACGGGAGCCTGGCAGCCCAGGGGCTCTGATGTGGATGGAATTCCTGATGAAATTGAGTTTGGTGATTATAGAGTTGACCTGCTTGAAATAAAGATACCACAGTAGAACGATTTCCTTGGTTCTGCCATTTCATTTATCACCATTGTTTGTCTTTGTTGTCACTATTAACATCAATTATTAATCCTAATGCTCATTTTCCTTCCTAGCCTTCTTTCCTGTCTGACATGTGGAATCTCTTACTATTAAATTAAAAGGCAGGTGGAAACATTAGTCCTTCTAAGATCATTGGCCATTGTTTCTTCTGAACCAAGGGTTTTTTTTTTATCAGTGGGGGCAGGAAAATTGGAAAAATCTATTCCAAGTGGCATAAAGACTGGTTTCTTTGCTCTGTACGAATTATCCCAGTATCACTTAAGCAGCTATTTCTCTGAGGTTGGATTTCAACCAGAACCGTGACAGTGGGATGCAGAGAAACTGGCAAATAAGTTAAATCTAAAGCAGGTAGAAATCAAAACACTTGGGATGGCAGAAACAGCTAGCTGCCTCCCAGAGTCTGCTTTCCCTTTCTGTCTCAGTAACCTAAATTCATTTTATTTTATTTTATTTTAATATATATGTTATTGCATTTTAGGATTTGGGGTACATGTGAAGAACATGCAAGATTGTTGCATAGGTACATATATGGCAATGTAGTTTGTTGCCTTCCTCCCCATCACCTATATCTGGCATTTCTCCCCATGTTATCCTTCCTCAACTCCCCACCCGGCGCTGTCCCTCCCCCTAGTTCATTTTATATAGGATAGCAGGCCATCCAGCCAAGAGACTCTATTTACTAGTCTTCCATGGCACTAAGTTGTGGCCAATGAGAATTAGCAAAAATGTGATGAGAAACTTTTGGGAAGGCTGCTTAAAGGAAGCTGAATTAACGGGAACTCTTCTTTCCTCCTCAGGCCGTTGCCTTTTCCTTCTAGCCTACAACATGGATGTGATGTTAGCACTCAAGAAGCCATCTTGAACTGTGAGTCAAGGTTAGGCAGAAGCTGCAAGCCAGGTGGTGAGGCAAAATGAAGAAGCTTGGACCCCTGATGGCCATTATTCCACCATATCATGTTCAGACTTCATACCTTTGATCTTCTATTATAAGAAAGATATTTAAATACACAAGTTATTTCAATCATTGATTTTTTTTAGAATTTCTGTGACATGACGCCGGTTCTCACCCTAAAAGATAAGATTGGAAGTGGCTAGGCGGGGTGGGGTAGAAGGGGTTGAAGATGTGGAGAAAAAGAAGAAAATCAAAGAAGACTCCCGGGCTCTTTGGATGGTGGTCCGATTCACCGAGAAATAATACACAAAAGAAAAAGCAAGATTAGATGAGAAGAGAATTAATATAGTTTTATGAATTTTAAGGTAGAAGGGGCTGCAGGACATTTAGCAGTGGGAGTCTTACAGGCAGTTGGATATACATGTTAGGTGTTATAATAAAATATTAAGGAAAGAGATAAAATTTTGGCCATAACTATCATGTGTGTGATATATAAGGCTACTGTAGTAGATTAGATTACCCAAGAAGACTTAGATGGTGTTGAAAATTAACATAGAGAAGCTGGGTGAGCTTACTGTGGGACAACTGAGGGTGATATACATCTAGGTAAGTATATGTATATATACTTACAATTATGATTCCAATCAGGATGTAGGAAAGACAGCATTAATGATCCACTTAATTATTCTTTTCCTAGCAAGTAATATTTTGATAGGGTGGCAAATAAACAAACTTTTAAGTAATTACTGTCTCTGTTTTTAAGAGATCCAAGGCAGTGACTACCGCCAAACAGAGGCACAAATCACCAAGAGATAACTAGCATTGCCCCAGTAAATTGATAGAATTTCAGCCACATCAAAGCTTGGAGATGTCTGAACCTATGTGTCCTAATCATAAGCATGTATGTTATTTCCACAGGAGTTGTAAATTATTGAAATAGACTAACGAATTTCCCTAACGTCTTCAAGTAATAGTAAAGTAGCGGACAAAGCATGGATCTAGGAATTTGTTAAGACTGAGTATGTTAGTTCTAACGGTTTCTACCTATACTATCCCACCTTAACCATCTCAGCCCCATTTCCTCATGGAAAATGCAGTAATGTCTCTACTTCACGGTATTAGTGTGAGAAATATGGGATGATATATTTTAAGTATTGGAATAGTACCTGGCACATCAGCCACCCATAATTCCTCATCTCATTTGGTTAACAAAATGTTAAAGCCCCAGGAATCTGGGGCTCATTTTATAGATGCTTTCAGTTTGAAGATTCTATTATCATAGGATTTTCTTGACCAGAAGAGAAATAACTTTAATAAAAAAATTTAAAAAGGAATGAAATGTGGGTAGGGCTGGCATATTGCACAGCTGCATGGGATGCTATTTATACTGTATTGAGGCAAACGGCTGCCTTGGAATTGGGCAGTGTGGAGCCTGTATAACTGTATGCATTGACCCTCTTTGGAAGCTATCTCTTAAAATGTTCTGAATAATAATGTCTGTTATCTTTTAAAATAAGAAAAGGTATGGTCAGCCAGGCACAGTGACTCACATCTGTAATCCCAGCACTTTGGGAGGCCGAAGAGGGTGGATCACCTGAGGGTGGGAGTTTGAGACCAGCCTGACCAAGACGGAGAAACCCAGTCTCTACCAAAAACACAAAATTAGCCGGGCATGGTGGCTTATGCCTGTAATTCCAGCTACTCAGGAGGCTGAGGCAGAATTGCTTAAACCCGGGAGGTAGAGGTTGCGGTGAGCCGAGATCACGCCATTGCACACCAGCCTGGGCAACAAGAGCCAAACTCCATCTCAAGAAAAAAAAAAGAAAAAGAAAAAGAAAAGATATGGTGACCATGGGCTTTGTCTTTTGCTGTCCTTAGTTGCAGCTGGACTTCTCAAGGCCTCTTAAGAGCTTCATCTTCCCTGCTCTCTGACATACACTTAGTACTTTCTCTTTGCTGATTTTTGCTTTCTCTTTTTGCACATGCTACTCCCTTATTCTGGAATTCTATCCTAATCTGGCTTTCTTGTGTATCTCTAATTTTCTTTAAAGAATCGGCTCAAATGTTGCTCTTCTGGTTGTCTTCTGGCAGGGAAGACAACCAGAATATTAATGTGTTCCCTTTCTGTACTGAGGTGTTGCCTTATCTTTGCCATAGCCTTTGTTTTTAAACCTAGGCTCCTCAGCCTGTTCTAGGAGGCTCAGTACAGTGATTATTTCTTCAGCTGTGTCTCTAGTCACTTTCCTCCTATGGTACACCCACTCTGTTCATATTGAACACACTCTGTTAATATTAACTTTAGGCTTAATTTGAGCCAGGACAAGAACTTCTTGCCATGGTTGGGGCCTATTTCTGGAGAAAAGCATGTGTAATCCTGCTCATGGGTATATAGTATGAACACCCCTTCTTAGCCCTGTCATATGCTTCATGTTTTAAAACCTCTAGACTTGTGATATCAACTAGTCTCCTGTGGCTATTTAAATTTAAATTAATTAAAATTAAATAAGAATTTAAAATTCAGTTCCTCAGTTGCACTATCCACATTTCAAGTACTCAATAGTCACATGTTGCTGCTGGTTACCATACTGGAAAACACAGATATAGTAAATTTCCATTAGTACAGAAAGTCCTTCTTTGTTTGAAAGTCTTGCTCGGTCACTAAGGCTAGAGTGCAGTGGCATCATTTCTGCCCACTGCAACCTCTGCCTCACAGGCTCAAGCAATTCTCATCCTCAGCTTCCCGAGTAGATGGGACTACAGGTGTGCACCACCGCACCCAGCTAATTTTTGTATTTTTAGTAGAGACAAGGTTTCGCCACGTTGGCCAGGCTGGTCTTGAACTCTTGTCCTCAAGTATCCACCCGCCTCGGCCTTCCAAAGTTCTGGCATTAAAGACATGAACCACTGTACTCAGTCAGCACAGCAAGTTCTATTAGACAGTCCCACACTAGACTTTTCACATTTTTGAGAGAAAAGGTACCTTTTTTCTTTTGTTACTTATGATGGTGTCCCAGGACCAGCAGCAGCTATATCACTGGTTGCTTTTACAAAACTGCAGAATCTCACAGCTACTAAATCAGGACTACCGAGTCAGAACCTGCATTGTATAGAGATCCTCAGATGATTTGCATCTGAAGGGTTCACGCCCTTCAAAGTCATGCATTACTGCCTTAAGGATCACTAATTTCACCTACCTCTCTCCAGATATTTTCAAGGTGTTCAAATATGTCTGCACATTGAAAGCTCCCGAAGGGCCTTAAAAACTGTGGATATTTGGTTTCTCCCTCAGAGTTTGTGATATAATTGATTTGAAGTATGGTTTTCATACTGGGAGCTTGAAAATCTTCCCAGGTGATTCTAATGTGTAGCCATGCTTGAGAACCACTGCTTTAGAAACAAGACAGAAAGGCTCACAGAAGGAAAGCGATGGATATAGGTCACTAGTAATAGCTTCCCTGATTTCCTAACTCAGAGTCTGGTGCTCATTCTGCTACACCATACAGTCTCACCCTCAGTGGCCTAAATTCTGGAGAAGCACTCTGGACTGATCAAATTTTTTCCTCCATCTTTCTCCACTTGAAGCAATCACTCTGATATCCCCTAGTGGAGCTAACACAGAGACTGCACTGTAATTGCTTGCTAATGTCACACTGGTAGCTGATGGATTTGCCATCTACAGAAGCCTGCCTTTAACGGCCAGTGCTGGGTGTGTGGGGCTTGCCACTCTCCTGGTGGAGATCAGTACTCTATTATGGAAGCAACCGGCTGGCAGACACCATGGGGGCCTCACCTTTTGCCTTTAGGTACACTGGCTGTGCAAACCAGAGTCGTGAAGGCTGTGGGTGAGGGAGCCACTAATGGGCCTAGCAGAGCCCCACCGTGCCACTGTGGCAAGTCTGTGTGCAGGGGGGACAGCAGCACTGGCCATTGCCCTGCACATTAAGAAAGCCAGCAGGCTAGGCATGGTGCATCACAGGGACAGGATGGACCATGTCCCTATGATGTCCAATCAGCTACATCCCCCTCTGCAGTCAGCCTCAAACGTGCCCTATAAGAAACTATTGGAAAAGCAAAAGAAAACAGAATTCACAGACACTATCCATTCCCTCTGCCCACCCTCTTTCTCTCTCTGAATTTTCCTCACTGCAGGTAAAATGGAGCAAAGGGCAGAAATGCAGCAATCATAACAACGATAATAACCAGTGGCCTATTTTTATTGAGAGCTTAGAATGTTCCCGGAAGTCGGCTAAGTTCTTTCATTCATTTTATTACTTAATTATCACAACAATACTATATGTTGGAGGTAGATTTTACCAAGGAGGAAACTCAAGCTCATAGAAGTTATATGACTTGTTCAAGGCCACACATCTAAGAAGTGACAGAACTAGAATTTGAGCTACATCTGTCACTCAGCAAAACCCATGCTGTTTACGACCATGTAGTTCAGTTTCCCAAATGCATGCATAAGGCTCTTGGGGCGTCACTCATGTGGAGAAAAACCTGCTGGAAAGACAGCATTTTAATCACTATGACGTTTCACTGTAGCATTTATTGTTCTATTTTTAAATGTTAGGATATAATTTATAAACGTGCATTGCACTAATTTTATAGATGCCACTTGATGATTTTTCTTTGGCAGGTATATATATCTGTGCAACCACAACTGAGTCAAATATATAAAGCATTTCCACCATCCAGAAGTTTCCTCAATGGCTCCTCAGTCTCCACATCAAGAGATAACTAATGTAATTTCTATCAACAGAGATTAGTTTGCTTGGTCTTGAATTTCATGTAAATGGAGTTATATAGTACATATTATGTATTTGGTTTCTTTTGCTTAATTTATTTTTAAGATTCACCCATGTTGCAGCATACCTGAGTAATTTATTCCCTTTTATTGTTGTATACTACTCATTCCATGGATATATCACCATTTATTTTCCACCATCCTGATGATGAGCATTTGGGTTGGTTCTCCATTAGTACCTTCAGGGTAATCTTGGCCAAAGCTCTCAGTTCCTTTCTCTACCTGGCCCTCAGACTCCAGGTTCCAGTGAATATTCTCTCCATTTGTCCCTTCTAGCCTTGTGGTGTAAATCTATAATGAACCCTGGGGGTACTGCAATATTCTTAAGGTTTCCTGAGGTCCTGTTCATACTTGGTAAATAGAGTCTTTTCTTTTTTTTTTTTTCATTTTTTCTTTCTTTATTTATTTTTTTTCTGTAAATTCCCATTGGGGAGGACAAGATTTTATCTGACATGGTATTACCACCTCCCGAAATCCTAATACTCCTCACCTCTTCTTTCCACTCAGTTGCCAGCAAAGTATCTTGCAGAAGGGAGGGTTACAAAATTGTTGGCTGATAGATGGACTTGCTGAATGAGATACTAGAGTCTTATTAAAGTATCTGAAACTAAAGCTGATGAGTTTCCTACAAGTGGCTCCTCAGAGAAATCATGGTTTTTAATTTGTTTCTCCTAAGGCAAGCTAAGAAGTAGACTGAGGCCACTGGCATTCATGGCATGGAAGCCAGAGACAGGTTTTCACTGACCTTTGTGAACTAAGATGAGCAAAGAGATTGCTATATTTCCTCACCTGGAAAATGAGTATAATACTATCAGGCCAGCTCCAATCCACAGATGTGCTGTAGAGTAGTGGATGTTAAAGCAAAATGCCTCTTAAGTCATAGAGGATCTTTGCCATTCATGAGGATTATAAACAAAATTCTCAAATCTGCTGTTACAGTTGAATCGCCCAAAGCACATTCTTTGAGATTCTCAGTGCACGTGTCTGCCACCACACCAGGCTGAGAACTGCTGCTGAACAGGCGCAGCTCTGGGCACATCCCAGTGCACAATAACTAGGAGGTTATGGAATATAAGGGTTCCCAGGAAAGCATCTGAACTGTGTATCTTCCATTCAGTTCTCTAATGCCTTGCTCTATTCCACAGAAGACTGACCTGTATGGACTAAATCAACAGGTTCCCACGTCTCCCGTGTCTACTTGGGTTCAGACGAGGGTGAGCACTAACAGAAGACTGAAGGGAGTAGGTGAGTGGACTTGAGAAGATGACTCACCTGCTCCCTCCCTGCAGGGCAACCTTGACCAATGCTCTCGGATCCTTGCTCCAACTGACCCTCTTTGACTCCAAGTTTCAGTAAATATTCTCTCCATTTTCCCCTTCTAGTCTTGATGGATAAATCTATAATAAACCCTGGGGTACTGCAATATTCTTAAGGTTTCTTGGGGTCCTGTTCACACTTGGTAAATAGTGCCCTTTCTTTCCCTTCCCTTCCCCTTCCCCTTCCCATTTCCCTTCCCCTTATTCTCCTTCTCCTTCCCTTCCCTCCCCTCCCTTTCCCCTGTCCTTCCTTCCTTTCTTCCTTCCCTCCCTCCCTTCCCTCCCTCTCTTCCTTCCCTCTCTTCCCTCCTTCCCTCCCTCCCTCCCTCTGTCCTTCCTTCCTTCCTTCCAACCTTCCTTCCATCCTCCCTCCCTTCCCTCCCTCCCTTCTCTCCCTCCCTCCCTCCCTCCCTCCATCCCTTCTCTCCCTCCCTCCCCTCCCTCCATCACTTCCCTCCCTCTCTCCCTCCCTCCTTCCTTCCTTCCCTTCCCTTCCCTTCTCTTCCCTTTCTTCCTTCCATCTCACTCTGTTCCCCAGCCTAGAGTGCAGTGGCACAACCATAGCTCCATAGTGTCTTTTTAACACTTCCTTCAAAGTACCCTAATTTGGGTGTGCTCCTATTGCCTGCTAAGAGCCTGACACATCAATCTGCCCAGCTTTCCAAAGCCCTGTGTCCAACATACCCAGTGATAATCTCCCTCTCCTTTATTTTTCTTTCTTATTACCTAAGAGAATCCTATGGGATTTGTGAGGAATCCTGGGGTTTATGCTCTTTTTTCTCTATACACCAACTCCAATGCTTTTGAACCCAGGTTTTCTTTCTTTTTTCTAGAATGCTTAAGTGCCACACACGTGAGACAACTGTTTCTATTTTATTGAAATGCAAAATAAAAGCTGATCATGGAACTGTCCCAAGCTTCTGTCTGGAGATGGCCCACCTAGATCAGGGATGGAGTCTCTATAGAGTACTTGTCCTGGGTGAGTTAGAATTTCGAACCTTGGCCTCCAGGATTAGATTAGGTTTTTGTGAGTGGAATGCTGCCATTTCAATCATTCTAAGGAGTCAAAGTTCTTGTTAACTACAGAAATGACTTCCAAAAGCTGGTGTGATCAGTCTAACCCTCTTGTTTAATGACCGAATTGCTTTTGCTATTTAATTCTGTTCTTCTGGGGTGATTTAAATGATAAAATATCTTAAGAAGAAAATCTTATTGAAAAAATACTATTTCGACAAAACACTAGTCACAGATAGGTGAGTTTATCCTGGCTTCTTAGGGAAAGGAGACTTGGAACATATTTAATTGTGTTAAGATAAGCTATTTTGCTTCTTTTCCCTTTCTACTCTATCCCCACTTGTAAATTTGGTCCCCAAACCACGCAGCTTTTACATTCAAAGTGCACATATTTCACCTTCCCTTTCCCCTGTTGCTAGTGGCCTAGGTCAGGATTCTATCATCTCTCACTCTGATCTGCAGAAAAGCGTTTAAATTAATCTCTCAGCAACCACTATCTCCCTTGTCTAATTCATTCTCCCTAATGTCATCAAGTATTCTTCTAAACCATAGAAACACTTATGCCACACATCTTTTCAGAAATCGGCATTCTAGAGCTTATGACAAGTCCCTATATTCCTCAAGGCCCCTGTCCCTGGAATTCTGCTGTCCTAGAAAGAATCCCAGCAGTTTTCAGTTATCAAATAGGGGGGTGCATCTTTATCCTGCAACATCTTATTTTAGGATAGAGGACAGAACATCACCAGCATAGTCGGGTAAGAAACGGTGACATGGTGCAAGGGTCCTATTCATGGGGTTCTGCAGGAGGCAGTGGGGGATCTATCTGCCCAATGGCACTAATGAAATGTTCTCAGAGTTATTTTGCAAGTAGGGTAGATGGTAGATGTCACTCAAGGCTGTATCTGCAAAAGGGAAAACTGATCCAAATAAATATTTGATGGGGTGAGGACATTGCCACATAATATCCCTATTTTATGGAAAATAGTACTCCTGCATTTCATTGATGAGGAAACTCGATGTAAAGAGACGGTAAATAATCCGTGACTTTGTGGTCACCCAACCTCTAACGGTCTCAAATGAACTTAGATTTTCACAAGATGGACACAAAGCGGTCAGAGGCAGAGAATTGTTCTTTGGTTCCGTTCCCTGCTTCCCTTAGATCTTTTGTTTGATTTCCATTCCATCGGGCTAGTGCCTATTTTCATGTCAGCTTTATAATGTGTGGATTCTTGGTCCCACTTAAGAACTGTTGAGCTGTATGCGTGCTGGGCTGCTAGATCCAGGAGGGAGGAATGCTGCTCGGATATTCACCCTCCAACTTTGTGCACAGGCACGGATGCTTGCGGAATGTGGATGGTGGGGAGGAACGCTGCTCGGATATTCACCCTCCAACTTTGTGCACAGGCACGGATGCTTGCGGAATGTGGATGGAGGGAGGAACGCTGCTCGGATATTCACCCTCCAACTTTGTGCACAGGCACGGATGCTTTCGGAATGTGGATGGAGGGAGGAGCGCTGCTCGGATATTCACCCTCCAGCTTTGTGCACAGGCACGGATGCTTGCGGAATATGGATGGAGGGGAGGAACGCTGCTCGGATATTCACCCTCCAGCTTTGTGCACAGGCACGGATGCTTGCGGAATGTGGATGGAGGGAGGAACGCTGCTCGGATATTCACCCTCCAACTTTGTGCACAGCCACGGATGCTTGCGGAATGTGGATGGAGGGAGGAGACGCTGCTCGGATATTCACCCTCCAACTTTGTGCACAGGCACAGATGCTTGCGGAATGTGGATGGGAAATTCCTGATGGAGACATCCGTGCTGGCTTGAGCCATCCAGTTAGAACCAACATTTAAAGCCACCTGAAGTTCAAAAAAGTTCAGACAAAGCTGGTTTAAAGAAATCAGAGATAACATACTTTTTTTCCTAAGTAAAGAAATGTAAACATTTTCTGTAAAACTTCCTGCTCTTTATGGCTTCTTCATTCACTGTATATTGAATGCCTAATGAATGTCCAGCTGAGTTCTGGGGCACAGACACAAAAATGGCTGTTTTCATGTCACTGAGGAACTACTAGTGGTCTAGTGAGAAGGACACAAATGATTGCAATATGGTGTGCTTAGCACTATAATTGATGGGCATATAGGATCCTCTGGAGAACTGAGGAAGCAGGAAGGAGGGGGAAGTGGAGCAGCAATTCGTGAGTGGTACTGAGTAGCAATGCTGTGCTGTTGTTATACATGTTCTGTTTAATCTTCCATCACGCTGGAGGACAATATTATTTTCCCTTGGGAGTTGGGGAGGGATAGCATGGGGAGAAATGCCAGATATAGGTGATGGGGGAGGAAGGCAGCAAATCACACTGCCATGTGTGTACCTATGCAACAATCTTCCATGTTCTTCACATGTACCCCCAAACCTAAAATGCAATAAAAAAAAAAAAAAAGATTTCATATGCAATAAATAAAAAAAAAAAAAAAAAAAAGTAAAGCAATCTTCCCAGGGTCCCAAACCTAGGATTAAGGGCTCTGACGAAGTTGCATCTGCAGGGTTCTAAGGCAGTGGTTCTTCTTAGCTAGCCTTGCTGGAGGGGCTGTGATTGTGCTCTTCACAGGTAGGCTGTGTTGAAGGCAGTCTTGGAATGTACCAGCCTGGGAGGAGGGAAGGACATTCCAGGCAGCATGAGTCGAAGCCTTGAGAAGTCAGAGTCCAGGGATCAAGGGATCATTTAAAAATGACCAGTCCTTCTCTGTGTCTAAAGAGAGGGTCAGAAAGAAGGGATGATAAAGGGAACTAGCAATGCAGGTGGTGTCAGCTTTTTATATGCCGTGGTGTCCTTTTTGTGCTAGAAAACAGGCTATCGATTTGGAATTTTCATTTGTTTGCTTTGTGTTAGCAATTTACTTTCTATACTTTCCTCCTAACATGTAACAAAATGAAGTATATAATGAAAGCCCACAGGCCAATGGGAGCAAGAGAGGCAATAGGAGGGGAAGGGGGAGGGGACAGCGGGGTGGGCGGGTGGGGCAGGGAAGATGGTAAGGGATAACACCAAGAGAAATGCCTGATGTAGATGACGGGGGGTGGGGGGGATGGAGATAGCAAACCACCATGGCACGTATGTATCTATGCAACAATCCTGCAGGACGCAGGATGTGCACATGTACCCCAGAGCCCAAAGTACAATTAAAAAAAAAAGGCAATACAAGAGGAGAAAGCACCCCAGATTTGGATTCATAGACTAGCTTTGTTTCTTTGATCCACCATTTAAACCTACATGAACTTTAGTCTGTTATTTGACTCCTTTGAGGTTTAGTGTCCTCACTTGTGAAGTGGTGGTGATTTTTTAGTCTTACTAATCAAGCCTGGGTATCCAATAGTGTCATAGATATGGGCTCATCATGGAAACTCTAATATGTTGGGCAAACACTAGTTTCTCAGTTTTGGGTACAATAGTAGCATATAGAATCAAAGGGGCACTCTTCTCCTTGATTGGATTTCCACCAGAATAAGAATAAAAATGGCTTTTGTGTCTTATCCCTTTTTTTGTTTGTTTGTTTTGCCAAAGTTTTTCTTCTGTTCCTCAGGCCAGTTGTAGATGGCCTTGTGCATCCTTTGGAAGAAGACCAGGCTGGGGAAGCCAAACTGTTTCTGATGTGGTAGAATCACTTGAAATGGAGAGGCAGATATGAACGTGTATGTGCCTCGCCTGTTCTGTGAAGAAGGTATGAGTATCTCTGGTTCACAGATAAGGAAATTGAGACTCAGAGATGAAGTAACGTATTGAGATCACATGGTGAACAAGTCCTAGAGCCAGAGGCGAGCCTAGGTCTGTCAGGTTCCAATGCCTGTGTTCTTTCCACTTTTTTCTGTTGCCTGCAGCAAAAGCTCCTTTGAGCAAATCGATAGGACTGTCACTTAAGTTCAAGCCCGGGGTTGAGGTGGAAGTCGACACAGGATTATGAGTGTTCTAGCTAAGACTTTGTGAAGGCTTTCACCAGCCAATCTTCAGAATACAACCCTCACCCAGAGCCAGTTGAGATCAGCTTGTGGTATAATGAACTAATAGCTTCCAGAATGAGAATGCTTCTCTCGTTGGCTCCAGTAGACAGCAGAAAAGCAAGTCAGAAATGAGGAACCAGAAAGCCACTGAGAGGAGATTTTGCTACTTGGACTGATTCCTGGAATATTACTGTCAAATAAGGAAAAGACTGATAACGTTTTGAAGGGTGTGTGTGTGTGTGTACAGTTTTAAAGGAAGTCCTATGAAAGAACATTAGATTCAAGACTCATACAAGAAATGCCTTCAGTTTGGTGAGACCGTACTTGCAGCCGGGGCGGGAGGGGGTGCTTTCACTGTTGGAGGCGTCTGCAGGTAGCGCACCTGTCCAGTGGGAATGCTCTGACAAGACTCACTAGTGTCATCTGGGCTGATCTTGCCCACGGCTGTCTTCCCAGAGCAGAACAGAGGAAGCTGAACACCTGCAGGATATCTTGGGAATGACATTCAAAAAGCTACAGCTGTCCCGTCTGAGCCAGGAGACTGGCAAGCACTTGGAACACACATTATTTATGTCAGCAATCTCTGTCAGCGCCACATCTGGGGATAAAGGATCAAACCCCAACAAATTTAGTTAAGGCTCATCACGTAGATGAAATTGAGATGCTAGACTAGGCAATTTGTAATGGTTAGAAAATGCCCTTCTAAGCCCATCTAATGCATTGGCTTCTTGGCATCTCCCAGAGAAAGCTCTCACCAGATACACCCCAGAGAGATGACACCTTTCAGAAGTTCAGGGACCACATAAAGGTTGGTGATGGATGCTTTCCTCAGGGGCGATTATGGCTCTTTAGTCTAATAGCTCTCCTATTCATACCATATTAAGGGCTTAATATGAACTGAAATGGTGCTGCTGGTAGCTTTCAAAGCTGACGCAAACTTAAGGGCTCTTTAGAAAACATAATATCCATGGGAAAATAGATGGCATAAAACCATAAACAAAACACAGCTCACCAATGCATTCATATAGGCCAAACTGGTATTACAGCCTGCTGGGAAAGTGGGCTCATTCCTGGTAGTGACACTTGTACATTCTGGGGGTAGGTCGGGAATCAGGAGACAGAGAATGCCTTCTTGTTGGGACTTGCTGGTAGAACTTATGTAGGGCATGCCAAACCCTTCCCTTATTAACTATTTGACTCTTCCTACAGGCCCAAACATATTACCTGGGCAGTTGAGAAACGAGAACAGTTGTGGGACAAAGAGCACATTGTTAAACTGCAGAGTTGCACAGTTATTGCCCGGAGCGCCAGGTTAAAGGAAACTGAACTGTGGGGTTGGCTGGCACTGTCTGTACACACAACCCAGTCTAAGGCCCCAGTCCTGAGAAACTTGCTGGGTTCCTGCCCTTTGATTCAGAGAAAGCAGCTTTCCAGCTGGGGCCGACTCCCTCCTCCACATAAAATAAAAGTCAATAGCACATAAAAATTCTTTGTACTTTTCTCAGTGCCTTTCATCTGCTGAGCTCAAAGGACGATGAGGGTATTAACTCTGGCTACACCTCTTAGTGGTAGGAGGAGAGTTTATTCGTTCCTCTGTTTTATGGGTGGGGGAGCTGAGATACGGAGAGGTTAAGCAATTTGACCAGGGTCACGCAATTGGTCAGAGATGGAGCTGGGAGAGGTCAGGTTTTCTAATTCCAGACTAGTGCCCCCTGCAGGCTACACGAAGCAATGCAGCTGCTAAAAACGCTGGCGGGCTGTGGGAGTGGAATCATGCAATAAGATCAGGAAAAGAAGCTTGTAATCATTTGAATGACGCCTTCATTTCCCAGATGAGGAGAACGAGGATGGGAAAGTTGATGTGATTTGCCAAATTCAAATAGATAGTTAATTAGAGAGTAGAGTCTGGAATTTTGGCTCTTGACTTCCAGTCCAAGATGGTTTCCTCTTTGTTCTTGGAAGTCTCTGCTGACACCTCCCTCTGAGTGTCTATACCAGTTCTGCAAACTTTAGCATACCTAGCAATTCAATTAGTGTTCAAGAAATGTTTGATGATCATTTGATAGTCTCGTACTAGCTTTCTTCTTCTCTGACTTTGTACTCATTTTCCCGCTATCAGGTCAAGACCCAGAACATCCAGG
Organism: Ateles fusciceps; assembly: GCA_036589455.1. Lineage (NCBI taxonomy): Eukaryota > Metazoa > Chordata > Mammalia > Primates > Atelidae > Ateles > Ateles fusciceps. The sequence continues at coordinate 7,557,502 of JAZHEH010000113.1, forward strand.
AAAGTCCACCTGATCACCTCGGAATTGCTAGGGCCTCTATTATTTGAATCCCACATTTGGCCCTGGAATCAGGGATCATTTCCTACTCTAAGTCTTTCCTGTTTCTCCTCTTTACTAATCAACCTGACAGGCTATGTTTCTATAACCCTTTGTACCTAACTCTCCCCCAGCACAAGAAACATTTGGCTATAATCTTTGATGTACTTTTATCTTTTCTCCACAAGATCCTATCTATGAATTGAATCACATAACATTAAAACAATGCTGAGTTGCAAATTTAAGCACTTTTTTAACAAGTGAAGGAAAAGGGGGGCAAAATAATTTTTCCAGGGTTTCATTGCTAGTGAATCACTTAGGAGGCAAGCCTTTTAAACTGAAATTTTGTGCTGTCTCTTTTGAGGGCATCAACCATTTTTTCACAGCTCTCTCTCCTTCACAGGAACTAGAATGATGGTGATCACTTATGACATGGTTGGTTTGAAAGGAAGTGGCTCAAAACCCATCCTCTGCCACTATTGGTGATGAACCATAATTTTTGTTGTATCTATCTGCCTTCTATGTCCACACATGTGGGTGAATGTGTATGTTCCATACCTCCACAAAGCCTTTCATCTAGTTGAATATATATTTAAATTTCTGCTTTTATTGCAAACTATGGAAAGTACATAAGATAGTGATTATACTTGGGAAGATTTTTCCAACTGTCCCTTTCACCATGAGATTCTAACATCCCCTCCAAATTCTTTTCTAACTGAGGATCACTGGGAAGAGGTGTATTACTTCAAGTATCCCTAACTGATATAACAAATAAATTCCACATACATAAAGGCTCACACTTATCAGAATTTTCTTTCTTGTTCAACGTTAACAGTTCTGAAGATGGCTGAACATGCTGTCGGGTGATTCTACTCCATGTGCTCGTTGAGGATCTAGACTTTTGAAACGAAGCCGTCCTTAACATTTGCTTCTGAGAGTGCTATGGTGATTTTAATCTCAGCTAGCCAAAAGGGCAAAGGGGTTTGAAGAAGCATGTGTTGGAGATTCCAGGGCTAAACCTGGAAGTCACATGTCTCAAAAGTCACATCACTACATCTTAACTCTAAGGAGACTGGGAGATATAATTCAGGTATGTATCCAGGAAGAAAAGAATAAATTTCTTCAGAGCTCAAATCACTGATATCATTGCTCATGTGATATTATATATATGACATCTATGTCATATGGTAAGATAAAGGATATTATAATGCTATGTTGGTAGCAACTTTTTCATTCATTCACTTTTTCACTCATTTTTTTTACTAATAAACTTGGCTATTAATTGAGAGGTTACTGAGTGGTAGGCATGATAGTTATGCAACAGGCAAAAGCGGACAAAGTACTTGCCTCCAGGGGAGCTCATGGACAAATACAGAAACAGTCATAATTCAAGTACTTACATAAATCAATGTACACTTATATTTCTGCAGGTGCTGGTTTTGAAAGAGTGGCATATGATGTGATGAGAGCTTATAACAAAAGCTTGTGACTTAGCCTGGGTGAGTCAGGGGTGATTTTCCTGAAGATGTGTTTTCTGAACAGATATCTGAAGAAAAAGTAGGAGTTAACCAATCGGTTGAAGGGCAAGAGCCAGGAAAAAGGTTTCATTGCCAGTTCCAAATAAAGTTGGGTCTAATACACAAGGAAATTTCTGTACTGAGAAGGGGGGATGGTTAGGAATGCTACAAACACGTAATTTAATTTAGTCCAGTGATCATTTAGTCTTGAATGAAACCAACTGTCTGTCTTTACTCAACTAGTGGCTTTGGCAGTGACCAGGGGTAAGGTTGTCCCGGTGTGGACAGTCCACCTAAGTTAGGAGAGGATGAGCAATCTACCTGACCAACTACCTGAGCATGATGTCAATGGACATTCTTTGGTTCAGAGGAGTTCCTGCTTTGACGACAGCAATAATACTCAGCTGAGGATAGTTAGGAATCTCTGGTGTACTGAAGGTTAATGAAATATGTTACTGCCTGGCCTCAGGCTGTTCTGCTACCTGAATCAATAGAGAAAGTCTTCAGTTTGCTCTTCCTGTATGTGTGTTTTTGCCATGGTGCTCTGGTTGTGTCAATATTCATTCTACTATCCCATGTTGTAGCATGTCAGGACAATATCCTACAATAACAGGGTTCAGGAAGTCTGGCACAATACAAGGGAAAAGTAAGCATGAGAAAAAGAGGAAGATGCACAAAGTAATTTATTTGCAAGATAATGAGCAGGTTAGACATTTTTATTTTTGGAAGTTGCTTGTTTCCCAGGGCTAACACCCTGCAGGTAGCAGAGCCCCATGTACTGTTTAAAATGAGGTGTGATCCTATCATGACTATAACTTGATATATATGTTTTAAAGGCACATCCTGCCAAGAAAGATATTAATGAGCTGTTGCACCATTTGTTCTGCTGTGACTTATACACAAATGCTGAGTCCAAATGAGATTCTTTGGGGGTTTGAGATTTAGGCTGGAGAAGAATTACCCACATAAGCTGATATTTTTTGCACACGTTCTGTGGTGGGAATAACAAAGTTTATTTTAAAAGTGCAGTTGGTCAGGCTACCTTTTCTACAGATAGATTTAGTGTAAAGGAGTGAAATATTAAGGACTCATTTAATCTTCCTGGCTTTCATCTCTGTATATGAACTGAGAGCACGTGAGCAAGTGAGACTTTTGAAGTCTGCTGAGCTGACCAAAAGCAGACAAGGAGTCCGTTTCTAACTGTTGAGTGTCACTAATGTTTTGAAGGTGCTGGTCAGGCAAGGTGAGAGCCAGACGTGTGTCCCTGGCTTCTGAAATTTTGGCTTTTAGCTGTCCCCTTCCCTTGGTAATAGAACTAGGATTTTTTTTCTCCTCAGAAGCTCTTTTCTTCTTCTTCTTCTTTTTTTTTAATTTAAAACACTCTAATTTGAATTTATACCAACTCAACTTCAGTAACATACAAAATCTCTGTTTCTGTACAATGATATTCTCCCCACTTTTGTTATTAATGTCACAGATTACATCTTTATACACTGTGAGCGTGGCAGCATAGATGAGTCATTTGTTATTTGTTTTAAAATCGTATAATAAAACATGGAGTTTCAAATTAAAATCACATAATATTAGCTTTTTTTTTTTTTTCCAAAACAGATTCATTATTTTATAGTTCTGGAGATGAGAAGTCTGACACAGGTCTCACTGGCTGTAATCAAAGGGTTGGCAGGGCTACACTCCCTTCTGGAGGCTCTAGAGAATTTGTTCTCTTTCTCTTTCCAGCTTCTAGAGGCTGCCCACATTCCTTGGTTTGTAGAGTCTTCTTCCATCATCAAAGCCAGCAATGTTGCATCTGTATAACCATTCTTCCATAGTCACATCCCCCTCTGACCACAGAAGGGTTCTCTGCTTTTAAGGGCCCGTGTAATTAGATTGAGCACACCTGGATAATCTGGGCTACTCTCCTCATCTTTTTTTTTTTTTTTTTTTAATATATTAAGTTCTGGGGTACATGTGCAGATCGTGCAGGATTGTTACCTAGGTATACACGTGCCACCATGGTGGTTTGCTGCATCCATCCCCCGTCATCTATATTAGGTATTTCTCCTAATGTGATCCCTCCCCAATCCCCCCCACCCCATTACACTCAGAAGCTCTTTCCTAGGCAAGACATGAAATCAGAACTTCCCAATTTTACACACTTGTAATTTGCCTACACTCATTTAAACAAAGCAATAATCATATGTGAAAAGACAGGTTTGAAAGGCTAGAAACTTAGTACTAACACACAAGTATGCAATTATTACCATTTAAAATATTCTTCCACATACTATGGTCAGATGCCTCCTGGGGCATGGTGGCCACTCTTTGGAAAACACTGTGCTAAAGGTGTCAGCAAAAATGTGTCTAGAATAGTGAAAGTGATTCTTTTTCATAGTTGTAAATATATTCCAGTGGAACATTTGACAACTGAAGTAACTCCATGGCCCCAATTCACTTCTTCCTTCTTTCTTTCCTCCCTCCTTCTTTTTCTTGCTTTCTTTTCTTTTTCTGAGCTTTCTTCCCTCTGTCCTCCCTTTTTCACCTATTTCTTTGTAGTTGCCAAGAACGATACCACATTTATCCTCATCATAGACCTTGAGATTAGTTTCTTGTATGCTTCTTGAGGGCAGGGACCATAGGATATCACATTTATCATCACCATAGATGGTTGAGATTAGTTTCTTGTCTGCTTCTTGTGGGCAGGGACTATGCATGAGTTTTGTGGTATCCTCAGAAGCTGCCGCAATGCCTAGCCCAGGGAAGGACTTCAAAAAGGCTATGCTGGGTACATAGACACTGTCCCCTGAAGTCACAGCACTCTGGACTTAATAGGGGAAGTGGACTGTAAACCAGAAGTGGCAAATTCTGGCATCGGGGGCATGCACACACCTCAGTGGTGAGACAAATTGGTGAGGAATGGTCTTTGGTGCCTTTATGAAAGAGACTGGAGCTCCATTATGAAGAACAAACAGATGAAAGAGAAGGACATTCAAGGCAAGAAATAGCAGAAAAACCTGAAAGGGAAGGATGAGTTTAAGGGTTATGAAAAACTTGGTATGGAAGGTGAAGGTAGGGTTAGGTAGAAAACAAGAATAACAACAACAATAATAGCAATACTTTAGTGTAGTTAGCACTTAACGGTGTGCCACTATTCCAAGCACTTCATAAATACTACCTTCCTTAATCCTCACAACCGCCTTGTGAGACTGAGTATTATTAGGATCCTCACTTCATGAATGAAGGATAGAAATGATACCAGGTCGCTAAGTTAGAATGGCAAAGCTGGTGGGTTCACAGAAGCACCCTGACTTCAGATTCTGTCTTTTTAAGGACTGTGTTTCCTGGATCAGAAAATGAGAGTGGAGAAATAAAAAAAGTGCTGTGTACCAATAATTAAATATCTAATGGCGCAATTGCAGATACTGGGGTGTAGGTTGGTGGTGGTAGTAAAATTTCATGATGGGAAAGATGTCATTGGGTAGGTAGCCACTTACTATTGCTCACTTCTCAGAATAGCTTGGAATGGCAAAGTGGCTTCTTTGCCAGATGGTGGAGGCAGGTGTTGATCAGCAAACATTCACAGGCATTTCCTATGTGCCAATCAGTGAGTTAAGTATACAGAAAAGCATAGGATGCTCTCCTGCCCTTAAGCCTGATACAATCTTTGCCTTAGAAAGGAAACAGATGAGCAGGCAGTGATTTCTCAACATGCTACAAGTCATAGTAGTTCCATAAAACCATGGCAGGTGGGGATACAGAAGAGAGAACCTGCCTGGGACATGTGTATGCACGTGTGTGTCTATGTCTTAGGCAAAACTTCAGAGAGGACACACCAAGGAAGCCGAATCTGGAAGGATGAATGAGAGTTTGATGGAAGAGGGATAGAAGTGTTTCTGGCAAAGAGAACGTTGTGAGAGAAAGCAGTGTTGTAAGAGGGCAGGAAGTGTTTGGGAAAGAGAAGTTTAGTTTGGCTGTGTGTCCAGAATGATGGTTGGCACATAGTGGATGCTTCAACGTTTTGAATGAATGAGTGAAAAGATAAATGAATGGCATTAGTGGCAGAGGAGATTAAGGGGGATCATTGATGAAGGTCCTGGTAGGCATGGCCATAGAGCGTGGTCTTTATCTTGTAGGCAATGTTTTTTGAACAAAGGAAAAATCTAATCAGATTTATGGATGAGAAAAGCCATTCTTGCAGCTGTTTTGAGGGTGGAATTGAAGTGGTGAACTTTGCAGTGGTCTAAGTAAAAGAGGCAGTGGGGGATCAAGAGGAGGAAAAAGATTTGAAACTCACTTGTGGGGGAAGAATTCAAAAGAGGGCAGGGAAAACAGAGAGTGAGGGGAGGGGGTGGAAGTCACAAGCAGTGCTCGATCTCCTTAAGTATTGGTTGTAATGTATGGCCCAGAGCATTTGACACTTGACCAGTGTCTTACATATGGACCCATGGTAAACAAAATCTTCCACTGGGCTTATACTGTGTCACGTGTCACCAGTTATCTATCAAACAGGAAGCCTTAATTGGAGATGATTTAGAAAAGTGGCAAAGTCAGTATTGACAAAATACCAAGAAATTGACAGCATGTGAGTGAGTGAGTGTGTGTGTGTTTAAGGTTGGAACACTTAAGAAATGTATTTTGGCAGAAGAGGAGGAACAAGGAGTCTGGGGGAAATAAAACTTTTTTTTTTTTTTTACCAGAACTTAGTGCTGGAGTTCATTTATAGGAAAGTGGAGTTTCTATGGAGAGAACAGGGGCCTCTTTCTCAGAGGTCTTGCTCCATCCAGCTTGCTGGGTTTTGGCAGTAGGTGAGGAAGGGCTAATACTGGGAAGGGGAGCCTTTGTGGGATGAGCGGCATCACTATTGACTAAACGTGGTCCATTGCTCTCAGATTTTTACTATCCCCATGTGTTCTTCCTTTCAAACTGGCAGCTACAAGCAGCAAAAGGAAATTGGAGCCTGTGTGATTTTTGCCTCACTGGTTTGAGCTTTGACTTTATTTATGTCTTTAATTTTCCATTTAGCAGATAATTGTTGCTTTGCATTCTGTTTCATGAAATGTCCTGGAAGTGAAATTAGATTCTGCCCTTGGATATACATCTCTGATTCCTGTTGACAGTCCCCATGATATCGTCCTTTAAGCTGAGCTCTTTTCAAAGCAGATCAAGCTTCCACGCAAGGAGTTTCTCACTGTCTTCTTTCTCTTCCATTGCAGGGATTTTTTGGAACTACTGCAAATGGTTCACCAGTCTCTTCCAGTCTTGATCCTTTCACACCTGGCTAAATCTTCAAGCAGTGAGCCATGAGGAAGACTGTTCTACAGGAGAAGAAACACGGGCTTTGTGTTGGCCGTCTTGCTCTGCCACTTGGGTGTGAAGTGACATTGGGAAATTACTTAACCATTATGGCCTCTGTAAAATGGGAATACAAAGGAACTTCTTCCAAAGATCATTGCAATGATTTAAAATGTGATGCCTGAATAATGAAAACATGCCTAGAACCTCGTGTACAGTTAGTAAATACCAATTATTGTCAATTTTATAACTTTTTGATTGACAAAGGCTTCGGACAAAGGAGAGGGCATTGGGGGCTTGGTATTTTCATGAAAGATTTCTTGGAGGTTGCTTTTCTGCAAACATTGAATTAAAAGAAGCCTTCTTTGGAGAAGAGACACTTCATTTAGATCTTGAAGGATGAAAAGATTTAGCTGGACACAGATGACTCCTTGGCTTGGGCTGACATATTGAAGGCTCTATCTGGCCACTGGGTGCTGAGAGGTGTCAGATGTATATCTGTTCTCCCCTGGAAAATAATTTCTGCTGCCAATGCTATGCAGCTTAGCATGCTCTTCTGAGTGAAGCTTGCAGGGTTGAAGCTACACTTCTGTCTTTACCTACACCATCTCCTTCTTCTCTCATCACATATCTTCTCTTGATAGGTTTCTCCCCATCTTCTCTCAGTGGGCTCAAACACTAAACTCTTGGGCCTTAAAATGTGGATATGAATTGTATAGTTCATTTTTGCCATCCCTTAGAGTTGTCCGATGCTTTTTTTTTTTTGAGACGGAATCTCACTCTGTCACCCAGGCTGGAGTGCAGTGGTGTGATCTCAGCTCACTGCAACCTCTGCCTTCCAGGTTTGAGTGGTTCTCTTGTCTCAGCCTCCCAAGTAGCTGGGATCGCAGGTGCCCGCCACCACACCCAGCTAATTTTTGTATTTTTAGTAGAGACATAGTTTCATCATGTTGGCCAGGCTGGTCTCAAACTCCTGATCTCAGGTGATCTACCCGCCTTGGCCTCCCAAAGTGCTGGGATTACAGGCATGAGCCACCGGCCCAGCCTGAATGGTTTTTAAATTGTTCCCTCCTCTCCCCTTTCCTCTTTTCCTATTTCCTTTTCCCTCTTCCCTTCCATCCTTTCTGTCATGATGATCATTTGAATATAATTACCACATCTGGCTTTAAATTCCAACTCTGCCCCTTAAAAACCATAAGCAAAATTTTCATATCTCCAATCATCTGTTTCTTTCTCTGTAAAACGAGAAATATAATTATATACATAGGAATCTCAGGATGATTAAATATACTAATAAATGTCAGGCATCCGTCAGCATTTCTGACCTGGAATAAAAGCTCAACAAATGCCTTTTTTAGTTACAAGTCAGCAAGCATTTGTTTGATGAAAAAATATATATGCATGTTTAATATACACACATATATACATATGCATATGGCAATCATATAAATATATAAAAATATATATAAATATAATTAGAAGGGTGCAGAAGACAATTTGGAGTTACTGAGATCATTGAGGTCCCAAGCAAGAAGCTCCAGCGAACAGAACCTCCATGGGTTTGCTCATCCTGTACCCTCCCCCGTAATGACATTTTTACTTATACCATTTCTTTTAAAAATGCTACGGATGCTGCATGGCCTCAGTTAGCATTGCTGCATTGTCTAAATCTCTTCTCCTGCTCCTCCTTCTCACTACAGTGCCCAGTACTATGCCTGCAAGCAACAGAAATCTCATACAGATTTCCACAACTGCATACATTGAGACAAAAATAAATTCCTAATTCTGCCACTTATAAAGTAGTTGTCAAATTGTAGAAGACTTTATTCCATCGTATCAGTTAAAAGGCTGACAGGAACCACATTCTCCAGCATTTGCTAGTACAACTGTCAATGCTGCCCCACCCTGCACGAGGACTGTGGTGGTTCAGTGAAAGAACAATCAGAGACCCTTTAAAGTAAATGGTGAGATCAGATCAAAATCAACTGCGGGGGAATAACCCACATTTTTTGTGAATTAATTTATAATCATCAATAAGATACATGCCATATGTAGGAAATAGTCCCTTTTCTACTTTGTTCACTGCTGTATCCTTTGTGGACTGCGCAGTCCTCAGCACTCAAAGGTCTGTCATAAATACTAGCAAATGAGCGAATGAAGGAATGAATGGGTAGCCGAAGGAAAATAAGCTGGCTTAAACAGCTACAATTTATTGAGTGCTTATTTGCGTGCCAGAAACTTAACATACATTATTTAACCCAAAAAACATTATGGTAGACTCTGTCATTATTTTCATTTTTCCCAATGAGGAAATTAAAGTTTAGAGAAGTTTGATCCCTATGCCAAGGCCACACAACCCGGTCTGGTGGTTTTAACCATCAGAATGCACAATTAAATGCCTTGTTTTGCTCTCACCAAATGGTAAAAGAAAAAATTAAAACTTCAACGTTGCAATTTAGTCTGAAAATGATTAAAATCTTCAGTGGTTCCTGAGGTGGGATATGGTTTCATAGTCCATAGGGTTCTGCCTCAGTTTCTCCATTTGTAAAGTGGAAATAATGAAGCCTGCATCCTCTCTGGGAGGTTATGAGATTTAATTAGGGCAATGGTTATAAAGATGCTTTGAAGTTAGAAAGTGCTTATTAATATCAGGGCTCATGACTATGTTTCCAAATAGGATATCCTTGTCTTTAAAGCCAGTTGCCTGGGATGAGCCCCAAAGGCCCTCCCGGAGGGAATGGTAGGAAACATTAGCCTTGGATGCCTAATTCAGCCCATATGGTTTTACAGCAATTCCATAAGTAAAGAGGAGAGGGAATGATCCCATCTCTTTAACGTTCAAGTGTGGGAACATTAAGAGTTTGCTCCTTAATGATTATAACATTTAGGAATGTTGGCACCTTTTCTTCCTGACTTCACGTTATGAAACTCGGGGAGTGTTGAGTAACAGGATGTATGTTCATGCCATTTTCAGTTTCTATGGGGGTTCATTTTGGGAAACCTTCCTTCAAGCAAGAGCTTCAGTGGTTAGACATGGAACGGCCCTTTAACCTCAGGGCTATTGCCTCCAACGTGGTGCAAAGGTCCTAGTTTGTGGAGTAACAGTTGGATCCGGTTCCTCATCAGTTAGGAGTCATTGTTTGCAAATGTGTTCCCCGATGGAAAAGGATTAGATCCTGGACAGTAGGGGAACATTATGTTCATATTGCAAAATCTTGGTACAATCTAGTCTTGGGCTGATGGGGGGATTTGATGAAGCATTCTTCTTCTTGGCTGAAAATGTCATCGTAGGGCTCAGTATACTGCCATATCCTGTCCCTTCCCCCTGACACACTCCCATGCACACTGCAAGGCAAAAATTAAATACATCTTTTTGGTTCTGTTGCAGTTGCCTCGGGGCTATGGGAAGACCAAGGGTTCAGATCAGAAGACTGATTTTACCTCGCTAATGTGTTACTTGAGCCGGTTGTTTTAAATCTGTAGCTTAAGTTTTCTTACCTGATTTGGTAACCATGGTGTGTAATACTTTTTGTCACCCAGGGTTTTCATAATTATCAAATGAGTCTATAGGTCTGCTTCTATCTATCTGTCTACTGATCAATAAAGAAATGGGAGGCAGTCTAGCATGAAGGCTATGATATAGATTTGAATGCTGTGTGGACTTAGGAAAGTTACTTAACCTTTGTAAGTCTCAGTTTCTTCCTCTGAGAAAGAGAGATAAAAAAGACAATACCTGTCTCAGAATGTTGCAAAAATTAAATGAGATGATCTATGTTGAAGGACATAGCACAAAACTTGGCACATGATAAGCTTTTAATAAATATTAGCTATAGTCATTATCCTCATTGTTAGACGAAGCATTAGAAATGATAAGATTCTATACATACAGAAAGCATTAGTGTTTAAATCTGCTCTCTATTTTGGTAAAGAGCAATTCTGAGGATTACCAATTGCTCCTTGGGAAAATGAATTATTCACCAGGTTATTGGCTTCAGCACATTTCATCCGCAGCAGGAACAAGAGAAGTGAAAAATCTGCTGGCTGCAGCTGTGGCCACTTACAGGGGTGCACTTGAGGAAACTCAGCTCAGTGAGAACCTGATTGTCATTGCTTCTTGTGAGGTCAATGTCTTTTGCAGATTAGGATCAATGTTAAAAAGATGCTAGAAAATGAATCTTCACATATTGAATCTTTTCTTATTTTTTCTTTATAAATGTACAAATATGTTCATCCAGAAACTGGGATGTAAAACACACTGGGAAACATAACCAATAGTTTCAGTCACTGCTTCAATAGGAAAACAGTGAGTGTGCTGATAAGATAAACCAAAATTGCAGAAGAGCTAGGTTTACCTTTTCCATGTGGTATCCTGATATCTAGAGGAAGTAATGCATGCCAATAGAACATCAGAATCACCTATGTGGATCCTTAATAAATATGCAAGGGTCCAGCTATTCCCCTTAAGCTTCGGATTTGTAGGTCTAGGGCAAAGGGCAGGATGTTTGTGCTTTTGTTTGTTGCAACTCCATGTATGATACTTACATGAGAAACACTGAAAGGGAAGAAAATAGCATCTTAACTGAACAGAACTCAATCGCTAACTGAATAGTTCAACTCTTAATATTTTGCCTTGACTATATCTCCATTTGATTGTGCAGATCTTGTTTTCTAACTCTTATTTTAAAACTGAGTTTTCTTTCCGTATCAGCCTATCTGAGTTACAGAGAAGGAAATGTGGTTGTGGAAAGGGAACAGGTGGTGGGAACATAGAGATGGAACAAACAGAGAACCCTGATTAGAATACACAGACTACTTTAAAGAAAGTGAAACAAGATTAAATTTTTGAAACCAAAAAGAGGCAAGGAATTTTGAAGAGATAGTTTTCAGATAATGAATATGCAGCTACTGAATTATGAAAGTCTGTTACTTTACTCAGTTGCGATTAGTAAGATAAAATCTGCTTAAAATAAAACACATAAATGCATATTCCCAAAGCGTTTTCAATAAAAAGAACAGAGGAATCAGAGTCTATAAATGTGATTTCCCTGCAGAACCCAGTGGGCTGTCTGTTTACAGGTATCGTTGACAGTCTCCAAGATGGCTTTATCAACACTGCTCACTTCAAAAGGTGGAGTCTTAAATCTAGACTGACATTAGTGATTTTTTTAATAGAATGTGGCAGAAATGGCATTCTGGGACTTTCAAGGCTAGGTCATAACAAGTCTTACAGTGTCTGCCTGAATCTCTCAGAATACTCACTTCTGGGAAGCCTCAGAACCCAGCTGCCATGCCAGGAGAAACCCAAGTGACATGGAGATGACATGTGTCGTTTCTCTGGTTGACAGTCTCAGATGAACAGCTAAACTCTGCCACAACAGCCACATGAATGAGCCATTTTGAATGTTTCTGTTCAACCTAGCCCTTGGGTGACTGTAGCCATGCCAGCATTCCAGCCAACACCATGTGGACCAGAAGAATCACCCAATCAACTTCTGGAATTATGAGAGAGAATTAACTACTTTTCTAAGCTATGAAGTTTGGGGCTGGTTGTTAATGCAGCTATAGATTATCTCACTATCCTACATTTGCAAGTAATGGGGAGATATGAAATTGGTTGATTTTGCATATTTATCGCTATCCACACAAGCAGCCAGCCAGCCAGCCAGTTGCTCTTCCACCCACCATCCTATCTAAACAACTATTTCTTAAGAACTTACTGTACATCTACTATGAAAAGGGAAATGGGAGACACAATTTTATTCTTTCATATTATTTAGAATTTACTATTGCCAGATATTGATCAAAGAGCTGTGGACAGACAGGCAGGCAAATGAGTTGAAATCAAGGGAATAAGACAGATATGGTACCTGTTCACACTCCAGTGGAGGTGGGGGGCGGGGGTGAAGAGCACAAAAATGTTTAAATAAATAACTGATGTCATTTAAAAGAGTGCTACAAAGGAAATACAATATAGCTATGGGATAAAGGTTGCCTAAGGTACCAGCTAAGTGTGCCAGTTGTGCAAAGGATTGTTGAAGAAGGGTGCTCTAAGAAGTGACATTGAATGGCAAAAAGACAGCTGTGTAAAGAACTGGGGTACAGGACACACTTTTAAAAAGAATAAACAGAATAAAGTTCTCGAAAAGGGAATAAGGTTGGTATGGAGGAGAAACAGAAAAAATGCCAGCATGGTTGACTCATTTTAATAAGGACAATGGGAGAAGAAAGCATGAAGTAAGAGGGAATACGACCATGTAGAAATAAAATTCAGAATATACCAGGGAGAGCTTGTTCGATTTTAAGCAAGAGAGAAATATGATTTGAATGTGTTTCCAGAAGATTATTCTCGTGACTGGATGAAGAATGAACTGTTAAGCAGCCAGAAGTGAAGCAGGGAGTTGGCTAGGAGGCTCTTGCAGTGGTCTAGGAGAAACTTGGTGGTAACCTGCACCAGCTGGTAGCAGTGGAGGTTGCCAAAAATGATCCCACTCAGAGTGTATCTTGGAGGCAGAATCAACAGTACTTGCTGATGGTTTGAATGTGAAGTATTAGCAAGAATGAAGGATGATTTCTGGTTTTATGGCCTGGGCAACTGAGTGAATAGTACTATTATTAAAGGAGATAGGATAGATGAGAGAGAAGCAAATGTGAAGTGGAGGTGGGAGAGTTCTGCTTTGGCCTTAGTAAATTTAAGATCAGTAGGCATGCTAATGAAGGTGTTCAGTAAACAGTTGGAAACACAAGTCTGATAATCAAGAGAGAATTCTCAACTAGAGTAGTCAGTGCACAGATTTTATTTAAAGCCATGGATGTGTTCCCCTACAGAGACGGCAGAGTGAGTAAAAGTCAAGCCAAGCACATTACTACGTTTAAAAGTTGTGAACAAGAGGAGGACCCAGCAAAGGAGATTCAGAAGGATTCGCCAGGTAAGCAAAAGCAGAACTAGGAGAATGTGTGGTCACAGAACCAAATGAAAAAAAAAAAGTTTCAGAAAGGGAGGTGTGCACAATTGTCAAACAAGGCTTAGAAGTCAGTAACCTGGCAGCCATTGAATTGGGCAAGATGGAGGATGTTGATGAGCTTCACAAAAGTAGTTTTATTGATGTGGTGGAGACAAAATCTGATAGAAGCATGTTAAAGAGAGAAAGAGGCGTCAGGAGTTGGAGACAGAATAGTCGACCCTCACTAAATTTGTCTGTAAAGAGAAAAAACTAAGGCAGTTGTTGGAGGTAGACATGAGGTTAAGGAAGCTTTTTTTTTTCTTTTAAGATAGAAGAATATATTTATATATCAGTATACTTATATTTTAATTAATGATCTCACATGAGGGATAAATTACTACTTTAACAGATAGGTAAAAATCATGTAACACAAAATTAGAAAAGTTAGAAATCTGTTTTGGAACTTATGAAAACTTGACTTAGATTTAAAGGGCCTTCATTGATCATATCTGTGTAGTAGGAGGTACTGATTTTTTCCCCTGCCTTTCCAACATTCAGACATATGCACCTATATGTACACCAATAAGAGGGAAGAACCACTGATATAGGAGACCTATGAGTTCATTCAAAATGCAAAATCTTTGAGTATATAAGAGAGGATACAGTATCTGGCTTAGAAGCAGGAACTGTTCGTGTATACTAACAGGTAGGGATTGTTTCTGCCTTTCTCACTGTTGATCTGAATGGCTCCATTCAGCCTGGGCCAATTCTAATGCCCCATACTCTGGGCTTTTCTGATTTGTCCAGGGATGAGCACAAGGCCTAAGTCAGGCCAATCAGCATCTCTCTCTGGGGTTAAAATAGGAGCTGAAGGAGGAGATGTGTTCATCTCTGCCTTAGAATGTGCTTCCAGATCAGCCTCTGGCATGGTCTGTGTTGCACGGAAGATGCTTATCTCAGTAGAAGGTGATGAAGTCAGCACATCGATAGAAGCATAGTTGAGAGCTGAAAGGAGAGAAAGCCCTGACAGGTTTTTTGCTCTGGCAGAAACCCATCATACAGCTTACACCCATCTCCCCCACATTCTGTGTTTTAGAGGAAACAGTAAGTTCCTGTCTTTTACATAAACTAATTCTAGTTAGTTTTCTATTGCTTGAGACTTAAGAATCTTGATTAACAGCCCATGCCATGAAGAGACAACTCCTAGCCCATGTAGAAACAGCTACCCTTCCCAACCTAATGGTGATCATTACTTCTGCAGTGAATGCCTTAAGTATGTGAGAGTCACTATTCCTACTGACAGGTTTACTGGGATAGTCCAATCTGACATTTCTTTTAGGCTCATTTAAAGCTGTCATCTGTATCTGATATTTTGATTTGAATTAGGAAATTCTATCTGAAAACCACCAACAACCACAAGGCTATGGCTAAGAGACAGCAGCATCAGCACTGGGTAAGTGTCGCAAAGGAAAATCAACAGCTCTCTCCCCCCTTGATATTTTATTCACGTTCAGGACTGGACAGAGACGGTGGAAGCTAGTCATCTAAACTGGTCTGGGAAAGTAGAAATTTCTTGACTTGGTGTCATAGTCATTTTGGGCCGCCATACCAAATTACCATCAACCGTGTGGCTTAAATAATAAACTTTTATTTGTCACAGTTACGGAGGCTAATAATCCAAGATCAGGGTACCAGCATCAGCAAGTTCTGGTAGGGGCCCTTTCAGGTTGCAGATTGCTGACTTCTCACGGTCTTCACAGGGTGGCGAGCTAGAGAGCTCTCGTGGGGCCTTTTTTATAAGGGCACTAATCCCACTCATGAGGGCTCCAGCCTCATGATTCAATCATCTTCCAAAGGCCTCATCTCCTAATACTGTCACGGTAAAGGTTTCGACATACGAATTTTAGGGTGACACAAGTGCTTAGTCTATAACACTTAGCCCGAGTGCCTGAGTGTGTGTGAGTTTGTCTCTAAGTCAGGGGTGAGTGTAGGTCCTAAAATCACACCCAGTGTCATTGTATAGGTGTCCGAAGGGAACAAGCTGTCTGGAGATTAGGGTAATGCCAGCCAGCCTTCACCTTAGTGCTCACGGTAAACTCTCATTTCACTCTGGCCTAATCAGTACAAGAAAAAAAGTTCTTTTATCCACCCTTACGGTTAGGAAAGTTAAGGGTAACTTTTTAACAGAAAAATGGGAGCCGGTACTTGTTTTTAAAGGGTAGCGTGGCAGGCACATTTCTGGAGTAGCCAGCTGTCAGAGCGGCCATGGTTGGGCAGCCCAGCTGTGAACTTAGGGATCATCTTCTAAAATCAAGTCATCAGATCCTGGTTTCCTCTAGTCTTCCTAGGTCAGAATCTGACCCGGCCCAAATCTGATCTCTCAGCACTGTTCATCTTTTGCATCCTTGAAAATCTATATTGTATCTTTCTTTATACATCAAGCTGTTTTCCACCATGCATTTGCATTGGAATTCAGCTCCCAGTTAGCGTCCCACTCAGCTCTCTGTGAAATTTATCTGGCTGACTTCTGGTGACCTTTTGTTATTCCCCCCTAATGTCTCACCTCTGCCACCAATTCTTCTTTCCTGCCTTTCCCTTGGTTTTGTGCTTTTCTCTAGGTTTCCATGAAACTTCTTCATGTTTTAATATGATCATTTGCTTATAGAGTTGTCTTCAGATGTTTGGCCTTGATGAGGAGAAACTAAGGAAAAATGGATTTTTTTTCTGAGTAGTTTGTGCCCCATGTTCCCAGACTCAGGAGGGGCACTAATGTCAGCCTATTGGGTGATTATGTTTCTGAAAATGCAACGTTGAGGTGCACTCCTGTGGATAAGAGCAGAGATCCGTGTGTGTTCCAATTTGCAGTCACCTTGGGAGTAGGCAACTCCCCAGAGTGGCAAGTGAGGACTTGGGAGTGAGTATGCTTCTGGACTCTGAGAAAAATGACTTCTTTTATGGATATTGGGTGCAAGGAGGGGTCACGGTCTGGCTGCATTTAAATGCAATGGATTAAACTAGAGAGGTTCCAGGGGCAAGAGCATGCTATGTCTGGCCCCATGGAGAGAAGCTAGGAGTGCAATGACAAGCCAGCCCAGCACTGGCCAGGGAAGGCCAGAGCAGGATCACGCTTATCCTGTTGTTAAAATTCCCTCCTAGTGTCCCTGAGTCTTAAAAAAAAAAACTTAAGAAACAATTACATTTGGTTGTTTTTTCTGCTGTGTGGAATTAAAGAGGAAGACGTGGTGCATGCATTGTATGAAGCAAGGAAGGAGTGAGCTGAGGCATCCTCCAAGGCCAGACGGGGCTGTAGCAGCAGTGGCCACCAGTGGAAAGCCTGGAGTCTGTGCCCACAGGAGCAGTTGTCTCTCAAGGATCCCCAGTAGCAACCCGGAGGCAGGAGGAGACATATATGAGCATTCTGTTCTTTCACATATACAAGACAGCCCTGGAAATGTTAATTTCTGCAGTAAAGTGGTTGGGAGTCTGTTCCACCATAATTTGGGTTACTAGATTATGGATTCAATTTATTGATTTAAATCAGTGGCTCTCAACTGGGGGTGTCTTGAAATATCTCCTCAGGGACAATTGGCTATGTCTGGAGACACTGTTGGATAAGGGTGGGGATGTTATTGGCATCTATTGGCTAAAGGCTGCTAAATACCTACAAAGTATAGGAAAGCACCCCTGGCCTCAACAAAGAATTATACAATGCAAATGCCAATTATGCTGACAAACAGTTCCTGACTTAAAAGAAACTGAACAAAGAGAGCACTGGAATCAAAGAAGTTCCAGCTCCCTTCCATCCAGCTACTCTGATGACTGGTTGTGCCCCCCTCTGCAATCCCTCATGGGCTGCAGGAGAGGCAGCTTTCTCAGTTTCTGCAGGAATGCAGCTTCTTCATGGCAGAGCTGAACACAGAACCTGCCAAGGAGAGATGCAACCTTGTTTACATTCTTGCTGGCAGCGAATGAAGAAGCTGCTGTGTACTTGAGCTATTATCTAAACCAAAAATAACACATGAAAATGATTAATTTCATCTAAAAATAAGCAGGCGCTATGCTATGTCAGCCATGATAATCAGACTCTGAGCTGATTGTACTGCAGCACTGGAGTGGAACTTGGGAACAAAGGGAGAAACAAATTTGAGCTTGTAGTAATCATCTCCTGCTGCCTTTTCTTTTCTTCCTTCTCTTTCTTCTCTTTTCTCTTCCTACTTTGTTGTTATTTTTTCTTCTCTTTCTTTTCTCCACGTTTTCCTTGTTCTCTGTAGTTTCTTCCTCCTCTCTTCTTCTCCCTTCTTTTTAAAACACTCCCCACCCTTATTTCATTATCACCAGTGTTACCCTCATACTGCTGTGGATTCATCCCCATCGCTTAGAGCACAGTCTCCTTCAGCAGTACCTGTCTCTACTTGTGGCACATAATGTAACATTAGGGGGTAAGTAAAATGATCATTAATTGCTAAGGATCAAAATTATTTTGATGTTTTAATTAAAAAAATTACTGCATAAAATCTATTATTGCATGAATATTGGTGCCTAATCATAATAAGACCAAAGGTAGGTATTTAAGCCAGAAAAATATTACAATTCCTAAAAAAATGACACTGGCTTACCTTAGGAAAGACTATATGCAGTTGCTGAAAATTGACCATTTTGACTTACAAAAATGATAACTTCACATGATTTCACCTAATAGAATAAAATTCATGTTTCCTAACATATTCAAAGTCCTTTACAATCTGGCCCCAAGTTATCTTCCAATTCTGAATTTACATTTTTCCCTTAGATAAAATATCTGTCTTAATAGATCACTAAATTTTTTTTTCTTAAATTTATTTTACTTTTGGTGCATACTATATCTGGCATTTCTCCCTATGTTATCCCTCCCCACCCCCGGTTGTCTCTCCCCTAACCCCCTAACCGTCCCTGTGTGTGATGCTGCTCTCCCTGAGTCCACGTGTTCTCGTTGTTCAACACCCACCTGTGAGTGAGAACATACAGTGCTTGGCTTTCTGTTCCTGGGTTAGTTTGCTGAGAATGATGGTTTCCAGATTCATCCAAGTCCCTACAAAGGACACGATCACTGAATATTTATCAAGAGCCAGTTGTAAACTAGGAACTGGAGTAGGTCCTAGTGATGCAGATATGATTGAGATCAACAGTCTATGCTTTAGGGTCTTACTGTTGACAGGAGGAGACAGACACATGGTGTCAGGTAAAAGGTTTTAAGTATTAAGATGTGTTTTTAACTGTGATGTGGTTTTTATTGCTACTTTGAGATATTTGGGGTAGTGTCATGGAGATTTTTGGTCATCACAATGATAAGGAATATCACTGATATTTAGGGAGTGAAAGTTAAGAATACTAAACTTTCTCCAATGCATAAAACAATCCTTTTCAATCACTTGATGAAGAACTAACCCACCCCACTGCCAACGGCAGCCCTATAAGAGGAACTAATGGGGGTTACTACTGTAGCAAAGAGGAACAAAGCAAAGCGGTATCTTGCCAAATTTGGGAGTTCAGGAAAGCCTTGGAGGAGGTAGCATCTGAACTGAGCCTTAAAAGCCGAGGATGATTTGGTTTGCGAAGGTGGGAAGGCCTTCTAGGAAGAGGAAAAACAAGTTATTTCAGGAGTCCTCATCAGCTCAGTCTCTTGTTGGCTTCTCACTTGGCTCCTGCTGTGTGATGACTTTGTATGCATCTCCCTCTCTCTAAGGGAGATTTCATCTGTCTGCAGAAATTGTTCTCGTCCTTCAATAAGTGGCTTATGTCCTATTTCCTTTATAAAATCCCCTTATTGACTCAATTGAGGGTGATTTCCTCCCAGGCCTTTTGATCCCAATGATGCTCATTGCTTTCGTACTTTTCTTTCCTTCCCTCCCTGGTTGTAATTTTTTTGAAAGGAGAGAGCTGTTATCCATTTTTCTTTTTGCATGTGGTAAGTGACATCTAACAAATAATATTTTATTTGTCTTACAATATCTTATATTAGCAAGACTTTGTTGTTTTTTAAAGATTAAAAACATATCAAATTTTCTCCTCAGAATGGCTCAATTGGGCAGTTTCACAGGTACCTTAATCCTATCATGTAGGTCAATGATTTTCAGCTGGGGACAATTTTCTCGTCCAGGGGCTATTTGGTAGTGTCTGGGGACATTTTTTTATTATCATGTGGGAAAGATGCTACTGGTATCTAGTGTATAAGGGCCAGAAATGCTACTACGTCTTCTACAATACAAAGGACACTTTCCTGCAATAAAGAATGATATGATGTGAAATATCAACAGTGCTGAGGTTGAGAAACATCGATGTAGGTCAAGAAATGCAAGTGACTTACTGAAGGCTGTGCGGGACAGTGATGACAGATCAACCAAAACTTAGGACAGCCGGACAGTGAAGAAGCGAAGAAATGATGCACTATGGAGCCAGGTCATCTGGCTTCCAGTTTGGCCTGCTTACCACAAAGTTCCTGACTTTCATCTCACATTCCTGCCTTGTCCTCCATCGGTCCTTCTTGCCACAGCTCGAGTCACCAATTGCCAAGCTGCTTTATTTTGTGAACATTCTTTAACGTATTTCCTTTAACCTCTTAAACCTCAGTTTCTCTATCTAGTCATAACTTAATAAAATTGGCAGCCTAGAATAGTAGACAGAATAACAGTGAAGGCATACATGTAGAGGTGGAGGTGATGTTTACCGTTAACACACTACGCACTGGGCTCAGTTCTATGCAAGTTCTAGGTATTAAGTCACTTACCCCTCACCATAGCCATTACCAGAGCTAAGAGGGGTCTAGAATCAGGCACTCAACAGGGTCATACTCCTTCTGAAACCTATAGGAAAATCGTTCTTTGACCCTTCTCAGCTTCTGGTAATGGCTATGGTGAGGGGTAAGTGACTTAATACCTAGAACTTGCATAGAACTGAGCCCAGCAGGCATTGTGTTAATGGTAAATATCACATCCACCTGTCCATGTATGCCTTCACTGCTATTCTGTCAACTATTCTATGATACCAATAGTGACCATAGTGAGGTAGGAACTACTATTAGTCCCATTTTATAGATAAGAAAACTGAGCCACAGGGAGGTTAATTAACTGAAAGGATCACCACTAGTTAGGTGGTGTAACTGAGACTGGAACTCTGAATCCAGGTGCTTGGTCACTCACTATATATACCACATACTACACGTTACTATCTGGGCACCACATTCTGCTCCCCCACACCCCCCTGCTATTAAATGCTTGCATGCTGCTGTGGGGGAGATGGTGCCTGGCTCAGGACCCACGCTTCTGCTTTCTGTACCCTCCTTTTGGCCTACGTTGAGTCTCCAACTGCCAGGTTATTTCTCGTTGGTCTCTGTATCGGTAAGACCCAAGTTGTAACCAGATGCAGTGTTTCAAAAGATAAGCAACGCAAAGCAGCTGGCTTAGACTCACTCAGCTGACCACAGAGGCTTTCAGAACATACTTGCTTCCTAGCAGGGGGCATCTGTAAACCCTACTACAAACTAGATGGCTTAAAACGACAGAAATTGTATTGCCTCACAGTTCTGGAGACTGGAAGTCTAGAATCAGGCACTCAACAGGGTCATACCCCTTCTGAAACCTATAGGGGAATCCTTCTTTGATCCTTCTTAGCTTCTGGTAATGCCCAGCAATCTTTGGTGTTCCTTGACTTTTGGATGCATCACTCCATGTGTGCTCTCTCTCTCACAGGACACTCCCTTTGCACGTGTCTCCATCTGTGTTTTCACATGGTGCTCTCCCTGTGTGTGTCTCTGTGTGCTCTCCTCTTCCTATGAGGATACCAGTTGTATTGGGTTAGGGGCCCATGTCGGTTGAACCTCACTAAACTAATTACATCTGCAATGACCTTATTTCCAAATAAGGTCACATTCTAAAGTATTGGGGGGTTAAGATTTCAACATATCTTTTGGGGAGGGGAAGAGGAGGAGTGGGAGATACAGTTCAACCCATAACTCAAGGCAAACATCTTTGTCTCTGTCAATTTCATGGAAGCTGGGCTCTGCTCAGGGCTTGGCCACCTCTGAGCCTCATTCTGTCTTCCTTAGGCTCTTTTTGGAGGATAGATACTTCCTTTGCAGCTCCTTAATCTTCAAGGAAATGAGGTATCACATGTCCTTGTCAGAATCCCCCGCTATTTCATACGTTAGTTGATCCAAATAAATGAGCTCTTGAATAAATACCATCTGGCCCTGCTGAGTCACTTTCTCAGTGGCCCTGTCTCTGCCTCCCATCAGGGGCATCTGTCTCTATCGATGTCACGATTACCAGACTTCGTGGGTAGAGCACAGCTTCCTTCCCTCTTGGATCCCTGCATCGCAGTCCTGAGAGGTACCCCCAGTAGGTTATGACCCAGCTCTCTCAAATGTAATGCTGCTTCTGAGTGTCCCTAAAAATAATGTTATAAAGGAGATTCTTTCTTCTTTTTTCTTGTCTTCTTTTATTAAAATATATGCTTGTAAGTAAAACAAAGCCTTTTACTTGTTACAACAACTTTCATGAAAGGTAAAACAGAAAAAATATTCAGCCTTATTCTCCCCCCTGGCTAACAGAAGTGTCAGAAACTTCGTATCTCATTTTTAGTCAGATGCATGCATATTTTTTACATTAATTGCAGTATATATACAATGTTCTCTGTTCTACCTTTCTACTTTCATATTATTTTTAAAGGGATTTGTACGTTACAACATGGTCATTTTAATGACTACAAGATATTTCCCTTGGGTTAGTTTACCATAATTTAATACATCAAAATATATTATCAGACATTTAGAATTTGGGAACTTTTTTGTTACTTTGAATAACACACTGTAAATATCTTGCAATGAATTTCTTTGTACAAGTTTGTTGTTGTTTTGCTTTTAATTTATGCCTTTAGATGAAGCCAGGAGAATTCCTTTGTCAAAAGGCATGATTAGATTGGCTCTTTATTTACTAATTTGGTTTCCAAAATAATTTTTCCAATGTGTGTGTGTTTCTTTTTCCCTACAGTCTTACTAGCACTGAGCTTTGTAATTTTAAATGTTCTCTAAAATTGTTTTAGTGGGTATAAACCAGGTACTTTAATAGTCTTAATTTGCCTGTCTTTGGTTAGCAGTGAGAACAAACACCTTTACACCGCATCTTATTGTGTAACACTCCCGATGCATGTAAAAACTATTAGCCATTGCTTCCTCAGACCCAGGTTATCTCTGGCAATGAACCTTTTGCTAGCAAGCCACACCTTCAACAAGAATAAGCAACATGTCTCCCAGACTCCTCTTCATGTTTCTGCCCTTCTAGTGAGCTATTTAGGAGCTCAAGTAGCTGTGGGTGGTGGAGTTTCTACACACCTCAGCTCTGTTCTTTCTGTAACCCAGGCTTTTATGGACCACAGGGACAGCAAAGAACAGTTCATATCATTAGCAGATGCTTCATTGGCTGGGGGATAAGAGTGGGGAGGTAATCACTCAAACTCTTTCCTCAATGCTGACTACGGGATGTTATTAGAAAAAGCAGATGGGATATGGATGGTTTAAATCAGGAAGCTGAGACTCTAGTGTTAAGTGTCCCCAAATACACTAGCATCAAAGGCAGACCTGTAGGTCTCAGTAAACTATATTATGGATACCAACATATAATGAAGTTTTACTGGGAAGCAGAAGAAATAAAAAGAGAAGGAAGATGTGAAGGAAGGATTTAGGCATCTATTGGACACTTGGCTATACCAGGGGTCAGCAGGCATTCTATGAAGGTCCCATAGTGAATATTTTAGGTTGCAGGCCAGCTGGTCTGTCACAAGTACCCAGCTTTGCAACAGTAGCACAAAAGCAGCCCGAGATGATACTTAAATAAATGGGTGTGGCTGTGTCCTAAACTGTATTTATGGATACCAAGATTTGAATTTCATCTACTTTTTAATATGTGACAAAATATTACTTATCTTTTGATTTTTTTGTTGACCATTTGAAAATGCAAAAGCCATTTCTGGATCACAGGTCACATAAATAGAAGCAGTGGGCTAGACTGGGCTTAGGAGATGAGGTTTACTGACCTCTAGGCTTTACTATCAGAGAAAAAGAATGGTGTTATAAAGTGGCTTTCAATCTTCTTTTAGCATAGACATTTATAAACTCCTACCTATAAAGTAGATGAAAGTGTCTCTGCTGTGGTTGGGCAGAGGAGAGCCTGGAGGTTGCGCCCTAGCCTCTTCTTCCCCTTTCTCTGCTCCTTCCCACGCCTAAGGCAGCCTCTGGATTATCTCTGCTCCGGCAGGTAGGCTGACTCAGAAATTCTGAGATGGGAGTCTAGTCGTTCCTCTGCTACCCTGAGTACCTTGCATGGGATGGGTTCTCATTAAGCTCATTAACCCAATGAGTGGATGGAGGGCTGTCTAACAATCTTTGAGATCTTGGGCTGGTTCTCTAGCTCACTGGTTTCCGTTTCTTCTTTAGAAGTCAAGTTGGAGATGAAGAGAGAAGGATGGAATGGTCTCTGAAATCTCTTCCAGCTTTTTCAAGATTTTAGGTTGTATATTCTCCAAGATTGGAAAGGTCCTGGCTCATTAAATTTGACAAATACAAGGCATAGTCTTAGCTTTACTCAACTAATTGGTACTTTTTTCCCTCAAATTCTTGCTCCTGAGTTGATTAAACATAATTGAAACTCATATAATAAAAAATGTGGGTGTGGTAATGGGAATGTATTGAAGCTAAATGATCTAGACTTTCTGATTGCACTAATTAAAAAGCATGTTTCTTCAACTGGAAGGTCAGTTCCTTGAAGTTAGAAATGATGTGTTTTTTCTTATTCATATGGCTGATAAGACCCTGAGTGTCACAGATGCTTTAAAAATATTTTTGATGTCAGTGTTAATAATAATGGCTGCCCCTCCAGCCCCTTGCTGGCTCTGCTACAGGCTCACTTTCTCTTCTTCAAATATACTGAGCTCATTTCTACCTTAGAGTATTTGTTTTTTATTTATTTATTTGTTCCTCTGCCTGGAATTCTCTATTCCTAAGTCTTTATACAGTTGGCTATCTTTGTTCATTTAGATCTTAGTTTTCATAGCATTTCCCCAAAAAGGTTTTCCCTAGACACCCTACATAAAAGGGTCATCTCCATTCTCTGTGACTCCCCTGTGTGATAGCCAGCATTTATGGTCACACCCTCATGTAATCCCATCTTTCACTGATCTAGGGTTGGTTTGTTTTGCCACCTGCACATGGCAGAAGCGATAACTTCTAAGATTAGGTTATAAATGACTGCAGCTTCCATCTTGGGTGTTTTCTATCTCTTTTGGGTTACTTGCTATGGGGAAAGCCAAAGTCAGCTCCCGTGTTTTGAGAATGTTAGTGCATCTGATGGAGAGGTCCATGTGGGAAGGATATGAAGTTTCTAGCAACCACCAGTGGAAAACTGAGTCCTGCTAACAACCACAAGTATGAGCTTGGAAGAGGTTCCTTTCCTAGTTTATCTTTTAGATGAGGCTGTAGCCCTTTCCAACAGCTTGAATACAACCTCATGAAAGATCTTGAGCCAGAACCATCCACAGAACCAGTTCCTGATTTCTGACTTACAGAAACTATGCAATAATAAATATTTGCTGTCTTGAACTAAGTTTTGGGGTAGTTTATTGCACAATAGGTAATTAGCATACTCTGAGTTGTTTTTTTCTAATGCTTTACATTTTTCTGAAATTTCCCTATTGACTGATGTAGTGAGTTTGGAAGATGGAATCATAGATAAGTAATTTGCTACACATATTCTAAGTACAATGAGAGAATTATGTTTAAGTACAGACCAGTGGTTCTCAAAAGGTAATCCTTGGGCCAGCAGTTTCAACGTCACTGAAAATGTAATAAAAATGCAAATTCCTGGGCTTCATGCTAGATCTACTGAGTCAGTAACTGGGAATGAGGCCCCCAGACCTGCATTTTAACAAGTTCTTCAAGTTATTCTGATATACACTAACATTGGAGAGCTACTAGTATAGCATTATGGGAGCATGGATGAGGGCTCAGAATGAAAAGTGGGTCCTCAAGGATGACTTCCTGGAGGAGGTTACAAGTGAGCCAAGTATGTAAAGATTATTTAACTCTAAGCCCCTAAGATGAGTATAATATCAGTAGAATTATAGAAGTAAAGAAAATATTGTTGTATCAAAAATTACAAAGGTGACTTTGTTCACCAGTACAACAGGAAGTCTTCTTAGTAGGGCAAACAACTATACAAGCAGGAGTTTTCTAAGAGAAGGAAGGGAGAAGAGAATTTCGGCAGCAGGGAAGGAACTTTGTGAGAGAAGGCCAAAAAGTCAGGGGCCCGGGGTGACTACACCAAAGGGTCATTAGCTGTGGGTAGCAGTAGGTGATGAAGCTGAAAATGTAGGTTGGAATTAAATTGCTCCAAGCTGGGCAAAGGATTCGGCATGTGGACAAGATGAGCGAAGAATTCCCTAATTCTAACATTCTGAGAGCAGATGGCAGGATGGCATGCATCTCCGAAATGGCAGGGAAGCACCTGTAACAGGAGGCCATCAAGGTGAGGGGAAGGAAAGGTAGCTGTCCTGTTCTCCTTCATTGGCTGTACTGCCTCCGGGGCTGGAGGCCTCCTTTGTCTGCTGAGATGACAGGCTTTTCCAGTCCTTCAGGCAGAAATTGCTGGCAGGTTTGATCACAAAGGGCAGGTTGTTCTTGGGACTAAGAAAGACAAAGAGAGCTTTTCCTTGTACCCAGGAGGCAAACCTTGCTTCTCACACCAAGACTACCTTTGCCCTTCTGTCTCTCCCAGGTGCTCCTTTCCCCAAAGGAAACCCTACCTGTCACTCTCCCTGCAGTCATTTGACTCCTGTAAGACCAGATGTATTTGCATGTCACTTGCCTTTTAGGTTAGTGATCTAAAAGTGACTTCTCACAGTATGATTAATATGGCTTGCCCTTCTTTGAAGTCACTGGGACTGTGTTTTGTCCAGAGCAAAGAGATTGGAATAACCAAACTGTATTTGCAGTCTGAGGTACCGGGGGTGGCTTAAAGATGGTTCATCAAATAGGGATTTTTGTTTCACACATAGGTCCACATGGTTGTGTTCCTAAGGAGACAGGTGGCCTTTTTGTGGAGATGCTTTGCATTCTGGGAGGTAAGCCACACACTTAATGAAAGACACTAAGTGCTTGTTGAAAGAAAAGCAGACTGACTAACAAGAAATGAATACATAAATGCGAGGTTAAGAACTTGCACTTTGTTGGCACCTCCAAAATGATGAGTTTCCTATAAATTTGTGGTTTTTAATCTTGGCTGAATATTTATCTGGGGAGCTTTGAAGCCCACTGATATCTGATTCCCACCCTAGACCAGCTGAATCAGAATGTCTGAGTGAGGAGACTGAGGATGGGTATTTTTCATAAACTGCCCGGGGTGATTTGGATGCACAAGGAGGTTAAGCATCACTGCTGTCATTGGCAACTATAAAAGGTGATTGGCAACCCTGGCTGAAAATTAGAATCACCTCTGGAGCTTCTAGAAATACTAAAGCCTGGGACCTAACAGAGTCTGCTCTAAATTGCTCTGGATTAGGGGTGTCAGCATCAGAATCATTTAAAAGCTCCCTATATACAAAGCCTTCCAGTATATGGAAAAGATCTTCCTTCTTACTCATCCACCCACTTATACTAACTTATTTTGTGACTACAAATTAGAAATACTGTTTAAAAATCAGGAGTAATTGCTTTTTCCTTTTACACTATTTTCACTTTTATTAATACTTTATTCACATATATTGTATTATAATTAGTTATTTACAATCTAATTCCTATTAAAAGTGTGAGCAACTTGAGATACGAAATATAATTTTTGTCTTTCAAGATTCTGGCACAGGACCTGGATGAGTAAGTACATATTATTATTTGTGAAATACCTGAGTCCATACATGGACTTCCCACAAGAATAAAGTTGATTTTATCCATGTGTATAATAGGAGTCACCAAAACTTATCCTAGGATCTAATTTTGAAAGAGCAATTAATTTGTTAGGACTTAGGGTTGCAAATACAAAAAATATTCTGACCCACTTAAGGAGAAAATATATTTGTTTGTGTAATGATATATAAACATGAATAAATCTAAAATATGCACACACAGAAAAGGTAGTCCAGAAGTATTGTTAAGATACAGCATTATTCAGAGACTTAAATATTGTTACCATGGCCCACCCTCTCTATCTTTCATTTTCTAGTCTTAGGTAATCTCCTTCTCAGACAAATTGCCCTCCTAATGGTAGGAAGATAGCTGCTGAGGAACCAGATTTTATATTCTCTGAGGTTTAGGTAAGCAGAAAGAGAGTTTCCCGGAAGTCTAAGCAAAAGTCTCATACTATTACTCTGGCTCTGATTGGAACAGATATGTATCTTTAAATCGAGCACTAGGGTCAGGAAGAATAAATACTGTGAGTGACTTTGGCCAATGGTGACACTTTAGTTAAGGCACATGGGCTGAGGCTGTTGGGACAGGTGGTTTTCTGGAAAACAATCAGAGCATGGTTATGTGAAGCACTTTTGGATGCTGGTAGAAAAACATGACAGATACTCTAATCAGAATCTATTCAGAGAATTTACTTAAGTATGTCTTAAGTAGAAAATTTAATACTTTTTTACATCACAAAAGAGATTTTCTCATACACTATGGATAAAAATTCTCACATATAGTTTGCATTCTAGTCTTAAGGGAAAGTCAACTTAAAAATTCTTCTTGTGCATTTTGATATATCATGCCATCGTGAGATATTGCTGCTGCTGTTAATGATAGAGAATAGTATTACTTCCAGATTCTTCCTGATCACTCTTTGGCTTTGAAAGGATCCAGAGACAGCGTGTAATTCTAATTCCCACATGGTAAATGTGCATGAGATTAACTCATCCACCCATCCATCCACCCATCCATCCACCCATCCATCCACCTGTCTATCATCCAACAATCATTAATATCCACCTTTAACAAAAATATGTGTTTTAGGTTCTCAGATTTCTGAAACAAGACAAAAATTCCTCCCTGCAAGGAGCTCTGAGTCTTCAAAGGACGGACATTTGTGAATTCACCGTGAAAGAGCATGGTAAATGCTTTGCTCAAAGGATGAACAAAATGCTGCAAAAGCACAGCATGAATGGAGGGCTTGGTGCCCAGGACAAGGCGGCAATTTGATTTCCATGAGAAGAGAAGCTCAGTCCACAGGTACAGATTCTGTTCTCTGGGGCTTCTCACAATCTCCCTGCAAGTTGGGGAGAACCTGGCACGAAGAAGGTGCTTTTAAAGATGTAAGCAGCAAACAACAAATTTATGCCTCAGACAGATCTCTGGGCAGGTTATCTTATAAACATTGTGTTCCAGGTGTGCACCTGGAAGGAATCATGATATATCTGGACCACATGCACAATAAAATGTAACAGGAGGTGGAAGAGCCTTCTTTGTTGGCATACCCTCTCATGGTATGATTTTAGAAGACAAGAAAGACTCACTCCTCAGTCACTACCAACAGTTTTCTTAGTGTTTTGATATGTTCACAGATATGCCTGGAATATATAGTGCTTTCAGCTGCTATCAGTCATTTCTACCTCAATGTGGCTGAGCGTGCTGATCACAGGTAAGTTTGGGAAGGGAGAAATATTTCCATTCCACTCAGTTAACATCTATTTAGTGTATTCTAAGTGTTGAACCTTTGCTAGCATTGGAGAAATAGAGGTGAATAAGATAGAAGTGTGTTTTCAAGACATTTTCAATGTATGAGGAAACGGCAGCACACAGTCACAGTGCAGAATGTTAACACAGAGACGACACGGCATCATTGCGGGAGGAGCATTTCGTCCACCACAGAGCCAGCCTACTGAAGATAATGGGAACCCAGTTTTCTACAGATGTTGCTATCTCTCCTAGAAGTTTGCTGAGGTTGAGCCCAAGCTGGAAACCCAAGCTAATTGCCATATTCTATATGACTTTCTTAGCTGATTTTATTCTTTCACATGTTTTATTCATGGAAGTAATTTTCTCATAGCTAATCCTGAAGATGACATAATGATAACATAACTGAAGATCAGTATATTCCAAGTTTCAACTAATAAAGTTAAAATTGAATAGATATTAGGTATCAGCATAGAAAAATTCAGAGAAGATACCAGAAAACCAGTTTTATTAATTTAAAATAACTCTATTACCAGAAAACCAGTTTTATTAATTTAAAAAAACTCTATCCCATGTGGAATATAAAGGGTTCAGTAGCCAGCAGAGAGAAGACTATTTGGGGTAATTTCTTGGAGGAGCTGATGACAGGCGTTGAATCTTTCTCTAAGGAGGTATCTGGGGATGTCTGTCCCTCACTTCAAGCAAAGCAAGAGAGAGGTGCTTCTGTGAGACCATTCAGAGAGCATAAGGTGTGCATATAGGATCTGGGAGTGAGTAGTGGGTTGATGTTTGACTCCCTTCCAGGGACGCTACTGAGCAAGAGGGAAAGTCTGGGGAGCTGCTTGGTGGCCACAAGAGAAAGAGGTGACTCCTTTTCCTGGCACATAGCAAATGCATCAAGGGATTAGAATGTGTGAGCGTCCTCTGGACCAGATGTCAGCACACAGGGGAGAGAGCTAGCCTCAAGCTCCTTTGCCTTCTACCCATGGGACTCCCTGGGTGTGTGCATCAGGGTACATGTTGGGTAGGTCGGAACTTTATCCATGGGCCCAGGTGAATCCATGTGCTGTATAACTGAGGTTGCAGTAGGTGGGCTTAACAAGGTCATGTAGCTCATTTTGTAGGTGAGTTCAGCAAAAACATTTAGCTCGTTTTGAGGCTGACCTGCTGAAAAGTGTTCGGTCTGTAGGGTTCACCTGCTGGGTTCAGAGAGAGCAGAGCTGGTTCAAAATAGTACAGCAAATAAGAAAGTAAGGCCTTTCTTATTTCCCTTACCTCATTTTCTCAACTCTTTCACCCTCATCTGAATGAAACTGAGGATCAGAAACAGTAATTAGTCAGTGGAGAAAGTGGCACGTGAGAATGTGAGATGTGATTCTTCCCCAAGGCAGGCTATCTGCCTATCACATGCTCTAGCAGTTAGGGTGGACCAGGGGAAAGGAATTTCTTATCCTTGAATATAGATAGGGCTTTTCATTCATGTATTTGACTGAATATTTCGACTTACGATTGGAGATTAGGCATTCAAGATTTATAAAAGTGATCCAGAAAGCCTTGGAACAACATGAATTTTCACCCAATGGCTGGGGAAAGATTATCCTCGCTACTAGGTTTAAAAGGGCAGTTGAGGAAAAAAAAAAAAACAAAAAACTAGTTATATGACTAAGTCCTATGAGTTCTGTGTGTTCAGAGTTCTCATTACACATATGCCCTCATCCATTAAAAGAGGACCCATAAGAGAGGAACTAAAGTTACACTGAGCTAACACCCACATGTATAATGAATGGTAGGCGGGAGTCCATCTGGACTAAATTAGCCCAAGTGTGGGTCTGGGCATTGGAGCAGGAAGTGATTCTGGGAGCTCCCTCATGAGGCAGCTATCCAGAGGAGGAACTCTTGGGGTTACCCAGGTTATCTCAACTCCATTAAAAGCCAGCTCAGGTCTCTCTTTCCTGAAGGGTTTTCTCTGACAAGAAGAGATTCATAATTCATGCTGCTAGCTCTTACCATGCCTGTCACGCATTGTGTTGGACACAAATTTTCTGTCTCCTTCCAAATTTGTATGTGCCATGTAGTGCAGAAAGAGGTGGCTGCAATCCCTAGGGTAGAAGCTCCCAAATTTTAGGACTTATCAAAATAATCTGGGACTCTTGTTAAAACAGAGTCTGGCATTCTTCTTCCATCATGAGATTCTGTTTTAGGAAGTCTGCAGAGGAGCCTTAGAATCTGTAGTAGTAGCAAGGCCCAGGCATTTATGAACCAAGTGGCCTGGCAACTATACTTTGAAAATAACTGCTCTGGAGTTTATATTCTGAATGGGTGTAGCTGTATTCCAATAAAACTTTATTTGCAAAAACTAGTGGCCATAGATGACTGCCCCTAGTATACAGCATTACAGTTTATAGCATACTTTTCAACCTACTACTCTGTTGGCTCTGGAGAAATAAGATTTCCAAGGAAGTGAAGGACTCATTCCAGGTCACCAGCAATCAGGTGACATTACTGAAAACCCTTCCGAAGTCCACTACTTACAAGTGCAGTCTTCCTTTATCTACAATTCCAGCTACCTCCAAAGACAGGATATCATAAAGATTTTAAAAATAGTTTCTTGCATGTGGCAGCCATCATGATAGATGCAGGCTGGCTTCACTGAGCAGAGTCTTTAATAAATGGTTAGAAAGCATGTTTTTCCTTATTTGCTAGATACTTGCTATTTGCTGTCGTAAAAAGTTATAGCATCATGAGTACATTCAAGGCAGGACCTGAAATCATTCTTTTCTGTGTGTGTTGGTGTCTTCAGAACCTAAAATATGAATCTCAGCCTGAAAATCCCACAGAGTCAAGACAGTGAACAGTAAAGAATGAAGTAATAGAGTGGTAGCAGTTGGGACAAACTTAGGCATATATTCCCATTTCCACTAGCCACCCCAGTCAGGACAGCAGTGGCTCTGCAGAAATTCTCGCCCAGTGCTGCCAAATAATGATTTTTCTGAGATGCTAGAAACCTAGATTTCATCTGAAATATCCAGATTTTAAATATTATCAATTTCCTTTCAATTTTAACAAAAGGCCAGTGCAGATTAACTGCATAGAACACACAGACTGAAGGTCATATTCCACTTACATATCACCAGTTTATGATCTCTGACCTAGCACATAGTAGGTGCTTTACAAGTATTGATGAGAGATGTTGTGTTTTCATTTTATAGATGGGGATATGAAATTCTGTGATTGTCTATAACATAGGTCAGTGCTCCTTCGTTAAGCAAAACCCAGCTCCTAAGCACTCCAGCAATCTCTTCCTCCCTGCTCTCTTTCATTAGAAGGCTATTGACAAATGTTTTCTCAATCAATTACTGTAATCAGTCAGCTGCAACATTTACAGGTCACGAAAGCACATCAACAACTGTCAGTAGGTTAGACAATCATGATTCCCATTTATCAAATGTGCAGTCTCTCCCCCATTACATATGCACCCCCAACCAAAGTGCAGAACCTCATAAATAAATGGCTGCTGCAAAGTCCTTTAAGAAACTCACTGGGAGAAATGAGGTCATGATGGAAGTGGATCCAATTGAAAACCCCATGGCCACTCAGCCACTTAAAACAGTGCCTTGTGATATAATAATTAACATAGACATTGGAATTTTGTAGCACCAACTGAGCTGTCTGTCCTTAACACAGAAGTGTAATAGTTGACATTTATTTTTATTTTCTTACTGCTCCCAAATTTGGTGGTCTCTAAACACCTAGCAGCCTGGGATGAACTGTTTCTGTTTGTTTTCTGAAGCTGTAGCTGTAAAGGGGGAGCAGGAAAGTGGAGGGCTGTCTTTTCTTTATTTCACATGTGAGAAGCCTTAAGTCTGTATTCCTTGTTGAGTGACAGCATTTCCCGGGGGAAACCATATGGCAATTATTAAACATTTATATAATACCATCTGTATACTCAGTTCTTCATGAATCATAAATGAGACGAGAGCCCTTCTTAGCAAGCTGAGGACTTCCGTGAAAACTAAGCAGAGAAAGAGGAAGAAGTGCGAAAGAGCGGAACCTGTCAAGTGTGATAACGTAAGTAAATGAGAAAGCAAGTGACGGGACCTTGAAGGAAACCTGAAAACACCAGGAACTGGGTGGCTGTGGCTTTAGCAGAGGCAGAGAAGCAGTACCAGAAAAATCATAATGATAATGGAAATAATGATAATAATAACAGTAGCAACTTTTATTTTTTAATACACTTCCTGTGGACTGGGTAAAAAATAAAGTGCTTAATATTCAGTTTTCCTTAATGGTCACTACCACCATATAAAGTAGGGATTACTGCTGCACTTTGTAGATGTAAAATCTGAGCTCAACAAGGTGACATGACTTGTCCAACACCAAGCACTTGTAAGTGGCAGAGACGGAATTCAGGTCTACATGTGTGAGGCCTTAGGTAGCTTTCGGTGAGTGTTGGGTCATGAAGACTTGGCCTTTGTCTTAATTCTTTTTGACCCTTTGCTGGCTTGACTGCTATGGCTATGAAACAAGTGAGAGAAGGTCCCTGCTTTGATGCCATCTTCTCTCTGAAGCTTATTTACCTTTTCTCCCTTTATGTCTGGTTATTATCTAGCAGAATCATGAAAATATTGTTAATGAAAACTATAAAAATAATAATGGCAGCTATTATTTAGAGTGCTTACAATGCACTAGAAACTACTATATTTTCTATACATTATCCTGTTTAATCTTCATGACAATGTTGTATAGTGGGGCTTTTTATCCCCATATTATACCTGGGAAAACTGGAACCCAGAGGGAATAAAGTAACTTGTTAAAGAATTTGATCTTAGGCTTGCTGCACACTAAACATTGGTATACAGGGTTGTTGAGACAGAAGGTAGGTTAGGAGTCAAATAAGCCAATTCCTTGCAATAGAAAGATCCCAGGGAGAATAAGAAATTTGTGAATGACTACAAGGTAGAGAGGAGCAGAAGCCAAACTGTACCCTGGTCAGCTGACTCCTCTCCAAGTCCTTTTTTCCCTACTACTGTGTGTCATGTTGATTACCTGCTTCAGTTCTATTACTTTTTGGAAAAGCAAATCAGAGGCCAAGAGTGGTCATGTCATTGGAATAAACAAGCAAAAAACAAAAGGAGCAAGCAATGATATTAGTATCAAGACTTTTGAAACTACCTGAAAAAAAATAGTTGATTTGAATTTTAAAAAACCACATCAGATCATCTTTACAACTGAACTGGTGCAGGTGGTTCTAACAGTGGTCATTAGGATGAGCAAATAAATGACTGGACAGAAAGGGCCAGTAACTGGTGATTAAGTGGTAGCAGATAGACACAGACCTACATCTGGTTCACTCAGTGCATTTTTTCAAGGGAGAAAGTCATCAGTCTTGGAGATTTCCCACCCAAAATGAGTATCTCTAATTTATTACATACATATCTTAGTCTCAGCTTTTAAAGCAATATTATTTTTTATTTATAGGGGAATTTAAATATGGCATTTTTCAAAGTGTAAACTTCAGATCTAGCCTATCAGCTGGAGTCGTAAATCACAGCTTCTTCATTTCCAAATCATTAGGGAGACTGAAAGCTTAAAGTATTTAATTTATCCAAACCATATGGGGTAGTTTATCATTGTGCATGATGTACCATTTTTTTTAAATTTCAATGCTGACTAGTAAAATTTTGAACAAATCATGCTGAGTTTTCGGGGTGTATGAAGGCACTGCAAACCTTTTAAATCTCCAAGGAGTAGGTAATATGAGAATCCCTATGAAAAATGTGTAGAAATGGAAGTTAACATAATACTTGGATATCTCCCTGATGTTACAGGGTAGCTCATATTAGAACCCATTTTGCATGAAATGAATTAAAATTTTTAAAGAGAGAAAAATGTGGTGGTTTGATGAATAGAAATGGATAAAATGAATGAATGAGATAGATGCAAAATGGACTAGTCCCTTCTTGGTCAGAAAACACATTTTTTACCTACTTTCCCAGGTTTTTCTCTACAAATAAAGTGAATCCTACAGTACTTGCCTTGAAAATTGCCTTACATTCACAAGAAAATATTTCAGATTCTTTGATGTGTAAGTCTTCTTTTACTTTACTCAAAATTTCAACTGGCCTCAAGTTTATGATTGGAGTTGTTGGGTTACTTATCTCTTTTAAAATTAGTAGGCATTCCTTAGAATACCAAAGACTTAATATATTAACAATACTAAAACCCAAGATTTGAGTCCAGATCTGTTTTGGCGCCAAAGCTCCTATGCTGAGGCAATCTCAACACATCCAATGCTCTGCCTTTTAGAGAGCAACAGACAGCTCTAGGAAAGAGTAAGCCAATGGGAATATCATCTTCTTCTCAGCCTAAAATAGGTTTGTCTCGCAGGTGTGGCTTTACATTTACCCATTGTTTTTACTTATGCATTGAAGCCTTCATTTATATCTGCACTCCCATGTTCATCGAAGCATTATTCACAATAGCCAAGAAATGGAAACGACACAAATGTCCATCAACAGGTGAATGGATAAAGAACATGTGGTATATATACAAAATGGAATGTTCTTTAGCCATAAAAGGAAAAAAATCCTTCCATTTGTGCCAACATGGATGAACCTGGGAGACATTAGGCACAGAAGGACAAATACTGCATGATTCCACTTTTATGACATGTCTATAATGGTCAAAATCATAGAAGCAGGGACCACAGTAGTGGTTGTCAAGGAGGGGAAAAATGGGAAGTTGCTGTTCGATGAGTGTAAAGTTTCAGTCATGCTAGATTAATAAATTCTAGAGGTCTTCTATACAACATATTATCTACTGTTAATAATATGGTATTGTGCACCACAAAATTTAAGAGAGTAGATGTCATGTTACATGTTCTTACCACCAACACAGCAAAAAGAGACACAAGTAAACCAGAAGGTGATGAGTATGTTCATTACCTTAATTGTGCTGAAGGTGTTTGTGTATATCCAAACTCATCAAATTGTAATGAATGTCACTTATTAAATATGTGTGGATCTTTGTATATCAACTATATTTCCGTGACTCTTTTATTTATTTATTTATTTAAAAAGCAGTTCTAAAATTCCTGAAATAAGCCTGGTGAAGTGCTAAGGGATGGACATTTCATTCTAGTCCTATATATGTTGTTTAAAATATTTAGACAAAATTAATTTAATAAAGTTTATTTGAGCATGAATCAGGCAGAACTCTAAATTGGATAAGGTTCAGAGAGCTCTGCTTCAGCAGCATGAGCAGTGGGCTTCTGGAGAATCAACATGAAAGCAAAGGAAAGAAATTGCTTGATTGGCTACAGATAGGCCTTTTGCTTTGTTTGGGTACAATCTGGTGGGGAAGTCTCTAGTTAGAGGTTAGTTGGTGATTTCAGATTGGCTAAACTTAAGTTCTGTTTTAGTGTTTACATTGGACTTCACTTTGCTTACCTAGGAATCTAATATGGTTTGGATGTATGTCCCTACCCAAATCTCATGTTCAGTTGTAATCCCCAATATTGGAGATGGGCCTGGTAGGAAGTCACTGGATCATGGGAGTGGATCCTCCATCAATGGTTTAGTATTGTCCCCTCTTGGTACTGTAGAATGAATTAGTTCTCATGAGATCTGGTTGCATAAAAGTTTGTGGAACCTCTGCCTTCTCTCTCTCTTCCTCCTGCTCCAACCATGTGAGATGTCCCTGCTTCCCCTTTGCCCTCTGCTATGATTGTCAGTTTCCTGAGGCCTCTCCAGAAGCCACTATGCTTCCTGTACAACCTGCAGAACTATGAGCCAATGAAATCACTTTTCTTTATAAATTACCCAGTCTCAGGTATTTCTTTATACCAATGCAAGGATGGGTTAATACAGAACCCAAAGCACTGGAGCCATGTCAGCCTAATGATCTTCCAATTAAATATTTTTTAAAAGTGTTATGGCTCACGCCTGTAATCCCAGCACTTTGGGAGGCCGAGGAGGGTGGATCACCAGGTCAAGAGATTGAGCCCATCCTGGCCAACATGGTGAAACCCCGTCTCTACTAAAAATACAAAAATTAGCTGGGAGTGGTGGCACGCACCTGTAGTCCCAGCTACTTGGGAGGCTGAGGCAGGAGAATTGCTTGAACCTGGGAGGTGGAGGGAGGTTGCAGTGAGCCGAGATCACGCCACTGCACTCCAGCCTGGCGACAGAGTAAGACTCCATCTCAAAAAAAAAAAAAAAAAAAAAAGAAAAGTGTTAAGACTCAAATTTGGTATGGACTGAACCTGAAGTTACCACCCTAGTTTATTCTATAACTTTAGATGACTCTAAATCCTTTATATCAAAAAATTTCTAATTATATTCATCATTTTTTAAATTGTAGAGTCATGAAACATTTCTGAGCCTCAATTTCCTTATCTGAAAAATGGAGGTAATAATATAATACCTGTTTTTCTAACTTAGAAAGATTAGATGAGATAGCATGATGCAAAATTTAAGAACAAGGAATGACAATAGTACTAATTATTGGGCTTTGAGTTAATGGCTAACATTAATCACTTAGCATGATATAAACAATTTACATGTTTCATTTCACATAATCTTCATTAAAGTCTAAAGAAAGAGAGAGAATGTTATTCTTTCCGTTCTATAGGTAAGTGAACTGAGTCTTTAGAGAGGTTAATAACTTGCCCATGATCATGGACTATTGAACACCAACACTGCATAAAATTGCATTTATTGTAGTGAAGGCTGAGAGAACCCTGAAGACTGTAAAGTGACTGTAGTCTCGGCACCCAGCTATCAAACACGCTGGAGGACGCTCATATCTGTGGACTATTTTAGCCTTGGCTACATAGTCCTACACCTCAGATCTGACACAACTGATTGAAAACATTTTCAATGAGCCACACATGGCAGCCAACTCTTCCATTTCAGAGAGGAAATGAGAACACTCACATTTAATAGGCAGCTTCCATATGCAAGGTTATACTAAAATCTTTATATACTTTGCCTCATTTTGGTCCCATAACAATGCTATGTGATAGTTGTTAATATAGACCATTTATAGGTCTAAAAATGGAAGTGTGAAGAGATTATTTACTTATAATCTGTTTTTATGTATAAAAATTCAATAACATGAATATACTTGTTCACTTAATAAAAGTAGAAACAAAGTATGAATACAAACATAAAAAGTCAGAATCATGGAAAATAGGGATGTGGGAAAGATAAAAACCAGAGAATAAGCTGGGAATGATGCAGATGTAATCACCAGGCAGGTTCTTCCTGCCCATTGCACAGACAAAACCAATTCACTGAGACTGTGGTGTTGCGGTAGAGAAAGAGTTTAATTAAGGCAAGGCTGGGCAAGTGGAAGGACTGGAGTTATTACTCAAATCAATGTCCCGGAGAACTCAGAGGCTGGGTTTTTATGGCTAATTTGGCGGGCAGGAGGCTAGGGATTGGATGATGCTGATTGGTTACGGATGAAATCACAGGGGTGTGGAAAACAGTCTTTCTGGGGAGACAAGATGATTGTTTGTACAATGTCACAGATTTGGAAAGAGGTGGTGATACTGGCTGTAGCACTCAGGTCTTTCTGTCTTCCATCCCCCATGCCCTTGCTCTACAGAAAGCTGTTTCTACTCTATCCAGCTTGGGAAAAGAATGTGTTTGTTCTGGTTTCTGTCAATATGATTTTGCCTTCAACACTCACCTTGCTTCAGTATAATTAAAGTGTTTTGTCATGTGTAAAAGGAAAATATATTAAATTTTAATTCCCTATGTGCATAACGTGGGGCAAGTTTGTTTATTTCCCCCTGCAGCTGACACAGGCACATGGAGGGATAGGACTGAAAGACAGAAAAGGGGAAAGGATGAGGAGGAGGCACTTCTTAGTGGGTGTCTTTATAAACAAATTAAGCCAATGAGTAGGGATGGCAAGGACAGTGGATGCCATGAAGTGCATCAGGAAAAGAAAGAGAAGGAAGGAAAAATATGAAAATGAAGCAGAAGCATCTCCTGTGGCTCAAGCACTACCTATGATAGAGGAAGGCTATAAGTAAGGAGGCCTCTAGACATAGATTCCAAATGAGGATAACTGCCACCTTGGGCCTGGGGAGGGGCTCAGAACTCTGCCTTATTGTTCTTCATTAGCTTAAGTACAGGACCCCTAACTCTTTCTTCAACACAACTCTTCCCCATCCCCCAACAGAGAAACCTGGCCATCCTACTACCACTCTGTGGCTTAGGATAGAATGAACTGGATAGCTGGACGCATCTGGTTCCAGTCCCAACTTTATTATTCTAGCCTTGTGAGCAAACTCAAATCATTCCCTGCCTTTTTGTCTCAATTTTCTCTGTTGTAATGTGGACATAACAATCCTTTGGCTTCTGAAAAAGGCCAATCTATTCATGAAAATGAGACTTTGGGAAACTGCAAAAGGTGATTCAGTGAAATATACAGATTAGGAAAATGAGAATTGACATGACATTTTGAGGCTGCTAAATGACAGAGCCAGGCTTAATCCTGATCCACACTGTAGGACTCTAGATCTTGTCCAAGAAGTCATTTGGAGATCTGACAAGCACTGGCCAACAAGCTTCCCTTAATAGGGCTTGAGCTCTGGAAGGGGTAATGCCCAGGCTGTATAATGATATAATTAATAGAAAAGATATTGACTGAACAAGATAGGATTTGAAAAGCCTTGTGTTTAAATGTCTGCAAATGTGTTCCAGGAGGAATAGAGAAAAGTATGCAAGACCTAGAGCCTGAAGTTGACATGGATGCCTGCCTACTTGGGATGGGGCTACTGTTAGCATAGTGGTAAGAAATGAAAAGAAACAAGAATAATGCCTAGATTTTCTATTAAGATTCTATATGCTTCAAAGTCATTTTACATATATTATCTCATTCAAACTTGCCCCTTCCCCCACACACCCCTCCACTGCCCTACTTTAGCACTTTTATCTCCCAGTGGAGGTCCTTTCACAGCTCTACTTCCTATCTTCTCCTCTGGGATACTGAGAATGATCTTTGGAAAGGCAGATCTGACCATGACACTCTTGGAACAAATTCTTTTGATGACATTCTATTACTTTTGGGAGAACAAGGGTTCAAATTCTTCTCGTGCCATCCAAGGACCCATCATCCCCTTCCTGCCTCAGATCCTACATGCTCCCATCACAGCCTCAATATTGTTTCTTCTTTGCTGAGCTGCTTGCCTTTCCCTGACATTCTGAGAAATTTTACTCTTCTGGACCCTTGCTGTTTGCTGTGCCTCCACCCAATCCTCTTCTGTTTTCTCTATAAAGTTTCGATCTTTCATGGAGCAGCCCTGTTGTTTGCCAGTGAGACTCTTCCAGTTAGAATCAGTCACTGCCCCC
Source organism: Ateles fusciceps (assembly GCA_036589455.1). Classification (NCBI taxonomy): domain Eukaryota; kingdom Metazoa; phylum Chordata; class Mammalia; order Primates; family Atelidae; genus Ateles; species Ateles fusciceps. The sequence continues at coordinate 7,598,327 of JAZHEH010000113.1, forward strand.
TCTGTGTGGCCACTGGACTTTGTTGACATTATTTGCATTTTAACTTGGAGAATGGCCTGATTGGTTTTATACAGAGTGTCTGCCTAGCTTGTGATCACTGTTGAGGTCAGACCCTCAGTCTTTTTCATCTTTGTGTCCTTACCACCTAAGATGGCATCTTAGCATAGCAAAGACAGAACACATGTTTGTGGAAGTAAATATGAATTGATTGTCATAGCATCACCAAATCCATCATGCTCTAGTGTAGAAAATAAAAACCACACTAGTTGTCTTAACAGAAAATTTAATAGAGAATTGGTTAAATAGAAGAGGAATGAAAAGGTAAAAAAATAAAAGTAATAAAGTTACTGCAGGAAGCAATTATTAACCTTACAAGTATAAGAGATTGGGGTTATCAGATTCAGAACATTTGGAAAAGAAACCTTATGAAGCTGGGATCCCCCACTGGTGAAGAGAAAGTGCTGCCCTACCATTTGGCACTGGTACCTTTCAAGGGGCATTATGAGGTTGGTCTGAGAGTGGAAAAAAAAGCAGAAAACTAGAATCATCTGTTGCCACTAGATAAAGACTGTTCCAGGATGACACTTATAGGAATAGCAAAAATAAGGATTTTTGTCTTGTTTTATTGTTTTTTTTAGAGATAGAGCCTCACTCTGTCACCCAAGCTAGAGTGCAGTGGCACAATCTCGGCTCACAGCAACCTCTGTCTATGGGTTCAAGCGATTCTCTTGCCTCAGCCTCTTGAATAGCTGGGATTACAGGTGTCTGCCACCATGCCCGGCTAATTTTGTATTTTTAGTAGAGATGGGGTTTTGCCATGTTGGCCAGACTGGTCTTGAACTCCTGACCTCAGGTGATCCACCCACCTCGTGATGGGATTATAGGCATGAGCCACCATGCCTGGCCAAAAACAAGTTCTTTCTTTCTGGACTCTTGCATTCCAGTTTGGGAGAACAGAACAGGGGGTGCCAGGCAGCTCAAGACTAGGGCAGTTTTCAAAGTCCAAGCAGGGTGTAGAAGGGTGGGTTTGGAGCTGAGAAACAATAAGTTTAGTAACTGGTATAATCCCTGTGAGGTGGGAAGGTGAGAGACTGACTGTCTACATGTGGAGAAACTCATTTGTAAGTGGCTCATTGGTTGTCCTAGTTACACAGTAATTCAGTGGCAGAGCTGGTCTCCAACCTTCCTGCTGCAAGAAAGATCCATCACCTGACCCTGCTGATTGTAAATCATTGAGAGCAAGGACAGGAGCTGATTCATCTCTGGACCCAGGCAGATATTCATCATTCACAACCGGCAATCATGCTCTCCAGCCAACCAAGATAGAAGCCTCCTAGAACATTCTGGTGCACACCAGCTGAGAAGCAGCTCTGCCCTGTTTCCCGAGTGCCCAAAACACAGCTGACAGTCAGCAAATACTCGTGGAATGGAATTGAATTTCATATCAAGGGAGTATAGCTGATTAAGAAAGGACACCTCAAGAAAATTACTACTGATGGAAATGTTTTTATAGTTCCCTATTTTTCCCTTTATATTCATAATATAAATTTAATAGTATTTATTGAGCACCTACCATATGCCAAGCTATATGCTAGAAGCTTGATATATTCCATGGAATTACAATGAAAGGTTGAAAACGAAAACTTTACAAGTTCATAATCTTTGGACTCCTTTTGGCAGTGGATGAATCCAGAAAGGACTTGTGAATGAATGAAGTGAAGCTTTGATGCCTGGAGGTCATGGATTTCTCATTTAAGATAATAGGTGGCATCCTATGCCAGATGGTTTCCTTCCTCTGCTCTTGCAGGTGTATTTTTTTTTTTTCTACCAGGAAGGGCACCACCATTGTCTCTTGGGTTTGGCACATTCCAGTTTAGTGCTCACAGCTCTGTGATGGTGTCCCCTCCCCCTGTGAAGTCTGCTTTCACCCTCTATCAGCTACTCTCAATCATGTCTCCATTTTGTGATGTTTTTAAACTTTGTGCATGTCCATCAACATCCATATAAAAATGGAAAATGTGGCATATTATCAGTATAAAGATCTATCTTTCCCAGGAGACTAAGAATTTCTCAGGGGAAGATCCTCCTCCCCCTCCCCCCTCATCCTTCCCCTCCCCCCTCCCCCCTCCTCCCCTCCTCCTCCTCCTCTTTCCTCCTCCTTCTCCTCCTCCCTTTCTTCTTTCCTTCTGAAGAAGGAATAATTCCAGTGCCTTTCACTGACACATGCTAGAGATTTTCTGTCAACTGAGTGATGCTCACTTTGGCTCCTGAACCTGAGGTACCATCTGTATTCCTGCCCATGGAGATCTTTCACTGAATATCTAACTGCTGCTTGTCTGACCTCTAGGCAGACATCATGCCCAGTTCATTGTTTGTATACCTCTGTAGTACTTACACACCTATCACGTCTTTGATCTCAAATTCTCATGGCATCCCCCCTCTGTGGTTATCATTACACTCAGAATGGCTCTTTGAGGTGTCACTGTCATTTTCTTCAAGGTGGAAAAACTCTGGACCAGGAGAAATTCTGGATCTCTCAATCAGCCGTAGAGGGCTGAAAATGCAATTAGCCATTCTCAGGGCAAATAGAATCTCTGAAAGGCATCAAAGGAAGCTCCTTCCTGCTTTTTCCTTTACCTTGTCCTTCTTTTTTCACCCTATCTTCTCTCGCTTCCCACTCATAGATATGTAAAACTGGAAAGGATTAAGAGATTCTGTCATCTAAAACTAATATTCGACAGGAGAGGATAGAGAAGGTGGGCAGATTGGGGTTATAAGTCCTTGATTGTCTTCTTAAAAATGACCCCACTGAGACCCCCTATCACTTCTACTTGTGTGAACAGTGTTAGGCCCTGCCACCACTTCAGTTTATCTTATTCCCTGAACTGGCTGTTTGGCTTTGTCTTGGAGAGGCAACACGCACATTGGCAACTCCTTCCATTTCCCTGCACATGCTACCACTCACTGCTTGCTTATCAAGAGGTAGAATAATTTTACTCAAAATTGTGGTTTAAAAAATAAAGCAAAATAAAACATTGGTTACAGAGACACATTCAGACACTTGGATTTGTCACTAGGAGTAGCAGATTGGCATTATGTGCTAATTGCATGGCATCATGCATATGTGACATTGCTAAAGAGCCCTTGATGTTGTGTTTCTACTGTATGCCAGGTAATTTATGTATAATTAAGAGGCAGATGTAATTCCCAGAACATAGACGAGGCAGTGCAAGCTGAGAATTGAGGTGTTCTAATGTAAGGAAATATATGTTGCTACTTCCCCCGTCTGAGCTATGCTACCTCCTCACTCTGTAACTGTACACAACTCATCCCTTCTGTGCCTCAGTTTCCTTGTCTAAAAACTTAGATAAAGAATGCTTTCCAGATCAAGTTGTTTGGAGGATTAAATTGAAAAATTAATGTAGGAAGGTTTAGCATTGTGCCTAGCACATGCCAAATCTTTCTTAAAAGTGATAATTAATTGCCCCAGATCATGGAGCTGCTTCTGTGTGATGCAGAGGGCTTTGGGACAGGCAGAGTTTTGTTTCTACCCTTGCTTCTGCCATCTTGCCTGCAGTGTTGGGTTGCCATGAAAATTACAGATAATTTGAATTAAAACCCAGTACAATAACTGCCCTAGAATAAATGGAACCTCCCTTCTTGCAGTTGTCTCAGGCTAAAAAAAACAACTGGAGTCATTTTTGACCTTTCTCTCTCATACTTCCCAGATACCATCAGCAGATCCTGTGGCTCTGCCTTCAAAATATGTCTGTGATTGGACCACTTCTCACCGCCTCTGCTGCATCATTGCCTCATTTGGATTACTGCAGTAGCCTCCCCACCTGGTTCCCCTTGCTCCACCCTCCCTAACTTTTAGCCTAGTCTCCACCTAGCAGCTACAGTCAGATTGGAGAATGTGAGTTAGATCAGTAACTCTGCATCCTCCCACAGCAGCTTTGCAATTTGCTCATAGTAGAAGCTGAAAACCTAACAAAGGCTTACAAAGCCTCTGTGGGCTGTAAACCACACCCAACCCCAGCTTCAGTTGTCACGGTTTGCCACTTTTATTTACAGCTTTTGTTTTGTTCACCAAACACCAGAATACCGTAAACATTTGCATTTGCTCTTACAATGCTCACTCCTCAGACATTGACATGACTGAGTCTTCTTGTCCCTTGAGTTTCTTCTCAAGGGTTGCCCTATTGATGATGCCTTTCCTGAACACTCTATTTAAAGTTATACTTGGTTTCCATCACCCCCTGCCACCACAACCGTGCTGCGCTCTCTTTCCCACTTTCTTTGCTTTATGTTGCACCTACTGTGAGCTGACCCCTTAAGTGTATGAAGAATGACTTGATGATTGCTATTACTTCTTGTCAAAATATTCTAGTATCTAATCCTGGGTTGTTTGACTGGCTGTTGGACTGTGAATATTCTACTTAACTTTTCCTTGGCAGTGAAATATGGGCAATTATATAAACGTATAAGGTTCTGCATACTTGTACTTGGTCGCTTGTTTTTTGAGAAGTAAATAAAACACTATTTCCAAACAGTCTAAACAGAGTGGCTGGCATATACCAGGAGTCAATGAATAGTAATTGTTTTTCATTTGATTAAATGAATTTCATGGCCAGGCATGGGGCTCATGCTTGTAATCCTAGCACTTTGGGAGGCTGAGGTGGGTGGATCACAAGGTCAGGAGTTTGAGACCAGCCTGGCCAACATAGTGAAACCCTGTCTTTACTTAAAAAAAAAAAAAAAAAAAAAAAAAATTGCCAGATGTGGCAGTGTGCACATGTAATCTTAGCTACTTGGGAGGCTGAGGCAGGAGAATCCCATGAACCCAGGAGATAGAGGTTTTAGTGAGCTGAGATCATGCCATTGCACTCCAGCCCAGGTGACAGTGCAAGACTCCATCTCAAAAAAAAAAAAAAAAAAAAAAAATTCCATTCAATTTGGGTTGATAATCATTTAAGTTATATTTTTAAATTAAAATAATAGAGATTCTCTTTTAAAAGGAATACCAATTATAAATACAGAATTAGTTGTGAAAATGAATATTTACTTAGAATAAGAAATCACAAGTTGCACAATGAATTAAGATTAACGAATATAATTAATGTCAGAAAAATCTAAATAGTAATATTTTAATTATTATTATTATTATTATTTTATTTTTTAGCCCCGACTGACCACAACAAGCAGGAGCAATTAATTATCTTTAAACACAATTGTATAAACCTTTTTTCCAACATTTTTGGGCTGTCTGTTTTTTGATCTCCCTGTCAGATGACAATTGGTGTCTCAATATCATTTTCTTTAGAGGGAATCAGAAGTTAAGTCAGTCTTTTCTCTAGCATGGTTGACTGGAATTTATTGTTTATTATTGATAGTTGGGATGCATAAAACATATTACCTCACTCACAGTACTAAAAACAGCAGTGCTATTTTTAGTACTGCTAGAGGTGTGTGCCCTATCAACACTGGACTGCTGATATGTTCTATTTTGTGATTGCACTCGAAGAAGAAAATAATGCAGGATGCATTTATAATTGCATCTGCTGCACAGTCTGCACATCCCATGAGGAGAGTTGCTCTGCATTGACTGGGCATCCTGACTTTCTTCACAACCACTTGCCTTTCACTGTTATCCTTGTCTCACTTTACCAAATCAAGCCTTGTCTTCACACACAGAATCATACCACAGAGGGTTGTGCTGAGATGTGAAAACATCAGAGGGAATATTTAAATTTTGTTTAAAAAAGCTTTATCTAATCAAGATGCCATAATTTGCTCTCTCCCTACCCCCATATAAAACAAAGAGGTGTATTTCTCATGAAATTTATTTTTTTAGTTAAAATATTTATAAAATGGATAATATCTCTAGCTCAATGGTCTGCTCATATTAATTGCGTTAACACTTATATATGTATGAAGAAAAAATTTAAACTCATAAAACTTTATGATCACAGAAAATTGAATGTACACACACATATGTATGTGCATGATTATATGTACACTATGTGTATAATTTTGTTGTAGAGATGTGTGTTGGAGTGATCAGTGAAAGACCCTAAAATGTGGAAAATATATCAACATAATACTCTCTGGGGAAAGAAAATGGGAACATGTTTGCTATTAAAAAAAAGGAAAGCTATACAATTTCAACTGTTGGAAAGGAGTTTATACCTGTATAGAAAAACAAATTAAATGGATAATAACTATATCAAATTGCCATCACATTTAAATATTTAGGTACTTTCAAGAGTGATGTAAATATTGAGATTTACAAAATGCAAGAAACTACATCCTTTGCAACTCTAGTGAAAAATACTAGATGTCAACTTGAAAATGTGCAAAGATAAATAATTTTTAAAAATTTTGCGTTAATCACTAACTAATTAATAATGATTCACAAAGATACCCATGTCCTAATTCCTAGAACCTGTGAATATGTTAGGGTCTATGGCAGAGAGGCATTAAGGTTGCAGATGGAATTAATGTTGCTAATCAGTTAAACGTGAGATGAGGTGGTGATCTTGGATTAGCCAGGTGGGTCCAATGTAATCACAAAGCCTCTTAAAAGTAGAGGAGGGGAAGCAGAATAAGGAGAACCAGAGAGCTGTGACCTGACAGTGACTTCATCGGATGTTTTTGACTTTGAAGCGAGAGAGACCATGAGCCAAGGAATATGGGTGTCCTCTAGATGCTGCCAAGTCAAGGAAATAAATTCTCCCTTAAAGCCTCCAAGAAGGAAAGCAGTTCTGCTGACTCCTTGATTTTAGCCCAGTGAGACCCCTTTGGGGCTTCTGATTTCCAGAACTAAAAGAAAATTATTTTTTCCTGTTTTAGGCTGGTAAATTTTTAGTAATTCACTACAGCAGCAGTGGGAAAAGGAATATGTACATACATTAACTGACATAACTTTACTACCATATTTCAAAGAGAAAAACAGACCTCTTTATTTTGTTACCTCTTCAAGAAATCAAAATACCTAATTCAAAGTAGTAAAGGAATACATATTCATCTCAAGTTCATGTATATAGCAGTCTGAGCATATTGGAACAATGGTTCTCAAACTTTAGTGAGCACCAGCATCACCCAGAGGGCTTATAAACATAGGTTGTTATATACTTCACTCACAGAGTTTCTGATTCAGTGGGTCTGGGGTGGGGACCAAGATTTTCTGTCTCTAACAACTCCCTGGGTGCTGCTGGTGCTATGGGACTGGGGACAATGCTTGGAGGACCAAGGACCAAGAATACTGAAGGATAGAAGAGGCTTCTGAGAAGGCAAACCTCTGTTAGAAATCTTATACATTAATACTTGCATGTTTTATTTGCAGAAATGCCTCTTTAGCCCCTACTTAGAGCCCATTTACTGTTTTGAATAATACAACACAATTTTACTACCAATTTTTTCTAGTTTATATCAGGCTATAATAATACATGACAAATAGGAGGCACTGGCATTTGCTAGAGATAAGCAAATTTGCAACAATAATGGAGGAAATTAGGCTGCCCAAGAGTGAGGGGGAAGAATGAGAAACAATATGAACTTAAACTGTTCATATGACATATGAATATATGAAGTTAGCAGACATACAAAGTTGAAATATTTAAGTATCTGCTTCTGTGTAGTGAATTAGTGATGAATCATCAATACATGTTTGGCTCTGAATTTGCAATGTCCAATAGAAAAGCCACTAGCCACATGTAATTATTAAGCACTTGAAAAATGTCTGATATGAATTGAAATGTTCTGTACATATAAAATGCACATGGAACTTTGGAGACTAAATAGAAAAAAATGTAAACTACCTTGTTAACAATTTTTAAATATTGAATACATGTTGAAAGGATAAAATTTAGGATATATTTAGTTAAAATATAGTATTAAACTTGACTACACTTGTTTCTTTCACTCTTTTAAAAACATGGCTGCCAGAATATGTGGACTATTCTAAGTAATAATGACTGAATGGGACACTGGTAGTTAGTTCAAGACTTCTGAGTTTCTTGAGAGCAGAATGGATTTATTTGTTTGGTCTGCCCCAGACCCTTTCACAGTGCATGGCCTGTGAGTAGTATGAATGTATAAGTGAATGGATTAAAGTAAAAATGTTTATGGAGGTATCACACCTTCTAATTTCAAGCTATACTACAGAGCTGCAGTAATTAAAACAGCATGGTATTGGCAGAAGGGTAGAAATACAGACCAATGGAATAGAATAGAAAATCCAGAAATAAACTCACATATACATAGTCTTGTAATTCAATAGCAAGAAAACAACAACAAAAACAATTAAAAAATGGGTTCTGAATAGACATTTCTTAAAAGAAGACAAATGGTCACAGATATATTTTCAAAAAAAAAAATGCTTAACATTGTTAAACATAAAGGAACGAAAAATTAAAACCGTAACGAGATATCACTCACATTTGTCAGAGTGGCTTATGTCAAAAAAACAAAGATAAAATGTTGGTAAGGATAGGGAGAAAAGGGAAACTTTGTACACTTTTGGTGAGATGTAAATTAGTATGGCCATTATAAAATCCAGTATGGAGGTTCCTCAAAAATGAAAAATAGAATTATTTAATTATAAATTGTCAATTTATGATAAAACTGAAGTACTCTGTTGAAGAAAGTAAAATACTTTTTGCAGAAATATTTCCAGCAAAAAAAAAAAAAAAAATGGATAGGATTTTAAAGCTCATTCTTTAAGGGTTAAAGTAAGCTTCCATTTTCTGAAAAATATATGACTATAAGGTGCCTCATTCTCTAACAACTCAGGATGGATGATCTACTACTGTCTTCAGACTTAAAATGCCTCTTTCCCTCCAAACAACACATAAATATTTAAAAAACTATCATAGTGTAAGTTAGTAGCTCGTGAATCATTTATTGAATGAACATGAATTTGACATGCTTATCATACTTGAATTAAGAAGTGGTAAAATATGAAATAAAAACTCCTAGACTTCAAAGTCCTAAACTTAAAACTCAAAAGATTTGAAATAGAGTCTTAAATCTCAAATAACCCCCAAGTTATGCAAGTCCCACCTTATGCAAATTGTGTTTTAGATGCATTGTTCCACAAGGTGCACACTATAATTTTAGGTATGTAGAACATTTTTGCTCTATGTGTGGAAGTACAAAATGGCCTTATGTCCAGGTGCAAACTAAAAACAAGGATACAAGTGGGTGGAGGGGAGAAAGGGTAGCCATCCTTTGTGTTTTTTCTTGTTCCCATGAAGATTCTTGCTGCTTTAGCTTGCATTAGTTATTCAGGGCTACTTCTGGGTAAGTCCCTCCTTTTAACATTATAGTTAATGCTGGAATGCAACCAGGTGATGGCAAGAAAACAAGGGAAATTTATAACTGAATATGTAAATAAGAATGCAATATGAAGAAAGTCAATACATTTCTTGCATTGCACTCCAACAGTGAAAATATTTTGAATACAATATGAAAAAGACAGTTAAAGTGTCTGCTACTGCTTTTCCTACTAAGGACATGTGGCCATTAAAATTTAAATCAGAATTAATTAAAATTAAATGAAATTAAAAATTCAGTTCTTTAGTCATGTGAACTGCATTTCAAGGGCTCAACGGCTACATGTGGCTAATGGCTACTGTGCTGGACAATGTGTGGAACATTTTCATTATCATAGACAATTCCATTGGACAGTGATGCTTTAGGCAATTAATTCTCTTAACTTGTCTGAGCTTTGTCTTCTTATGTAGAGAAAGGGAAGAATAATATTCAGACCTTAGCTACATCACAAGATTTCTGCAAGAGGCTTGTGCACATGGTACATGAAGGTGGATTATTATCATTATCTCAACTGAGGAAGGAAGGTTGGAAGTGAGACTTGGTGGTAGGCATATTGTTGGGTGTTCACTCCAAATAAAGCATAGAACTTTCTTTGATGCACCCCTGAATACTTCTATATCCCTGAATACTACTGTATCGTGAATACTATTATATCATTCATACTGGTTGGGCAGAATGTATATACTGAGCTGGACAGCTCTTGTGTTTCACTTTACATTTTCTTTGTCTACATGCTTTACTCCAGTCATTGCTACAGTAACCAGTTACCATGCAGGTCAAACCAACAGCATCTACCTTTGGCTGTACCTATAAGTCTTGCTTTCTGCCCTGGGGCTTTTATGACATGGCTAATATGCAGTACTTAAAGCAACACGCTCATTCTGATACATATGCAGCTCTAAGAGTACAGAGAGGTAGCACCTCCTGGGATAACCCTTGACCAGTGAAGGTGAGGTGGTAGATAAATACTCCCCTCCTCTATCCCCGAGGTAGCAATTCTACAGAATATTCTACAAGGCTTCTCAGAGGGTACCTAAGTGGGACTGAGCCTCAGATGCTCACAGTGGTGTTAGTTCCATAGTGCACCTGTCCATTCCCCATTTCATTCTTCACAACTCCCACCCTCCATTTCTTGAAGTAACTTTTCTGAAATAAATTCTCTGCAAGTCCCTATCCCCAGGGCCTACTTTTCAGGGGGAATTTAGGTTAAGACAAGTTCTTGGGATGATTTCCTGCTTTTAGTTCACAAATTTTTTGAAAATCATTTGAGATTTGGGATTTAAACGGTATTGCCCATGGCCTTGGGCCCAATGACGTTGATATAATAGGAATAGATTTATTTCTCCTCCCCAAATAGCTTATAAGCAATATAAGAATGTGCCCTTTGATGTCAGAAGATCTGGGTTTCTGATTGTTATTTATCTGAAAAGCACAGTTGTTTCCTTCACATCGCTTCGTATTTTATAATGACTTATTTAGGTGGTAGACTGTAAGCTCAATGAGGGCAAGGACTGCGTCCTGTCACTGAACACTTTATCCCCCTACCCCAGCATAGTACCTGGGGATAAAGTGAGCACATAGAAGGTGCTCTGTAAATGTATTGTTTATTTAATGAATGACTGTTAATATTTATTATTAACTTTGTGATAGGCCAGGGGTTGGCAAACAGTGGGCCTAATCCATGCCATAGTCTGTTTTTGTAAATCAAATTTTATGGAAACTTAGCCATGCTTATCCTTGGCCACATTGTCTATGGCTTCTGATGGGCTATTATAGCAGAGTTGAGCAGCTGTAGAAACTATATGATTCACACAGCCAAAAATATTTACCATCTGGTTCTTTACGGAAACATTTACCTATCTCTGTGTTGGGCTATAGGTTTCTATGACTAAATTTTCTGTATGAGCTATGACATGAAAAATGTCTGTGTCAAACTCCTACTTAATAGAAGCCATTATTCTAGAATATTATACACCAAGGCATGGAGAAGATTGCCTGTATGTAGAATCTGAAGGTGTGAAGGAGAGAGAGCTAAGATCCTTTTCAACAGAGCCTAGAACATGGACCTGGACAAGCCTACTCCACTTCTTGGTGTTGTATCTTCATGTCCTTAGCAGCAGATAGGAGAAATCACTCTTATTTCTCCCCCAAACCCTCTACTCAGAATACCTCCATTCTGCTTTCTTTTAATGAGATTCATAGTTACCAATTTATCAAGAGAGTGAATTCCATGTGTCTATTTTTTTTATTGTATGTACATCCCTGGATCCCAGGATAGTGCTTCTGCATTATAAACATTTACAGAATTCATAAACTTTCCCCCATATTACAGATGAGGAAACTGAGGTTCATTCAGAGAAATAGTCTCGTTTGTTGCAGATACAGAAGTTATGGTCCCTTCCCACAGGCAGTGAATAGTGGAGATAGATTTAAATGTGGGTCTCCCTGGCTTGACAGCTGGGTTTTCTGTCCTGCAACCTGCCACCAGGTAGCTCTGTTCTTGAGCCAGGTCCTTCACTATTCTAGGGCTTACTTTGCTCATCCATAAAATGGGCAGAGAGTTGGGGAATTAACTGGACGATTGAAAAATTCATTTCTTAACTTAGGAAGGTACTAAAACAATATGAGCCATTGTCTGTAATCATAAACTGAAAAGCCCAGTTTTGTTTAGCTGAGGTGAGAAAACATTTTCAAAAATAGAGAAAAAAAAATGAAGAGATCTTATAGTGGCTGAACAATGTAATCAAGTAAGCACTGTTTTATAGAGCTTCAGGCCCTCATGCCACACTAGGTCAAAAATCACTTGAGTAAGACTCAAAGATCAAGTTGACCAGAAAACAAAAATCAAATGGACCAAGTGGCAGAGACAAAGCCCACTTTGCTTTCAAACTAATACCCTCTATTCGAGCTGGAAAGGGCTTATCTCAATTGCTTAATCCCATGACAACACTTTGCACGGTTCTCTTTGGTTTTCCCAGTGCATTAAATCTTATCTCTTTTTAACCCATGCTAAGTTATTTTGGTTTTTTAATTAGCATTTTTTAAAAAATTTTAATTATAAAAATTATTTTCTTCCTCTGTTCCCTTTACTTTTAAAGGCATGTTCTTTAAAATCTTCCACACTCAGTTCACCTTATCTGTGACCTGCCATCTCATCAGTTTTATTGTCAAAGCCTCAGTGTGGCTTCAGAGCACAGGACTTATTTTTATTTTATGTCCTGACTTGCCCTGGGCTGCCCGAGTCATTCAGAAAAGGTGGCTAGGGACATGAAGACCATTTCCTTTCCTTAATTCCCATAATTAATTGCTTTTTAATCAGGGGCAATAACTCTTTGGCAAATGACCCTGCCAAATACTTGCTTACTCCCCTTGTGAGCTATTCAGCTCGGCCACTGAAACCACACAGTTAGTTGCAGATGTAGTATGATGAGCTATCTTGGGAATACTGAGCCACATCCTGATCTTGCCAGACTACAGATATTGGTTATTCACGAACTATGGAGACTTTTTCAATATGCAATGGTTGTTGTGCTGAAAAGCTTTGAAGATATTGAAACAAGATATTTTTTCAACAGCCAGTAATTCATTTTTTTCAATGAATATTTACTGCATTTACCATTTTAAGTGTCAGAACATGAAGATAAGGCAGACACATTATGCTGCTGCCTTCACAGGCATTCTAGTGCAGACAGACAGAAAATGTATAAGAAACAGCTGGGCGCGGTGGCTCACACCTGTAATCCTAGCACTTTGGGAGGCTGAGGCGGGCAGATCATGAGGTCAAGAGATTGAGACCATCCTGGCCAACATGCTGAAACACCATCTCTACTAAAAATACAAAAATTAGCTGGGCTTGGTGGTGCACGCCTGTAGTCCCAGCTACTCGGGAGGCTGAGGCGGGAGAATTGCTTGAACCTGGGAGGCAGAAGTTGCAGTGAGCCGAGATCACACCACTGCACTCCAGCCTGGTGACAAAGTGAGACTCTTTTACACACACATACACACACACACACACACAAGAAACCAGTAGTATACACATGCACAAACAGATGTACAAGCGATTGTTGACAACTGCTCTAAAAGAAATAAAATATGATGATGAGGTAGACTGCAATGTGATGCCTAAAGTAAGAGGCCAGGCAAGTCATCTCTGAAAAGAAGCATTTGAGCAAAGGTTTAAGTGATAAGAAAGAGCCAGGCATATGAGGAACTGACTAAGTAGGGCTGGAGGTGTCCAGGTAGATGGGCTAATAACTACATAAATTCTCAGATGAGAGGGAACTTGGTAGACTTGGGCACACAACCGAGCCCAGTGTGGCAAGTTGGGTGAGCATGGAGGATAGTAATTCAAGGTAGGAAGGGGCTAGATAATGTTGACATTGCTACCTGTGTAAATAGTACAGGCACCAACTGTGTGCTGGGAACCTTGCTGGGTACTGGGGCTGTAAAGATCATAAAACATATTTATGGACCACATAACTTGCTCTGAGGGTCTTACCTCATTGCATATTGCCAGTTGTCACTGTATCTCAGCAATGGCAAGCCCCTCAGGTTTCCGTATATTCAGGTAAAACTCCCTCCCTGACCCTGGACTGCTATCACTGATGCTTCTGGACTGCTGGGACTTAACACATAACAATTACACTTCTCATTCCCTCCTTCTTAGTCACCATCAGAGGTCAAGGCCCCATCTAATCTCTTATCAATGGACATGCCTCTAGGCTTCCCAAATATCACTCTATCCCCATCTCTATCTGCCCTCCCAAATCCCTGTTCCCGGCTCCTGGAATTCACAGTGAATCTAATCTGAATCAATCCCCATCTTTCTCTGCCCAGTGGAATTCACAATGAGACATGAATAAACCCCCACATAGTCCACAGTTTCTTGGTCTGATCACCTCCCTGATGAAAATGAAGACTTTCTGTCCCTGACAAAGCAGCTTCCCCTGTCATTGGTGACTGTTTCATCTCTTATACCTCAGATAACTTAGGACCTAAGGGTGAGGAGGCTACCTCCTTCTCTCCGTTGTCTCTCCCTACTTCAAAAATTTTAGCATCTGTGAAGCCCATCATTAGACTTTGTTACCCAAAAGAACTTGGCATAAGGAAAAGTATTGGCTTTAGTTATATATTTTATTTTTGATTTTTAGAGCAGTAGAGGAAACTCATGGTCAAGATCATGGACCCTGAAACCAGATTGCCAAGGTTGGATTCAGTCTCTGCCATCTACTAGTTATGATAGTAAAAAAGGTTAGTTAATGTCTCTGGGACTCAGGTTGTTCATCTTTAGAATGAGAATAGGGTAGAGGTGAGAATTAAATGAAGTAATACACATGAAGTACGTTGAATGGTGTTTGGTGTATTTTAAGAGCCATATAAGTGTTCTAATTATTTTGTTGTTATTAGCTGACTGATAACTTGAATGTCTAGCTTACTTCTTCCTCTCCTCCTCTCTGTCTGATATCATTCTTGGCAAATTCAGCATTCATGAAGGTGGAACCTCTATGACTCTAACCCTTTAGCTCTTTGGTTTAGTAGCTCTGATCATTTCTTCCTCCACCCACCTCTGCTACCTACTCACATAGTCATGCCCTCGGCTTTGTCTTCTCCAGCAATTGCATCATCTCCAAAATCTTGATTTCAGTACATCCCACTTGCATAAAGTTCTCTTCTCTCCTGGTAGCTTATTCACTCCAGCATCTTCCCTCTAGAGACTGACATCATTACCTCAAATCCACTCACCCTTTGACAGCTTTGTCTATCTGTATGTTTCCCTTCTCTTCTTCACTTCTCTCATCTTCCAGCTTATACTTTATGACCCATCATTAAGATCAATGCCTTGAAAAGCCACTTATCTTTCTTTTCTCCTTTTACCGTTCTTGACTAGAGAAATACTGGATAAATCCAAACAATCACTTAGTCTGAGTTTGCGCCTGAGAAGTTGAAATATCACAATATTACTCACAGGACTCACTTTGCATGTGCAATTGGTTACCAGATAATCTAACTCAGGTATCAGATAATCTAACATTTCTATAGTAGATTCACTTTTCCATTGTCTTAGATAATTATTGCCTATCTTTGTTTTTAAGTCTCAAGAACCTCTCCCCATGAGCTGATGTATTATTTTCATACTTTACTGAAAAATTAGATGAAATAGATATTATCTTCAATTCTCTCCACTGATTCCAGGCCCCTAGATCCATCTGTACATTCCTTCCCATGATAACTGAAGATCTGTCTCTACTCTTCTCTAAGAGAGCGACTCCTCTTGTTCTTTGGATCTCACTCTTCTAATACTTTAAAATATCTCATTCTTAAAATTATCCCCCTTTTCCCCAGCACTGTCAACCTTTTCCTCTCTATGGGATCAATTTCATCAGCACTGAAACATGTGTTAGTATCCTTGATCTTACAAGAGAAATAAGGACCTTGACTTGAGCCTAGGTCACCACACCAGACAGACATCTTCTCTTGGCTCCTCTGGATCCACTCCAACCTTTCTCCACCTTGGACACTACATCAATAGTTTCCATGCATGGCCAGGAGCAGTGGCTCACGCCTGTAATCCCAGCACTTTGGGAGGCCGAGGTGGGCAGATCACGAGGTCAAGAGATCGAGACCATCCTGGCCAACATGGTGAAACGCCTGTCTCTACTAAAAATACAAAAATTAGCTGGGCGTGGTGGCACACACCTGTGCTGAGGCAGAGAATTGCTTGAACCCAGGAGGTGGAGGTTGCAATGAGCCGAGATCGCACCGCTGCACTCCAGTCTGGCTCCTGGTGACGAGCGAAACTCTGTCTCAAAAAATAAAAATAAAAATAAAAATAGTTTCCATGCACTCAGGTTTCAGGCTGAATTTGCTAAATAAGCAACTCCTGCAGGAGATTGGAGGAAGAGAAGAGAATAGCATCCAAGAATTTACTCCCCTAGAAACTGCAGTCAAACCACAGAGTGTACCATCTCTTAAGGTTGCCCATTCCCTGCACGTATCTTCATGTGCAATTCTTTGATGATAAACCTTCCCAGAATTATCTTAATTTGACTGTGCCTTCTAACGTCTGTTAGAATCCTGCCTGGTAAGGTCATCTTCTAGCCACAGCTCAATTTCTCTGCTATAATAATCTCTTGGTTTTTCTCATATTTTTCTGGCTGTTCATTCTCAATGACTGTACTAGCTCTTCCTCAAATTGAATAGATGTCTGTATTTTAAAGTATCCCAAGGCCTCATCCTAATCTCTTTTCTCTGTCCCCTTTTACCTTATGATCTCATCTAGCTCACAGCTTGAGATATCTTCTATATGTATTATTGACTTTCAGATTTTACATCTCCAGCCAAAACTCACATTCTAAGTTATATACAGTCCCATAACTACCCAGTAGATACCTTCACTTGGAATCTAATGGGCATATCACATTTCACATGGCCACAGTGATGACAATGATCCCAACCCCTGAAGTCTTTTTTTAAATTGCATTTTAGGTTTTGGGGTACATGTGAAGAACATGCAAGATTGTTGCATAGGTACACACATGGCAGTGTGATTTGCTGCCTTCCTCCCCCATCACCTATATCTGGCATTTCTCCCCATGCTATCTCTCCCCAACTCCCCACCCCCTGCTGTCCCTCCCTATTTCCCCCAACTGACCCCAGTGTGTGATGCTTCCCTCCCTGTGTCCACGTGTTCTCATTGTTCAACACCCACCTATGACTGAGAACATGCGGTGTTTGATTTTCTGTTCTTGTGTCAGTTTGCTGAGAATGATGGTTTCCAGGTTCATCCATGTCCCTACAAAGGACACAAACTCATCGTTTTTTATGGCTGCATAGTATTCCATGGTGTATATGTGCCACATTTTCCCTGAAGTCTTTCAAAGAAGTCTTCCTCTCCACAGACTTCTCTGACTAATTTAAGAGTAGCACAATCCACCCTGCTTCGCAGGCAAAATAACCTAAAACCTTGAGTTTTCTCATTTTCTTATATTCCACATTCAATTCATCAGTAAGTCTTATCAATTATGTCTCCAGTGGATCCCAAATCCAAACACTTTTCACCATCTCCACTGCTGTACCTAGAGTCCAAGACACTGTCTCTCCTTGCCTGAGCTTCTGAAATAGCTTCATATCAGGATTTCCTGAACTCACTTTTGATAGTCCAGTCTTTACCTTGCAGTCAGAGCAATTTTTCTAAAGTGTAAGCTATCCCCCTGCTTTAAATCTGCCAGAGCTCTCGCTGCTTTCAGGATAAAATCCAGACTTATGATCATGATCTGTATGACCTTACATGACTTGGCCTTGACTGCTGACTTCTGTGACCTCACTATCCCTTCTGTCCCTGCTCATTCACTAATGTCCATAAACACTGAACTTTCTTTTGTACCTTGAACATTTCAAACTCATTTCTATCCCTGGCCTTTGTTCATGATACTGCCTGCTTGGAATACCTCCCCTCATTTTTGCCTGGTTCACTTCTCTGCACTAAAATAGTATTCTCTTCCTGGTACTCTCAGAAATATCACCCTATATTATCCTGTCCATTGCATTTATCACTACTTATAATTATTTAATTTACTTATCTGTGTATATGTTCATTATCTGTCTCTCTTCACAGCTGAGAAGATAGTCACTCCACAATATCTCACCTTTAGAGTTGTGCATGGCACATGATATGAGCTTAATAAATATTCATGGAATAACTAGATGAATGAAAAATACAAAATGAATTAAAATTGTGATAAGCACTGTGAATTAAGCAAAAAGTGTCACGAAAGCTATAAGAGAGGGGATTCAAGTAAGATTGGGTAGTCAATGAAGGACTTTCTGAAGAAGTGACATTTAAGCTGAGACCTGAAAGGTGAGTCAGAGTAAGTGAAGTGTGGGGGAAGAACTGTCCAGGCCAGGGAAGTGCCATTTGTAGGTCATCTGAGGCCATGAAGAACTTGGTGCACTAGAGAAACAAAAGGAGGCTGGTATGGATTGAGTGGAGAGCATGGCATGAGATGAGTTTGAAGGCCAGTAGAAGCCACTTATAGAAATGTGGTAAGTGCTGACGTACAGCCATGCACAAAGGAGGCAAAGCCCAGTAAAGGGAAGCTGCTGAAGCTGGAGGAATGAAATTCAAGAAAGGCTTTCCAGAAGCAGCAATATTGAGGCTCAGAAATAAAGAACGCTTAGAAGTCACCAGAAGAATGGGAATGGAGGAATGAGAAAAGTACATCAGGGAGGCACACACAAGGGCAGACAAGTGTACAATAAGCTGCATATTCTGGAAACCACAGGCATGGTGTGTCCAGAAAGTCACATCAAAGAGGAATACTCAGGCGACTGTCCTGCTTGCCTTTATATCTTTAGCTCACTGCAGGCAGTTAATAAATAGAGGTTCATTGAATAATGGAAGAAAGGAAATTGAGGAGATGAAACTGGAGAATTAAGTAGTAGCCAAGCCACAAGTATCCTTATGTCCTTACTATGGGTATACAATTTTATTCAGTAAAAACAAAACATAGAAAAATTTATGATAGAACTGACATGATGAGATGGAAAACCTAGTCAATCTCATATTTACTCAGAGTTTTAAAGAATAGCCCACTTATTGATTAACTTAGAAAAAAAATTCATCTACTTGATTCAATGCTGCACACACTCACAATCTGCTCAATATAATTTTACTGTGAATCTTGAGCCTTGTGGTAACTTTCCAGAATATATTGGGTTCTTTATTCTAGGATTGGGATGTGGAGTTCAATTCTAAGCAAAGTTTTCTATTGGGACAATTGCAAATTTAAAACGATTAGCTTTAAATAGAACATTGTTTCCTATCATGCATTATTTTGGTTCTTAAATGTCTGTCAAAGTAATAAAAGATTTGAGCTATTTTAAATATTTCAAAAGTCCAACACATTTATCAATAATTAGGTTGCACATGCTAATTAAATTTCAAGGTTCTTTAGTATTAGCTGAAATTACACTAATTTCAATGTGCAGTCACATTGATGAGCATGAATGATGGTCTTATGTGATGATAGCCTCTTTGCTGAGCAGTGTCCCTGCATAAAGACCCATACCTCTCCAATTATCTTTGGAGGACCTGAGCACAATTTGCATGAAATAGCAGTCATTCCACATTTCTGGGAAAGAGCTCATCTTAAGGAAAAGTTCAGTCAAGTAGCTCAAGTTGAGGGCAATGGCAATGAAGGACTGTTGAAGGGAAGGCAGGATTATAACATAGAACTGTCCGGGTGGTCTTAGAAGTTAGTCACTGAGAGCCAGGGCTTTGGAATGTTACATATTTTGACTTGAATCCCAGCTTACCAACTCTTGCTGGGTAACTTTGGACCTTGTCTCAATCCTGTGGCACCTTGGTTTTCTCATTAGTGAGGTGGAAATCATCATGGGTACTATATAAGTTTGTACTAGGGAGGGGGCTATGCAAGAAAACTATTGCTCTAAGTTCTCCATAAAGAAAAAAGTGGCTATGTTCTGTCCTACTCTCCCCAGACCTTCTCAGGTCTTCAACCACTGCCCATGCCCACAGTCTAGTCATCATCATCCACTTAGTTGCAATGTGACTGCACATGTGTGCTGCCCAATTCACTAATCTCTACACAGTGCAGCAAGATGGCACTGGCAGTGTGGGACCTAGATCCTGGGTGTTGGAGCCAGCCAACATGGCTTGCTAAAGGCAATGTACAGTAGGCAGAATTTGAAGATAACTCCTAATGACCTAAACCCTTTTATTACCCCCCTCCTGTTGAGTGTGAAATGACCCTGTTAATATGATAATATATGGCAAAAAAGGATTCTGTAGAGGTAATCAGGGGCCCTAATCAGTTGAGTTCATCAAAAGGGAGATTATTCAGGTGGGCTTGACCTAATTAAATGAGCCCTTGAAATCTGGATCTACAGATCAGAGACAAAGGAAGTCAGAGACTCAAAGCATGAGAGATATTCAACATGACAGAGACTCTCCACTGCTGGTTAAGACAGAGTGGGACATGTGGCAACAAATAATGTCTTTTAGTGACTAAGAGTGGCAGTTTCAGATGACAGCCAGCAAGGAAATGGGAACCTCTGTCCTATAGCAACAAGGAACTGAATTCTGCCAACAAACTGAATGAACTGGGGAGAGGAGCCCTCCTCCAGATGAGATGAGCATAAGTTTGGTAAACATTATGATTTTGACCTTGTGAGACCCTAAACACAGAACCTAGCTAGGCCATGTCCAGACTTCTGACTCATGTAAACTGTGAACTAACAAATAGTTGTCATTTTAAAGTGCTAAATTTGTGTGAATCTGTCTTAGAGTAACAGAAAACAAGTACAGAATATTTGCCTACCTGGAGTTTCTAGGTAATTAGGAGCAAGAGAGCATCTCACTGGGGCTTTCTGGCACCTGGAAGTCCTTCCCTATGGACTGGCAGAATACTCCCTATTCAAGCAAGTCATTCCAAAGCAATGGAGATCATGAAAAACTGCACTCATTGACAATTCCCCAATCTGCTTAGTTATGTTAGACTTTGTTAAATATGCAATTATTATGCATATCACATATATATCAGTCATGCAGCAGACAGATACAAAACTTACACTGGGTAATGGAGGAGAGTTTTATAAATGGACTCTATGCAAATTTTAGAGAAATAAACATGGGAGTGTGCAGTACCCCAAAAGTTAGCAATATTAGTGAACTGTCAATACTCCTAGGGAATAATCTCCTGTTTTCTAGATCTCTTCCCTAGCTGACTTACTTTGATGGTGTATGATTCCCAGCAGCTTTCTGAGTAAGACTGTCTGATAAACAACAGTTTTGGGAAACTTGAGCGTCCAAAAATATCTTTGTTATCTCCTTATACATTGGATTGGGATTCTAGGTTGGAAATCATTTTTGCTCAGGTGTTTGAAAATATTATTCCATTATCTTCTAGTTTTTAACTTTTCATCCTTTAAAGGTAATTTCTTTCTTTCTTTTTTTTTATTGTACTTTAGGTTCTGGGGTACATGTGCAGATCCTGCAGGATTGTTCCATAGGTACATACATGGCAATGTGGTTTGTTGCCTCCCTCCTCCCGCCACTTATATCTGGCATTTCTCCCCATGTTATCCCTCCCCCAACCTCCCCATCCCCCTGCCCCCCCGCAACAGAACCCAGTGTGTGATGCTCCCCTCCCTGTGTCCATGTGCTCTCATTGTTCAACACCCGCCTATGAGTGAGAACATGCAGTGTTTGATTTTCTGTTCTTGTGTCAGTTTGCTGAGAATGATGGTTTCCAGATTCATCAATGTCCCTACAAAGGACATGAACTCATCCTTCCATGGTGTATATGTGCCACATTTTCCTTGTCCAGTCTATCATCAGTGGGCGTTGGGTTGGTTCCAGGTCTTTGCTATTGTAACAGTGCCACAATGAACATACATGCACATGTGTCTTTATAATGGAACGATTTATATTCCTTTGGATATATACCCAGTAATGGGATTGGTGGGTCAAATGGAATTTCTAATTCTAGGTCCTTGAGGAATCGCCACACTGTCTGTCCACAATGGTTGAACTAATTTACACTCCCACCAACAGTGTAGAAGTGTTCCTATTTCTCCACATCCTCTCCAGCATCTGTTGTCTCCAGATTTTTTAATGATCGCCATTCTAACTGGTGTAAGATGGTTTCTCAATGTGGTTTTGATTTGCATTTCTCTAATGACTAATGATGGTGAGCATTTTTTCATATGTTTGTTGGCCTCATACATGTCTTATTTTGAAAAGTGTCTGTTCACATCCTTTGCCCACTTTTGAATGGGTTTGTTTGTTTTTTTCTTGTAAATCTATTTTAGTTCTTTGTAGATTCTGGATATTAGCCCTTGCAATAATTTTTTATTATTGAAAGGTAGCTTGCAATAATTTTTTCCCATTCTGTTGGTTACTGGTTCACTCTAATGATTGTTTCTTTTGCTGTGCAAAAGCTCTGGAGTTTAATTAGATCCCATTTGTCTATTTTGGCTTTTGTTGCCAATGCTTTTGATGTTTTAGTCATGAAGTCCTTTCATATGCCTATGTCCTGAATGGTTTTGCCTAGATTTCTTCTAGGGTTGTTATGGTGTTAGGTCTTATGTTTAAGTCTTTCATCCATTTGGAGTGAATTTTAGTGTAAGGTGTCAGGAAGGGGCCCTAGTTTCTGCTTTCTGCATGTGGCTAGCCAGTTTTCCCAACACCATTTATTAAATAGGGAATCCTTTCTCCATTGCTTGTGGTTGTCCTGTTTGTGAAAGATAAGATGGTTATAGATGTGTGGCGTTGCCTCCGAGGCCTCTCTTCTGTTCTATGGTCTATATTTCTGTTTTGGTACCAGTACCATGCTGTTTTGATTACTGTCGCCTTGTAGTATAGTTTGAAGTCAGGTAGTGTGATGCCTCCAGCTTTGTTCTTTTTGCTTAGGATTGTCTTCGCTATGTGGGCTCTTTTTTTTTCCCACTATGAAGTTTAAGGTGTTTTTTTTCCAGTTCTGTGAAGAAGGTCATTGGTAGCTTGTCGGGGACAGTGTTGAATCTGTAAATTACTTTGGGCAGTATGGCCATTTTCACAATATTGATTCTTCCTAACCATGAACATGGAATGTTTCTCCATCTGTTTGTGCCCTCTCTTATTTCCTTGAGCAGTGGTTTGTAGTTCTCCTTGAAGAGGTCCTTTACATCCTTTGTTAGCTGTATTCCGAGGTATTTTATTCTCTTTGTAGCAATTGTGAATGGGAGTTTGCTCAAGATTTGGCTCTCTGTTAGTCTGTTATTGGTGTATAGGAATGCTTGTGATTTCTGCACATTGATTTTGTATCATGAGACTTTGCTGAAGTTGCTTATCAGTTTAAGGAGATTTTGGGCTGAGATGATAGGGTCTTTGAATATACAATCATGTCGTCTGCAAATACAGACAATTTGACTTCCTCCTTTCCTAATTGAATATCCTTTATTTATTTTTTTCTTGCCTAATTGCTCTGGCTAGAACTTCCAATACTATATTGAACAGGAGTGGTGAGAGAGAGCATCTTTGCCTAGTGCCAGATTTCAAAGGGAATGCTTCCAGTTTCTGCCCATTCAGTATGATATTGGCTGTGGGTTTGTCATAAATAGCTTTTATTATTTTGAGATATGTTCCTTCGATACCTAGTTTATTGAGAGTTTTTAGCATAAAGGGCTGTTGAATTTTGTCAAAGGTCTTCTCTGCATCTATGGAGATAATCATGTGGTTTTTGTCTTTGGTTCTGTTTAAGTGCTGGATTACGTTTATAGACTTGCA
The DNA here is from genome assembly GCA_036589455.1 of Ateles fusciceps. Taxonomy (NCBI): domain Eukaryota; kingdom Metazoa; phylum Chordata; class Mammalia; order Primates; family Atelidae; genus Ateles; species Ateles fusciceps. Next base: position 7,621,950 of record JAZHEH010000113.1, read on the forward strand.
TATGTTGAACCAGCCTTGCATCCCCAGGATGAAGCCTACTTGATCATCGTAGATAAGCTTTTTGATGTGTTGTTGCAATTGGTTTGTCAGTATTTTATTGAAGATTTTTGTATCTATGTTCATCATGGATATTGGTCTGAAGTTTTCTTTTTTTGTTGAGTCTCTGCCAGGGTTTGGTATCAGGATGATGTTGGTCTCATAAAATGATGTAGGAAGGATTCCCTCTTTTGTATTGTTTGTAATAGCTTCAGAAGGAGTTGTATCAGCTCCTCTTTGTACGTCTGGTAGAATTTGGCAGTAAATCCATCTGGACCTGGACTTTTTTGGTTGGTAGGCTATTAATTGCTGCCTCAACTTCAGCCCTTGTTATTGGTCTGTTCAAGGTTTCAACTTCTTCCTGGTTTAGGCTTGGGAGGGTACAAGTGTCTAGGAATTTATCCATTTCTTCCAGGTTTACTGGTTTATGTGAATAGAGTTGTTTGTAATAATCTCTGATGATAGCTTGTATTTCTGTGGAATTGGTGGTGATTTCCTCTTTATTGTTTTTTATTGCATCTATTTGATTCTTCTCCCCCCCCCCCTTTTTTATTAATCTGGCTAGCGGTCTATTTTGTTAATTTTTTCAGAAAACCAGCTCCTGGATTTATTGACTTTTTGAAGGGTTTTTTTGTGTCTCTGTCTCCTCCAGTTTTGCTCTGATCTTAGTTATTTCTCGTCTTCTGCTAGCTTTTAAGTTTTTTTTATCTTGCTCCTCTAGAGCAAAATCTTTCAATTTTGATGATAGGGTGTCAATTTTAGATCTTTCCTTGCTTCTCATGTGGGCCTTTATTGCTATAAATTTTCCTCTAGACACTGCTCTAAATGTGTCCCAGAGAGTCTGGTATGTTGTGTCTTTGTTCTCGTTAGTTTCAAAGAGCATCTTTATTTCTGCCTTCATTTCATTGTTTATCCAGTCGATGTTCAGGAGCCAGTTGTTCAGTTTCCATAAAGTTGTGTGGTTCTAAATTAGTTTCTTAATCCCGAGTTCTAATTTGATTGCCCTGTGGTCTGAAAAACTATTATGATTTCCGTTCTTTTGCACTTGTTGAGGTGTGATTTACTTCTAATTATGTGGTCAATTTTGGAGTAGGTGCAATGTGGTGCTGAAAAAAATGTACATTCTGTGGATTTGGGGTGGAGATTTCTGTAGATGTCTATTAGGTCTGCCTGATCCAGATCTGAGTTCAAGTCCTGGATATCCTTGTTAATTTTCTGTCTCGTTGATCTGTAAAGGTAATTTCTTATTCTACTATTGCATCATATAATATGTTTATTTTTGGAGTTTTAAATATTGTCATGATGTCTCGTGATTGGGTCTTTCTTCTTTCATGATATAGGATGCTTGTTAAATACCTTTATTCTGGAAACCATATATCTTGGTTCTGTGTATATTTTTTAAAAATTATTTGTAAACAATTAAAATAAACTCCCAGATAATTTCCTCTAATCTAATCTCTCTGTCATTTTTTTTTCTGGAACTAATATTTTTAAGAGATTAGCTCCCCAGAGGATTGTCTAATTTCCATACCTTTTTCAGTATTTTCTATTTCATCAACTTTTATTTTTCAAATTTCTGAAGAGTTCTTCAACTTAGTATTCCTATTCCTATTATCTTCCTTTTTTTTTTTTTTTACATTTTAATGTTTGCCTTCACAACAATTCCAAAGACATTTTTTCTTTTGTAAATGCTTACTTTGTTTTCTGTTTTGCATGTTCAAGATTTTCCTCAATTATTCTGTGATTTTTGGCACTCCACTAATAACTAGAATGGAGCACTAGAAAGTTAATTAGAGGTCCTTTGTATGTGATTGGGCTGTCAGCTGGTGGACCTCACTGTAAAGTGATCAGAAGAGGATCTGCCATTTTACTGTAGTAGTATCTGCATTTTTTTTTTTCCTCCTGAGAGAAACAATCTCCATGGAGTAGAATTCTCCAGTGTCATAGTTGGGCAATAGAGATCTGAATGGCAGTGTTAGAGGAAAATCATAAATAGCACTTTTCAAAATGTATATTTTGACTTAATGTTTACATTTTTTATCTATCTTCCTGTATTCACTCTCAGATAGGTCTGGTGTCTCCATGTTCTGGTCTTCTCTGATAGAACCTCTGTAGATAGTAAGTACTGGGGGAAGAAGTAGTTGTTTGGCTATTAGGGCTAGACAGTGAATCTATGGTTCTAACTCCTCCTTACACATGTTTTCAATCAACCTTCTCATTTTTTCCCCTTTCAAATATATTGGATGCCAATAAGCCATGATCTTTTATGGGTCTTCTGATATTAACTCGCTTTTGACATCCCCCAATACGGACTTAGTTTTCAGCTTGCTGTGTTCTGATAAGTTGGCTACCTCTATCCTTTTGTTTTTTGATGTCATTACCTTTCCAGTCCTCTTTGTTCTTGTAAGTTTATATCGTTTTTTATTCCTTTACAATCATGTTATTGGTTTGCCTAAAAGAACAGAGTAAAAGCATAGATTTGAGCCACCATGTCTAAGTGGGCATTTTCTGTGCTACTATTCTTAGGAGAATTATCTCACTCAATCCTCACAGCAGCCCTGGGATCTAGATACTGTTACTGCCACCTTCTTAAAGGTAAAGAAGCACAGATGTTAGGCCTATTCCTAGCATCACTCAGCAGGTAGGCGAAGGGGCTGGAATTTAACCTGGGCTATTTTGACCTGGATTATTCATATTTGGGCAACATATTCTTTTAAATATCTAATATTTGAATTCATAGGAGTCTTATATTATATTTCTGGAGTTATATTTGTGTTCTATATTTCTGTCACATTCTATAAGGGAACATTATTTACATTTCAGTGATTTGCTATCTTTTTCTTGGCTATAGATCATACTGCTTCTTAATTTGACACATGTTCGAAACTATCTGAAATGAATATTAATATTTATTTTATGCATATTTACACCTGGGAAGTACCCTTTCCTAGAGTCTATGTCTGCAATCTGTATCTTCAACTATGAAGGAATTTATTTAAGGACATGTGCATGGAGTCACTGGATCTGGAGTCAGTAGGCTCTCACTTTAGTCCTGCATCTACCAGCTAACATTAGAAATTTGTATAAACTCTGACTTTTAGCTTTATTCTCTGAACAGTGGATTAATTATTCCCATCCTACTTGCCATTACAGGATAGCACAAAAACAAATTTTAAAAAGCAAGAGACTATTCTATAATTCTAAGACAGTCTTCGTTAATCTATCATTCATTTACAATCACCAAAATTTTGACCACTTCCGTGTATCACTTTCACTGTTATTTAGTAATTAGCAGATATCTTTTTCTTAAGTCAATTTACTTTCTTTTTGCTTAAATACATTTATTTATAAAGGGAAATTAATGGAAAGTGGGAACAAAAAGGAGCAAAATACAGGAAGGATCACGGCCCAAGAGAGAAAGTGTTGCTCACGGATGTGTTCAGGAAGAGCAGACAGGAATGGATCTTGGGCTTGGAGACCAGTTTTTTATTGTTTTGGCTCAAGAAATTGGCATGAAATGAATGGAATGAGTAAGGGGAGAGGAAGATCCCAAGGCAGCACGTTGACCCATGGAAAGAGGTGAACTCCAATCTGAGAAGGAAGTTTGGAGTAGAATGGGATGGAGGCTGCTGACTGAGTGGTAGGATCGGGCACCGAAGCTAGAAAGAGGCTGTGACTGAGAAACTAGACCTACGGGTTTCAAGAAACATTAAGTTTAAGGACATCATATAAGGGTCAAAGTTGAAAAATTGGGAGAGCTTGAGGAGATATAAAGCTTGGTTTGCAAATGAGGGCATGCTTGGAAAGTTAGGGATGATTAATAGGATTTAGGAAATGGAAACTGCCATGTAGATGGAGTGATGGTGTTACTGCAGCAGAGTGAGCCAGCACTCCAGTTTGGAAGTGACAGATCTGTCAGGAAACGTAGTAATGGAATATGTGTCTTCCTCATTTTAAGTTTTATAGCATTTCTTCCTGGGATTAAACTCCGAGAGCAGGGATGCCCATCAGCACGTGATAAGAAAAGTAAGGTACCGGTCTTGGGTGGGACAGTCAATATGTTCCACCCAAAATTATTTTGCCTATTGTATAATACCAGGTGGATATACACCACATTTGGGGGAAATACTGCTGTAAAGCACTCTACAAATATATGGAATTGCTTACAATTATCTCTTTGAACAAACTTTATTATCCTTACAATTCTCCTCCATTCTTCCCTGGTAACTATATCCTGGTGTCTAGGAACTAAAAATGATCCTATGGGCACAGTTGACTATGTGTTTATATGGTGTCTGGGGGAGCTGTTGGAGGACTGGGCGTGGTAAAATTAGAAACTTATTGAAGTTTAAACTCAGAACACCTTTTAACATCTGGCAAATATAAACCATTCCCCTTTTTAATTTTTGTTTGGGCCTTTCTCAAACTAAAATTCTTGCTCTAACAATACTGGCTTAGATAGGAGATGGTCTGAAGCAAATTCAATGGAAATAGTTACTTCATAAACTAGTCCAAGACCTGTCCTAAAATGGGAAATCTAAGAGATAGCTCACCGCTGCATCTTGCTGGACTCCCACACTGGAAAGCCAAGGACAAAGGAGGATTAAGTGTTCTGAGTATTATCATGGGATTGGGGTTTTATGCTTGGGAGGCCTGCACCTGAAGTTCTGCCTAAGACAGACAGACAGCAGCAGCTCACAGCCTGGGCTATACAACTTCAGCTACAGCAGGGTCATTTAAAAGGATAGTGGGCATTGCTAATTGTAAGCATTTGCAAAAATAAGAGGAAACAATAAGGAAATTATTTAAGAAGGAGAAGAAGAAACTCCTATAGCCCTCCGTTTCTCCCTCCCTTTCTTCCTTTCCTGCAAATGACTGCTTGTTTAATACAAAACTAACCACTGTCCTTTGAGAATCCATGATTACTGCTTGGGCTGGGAGGTGGTAAGATTTTGAGGCTAAATGGGAGGTCAGAAGTCATCTAATTTAGTCCTCTCACTTTGAAATAAGAAACTCACAGGCCAGTGAAGTGAAATGATGGTCCCAAGGTCACCCAATTGGTTAGTAGCAGCATCAGGCTAGGTCAGTATTCCCTGCCTCCATCTGTTGTAAATCCTCTTGGACAGGCTTTGTGGCAAGCTACCAGCGAAGCTTATTGGAAAGCATTTAAGAACGTTAGAGTGTCTGCAGATGTGATTTTAAAGGTTATTTATTTGTTTTACTGCAGATCATGACTTCCCCTCCATCCGTCTTCTTGTTTCAGGGCCAGATTCTGCCCTTTGATGTTCTTTGTGGCATTCTCGTTGTCTTTGGCCCAAATCTGAAGCAGGGCTTGACCCAAAGCTACTGGTGCCTTTGTTTGCTCCCAGAGGACTTCCCCCTCCTCCCAGGAGACTCAGAAAAATCAGTTGTCTTAGAAATACTTTTTACACAAGATACATCCTGCTGTGTCTGTGTCATTGAATCTTTGAGCTGGAAGAGACCTCTGAGGTCATCAGTTCAACCCCTAACACAGTTCAGACCTGTCTTCCAAAAATTCCCTGGCATATGGTCACATAGTCTTGTGGCTGGAAGGTACCTTGGGGACCAAAGAATATCTTGATTTCTTTTTGTAGGTAAAGAAGCTTAGATTAAAAGGTGAAATGATTAATCTCTATGCAGGTGGCAGAGTTAAAATTATAATTCATGTTTCTGACCCTAAGCCTGTGACACTGTCCACTGTTCCATCCAACTTCTGATTATTCTTTGAACAATTGTCCAGTGAATCATCCCTGTATTTATTTGTCGTTCATAATTAATTTACTAAGCCCTTACTTTACCCTGTACTAATAGCTAAGGAAAATAGACATTTAACTAGAAAGAAAAGACCACACAAGAATGGTCTTCATTCCCTAAAAACAATCAGTTTTTTTCTGAGATTCTTTTGGTTTGTTTTTGTTTTTGTTTTTTGAGACAGAGTCTCACTCTGTCACCCAGGCTGGAGTGCAGTGGCACGATCTTGGCTCACTGCAACCTCCGCCTCCCAGGTTTAAGCGATTCTCTTCCTCAGCCCCCGGAGTAGCTGGGACTATAGGCGTGCCCCATCACTCCCGGCTAATTTGTATATATTTAGTAGAGACAGGGTTTCACCATATTGGCCAGGCTGGTCTTGAACTCCTGACCTCTTGATCTGCCCTCCTCAGCCTCCCAAAATGCTGGGATTACAGGTGTGAGCCACCACACTCAGCCCTTTTGTTTTTTTTTTAATGCTGCTGTAACAAGTTATGAAAAATTTGGCTTAAGCCAAGACATATTTATTGTCTTAGTTCTGGAAGTCAGATGTCTGATGTTGCTGGGCTAAACGCAGGCTGTTGGCAGCATTGTTTTCCTTTTGGAGGCTCTAGGGAGACTTTGTTTCCTTGCCTTTTCCAGCTTCCAGAGACTACAACATTCCTGTTCATGTTGTGGCACTTTCCTCCATCTTCAAAGTGCATTACTCTAACTCTGCTTCCATCATTTCTGACTCTCTCTCGCCTCCTTCTTTGCCTTATGAGGCCCTTGTGATTACATTTGGCCCATCTTAATGATCCAGAAAAATCTTTCTATTTCATGATTCATAATATAATAATATCTTCAGAATCTATTTTGTCATGTAAGCTGACACGTTCACAGGTTCTTGGAATTTGTACCTGGATGACTTTGGAGGAGCGTTATTCTGCCTACCACAGAGATTGTTGACAAAGCCATCCAGCACTGTCGCTGACATATTAAGAAAGAAAGTCATTGCAGAGAACAGATGCTTGAACCAAGTTGTGAGGGATGTGGTGCGTTCACCACCCAGGGCAGGTGAAATAGAGAATGAAGAGTAGAAAAAGAGCATGTTCAGAACTGTCCAGATATGAGAGTGAGCACACGGCACCTTTGGGGGAATGCTGAATACTCAGGATGACTAGGAAAGATTGTTAGCCTATTAAAAACACATTTTTAAAGTCTCAGCAAGTTTCACACATAATGCAATTAGGATAAGAGATGCAAAGAGATGTCCAGCTAACTCAAGGTAATATTGTAAATGGCACATTCATAAGAATTGAAAGAGGAGCAGTATAATGAGAGAGGGAGGTTTGTATCTTAAAACTGTTGTTGAGGGACAAGGATAATCAGAAAGGTCGAGTGGTGTGAACTGCCCAAAATAGTCTGGAGAGGAGAGGCCTCAAGGTTGAGAAATATTTATTTTTAAAAAAGCAGAGGGCTACAGCACATATAATCTTTTGACAGAGGGTTTAACTATGAGACATCACACATGGGAAGCATTCGCTGTTGTCAATCAAATGCTCAAAGTTGCTGAATTTAGATCCAGCAGTGGTTCTCAAAATTTATCTTTGCACAGCAGCTTATTTGAAAATTTATTCGGGGTTGTCTTTGGCTATGCTTCATTATGATGATCTTTTCCAAGTTTACAGAAAGAGAATAAACAAATTTAAACATTTTTTTAAAATTTAGATTTCCCTCATACTTTTTTTTTTTTGCACCTTCTTCAACTTTTTTTCTAGCAAGTACATATCCAAATGAATGAATGGTAATAAATATAAAAATGCAGATTTTATGCTAGGTCTTGAGATGTGAAGAACTGCGATATGTATAAGAGAGTCCTATTTCTGACTGTACTATGAATAGATGTGCTCATACTTCATTGGGTCCCACAAAGAACATCAAAATTCCCACATATTCAATTACCACAATTTGGATGGCAATAACATTTTTATCAGCAAGCAGTTATTGATACTAATTATGTCTCAGGTTGTCTTCTAAGCTCAAGGGATAGAAGAACATACAAAATATTACATTCTCAAAGGATAGTTTTATATCTTGGACCTAGGACCTAGAGATGACCTAGGCAATAGTAATTTTTTTGGCACCCTCCAATTCACTCTCAAGTAATCTACTTGCATCCTTTAGCTCCTTGAATCCTCTTTACCCAAATTTTGTACAAAGGGACTAGGAAGACTAGCAAGCTCATGCTAGGAGCTCACTCAGTGGGTTTGGAAGAAATAATGAGGACATTTGAGTAAAAATCTGGAGATAAATTTCCTGTGCTCACAAAGCTATTAATTGGCAGTGCTGAACTTGAGCCCATATCTATCTAGTTTCAAAGCCCTTTCTCTTTGCACACCAAAAAGCTGCTGATGACTGATAAAAGGAATGGTTAATATTATCAGACTTTTGCTATATGTCAGACACAATTCTGTTTCATATTAACTCAGTTCTTCATTTGAATAAAAATCTTACGAAAACTTCACTGAAAGAAGATCTTTTGTGATAGATGTTCTTGGCAACCCCACTTTTCATGTCAAGTACCAGAGACTTTGAAAAGTTATTTTCTGAGCATAATTTACTATGTAAATCATATAAAGAAAATTAAACACAGGCGTGCTTATTCAAGAACCAATCTTATTATCTAGAGTCAACCTGGTTTATAGAACAAAGACTGTAGAAGTTTTAGGAGAGTGAGGGCACAGTCAGCTAGAGGTATGGGGAATGATGACTCTAGGCAATTTCAGATAAAGTTATATTAATATACACAACCTACGTAAATTCTCTCTTCTGGTAGTTTAAAATCATGGTCAGTAGAATCTTAGATAACTTGTGGTCGAATCTCAGGCCCACTGTAGAGTCTGAGGGTATATCAACTGAACACTTACTTACACTGGTTCTCCTTTGATCTGTTATGTATTTTAGGCTTCTCTATATGGTTTAATTTGAATAATGGTTTTATAGTACTAAAAGTCAGAAAGTCACTCTCCTACTTATGATATCTTATGATATCTAGGTGGAGTCATCAAAGCTTCCCCTAATATCTCTGCTGGAGGGGAACTAATGACACAGTGAGACTGCTTATTTTAGTTTCTGATATATCCATATATTAGAAAGATCTTTGCTTTATAATCCAAACTTGATCTCTCTGCAGACACATATGTGAAAAGCAAATAACATCTTTTGATGCCCTAGAATTTGGTCTATCTTGGTAAATTTTCCATGCCTCTTGAAAAGAATGTGTATTCTGCTGTTGCTGGGTGGAACGTCTGTAAGGGTCTATTGGGACAAGTTGGTTGATAGTATTGTTCAGCTCTTCTGTATGTTTATTGACTTTCTTAATAATACTTGTTCTATCAATTACTGAGAGGCAAGTGTTGAAGACTTCAATCGTAGATTTGTCTATTTCTCCTTTCAGTTCTATCAGTTTTTATTAATATATTTGAAAGCTCTATTGTTAGATGATTAAACATTTAGGATTGTTATGTTTTCTTGGAGAATAAACCCCTTTATTTAATGCCCTTCTTTATGCCTGGTAATATTTCCTCTTTTGAAGCCTACTTGGTCTGATGCAGTATAGTTACTAGTTACTTAAATTTTTAAAATTAGTGTGTGAATGTTGTATCTTTTCCCATCCTTCTACTTTAAACCTTAGTATGTCTTTCTATCTGAAGGGATGGTAAACAACATTGCATCTTGCTTTTTAATTTAGTCTGATAATCTCCATTTTTTAATACACCTATGTGTGTTTTGATTATTGTTACTCTAATTATTTGATATACTTAGATTAATATCTGCTATTTTGCTAGCTATTTTCTATTTGCTGTTTGATGGCCTAGAATTTGGTCTATCTGGTAAATTTTCCATGCACGTTGAAAAGAATGTGTATACTGCTGTTATTGGGCGGAACACTCTGTAAGGGTCTATTGGGACAAGTTGGCTGATGGTATTGTTCAGCTCTCTGTATGTTTGTTGACTTTCTTGTTAATACTTGTTCTATCAATTACAGAGAGGCAAGTGTTGAAGACTTCAACTTTAATTATATATCTGTCTATTTCTCCTTTCAGTATTTTTTTTCTTACTTTCTACTTTCTTTATAATTATTAATAATCTCATTGTATCTCCACTTTGGCTTAGGTATTTATATCTCTTTTAAAAATGCTTTTAGTGGTAGCCGTGGGGTTTATAGTATGCAACTTTGATTAATCAGCATCTATATCTTCAAATACAAACAGGTCATGATGGCTCACATCTATAATCCCAGCTCTTTGGGAGGCCAAGTAGGAAGATTGTTTGAGGCCAGCAATTTGAGACCAGCCTGGGCAACACAGTGAGAACGGATCTCTAAAACTAACTAACTAAATAAAAATTAGCCAAATGTGGTGGCACATGCCTCCAATCCTGGCTACTTGGGAGGCTGAGGTGGGGAGGGTCACTTGAGTCTAGGAGCTCAAGGCTGCAGTGAGCTATGATCATGCTACTGCACTCTAGCCTGGGCAACAGAGTGAGATTCTGTTTCAAAACTAAGGAAAGGAAGAAATAAGAAATAAAATGATACTACTTCAAGTGTAGTGTAAGCAGCTTAAATGAGAGTGACTTCTGGTTCCTTCCTCCCAACATTTGTGCTACTGTCATTTTACTTTTATACATGGCACACACAGAATATACATATTCCTATTAGTTTGCTGTAGATTTTCAAATGATCCTTTAGAATCATTAAAAACAATTTTTAAAAGTTTTACATGTAATTTCTTATATGTGATATTTAGGATTTTTGATTTCTTTGCATAGACCCAAATTTCTGTCTGGTTAATTCCTTCTGCCCAAAGAACTTCCTTTGTACTGCAGGCATACTGGCAATAAATTCTATCAGTTCTTGGTTGACTAAAAAAGTTTATTATTCCTTCATTAAAAAGTTTTATTTTCACCATGGATAGAATTTTGCTTTATAGTATTTTTTTTTCCTCTCAAGACTTTAAAGATATTACTTCATTATCTTCTGGCTTACATAGCTTCTGACAAAATGTCTTTGTGTTTGTTTATATAATATGTCATTTTTTTTAGTTTTGCTGCCTTCAATATTTTATTTCTGCCTTTGGTCTACAGCAGTTCAAATATGATATATATATATATATAGTGGTATGTGTTTATGTGTGTGTGTGTTTATCCTGTTTTATGTTCTCTGAGCTTCTGGATATATAATTTAATGTCTTTCATGAATTTTGGAAAGTTTTCAGCCATTATCTCTTCAAAGATTTCTTTTGTCCCATTCTCTCTCTTCTCTGGAATTCCAAGATATGTACTGAATGTTAAATAGTTTGATATTTTGAATAGCTCTTGGATGATCTATTATTTTCCCCTCTATTCCTTGTCCTGTTTGTATTTCAGATTGTATAATTTGTAATTACTTACCTTCAAGTTCTCTAATTCTTTTTTCAGTTGCATCAAATCTGCTTGATGAGCCCCATCAAAGGCATGCTTCATCTCCATTATAGTTTTATGTATATAACATTTGCAATTGATTTCTTAAAAGTTCAATCTCTTTGCTAAATTCATTCACCTGATCATGCGTCTTATACATCTTTTTCACTAGAGTTTTTAACATGTTAGTCAGTTGTTTTAAATTCCCTGACTGACATTTTCAACATCTATTTCATTTCTGAGTCTGGTTTCATTGATTGCTCTGTCCCTTGACATTATGTTTTATTTCTTTCTGTCTTACTTCTTTGTGTACCTAATAACGCTATTATATGACAATTCAGAATGAGATATATAATTTTTATGCATCAATTGGGTATACTGTGAATTTTGCCAGGATTTTTTGGGGGGGATAGTCTTTGGTTTGAGTCATTTCAGTCAGAAATTAAGCTCAGTTTGAGATTTGTTATTGGTATGCTTATGGTATTTGGGCATTCTTGCATTGCTATGAAGAAATACATGAGAGTGGGGAATTTATTTTATAAAAAGAAGTTTAACTGGCTTACTGTTCTGCAGGTTTTACAGGAAGCAAGGTGCTGGCATCTGCTCCTGGTGAGGCTTCAGGAAGCATACAATTATGGCAGATGATGACCGGGAGCCAATGTGTCACATAGTGAGAGTGAGAACAAGAGAGAGAGGGAGAAGGCGCTACACTCTTTTAAACAACCAGATCTCATGTGAACTCACTCGTTATGAAAGGGATGGCACTAAGCCATTCATGAGGGATCTGCTCACAAAATTCAAAAACCTCCCACCAGATTCCACCTCTAAAACTGGGGATTAGATTTCAACATGAGATTTGGGAGGGACAAATATCCAAACCATGTCATCTCTGGCCCCCAAATCTCATGTACTTCTCACATTACAAAATACAATCATCTTTTCCCAAGAATCCCCCAAAGTCTTGCTCTTTCCAACATCAATTCCAAAGTCCTAAGTCTCATCTGAGACTTACATCCTTCCACCTATGAGCCTGTAAAATCAAAATAAGTTATTTACTACCAAGATACAATGGAGATACAGGCATTGATTAAACATTCCCATTTTAAAAGGAAGTCTAATTGGCCAAAAGAAAGAATTTGCCTTCAAGCAGCTTATAGTTTGCTAGGAGGAATAAATACAGCAACAGTAATTTTTGAATAGCAAGTAAGTGCTAAAATAAAGGTAATCTATGCTAACAAATAAAGGGGATAAATGGGTTACTGCTTGGGTAAGAAACACTTAGATTTTCTAGGGGAGATGACACTTGCATTAGTACTCAAAACAAAAATATTTTACCAGCCATAGAAAGCTGGATAGAACCTTCTAAAAATAAGAAACACACTATTTTGAGTTATGGATTTGGCATAAATTTGTCTGAACAAACATATATGGGTAGAATAACACTATGCTCTAGTCACAGACTCTCTTGTTTACAATTCGGTGTAAGGACATTCAAACCTTTTCCCCCTGGCATATATATTTACATATTTGTGTAAAATGAAATAATATAGTGTATTCTGAAAGGCTTGATAACTGCTTAATAATACAATGATGCTGAATAATTCACGTTTTCTCTTGTTGAACATTTCACTTATTTTTATTTATTTTGCTTTTGTAAATGATTGTTATAAATATCTTTTAGGTGCAGCATACATTTTTTCATTCCCTTTCGAATTATTTTATTGGATATATTTGTATAAGGGAGTTTCTGAATTAAAGACTACAGACATTTCCAGGACTTTGGTACATGCTACCAAATTGCTTTTCAAAGTGACGCTCCAATATTTTGTTTTCTCAACAGTTTATGAAAATGCCCATCTTATCACATACTCACAGGAATACTGTATTTGTATTGAAAAAAACTTGGCTGATTTGGTAGCTAAAAAATGACATTCTACTAACATTTAGAAGTTTGTATTATAAGTTGAAATATTTCTGTTAGCCATTTTGCTTCTTCTTTTGTAATTTTTTTAAAATCTAACTGCTCAAAATGCCTTTGGAGCTTTAAACATTTATCCATTCCTGGGCCCAATCTGATTTAGTAGCTCTGGTGCAAATCTCAGAAATCTACGTAAAAATTTCAGAGAATTCTGATATGTTAGCTCAGTTGAGGAATCCCTGCTCTTATCTCCCATAGTCCAGTTACCCTGTTTTGTTACTGTATTTAGCCTCGTAGGGTTCCCATTGTATTTACTGGCACCATTGTGCTGATGACTTCCAGATTTATACTTTTAGCCTGAAACTTTCCCTTAAACTCCACAGTCATAATGCCACTGTCTTCTTTAATATCTCCATTTGATGATGAACATATATCTCAAACTTTACATGTATAAAATGGAACTTCTGATCTTCATCCCCAAACCTGATTTTTCTAAAGTCTTCCTTGTATTGGTGAATGATAACTGCATTCTCCCTGTACTGTGTCAGTTTCTTCATTTGAAAATGGGAGTAAGCTGGTGAAGGCTGCATTGCAGAGGATGAGCCTGGAGAACACTGGCTTTTCAGTTGGCTGGTGTTTAAATTCCAACTCTGGTTCTTGCTAAGCTATGGGACCTCGGGCATCTGGACTGTTTCATTTTTCCTCATCTTTAAATGGGGTGAACACTATTTTCTATAACTACCACTTTACTACTAAATCAAGGCTACCAGTTAATAAATTTTTGTAATGGTTCTAGGATAAGATAGTGTCTGAAAGAGAAGAAAATAACAGAGCCATTAGATGAAAGAATTGAAAGGTTATACTCTCCTCTCCTCACTCTTATTGAATGCTGGCTGTGGCAGGCATTATGAGAAGTAGTAACACTATATTATCTCATTTATTCTTTATGTCAGGTGCTGTGCCCATTTTCAAACGAAGAAACTGACATAGTAACAGGGAGAATGAACTTATCATTTATCAATACAAGGAAGACTCTAGAAAAATCAGGTTTGGGGATGAAGATCAGAAGTTCCATTTTATTCATGTTAAGTTTGAGATATATGTTCATCATCAAATGGAGATATTAAAGAAGAGAGTGGCATTATGACTGCAGAGTTTAAGGGAAAGTTTCAGGCTAAAAGTATAAATTTGGAAGTCATCAGCACATTGGTGTCAGTAAATATAGTGGAAAGAATGAACTCGGCAAAAGCAGGTGGTGAGTACAAGTGGAATAGAGAAGGGTTGCCAAGACCTGAACTGTGGCTTTGGTGCTGAGAGATCAGGAAGACTGGGACCAACTGGCAAATAAGATTGATAAGAATTGGTGAGAGAGGAAGGAGTAAGATCAGGAGAGGGTGACATCTTGGAAGCCAAGTGAAGAAAGAATACCTACTTGATAAGTAATTCTGAAATGAATTAATGATGTATCCAGGCAGAATCCAAACTCAGATCTCTTTGACCCAGGAGGCTATACATTCTTATCTACTATTTATTGTCCTAGGGGCTGACAAACCATTTCTTAGAGGATACAGATTATTAATATTATAGACTTTGTGAGCCAACAGGCAAAATTGAGGCTAACACACACTTCAGTGCTGGTACAAGCATTTAAAATGTATTCACTAGACTAGTTTAAAAAAATAAAATAAATAAAATGTAGTAGTCACTTGGAAATGTAAAAATTATTCTTAGCTCAAGAGCCATAAAGCAAAATAAAACAAGAAACCAGGCTGCTGGCCCATGGCTGCAGTTTGCCTCCCTCTTCCCTACACATTGTTCACTTTGATTCTGGAAATATTTATGACGAAAATGATGATACTCAAGCATCATCATCTTAATCAGCTATCTCAGTCTCACATAAAATTCCACAATAACCCAAATGGACTCATTTTACCAGTAGCATAATTTAACTTTTTTTCTTTATATAAAGGTGGCCTGTATCTAATCCAGCAATTTTATTTCTCCCAAGACACTATTTCTTGTTCCATTTTGCTTAGTTACATAGCTGGCAAAGAAATGGAGCGTGGAAGCGAGCACAGAATTTGCATGAGCGTATTTGTCATAGACCGTGGCCCTGAAGTGAGTTTCTAGCCTGACAGTGTGACAGGGAGAAGGGGATTTCCCTCTCCTCTTGCTTTCTCTCTGAATGTCAAAAGACAATCCTCAGAAACCTCAACTAAGTCACATTTATTTTCCCCAGGGTCATACCAAGGGGTGTCATTATGATTCATTCCTCCAACATATGAACTCTGCCCACAGAAGCAGTTTTTAGAAAGATAAAGTTCAAACTTAGTACTATTGACTTTTATTTTTCTTAACTTTATTTCTATCAAAAAATCACCTCAGTGACCTAAAGCCATTTACTCTTTTCTTCTGCAGTGCCTTCTGTCTATGCTTTCTACATCCCTCTCCAATCTCCTAAATCCTAGAACCGTGGAATATATTCATGGATAGAGCTTCCAAGATCTCTGGGCCATTCTTGTTTCCTCAATGCTACTCTCCCCTAAACTGTTCTACTAGGACAAATAAACCCACTGGGAAAACAGCAACTGCACACATTTCTCACTCACCTCTCAGGACACGTGTATTTGCAGATATTTCCAATCAATCATGAAGTGATTGCTGCTAGAAATTCTCCCAAAGGTCAACCTGCCTTCTTGGAATTGCCTCTATTAAAAAAAACAGTTTAATTATCATAACCAATGACCTTTGCTGAGTGGTCTCTATAGATGGAAAGTGATTAAATGGTGTTAAACTTTTGGGATCAGGTGACAGGACATCCTCCCTACCCATCTAATTTAGTCTTGGCTCCTTATGTAGCTGTATTGAATCTGTTCTTGCCCTACAATTGGGAATGAGGTGCTCTTTCTCCCTTCCCTCTGTGCTGCTGGCTGGGGGTGCCAAATACTGCACAAGCTTTTTCTTTCTTTCAGAAAGCCCATCTTTCTTTCTGTATCCAGAATGTTTCTTTTGCCCAGACTCCCTATGGCCAATTCAAATGAAGTTTGCTATTTATCCTGAAGCCTATACGGCTTCAGTAAAATGCTTTGTAAACTATCAGATTTGTTAATTTGTGATTTTTCTTCCTCAGGACCCAGAACAATGCCTGACACAAGTTAGATAATCAGTGAATGTGTCTTACATTACACTAAGGAGATGACTTATTATTGGTATCTGATTGGCAGATTTGAAAGGGGAAAGTAAAAAGTGAGAAGGCAAATTTATTACCCAGAAAAATCCAGGATAATAGACTATGATCCCCTGTGGGCAGAAAACACATGTTTCTTGACCCAGTGAATGATGAGCATGGAGCTGGTGCAGTGGTTGTGGGAGTAAAGCAGAAAGAGCCATCTCTGAGAAGTCGAGTGGAGAAAGAAATGTCAAGCAGGGTGCTGACTTGAATGGAGGAAGAAGTCAAAGCAAATTATAGGCTAATAATCTGAAGACTGGCAACCAGAGAGTTTGTTAAAGAGAAAATCATCTGAGAGTCAAAAGATACAGGTTCTGTGCTTGCTTCCCTCTCTTCTGTAATATCAGGCAAGCTACTTAATCCTCTTAGCCTCAGCAACAAAGATAGAACAATCCACTGCACAGAGTTATTGCAAGAATTATTATTTTTCTTTTTTTCTATTAATAATTTCCTTTGGTGCCCAACTCAAGAGCTGACAAGCATGAAAATTCCTAGCAGATAGGCAAACTGTGCTGGGTGAGATAACTTTGCTGGTAAGAGAAAGGAGCCATCTCCTGGACTCTGAAATCACGAGGCTTGCCCTGATGGGACCCAAGGGCTAATAACATGTACAAAAGAGCATTGTCTTTTCAAATCTGCTTGTAATCTTTGCAGAGACTCATATGTCACTTTAAAGGGTTAACAGGAAACTACATGTCATCTTGCCAGACTTCCTGATCTCTTCCAGCTGAAAGTCATCTTATTCTGCTCTGAGCACCCAACCCACCCCCCATCTGTACTTTGCTGGCAGCACTTTTCCCTGTCCACCTCAGACCTTGGATATTTCATGCACTTGGCTTATCTCTCTCTAGAAGGTAGGCAAGTTGGAGGCAGGAGTCATGACTGGGTTACCGGTAAATCCCACAGAGTTCTGCCAACGTGCCTTATGCTAGCAGAAGTTCATGACATGCTTGTTGAGTAGCTGGGTGGATGGATAGATGGAGGGGATAGATGTGCCACTAGACTTGTTCAGTGCTGAATCTCAAGGTGTTTGCAGAGAGCCTGGCCCGTAGTGGACAATCAACATGCGCCACTCACTGAATGGGCACAAAGATGTCCTTCCATTTTGTTCTCACTGATCTCTGGGTCCCAGCACAGACCTGGAACTTAGGACACTCTTGTGCAAGAGTTGTTGACTGACTTACTCACTTCTAAACCACAAGAAACCAACCAGCACAGAAAGAGATGCCAGCAAGGTGGTTTCACTTGATGCATTCCTCTCCAAAAGAGATTGCACCATGGTTAGTATACATCCTATGCTTTTCCCTGAGCCTCTGTCTACCATTTAGAGCAGAAGTAGGCAAGCCACAGCCCATGGGCCAAATTGAGTCCACTGCCACCTGCTTTTGTAAATAAAATTCAACCTGGAGCAAGTCTGAAGTGTGAGTCTTCAGTAGGCTCCTATGAGGAGCCCTATTTCTAATTTTGCTTCACTCGAAGCTGTCATCCAAAAATTTCAATTTGACCTTGTTCCAACAACACCCCATTGGCCCTCCAGTGCTCCCACACCCTCCACAGCTCCATGTGGTGGTTTCAAATCTCTGCCCACACTTCCCCAGCTTCCTACCACTGCAATGAGTCGGATTTTGCTTCATTTCACTCCCCATGTCCCTGTTGCCTCTGTGACCTTGCCAAATCTCCTCTTTCAGGAATGTACCTCATCTTGCCTCCTTCACCTGGCTCAGATGTGCCCCCTCCAGGAAGCCTTTTTGACTCTGATATCCCTGTTCTGTGTCCCAATCACATGCCAGGCATTTACCACGCTACCTGTCTAGTCTCCAGGCAGGGCATGGGGGCAAAAGCTAGCCTTCTTTCAGGACACTCAGACTGGCCATCCCCCCTGCCAAGAACACCTGCCATCCTGGCTTCTCTTCCCTAGCCCATTCTTATTCCTGAAGTCTCATTTGAAATGTTATTTCCTCAGAAAAGCCATTCCTGAACCCCCAGCCTATGCTTCAAGGTCCAGGCCTATGTCTTCACAGTCCTTTTTCAAGAAACATATTCCAATAAAATTAGATGGCGTATGGTGTGATTATCTATTAATGTCTTCCTACACATTAAACAGGCAGCTTCATAAAGGCAAGACAGCCATCTGTTCTATAGATCAAGTGTTTCCTCAGACTTGGTCCACACTAGTAGATAGTTTTCTGGTGAAGGAATAGAGTTGATGTCACTCCTCTAAATTAAAATAATCAAGTTGGATCTGGATGTGGTAGCTCATGTCTGTAATCCCAGCACTTTGGGAGGCTGAGGTGGGTGGATCACCTGAGGTCAGGAATTCGAGACCAGCCTGGCCATCATGGTGAAACCCCATCTGTATTTAACATACAAAAGTTAGCCAGGCATAATGGTGGGTGCCTGTAATCCCAGCTACTCAGGAGGCTGAGGCAGGAGAATTGCTTGAACCCAGGAGGTGGAGGTTGCAGTGAGCCAAAATTGCACCACTACACTACAGCCTGAGCAACAGAGCAATACTCTTATCTCAAAATAATAATAATTCTTATTATTAATCAATAGTAATAATTGATAATAGTAATAATAAAGTTGGGAGTGGGTCAGTTAACAAAAGACACTAAGAAAGAAAGAAATCTCTCCGCCAGTTAGTGACACAGAGGGTGGATGTGTGCATTAGGCTTTTCTCTGAGAATAGGATTTTGTCCTATCCAAGAAGAATGACAAACACCAGTGAAGAGAGTTTTATTTTTTCTTGGTGGAAATAAAAGTATTAGTTTGTCTAATCAAGAGAAAGTCATTTGTCCCCACTTCCCCTTCAAACAACAAAAAAGAACCCATGGTATTCATTGAGAATCAGCTTACGGCCTAATCCCGGTCCTGGAAGCATGCCATTCTTTAATAGATACAATTAAGTTAAAAGACTGGGGTTGGTCACATGGTTTCAGACAATAGCCCTATATTTAGGAGTTTTGTCCCAAATATAATCAGATTCCAAAGGCCTATGAGGGTTTATTTATTTATGAAAATGAGGAGCCAGTGCCTTCTGAAATAAGTGCTTTTAGTGCAGCAGCCATGCACGCAGGGGTAGATTTACCCTGAAAAATAACAAGGCTTCTCTGACCCAGGAAAGTCATAGCCTGAAATGCTTATTTTTGAAGCAGCATTTATTTTCTGCTGGTTTAGACATGCTCCCCTTAGGAATAACCTCCTGGCTGCCCCAGAAATGCTGATATGCGGATTGTGTAATGTCAGCTCTCCTGTGTGCCCTATCTGTGCCTCCTTCCTCGCAGTGGGGAGGCGTTGGCCCGCCCCTGCCTGTTTCCTGCCTTGCTCTTTTCTAAGAACTGAAAATTATTCCTGAGAAGAATAAAACATACATAGGACATATCCAGTCTATTTCTGAAGCAGAACATGGAGAAAACCTAGTGAAGAGATCACAAAAAAAAAGATAAAACAAAGAATTTTTTTCCTAGTCCTCACTCCCAACTCCTTCCTGCCCAAGTTCATGTTTGCTAAAGGCTCCTTTCATCAGTCCTACTTCCTGGGCTGCTTTCAGAAACAGGAGACAGGGGAACTTCATAATGTTTCCATGTTTGTTTTTTAGGCAAGGACAGGTAAGACACATTCACAAGAGCACTGTGTAGCCAGAATAGCAGGTGGCAGCTGGGAGGGAAGGAACAAACCCTAGAACATTTCAGTCCTCATGATCGTCTTAGCTGCCCTTCTGATCAGAACATGACTCCTGATTGATTTTGAGGAAAGTTCCAGCACCTCTGGCTGTCTGTATCCTTCCCTTTTCTCACAGAGTGTGCTCAAGTGTGTTTGGTCATGAGGTTTCTGATTTACACCAACTCCTAGTTCCTCTTTCTCAGGTGGAGGCCTTTGAGAGCTGGGGAAATGACACATGCCTCCTTCAATGAGCAGTTGCCATCAACCATCAAGTATCAGTTAGCTCTGAGTTGAGCAGATGACATGTGTTAGGCTGGGGTAACAGGGGCATTGAAAGAGAAAGGCAGGGCCTTGCCTTCATTCTAACCATACCCATATTCTCCAAACAGCACAGGGCAAGCCAGAAGACGTGGCTCCAAGATCTGGGCAACTTGGGCCTGTAACTTCACCTCTCTATGACTTAGTTTTCCCATCTGTAAAATGGACTAAGCACCTCTCACTTGTTATTTTACAGGGCTGATGTGGGAATCAAATGGGATGATGGGTATGGAGGCCTTTGTAAACTCTGCCTCTCTCCGTAATGCAAGCTCCTAGGGGTAGGTGGAGGCAAGTGGGAAGGTTCTCATCTCAACGCTTGCTGCACACGTAGCTCTGGGGAAAAATGATGCCCTGGACTCATCTCCAGAGTTGAGTTGAATTCTTTTTCTAGACACAGTGCTACTTACATACTTGAATTCCTAGAGACCTCACATCTCACAATGGGGGGTGCCTTGAGACCCAAAGCGGCAAAATAGTGGGTTGTAGACATCCCAATAAATTAGCGGCAGAGTCAAACCTAAGATAAATCCTTACCAGATGCTCAATGCCTGCCATTTAGACATCACATATTAAGCTCTCGGTCTATGCCAGAAACCTTGCTAGGTGCTGAGTATTCAGTAGTGAAAGAAATAATTTGTGCCCTCAAAGAACTCCTGATCCATTGAGGGAGGCAGATATACACACAAGCAATTATAAAACAAAATGGCAATGAGGAGACAGAGGGGTACAAGGTGATGTGAAGCTACCATTGGAAACGTTTGGAGTCCCCTAGAGGCGCAGACTTCCCCAGACCATGTACCACCCACTTCGTGATTAATTGACATACCAGCTCCCCCCTGTTATGAGGATGTTTTTAAGGCTCCTCAACTGATGTTGGTGGGCAGTCGAATCTGGAAGCTGCTAGTAAACAAAAAAGTTACGGCTGTTGAGAGAAAGCAGAACTTGTGGATTAGGGGTGAACGTGAAGTAAAGGCCTTGAAGGAAAACATGGGAATCTAAGAAGCAGAAGGGATGCAGGCCAAGGGGAGATGGTAAAGAGAATTGAGTGAAGAAAAGTGAAAAGGAGAAAGGGCAATGAAGGATAGAGGGGGAGCTGGTATGTCAATTAATCATGAAGTGGATGGTACATGGTCTGGGGAAGGCTGCGCCTCTGGGGGACTCCAAGTGTCTCCCACTGGTAGCTTCACATCACCTTGTGCCACTCTGTCTCCTCATTGCCATTTTGTTTTATAATTGCTTGTGTGTGTATCTGTCTCCCTCAATGGATCAGGAGTTCTTTGAGGGCACAAATTATTTCTTTCACTACTGAATCCTCAGCACCTAGCAAGGTTTCTGGCATAGACCAAGAGCTTAACATGTGATGTCTAAATGACAGGCATTGAGCATCTGGTAAGGACTTACCTGAGGTTTGACTATGCTGCTAATTTACTGGGATGTCTACAACCCACTATTTTGCCTCTTTGGGTTTCAAGCTCCCCCCCAACGGCCCCGCCCCATTGTGAGATGTGAGGTCTCCAGGAATTCAAGTGTGTAAGTAGCACTGTGTCTAGGAAAGGAATTCAGCGAGGTATCAGGCTCAAATAATCAGAACACATTAATTTAGGTCAATGCTTCTCAAACTTTAATGTGCATACTAAGGTACCTGGAGACTTTGTTAAAATGCAGGTTCTAATTCAGTAAGCCTGGAGTAGGTCTTGAAATGCCACATTTTGCACAAGTTCCCAGATGATGTCAATGTGGCCTGTCAGCAGCGCTCACTTGAGTAGCATGCATCAAGAGTAGACTTCCAGGTGAGACCAATACTGCTGGGTTTGGACTCACCTGGAATAGCAGGTGGTTAGGTTATGTTTATATGATACCAAAATGACCTGCTGAAAATGTCCTACTCCAGATTCTGAAATAATGATTTTTTTTTTCATTCTTGGCAGAGACACTTTGTTGGCTAGAATTATAGGATTTA
Organism: Ateles fusciceps; assembly: GCA_036589455.1. NCBI lineage: Eukaryota > Metazoa > Chordata > Mammalia > Primates > Atelidae > Ateles > Ateles fusciceps. The sequence continues at coordinate 7,644,285 of JAZHEH010000113.1, forward strand.
GGTCAACCACATCTGGGCTCAAATCCTATTTCCATCATTTCCTAATTACATGATTTTAGGCAAGTAACCTCAAAATCTTAGCCTCAGTGTCCTATTCTGTCAAATGGGACCACAAAACCTATCACAAGAAGTATAAGTCATAGGGCATGAGAATTGATATGAGGATGCAGGTGATGCAAAAGCATATGGTTGATGCTCAGTACATGCTAATTCTCTTCTTATTGACTCAGCAACAGAGGAAATAAAGAGATTTCAGGAACTACAGGTTTCTTTTCTTTTCACATCGAGAAAGGAAAGTTGAGCTGTATAGGAAACACAGTACGTTTCACTTCCTTTCTTTAGGGAACGTAAAACCCCCAGGTGTGTCTTAGTACAGGATCAGTAAGAAAGATACAGTAAAAGTGAAAAGTTCTCAGGGGGAGCTGACTCACCACTCCTCAGGGAGAGGCAACCACCCTGTGAGGCTTTGTAAGGAAGGTGGTCTGGACAGCTTGGGGGGAAATACCTAGGAAAAGACAAAGACATAGGAACTCCCCCGGCTCACAACACAAGCCTTCTTTCTTCAACATGCCATTCTCAACACTGAACTCTGACTCTTGTTGGACTTATCTTCAGACACATTCTATTTATATGATTAGGGTAAAGGAATCAGAACAACTTCATATCCTGGCCCTCTGAGAGGTCAAGTATGAGCACAGGTATTGCTAACTGACTTGATCATTTATTTATTTATTTATTTAGAGATGGAGTCTCACTCTGTCACCCAGGCTGGAGTGCAATGGCGAGATCTTGACTCACTGCCACCTCCACCTCCCGGGTTCAAGTGATTCTCCTGCCTCAGCCTTCTGAGTAGCTGGGATTATAGGCACGTGCAACCACACTTGGCTAGTTTTTATACTTTTAGTAGAGACGGGAGTTCACCATGTTGGTCAGGCTGGTCTCGAACTCCTGACCTCATGATCCACTCACCTTGGCCTCCCAAAGTTTTAGGATTACAGGTGTGAGCCACCGCACCCAGCCGACTTGGTCTTTACTGTGGTCCCTTTCAGTAACCTCCATAATCATTTCTTAGGTTCCTAAATAACAAGCTCCAAGGGCCTGGGGTGGTTTTCAGTGACTTGCCATCAGAATAGTTGGGATCAGCCTTTGTCAGTCTTCCACTGTCCCTTTTGCACCTGTCTTCCAATTTCCAGGGGCCCATTATGCTCAAGCTCACCCTAGGCTATTCTAATGACATCATTTTGGGACTTCGATCAATAGCTCCCTGGTCAGGTGTGTGCATGCTTTGTCTTTAGCTCTCCTGTACTCTATATTTGCTAATCCTAGCCAGGAGTTAAGAAAACAAACTGATTAAAGATGTAATCCTCTGACCATCTGCTTGATTTATCACTCCCAGAGAGAATTTGCATTTTGAAAAAGGAGCTTCTTAAAGTAAATGAGTCTTTAATTTTGTGGGTTTGTACAATAACTGCTCATTATACATATTGGGGAAATTCAAAAACATGCAAATATGCAGGCCTCAAAGTTTTGCATTTTAAAGGCCTCCATTAGGCTTTGAACATGTAGTTTAAAAAACTTTTCAGGTGATTCTGTTGTACAGCCAGAGTTGCAAACTCCTGGCTACTTTTTTTTTTTTTTTGGTCTATTCTTGACCTAAACGTCCATCAATGGTGCTTTGTGAAGTAGGCTCTATTTCTCTTGTCCTTTCGTACTGGGAGGAATGTTTAATAGATAGAAACCGACCTGGATTTCTCCGGTCTGAACTCAGATCACGTAAGACTTTAATCGTTGAACAAACGAACCTTTAATAGCGGCTGCACCATTGGGGTGTCTTGATCCAACATCGAGGTCGTAAACCTCGATAAAATCCATAGCTGCGTAATAATACACCCTAAAACTTAATGGATTAAACAAAAAATAACAGTATTTCTCATGATTCTGTAGGTTGCTTTGGCTCAGCATGTAGCTCTTTTCTGTCTAGTAGTGTCAGTTGAGTCACTCCTTTGGCTGTATCCAGCTGGTACCTGGGCTGGGATGGAAGATCTGAGGAGACTTCCTTCACATGGGCAGTGCCTCATTCTCTTCTATGTGGCCTCTCCATGTGGCTGGCTTGTGTTTTTTCACAGCATGGTAGTCTCAGGTTAATCAGATTTCCTGGATGGTGGCTGGCTTTGAGAATGAAAGCAGAAGCTGCCATACTTCTTAAAGGATAAATCTGAAACTGGCATAGCATGATTTCTGCTACATTTTACTGACCAAAACAAGTCAAAAGTCTACTCCAGGTTTAAGAGAATAAGAAGCAGACTGTAAATTTTGGTGGGCAGAGTGTCATGTCCATGGAGGAAAATAATCAATTCATGGCATCATCTTTGGAGACTATTTACCATCACATCTTCCCTTCAATTTGCCAAATAATATCAACATGCAGCATAACACCTTATCTCTGAAGAATGTCAATCCTCATGATATAGGAGTTAAGAATAAATTATTTAGGCAAATAGTGAGGGTACAGGAGTCCTTGGTAAGGTTTTGCTTTTACTTAAAAAATTTCCTTTTACAAATTATTTTCTTTTCTAACAAGAGAGCTGCAGACATACACAAGCAAGCTGGAAGCTTGCACTGGTGAATGCCAGCAGTTGTGCCAATAGGAAAAGGCTACCTGGGACTAGACATGTTCAAAATAATGGCTCCATCTTCCCTTCTCTTTGCCAAACCATGGGTAGAGTAAGGAGAAGACAATATGGCCCTGGCCAGGCAAAGACCCTATTTACATAATAAGATTAGGGTGCGGAGACCAGCCTTTCCCCCTGCACTATGTAAACATCACACCTGGTTGAACCAGTGTGTAAGCCCTGCATAAATCCAACACTGCCTCCTCAAGCCTGCCTATAATTTCTGGTGCTGTCCACCAAGGGGCTTTTTTATCCCCCTTTTGGGAGCCCCTCTCTCTCACAAAGGAGAGAACTGTTCTTCTTTCTCTTTCTTTTGCCTATTAAACCTCTGCTCCTAAACTCAATCCTCATGTGCGTCTGTGTCCTTAAGTTTCTTGGCATGAGATGATGAACCCTGGGTATTTACCCCCAAACAATAAGGCTGCTTCACTTACAACAAACAAAAAAAGCACCAAATGTCCATTTGGACCATATAAGTATTCAAGATCATCAGTGGTTCTCTTAAAAAAGATTGAGGACTCATGGGGTTCCTCCCTCTCTAATATTGCTGTAGACATGGCCCAATTGATCAATTCTAACTAGAGGAACCTCAGGGAATTGCTCCACATACATTTTTCAGTTTCCAAAACCTCAGGGAGTTTTGTGGGAGGAGAGCATAACCAAATGGAACATGGGCCTTGAGCCTAACAGAAATGGTTTAGACTCCTAGATCTGCCAACTGTGAAATCTTTTGTAAGCTGATTCTCTGAGCCTCTGTTTTGTCTTCAGAAAAGTAAACATGACATCTTTTATCAAGCTTTTTGTGAAAACTCAGGGTGATGACGTTTGTAGATGCCACATGAATTGTTTAGTAAATGTACATTTTGCTACTAATATTTCTCTTTCATAAAAGACATAACTTTGTAGGAATACTTAAGCTTATAGGAAAAAGAAAGCATTTTGCAAACACTTGGGAAAAGGAGGAGAGAGAGAGAAAGCTATGTGTATGTTTAATGAGTAAGAGTATATAATTTAAAATGTGAAAGTTAATATGTTGAGTGAGTCACCCAAAATGAATTCTCTGATATTGATAACACTGAATGTAGTTTTAGTTCATTTTCCAGAACAATGATTCTACCTTCCTTGGAACATAGCTTCTAGGAAGTTTAGTAAGGAAGCCTTGAGAAAGCATCAGCACTCTAAGCCAGGTGGGCTGTAGAGTTAGCATCTGAAGCAACTGGGCTGGTTCAGCATACACAAATCCATAAACATAATCCATCACATAAACGGAACCAAAGACAAAAACTATATGATTATCTTAATAGATACAGAGAAGGCATTTAATAAATGGTGTTGGGAAAACTGGCTAGCAATGTGCAGAAAGCAGAAACTGGACCCCTACCTGTCACCTTACACTAAAATTAATTCCAGATGTATTAAAGATTTAAACATAAAACCTAACATCATAAAAACACTAGAAGAAAATATAGGCAAAACCATCCAGGACATAGGCACAGGAAAGGACTTAATGACTAAAACACCAAAAGCAATGGCAATAAAAGCCAAAATAGACAAATGGGATCTAATTAAACTCCAGAGCTTCTGTACAGCAGAAGATACCATCATTAGAGCAAACTGGCAACCAACAGAATGGCAAAAAATTTTTGCAATCTACCCATCTGACAAAGGGCTAATATCCAGAATCTACAAAGAATGAAAACAGATATACAAGAAAAAACACAAACAACCTCATTCAAAAGTGGGCAAAGGATATGAACAGATACTTTGCAAAAGAAGATATATATGAGGCCAACAAACATATGAAAATATGCTCATCATCACTGGTCATTACAGAAATGCAAATCAAAACCACATTGAGATACTATCTCACGTCAGTTAGAATGGCAATCATTAAAAAATCTGGAGACAACAGATACTGGAGAGGATGTGGAGAAATAAGAACACTCTTACACAGTTGGTGGGAATGTAAATTAGTTCAGTCATTGTGGAAGACAGTGTGGCGATTTTTCAAGGATCTAGAAATAGAAATTCCATTTGACCCCAGCAATCCCATTACTGGGTATATACCCAAAGAACTATATATCGTTCTACTATAAAGACACATGCACACGTATGTCCATTGCAGCCCTGTGTACAATAGCAAAGACCTGGAACCAACCCAAATGCCCATCAATGATAGACCGGACAAAGAAAATGTGGTACATATACACCATAGAATACTACGCAGCCATAAAAAATGATGAGTTCATGTCCTTTGTAGGGACTTGGATGAATCTGGAAACCATCATTCTCAGCAAACTGACACAGGAACAGAAAGCCAAACACCGCATGTTCTCACTCATAGGTGAGTATTGAACAATGAGAACATGTGGACTCAGGGAGAGGAGTGTCACACACTGGAGGCAGTTGTGGGGGGTAGGGGAGAGACAGCGGGGGGTGGGGGAGGGTAAGGAGGGTGGGGAGGGGATAACATGGGGAGAAATGACAGATATAGTACGCATCTAAAATAAAATAAAATAAATCTGGAAACCATCATTCTCAGCAAACTGACACAAGAACAGAAAGCCAAACACCATGTGTTCTCACTCATAGGTGAGTGTTGAACAATGAGAACACATGGACTTAGGGAGAGGAGTATCACACACTGGGGGCAGTTGGTGGGGGTAGGGGAGAGACAGTAGGGGGATAGGGAGGGTGGGGAGGGATAACACTGGGAGAAATGCCAGGTATAGTATGCACCTAAAGTAAAAAAATTAAAAAAAAAAAAGAAATAAAGAAGAATGGATTACAAAAGATGGGCAAGATGCCTGGAATTTCACACCTACATCATCTCCTTTGTGGTAAAGGGGAAATCCCAGGATCCATAGCTACCCTTGATATACTAGCATATCCTTGACCTATTAGAGCAAAGCTATAGAGAACAATGACTGCATTATTTCACAAGACACCCTTTGATCCAGTTTAGAACACCAGTTTTCCATTCTTCTGTCTAGAATGACGCTATTGTATTTCTACCAGAGATTCTTTCAAACCCATAGCCTGGTAGTTAATAGGAAAGAAGAATCCCAATGATCTGGGGCCCCTAAATAGAAATTAAGAGGCCTTTTCCCATTCCTAAGATTTCATTCTTGAGGCTAAGAGACAGCTAGCTTAAAGACTGAAAGGTACATAAGTGAAATAGGTTATTGTCTACTGTGTGATGGCTACTATGCTGGGTACCTCACAATATTTTTCTCATTGTATATTTTTACAACTCCATAATGCAGGTATTATTACTTCTATTTTATAGATGGACAAACTGAGACTTAGAGAGTTGGTCAATTGGGGAAGGAAAAGTTCAAAACCCAAAGCATCTAATCAGAGTCTTATTATGTAAGAGTAAGATGAACAATTCAGAAATGCAAGAAAAAACAGTTTCACCTGTCTCAGAATATGATTGAAAAATTTGACAGATATTTCCAAAAGATACACTTAATTTGAGTAATTTAAATAAGCTTGCTTTTTATATATGCAATGAACTACAAAGAGAGAATATTAACTATCCTCTTACATCTAAGTAACAATTTTTAAAATACAGTCTGTATTTGATTGCAATAAAAAATAACTTTGAAAACTACTCCAGGGCAGGAGCAGGGCTCACACCTATAATCCCAGCACTCCGGAAGCATAACTGTAATCTCCAAGGTGGGAGAATCACTTGAGGCCAGGAGTTTGAAACCAGCCTAGGAAACACAGTGAGACCCCCACTCTCCAAAATATTTAAAAGTTAGTCAGATGTGGTGGCATGCACCTGTAGTCTTAGTTAATTGGGAGGTTGAGGTGGGAGGAACACATGAGCCCAGGAGTTTGATGCTACAGTGAGCTATAATTGCACCACTGCACTCCAGCTCAGGTGACAGAGCAAGACCCTGTCTCTAAAAATAATAATGATTTTTCCCCAAATACAGATTTTTTTTAAGTTTCCCTTCTCTGACTATAATTCAGTAAATTTAGAAATCTAGGGCTATATGTTCATATGCCCAACAAATAAAAAAGCAAAGTAAATAGAAGTTTAAACAGTTTAACTACTGGGAAAGTATGAACATGGAATGTTGTTTAATTTAAGCCTGACAGCCAAGAAGAAATAAAAATAGAAATAAAATTCTATCTAGGAATCAGTGAAAAGATGATTACTTGTTATCAAAACCTATTGGAAATAAGTCTATTATTATAGGAAAATGCATAGCCTCAAATGCCTTTGTTATTTTATCATTGAAAATAAATAGTTTTCATTAAGAATCTAGGGAAAATACAAAGTAAATCATAAGGGAATACATGGGAACTGACAATGCAAAAGATGAAATTTGTGATATAGAAAACAACATAGTAAAAAGGATAAAGAGGATCAAAAGCTGGTTCTTTGAAAAGACCAATGAACAAAATTAACCTTGGCAAGCCTGCTGCAGGAAAAAACAGGGTTCAATTTGCTTGCTCCAGGACACATAGGAGAACATCTATTATTTATTTACTTTGTCACCCAGGATGGAGTGCAGTGGTGTGATCTCAGCTCACTGCAACCTCCGCCTCCCAAGTTCAAGTGATTCTTGTGCCTCAGCCTCTCGAGTAGCTGGGATTACAAGTATGCACCACCACGCCCAGCTAATTTTTGTGTTATTAGTAGAGACAGTGTTTTGCCATGTTGGCCAGGCTGGTCTGGAACTACTGACCTCAAGTGATTCACCTGCCTCGGCCTCCCAAAGTTCTAGGATTACAGGCGTGAGCCACCACCTTAAATCTGTAGTTTAAACCCTGCCCATCCGTACCCAGAGCCCTGTCTGATATACACATTATGACAGAAATACAAAATACTAGAGCATTAATAAACTGACTTGAAGGTAGTGAATAAAGGTTTTTCAGCATTTCCAAGACGCATGGGCAATAAAGAGCTGGAAAGACTTGTATTCTTCCTCCTTCCCTTCTGTGGTCACAAGTGGTTGACTCCTGGTTCACACCGAGGATTCATGTGTGCGCTATGGCTAGGTCATAATGACATTTTTTTATTTTCAGAACATTTTTGTAAATTTTCCATCAATCCCAAGTATAAAAGATTCAAAGAAAGATGAGAGACTGAAACTAAGAGAAGCAAAATGACCGGTCCAAGAGACGAAACTAGAATTGAACCCAAGAGGCTTTATTAAACTTGGTTTATGTATCAGACATGGTTTTCTATAATCTATGAAGTATATTTTATTGTTATCTTCATTCTTCTCAACAATGAAGCTAAGCCACAGAGATGTTCAGCCACCTGCCCAGGGTCACACAGCCGGTGATCTGCCTGACTCTGCAGCCCATGCTTGCAAACACTCCACTCAACCATTTCCTAATACCAGCTGGACTCTCTGGGCTCTCCTGATGTGCTCCCCTCCACCTCTCTGCCTCCCACGATGTGCCCTCACATTTCCTTGCTGGCCCACAAGCTGTGAAACACATTATGAACTGATAGTCTAGGAGGGGCATGGACTTGTGAAAAGAAAACACCACACTCCCCTTCCTCAGCTGTACTGTTCTTTCCTTCAGCTGATATTTCTCAGGTTATACAAATGGAATGTTATACAAATGTTTCCGCCATGAATTTCCTTTCAAAAGATGAATAAAAGAATGAGGCATTTTGTTTTCCTTTGTTCCCTGGTAGCACCTATGTTAAGAATTTGTGCTTAAAACATGACTCACTAATTCTTGGAGCAGAGTACAAGGAAGTGAACAGACTAATAGCTCTGTGAGATGTAGACTTGAGCTTGTGTGGGAAAGAATCAATTGGAACAACTTAGATGAAGTTTCATTCAAAAACAATCTTCCCCGCCCTTACCCCTTCCCCAACAGCTTCCAACATGACTGCGTTGTTTAAGTAGCCCATTGCTTTCTTGTGTGACTGTCAAATATTTCAGGCAAGTGATATCTAGTTCTTCCAGAAGTGGGTGCATGCTGAATTGTTAGGGTTTATAATTATTAACTGAATCATTGCTTTGTTGTTCAGTAGGCAGTTTGGATTTTGGAATAGTTATTTACAGAACAAAGGCAGGAGAAAAGTGGTTTAAATACAGCACAGAGTAAATAAGTTGAAAAGTACCTAATTTTTGTAGATTTAAGCACAATAAGCTTTCAACTAAACTCACTGCATTTTAATTCCTTCAGTCTATGCATGTTTTGGGTAGAAAATATCCTCTCTGTTGGAATGGCGAGATCCAATTCTTAATGCACAGAAAGACATTTTTGGAACCTGCTTTCTAGAAAGTGACCTATGTGGGCAACCGCTACTTCACCACCCCCTTCCGCTCCAGTAATTTGATTGTCCAGAATATTCTCATTATAATTCACTGGCACATAGGAGCTGCACAAATATCAGTGAGTCAGCGTGCTGGCTACTGGGGATCCACAAGCAGGCTACTTAGGTGCTCAGGATGTTTTCTTTGGAAGGATCCCTTCTAAAGAATGTCTTTTCTTTGCATGAGACAATGAAGAATGGGAAGTCACTCTGGGTGTGACTGTTTATCTCTCTTCTTTCATATTTATTGCTCAATTCCTTAAAAAACCTAAGTCCTGGAGCAAAGAGGCATTTAGAGAATCAGCTAGGACTCTCCAGAGGCTGATAAAATTTCTCCCAGTAGCCTCTGCTATCTAGCCATCAGATCCCAAAGCTATCAGAGGAAGTCTGCTATTTTCTCCTGCTAACTGTTGCATAGACTGGCAATCAGGCTTACCACCAAGTTTTGCTTCATTATCAAAATGATATTACACCTTCACTGATTTAGGACTCAACAGTACCAACCCCACCAACATCGGTATGACTACCTCTATCATCAGTATCATCATCACCACCATTGGTAACATTCCCACCAAAAACTACCGTCGTGGCTACTAACCAGCACCACATCTACAGCCCCTACCATCATCACTACCTTTATTTAATTCAGCAGTTATTTACTGAGCTGTTATTTACTCAGTTATGCACTGAAGATATCCAAACACTGTACTAGTGAAACCAGCCCAGTTGCTTCACAGAACTACTGATTATGGGTTTTTTGAATAAATATAGAAATTGATTCTCCTGGTCTTAAAATTTGAAACTTACATTTGCCCCATCTGAATTCTCTTCTCAGGAAACTGACTCTCAGGCCAGGGACTGAAACTCACCAGATCACCACGTCCAGATAATGAGATCTCAGACCCCTCATTCACCACGATTGCTTCTTTACCACTCTCTAATTCCTTCCTTTTTGCAGCTACATTCCTTCTCTGCTATATAAATCCCCAATTTTAGTCAGACAGATTTGAGACTCATCTCCTGTCTCCTTAGCTGCAGTACCCAGATAAAGCCTTCTTACTTAGCAACACTCGTTGTCTCATTTAAGAAATGGGCTTTGAGATGGAGGGCTGTTTGAAGGCAGATAGTTTCTGTTTGGGGAACATTCATATTTGCTCCTGGACTTCTAACCTGATATCATCATTTCCTCATATTACCACCATTGCAATATGTTCCTCTGCCCACACCTTGCCAACTCTACACATTCAACTATAACAAGATACATAAAAGGATCATATGCTTCAAATATTCCTTAAACCTGTCTAGCACCATCAAACTGCAATGATAGATTCTTATCCAAAAGTCTTTTAAACTCAGGTAGAAGACAGAGATAAGATTTTCTTATGATTTTTCTAGTGAACCCAGTCCTACTTTGATGAAGGGTATTCTAGTTACCTACAGCTATATTCAAATTATTTTTAAAATTCAGTGACTTAAAATGTAACCATTTCAAGATACCTCTATTGTGTGGGTAAACATTTTAAGATGCATCTAGAATTTCTTCCTTTTTCCTTTCCACCTTAACTACAGTGGTCACAGATGCTCTACCGTGTGTATCTAAAATTTAGGTAGAACTAGGATGCCTTTTTCCTGTGTTCCAAGCAACACCAACCAAGGTAACTCAGTGGCACTCTGCTTGCAGATGGGCTGATCTCAGGGTTCCAAGGTGGTTTCACTCACACATCTGGTGCCTTTTTCATAATGGATAGCACAGCTGATGGCTGATCAAGCATTTATTTCATCTTGTATCTACTCTCCATGGCTGGCATGGACTTTGTGACAGCATGAATCCCAGTGGCTGGCATTCAAAAGTGTTCCAAGAAAAATAATCCATTCCAAGAAACCCAGGACAAAGAGAACATATATTCTAAGAAACCCAAGAAGAAGCTTCAAGGCTCCTGGTAACCTAGACTTGGAAGTCCCAGAATGTCACCTCGGCTGCATTCCATTGATCAATCATGTACCCAAGACCAACCCAGGTTTTAAAAAAGGTTCAGACTCTTTTTGAGGGGTTACATGTGGCAATTTAATACATTTGTATAATTTGTAAAGATCAAATCAATGTACTTAGAATGTCCATAACCTTAAATATTTGTCCTTTCTTTGTGCTAGATACACAGACTACCCCTCTTGATGGAAGAAATAGCAAGGAGTCTGTGGCCATCGTTAATATATGATAGAAGGAATAGCAAGAACAAAGTTGAGGGATGAGGAAAAAAAGGTACATTATTTCAGACAACTGAGTCATAAAGTTAGGGTGAATTATCAAGTTCATGGGAGTTGAATCTAGAAAGGTAAAAGAAAAGGTTTAGGAGACAGGATTGAGAACTCTGTACTTAAAGAAGTGGGAAATGGGGAGAACTGATAAAAGGATGCGAGTGACCAGATCAGAGAAGATGTGGGTATTGGTGAGGGGAGGTGCTGAATGGTGGGGACGGGGAATGGGTTGGAGGTGGGAGACACTGTAAGTAAGTAGAGAAACCCACCAAAGCAGAGGCAACTGGAAAAGTCTTGAGGAGAATTTCCCCAGGTCCAAACCATATGTTGCTGGGATAAGAAAGGAACAGACAGAATTTCCAAGATACAATTTGTGTATATATCATTATCGTCTGTAGTGTTGTTCATTATGAGATACTCTCTTAGTGACCTGCAGAGTATAGGAGGATAGGTGACCATCCAGAGGTTTCTAAAATGGGAAAGTAGACCTGGAGAAAATGTTGCAACCAAGATTATAAGACCCATTACCAGATCCAATTACCAGAAAATAATCTCTAAAGCAGAAATATTAGATCATATCAGTACTTGAAAGAGTTGTCGGGGCTAATTAGTTCATTCATGTAACAATAATTTATTATATACTACTAACTACCATCACTATATTATAAGCTGAGGGTTCAATTGTGAATAAGAGAAACTAATTCCCTGGCCCAGTGAAGCTTGCATTCAATGGGGAAAACAAGGAACATATATGTAAAAGTAAAAATTTAAAATATCATTCAAAAAGTGCTAAGAGCTCTGAAGATAGTAAAGGAGGGTGACCGATAAAACAGGACTAAGCAGGCAACATTTAGGGGTGATCAGGGAAGAACCCTCTGAAGAAAATACATTTGATCTGGAATCCAAATGGCAAATAGAATGAAGAAGGTAAATAATTCATAGAAGAGCATATCTTCTTCCACAAGTGCAAAGACCCTAGGAAAATGCCATAGTTGAGCTAGCGCCTACCACTGGTTTCAAGTGAGGGGTGAGTGAGACAGATTCAAGGAAAGGGACAAAGGCAGAGAAAAGCAGTTCAATTAGAAATTCATTTATTTGTCTACCCATTGATCCCTCTATTGATCCATTTATTCATCCATCCATCCATCTGTCCATCCATCCATCCATCCATCCATCCATTCAACATACGTGTTGGGTGCCCTTTACATACCAGGACCTGTACTGGGCATGGTAACTGCAGAAGAAAAGATGAACAATCTCTGTACTTGAGGGACTCATCTCACTCTATGAGATGAATGGGCGTGTGACTGAAAACTCACTGTATTGGTAACAAAACTAAAATACAGAGTTTAATGATTTAACCTGATACCACCCAAGTGGTTAGTGGTTAGCAGCAGGGCTTAAGCATTTTATCTTCCTTCCTTAATCAGGGAAAACCATTATGTATGACCTATTTTTTCAAACGCTCTTCCTCAGTGGGGCAACAATTAGAGTTTATCTATTGCTGGTGCTTACCATTTTAGGCTTCTGTAATTAGAGTATTTTAAATTAGTGTTATTTTAATTTTACTTATCTCCTGAGACATTACGGAGGATGAATAGCAAATGAAATAATGTACATAAAAACACTGTAACCTATAAACTGTCATACAGATGTGTGTTATATACAGTTGTATATTTGAGGATATTGCTTTATGTATTAGTCTCCAAAGAAATTCGGAGTAAAACAGATGTATGAATTGATGCTTTAAAGACATTTTACAGTTTCTTCAAACATAAAATTGACTCACAGTAGGTGCTTAATAAATATTTGTTCAAAGAATGCATTACGATGGAATATTCAGAGACATAGATACAGTGTAGTAGGTCTCAGTGTGGCTACTTATTGTGCAAAAGATGCCAATCTGTGAGAGCATATTCACCTTAAGGAAATTTCTCTGATTTCACTGAACCATTTGTAGAGAGAATTACTATTATCCTCCTTGGGAATGAAAAGCATATAGTTCAGGGAAGGAAGATCACACGTTTAGGAGAACTATCTGGGGACAGATTATTCAAAGTGTTAATTATTATAATTATTATTTTTAAGTTGGTTTTAAAGTCCTGTATGACCTAATATCATGTTCTCTTTTTGTTTCTCCAGCTGAGCTGATGATCCTTTAAATCAAAAACTACAACCACCTGTCTTGATTTAGAGACTTATTCAGTGGTTAATTTTCAGAATTTGGAGCCAGGCTGTCTGGGTTCAATTACAGGCATAGTCTCTTAGACCTGGGTGACCTTGGGTTTGTTTCTTAACTGCTCTGTCCCTAACCAACCTAGCTACCTTCCCTCCTTCCCTCCTTCCCTCCTTCCCTCCTTCCCTCCTTCCCTCCTTCCCTCCTTTCCTCCTTCCTTCCCTCCCTCCCTCCTTCCTTCTCTCTCTCCCCCTTCCCTCCCTTCCTCCCTCCCTCTCTCTCTTTCTTTCTCTTTTTCTTTCCTTTCCTTTTCCTTCCTTTCCTTTCTTTTCTTTCCTTCCTTCTTTCTTTCTCTTTCTCTCTTCCCCTCCCTTCTTTCTTTTCTTTTCTTTCTTTCTTCTTTCTCTTCCTTTCCTTTCTTTTCCTTCATTACTTCTTTCTTTCTCTTTCTCTCTTCTCCCTCCCCTTTCTTTCTTTCTTTTCTTTCTCTTCATTTCCTTTCCTTTCCTTCCCCTTCTTTCCTTCTTTCTTTCTTCTTTTCTTTCTTTCTCTTCCTTTCCCTCCCTCCCTCCCTCCCTTTCTCCCTCCCTCCCTCCCTTCCTTCCTTCCTTCCTTCCTTCCTTCCTCCTTCCTTCCTTCCTTCCTTCCTTGTAAAACAGGAATTATAAGTAGTATATGCCTCATAACATTGCTGGATGAATTACATGAATTAATTTGGGGAAAGCACTTAGAACAAAACTTATATTAGCTAGTATGTGTCTGCTTACTTTGACCTCCCATTGGATTATAAAAGCTAGAGAACAAGGGTTCTGTCTTATCTTGCTGATGTTTTCTTCAGTGCTGGGACTAGGGTTAGGTGAGAAAAGCACCTGACTGGCTGCAAAATTAAGTGAGAGCGTGAGGGAAACAAAAAACATAAACACCCAAGATAAATAATATTTTGGTGCAGTGCTTTTAAAAATCAAAATTCATGCAAACATTCCATTGTGAACATAATATTTTAAATAAGACTGGATTTGTACTAATCGTTATGTAAGTCCATTTCATATGGTCAAGAGAAGTTGTCAAACACAGCAAATTCCCCCAAATGAAAATGAGAAGCAAGAAGTTGATTTTGAATATGTCAGTGAGTTTCTCATCAACAAAACAGGAAATTAAAATTATAATAAGTTCACTTTAAGTATAAATAAAATATTTAATCTTAAAATAATGTATTGAGTTTTAGTACACCTACTTTTAGACTTCAATATCCTTCAATATTTTAATGTTTTTTTAAAAAATAGAAACATTAATAAGAGACATGAACTGCCAAAAAATATATGAAAAATACTCTATTTCATTGTGAGGGGAAAAGCAATAATACCACAATGAGATATTACTTCAAAACCTGTTGAGAATGGCTGCTATTAAAAAGACAAATGATAAAGTGTTGATGACGAGGTGGAGAAAGAAACACCTGCGCAGTGTCAGGGAGAATGTAAATTACCACAGAAATTTTGGAAATTTGGAGTTTCCTAGAAAAAGAAATAACTAAAAAGAAAATTACCATATAATCCACAATCCCACTTATGGGTATGTATTCAAAAGAATTGAAATCAGTATTCAAAAAAATCGAAATTAGTATATCAAAGAGATATATGCACTCTCATGTTAATTTCAACATTTTTCACACTAGCTAAGTTATGGAAGCAATCTATCTAGCAACACATTAATAGATTTTCTAAAAGCATAGTATATATACACAATGGAATACTATACAGGCTTTAAAGATAAGGAAGTTCTCATATTTGTAACAGCATGGATGAAACTGGAGGACATAATGTCAAGGGAAACAAGCCAGGCACAGGAACACAAATATTATATGACCTCACTTGCATGTGGAATCTAAAAACATCTGTCTCCTAGAAACAGAGAATAAATAGATGGTTACCAAAGGGTGAGGCAAAAGGGAAAGGATGGGGGAAAAGGAAGATGTTGACTGAAGGGTACAAAGGTTTATTTGTTGGAGAAATAAATATTATTTCTTGGAGAAAAGATTTTAATGATCTATTGCACTGCATGATGACCACAGGTAATAGCAATGTATTGTATATTTCAAAATTGCTAAAAATGATCTTTAACATTCTCACAACCAAAAATGATAAATTACATATTAGCATATTTGGAGAGCAAAGCATTTTATCTCTGTCTATACACCTAATATGGCCATTGGTTCAGGGAAGGTGTTTAATGAGTCATTTAGGCTGTAGGCTTTGATGCAAAGTACACACATTTGAGGATAGGCCACTAAATTTGAGTCCTAGCTTTGTCACTAACCAGCTGTATAAATTTGGGCAAATGACTAACGGCCATGAGTCTCTTTCTTTTCAGTTTCAATAATAATGATGACAACAACAATAATCATAATGAAAATTTGTTGAAGGGTCTACAATGCACCTGCATCATTGGGATAACTGAAACTTGACACAGGTGCTGTGGGGACCAGATGGGGTCAACGTACAAAGCACCTGCCTTGTACAAGAAACTTAAACATTGGTGAGGCAATTTTCCCTGTCATGGGTCTTCTAAGCCATCTTTCTACTGGGAATCAGAAGCATGTTGCTTGCTCCTTTGGGTATTTGGCAAGCACTGAACTTGGAAGAATGCAGTGCTTTGAAGAGCACTGTGGGAGTGCACCACAACCTGCATTCTCAAAGGCCCATCTTCTAGCCTTCCTCCTGGCCCATTTGCAACTCTTTGGTCTGCTTTTGTGGTAGTCCAGTCCAGCTGGCCTCCATCCACATTCCAGCCTTTCTAAGGACAGTGGCAGCATTGTTGATGTCTGAAGCCCACAGGACAAAGGGCTCATGTCCTCAGGCTACCTGTGGCATTTCTGTCCCAGAACATTGTGCTGTTCTCCTCATTGGTCTCACCAACACATGGGACCAGAGAGGAGAGAGGGCTGGGCAAAATGCACTGTGACTATAAACCACAGGGGACAGATGAATTGTTTGAATGTCTATTCTGATTGGGTTGTCAATAAAGGAAGAAGCATTTATGCTTGTTTTAAACAAGGTTCTCAATTTTCCCAGCTGCACTGGGGGACCTTGTTTACATTGACTCAATGATGTCACAGTCTTAGCATCTGAGAAGTCATCCATTGCTCAGGAAAAAACTTGTAATAATATCAATTGTACACTTGATCTTAGCCAAAGGCCGAGAAGCAATAATAATATCAGTTCTAATACCAATGCTTTCTAAATGTATCTATCACCCTACAACTGTACATAATTACCATTCATCAAAAATATACCATGTTTTATTTGCTTGACAAAGGCCATTTCACATACTTGTAAGAACAAAGTGTAAAGAGAATTAGCATGCCTAGTTTAGAAATTTTATAGAGTATATATTTATTAAGTTGGATTTCCTTCACATCATCCAGCTAATATTTATGTTATGAAGTTTGAATCAGAGCTTAAGTGTGTCTGATTCTGGAGCAAAGTTCTATTTTCTTTCTATAGCACCTATCCACAAACAGGTGATATTTGATTACTAATGTTCTCATTAATAATCATAGTTTACATTACATTTACTGAATGTTTTCTGTGTGTCTGGCTCTATTGTAAACACTTCACATGTACTGCTGGCATCACTTACTGCCAACAACTCTATGAGAAAGACGTCTTATCCCATTTTTTTCAGGTGATCACACTGAGATAAAAGTACTCTTAGCAAGATTAAGTGCTGCTGTAAGTAGAGGATCTGGATTTGAATCAGGCAGTCTATCATTGACCACTAACCTGTGTTGTTTCATGTTCCTTTTTTTTGGATCTCATGCTATCTATGAAGGAGAGCAAACATTATTAGTGCTTTTCAAGTAAGGACACTGAAGGAATTTACTTGTTCCATATTACAGAGCTTCTAAGTGAATGAGGGATTGCATCTGGGTCTCCTGGCTCCTGGTTCAGTGCTTGCTTCATTAGATCAGAATATGTCATTGAAGATGCTTCTTACCTGCCCTGTGCTTGGCACCTGGGTATGCTCAGCAGGTGCATAATAACATCCATGAGCTTTAGGACTTGGATGGGTCATGTAGCTTGGGCTCAGATGGAGGCTTCCTCCCCTGCTGCTGTGCTTTGCTACTTCCTTTCACTCGACTCTTACAGCCTGGCTCTCTGCACTGCCTTGGCCTTCAGCATGCGCCTGGTTCTTCCTTCTGCCTTCTTGCAACCCATCAAGGGTCCTTGGGGGCTTCCTACGTTCAAGGTATCTTTTCAGTATAGCAATAATTTGACATCTGACTTACTTTTGGCTAATTGGAGACCTTGTCTCTAATAATTGCTGGCCATAGTCTAGTAGGAAAAACCTTGGGAATATCTCAACCAGCATTTTTCAGAATTTCCACTGTCTACTTTCTGCATACAAAGCATGAAAGACAAAAGAGAATGTCTGCCTATATCCTCTTGTATGTATCTTTTGGCCCTTCCGAAGAGAATAACATATGGCTAGATTCATAATAAATACCAACAGAGGCAAGAAAAGAGGGGAGGTAAGTAACCTTTACTGTATGCCACTTGTGTGCCAGGCATTTTCATGTATACTATCTCATTTATTTAGACTACTCCTTGAGCTAGGAACAGTCAGGCCTACCACCATGTTTAAAGGGGAGAAAAGTAAAGTTCAGAAATAGAAAGTAAATTCACCTGGAACTGAACAGGGACCCATATCTAAGACTATGTCACTTTAAAACTGATGCTTTCATCATAAAATTGCTGTTTCTGGTAGTTCAGTATGTTATGCGTGTTTACCATACGTATGTGCATCGTAAAAACTCTGAAGTTTTAACTGAAACAATTTTTTTCCTTTGAGTTTGCATAAAGCTCATAGAGTTGTTTTTTATAATTATACATAGTTGTTCACAGAATGATTGTATTTCTTATTTTGGCAACAGTCTCAATTTCAGATAATTTCATTCTTTTCAATACATATACCTAAAACTGATGAATTTGTATTGCACTATAGAACATTAATTTAAAGAAATTCATAAATTAACAAAATCCCCCTGTTGAATTGTTCAGCTTGGTATTGGATTTGGAAACAAGTTGCACATAGCTATATACACGAGCATGCATATACTAAATGCAATGATTCTATCGCATGTCTACATGTAACTAAGCAATAATTGCAAAGTGTGTCTGTTTTAATTGACATCAAATAGTATTCAGCACACTAATCATTAAGAAGTGACAAGATGTGAAATGTGCTTTGTGTTTCCAAAGTAAGTAAAAGGCTGTTTTGAACTTAATATATGGTGCATGCACAACCTTCTCTCCTAATTTATTTATAATCAGATGGAGAAAATCTAATATGTAAAGCTTCGGGCTCCATGCACACTTTTCCTTCCTCATATTCTGTATTCCATCTCAGTTCTGCGCACACTACCCAGGACCTCCCTCTATAAATATTTTCTCAGGTTGTCCTCAGATAACCTCATTGCTGACTCAAACTTTTTGATACATACATTATATATTAAGAATGAACCTCTTGTTCCAAGACCTTTAAGCCTTATAGTTAAAGGAATGAGTAAATAATAGCTATTTAGAATTAGTCTTTTAAATTACAAAAGGAATTCTCACTGATTTTCTAGTTCTGATCATCTAAACTGAAAGGGACATCTACTATATCATCCAGAATCCTGTGAAAATTCTAACTTCAGGAGTGAATACTCATAAGTATCTATTATATGCCAGGTACCATGTTCTAAGTTGTGCAATTACATTTTATGTATGGAGGCAACAATGATTATATGCTTTCTATATGTATTTCATCATATTAGGTGCTATGGAGTATTAGAAAACTATAGAAAAATATTATTTCATCTAAAAAAACTTCTTTTCAGTTAGTTATTTGGGGGAGAAGAGATTTAACATAGATTAAAAAGTGATTGTCAACTACTGGGAAATTCTCCCAGAAGGGAAATTTAAATTGGCTCTTCATGGACACAAGGTTGGAGAGGAAACACAAAAGTAAGTTGAATGTGGCCAGTGTGAAATCGAACGACCAACTGAAACACAAGGCCACTGAGAACTGTGGAGAGATGGTTTTACATAGATTTTGTGACACTATGATCTTCTCGAACCAGAATGGGTAAGTGAAAATAGTACAGGCTTTAGAAACAAGCCAGTTTCAGCCCTTGCTCTACTGATCAATATCTAAAGCAGTATCAGGTAAATTATTTAACCTCTTTAAACCTGAAGTGCCTAATCTGTAAAACGGATATAATAAGATTGTCTACACCAACTTATTATTGTAAGAGATTAAATGACACAATCTGTTACAAATTGGTATGTCAATTTGTCTGTTAAAATTGTCAGATTATTTTGGTAAACAATAACAGGAAGGTGGGGTTGTACATTTGCTCCCCAACGATCTTCTTTGCGGAAGGGATTTTTTGATGAAAGCAAGTCTCAGAAAAAATTCTGCCACTGGTGTAAACATTTATTATTAAATAGGCCCCAAATACTCATGCAGCCTATTCCCATAAACTTGGTGATTTCTTCCTCTGTATCCTTTTAGTTGTGTCAGTAAGCACCTTGCATGCAATCCCTACTCTGAAGTGCATACAGGTTCAGCAAATTACCCAGTAAGATTAGATGACAGAGTCCTCCATTAACTGGAGGAGAAAGATGATCAAATAGAATTCTAGACCTAATTATGCCAAACATGTTAGGCTATTGGGCTTGTCAATGTCATCTGCTTTATTCGCAAAAGAGTAGAGTTGTCTTATACTATTTCTTGTCAACTACACCTTAAATATCATTTATTTCACCAATGAATTATTTCTGGCATCCTTATGCTAATCAGCAAACCCTATGATGCAGATATGGATAGTGCTACTAAGCATTTCCACAATTATATCTAGAGTGTGGACTCCTGGATACATCCCTACAAATACGAACAAATCACACTATGCTGTGATTTCCTGATCTTTGTTTCTGTACTAAAATATGAGTTCCAGGAAGGCTTTTAAAATGTGTTTTATATATCACTGCAATCAAAATACAAAAAGCAATGCCAGCAACATAATTGGTGCTCAACAAATATTAGACAAGTGAATGAACAGATTAATAAATGAAGAAATGTATCACCCTCGGGGTTTAAATTAAGGTTAATGTAATGCATTTGTATGCATGTATTACTAATATATATTAGAGTAAGTTAGAAATAATATAGCATGTGATGCATTTGACACATTGCATGCATTGCTTTACCCTCCTAATACAAACTCATTAAGTATCTCATTCTTCTCTGCAACTTCTAAAACAGAAACTTGAACAAATTAGATACCAGTTATATTATATTAGGATAAATGCACATTTTTATACATTCATTTTCCTCATAAGTAAATTGGAGATAATACTTCCCATTTTATCTACCTTATTAAACTGTTGTGATATTCAAAACACAATGAATGTGACAAAATGTATAAAGTGCTATAACCTAAGACAATATTTGCAAAATATAAACCATGAAATATGTACATCAGAACTGTCTGGATTAGTTTGAAAATATTGAGTCCTGGGACTCTTCTCAAGATTTTCTAATGCATACCATGGCAAATATACCTGGAAATCTGCCTTCTAATAAAATCCCCAGATAATTCTTTTTTACTTTTTAAATTTTTTAAAAATTTTATTTTTATGTTCCTTTTTTCAGTCCCTGGGTGCTTCACAAGCATATTTAATTTTTTAAATTGCACTAAGAGATACGAAGGGAGATAGTGGTAGTAGTAGGGTTGTTTGCAATGAGGATGATGACAAGGTGAACCACAACAGTGACTAGACCAGGAGCTCCACGAGGCAAGAAAGAACAATGACTTTTGGCTTGCTATTGCAACCTTGGCACCTGTCCTACAATTAGTGCTCAATAAATGGCTTTTGAATGAGTGATTTGATAGGGATGATGCTGTCTTTTAAACTCTCTTTGTGATACCCAACACAGTAAAGGTGACTTGTTCCTTGAGACAACAGATGTAGGTCAAGCACATGAATTTCTGTCTGTGTCTTGCCAAAGGAAGAGGATTTCCTTCTTGTGTTTTCTTCCTCTTCCATTTGAACAATGTCCACAAACTTGCAGAAGGTATATAAACACATAGATTGTGTTTGCACGCCCAGCTCTGGGTTGATAATGGTCACATTTCCTGCCTTATGAAACTGTCAGAATCTCTGTTTTCAAAGTTCTCTTTGTTCCCCAAGTACAATTCATTAACCTTCCTCAGAGCTGAGAAGGATGCCCAGGGGCCTCGCCCTATATTGTTGGCCTTTGGCTGCCTCCTTCCAATCATTTCCCACAGCAGTTCAGAAAGTCAAGGAGGAGTTCCTTGGAAATTGTGCATGAAGTTGATGGCTTGAAGAGGTAGCTAATTGCCTAAGGAGAGGTTTGATTATTTTTACCAACACAAAATCAAGTGATCCAGGAAACTCTTATCCTGGTTTATAACATAAGCAGGAAACAGCTACAAACTTGTTGATTATTATAAAAATGATCCCCCAACCTACCTCAACACACACATATATGCGTATATGTTACTGTGTGTCAACTTCCAGTGTGGAGGAGCTGGGAGGATCCCTGGGCTTGGCTTTAGGTAAATGTTCCAACTCATTACACAAATGAACTGCCTGTGAAGCCACCTGCTCTCTTGTGTTAAGTCTTCCCCAGCAGACAGCATTGGACTAGAGGGCAGAGGGGTGATTGGGAACAAAAGGATAAATTCTGGGCCCTGAAGGGGTAGTGGACCTCTTGATTGTTATTACCACCTGCCATCCTCACTGTTTTCCTGTTAGGTCAACTGCTTTCCATATTACTATCTAGGCAAACTGGCAAGTCAATATGTTTCAAAGGAGAGAAGAAAGCATACAAAACACCACCTAAATTGAAGTCCTCACCATTTGACTGTCTATAATTTTCCAGGCATTCCTGCAATGAGTTGTCAGCAGGACCGTGGCCTTGTCTTCCAAGAAGATAGTAATCTCGGCTCAGTCTCATATCGATGGAAGTTCAAAGTTCTCCCTTGCTTTTCATTTATTTCTAGGGGCTATACCTTCTCATGATTACCTTCTGGCTGAATCTTTTCTCTGTTTACACTAAGTCAAAGTGGTTGTAAGAGTAAGTCAATGAAAGTTTCCACAAAAAAATACACTCATGTTGAGAATATATACATTTAGAACGAATTCTGGGAGATTTGAAAGTCCCAGGGGAAGTTCACGTTACAGAATTTGCTGCACTTTGCCATTCATTTGTCTCATCTTTTCTGTTCTTAGCCAATCTCTACTGCCCTTTACCTCACCCCAGGATTGAGACTGGTGGCACCAAACCTCTTTCCCTAGAATATCTGAAAGGAACCCAGCTTTCCACAGGCCCTGCCACTATGCAGTCCTGTGAATGTCCAGAGCAGAAAAACCCTAGTGTGAGTACCTCCTTGGAAGGCTGCTTTGGTTATCAATTATGACATGACCTTCACTGTTATGATTCCTTTGCCTTCTAATCTTTATAACAGTACTCAAAGTAAACTGAAGAAACAGAACCAGAGAGGTGAAGCTAGTGGTCCCAGTTTATGTTACTGATAAGTGGTGGTATTGGGATTTAAATTGAAGCTGATGTTCTTTCTATTCTGCCATATCACATCCAGGCACAAGGTTGAAGAGGAGTCTTGAGAGATGAAAAAAGATTTAGTGAAGGTAAAATCGATGGTTCCCCATTATTGGTGGAACCAAAAAACCATTGATAATATGACTTGCAATGCAAAGGGACCTCTATAAGGAGGAGATATCTGCTTAAGACAGCTCTGTCCCTCTTCCATATGCCTTAGTCTCTTATTGCTGTAGCCAATAACCACAAACCTAGTAGCTTAAAATAATAAAAGTTTATTATCTCACAGTTCAAGAAGCCAGACTCCCAAAATGGATTTCACTGGGTTAAAAAATTGGTATGTTTCTTAAAAAAGAATTACATTTAGTCTAACATGTATATATATTATTATAATCATATATATATTTCTATTCTTGTTATAAAAGTTTATTATCTCACAGTTCAGGAGGCCAGACTCCCAAAATGGATTTCACTGGGTTAAAAAATTGGTATGTTTCTTAAAATAAAAAAGAATTACATTTAGTCTAATATATGTATATATATATATTCATGTTGAGAATAATTTTATTTTTAGTTTAATTATCAATTGCCATTATCTTCCACATTTATTGAACATTGACTACACATTGATCACTGTGTTTAGCACAAGGGTACAAAGATAAGAAGATATAACCTCTGTCCTCAAGAATCTCATAAACTAGCATAAAAAATTTTATAACAAGAATATGAATAAAGTGCTGTGAAAACCTTGTAATAGAGCTGTGTGTGAATGTCGGATATATGAGTGTATAACAGTGTGTGTTTGCAATTTTGGCACTGGCTGCCTTTCTCTATTATACTTTCATGTAGCAAATATTCATTCATTGCCAGCCACTTGTACTGGCTCTGAAGATATAACAGTGAGCAAAATAAACAAAATCCCTTGCCTTCATGTTACTTACTTTCAAATCAGAGCGTAGTAGCAAGCCAGAAAGCAAATAAACAAAACAATCCCAGACCAGCACTATGAAGGGCCTCTGAAAGGTGGACAACATTAGACTGAGTGATTAGGGGAAGTTCTTCTTTATTTCAATTAAGGAGAAGCCTAAAGGATGACAAAATTTAAGGGGAAAGCTTTTCTAGGGACTTTGCTGAAGGGGGTGTTTGGGGATGACAGTAAACTTCCTTCAGAGGTTCATAAGAATGAATACAGCCATCTTCTGGGGCCACAAAATTTCCTGAGTTGTGCTACCCTTCCCGGGACAGATAAAAAGCAAAATAATAATCACATGCTCTTACTGTCTACTCTCTTAGCCTCTGAGGAACCAAGCAAAATGGTGTACAACTTTGGATCATTAACAGTGCATTCATTTTATACTGCTGCATAATAATAAATAACCACAAATGTAGTGGTTTAAAGCAACACCAGTTTGTTATCTCACAGTTCTGTAGGTCAGGAGTCCAGGCAGATCTACCTAGGTTCTCTGCTCAGTGTGGCACAAGGATGAAATCAAGGTATCACCAGGCATATGGTCTCCTCTCTAGCTAAGAATCCCTTGCAGCTCTCATAGCTGTTGGAAGAATTCAGTTCCTTGTGGTTGTAGGAATGAGGCTCCCATTTCGTGGCAGGGACTATTCTCAGTTTCTGGAGACTACTTCAGTTCCTTGTCATGCAGCTTCCTCTAAGTGCAGCTTCTCACATTTCAAATCTCTCTAACTCCAGGAAGGGCCCAGTCCCTTATAAAGCTCTCCTGATTATGTCAAGCCCTCCTTGATAATCTCCCTTTTGGTTAACACAAAATCAACTGATTAGTAACATAACCATGAAAGTGATACCATATCACATGAAAGATTCTTCTTGTGTTCATGGGGAAGAGGTCATAAAAGGCTCTGAAGAAGAGGGACAGGGACCTTAAGGGCATCTTAGAATTCTGTCCACCACAACCAATGAATATCCAGGCTGACCCGGGAGACCAGCCTCACATTTATCTGGCTGGTGAGATCAGGTTTCTCTGTATTAGTTTTCCTCAAGGTGAAGACATTCATGGCACAAACTGCCTAATTATATCAGTTTCACTAGACTTATATGCTAATAAAGAGTAATGCTGATACCATATGCCAGAAATCATCTTAAGAGTTTTAAACCCATCTAATCTTTACAACAGTCCCTTAAAATACTATACATATTTTCATTTTACAGTTGAAAAAACTAAGGAAGTCATCTGAAAAAGACGAGTAATTTGTTGGAGGTCACATATATGCAGGAGCAGGTTGGAGTTCAACAGTTTACTCTCAGCATGCAGTTGTGTGATAGTACATTCCTCAGTTTCCCTGTCTGGGTCTAAGAAAAGCTGCATAACCTCAAATTTTACTAAAACCCACCCAACCTGGTATTTCTAATAAACCATGACTCTAGTAACTAGTTAATGATGCTTTCACTGACCTAAGATAGTCCAAACAAAATGAAAAGGTTTGAGTAGCTTAATTGCTCACTCTATATATGAGGAAAAAAATTCCTCAGATTCTTATTAATAAATCATTATATTTTTGTATACCAATTCCCAGTCTCTTAAGTGTTTTTTAAATACGTCAGCAACTATGCCACAAATCACAAATGAAGTTTTTAAAAACTCTCCTTTACTCAAACGTTATAGATGAAAGAAAAAATAATATAAAAAGGGCTCATATGGGCCACCAAGAATAATACAAAATAATTATTTTTAAATTATTGATCCTTAACCAAAATTTCATGATTATTTTTTCTTTTAAACAGAATTTATGAGTTATCGTTACTGGTGGAGGGTGTCCAGGTGGAGGGTATCCAGGTTCTTGGCACTTTGAACAAAGAATTGGACAAAATACATAAACAAAGCAAGGAAAGGATGAAGCAACGAAAGCAAAGATTGACTGAAAACAAACATACTCCATAAAGTGGGAATGGCCCAAGCAAGAGCCTCAAGGGCCCAGTTACAGAATTTTCTGGGGCTTAAATACTCTTTAGAGGTGTCCTACTGGTTACTTTGTGTACACCCTATGTAAATAAAGTAGTGGCCCATAATCAGTCTGATTGGTTGAAGGAGGGTACCAATCAGAGCCTGAAGCAAAGTTACAAAGTTACACTATATGCAAGCATCTGATTGGTTGAGAAGAGTGACCAATCAGAGGCTAAAGTGAAGTTACAAAGTTATAATCCTATACAAAGGAAGAATTTGTCCATGGTCAGCCTGATTGGTTGTGGGAAGGGACCAGTCAGAGGTACTTTCAGTTTTTCATCTGACACACAGAAATGGGGAGGTTGCAAAGGGAGTAGCCTCTGGTCCTTTTGTTACTTGGGCATGGAAAGTTGGGGTTTTCCTTTTGATTTATTTCTAGGAAGTAAGCTTGAATCAGCCTGAGGTTCCCTGCCTCCAGATCCTAATCTCCTGCCTCATTATTACAAATACTACTTCCATTTCATCAACCAGAAGGATAAAAACGTTTTTGTATTAAGTTGATTTCCAAGATTTTAATCAGACACATTTCTATAAAATACTTCTTAAACTTTGGAAAGGGGTTATGTAATGATCTTTAGATAAGAGACACAAGAAAATAATGCTCTTTGAAATTTTAGTTTAAAATCTGTTCATCTAACCACTAAATTGTTTTTCTTTTTTATTCACTGGAAAAAGAATGAAAGCAGTATGGTTTGTGGATTTAGCAGATCTCTAAAGATAATTTTATTTAAGCTAAGAATAAATGATTCATTTGTTGTTTATATGTTCATACAAATTTTCTACTTTCCCCTCTCTTTGACCAGTTAAGTACATTTAGTTAGTCTTCAGACCTCCATAGATCATGATGTTTTACAAGTTTACCATTGCAAATGGTCTACTATGTGTCCTAAATTTTATAATGTGTCCCAAATTTTGATCTGTTTGTTGAATTTCTTTTACTTTGCCATAACGATAGACCCTGGAACAGTGATGTCTGTCAAAAAAACTTGAGGTTTCAGAGTAATGCATCATAGTGTAAAGCTGTGTAGAATTGAAATAAGAGGTAAGATAAATGGCATAATATAAAGCCAGCTCCTCCCTAGGAAAAGTGTATTTTTATTAGAACACACCAGAAATTTCTGTGGCAAGTTTATAAGCATAGTCAAAGTAGCAAAGAGTATCTTAATGCAATTTCTAAGCATGACCAACTATCTAATGGGCAATAACTGTTAATACTTTTTAAGGCATTGTGACACATGCTTACACTACATAAGTGGATTCTATTGTAATTACTGATGACTTATTTCTTGTTATTTTGAATCCTGCATTATTGTGATTTCTCTAGATAAAATATTTCCAATTTTTAAGCACTAACTATTCATCCTGTTTAATTTTCGGAAATCTGCTTTTTTAGAAAACAAATAAATGTGTACCCATGTTTGTATTCCTTCATACGTATTGCCAATGTTTTAATATTCTGCTTTGAATCATGGTTTTCCCATTTTTAAAATAAAAGAATTAAACTAGTAAAGTTTATCTGCACCACATTTTAGAAATTGAAAGTACATTGTGGGTGAGACTCTAATTTTCCTATCCTCACCTTAACTGGAAGAATATGGTTTTATCTATTTCTTATTATGGGGTTTTAGAGTCTTTAAAAATGCTTTCGTTTGTAACTAACAGAAAATCCCACTCAAACTGGGTGAAGCATAGAAGATAATCTATTTATTTACTTAACTAAGAAGGCTAGAGGCAACTGGCTTGGGAAACAGCTTGATCCAGCAGGTTAACTATATTTACATTAGAGGCTCATTTCTTTATATTTCTCATGGATCTGCCTCTGTGCTGGCTTTCGCCTCAGGCTAGAACTGCTAATGGTAGCAGTCATGGCTCCTGGCAGTTCCAGCCTTCATATCCTCATCCTCTCAATCAGTGAAGTTTTTCTAGCCCAACAGTCCCAGGCAATTCTTTAAGAATCAGTCTGATTGAATCAGCAGAGAGCACTTGCCTACCCCAAAGCAGTCATGGTGCCAGAGAAATACAACCTGATGCATGGCTTACACCAATTACCAACCCAAATTAGAGCTGGGTTGGGGTCAATCTTACATAATATATGTGAAAAGGGTATTTTCTCAAATAAAATTCAGGTATCTTGTATCAAAGAAAAACAATACCAAGGAATAGATGCCTACCTATGGTACATTTAAAATATTGTCTGAAAAAAGATTTTCATTACTAAAGAGAAGTTTGGAAGACCATCCCTAAGCCTTTCCAACTCTACATTTCTGATTCCACTTTCCTTTTATTTGACCCTAAAATATTCTAGGCCCACAGCTGATCTCATTAAAACTCAAAATGTGTTAATAGCTTGAGGCAGCAAGCATTTCTGCAAATAATGTCTCATATGTTCTCTGCAAGAAACTCCTGGTGGTGCATCCCACAATATGCATTAACACAGAGGCCAACGTGTAGTTATTTAAATGAGACTTTTTTTAAGAGGAATGATTCCCTGAGGGTTGACACTCACACCCTATTGTCATTTGGTCAGTGGAGCTACTTATAGCCTCCAAACAACAACAATGAAAAAATCTTCCAATTGTTATGAAAGATTCCACTAAGGAAAAGTCATATTTTCATTTGTTTTGAAGGGATCAGAGAGTCCTCCGTATTTCATTCAAGTTTCACTCATGAAATAAAGGTGCCTGCTGGGAGATTAGCTGTTGCCATTCCTATCCCCATGACAATCAAGTAGGCTTTAACAGCTAACCCTGTATTTGGAACTTGGAGACCTGTTTTCAGATGCAAGCGCGGTGAAGTCAAACATTGAATCACAAAGAAAGCAATCAATCAATACACACAGGTACCTTCTCTGTATAAGGGTATAATGAAGAGAGTCTGGCTGGAAAGTCAGGTGAGCCAATCCAGTATCTTCTTTTAAGGCCCCATGTCTTTTCTTGATGTTGTTCCCTTAAACTGCAAAGCTTTCTTCTTATCCTCAAAGCCAAGCTCTGAAGTCATCCCCCTGTGATAGACCACCACCCATCAACCGAAATTACAACTTTTTAAAGGTTCCTAATATAATCCCAAGATCAGCCCTTACCACTGATAGCGTCTTTGGTCTTCTGCTTCCCCATTGGGACAAATTTTTAGCTCTCAATTTCTACATTTGTAAAATGGTGATAATAATGCTTCTTTAGAATGACTGTAAGGATACGTGAGTAAAAGCACTGGAAATGCTTCATAAATATTTGGGATTCTAACTATCTCACACATGCAAATTATATCCCTATAAGAAGGTTAAAATAAGTTTGTAACATGAGCAAGGGTGAGGTTTTGACTCAGCATTTGAACCAGACACATACATAACTGTTACTGAAGAAACAAATTCTTGAACACTTCAATGTACCACTGTTGAGCCATGCCACTGATCACTAACCACCTGGGATTAACAGTGCCTTGCAGATAGATTCCAGCATTCCCTGGGCCTGTTCAGTGCCTGCCATGCATCTGCATTGCTCATGTGGAATATTTTCTTTGAAATATGGGTTCCCACTGAGAGGAAAAACATCTTCCCTTTGTTGGATGTGCAGAAGCAGGATTTGGATGGCTATCCCCTAAGGATGTACTAGGAGGAACCTTGCATTGGCCACAACGTTATGGCAACATTAGATGCGACTATTATTCCAGGACCCTAAGTGAGTAGGTTTTTTTTTCTTTTCTTATCTTTTAAAAAATATCTTTTATTTTTCCAGGCTTTGGGGGAGTTACTTAATTCTAGTTCCTCAGTTTTCCCACCTGTATAGGGAAAATAAATTCTGATCTCCATTTTATTTCCCCATTAAGAGATGATAACACATGAGGTAATAATAGAAGATTTGTGTTATGAAATACTTGGAAGTAAAATTGAAAATAAATCTATGATTTTACCTTAGTACATGAATAATTCATATGCCTAAGCAGCACATATATTCCAAATATATTTGAACCTTTCTCCATAAAGCACCCAACCCTCACAGGGGCCACATTAAATCATTTCAGGCTTCTTTGACTAGGATCACAATTTGATCCAGTAAAAAAATGAAAAATAAAAACAAATGTAAAATGAGAAAAAAGTGAAAAACGAAAAACGAGAACAAAACACCTTTTACATTTCCTCTTTCCACTTTTTACAATCAAGGCAGAAGCTGCTGATTTTTCCTATTTCCACTTTTTACAATCAAGGCAGAAGCTGCTGAAGGATATTTATGTAACGTTTTGAATGCTGCCTCTGATAGTAACCTGTGGTGGATCCCCCTCCAACTACAGAACCTTCAGCACTACTGATTCCCTGATGATCCAAGTTCCCACTTGTTGACTGAGAGGGCTTATTTGGACCTGTTTGAGCACAGATTGCTTCTTCCCATCTCCCACCATGGTACCCAAGTAGAAACAAAGGAAAATGACTGTGCATAGGCAGTTTTACAGATGAGATTTAAAGTTAATGAACTCTCTCTTTTCCTGCTTGGTTCAGAATGCCAGGATGCTAAGCTCGTACAATCTTGCTTCTTAGGAATGAGCCCTGTTTGGGTCCGTTCTGCTTAAACAAGGAAGAAAAGTTAGAACCAAGACGTAAAGAGGGCAGGGCTTAAATTATTGCTCTGTTTCTTTTCTAGCTGTATGACCAAGCATGGCTGTATCTCAGTTTTATCATTTGTGGGAAGGGGAAAATCACATAGAACGGCTGGGTGTCTGTGTGACATTCCAATGATATTATTATTTAAAAGTGTTTGTTTATGGTAGGTATTCAATAATCATTGGCTTCTGTCCTTGTTTGCTTCCCTATTCTAGGTTTATTCTGTTGATGGAAGAGGAAATGATCAACCACAGTTAAGTGAATAGGAGCCTGACTCTAATGTAATTTTACAAGTGCAGAGCCAATGCTGGATGAAATTGAGGAGGCACTGACATTGTTTTTGAACTGACCACATCATTCCTGTGTCCTGTGTTCCCCTGGTGGTGTCTGTTCTGCTTTTTCCAGGTGCCCCCTGGGGCACCTGGGCCTTTTGTGTCCTTCTTCCTCTTAATATCCTGTCTCCAGAAAATATGCAAGAAACTCATTCCAAACTAAGGTGCGAAAGACTGGTAAGGCTGGACGAATGGATGGATAGATAGACAGATAGATAGATAGATAGATAGACTAAAATGTAACTCAAACTAAGGAACTACTTACTGTGGAATACTGAGCTTAACCAAGTCAATGTTTGATTTTCCCATTTGCATATCTTATTTATTCAGCAAATATGCACAGAGCTTCTTTCAGTGCCAGGATGAGTGGGGTGGAGTACATGAGTGAGGCATGGCCCCTGTCCTCAAGGGTCTCCCAGTCTTATGAGGCACAGCTGTATAAATATAAATACTAGCAAAAATAGAGCACTTAGTATGTGCCAAGCACTATTCTATGTGCTTTACGTACATTAATTCATTTACTGTTTGCCACAGCCCTGTGAGTTGGTTACTATGATCACTTATGGTTTAGACTAAAGAAACTAAACCAGAAAGGTTCAATGTCCTGCTTAAGGTTAGACAGCTAGTTAATGTGGTTTAGCTCCTGAGTTATTGCTTATTACCTCTATGCCTTACTGTCTCACTACACACAAGACAGTACAGTTACATCTAGGAGTCTATTGTTAGGAAGTAATCATTGATGCAGACAAAGACTATGAGTAGTAAATTCGACAAAGCAAAAGGAACAGGGAAAATCATAAAAATCAATCAGTAGCAGAACGCCAAAGTTAATTATAATACATTTATATGAGGAAATATTCATAAGCATTAAAAGAAACAAGGCTATCACTCTAAACTTCAAGTTAAAAAAAGAAAGTACAAAATACAATTTATATGCATTAGTTTAAATTTTTAAAGTATGTATAATATATAAATATATCTGTATTTTCAGTGTTGGCCAGGCTTGGTGGCTCACATCTGTAATACCAGCACTTTGGGAGGCCAATGCGAGCAGATCAGATCACAAGGTCAGGATATTAAGACCATCCTGGCCAACATGGTGGAAACCCATCTCTACTAAAAATACAAAAATCAGCTGGGTTTGGTGGCGCATGCATGTAATCCCAGCTACTTGCGAGGCTGAGGCAGGAGAATTGCTTGAACCCGGGAGTCGGAGGTTGCAGTGAGCCAAGATCATGCCACTGAACTCCAGCCTAGTGACAGAGCAAGAGTCCGTCTCAAAAAAAAAAAAAAAAAAAAAAGTGTTTGTTGTACAGTAGGCACTTAATTATTGGTCTTTGTCCTTGTCAGATAGTGTGTAAGGCAATTGATACCAACACATATACAATACATTCTCTGCCCTGGAGGAGTGTCTAGTTTAGGGGGAAGCTAAATATTTTAATAATTGAGCTTCAGGCACATTAGAGGGTTGTTTGCAGGGCAGTGGTGCCCAAGGGATTTGGGCTTTGCTGGGAGCGGTGTGGAGGGATCAAGGAAACATTCACAGAGTAAGACAGCCTTGCTCTTTCCATCTGGTACTTCTTCTTCAAAGGACAAACTGATACTCTCTGTTTATGTTTGTCTCTCTAAGAAGGAATCAGAGAATGTCAAAGAACATCTGTCTTTCTCGAAACCCCCAGTGACCTTCTAGCAAGTCTGTCTTTGACTACTTCCATTATGCCAGCTGAGAGGTCCAATCTGTTTTAATCCTTTCTCAGTATCTACGGAGATGTATCATTTTAATCCAGGAGCTCCTCTAGTCTGTGGGATGGAAAGAGAATTGAAGCTTAAATCCTAGCTGCTGACCTGAAACTTCCTCTAGCTGGGATGCTCTCCAGAGTTGCAGCTGGGTGTTTGAGCCCCTTAAGAGTGGCTTCCCTTCTGCAAGATACTCTGCCACTAGTGCTTCCCAATGAGTGAGAAGGAATCAGCACACTCCTGTTGACTGCATGCTGACTGTGCACCAGGCATTGCCCCTGCATTTTTCTCCTCTCTGTGTAATAATTACATGATGTTGGTTTTATTATCTACAGTTTCAAGGTGAAAAGGTCTAACTGAGCACAGGTGATGGTCGTGCCAACTGAGGTCTTATGGACATTTATAACTAGAGTACCTAATTTCATTCTTGGCATATAGAGGGAATTCTATCCGTAGTTGTATTTTTGATTCTCACAGATTCTAAGTGGAAGGTTTGAGACTGGAATCCAGGTGTACACGATCCCCAAAACTTTTATTTTTCTGCTATGGCGAGCTGCTTCTCAGCCTGGATTCTCACCTGCCACAGTGTTCTTTTTGTGGGTATTTTTCCTCCCTGGCAGCTCTTCCTTTTTAAGAAGAGATAGGTTCATCCACTCTGGCCACCTCTGTAACTATTCGTGATGGTTTCTAGATCAAAGAGCTGGGGAGCGTTTCTGGGTGGAGTGTGGGGAACCCTCTGGATGTTTGCTGGAACACTGTTCCACACTGTGTACCTGGGAGGGTAATCTTTCATCCTTTCTGAGCCTTCTTTAGAAACCTATCAAACAACTCCAGGCCTTTTCCTTGTCCCTTTTATCACCCTAGGGAACAAAGTTGGGACTTGTGTAACTGCAGGGCTCTTTTCTGTGGGAACAATAATCTCATTTCAATATGTGTGGGTGGGTAGATTATACGTTATGGGCTTGGAGCTCATTTGTAGGACTAGGGAGGGACTGGGTTAAATAGTTGTATGATTAACAAGCTGCTGTGTTTTTATGGTCTGGAAAGAAAAGGTTTCTTCAAGGATTATCAGTTCAGATTGGGAATGATTCACCCAAAAGTATTCAATAGTTTGGGTGGTAGGTGTGGGGTGTGGCAAAGAATTTACCCCCTCTACCTCTGGGAAAAGAATAGTATGTAATATACTTGGAAAAGTTTAATCTCTCTTTTTAAAAAAATTCTTTCTTTCCTTATGGAAAAGTCTCTAAAATTATGGAGAGAATTTGCCATATAATAAATATGGCTTTGTGTTCTATCTGGGCATATTATTAGCAATATATGTTAGATGGAGCAGGGATTTGGGAATCTGTTGTCAATATAGGTGATTTTGAGTGGTCAGAACATTGCTTTGGATTGTACTTGTCTTGCTGTAAGGGCAGGTTTTACTAGATAATCTTTCAGGTTTCTTACAGGTGCATTCATTCACTGAATGTTTATTGAGCACATCTTACAACTGAATAAACTGGTGTTGGGCTCCAGGGTCTATCAGCATGGCTCTTGTTCCTTGCCTGAATTCAGAAACAATTGAGAGAAAGGTACTGAAGTGAGACAGATGAGGATCAGAATATCACCACCACTATAGATAAACAGTATTGTGGATTTACAGCTAAATGAAACAGCAGTAATGGCTTTCGTAACCCCAAATCTCAGAATAAAATAAATTTATTCATCCAGTCTCAAGCATTGCTGGGTCATTAGAGGGTTTCCCCACCCTTGTATTGATGGGGGAATCCTTCTCCAGAAAAGCGTGAGGCATGGAGAAGAAGAGCAGAATCTACTCTCTATTCTCAGGTACACTTTCAAAGAATGAAAGAAAGAGAGACCTGTACCCACAAGCTTAGATCCTTCTTCCAAAGGTACCCAGTAGCGAAGTCACTCTTCCTCTCAATGGAAGGTAAACTTCTAATACTTAGAGTTTAGAGTAAATTCCTCCTGATATGGTTTGAATGTGTCCCTACCCAAATCTCATGTCAAATTGTAATCCCCAATGCTGGAGGAGGGGCCAGGTAGGAAGTGACTGGATCATCAGGGTGGATTTTTCCTTTGCTGTTATCATGACAGTGAGTTAGTTCTCATGACAGCTGGTTATTTAAAAGTGTGTAGCATCTCCCCTTTTGCCCTCTTCCTCATGCTCCAGACATGTAGGGCATGCTTTGCTTCCCCTTTGCCTGTTGCCATGATTGTAAGTTTCCTGAGGCCTCCCCAGCCATGCTTCCTGTATAGCCTGCAGAGCTGTGAACCAATTAAACCTCTTTTCTTTATAAATTACCTGATCTCAGGTAGTTCTTTATAGCAATTCAAGAACTGACTAATATACCTCCTTATGAAAATCAGAAAAGATAGGAATAACAGTTGTGGTATAACCAAAGAGACTCTCCAAAGAGCCACGGCTCACCTATACTTCTCAGCCTCCCTTATTGTTAGATTGAAGCCATACGACTAAAGAAGGCCAGTGGACTTGAGTGGAAGTAATGTGTGTAAGCTAATTAATTACAACCTTCCTCTGTCCCTCTTAGCCTCTGCCTTGGTGATCCTGGAGGCCGTATGTTCTAGACAGCATGACTATAAGGAAAGGGAGGATGTACGACCTGAAATGAATTTTAAGTGGCAAATTCGTCTGTGGTTTGAAGCAGCTCTTTTCTCTTCAGCAAGAGTATCCTTGTCTGGTTCCGATCTTAGGGCTGTAGCCATTAGCATTCATCTTACCTTTCAATGCAGCTAACATTGCCACTCTCACTAACTTCCTCTTGGCCCCTAAACAATTTGAGTTGGGTTTTTTATGGCTTATAATAAAATTTAATTGATATAGAGGCTAAAATTCACATTAAAGAAAAAGAAAGATACCAATGGACCAAGTGTCGACTATTTTGCTGATCTAAAGCCTCTTCACTGTTTTCTCCAAAAATCTGGGTTGCTTATAGTGGTTCTAATAATTGCCTGAGGAAAAAGCTCACAGTTAAATCATTTACCTTCCTTAGTGGAAAACATTTATTGAGAATAAAGGAAAACTGCTTCTATTTAATCAAAATGTGTTACTCAAGTTACAAAATGGGAAAAACTTTAACATTGCAAAAAAGGAACATAAAATTCATTTAAAACCAGGCAGTAAATAACCCCATAATTATATTAACAGGATGAAGGATAAAAAGCATTTGATCATCTCATTAGATGCAGAAAAAACATTGTCAAAATTTTACATCCTTTCATTATAAAAATTCTCACCAGATTAGGTATAGAAGAAATGTATCACAACACAATAAAAGCCATATATTAGAAGCCAACAGCTAACATTATACTCAATGGTGAAAAGTTGAAACCCTTTTCCCTAAGATCTAGAACCAGACAAGGATGCCCACTCTTGCCGCTTCTAATTAGTGTAATATGGGAAGGCCTTGCCAGAGCAATTAGGCAAAAATAACTGCATAATCAAATAAATGAAAATAAAAGGCATCCAAATAGGAAAGGAAAAGGAAAGATGTCAATGTTTGCTGATTACATAATCGTATACATATAAAACCCTACAGACTTTACAAAAAAAGATGTTAGAATATAAATGAATATAGTAAAGTTGCAGGATACAAAAATCTCACAGAAAAATGTATAGCATTTCTATACACTAACAATAACTATCTGAAAAATAAATGAACAATCTTATTTACAATAGCTACAAAAATATAGAAATACTTAGAAATAAATTTATCCAAGGAGGTGAAAGACTTGTACCCCAAAACTAGAGATGTTGATGAAAAAAATTAAAGAAGAAAAAATAAATGAAAATATAGCTCATGTTTATGGATTGGAAAAAATATTATTAAAATGTCCATATTACCCAAATTGGTCTATAGCATCAATGCACTCCTTATCAAAATCCCAACATCTTTTTTCATAGAAATATAACAAAAAATTTAAAATTCATATGAAACCTCAAAATACTCTGAATAGCTAAGACACTATTGAGCAAAAACAAAAAAGCTGGAGTTACCACACTACCCAATTTCAAATTATACTACATAGCTGTAGTAATTAAAACAACATGGCATTCACAAAAAAAAAAAAAATGGACATATCAACCAACAGAACAGAATAGAGAGCCCATAAATGTACGCATGTGCATATGGTTAACCAATTTTAAATGAAGGCACCAAAAATATGAGACGGAAAGAGACAAATCTCTTTAATAAATGTTGTTGGGAAACAGTATTGGGAAAACTGGATTTCCACATGCCAGAGAATAAAATTGGATCCTTATCTTACAATATGTACAAAAATCAACTCATAAGCATTACAGATTTTGATGTAATAGCAGAAACTCTAAAACTACTAGAAGAAAAATTATATGACATTGATCTGGGCAATGATTATTTTTGGACTAGACTTCAAAAATTTAGGCAACAACAGCAAAAATGGACAAATGGGATTACATAAAATTAAAAATCTTCTACACAAAAACAAACTAAAACAAAAAACAAAGCAATTATCAGTGTGTAGAGACAACTTATGGACTGGGAGAAAATATCTGCAAGACATACATCTGATAATAGATTAATATATCAAAAATATATAAGAAGTTCAAAAAACTCAATAGTAAGAAAAATAATTTTTAAATGGGTAAGGGATGTGAATAGACATTTCTCAACAAAAGACATACAAATGGTGAACAGACATATGAAAAAATGCTCAGCATGACTAATTATTAGGGAAATGCAAATTAAAACTACAATGAGATATTATCTGTCAGAAAGGCTTTTATCAAAAAGGCAGAAGATAACAAGTGTTGACAAAGATGTGGATTAAAGGAAACCTTTGCATGCTTTTGATGGGAATGCCAATTAGGAGAGCCAGTATAAAAACCTGTATAGTGGTTTCTCAGAAAACAAAAAAATAGAATTACCCCATGATCCAGCAATCCTTATTCTGGGTCTTTACCCAAAAGATTTGAAATGTTTATTATAGAGATGTCTGCACTCCGATGTTCACTGTAGCACTATTCACAGTAGACAAGGTATGGAATCTACCTAAGCATTCATCAACAGGTGGATAAAGAAGATGTGATATAAACATACGATGTTTATAATTACCTTTAAAAAGAGGGAAATTCTGTTACTTGCAATAACATAGATGGACTTAGAGAACATTATGGTAAGTAAAATAAGTCAGGCACTGCATGAGAAGAAATACTGCACATTCTTACTTACATGTGGAATTTAAAACAATCAAACTCATAGACATGGAGAATAGAATGGTCATTACAGAGGCTAGGGTGAGGGAAATGGGGAGATAATAAAATGTTATAAAATGACAGGAGGAATGTATTCTTTCCATTTTTTGAATTCTACTGCATGTTGTGGTGAACATAATAATAAAGCATTGTACATTTTAAGATGGCTAAGAGAGTAAATTTCAAATGTTTTCACCATAGAAAATTATTTAAGGTGATGAATATGTTAACTAGCTTGATTGTATTTATACACTATTAATATTATACTTTATAAATTTTTATACATTAATTTATTTCTTGAGACAGGGTCTCCCTCTCTGTCACCCAGGCTGGAGTGCAGCAGCATAATCTTGGGTCACTGCAACCTCCTGGGCTCAAGTGATCCTCCCACCTCAGCCTCCTGAGTAGCTGGGATCACAAGTGTGCACCACCAGGCCCAATATTTTTAGTCAAGACAAGGTTTTGCCACGTTGTCCAGGCTGGTCTTGAACTCCTGAGCTCAAGTGATCTGCCCACCTTGGCCTCCTGAAGTGCTGGGATTACAGGCATAAGCCACCGTGCCTGGTCAACATCACTTTTTACTTCATAAATTTCTATAATTTCTATAAATTGTCAATTTACAATTAAAAAACAGTAACAGAAAATCTAGTTGAAAGTTCTTTACTCAGTAGAAACTTATATAAATGTTAACTGCTTGACCAAGTAAACTTAGTTTAGTTAAAATGCATAGCTGTTTTCTGTCTCTCCCTGGGCAAGGCATTTTTCTTGAAGTATAGTTCTAATTCTAGCTGTCCCAAAGGAGATGAAACACTTTAAAATTGGTAAGTAGGTCAAGTTTGCCTTAGGTGGTCCTCAGATTTCTGTCATTACCATTTCCTTCTTTCCTCATTTTGGGAGAAGGGAAGAGGCAAAGGAGGAAGAAGGAAGGAAGGAAGGAAGGAAGGAAGGAGTGAATTATCAAATGCATTGTTAAAATCTAATTGTTACTGCAAACTTATGAGGTAAATGTTTTCACTTCAAGTCTATAAATGGAAACTGAGGCTCAGAGAGAGTGATCATTATGACTAATCTTTATTCAGTGTTTCATATATCATAGGTACTTTTCTAAGCACGTAATATGAATTAATCCATTTAATTCTCACAACAACCCCATGAAGTAAACAACATTATTCTCACTTCATGGAGAAGAGAAAACAGGCACCCCAGGAGATAACTTACTCAAGCTTACACAACTTGTGTCAGAGCCAGGATTCAAACCTCAATGGTCTTGCTCACAAGTTTATGCCCATAACTATTAGACTGGCTTCTCTCTGTGGGCCAAGGGACCTGTGCAGGTTGATTTATTTATGGTTTCAAAGCTTAGAAGTAGTTGTTATAGTCATGTTTCTGTAAGGTAGAGAACATAACTCAGTGCAGCTATTTTTAGCAGAAAGAGTTCTATTAGAGGTGGTAGATAGCTATCACAATGATAAAATGGCTTTTATGATATACAGACTAAAATTTCAGGAAGGATTCCCAGAGCCACACCTTGGAACTAACACACTCAGAGAGCAGCTGCCTCTGCCATGATCAGGGTGCTGTGAACCAGGAGCTGCCACCCCAACTGGGGACTAGAGAACCAGGATACAGCTGTATTAGACTTCAACAGCTGAATAAATTCTTTGCATCCTGCCTCTCTTTCCATGAATATCACTGACCCCTGAAAATGTATCTCTCAGAACTTGTCTGATTAGAAGGGCCTGTGCCACCTGTCAGCTCTAATGTAAAAAAGGGAAAATGGATTCTATGTCTTGAATGGAGAGACTTACACTGTAGAGAACTGCCACAATGTTGAGAGGATATGCACAGAGGCTAAATGACAGATGCCCATCACAACTGTAGAGCTGAAATCTGAGCCCAGATCTAGCCAATGCCAGGATCCCTGCTCTTAACCATGTTATTCAATGCTGCCTCCTAAGCCCTTTGTCTCAGAGGACCCAGGGCTCACCAGGGTTAGGATCTCTGGACACATGGTATCTCACATGCTGTATTCAGGATTCCAAAAGGGATAGCTGCTTCTAGACCCATGCTCATTATGTAGAAGAGCATGGCACACCCAAATGCCGGGAACTGTTTCTTCCTGAAGAACCGACATGGATTATTCTTGAGGTGGAAACTTGAAGGTGACCTTGACACTCACTCTGAAGTACAGAGCTGACCCAAAACTCAGTAACTTGTTTTCTCTGCTTTTGAGCTTCTCATTTGCTTTTAAACTGAGAGCTCCATGAAAGAAAATCTTGTGTTTTCTGTATTTCCAGCTCCTAGGACTGGGCCAGGTACATTTAAGTGCTCAAATAAATTTCTTCTAAGAGGAGGAGCAGAGGGATGTAGGGGTGGTGGAAGGGTTCTCATGATTCTGAGTTGCTTCCCAGGGAGGGACATGTTTAGTCAGATTTAGGAGATAGTTTACGGAAAGACTGGGAGCAAAAACCAGGCCAAAAATAACTTAGGATACCATCTCTCACTTCAAAATCAGCCATCATCCTTCCACCGCCGTATCTACTTAACACTCCACAGTCAGCCTCAATCCCTCTCGCCACCATGTCATACTTCATCATAAACACAAATCTTCATCGGATACAACCAATTCATGTTCCACATCAAGCAAAAACTGTCCCTTCTTACAATCTCTACATATTCTGCAGTAAATCCAACTGTCTGATCGTCCGACGCAACAGAAATTTTCCAGTCCACAGCAAACCACAATCTTACCCTTCTCAGACCTCCTCACCTTCGATGGGAAGCTCTAACCTCCCGCCCCACACTAACTCACCTTTCCACGTGAGGCACAACGCTTCCTTCCCCTATAACCGCTTCACACCCTAGAGGAAAATTCTCACCCTGACAGCCACTTCACACTTGCTAGCAATTTTCAGTGATCCCTGCCCACACCGC
The DNA here is from genome assembly GCA_036589455.1 of Ateles fusciceps. NCBI lineage: Eukaryota > Metazoa > Chordata > Mammalia > Primates > Atelidae > Ateles > Ateles fusciceps. The sequence goes on from JAZHEH010000113.1 coordinate 7,685,143, forward strand.
CTCAGGTTCCAGGAAGAACCCGGTCCTCCCTCCAGCAACTGTTTCAAACATCACACGGAACCCGAATCCTCCTTCACCATAAACCTGACCTTCTAGAGTAAATCCAACCCTCCCACCACAGAGCCCCTCTCACTGCTCTACAGCAATCTCCAATGCCCCACCCTATAACCACTTCACACTCCACAGGAAAGCCCTCCCACCTCCACCACACTTCACACTCCATGGAAGGCACCAATGCTTCCCCCCACAACCACCCCCTTCATGCCCGTGGAAAGCTTCAGTCGTCACTCCATGAAACCCATTTATATTTGAAATCAAGCACTGAACATCCCTCTCAACAACACTTCACACTCCATGATACACCCCAATTCACCCCTCAAATCCCTTAGACTCACAGGACAGCTGCTCCACTTTTACCTTCACATGAATCACCCATCTTTCTACTCTACAAATGCTGCACCCTCCACAGGAAACCTCAAACCTCCTCTCCCACACTGCTTCACACCTCACAATAGACTGCAGCCCCCTACCCTCACATCCCCTTCTGACTCCATAGGGGCCCCATTCCCCTTTCTCAAGGCCAATTCACACTCCCCAGTAAGTTTCAATCCTTCGTTTCCCAAATGCTTCACACTCCACAGTAAATGCCAATCCTCCCCTCTCCTAGCCCTTTTGCAGTTCAACCTAAATCCCAAATCCTTCCTCTCTACAAACAATTCACATTCCCAGGCAAACCCCAGTCCACTCACTTTCATAATCCCTTTCTCATTCCAGAGCAAATCCTCATTCTGTAAGCTAACATCCACTTTTAACCCCTTTAGTTATTTTCAGTTCTTCCATCCCCCACAAACCACTCTACAATAAACCCCTACCATGCTCCCTAAATGACTGCACTCCACAGCAAATCCTAATCCTCTCCTGCCCACAGCCCAATCACACGCCAGAGTAACACCAATCCTCAAATAAGACACATCCTTTGCACGCCGCGATAAACTCCAATCCTCCCAGCCAACAGCCACTTCTTACTCCTAATAATCCCCAGTAATCTCCCCTACGACCACTTCACACAGTCACTCCCAATGCTCCTTCCCCCAAAAACATCTCATTCCACACTAAATCCTTGTTCTCTCTACACATAACCACTTCACACCCCAATCGCCCTAAATTCTCCAAAGGATTTTGGTAATTGAAAAAATATTTTATAATCAAATCCTGGAGAGATGTTAACACAACTTAAGTCTACGATCCCAAGGGTCTGTTCTAAGGATTTACCATGAAAGAAGTGTCACATTTTCTGCATAAGGATATACTTTGTCACGCTATTCATACTGCTGGAAACTGGATGAATATAAGTGTGCACTTAAAAATAACATCTCAATAATGTCTTACAGCTATAACAAATGTAGTATGTAAACTGTTTTCATGTTATATTCAGAGAAGAAAATGATGAATTTAGAAATGGAAGCTCTACACTGATTAAAGCTCAAATGTCATGTGTGTTTGCGGTCTCAGGGAGAAAGAGGACATAGGCAGATGGAAGTAGTATTTTTAGGAGGTGTTGAAATTATGAATGAGTTATACATATATAGCACCTTGGCCCTGCTTGTGTAATATGAAATATACATTTCTAGACTGGGCGTGGTGGCTCACACCTGTAATCCCAGGACTTTGGGAGGCTGAGGCAGGTGGTGGATTACCTGAGTTCAGGAGGTCGTGACAGCCTAGGAAACAAGGTGAAACCCGTCTCTACTAAAATACAAAAAAAAAAAAAATTAGCCAGGCGTGGTGGTGTGTTCCTATAGTCCCGGCTACTCAGGAGGCTGAGGGAGGAAAATTGCTTGAACCCGGGAAGTGGAGGTTGCAGTGAGCCAAGATCATGCCACTGCACTCCAGCCTGAGCGACAGAGTGAGAATCCTTCTCAAAAAGAAAAAAAAAGAAATAGATATTTCTGAGAATAGTTAGTGGATTCCTTCAGTCCTCCTCTATTTAGAATCCCTTCCCTCACTGAGCACTTGGGAGTACCAAGTACATTCACATAATACACCTCATCTTCCTGGATCCTCCCAGCAACCTTGGAAGGTAAGTCCCACTAGAGGCTTAGAAATGTTGAGTAAGCTATATGATCCAAGTCTAATTTAAGTGGCTTTAAGGGTTTTGTCCCAAATTTATCCCTTTTACTTTGATCAGATTTTGATGTTTTCGTTTGAGACAGATTAAGGAGATGAAAGGCAATTGCCTGCCACTCTCTCTAGCCCTGAGTGGAATCAACCTGCCTTGCTTGGTCTGTGCATTTTCCTGTCTGTGAAACCAATGGTTTTGCCTGTTTATTCACTATTATAGTCTGAGGGCCTACCGTAGAAGGTGTTCAAGAAATATTTTTTAATAGCTAGATCTTTTTGCCTATGGAATGAAATCTCTCTCCTTACGAATACATCTTTCCAAACTCTATCCTCTCTGCTTTGCTACATGGTCAACAGTCTATTAAGTAGCTGGAAAACATAGAGAAGTGTTTGTAGATAAAGTAAAATATTAGCTGTGTAAGTATTTTGAAGACTCTGAAGTACTCTTTAAAAATATAAAGTAGGTTGGTCATGGTGGCTCACACTTGTAATCCCAGCACTTTGAGAGGCCAAGGTAAGAGGATTGCTTGAGCCCAGGAGTTCAAGACCAGCCTTGGCAATACAGCGAGACTCCCGTCTCTACAAAAAAAAAAAAAACAAATACAAAAACAAAAACAAAAAAACAATGTTTTAAAGTTAGCCAGGCATGGTGGTGTGTGCCAATAGTCCCAGAACTCAGGAGGACTGCAGTGGGAGAAACACGTAAAGCCCAAGAGTTTGAGGCCACAGCGAGCCGTGACTGTACCACTGCATTCCAGTCTGAGCAATAGAGCAAGCAAGACCCTATCTCACAAAAAAAGAAAATAATAAAATAAATAAGTCATGATCTTATTTTCTTCAGGCCAAATAAAAGCATGTGTAGAAAATCAAGTTGATGATCTCTCCAGAAGAATGTGTCTACCAACTAATTTACTGAGCACCAACTTTGTGTTAGAAGATTTCAGATGCTGTTTTATTTCACCTAATACCGTCAGGTATAATTTGAACTGCACTGATACCCTGCAAGAAGAGTGTCAGTAACTTTTTCAAGTAGAAAATGACTGAAGCCTATTTCAAATAGGTTTTGGGAAAAAGGAGAAACATAATGGGCAATGAAAGATATGCTAGATTCTAGTATATCAGGCTTTCAGAACCTGTCTCTCTGTCTCACTTTCTCTCTCGCTCGCTTTCTCTCTCTCTCTGTGCAAGAAACAGAGTAAGAGTAAATTTAATAAGGGCCACTGGTAAAGTTAAATAGGTTTACATCCTCCGTTTAAGGGTATAACCTATGCTAGAAAGACTTTTTTTAAGTGGTAAAATAATTTTAACTTTTAAATTAAAACTTCAATTTAATTTTTAAAATAAATTTCGAAAGAGGAAACCTTCTCTAATGATGTTGGTTACATGAGCCATTTGCAGTAGGACCTTTGCAATATTTTAATACGTATGTGTGATGTTCAACACTCAGGACAGTCCTGACTTAGAGACCTCAGTAATTACTGGTAACAGACAGGATTTATTTTTCTAAATAACCCAATTTTAGTAAACCTTGAAGAACTCTCATAATAGGTTAACATAAAGTAATATGAAAGCTCAAGTCCATGGAATTGAAAATCATTTGCATATAAGAAGCAAAAGGACAGCTTGAATATCTGAACAAACGCACAGCCCATCACTCCTCATTCATATCACACTTTGAGAACTAAAGCAAAGGTACAGTGGAGTTGGGAGAAGCAAGGTCATGAGCAGTTCTCAATATTTTTAAAAGCCCGAGGAAATTACACATTAATTTGTTAATACTGGTTTTGTTTTGTTTTTGTTTGTTTGGTTGGTTGGTATTTTTTTGAGACAGAGTCTCGCTTTGTCAACTAGGTTGGAGTGCAGTGGTGCGATCCCTACTCCCTGCAGCCTCTGCCTTCGAGGTTCAAGTGATTCTCCTGCCTCAGCCTCCCAAGAAGCTGGCATTACAGGCCTGTGCCACCACACTCAGCTAATTTTTATATTTTTAGTAGAGACAGGGTTTCACCATGTTGGCCAGGCTTGTCTTGAACCCCAACCTCAAGTGATCCATCCACCTCGTCCTCCCACAGTGCTGGGAGTACAGGGGTAAGCCACCATGCCTGGCTTAATTTGTTAATACTTTCTAAACTATCTAAAATGTTAAATAAACTGTGTTTCAAGCTAGAATTAACTTTCCGATTCCTGTTGATCAGAAGTTTTTATTAGTGTCTTGTAAATCTTTGATCAATAAAAAACTGAGACAATGAATTAAAGACCCATGAAAAGTGCTATCATTTATTTTTGGATCAGACTCTTCCCAAACATTGGATCCTTGGGCAAAAGCAACAAAAGAGACATTTCTTGTACTAAAAAGGCCAGATACCAGTACTTCCGTCAGACTTCCTGTTTTAACTGCAAGCCTGGAGAGGTGGGTTCCTTCTTCAAGCTCACAGGTGGGTGAGTCCAGTGCCCAACCAGCTCATAAGCACAGCAAGGGCAGGCTCCCTGTCTTCTTCATTGCTTATATTCCCTCAGGTCCTCTTTATTAAAGAGTGGTGAATTAACATCGTCTGATTTAGTCTATTGTCCCAAATAACATTTTATTTCTAACTGTGCAATTGCTGATGCTTCTGTTTTCTTTTTGCTTTTTCCCCAGCAGCTTAACTAACATTGCCTACTGTGTTAGGGTTAGTGATTTGCTGACTGTGCCAGCCTGCAGCCTCATAGGCAAAGCCCTGTCACCAAGCATGGCTGCCCCAGTGACTGGAATGGAAATGAAAACAAAGCAAGTGTTATTTTCCTCATCCCGAAGCACAAGGTAACTGCATCAGGCTTACCAATGTCAACATGGTTAAGAAGGAGTTTTGAAGTCCAGCAAAGACTTTATAGCTAGTGAGGCTGGCTGGAAGCAGGGTAGATCTGGTCTGATGTGTTGCAAGATATGAACTTATTAAGGCATCACAGAGGCAACTCCCAGTGTGGGCGGAGGAGAGCACCAGGGATAGAAAGGAAGAAGACTGTTATGATAGGATGTTCCAAAGGATGATTGGAAGAGAAGGGTGATGCCTGGAAGTGATAAGCCTCAGGTGTTTGTTTGTACCTTACTGGAAAGCCATGTAAATTAATGGAAACTTCCTGGCAAAATAGCTTGACTTGTAGCAAATCCACAATGATAAAAATCCAGAGATGAGGTTTGCCCACATCCTATTCATTTTAATCATGAAGGCAATTCCCCCTCTGGCCAGAGAGAAGCTCAAGATTGTGAATGAAAGCAAGAAAGATGGTATCAGTTAGGCACCATAAAGAGAGTCATGGTTGGCATAAGTTGCTTCACAATGCCTTCATGTAGCACTCCAAGATTTCAATTCAAGCCAAGCCATCTCTGTCAGGACATTCACCAGGAGCCCCAGAAGTGTCAAAGTGTCATATTTACTAAGATCAAGTCAGCAAGCACTGATGCAGGGTCACCCGTGTGATCACCATGGTGCTTGGCATTCTTTTTTTTTTTTTGAGATGGAGTCTCTCTCTGTCTCCCAGGCTGGAGTGCAGTGGTGTGATCTTGGCTCACTGCAACCTCTGCCTCCTGGGTTCAAGCAATTCTCCTGCCTCAGCCTCCCTAGTAGCTGGGATTACAGGCATGTGCCACCACACCCGCCTAATTTTTGTTTTCTTAGTAGAGACAGGGTTGTACCATGTTGGCCAGGCGGGTCTCAAACTCTTGACCTCGTGATCTGCCTGCCTCAGCCTCCCAAAGTGCTGGGATTACAGGTGTGAGCCACCATGCCCAGCTGGCATTCTTATACTAATTCAGGAAGCATTCACTTTATTCACTAAATCCTGAGAGCCAGCGACTATACTGGATCCTTGCAGATAAGCTAAAGAGCAAAGCCCCAGATTCTGTCCTCAAAAGCCTCCTAGTTGGGACAGAGAGAGACATGTATGTAAAGAGAATTGGACCACAGCATGATGGTTCCGCTTGTGAGCTCCTCACCTAGCCCCAGATGATAAACAGAAGACTGCCTTAGGATTAAGCAGCAAGGCGGGAGGAGAAGGGAAGATAGGTGAGCAAAGTACAGTGGACTCTCCTTATCTGTGCGTTCCACATTCATGAATTCCAACAGCCACTGTCAAAATATTTGAGGGAAAAATCATGGTTGCATTCATACTGAATATGCACAGACTTCTTTTTCTTGTCATTATTCCCTAAACAATACAGTATAACAAGTATTAACATAGCATTTACATTGCATTAGGTATTATAAATAATCAAGAGATGATTTGAAGTATACAAGAGGATGTCCATAGGTTATATGCAGACATACACTATATTATATAAGGGACTTAAGCATTTTGTTATTCATGGGGGAGTTCCAGCACTAATCTCCCACAGATACCGAGGGACCACTATACACACCTAGGGGGAGAAACCTATGCAGGGTTTGTTTGGTGCTGCTGGCAGATAGAAAAGAAAGAAGGAGTCAGGGCCTTTAAACTTTCTATTCTGGTTGAAGGGCTTGAGACTGATGAGGACTAAAAATGTTTAAGAAAGTTGCAGTCTCCATAAGGAGATAAATGAGGTAATGGGTGATGATGATGATGATGATGATGATGATGTGTGTGTGTGTGTCAAAGTAATTAATAATACAAGCTTTGAATCCAGGCAACTCTGGGTATGACTCCTCATTCCTTTCCTTCCTGTATAATCTTGAGCAAGTCACTGACGTCTCTAAGCCACCATTTTTTCACCTGTAAAATGGTTATAAAAATATCAAGCTTGGGCTGGGTGCAGTGGCTCATGCCCGTAATTTCAATGCTTTACAAAACTGAGGAGGGAGGATTGCTTGAGGGCAAGAGCTCAAGAGTAGAAGACCAGCCTGACAGAGAGAAGAGAGAGAGAGAGAGAGAGAATGAGAGAGATTAGTCTCAGAGATAGTGAGTGCTTGTCACAGGAGAACTGGAGTTATGGAGGAATTTCAAGGGTGGGCTTAGTGAAACAGAATAGATTTTAGGGTTTCTTTCAACTCTGATCTACGATAATTCTACTAAAACTCACTGAGTTTCAGGTTTCTCTCCTGTAAGGAAATTATAGTAGTGCCTTCCACATAGGGCAATAGTGTTTATTGCTACCTCCTGTGCAATTTTTTGGCAAATTTTAAGGGCCATAAATGGTGGGTATTTTTATTGTTAAATGAGGAATTAGAGGCTTCAAATAGTCATTTATTGTGTGAAAGAGGCATGTTAGGCTGGGAAATCACATCATGCGGCTACTTGCTGTACAATACACTAAGGCTCCCAGAGAATTAAACACATCATTGAGATCATGGCATGACTGGTCAGGGTATTTTCATGTGTGAGAAAAGAGTGAGATGAGCCTTAAAGAACACTTAGGCAGAAAGGAGTAGATTAGGGGCTCCAGGCAGAGGCAATACCAAGACACAAATGCTAAAAGCTCCAGTGATTGTGCTGCTACTTGCTGTATAAATTATCCATTTAATTCTCAAAGCGACTACACAGACTTGATATTCTTGTACCCATTTTACAGATAAAGACACAGTGGCTCTGAAAATCAGTGACTTGCTCAAGGTTAAAGGAAGAAAGCGATGAGTCATGTCTAGAGTTGCCTGGGTCCAAAGTTTATGTTTTTAGCTACTCAGATACTTGTTACCTGCATGAGGGCAGGAGGTATAAGTGAGCACAGCACATGTGAGAGACGAGCTGGAAAATCCTCTGCCAGGAACAGCCAGCCTGGCTGGGGCACACAGAAGATACAAATGGGTGGGGTGAATTTCTTGAGCACCTGCAATGTCAGATTGGAGTTCAGCAAGATTCTGATAGAACAGGAAGCGCTGTTTAGGGCAGTAAGCAGGGCTGTGTGAAGTGGTTAGAGGCAGGATCTAAACAGACTACACAGGTTCAAATCTCAGCTTTCCCACTCATCAGATGTGTGATGCTACAGAGAGAAAGTATGGAGGAGAAAGGTTGAAGCAACCTGCACAGAACATGACCCACATTATGTTTATTTCTCTGTTCCTGAGAAGAAAGGGTCATTAATCAATGAACCTATATGTCTTTAATCGCCCTGTCAGAGAATTAGCGTTAGGAAGTTAACCTTAGCATATACAAAACTTGCCATTTGGATAATCAGAGGGAACAGAGAGCAAAGAACTCTGATGAACTAGACTGACAAACCCTTTACAAAGACTAGAAAAGAAGAGTGAGGAGAAACACCACCACCACCTTGATGATGCACTTGGTAGCACAAATACAATATGAAACAACCCTGTGTGTTGTCTTAATTTGCAGTGATTTTCAGAGCACCACACACATATTTCACATCAAAATTTAGGTTCAAACAGCTATAAAGTAGCTGCTGGGTGGCGGATTACACTGGCTCCAGAATAAAAAGGTGGGAATTTGCCACAGGGCTTCTACCATCAGGTGGTAACGATATGTCTAAAGGTACTGTACACCTCTTAGCTAGTTTCCCAGGTAAAACGGAGCAACAGTAACAAACTTATCCCTGGTTCAAAAGTTACATTAGGCTGGGTGCAGTGGCTCATGCTTGTAATCCCAGCACTTTGGGAGGCCAAGGTGGGTGGATCATGAGGTCAAGAGATCAAGATCATCCTGGCCAACATGGTGAAACCCCGTCTCTACTAAAAATGCAAAAATTAGCTGGGCGTGGTGGTAGGTGCCTGTAGTCCCAGCTACTCGGAAGGCTGAGACAGGAGAATTGCTTGAACCTCTGAGGCAGAGGTTGAGGTTGCAGTGACCTGAGTTCATGCCACTGCACTCCAGCCCGGGTGACAGAGCGAAACTCCGTTTCAAAAACAAATAAACAAACAAAGTTACATTAAATAGAATATGGGAAGATGGCTTGAAACTTGTAATGGGATACAAAGAGTAATTATCAATATTATGATAATGACCTCAGCACAACGGTCCTGCATCTATAGGGTTCTTTTCACATACCTAGTCATCAACCACACACAGGAAATAGAGACAGATGACTGACATAACTATCAACTCTTTTCTCTAAGTACAAAGTTGGAGAAACTAGATTTCTGGAAGTCAAAGTGTTGTCTGGGACTAGCAGACACAAACATCATTTGGAAACTTCTTAAAAATGCCACTTTTGAGGCCACATCCTTGAACTACTAAATCAGAAACCCTGGGGTGAGAACCAACATCTGTTTTAATGATGATGACTCTTTACGTAGAGAAACCAATCACCTGGCAAGAGACATGTGACCAAGTGACTCTACATGTAGATCAAAAACATTCCCAACAAGAAGGAAATGGACTTTTGCTGATGAGTTCAAATTAAATGATTAAAAAAAAAAAAAAAACCTGGAAGTTACTGGCACGTGATCAACATGGAATGACACATGGTTTTGTTATGATTTTATCTTTTTTTTCCTGTAGTGGGTCCTATAGTACCACCTCAAAATTCATGTCCACCCAGAGCCTGGGAATGTGACCCATTCAGAAATATGGTCTTTGCAGGCTGGGTGCAGTGGCTCATGCCTGTAATCCCAGCACTTTGGGAAGCCAAGGCGGGATCTCCTGAAGTCGAGACCAGCCTGGCCAACTTGGTGAAACCCCGTCTCTACTAAAAATACAAAAATTAGCTGGATGTGGTGGCACACACCTGTCATCCCAGCTATTTAGGAGTCTGAGGCAGGAGAATTGGTTGAACTTGGGAGACAGAGGTTGCAGTGAGCTGAGATTGCACACTGCACTCCAGCCTGGGTGACAGAGACTCCATCCAAAAATAAAAAAATAAAAATAAAAAATATGGTCTTTGCATATGTAATCAGTTTAAGATGAGGTTATACTGGAATAAGTTGGGCCCTAAATCCAATCCCTGGTGTCCTTATAAGGGGAGGGAGATTTGAAGAAGCAGAGAAATAGGGAAGAATGTCTTGTGAAGATAGTGGCAGAGATTGGAATGATGCATCTATAAGCCAAGGAAATCAAAGGACTGCTGGCAACCACCAGAGGCTAGGAGAGAAACAGGGAACAGGTTTTGCCTGAGATCTCTCTCTCAAGGGAAAGGTGTCTCTTCCTTTGGAGCATGGATGGGTTCCAACCCCCCCACTCACCCTCTCAGCTGGGTATCTTTGTGCGGGTATCTTTGTGCGGATGCTGCTGACACCTGGATTTCAGACTTCAAGCCTCCTGAACTGTGAGAGGATAAACGTGATAAGCTATCACTTTGTGGTCCTTCTTTATGCCAGCCCTAGAAAACTAACACACTCCCTTTTTCAAAAGCAAGCATTTCTCAATATTTAATTTTCTGGAACCACTCCAATTACCCTCAATTTCTCAGACTCTTGAAAGTCCTTCTCTTCTGAGTGTAGACTCTATCCTTAGGTTACATTGTACTTGATTATGTCTCAGGTTTGTATTTCCAGCCCAGATCCCTTCTCTGAGATCACAGATACTCAGATTTAGCTAATTAAGCATCCCCTGAAGAGGTGGTATAGAATGATGACTAAGTCTTGGGCTTTGGGATACAGTTTTCTCCAATACTCTGATGGCTACATGAAAGAAGAAACTGACATTTTCCTCACAATTATCTTCTAGTATTCAGGTTTACTAGGCCCCCAAAATGTATTTGTTTAGTGAATGAAGAAAGCAAAAACATTGGCTAGAATGAGGAGAGGGCTCAGGCTTGTTTACAGTAACACTATTTCTTCCTTGCTTTTCATACTGCCACTGGCAGAAAAGAGAATAGAGTGCCTTAGAGCTCTGTCAAGAAAGACCCCACATCCTACCTCCCCTGACATGTACAATCTCACCACTGGTATCTTGCAGAGATCCTCCCTTGATCTCCATGTCCATCAAATACTGCAAAGAGCCCTAGACACCCAGCTCATCCTTTTCTCCCATATACTTCCCCAATATCACACGGCATACCACTTAATCTGACCTCATCTTCACCTTTTTCTAATTCCCACACCCTCCCTTGTACAATTCCAGATCAGTCATCAGCAAAATCCCCTATATCCCGCATCGCTTCTTTATAAATCCCTTTTTGCCTTTTTGCTCTAAAGGAAACTCAGATACTCCCGGGATCTCTGTCTGCTCACAAAGTCCTTCTAATTTGTCACTTTTTTTCCTGCCTGCTTCTATCACTAGCCTGGAGGTTGAATAGGTGTCCTCCTATTTCCTTATTCCAGCCTCCAAATGCTACTCCCTGCCTTCTCTCTGAAAACCCGCTTTGAAGATTATTTCATCCATTTATACCATTACTTGCCCCTCTTTATTGCAGGCATCTACAAACCCATGATTCAGAGAATTCTCCTGTGTTCTTTGAAGTTTTTAACTCATGACCTATTCTTATAGTCATAATCATACTGTTCACATCATAAACTGGTGACTTCACCAACTTCATTATATCACTAGCGGTCAAGCTAATCTTTCCAGTAACTTGACCTTAACCCTTTTACCTCTTCTCTCTTCTCTCTAGGTGTTGGCATTAAAATAACTGCCACTCTGTAATCTCAGTTTCAAGTATTTCACTTTCTTCCCACCACACTCTCCAACTCACTCATTTTAGGACCTTGAATCCAAAAAATTTGATTGCACAGTAACCTCTAGTGTCTGGATCTTGTTTCCTATTTCACTGGGAGAAAAGAAAGAGGAGACGATTTTCTCCCAATCCCCCCACCACTTCCACCTTGCCTGTATCTGCCCTGTATATTCGCCTCTTTCTCATTTAGTGTGAATTAACAATCCATGTTTGCGTGCAAGGCCAGTTTCTGCATTTTTGCACCAGGACCCATTGCCTCTTACCAACTCAAGGGCGGTGCTTCAGGAAGCACTCTTTACCTCCCTACCAATGTTTTTATTTGCAAATGAAGCATGTGTGTAATTCCTCCCAGCTTCAAAACTTCTCCTTTCCTTGATACCACATTTTCCTGCTCCCCTTCTTAGCAAAACTTCTCCAAAGAGATGCTTTTCCTCGTTCTCTCTTAAATCTTTCTCACTTTCTCTCTGCAACTCACTCTATTTAGGCTTATATCCTTCCGTTTTCATAAAAATATCTCTTGCTAATGTTTCCAAAGGACTGCATGTTGCAGATCTCATTCCCATTTTTAATTGACCTACTGGCAACACTGGACCAAGTGACAGCTCCCTCTGCATGGAAGTATTTTCTCATTTCTTCCAGGATACCATTCTCATATTCCCTACAGGCTGCTCCATCTCAATCGCCTCTACTCTTGCTTCCCAACCAATAGACTTTGGTGTTTTCTAGAATTCAGTTCTTAAACATCACCTTTCTCTGTCTATACTCACTCCCATATATTCGCATGGCCTTGATATCATCTATACACGGATGACTCCCAAATTCATTTCCAAATCTGTGTCTCCCCTGTGAATGCAACAAAATTGCATATGCAACTACTCATTTGATGTCTACACTTGAATGTCTTAAAAAGTTTACTCAAAACAAACTCCCAATTTCCTTCCTCCCCAACTTGCTCCTTCTGCAGTCTTGAACTCAAAAAATAGCAACTCCATCCTTCAATTAGACCAAAAGTGCCTAACGCCTCCTTTTGCTCACATTTCACGTCTACTTCACTCCCAAATCCCACTGGTTCTGTGTTCAACATCTGTCCAGGGTCACTCTACCACTCACCATCTAGAATGCCACCCTGGTCCATGCCACCATCATTTCTATCTGTCTGTCTATCTGTCTGTCTGTCTGTTTTGATAGCCTGATATCTGATCTCTCTGCTTCTGCCTTTGGCTCACTTACAGTTTAGTTCTAACACAGCAGCTAAATGATGACGTTATAGGGCACATCCTGTAATGCCACACCCAGCTCCAGCCCTTCAGTTCTTTTCCTTTTTACTCATGATAAAAGTCTAAATTCTTACAATGGCCAGCTCCCACTATGTTTCCAATTTTACCTGCAGGCGCTCCTCCCTGTTGTGCTCTATCCACACTGGCCTCCTTTGCTATCCTTGAAACAAGTCCACAAGACTGGCCTCAGGAGTTTTGCACTTAATGTTTCCTCTGCTGGGAACTGGTGTCCTTCACTTCCTTCAGGCCATTGTTGAAATGCAACTGTCTTGAGATGCCTGCTCTCAGTTTATTTTAAACAGCATCCTCCTTCAAAGAGGGCCTTCATTCCTTTTTTACCTGCTTTACTTATTTCCATATCAGTTTTCATCACCTAGTGTGCTATATTTTGATCTACTTATTTTATTTAATGCCTGTGATCTCCCATTAGGGCAAGGGACATTTGTCTGCCTTGGACCCAGTTGTATTCTTAATGTTTTGGAAAATGCATGGCACATACTATTTGCTGAGTGGCTGAATGAATGAATCTACACATTACTCTTTCCCTGTTGTGGATTGGGAAATGTATGAGAAGAGACGGAAGATCTCATTCAAAATAGGAGATGTTTCTTCACTCTCTCTACCACTCACTGTGCACTGGCTCTGTCCTAGACACCTACATAACCCCCTATTTCCAATAGAACAATGAGCAATCTTAGAAATTAAGGGATTCTATGTCACTGTCTCCACATTCTTTTCTGTCTCTCATTTACCTTGTCCTTTCTGCTTTTTGAGTGAGCATGGGTCTGTGTCACTTTTATCTCAGAACATTCAGTCATTTTATGATTTAATTTGGGGTTTAGTCTTCCAGACACTGATCATTGGTCCATTTTGATTTTCTCTTTTCCCTCACCTCCGCTCTCCTCTTCTTCCCTTTCCTCCTGTTCTGTGCAGGAAATGAGCAAGGGGAGAAGAAAAGACATATATACATAATACTCTTAAGAGTCAACAAACTTTAACCCACATAAATGGCAATGTAGATGAAATAAGCAAATTGATACAATAAGCAAATAATATAAAAGGCAAATTGCAACGAAAGGAGAGAAGGGGCTGGGCACAGTGGTTCACGCCTGTAATCCTAGCACTTTGGGAAACAGATGGGTAGATTACTAGATCAGGAGTTCGAGACCAGCCTGGCCAACATGGTGAAACCCTGTCTCTACTAAAAATACAAAATACTAGCCGGGCATGGTGGCAGGTGCCTATAATACCAGCTACTCGGGAGGCTGAGGCAAGAGAATTGCTTGAACCCAGGAGGGAGAGGTTGCAGTGAGCCGAGACAGAACTACTGTTGCACTCCAGCTTGGGCAACAGAGCAAGACTCCATCTCAAAAAACAAAAACAATAAAAAAGGAGAAGGGAAGACACACACACACACACACACACACACACACACACACACACACACACACTCTCACCAGACTATGGAGGATTCACCACCAGACTGGGAGGCAACAGCCTGGGCTCCAGAGTCAGCCACTCATCCATGCACAGACGAGGAGAGGCCTCATGAAGCTTTGGCGTTGTCTGGGACCCTAGACCTTTTTGTAACAAGTTGTTTGGCATGAGGCCCAGTCATGAGGGCCCTTCTCGACTAGGCTCAAGGAGCACAAAAAGGTCAACTTGGTTTTTGCAATTGTCTGTTGTTTTTAGTAACTAACATACAGGAATAGTTGGAAATAGAGATTTCACCAAAACAGTGCTGAACGAACACCTCAAGGGGCTCACACAACCTGTTCCTGGACTTGGTGACCATTGTTTGTATCCATGTTCGATAGAGTACAAATTTCATATTTAACTTTTCCTGCAAACCTCCCCCTCTTGCCCCTCCCTTCCCTCTCCTCCCCATCTCTTCCCTCTCCTTCCCTTCTTTTGTCTCCCCTCCCTTCCCTCTCCTCCCATCTCTTCCCTCTGCTTCCCTTCTCTCTTTCCTCGCCTTCTCTCCCCTCCCCCTCCTCTCTTCTCCTCTCCCCCTCCCTTCCCTTCCCTCCTCTCCTTTCTCTTTCTCTTTTCTTCCCTTCCCCTTTTCTCTTCTTTTCTTTCTTTATTTTTTTCTCTTTTGTGACTGGATTAGAGTTTGGTTAACCATCCTTTTGTTAGAATTTAGATGATACAGAAAATAAGAGAAAGTGAAGAAATCCCATTAAGCCTTTTGAAAATCTTCAGTCAAGTCACATCATTCTCACCACGCTGCTTCCTGAATTCTGCATTTATTCTTTGGCACGCCAAATCTCTTTATAAGTTTAAAAGAAATTAAGCATTAAAATTTTTTTTATCAAGGTAAATCAAACTTCTAGATCTATCGTTGAGAGAATAGTATCATGAATCCCCATGTAGACAGAACCTCTAGTTCCCAGAGTCCTTGTTCCTTTTCCTTCTGTTCCTATATAATTAATTAATGACCTTTTTTTTTTCTCTTTGTTTAAGAGAAAAACCAGTCTGAAAACAGAGACTCTGCTGCTTTGAGTTCTGAAATACTGTTCTAAAATACAGTAAGACAATTGTATGAAGGCAAATGCTTTTGATGTACAGATGGCTGGTTTTGTTGACAGAGAAAAAACAGAGCAATCAAAAAATGTCTTGTGACTTTCATTGAGGCAAAACTTGAAGGAACTTACAGAGCAGATTATAGAAATTGTGAAAACTCTGGAACTGATTGATGCAGGTAAGTTCTCACAGCAGGAAAATGATGGTTCTGAGAGTCATCAGAGTGCTTTGGAGCAGCTCGAGTGTTAAGGACAGAAGCATAACGTGACTATTCAAGACACGCAACATGTCTGTTCTAGTTCCAGCTTATCCCTTGGTGTAAAATGTCAAGTAGGAGGGCACAGAAACCTAATCTCATTTAGGAGAATGTAAGAAAAACAGAACTTGAATCTTTGGATCCTCGGAAAAGCCTAGGGAGTCTGCAAGCATCTCAAGGAAGTTCCGTAGGCAGCATGGAATTACGATGCACTGTAGTGAGACAGTCATAGGGAAGCAAAAAGGTGGCTCAGGTTACCTCTCACATGTCACTACCCACTAGAGAGAGATCCAAGTGCATTATTGCCACTGGCCATACGGGAACATGGAAATCCTGAGTTTGGAGGAAGCTGGGAGTCAACATGAGGGCACATTCAGAATGTGGACCTCAGGACTGGAGGCCACAGAAACATCTGATGTCATTATGGACGATGACAGTAAGCCCATCAACATCCTCAACATCTGGATCTAATGAAAGCATCAACATGCTGAGGAAGTCTGCAGCAGAAGACAGCATGGGGAGCCAGACAACTCCCCCTGACACCACAGGGCCACACAGTCTTCTTTCTCAAGTGTCCTCTTGAGATGTCGAAGAAGGTTATAGGAGAAACCCTGAAAAATAAGCATGCTTCTAAAATAGTGTGTGGTTACCTGAAAGAGACTGCTTCAAACCACAGGCTCACCCAGAAGGCTGAACTCTTCAAGGACTAGTGCTGGGTTTACTCAGTTTTGTGTCCTAAGCAGCTATTACAAACCAAGGTCTGAAGAGTATCTCAGTAAAGGACCATTGAGTAACGAATAAACAGTCTGTATAAAAGCATCAAGGTTTATAAAAACTGACTAGAAGGAAAAGACTGAACTCACAGAGGAAAAGATAAGGGAGAAAGGCAGATATCTCTTATTTGGTTCAAAAACAAATTGTACAAAAATGGGGCTCTCAGGCCTGTTCCAAATTACTGTGAATGAGAAACCAAATTCAATTTAATGCAGTAAGAATGAGCTGTAACTACAAAAGGAAGAAGAGGTAGAGGAGGGGAAAAAAAAAGCAATTTGGGTATGTTTTATTCAGAGTATGTAGATGGCTCTCGGTACCATATAAAGATAAACATCGACAACATGTGTATATACAGTAAAGTGATTTTGTATTGATCTCATTAGAGGAGAGTTGAATAATTAAATCTGGAAAGACCAAAAGAATTGATGAAGAAATTGATAAATGTCTTTGCTTATAAAATGGTTGTCATATGGGAGAAGCCACAGATCGGTTCGAGTCTGCTCTAGGGAGCAAGAAAAGAGCAGAGACAAGGAATTGCTAGAAGGAAGATTTCAGTTTGTAGAAGGAAGATTTCAGTTTGTAGAAGGAAGACCACTGGAGCAGGATGCCTGAAAAGAACTGGCACAAATATAGAGGTGAGAGCCCTATTCCAAATCACTTACTGTGAA
Source organism: Ateles fusciceps (assembly GCA_036589455.1). Classification (NCBI taxonomy): domain Eukaryota; kingdom Metazoa; phylum Chordata; class Mammalia; order Primates; family Atelidae; genus Ateles; species Ateles fusciceps. The sequence goes on from JAZHEH010000113.1 coordinate 7,702,282, forward strand.
AGAGAAACAAAAGTCAATTTAACGTAATAAAGTTGAGTTCCCCATCACTAGAAGTATCTTGGCAGGTGCCGAATGCCTATTTGTGGGAGGTTTGATGATAGGAGATAAGTGTAAGACCTGAAAGTCTCTTTCAAAATTGGCAATTAATGGATTATCTCTCTTAGATGTTCATTCAGGCAAAACCAAGGTGAAGAACACCTGCAGGTATGCTTTGCCAGACAGGTGCCAGGATGCAAGGAAGGACATGGGGATAGAAACAAAAGCATCCATGGTGGATTAACTATAATCCTACCTGTCCCCCCTTGTATTTGCAACATTACTGTTGCTTCTCCCATGAAGAAACAGGATCTCTTTCCCTGCTTTTCCAATCTGGGCTGGCCACATGACTTCCTTCGGCCAATATAATGTCATACAAATGACTGTGTGTCCGTTTGGGGCCTAGACATCAAAAGACCATATGCATCTTTTTTACACTCTTGGGACCATACCACTGCCATGAAAACAAGCCTAGTCTTAGCCACTTGGAGGGTGAGGACCAGCTAGAGAAGAGCCCACTTATTTCAGCTGTGAACATCCTAGATTTGCCAGTTGTCAGCTCACCTCCAAACAGGTGAGTGGGTCCAAATAGCAGCAGCTGCCTACCCAACTGAGGGCTGATTGTAGATGCATGAATAAACCCAGCTAAGACCAGAAAAACTTCCCAACTGACCAGTAGACTTGTGAGCAATATAAGTGCTTATTATTTTAAGCATTAAATTTTGGAGTGATTTGTTACACACCAATTACTAACTCATATATCTTTGGAGAAAGACAGACTTGCATGTCACTGTTGTGTGAACTTCAGCAAGCCTCTTTAGCCTCTCAGCTTTGGTTATCTTATCTGTCAAATGTGGACAACTTAAATGGGACCCATTACATTTCTTGGGAGGATTAAATGCATAATTTATATTAAGCCATTTTCATAGCACCCAATACATAGTTAACATTCAACAAATTTTGTCCATTGTTAGTATTTTTATGAGTGAGCTAGAGAAAATTACCACTGGGGAAGGAAAGTCATCACTGGGGAATAAATTTCATATGACATTGCTTTCTTTCACACATCAAAAAGGTGAAATAGATATATTCTGTATCTTTTTTTGATTGATGTGTTTATTTTGAGAGAAATCACTTCCTTTACACTTCTGTGTCCTGGGCACATGTCCAAACCAACACAAAGAACTTTAGATGATGACACACTGTCACCTCCTTTTGAATGTATGTGGCAGCCATGTATGTTCTTCGTTGTAGGTTATCTTGGGAAGGCTCTTTCTCTGCCTGGATGATGGTGGATGTCAAAATTTAAAACTAGTCAGAGCCAAGGAAATGACGTGTTGTTGTAATCTTGAGGCCCTCCCAAGCAGAGGAACTACAGAGTAGTCAAAAAGGTCTTTTTATAAGGACATGTTATAAGAAGGGAGGGAGGGAGGGAGGGAGGAAGGAGAAAATTATGGTCCATACACACAATGGAATACTATGCAGCCTTAAAACATAAGGAAATTCTACAATATAGATAACATGGATGAACTTTGAGGACATTATGCTACAGGAAATGAGCGAGTCACGGAAAGACAAATACTGCGTGATTCCATTTTTATGAGATATCTAAAATAGTTACATTTATAAAATCAAAAACTGGAATGGTAGTTGGTCAGGAGCTAAGGGGAAGGAGGAAATGATACTCATCAATGGGTATAAAGCTTACAATTAAGCAAGATGAATAAACTGTAGATTATCTGCTCTATGACATTGTACCTATAGTCAACGGTGACTATATACTTAAAAATTGCTGCAGGCCGATCTCATGTTAAATGCGCTTATTATAATAAAGTTGAAAAAGTGACAATAAAATAGTGAAAAATAAACATAGAAGGTAACATGATAATATAAACAAAGTAAAAATAAAGGTTTTAAATTCTGAAAAACCTGGATTTGAAATGTGGCTCAGATGTTTACTAGCTCTGTGGCCTAGAACAAGGTATTTAAAACACTGTAAGCCTTATTTTTCTCATCCATAAAATGGAGAGGAGGAGTGCCTGTTCTGCATAGTTCTTGATTTTTGAATGGTAAATGGCCGGTGAATTTGGCGGTATCTAAAGAAAAAAAAATAGCAGAATTAAAGAAAAAAATGAACGTTTTATTGAGGTATGATTTGTACACATTTAATGTACACATGTGATAAGTTTAAATATATGCACACACTCATAAGACCATGGTCACAATCCAAGACCAAGTGCTGAACATACCCATCACCTCTAAAAAGTTCCGTTTGTTATTTTGTCTTTGTTTTGTAGTAAGAACACTTAAGATCTGCCTTCCTAAACACATTTTAAAGTCCACAATACCTATTGTCAACTATAGGTACTGTGCTGTACAGTAGATCACTAGAACTTATCTGTCTTACATAACTAATACTTTATACAGATTGAGCAACAACTCCCCATGCAGGTCTGGCATAGAGTAACAACCCCATAAAGGGGGCTACAATTCTTATGTCTTCCCTGAAACTTCTCTTCTCTAGGGTGAACCTCTTTGACATTCCTAGATATACATTGTTTATATTTTTCAATATAGTCTCACCATATTGTGACAATGAGGTATGATATTGGAAACTATGGGGATCAGGACTAATAAGGAATGTGTGATGGCTGAATGGTTATGTGGCATAATTTGTGATTTCTGCTTATATCATTGACTCCTCTTATCTGAGTACAGTCCTAATTAAAAATATGTATTTTTAAAATCTTGACTGGCATGCACAGTAGTGGCTTATTTCACTGAAAAAAGTGGTTTTCCTTTTTCTTAAAGTGGAGACTGTGCTAGATAAACAATCCCGGTAAGAGATGAGTTTGACTTTGTAGAGTGGCTGGTGCCCAAGGGCTCTGCCTCTCTAACCATAGGGCACACTTAAAAAACTCGCCTGATGCTGTGGTGGAGTTCCATGCAAAACAGAGGCTTACAAAAGTTACATGACCTAGACCAAATCACAGAGTGAACAGGTGGAGTTCTGAGGCTCGAGGGCTGAACGTTTACTGCAAAGCAGATCTAATTTCCAATTATATACTTTCTGGGCCAGAGAGCATTTGGAGAGACACGTGCCCTATCTGAACCATGCATTCTATCCTTAAACTATCACTAAAATGTTGCTTGCAATTTTTCACTCTGGTTAGTAATTGTAGTCATGGACTTCTCATTGTCACATCTACAGTTGAGTTTTTTGAGAAACAGAGTCTCAAATGGAGACTTGCATGAAGAAAGTTCACTGAGTAGTGTCTTCGGGAGAAACACTTACAAGAGAGTGAGGGAAACAGGACTGGGCAGAGGGAGAAGTTGAACTGTGAGGTAGATGCAATTGATGACTAACCTATTCCACAGGGAGCTCTAGAACTAGGGTGGCCCTGCCGTTTTCCTGAATTAGAGCAAAAGGCACCTCTACGTTGACTAACATTGGATTAGACTGACCCTGGGAAGGGAGTGTAACTGGGGGCAAACTAGCGGTCTTCAAATGAGGGCAATGCAATTAGCATCCAACACTCCCAGCAACTGGGGAAATTAGTGCCTTGGCTCTGAAGAGGCTTCTGAATGACACACCAGAGCATTTGAAGGTCTCTGTTCAAGGAAAATTAAAAATGCATTTGACACGTGGCTAATTTAAACAAAGAAAATCTGAAAGCCTGAAACCAGTGCTATTCCCTAGAAGAAAGGAAAGGAGCACGATGACATGGAAATGACTTGAGATTAGAAGTTAGACAGACATGGGATTCCATTTCGGAATACTCCAGAATTGGAACTGTATTCCAAAATGAATACAATTTATCTTGGTATGGTCATGGAATAATTCTAAATTTCTTAGGTTCTCTGAGCACAAGCCTTTTCACTTATAAAATGATGATGTTAGCAGTAATGTCAGTTTCATGGCATATTTGCAATGACGTAATGAGAAAAATCACTTGCAGTACCAAGCACAGTGCCTGGCATATTGAAGGTACTTGATAGCTGTTAGTTTTCTATCACCTAAACAACAGTGAATAGCTTGTATGTATGTCATTCTTTATTCCAAACTCATAGAGTAGAATGTACCAAATGTTTAAAGAATTCACAACTGGTTGAACGCAGAAAAATACAGGCAAATAATGGGAAGAGAAAATGCTGAGATGGAAGTAAACATAGTGTATGATGTGAGTGCAGACCTGAGAACTTGCAGAACAGTTCAAGGAATAAGGGAGAAGAAAGAATCTGACCTGCGTCCTGAACCACAAAGAGGGATGAGTGTGGTGATGGAGTCATGAGGGAGAAAATTCAGAGAGGGGCCTCTCAGGCTCAAAAGCATGAAGACAACAGAAAGCATAGCATGTGTGGGCATCTGTAGGTATTCAGTACATTTGCAGCATAATATGGGCAAAGAGTAGGCAGCTAAAGGAAAGCTTCATTTCAATACACTTGGTATTGGCAGCTCCTAAGCCATCACTGTGGCTTGGGATCACTTGCTTTAAATTCACTAAGAAGCATTAAAGAATGGAGGTGGTAGAAAGAGTTCACAACCTGTTTAAACAGAGTCTACCTGGGGTTGAAAACCAGTTGGCATGGAGCTCACTTGTTCCACCTTGTTAACAGCCCTGGATTTCAGGTTTAATGGCTTTAGCCGGTTTAGTACAGTTTTGCTAAGGAGACCATGTTTCCTTTGGATGATTGGAGGAGTCACCCTTTCACAATGTACGGTGAACAGAATCAAGCTCCAGATGGGAATTCCGAGTTCACTGCAAGCCCAGGATGCTCTCAGCATAGTTAGCAGGAGCAGTCTTACAGAGGGTGATGCATCTACCCTGAAAGGCTCTTCTTGCCTGAGGCCGGATTCCATCCTTCACTTACCCAGCTCTGGCTGATTGGCTAGGGAGACAAGTGCCCCATGGCCTGTCTATGACATGCTTTCCACTGTCAACTTTGTTTTTATTCTCTGTGAAAGAGTACTTTATGCCCTGAACTTTATGAATGTTAAAAAAAAAAAAAAAACATTCATTTTCAGATGAAATTTTTCAAGCTTGGACTCAATCCAAGAGGATTTTAAAGAATTGGCAATTGGAAGTAAAATGTTCCAGGAGGCTTTCAGAAATGCAGTGTGAACCAAAAAATAATTAAACTTTCAGAGTGGCTGGTTTGTAGGGTTCAATGAGGGTGGTGGGTTTACCTGTACACATACCTTCTCTGGTCCCCTTCCACATTTCCAGAAACATCATAATATTCTAGGCTTATACAGAACTTTATTTTTCCAGAATTCCTTTCCTTAATTAGCTTCATTTTTTAACATATTTTCACTGTGAAGTAGAGTGAAGAGACGAACAAATTGACACACAGGCAAGTGAAGTGAATTGGCCAACGTGGCCAATATTTAGTGGGAAAGTATAATCAGTGGACACAAGACACAGCTGGGGCTCATAGACACTGCTGCTGTTGATTAGACCAATACCTGTGTCTTGATTACTTATGAATTCTTTGGCTTGACTTGCTCATCTGTAAAATGGGATAGTTATAGTACACAGAATGATATGTGAATCAATCATGATTTAATCACCACTTTAATGGTGGTAGAAATATTTATTTACAAATTACTGTGTCACTTAAATGTTAAATAGTATTTAAATGCAATGAACATCTAGTTAGGAATGTAAGTGTGAATTCAACCTGTCTTCTGAGACTTGAATAGGCATTACTGTTTCAAATGAATCATTATTAGCTATCATCAATTTATCAGGGAATTGGTAGGTTCAATACATCTTTCAAGTTCTATGATGATTATAAGATCCATTCCAGAATCCCCTATGAACTCCTCAGTCACTTTTGCCCCTTGTCGAGTGGGGGTGGAACAAGATCCATGTGGAATGTGCTGTTTTTCTTACACTGACCCCCTCTGCTTCCTGTGGAATGGCCTCTCATGTAATTGGAGTGACATTGTTTAATGTTTATGAACTGCATAGCTGTTAGTTAGAGAATACAACTATAGAAAGACATCCAAGCCCTCGAGGACTCTGTATTCTCAAAGACATCAAAAGCAAAGCACACCTACTACTCCAAACATCTGCCAAATCATGTCTGCTTTAAAAACTGTAACAAATATAAAACCCACCAAAAATCAAAACAATGGCTAACCATGCACACACAAAAAATAAAATTCCCAGATGTACCATATCAAGGAACCGAGCACATAAACATAATGAGCTTCCTATAAATAGACCCTAGCTCTTTATCATTGTATGTTTCTAATACAAGGATTTTAAAGAGGAAGCAATGAAATTTGTATGTCTGTTTCCTATATTCTCAAGTAGACTATGGAAACTGGGGATATCTTACTCCTTCCTGTGCCTCCAAAACAGATGGATAGGGTGGAGCAATGCACTTAGTAAGCCCCTCTTCAGTGCCAGGTGCTATACCAGAGTCTTTTACATTGATTATCTCAATTCATTCTTTGAAATAATCCTTAAATGGTAGATATTACCATCATATTTGTTGACAGATAGGGAAATAGGCTGGAGATGAGAAAAGTAACTTGCTCAAGGTCACATATATAGTAAATGGTAGAACCATAATTCATGTTTGAATCTGTTTCCTATTATACTTCTTTGCCTTTCATATAGTAATAATACAGTATTTAGTACATAATATTTATTTATGCCTAATAAATAGTATGTGCTTACAATATGTTAAATTGTCATATTACTATGCCTAAAATAATGCTTGTGTAAGATATAGCATCTTGAATACAAATAGTATTTAAATGCAATTGAACATCTAACAGAATTCTATAGAATTAATTAGGTACTAAGTCTTAGATATTGGTAGTAATAGCCATGTACCACCTACCCATTCTAGAAGAGCCAGATGTAGCATAGTCATAAATTTAACTATGATAAGGGCTTTACACAAATTGATTTATTTAGCCTTTTGAGATAGACACTACTGTTATTTCTATTACTCTTATTTTACAAATTAGGAAAATGGGGCATGGAAAGTTTGTCAAAGCAGGGCTGAGATTCAACCTCAGAACTCAGGGAGCTCTAGTTTCCATATGTGTGTGGCTCTCAAACTTGACTGCACTTTAGAATAACCTGCAAATTTTCTGTACTCTAGAAAGCCTGGACCTGACTCTCAGAGACTCCAATTCAATTGATCGGGGGGTGAGGTAATGGCATTCATGTCTTTTGCAAGATGTCCATGTGATTCCACTGTACAGCCAGGGCTGGGAAGCCCTGCACCAGAGTAGACCTGTGAATTCTGCTGTGCAGAAGCCTTGTTTTCTGTGCAAGCCAGAACTGAGTGTATATCTATCAATAAGCCCACTCTTCTCATTGACTTCTACAAACCAGGTTTTTCTGAAGTTTTAATATAAATTGAATTTTCAAGACTACTAATAAGAATGATTGAACCCATCATTTGGAATGGAAAATACATGCGGTTTAGATGTTAGGCACTTTGCTAGGAGCGTTGTGCAGCTTATTTCAATTAACCCTCAGAGAGCTCTACGTGGTATGTAGTTTTACTACAGATTGGGTATGTCAAATAGGTTTCATCTCTCATCTCCAGTAATCAGCCTCCCAACCTGGTTGAATACTGGAGCTCACAGCCTTGCCACTCATAGTGCAGTCTGTGGGCATTACCTGGGAGCTTGTTAGAAATGCAAAATCTCAGGTTCCTGGCCAACATTCACCTAATCAAAGGGTCAAATCTGCATTTCAACAAGGTGATTCCAATACACGTTAAAGTTTGAGAAGCACTGGTCTAGAGCCATTTCTTGAGCACATTCTGTACTCCCATTGGAACAGGAATCAACAAGAAAATGTGCTCTGTTAAATGTTCTGTGTCTGCCTGGGCAGAGGATGGACTCGTGCCATGGGAATCAGGCATTTATCAATTCAGCTTCATATACAGACCCAGAAGACACTATAGAGAACATGTAATGTGTTCTCAATTTAGGCACTGGTCCTTCTTTACTAAACACTTGCTGATATTCTATACCAGTATGGGTAAGGGGTCCATCTCATTTTGGTCCTGTTATTTATTTTCAGTAGGTCCAGCACTTCTCTTGACTTGCATTGTCCATACTGGAGAGGTGCTTGCTAGCTCTCAAGGGTTGGGTTACCAATTACAAACCTTCTTGTCTTTGATTGTTACAGAATGGCAACAGGACACGGCAGCTTAGGTGACCAACTGACCTGGTTTACCTACAATGAAGGGGTTTCTGGAGATGTGGGAGAAGGCCTGGACAGTCTTGGAGAAACCAGAATGGATGGTCATCTTCACTGCAGCCCCTGTCTCTTTCATACACATTGGGTCTGTGTTTGCTGTTTCTTGTAGGGCTACTTGCTTCTTTGTTAGATCTATATCCTGCTTTCTGTCAGTAAGCGATTATTCCCAGCCTTCTTTTTTTTCTAAATCAAGAAATATTATTTCCAATGTATAGTCCACATTAAAAATAAACGCTCTATATCATATAAAAATGAATCTATACTTCCTGTAGAGTACCTTTAAATGTCTCCTTTTCTCATCCCACTGACATTAGTTTCTAAGTTTCCACCCTTTAGTAAAGACACATTTCTAAACTGGGTTTATATCTTCAGCTACAAAGGATTCTAACGGCTAGTGTGTGACAGTGATGACACATACCATCAAGGGATGTGGCAGGCAGTTTTGGAATGTGCTGATGCTAGCATTTTTATAAGCCCAGGGCTTTTATATTCTCAATTGTTCTTATTTCTATTAATGCTTCAATTTTTGACAAACATACAACCATAGAAATAAATAATCAGTTTGTTTTTTGGGAATTATCCAGGATTCTTGGTTAAGTGGGGAATTCAGGCTTTGATAGCATAAAGGATCATGGATAAGTATTTTTCATGGTGGCTCTAATTATAATGCTGAGCCTGCAGTAGGCACAGAAATATTTACTCATTGACTGAATATAGCACATCACAATGTTGATTTTTTTCCAACATAATTTTAGAGCTAGGCATATTGTATTCTATTACATTAGACTATATATCATTCTTAAATAGAACCAGCCTTGCTAGATAACACATGTTGGAGGAGAGGCCCTTTTTCTTAGCCCTCAGTGTTTCCATCTATGGAAAAGAAGTTCCACCATACTAACATAACTATCCTCTCCCCCACCCCCTCCCTCACTTCTCCCCCAAGGGAGGGGGTGTTTAATATGGTTTCTGAGCTTGGAGGGAAACCTCAAGCGTGTGCAACACCATTCCTTAGCTCCCATGACCCGCTATCCACAAATGGCCTCCTCACAGAGTGCATGCCTTCACCATTGTTCCTGGCCATGCAGAAAATTGTATGAAACAGTTCTAGCTGAAGCCTGAGATTCTTCTGCATTGTCTCGTCCTGGTGGGTATCTGTCTACTTCTGGGGTTTAGATTGGCATGTCCACATGCCGGAAGATATAGCCCTATTCTACAAAGGATGTTTTCTAGAATGAAGGTAATATTTTTATCTTACATTTGCAGAAAGAGACAGAAAAATGTTATAGGTGAGTGATGGACAATTACCTCAAACAGTTAAGCTTCAAATTCCTGCTGTGTTACCTACCAAGCTAGAGTTAAAGTGATTAAATGAGCTAATGTACAGAAAGCATTCTTAATGTTGCCTGGCACAAGGTAAATGCTCTACAAGTGTCTGATATTAATGTTAGCTCATTGTTTCCCTGTTCAGTTGGTTCGGAACATGTGCTGGCTCTGCTTCACACCTCAATAACTGCGAGTTTTCCTTTTTTTATTTTTGAGACGGAGTCTTGCTCTGTCACCCAGGCTGGAGTGCAATGGCATGATCTCAGCTCACTACAACCTCTACCTCCCAGGTTCAAGCAGTTCTCCTGCCTCAGCCTCCTGAGTAGCTAGGATTATAGGCGTACGCCACCACACCTGGCTAATTTTTGTATTTTTAGTAGAGACAAGGTTTCATCATGTTGGTCAGGCTGGTCTCGAACTCCTGACCTTGTGATCTGCCCACCTCGGCCTCCCAAAGTGCTGGGATTACAGGGGTGAGCCACCACGCTCAGCAACTGAGATTTTTTTAAAAGAATAACTTATAAACTCTTTTCAACTTCAAATCACTCTGTGATTAGGTTTATCTTATACCTTGACAGTTATTAGCACCAGAATTCTTTTTCCAATTGTAGAACTAATCATGTTCCTCTAAAATTCTTAATAAGTGCAGACCTCTCAGTGGGGCTTCAAACTCTTACAGTCAGACTTCAGCATATGTTTCCAACCTTGTCTTTTATACACACTGTACTTTGGTGTGAGTCTACCATTGCTCATGGTTCCTGAGTCACATGCAATCTTCATATTACACGGCTCTGCTCTTGCTGTTTGGAGGGCTTTCCCTCTTCTCTGCTTGTTAGATAAGAACCCATCCTTCATGGCCCAGCTCACAGCCTACTCCTTTGTGAAACCCTTCCTTCTTGCTCTCCATTCATGGAGGCCTCACTCTGTTGTGAAAGCAAATGAACATCTCATTGCTGTTGTAACCCCTGCTTGCTTGAATTTTAAGAAAATTATGTGAACTCTGAGCTTTTCAAGGTCTTGGCAAGAGGTCACATTCTCTTTACTTTTGTATACTCCTCCCACCCAGCCCCTGACACAGTGACTTGCTCTTCAATGATTATGAGTCCATCAAGGAATTCTATCAAAGCCTTTTCCAAAATACCAATCAAACACATCTACTTCTTTCCATCCTCACCTGATCACCATTATCTCTGATTGGGTCTACTGTGGAAGCCTAAATTTTCTCTTTGCCTCTGTGCTGGCCCCAACTTGGGTTATTTCCCATATGGCCGCTGGAACAATGGAGTCAAAATATAAATCAAATTAGGTTACCTCCCTACCTAACAATCCTGAAACCTCAATTTTGACCTTTCTACACCTGCCCCTCTGTCACAGCTCATATTTTGTAATCCCCCATCCGCACCCTCACTCACTGAGTTACTACCATTGCTCATGAACTCTACTGACACTTATTTCCTTTTTCCCTTTTAGTTTCTCAAACAGGCCAAACTTTTCTCCACCTCAGTCTCTTGCACACTCTGTTCTTTCTCCCTGAAATGCTCAAGCCTTAACTTTTTTTTTCTTTCTTGTTTTCTTTTCTTTTTTTTTTTTTTTTTTTAGAGATAGGGTCTTGCTCTGTCTGCCAGGCTGGAGTGGGATGGCGTGATCAAGGTTCACTGAAGCCTTGACTCTTGACTCCTGGGTTCAAGGACTCCTCCTTCCTCAGCCTCCTTGCTAGATAGGAGAGACCTCCCTGTGGTCCCTGTTGCTGGGACCACAGGCATGCACCACCACATCCAGCTAATTTTCATTATTTTTTTTTATAAAGACACGGGTCTCACCATCTTGCCCAGGCTTGTCTAGAATCTCTCCCAAAGTGCTGGGATCACAGGCCACGAGCCACCATACCTGGCATTATTTTTAAAAAAATTTTTTTAATTACTAGATTTTATTGTCCTTTCAGTTTCAGCTCAGAAATCTCCTCCTAAGACACCCTGACCCTCAATCTAAATTGAACGCCCGCTCTGTGTAATTCATTATACTGTGTAGTTGCACCCCTGAGAGCCTCATTGCTTTTATCACTACATTCATAATGACTGGCAACAATCTTTCTTCAATGTGAGTTTTCTGATGGTATTATCTGTTTTCTCCACTAGGCTAAAACTCCATGATGGCAGGAATGAAGCCCGTCTTGTTATCATTGTGTCTTAAGAAATGAGCACACAGGATGCATGAGACAACTGTGCCCAGTAAAAACCAGTTCATAGATAGACTCTGATGTCTTAGAAGTTCCTGAGCAGAAACAGGACCCAGAGAGCACCTGGTGAAAGTCCTTCATTTTAAAAAGGGGAAAATCAAGATCCAGAGTTTGTAATGAGTTCTCCTAATGCAAGTCAGTGTCTGCCCAAAGTTCTCTGGTTTTTAGGGTATCCTTCATTAACATGTTCTCTTGCCTTAGGCTTCTTGAAACTGGGCAATAACTATAGATTGTTAATAAAGTAATATAATAATCAAATGCTTCCTACACAACCGTTCACTGAGAAATGAAACCAAAGCCTAAGGAAATGCCATCTGACTAATTTCTAACCAATGCAAATCTTCTCTCTAGTCACCCCTAACAAAAATGTCAGTGTTCTATAAGCACAGCGAGAGCTGCCAAAGCCCAAGTCCGTTTTTGAGATCTGCTCTACCTAAGGGTCTAGGATCTACTGCAGAGTGGAGCTGCACCTGTTTCTTGGGCAAATAGGGGAAAACCCAGCACCTTCAACAAACACCCTCTTCTTCTATTCAGTGGAGGGTTTTCTACCATTATCTGTGGCATATTTGTTCATTGGTTGCCTTTATTCATGTTCCTCATTCTTTTCCTCTCCAAGCATCAATTCTGTCATCTCTAAAATAGGGTAATTGATATTGGTGGTCTTTTTAGCCTTGGCATTCTTTGAACAGGATTCTCCAAACAGAAACAAGATCTAGAGAGTACCTGGTCCTGTTTCTGCTGTGTAGAGTTAGTTCTCAACTTCAAAGCATAAATATGATTTGCTGAGCATGTTACTCAGGATCTACCATGTATAGGAAACTAGATATTCATTTCAGCTCCTAACTGCACCCTCTGTTGTCCTGAGTAAGTATGAGATGCTGGTGAATCCTGGAGCTAACACTTTATGTTTTCTGTTCCTTAGGACTTTGTTGTCCGCTAGACCATTTATTCAAAGGGGGAGGAGGATGTTCTCAAAGCCCATAATAAGGCTCATGGCAATGCAGGGGTATAGTTGATGGCATGGAACGCTTTAGGATGACCAAGATTACCCATCAAATACCAAGGCACCAAAAGCACTCATTTATTCTAAAAATATACACAAAGCAGCCCTTTCTCACATGCATTGTTCTAGGTTCTGGGAAATAAGAAATCATTAGAAAAAGATTACTGCCTTCTAGAAGGCATTGTTCTAAATTCTGAGAAATAAGAAATCATTAGAAAAAGATTCCTGCCTTCTACAAGTACATAGTCTAATGGTGAGATAGGCAGGAAAGCTATTACAACACAGTGAGATATGCACACGAGTAAAGCTGTTTTCCCTTGATGTGCTCAGAGTAAAGGGTATAACTAACTCCATCTGTGGGCTTCAGAAAGGGCTTCTCAGAGGAGAATATTTGAACTAGCTCTTGAAGGATGAGAAAGAGTTTGCTTCATAGAGAGAAAGGAGAGGATAACAGCAGGAAGTAAAGCAGCAGTCCACAAAGGCACTGAGTCTAGGCCTGGTCTCCTTTGGAAATGATAAGAAATAAAAGAGAATTTTGTGGTGACATCAGTAAGGAAAAAGATAAAGGAGGGGGAGAGTAGAGATGAGGCTGATGGGCAATTTGGAGGCAGACTGAGGAGGGTCTTAGATGCTGTGTTAACAGTCCCGGACTTCATTCTACATGCAAACAGGGAGATCTGGACTTATGACAGGTGTGTGTGTCCTTGTAGTACATGTGCACAGAGGTGACATAATCAGGTATGATTTTAGATGATCTCTGGTGGCAAGGGAAGGATGGAGAATGTGAACTAGAGAAGCCTGAGAGAATATGGCTGCTTGGGAACAGTGAGCAATCTGGCAGCTGCATTGCTGATGAGTTATATGGAGGTAAGCTTTGGAAGAGTGTTTAGGGCCAATCAGTAGAAGGCAATATATTCATACTAAAGGGTTTGTATCAATAAATAGAGCTAAAGAATCCTACTCATAGCTTTTTTCCTGCGGTTTACATGACAGTTATTAATGACTCCCCTACTAGAAGCCTGCCATCATGGTGAGCATTAAGAAAGGAATAATCTAAGCTGAAGACATGCTTTTTCTACAGGAGGCCAAGTTCCACATTCCATGCATGCTTTTGGCTAAAGTCAGGTCATGCCTCCAGAAGTGCATGGTCGATTCTCTCAGACCCTATGGCTGTGACCAACTTCTGGCTTCTTGGAGCCTCCATTAGCCACCCAGGGAAAGGTAAGTGGCTTCATGTTTGGCCCCATCACTTCCGGGGGTCAAACTTACTGCATTCTCAAGCAGTAAGTTAAATACAACTGTGCTCGTGAATGCAACAAAGGACAAGAGAACCCGACTGGACCAGTGTAAAATCAGGACCCTTGGAGGCAAGAACTCATACATTTATAAATGAATACACACACTTTTTCTCTCCTGTTCCCATTGGCAGCATACCTGAAGGCCCTGACACAGCAGTAGTGGGTGTTAATGCTTGTGCTTGTCCACCCCTCTCGGCAGTGATTGATTTCATTGTTGGTTTGTTTTCATGACTTGAATGTGGGGATCTTCAGAGGCCCTAATTCCTTGCAAGTTCCATTTGAGGGTGGAAGAGCTAGAACAAGCTATAACCGGTAGACAGCTCAGTGACTCAGGAGCTTAAGCATTTAACTAATTAGTAAGAAAAAATGTGGTGAAGATTTGTAGTTAATAAGAAGGAAAGAAGAATCACTGGGGCTAGAATTATGCAAGCTTTTGTTTCTTTTAGGGACTATATCAGAGTTATGGGAGAAGAAAGGCTACCTTTTACCTTTGAGGAATTTTCAAAGCAAATTTTTTTTTTTTTTTTTGCTTTGTTTGTGACTGACAATGGGAACAATTTCAACACCTCAGAAAAATGCCTCATCATTTCCTCTTGTGAAATCTGGGTGCTTCTGAATGAATCCATGTTAGGAATGTGGACTTCCATCCATGAAAGTCAACGGTCAGTCTCATTTTTGGCCAAAGGCTGTTACTAAGTTGTAGTACCGGTGAGAAAAATGGCGAGCATCCTGTGACCTACATGTGTCCTTGCAAGTCAGGGAAATGGTATAATTAAGAGCATAGCCTTTCATCAGATGGGTTCAGATCCTAACACAGACTCTTTCTGGTTACAGGATAGTCCTCTCAGAACTTCAGTTTTCACATCTCTAAGATGAGGCTAATTATACCTACTTCCTAGGGGGGTACCAAGGATAAAGTAACAGCACATGAAAGTTTTGTAGCCTTGATTTTCTTACGTAGAAAATTAGGCTAGAAATGCCTCTATCCTTGGGATATTTGAAACAAAAGGACAAACATGTCTGAGTGACCAATACATTGTGGCTTTGTAATTACTATTCTGAAACATGGGCATCGCCTAAATACTTTTCTGTCCTCTCCACCTGGCAAAATGACAACCAGACTTACAGATATGCCAACAAGCTAGTGTTTAATAAGGGTGCTTGATGGTAAGTGGTATTTTTTTCTGACATCTGCATTTTTTTTTAAACTTGATGCTTTTAAATGCATCATTGGATAAGTGTTGACTGTTACCATTCACAAGAAGAGGCCTGGAATCTAAGCATGAAGGACCTGTCCTGATGTTGAGAAGTGTGGCGAAATTTATTTGTAAACTTAGCTTCTTGCTTGTCTTATGGATCCTTTTTTTTTTTTTTTTTTTTTTGAGATGGAGTCTTGCTCTGTTTCCCAGGCTGGAGTGCAGTGGCACAATCTCGGCTCACTGCAACCTCTGCTTCCTGGGTTCAAGCGATTCTCCTGCCTCAGCCTCCCAAGTGGCTATACATGGGACTATAGGTGTGTGCCACCATGCCTGGCTAATTTTGTTTTGTATTTTTAGTACAGACGGGTTTTCACCATATTGGCCAGGTTGGTCTTGAACTCTTGACCTCATGATCCACTTGCCTAAGCTTCCCAAAGTGCTGGGATTACAGGTGTGCACTACTGCACCCACCTTATGGTTGCTTTTTCTTTTTCTTCCCTTCCTCCCTCTATCCCTTTGTTCCTTTTACTCTACCATGCCTACTCCAAAGAATAAACAATAGACTAGATCTACTCTCAAACAAGATGCAGGAGGAAGAAAACCATCATTTATTAAATGGCATCTATATCCCAGGCTTTGTATCAGGCACACCCTCCACTGTTCCCAGTTAGCCCTCACTGCACCCCTAGAGGTATGTATTTTCCCAGAAAAGATAAACAAGTTGCCTAAAGTCACACATCACATTGCTAGCAAGCAAATGTGGGACTCAAACAAAACACTGCCCACTTCTGAAATCCATATGCCTATTTCTTCATGTTTCCCTGTTAAATTGGTGAAGGCGAGGAGTGGGGTGTGTGTGTGTGTGTTTGCACATGGAAAATTCCAAGTATCACAACTTCTCTGTAGACACTAGACTCATTCTTTGGTTATGGCCTTGTCCCTTATCCCAAACTCTATCTTGACCCTCAGTTCTTACACTTGCAAAAGTAAAGAAACTTTAAGGTCCACCAGCTTTTACTAACCTCCCCCTTGCTCTGATAGCAGTGTAATAATTTTTGTATCCTTCCCAGTAGGGTTCCAGTCTTTTCATCTGCTAAGACCATCTGCTAATTCATCCCCCAAACATGGCACCTGACAGCATCACTGGTGCCCTGCAAATGTCTACGTGATGAATGAATGAATGAATGAGAAAATGAATGATACTGGCTGCCTTAGGCTTTGGCTTGTCATTCTAGATTTGTGATACTGGCTTCTAGCAGAAGCTCAAAGCCCCTTTTTTGTTTTTTTGTTCCTTTAATTTACTCCCCCTGGCCCTCCACCAAGATGGGGGAGAAGGGCTTATCTGAGCATTCAGGTTTGAGGGTGCTAATTGGATAGCAGCCAATTAGAATTAGATCCACAAGAATTTAATTAGACTTTCTGTTGTAGATTTGGATATTGCTTTCAAAATGTAAAGGCCCAAAATCCAAGGGAAATATAATAGTTTTATGGCTCTACCCTGCGTTAATTTGAGGGCAAGTTGGCAATACCCTGTCTACGAAAAAGGAATCTTCCATGTAGTCCTGTCTGTTTTACTGAGTTCTATGTTGGGGTTTTAGCAAACAATTCAGGTAATATATATTATTTTTATTTGTTCTCAATGATTTAGTGGTAAGATGTCATTATGGGCAAGAGCAGGATTCAGATACTTATGTGTTCTTGCCCAAATATTATATCACTCTGCACTGGCATCCCAAGCGCATCAACACCTTTAGCAGGAACTTCTTGTATCAATAGCATTTCTCAATGTTCTACCTGATTGCTTGGAATCCATGAGGTAGCCATGTTCTTCATATCTAGCTCCCCATCTTATTTTTGTTGAGATGGTATTAAGACTATTTGTGAGGCTTCTGGGGAAGAGGAGTAAGATATTGATCCCATTGACTGGATAATTTGGGTCTCAAATTGAGTAATAAATAAGCATTACATATTTTGACTACTTCCTAGGAGAAGAACTTCTTGGAATTTGCACCATGTCCACTGCAGTTTTTTTGCACAGATATCTAGGTTGGAGAAACATACTACTAGAGAAATCAGTTTGTTCTCTTAGTACTCATGATGTGGTTCCTGGGAATTGCTGATGATCAAATTAATCTTGGCCAGGTACATACCTGGCAGGAATCCAAAAATTCCCCAAGGCTCCATGAAGTGTAGGATCATCATTCTTAATAAATACACTAATGGACAAACCAGGGTGAGATTACACCAAATGCTGTGGATCTGGCCCCAGGGTACATGAAGAAGTCCTTCATTGAAGTCATTTACATGGCAGATTCTCTATAATCATTTAATTTGCTATAGGTCTATGATTTTAGTCCCACTTCCCTAAATGATTGAACATGTATGATTCCCATTTCAATCATATTACCTGAATGAGCAAAAGTAGCTCTAGGCTGATTAATGCATTCTTGTTGCCAAGGAAAAGGAAAAAAAAATCGGCAGGATGCTTAAACTATTTTAGGGCAACTTCAAGTCATAGTCATTGAAGTTCTTGCAGACTATGAGATATTTTACGTTCTGATAAGGGATAAAAATTCTTGCCTCAAATGGCTCCCATCACACTAAAATCTTGCAACAATAACACTACTGATTCAGACATTAATCTTAAGTATCCAGGGAGCCCTAAAACATTGTATTCCGCCAGCAAGGACCACGGTAATTGCCACGTAAATCCCCTCCATAATGTGGCCCTTATTATGACCAGCCAGCCAAGGCTTGCCTTTAAATCATACCAACTGAACTGAGCCTTGTAGAAACCCTGTCACCTACACATACCTCTGCTTCTTTTCATTAACCTGTTATCCTCTTCACAAATGGGATTCTTCACCCACTCCCTTCTTCCAGATTAGCAATGCCCTGTTAAGTAAACGAACATGAAATTCAAAGGAAAACAGGAGCAATAATCATTACCAGCTGCCGTGTTAAGCATTGCGAAAACGCTCACGATTCACAGAGAAAAATCCATGCTGTTCTTTGAAGGCATTCAAGCCTTAATAGCTAGCTGGATGAATGTTTAACTTCTAGGCCAGGCACTACTCTGTCCCAACAATAAGTCCTGTACATTGGGAAAGGTGCTGAGACATGAACTTTGGTCTTCTCTACAATCCATCTGGAACATTCAGTGACAACATCAACTTTGAAGTTGCACTGACCTGGCCGGCCCTGCCACTCACCATGTTGGGTAAGTTATTCATTCTTTATTCATTCATTCAATTCATGGATATTTTGTGTCATACACTTGCTAGAGACAACCTATATATACATTAAAAAATCAGTAAAATAATGGAAACTGAGAGAAAGAATAATTTAACCAGAATTGGAAGGTCGAGGAGAACCTCCTGGAGGAAACAATATCTAAGATAAAACATGGAAAATCAGGAATATCAGGCCAGATTTTCTCATCTGTGAAATGGGCCTGATACTCTCTTGAAAAGTAGTTGTGACGTTATTAACTAGACGATTTTCTTAAAATGGACAATGGCTTTGGACTTAGATTTGGCATTTGACAAATATTAAAGTTTTTGTCTGTTTATAAAATTTATGTTTGTGCCCCAGAACCTAAAGTACAATAAATAAATAAATAAAAGAAAAAAAAAATATGTTTTTTTATTTTATACAACTAGAAAAGATTATAAAATATAAAGAAGGAAAAAAAGTAAAAAAACACTTTTATCTCATATCCTAAAGATCTTTACTTTCTGTTAATACTTTAACTCACATATTTTCAAACATCATGTTTCTTTCTTACATTTTGGGGTTACCCTTTTTATATAGCTTGGACCCTTATGTTTTTAAAGTTAATTGTGCATCTTAAGTTTCCTCCCACATCATCAGTAATTGTAAATACTGTTTTCAATGGCTATGTGTTACATCATACGGATTTATTATAATTTAAACATTCACCTATTTCTAGTAATTAAGGCTGTTTTCAATTTGTAGCCATTATGAATTCAATTTTTGACTATTATAAATCATGCTTAAATGAACATCTTTGTGCCTATTTTTTGATTATTTCCTTAGGCTAGCTTCCCAAAATTGGAATGACTGGGTCATAGGCTATGAATATTTTTGAGGTTTTACAGTCATATTGCCAAGTTGTCTTCCAAAGGGGTTATAACAATTTACATTCTGACGAGGAGTGAATGAGTGGGCCTGTCTCTCCATATGCTGCAAGCTAAATTGAAGTTACTATTATGGTTATTCTCATTACCGTGTGCCATTCAGTCCTCAGGGACATATCAGGTTTTAAAAATTCAACTTAGATTCTTTTTTTCTTCTTCTGAATTTAAAAGCAGAATTGGTACATTATAGCTGCTTGGAAAATAGAGAATAAAGCAAAACAAAAACATGAATAATCTCACTGATCAGAAATAACCACTCAATATTTTGATATGTTTATGATATAGAGATATATTCTTTTTATGTTTAATGTTATATGTTTTAAAATGTACATGTCTGCATGTCATTAACATTCTTTTTTAAATGCCATTATAAACAATTGCCTACATAACCATTGTTCTGATATATCAATTTCCGTTTTTTCTCCCCCAACTACAGGGGATGTTAGGAATTAAACATCTGTATCAAACTGTTTAGACTAGGATTTCTCAACCTTGGCACATTTTGGGTTGGGTAATTCCTTGTAGTGAGGGCTCTGTTCTGTGTGTTGTTGGATATTTAGAAACATATCAGACTTCTAATCATTAGATGCCAATAGCACCCTCCTACCTACCCCTAAAATTGTGGCAATCAAACATATTTGCAGACATTATCAAATGTCCCCTGGGAGACAAACTCACCCCAGGTAGACAGCCAGTGTCCTAGACCTACCAGCACCTTGTGCTGCTCGTGTTATCTCAGCTTGAACTTCAACAACCATGGAAATGGCACACTGCAACCAGCTGACATAGCACAGGCAAACTTTGGACAGCTCCATTTAAAGAATTCCTCCTTATATGGATCTGAATCTTTTCTGAACTTCTTAGCCACTATTACTACTGTCACTTGTATGAACTAGTTAGTCATATATTGCATTAAATATACGTACATAATATATATATATATACAGAAATATTTTGTCTTTTGCACCTATCTTTTAAAGACTAAAAGACTACTAATACCTGCAAGTTAAGGGGCCTCTTTATTTTTTTCCTCATTAACCAGACATGCCTTAAAGTCCCTCCCAGCTTGGTTGTTATCTACTGAATATGTGTGTCTCTTTGTCCACTACCCTCTTTTTTTGTATTATATGAAGAACTGAATTATTTCTTAAAGTATGAACTAAGTAGAGCAGAACAGAGCAAAGTCAGGTTTTTCTGCTTCTATCTCACTCTACAGACTATGAACCTTATGAAATTGCCTTTATTCAACATTTTTTATCTACCAAAATGGAAATTTTATGTTCTTAAAACCTAATATATTTCAAACACCAAATTTAGTGTTTTGAACACTTTATCACATTAACAAGTCATATTCATTTCATATTCTTATTTTCAACTAGACTGTAAGACTTTGTTCACATCTCCCCCAATTTTGGCTTATCTGATTAATCTAAGGAGAGTCATGGGGCACATCACTAATGAACTTGTACTCCATGGAAACTAGATAGAAATTATAGAAATATAGAGTGAATAAGTAGGAGAGGACCTACAAAACCATTTGTTTTCACATCTTCTTTCGTAGATGGCGAAGTGAGGGGGTAAAATACTTGCCCAAGTTTCACAGCTGGTTACTTCTAGTAAGACTCTATCAGACACCTGATTTTCAGACTGCTGATGTGTCCAAGGACATCAAGAGGAACAATGGGCTGGATTAAGAAAAGAAAATGTGTACACACACATGTGTATATTCTGTTAGTACAGATAGAGAACTAGAGAGAGCAAGGAAATTCAGATTGGATAACAGTGACATCTGCAAAGACAGAGAATGAATGAAAACTTCAGACAATTAGCTAACACAGTTACAGTGACAGTAGCCAAAGTCAGTAAAATATATTTGACTGAGTGAATCTGAATGGCAAAAGGAATGGGTCAATTGCATACTGCTATATCCAAGTGTTTGAGTTTTCCCTTTCAATGCTGCCACTTTAAATTGATCTCATTAATTGACTTCGGTGGTGGGGGGAGGGTTGGGAAAGACACTAGTTGTTGCTGCTCCAGATTTCTAAGTAAATTAATCCCAGTCACATGAGCCTCATTTATTTTCCCTTCTCTTCTACTTCTCCTTTTATCTTTCTCAAGCCGGTCAAAGCTCTATTCTACTAGAAACAGAGAATAATTTCTAAAATACTGAATAAATTGAACCCAAAAGTCACCACCAGCAGCAAATTTAGAAATTAATACTAATAATTTTTTAAAAATTCTTCCTGTTTTGGTTATTTTTAGTTTCCCAAGCCCCTATTGAACTTGATAAATGGACAATATAAATAAACAGTGTGTATGTTTCTCAAGACACTTGTGATTACCCAGGCACACTTATCTCTACCTCCCTGCAGCCTTTTCCCTGTCAACTCATAAACTTCGTATTTGCTTTGTGACTCAGCATACCTGCGACAATAACTATATGGCTCTTTACAGATATCAACAGGATGTTTGATTTAGGTTAGCCATGAATAAATACTGATATCACTAATCCTAAAAATCACTAGTATGATAAAAATAAATATCTGACCTTGCGGTGAGTGAGTAATTACACATGAATTACCTTTGTCTTTTTGATAATGATGCAAAGCAGAATGGCAGAGTGAGGGGACATCCTGTATTTATGTGCCTCCACCACAATGGGTAATTAAGTGCAGTTGAATAGTTTAAGGTCAAGCTGTGGTCCCTGCCCTTGATTTGCTGCTTTTGATAGTACAGCTGAAACTGAAAGGGTAAACAGCAATGCCCTCCAATGGTGAGGAGGTTTAGGAGCATGGTTGTGTTTTAGAGTCAGTGAGAAAAATTGGGCTCAAATCTCAGCTCTAATTAGCCCAGTTGGTTGTCTTGAATGAAAATGAGATGAATTGTGAACACGGAATAAAAGTAAGAGATACACACAGTAGAAATTAACATTATTGCTTTTCTATAGTGACATTTCTGATTCCATTTAAAGTAAATGTTTCCTAACTGTTTAAAGGGTTGGGCACCTTTTTAAAAATTGACAGAGACTATGATGCTTTCCAGAGGAAAAAGCACAGACACCCACACACCCCACATATACACACACATACACACCCCAACATGAACACACCCACATATGAGATTCCAGAATCTTGTTAGAACTTGGGCAAACCTATCTACAGCGGGCTCCATGAAACCAAGATTAAAAAACTCTTCATGAAAGATGTGTTGGAGGTAAAAATGCCCTTTGTACTATCTAACACTGTACCTAGAGGAAAAAGCTTCAGATTCATTTTCTCTTATCAAATGTTTCAGTATTTTCAAGTTCTTACCCACTTAAAAACTGAGGCTGAGGAAAAGCAAACAACTTGCTCAAGTTCAGGATGAGCTTCATGGCTGTCTGCTCTGTGGGGCTGCACAAGTCCTGCATTTACTTAGAAGGATGTTTTGGTTCAATTTTCTGCAGTCATCAACTCAAAATTTTGAACGGTGGGTGCCACATTTTCATTTTGCACCGAGTTTTACAAATCATGGAGTTGTGGGAGGTCATCCTGCCTATGGCCACGTATCTTATGAATCTCAAAACAGAGATTCGATCTCCCCCATAGCATACCCTTGCCTCTTTCCCTTTTCCATTTTTCCCTATCACCCTCATTCTCACTTCATATAATATAAATTCAGTATAAATGTATATTTATTGCTTGAACGCCTTATGTCAGCAGAATGCCAACTTCATGAGGGCAAAGATTTGATTTCTGCTGCATCCCACACCTGGTACAGTGTCTAGCACATGATCAGCCCTCTATAAATGTGTGTTGAATAAATGAATTCAATCCAGGCATACTTAACACTGGCTTGTTAACACTCATAACCACTGTCCTATAGTTCCTTATCATGACATCATACTGCACAGTAAGATAATTCAGAATTCTCTGGGGATCAACGAGTAGACATGACTCTCCTAAAATAAGAATCTGTGGTTTTGATGGGAGAAAAAATAGAAGACACTTTTATTAAAGAATAAGGTTGATTTTTGCTGCCACACTAGATTATTGGAATAATAATGGGGAGGAAAAAAGTCTACAACTTCTTAAATACCTACTCTGTACTAGGAGTAAAACATACCCCTAGTAAAACATACTAGGGATACTAGGGGTATGTTTTAGTGCCTAGTACTAAATCAGATAAAGTATGCTTTAATACCTTAGTACTATATACTAAAACATACTTTATTAAACGAGATAAATATGTTTTAGTATCTTAGTACTAAATGAGATAAAGTATGTTTTAGTACCTTAGTACCAGGCACTAAAAATATGTTTTAGTACCTTAGTACTAGGCACTAAAAATATGTTTTAGTACCTTAGTAGTAAGGTACTAAAACATACTTTATCTCATTTAATTAAACCATCAATTTAATTAGTACTCAATTTAGTAGCAGGTACTAGTACTAGGTACTAAAACATACTTTATCTCATTTAATTAAATTGTCCTCTAACACTCTAGATAGATATGCTTTCATATCTCCATCTTATATAAAAGAAAACTGAGACTCAGAGGAGCTCACTCCTCACCTAAGCTTCCTCGACCAACAAGTGGTGAACATGTGAACCAGCCATCAGCAGTGGTGATGATTATTAATTATAGCTAAAACACATCAATCTTAACCTGCAAAGTTCATATTTTCCTGAAAATAAAAGAGTATTTCTCATTTATAGTGATATTCAGATTTAGAAACCAGTTTTCCCACCATCTGCTGGTTGCTTTTTTGCAGGATTTTGTTTTCTTTGGCGATATTGTAGGGAAAGGAGTCAAGAGGTAAACTAAAGCCTGTCACTCATTTCCTCACATATTCATTGACTTAGCACAGGTTCTGTGCTAGCTGCTTGTGGGGGATACAGGAGTGAATCAGAATCTATCTTGTCCTCAAGGATGTCTCTGCTTCCTGTTGGCAACACAGCATTTAGTCATTCCATAAACATCCTCTTAGCACCTACCCTGTGCCTGGCAGAGGGCTTAGTGATGAATGGAACACCACCCTTGTCCTCAGGGGGCTCCCAGTCTGGCAGTGGGGAGCCCCTGGCTTCCAAGTAATAGAAGGGTCAATCTGCAGAAACTACTTGTAAGTTGCATGAGAATGGCAGAGTGTGTCTTACTCCAGCTGTATTCCCAGTGCCCAGCACAGGTCTTGGCATATACTAGATGCGCAATAAAGACTTGTTAGAAGACTGATATGCCCCAGTGGGGTGGACGTTTGGAAGAGAGGTAGTATCAGAGCAGTGATTTTGAGCCTTTATGGATAAAAACTATAGAAGAGGAATGAGGACTTGAGGGGGAAAAGGATCATCATGGGCAAAAGACTAGACAGGCTGAAATGTGTGTTAGAACAGTGCAGTTTAGTTGGTTATGGGTTACCCATGCAGTCAGGGGGGTGTGGGGGAATGGAGGAGGAAGTAGTGTAAGGTTGGGTAGGGCAGGTTGTGAAGGTTTCGTGTGCTTGGCTAGTGAAAGATAAAAGGTAGGAGAAGCTAATTATCTAGAGCCAAGATTGCAAATGAAAGACCTTAGAGGCCTGATCTAATCAATAGACCTATCTTTTTTTTCTTGGAACATTGTTGAAAGTGTTTGCATTTGACTCTCTTTACCACACACCTCACTAGTCCCTATTGCTCATAGGACCTCTTCATATATTTCTGTGAACTGCCTGCCTTAGTGATAGCAATTGACAAAGAATGACCAACTGGAGACTCTTAAATAGGCAAAGCTCACTCAAACTCATTTTGAGAAAATACAACAATGTCACTAAAGGGTTTGTGCTGGGTGTGGTGGCTCACACCTGTAATCCCAGCACTTTGGGAGGCTGAAGAGGGAGGATTGCTTGAGTCCAGGAGTTCCAGACAAGCCTGGGCAACATGGTGAGACCCCATCTCTACAAAAAATATAAAAAATTAGCAGGGCTTGGTGGTGTAAGCCTTAGTACCAGATACTTGGGAGGCTGAGGCAGGAGGATTGCTTGAGCCTGAGAGATCAAGGTTGCAGTGAGCCATGATGACACCACTGCACTCCAGCCTGGGCAACAGAGTGAGACCCTGTCTCGATAAAAAGAGTTTGGGGTTGAAGTGAGAGAAGCAACAGCAAAAAAAGGGTTAATTTGAAATTGACATTTGGGACCTATTGTAGGGAGAGAAACAGGAAGTCAGGGGATTTGTATTCCATCCAGATGTGAGGTGGACAGGAAGAGGGAAGGATCGCTCAGAAAGATAATAGGTTCCATTCTCTGCCCTCTGTCTGGGGCCATGGTTGGGGTTAGTGGCTGGAGTGGGGTGGGTCATCTGGCCTACTGAGTAAAGGATGAGGAGGCTTAGTGACCTGAGCATCATGTTTGCTCAGTTCCTCACTTGCCTGAGACATCCTCATGCTTATCAAATGAGCAATGCTTTACAAAGTCTAATATTCAGTGTTGGTCTGGTTAGGGATAAATGAGCAATTTCATCCACAGCTCTGGGAGTAAATTGGTGAAGCTTTTGAGGCTTCTAAGAGTACTTTCTAAGAGTATTCTTTTAAAATTCAACTTCCAAAAATATACCCTATAAAAATCACCTGAAATGAAGACAAAAATCTAAGGTACACCCATGTTTATCACAATATGCAAAATAGTAAGAAAACTGGAAAACATCTAAATGTCAATGGTCATGCAAATATTGCTTCATTCATAAAATGAGATAATAAACAACCATTTTGAGCAAAATACTATATAAAGATTATTCAATAATCCAAGAAATTTTTTATGATATAACATGAAGTGAAAAGAACATATACACAGTTGCATATCTGATGTGATACACATAGGAAAAATATTCTCAATTCTATATGCCAGGTGGTGGCAAACTATGGCCCACAGGCCAAATCCATCCTGCCACCTGTTTTTGTAAAAAATTGGAACATGGCCACACTCATTCCTTATGTATTGTTTAGGGTTGCTTTTGCATTGCAGCAGCAGAATTGAATACGTGCAATAGATATCCTTAGGTCCTCAAAGTGCAAAATATCTGCCATCCAGCTCTTCAGAGAAAAAGTTTGCCATCCTGTGTTATGTGCCAAAATATTAATGGTTATTTTCGTAATTGCAGAATGATATTTTTGAAAAAGCATTGTCATATTTATCTTTTATTTTCTTAATGAGTATGTATTATTTTTATACTGCATAAGAAAAGGTTTTTAAAAATATCTGGTTACAAATGAAAACAAAACGCCCAGTATGATTTTGCCCAGTTTCGAGTTCAGGTATGCAAAGTGGGGCCTTTGTGCTTACGTTTCTCTGAGATTTAGGAAGTCCCAAAGCTAAGCCCCAGGGGTGATGATCTGCTACACGTTTACAGTAAGCTCTTCAAAAGTGGGTGTGGGAAGAGGGAACCCTATGTTTTCCATAGCTATAGGCTTGGCTACAATGCAGATTTTATGTCCATGCTGATTAGTTTGGGAGGCATGTGAGATAATAGAGAATTATCCTCTGCTGTCAGAGACCTCAGCCTGGTCCCTGGAGCTGACCTTTGGACGAGAAGAAGATGCCTGAACACCACTGGGCCTTACTTGCCAGGTTCCCAAATTGACATCAGAACCCAGCACCTGCTACTAGGCAGAGACTGACTCAGATATCCTCTTGACCTTTTTTCCAGCTCCTAACTCTAGAATTCCATGATTCATCAATATCATCTAACCAGATTTCAGCCGTGAGGATCTTGCTCACTTGCCATTCAGAATTAATGAAATGCAGGGATGCAGCCAATATGAACAAAAGGAGAGCCCCTCTCTCCCTTAGGAAACTCACACAGAGCACATCATGCTAGCTGGTGATCGGTGAGAACTACATTCCCGTGTGAGACAGCACCTACCATTTCCTCTCTCTCCCCCAACCCTTATTTCCTCCAGTGGCTTTGTTTTTTTGTGTGGTAAATGGCCTGTGATGTGCACCATTCTATGTGCTGTTAGAAGACATTTGGTGTCTGTGGGAAAGAAACACAACTCTATTTGCTATGCTTCAGTCACCAAGAAAAAGTACTAAAATAGCTAAACTATCCGTTCAGCAGAAAAAATATTCAAATGGATATTTTTCTTTTAGATCATAGTTCTGGTTTCTGTTTTCAATGGGGATTTCATAGGGGAAAATATTTCACCCTGAGAGCTGGACATTTTGAGACATAAAAGGTGAGGACGCCCACATATCTCTTCATTGTCATAATTTCCCAGTTAGATTCAGAAAGGATCCCTTGTATGCAAAGATGATTTTTTAAAAGTGTCATGTGCAGGTTATTCCTTTCTAAGTACAGGATGTGGTGAATAAGAAAGCTGATTCTAAATAACCTTCTTAGAGAGAAGGAAAGAGAATGCTATCTGAAATAACTCTTCTATTTGATTGTTTAAATTTTCCTTTTCTTAGATAAATATGTTCTCATAGGTGATTTTCTTGTCCACAGCTCTGTATGTCTAAGAGTTTTCTCCTAAAATCCCCTGAAAACTGGGAGAAGACCGTAAGAAGACCATATTTTTAATTCTATTTCACAAGTCACACAATATTCCAGTCAAATGAAGATGGTTGAGAAGGTCATCCATCCTCCCTCCCCACCCTCTCACTGCCCTGAGACTTATATGTTGTTATCCGCAGCTCCATCTGGAGCATTGCAGCTATTGTCAACCTTGACGCTCTTTCTGATGGACATCAGAGCTATTTGCTTAAGGACCTTCCTGAGCCACACAGGAAAACTTGCCTTATGATTTTGGATGCACAGATCTGATTTGACTAAACGTGATAACTAGAGAATCACCCAATTTATTCCCATTTTCAACTCTAAATCATCACATTGTCTCAAATCCAAAGCACACAACAGACCAGCCTGGCCAACATGGTGAAATCCTGCCTCTACTAACAATACAAAAATTAGTCGGGTGTGGTGGCGGGCACCTGTAATCCAAGTTACTTAGGAGGTTGAGGCAGGTGAATCCCTTGAACCTTGGAGGTGGAGGTTACAGTGAGCAGCGATCACACCATTGCACTCCAGCCTGGGCCACAAACAAACAAAAAACAAAGCGCACACAGAGACTGGGGTCCTCTTGGCAATTGAGAAGATGGCTATGCAAGTCCCAACCGGCAAGTGCTAACTCTTTTCATCCTCACTTCTGCCAATGTCCCTTCACCCCTTCCCAGACGCACTGGGAGGCAGGAGGGTGCCTGACGATAGCGTTGGCATCACACTGCCAGGGTGTAATAGGAACTGTTACAATTCTGAGATTCTGTATAAGCACTGTTTTTTTCTGCCTAGAATGCCTTCCCCTCTCTTCTTAACTGCATGCTCCAGTCAAATACAGATGGTTGAGAAGTGCTACCGCAGAAGTGCTTTGAGATTTTGGAGTCAGACTACTTGAAATTGAATCCTGGCCCTCCCGTCAGAGACTGGACTTATTTTAGGCAAGTTATATAACCAATTTTACTCTCAGTTCCTTACCATAAAATGGGTCGAATCAGAGTATCTACCACGCAGAATTTTGATGAAAACTAAATGAGATAAAAAGATCTTTAAGGCAGGGGTCCCCAATCCTAGGGACACAGACAGGTAGCAGTTTGTACCCTGTTAGAAACTGGGCCACACAGCAGGAGGTGAGCAGTGGGTGAGTGAGTGAAGCTTCATCTGTATTTACAGCTGCTCCCCATCGCTCACATTACTGCCTGAGCTCTGTCTCCTGTCAGATCAGCGGTGGCATTAGATTCTCATAGGAGCATAAACCCTATTTTGAATTGCACATGCAAGGGACCCAGGTTGTGTGATTCTTATGAGAATCTAATGCCTGATGATCTGTTACAGTCTCCCATCATCCCTAGATGGGAGTGTCTAGTTGCAAGAAAACAAGCTCAGGGCTCCCACTGCTTCTACATTATGATGAGCTGTATAATTATTTCATTATATATTACAATGTAATAATAATAGAAATAAAATGTATGGTAAATGTAATGTGCTTAAATCATCCCCAAACTATCCCAGTCCACAGAAAAATTGTCTTCCACAAAACTGGTCCCTGGTGCCAAAAAGGTTTGGGACCACTGCTTTATTGCCTTTGAATAGTGCTTAGAATTGAGGGAAAAAACAATGCAGCTAGTTGTTCCAATCACTATATTGGTGAGTTTCAAAAGGAAAAGAATTCTGTTCCGTTATGCTTGAGCCTTGAGTTGCTAACAAAGCCTGACACAAAATTACTGTTGAAGGGATATGTGAGTCCTAATTGAAATGAGGCCACTTAAGGGAATTATGGACCAACCCCTAAGCAAGGCGAAAACCATGTCTTAATGATTGCAAGTATTACAGGCAAGGTGTGGATGGCCGTTTGAATTCAAGCAGAATAGGACCTGGGATGAGAAAGAAGGTGTGTACGTGACTTGATTTTTGAACTTTAGCTCATCATCTGGAAGAAGGCTGAGTATTCTGTGCACTCACATGGTTGCTAATGCCTACTCCCCATCCACCCACAATTCTTTCTGTAGGAAATCTCCCTAGAACACTTTGTGATACTGGATATTACTTTCATATTCTACTGTGTATCTTAATTCAACCAAATTGTAATAATCTGATATTGATTTCTTTTAATATAAATATAATTATATTCATACTTAGTCTTGGCATGCTTGCTCAGTCTCTCTCTCTCCCCTTCCCACTCCCCTCTCTTTCTCCCAACAGGCTTGGAAAGCAGGCATCATCATGCCTATTTAACAGTTGGGGGTCCCTTGGCTACCAGGTCCTAGAGTAGGAATCGGAGCCTGGACAAGCCTGATCTGCAAATTTTGTTTTCTCCCCCACTGTGCTGGGCAGATCACATCAGTGCCAAGTTATAGGAGGGGGTGCCCCCTGTTGGTCAATTGAGGAATTGGTGTTTGAGGTAGATCTCAAGATGAGATGTGTGGGGGAACTTAGACAGCCTAGGAGGGGGGGCAGAAAGAAGCTCTTGCTCCCCCAAGCCCCAACAACCTCAGTCCTTCCTGCTGACTCCAGCCTCCAGCTCTCACTCAGACTATCTGCGTCCCTCTCTCCACCACAGTCCCTTGGAATCTGCACAAAATATAAATTAAAGGAATTCCTCCCTACTTCTCTTTCTACATTATGACCAACTGGTTTTATACTATCATTGAACAGTTTAGTACAAAACATGCCACCTTTTAATCTGTTCATTTATTTAACAAATACTTTGGAGTGTTTACCATGTGTCAAGTGCAGTTCTAATAGACATAATCTGTGAGGTTATGCTTATCTGATTCTCACAGCAACTGCCTTCGAGATATGAATTGGTATACTCATTTGACAGATGAGGAAATTGAATTCATTTAGTGAGAAAGGAAGAGCTGGAATTCAGGGTTACTTGCTTCTCCTGCACTAAGCACTGGGCCACACTAGAAGAAAAGGCATGAGGAAGACAAAAGTGATCTGGTAGGGGAGAAGATAATAAGTATAGGTCTATCAGTTCCTCTTAAAACTGTTTATAAAAGACGGGGATGGGTAGTGCATGGGAAAGACAGATGGATTTATGCCCTTCACTCCAGGTTTTCCCCCATCCCCTTCCGTTTTAAATGCCTGCTCATTTTTTGGCTACCTTTCAAGCTCTAGGAAACACTCTGGAATTCCAGGCTGGGAGGGGGTTTCCTTTGCAGATCTGGCTATTGTAACTTTACAAGAAACTGCTCAATACTTCCTCTCACCAGTTACAAACCACAGTTTTCTGAATGAACTTCATATTCATTAAATAGTTAACCCTTCACCTTTCTGACTCACATTTTTCATGTTATTAGTCAGCTTTTAGAGTAAGGTAAAATCTAGAACAGCCTTTATGCACACCCTCCCCCACCCACATACATACATAATACAAACAGACCACACATGTCCACATCCTTACGCACAAACACTAAGAAACACATGCATACACATGTATGTATGTATTATGCCACCCAGGCTGGAGGGCAGTGGTGCGATCTCAACTCACTGCAATGTTCGCCTCCCAGGCTCAAGTGATTCTCATGCCTCAGCCTCCTGACTAGCTGGGATTACAGGAACCCACCACCACGCCTGACTAATTTTTGTACTTTTAGTAGAGACAGGGTTTCACCACGTTGGTCAGGCTCGTCTCGAACTCCTGACTTCAAGTGATCCACCTGCCTCAGCCTCCCAAAGTGCTGGAATTACAGGTGTGAGCCACCATGCCTGGCCCATTATGCTTATTCAAATGTTTATTTATTCATTCATATATTTATCCATTCATAAAACAAATATCTAATGTGGCTATTCTGGGCTAGGAAGTGTGCTATTGCATGACTTGTGCCTGAGGACATTCTCCTACCTTGTACACATTTCTCTACCTACCTTATGCCACAAATTCCAATGTATATTTTAAGACTCACTCAAGTATCTCTACCTCAATGAAAAGTTCTACTTTCGTGAACAGAGAGAGTGGGTTTTCCTTTCTTCTGTAGTCACAATGCACTTTACACCTTACCTCAGTAAGAGTTTTTGAACTTTTTTCTAATTTCATTATTCACTCTCATGTTTTTCTCCTTCATTAGACTATGACTCCTTGATGGTAGGAATTTGTAGTAATCACATTTTCATATTCTATTTCAGTACCTGGCATCATTCTTGACATAGATAGCGGTTGCTTATTGACAGCTTGCTTCTTCAGTGAATGAATAAATTAATAAAGGGACGTGTGATGTTCAGTGACCCATTTGGCAGGTAAGAAAACTGAGGCAGACAGAGATGTTAGCAAGCCAGAGGCCTTGGGTGACAATTCAGATCATTTGACTCTTACTCTAGATGCAAACTTCAGAACCCACATACTTTTAGTGAGTCCCTTTGTCTATGTTCTGCCACTGTAACTTCCAAGGAAGGTATATCATCCCAAATGGGGTAGTATCTTATTGGCAGACGCAAATCTGCAGTGTTCGCCACCTCACCTAGATGAGTATCTGTGTGTAGCAATCTGCACATTCATCTTTTCCACTTTCTGGAGGTGTCGTCTTTTTATAGGCAGCACCTGCATAACAAGGGGGCCAACCTGGGGAGCAGAAGAGGGCATTGTCATGTTCTGAACATAGATAAGTATCACTAGCTTTTCCCTTCTAGCAGTAATGGCCTCAAAAATTCCAACTTAAGAGAAAAAGGTAAAACAGTCTGCCAAAGTCAGGGAAAAGTTAGAGCAAACCTTGCTTTTACCAAGACCCTGTGTCTCTCTTCTGGAAATTCACACTTTCACACTTTTGACAAATGTTAAATGTCTGCCATTCTATTACACACGGTGCCTGGCACATCTAGAAACGCAGCACACTTTAGTCCCTTCTTTCTTCCTCTAACTCCAGGTTCTACTAGAAAAAGCCCCACATGAGTCTGACATTTGCTTCTTGAACTAGTTTATTTCAGATAGCAATCATGCTATCTAGGGTTGTGACAGTGTTTTGCTATTTATAGGGCACTTTGACCTGATTCTTTTTGCATAGGAACTGTGTCTTACGCTTTGCCCACTTCACAGAAGTGAAGACTGAGACAGAGAAAGATTAAGTAACCTTTTATTTAACAAATATTTGTTCCACATTCCCAAAACATTTATTAAATACTAGTACGTAATGATAGAATAAATTTTATCATAAGGATAAACCAGTATTCTGGACTAAGCCAAACTGGGAGACCCTAGGAGGCCTGTTTGAGAAAGTGACAGTTAAACTGAGGCTTGGTTGTGGGTACATATCCAGTAAGTGACTGAATTGGGATTTGAACTCATGCCTGCTTGACTCTAAAGATGATGCTTTTGGCTTGGTACTCTGCTCTCTCTCTAGACAAACTCTGGTCCAAAATCATTAAATTTAATTTCTATCCCTGCCCAACTGGAATTGTCATGTTATGACAAATGGCTCTGTGGTCTCAGATGCCCAGCAGACCCATTAGTGGAATTCTATGTGCTAGACCTGGGCAAAATGCCAAAGCCTTACACACCCATCATATTTGGTCTGGCAAAGGTCTTCAACAAAGAGAAGTCGTTACAGCAATGAAAAGCAACAGGTCCAGCAACACCATAAGAACAAAATAATGAATTTCCCTAAAATAGAATAAACAATGTATAGAGTATGAGCCTATACAATCAATGATTGGGTGAAACAGAAGAGATTTTAGTATTCTAGCCTTCTTTATTTGTAGATGTCGAGTCTCAGAGAAGTTACATATCTAATTAGTGTCACTCAGGTAGATAACAACAGAATTAGGATGAAAACTTAGTGCTTATGACTCTCAGAGCAGGGAAGAGATATGATGAAGTCCCATAACATTGCTTGTGAACTCACATCTGACACTGAATTGAGAGTTTGCTATTTACTCCCTGTGTGACCAGACCCTTCAGAGCCCATGAGGTTACCAATCATAGACCCTTGATCCACATGAGGCATTTTTATTTCTTGCTCTTTGACTTGGTGCCCCATGTTTATTCAGGAATATTCCAAAGAGGTTACATCTATTCATTTTACATGTTGAGCACAGATCATTATAAGACAAATTAAAATAAAACATCATCAAGTCTCATGTATTGTTTAACTTACATTGAGCAATATTTAATAACTAGAATATCAAGAGAGTCCAAAGTGTTTGCCCGTCCCCCAAGACCAATGTAATGGAATTTTATTCTTATCGCCTGCTCAGGGTAGTGGCAATTAGGATAAAGAGGGAAGAAATAAAGAGGTAAGACAGAGGATGCACAGAAATCACAGATGCCAAACACCTACCTTTCTTTGCCACCACACATTTGACTCACATGGTGGACATGGACAACACAAGCAGAGAGGTGCCTCAGCCTTTCCTATGTTTTTCAGTGACCTATGAGAAACAGGTATCTTGATTCAAATCTCAGCTTAGCCAACACAGGGTTTCGTAACGCTGCACAAGTCTACCAAGCTGTCTGTACTCCAGTTTCATCATTATTAAAATGAGGAAAATAATAGTGCCTATATCAGACGGTTGTTGTGAGAACTAAACAAAACAATTTATCTGAGCTTTAGAAGTCACACTGTATTAGTTAAAAATGCATGCTCTTGCTTTTTATTATTTTTCTCTACCTTAGACTACAAACTCTAAGAGGACAGGCTGGACTGTTTTCTTCATAAAAAAGCATTACAGGAACAGTAATTAGAACTAGGAGCTTTTTCACATTTCCAAAGTGTGAAAAAAATCAAATAATTAAAAATTAATAGATTTTTAATGATTTATTTATTTTACTTAGGTGCATACTTTATCTGGCATTTCTCCCCATGTTATCCCTCCCCACCCTTCCTTCCCTCCCCACCCCCATTGTCTCTTCCTTACCCCCCCAACTGTCCCCTGTGTGTGATGCTCCTCTCCGTGAGTCCACGTGTTCTCGTTGTTCAACACCCACCTATGAGTGAGAACATATGGTGTTATCTGCAATATGTAATAAAGTATCTTAACATAAAGTATCTGCAATATGTAATATCAAGGTCAACTTAACTCTTAATTGTTTATATATAAATATAGTGAAGTTTAAATTGCAAAATCTTATAGAAAACGTGGTATTAAAATGGAAAAGTATAATTCTTTCATATATATACTTAAAAGTATATATTTTTTAGGGGCATGTGCAGGTTTGTTACATAGGGAAACTCATGTCACAGGGCTTTGTTGTACAGATGCTTTCATCACCAGGTATTAAACCTAGTACCCATTAGTTATTTTCCCTGATCCTCTCCCCTCCTCCCACCCTCCACCCTCAGGTAGGCCTCAGTGTCTCTTGTTTCCCTCTATGTGTTCATGAATTCTCATCATTTAGCTCCCACTTACAAGTGAGAACATGTGGTATTTGGTTTTCTGTTCCCGCCTTAGTTTGCTAAGGAAAGCAGCGTGGCAATTTCTCAAAGCCTAAAAACAGAACTACCATTCAACCCAGCAATTCCATTACTGGTATGTACTCAGATATTTTTAAGGCAAAACAAAGCTGCAACTAGGACATCTGGTCTCCCCCAAACTGCTGCTGTTTTGTTTTTTCTTTTTCCCCAGTTGTTCAGGCCAAAATCCTGGACCATCCTGGGCACCGCTCTCTCCTGCCCACCCTTTCCCATATTCAGAGTTTTATCACTTCTCTTTGCTTCCACTGTTAACTCCCTGGTCCAAACCACTGTACCTCTTTTCAGGATTATTGCCACAGTACCCTCGCTGGTTCCTTGCCCCCACTCTTGCTCTGAACTATCCAGTTAAAACCTGAGTTTGATCATTTCATCCTCATCTCAAAGCTTTCTCAAGGCTCCTCTGCTCTCTCAGGAAAAATCTAAATTCTAGATGACCTAAAAAGCCCTTGTCTCAGCCGGGGGCAGTGGCTCACGCCTGTAATCCCAGCCCTTTGGGAGGTTCAGGCGGGCAGATCATGAGGTCAGGAGTTCGAGACCAGTCTGACTAACATGGTGAAACCCTGTCTCTACTAAAAATACAAAACTTAGCCAGGCATGGTGGCAGGCACCTGTAATCCCAACTACTCAGGAGGCTCAGGCAGGAGAATATATTGAACCTGGGAGGCAGAGGTTGCAGTGAGCCAAGATCGTGCCACTGCACTTCAGCTTGGGTGACAGAGCAAGACTCCATCTCCAAAAAAAAAAAAAAAAAGCCCTTGTCTCTTACTGTTTATCTGACCTAATTTATTATCACCTTTTTCTTTGATCATTCTGTTCCTGCCACACTGGCCTCCTTACTACTCCTCAAATATGCCAACCAAAACCCCCCCCCACCCGCCAGGACTTTGAACTGGCTGGTCCCCCTTCCTGGAATGCCTTTCCCCAGATATCAGTTTGGCCAGCTCCCTCCTCTCCTCCAAGTGTCTGCTCAAACATAACCTGAGTAGGAGCTGTCTTAACAGCCTATTGGTATTGTAGTGCCTCTCATAATATTTCCCACCCTCTTCCCTGATATGTCTTTCCACATATCATGCAATATCTGCTAAGATAACATATAATTCACTTATTTTCTTTGTTGTCATTTCAAAGAGAGCAGTGTGTTTTGTGTTTGTTTGTTTTGTTTTGTTTTTTTGAGATGGAGTCTTGCTCTGTTGCCAGGCTGGAGTACAGTGGCGCAATGTCGGCTCACTGCAATCTCTGCCTCCTGGGTTCAAGCAATTCTCCTGCCTCAGCCTCCCGAGTAGCTGGGACTACAGGCACGTGCCACCATACTCAGCTAATTTTTGTATTTTTAGAGAGAAAGGGTTTCACCATGTTGGCCAGGCTGATCTCAAACTCTTGACCTCATGATCCACCTACCTCTGCATCCCAAAGTGCTGGGATTACCAGGCGTGAGTCCCCATGCCTGGTCTTGTGTTTTATTTAGTGCCAGAATATTTGATGACTAAGAGAGTGCCTAGCACATATTAGGTGCTCAATATATCCTTGAATAAATGTATCAATGTTTGATGTACATACATTTTATTATGTTTGGCTTGCTGCCAGCGCTCCTCCAAATACAGGAGTGCTTTATGAAACGTCCACTAAAGGTCGTAAAATATTCCACAAAAATCATAAAATATTTTGAGTTTTCTTACCTGTATTTTTATAGCAGTACCTGGAATTTAGCCTGCATCAGACCCTCTGTAAGTTGACCCTGTTTATCTATTCAGCTTTACTTCTCCCCTCTCTCTGCTTTATATTTTATTCTCTAGTACTTCCAACTGATTGTAATTTGACCAGACTCCAGACTATCTTATGCCTCTTTGCTTTTGTTCATCTATTACTTCTCTAATTCCCTGCCCCTTCTTAATTTTTCTGGCCAATTCTCACTCTTTAGGACTCAAGGGTTTCTCCCCAGGAGACTTCCATGAGCCTCATGTTGATTTAGGTGGCCCCAATTCTCTGTTCTTTGTAGTCATTTATGCATTTATCTAGTTCAGTATTTGCCATACCACATGGAAATTGCTTCCTCATGTGCCCATCTCTCCCTCTCAGACTGCAGACTCCCAGAGAAGGGCCCAACAGTGAGTTCTGAGGCTACACGGAGGAGGAAGGCAGAGCAATGATGGAAAGCTTCCTAAAGAAGTATCTTCCAAGAGGAGCTCCCACTCACTTTCATGGAAGACTCATGGTCTTACACCCAGACTATCTAGGGATACATCTAATGTAGTCATGGAAAGAATAGGGGACTTGAGTACCAGGCTGACATGAGTTTGAATCCTGGCTCCCTATTGACCAGATGTGTGCCTTGAAAAACTCTCTGAGCCTCAGTGTCCTCATCTGCATAGTGGGAATAACAACACTGCACTACATGTGTAAGGTATCCAATATAGTAAGTGTCCAATACATGCTGATTCCTCACCCTCTTCCATCCCTGGGAAAGAAGTAAAATCATCTACTTTTGGTGCCCATTCATTCCCCCCTCAGTTGGAAGCATGAGGAGCATAGCTGCCTGACCTGGGGGAGGGCTGCAAGCAGTAGGTGTTGTTAGATGTGGTGGGGCTTGTTGACTTCCTCCAAGGGGCCCAGATAACACCTGCCTGTTCCTTGACAGGCAAGTTCAACTTTTACTTCTTAGCACCACAGGAAGTTGGCTGAACATTAACCGAAGTCTCTCTCAAACAGGAGACATCTTTACCGGGTCCCTAACCTTCCTAGCCTCATTGCTGCTCTCCCCCATGAGCAGGCTGCCCTCCCTTCTCCCCCAAGCACTACTGATGGGCAAGGGTACTCAGAACTACCACCTCATGGGCCATGTCATGTGCCAGGAGCTGCACCCAGGACTTTAATACAGCTGTTAGCTCCCATTGAATATTCATAGTCACCCCAGGATAAAGAAGGGATGCTATGATCATTTTCTATTTTGCTGTGATCAGGCTCGATGAGCTAAAGTCACCCCTTCCCAGTCTCCACTAGTAGAAGTCATATATCAGTCCTATTGGTCTGTTACAAGGATTCAGAATTCATAATCATGGGGCTTCATTTACAGGCACAAGTTTTTTCATAGTTTTCTAAGTATTTCTTTTAGTAACAATGGAGAAAATGGAAGAGGGCAAAGGTGAGGGGGAGAATATGCCATTTCCTTTTATGTCCTTTGCTCTTAGAACCTTTGGCTTTAGTTTCCTTACTGTGTCTGTGAGGATGAAACTAGTGATCAGAGTGGTCCAAAATGGATTTGATGAAACTGATTCCAGTGACACAAGATGAATTGGGTATATTTTTCCCTAAAGATAGAGAGACAATATAACATAGTCTTTATATTAATGGAATCGGGAGCCAGTTTTCCTAGGTTCATTCTCTTTCCTTTCACTTGTGTTGATTTTCAATAAACATCTTGCACCCAAATTCCATCTTAGTGTTTTATTTTCAAAAAATTTGAGAATGTTAGCTGTATAAATTTGTTCTTTTTAAAAAAAATCTGAATTGCAATTATCTCCATCTATGCTATTCCATTGAAACCATCCTTAATATGGACTTAATAACTTCATTGTATGTTAATGTTTAATTTTCAATTTTTTACTTCTTGGTTTTCCAGCTGCATTTAATGTGGTTGACCACTCATTCTTTGAAATTCTCTTCCACTGGCTACTACAATATTCTATACGCTGTCTCTTTCTTCAGTCTCTCTCTTCTCCACAGTCTTCTCTTTCTTTTATATACCTTTGAAAATTAATGTTTCCCAGAGATATTTTCTTAACTCACTTCCCTACTGATTCTATGTATTTTTCCTGCTCCAACTCTTCTAATTTTACCCATCTCAATGAGTCTATAATTTGTATTTTCTGTTTTGATCTCTTTTCAATCTCCGAGACCTAAATATCCAATTGCCTGATATATAGTGCTTTTTTACTCCAAAGCTCTCAAAGGCAATATGTTCAAGAGGAATCTGACATCAGTCTCACTACATGCAAGCTTCCCCTGTGTTCAAGCTAGAGACTTAAGAGTCTTCTTGATCTCTTCTCCTCCCTATTTTCTCCATAATCAATCACCAAGTCATGTGGATTTTGTTTCTAAATATGTTAACGTCTTTCCTCTCTCACTTTATCTCCCTTACTTCTAGGTATCTCAGACCCTCAGCCTCTCTCACATAGCCTTTGGCAATAACCTTCTAATATCAGTCAACCTGACCAATATGCCACCTGTGCTTCATGTAGAATCTGGACAATGTAGAGCACTGAGATGCTCACACTGGTCACGCATGTATGAGTTGGTAGTGACACCTAGGGAAATTGAAGACTTATATAGCCTTTGGCCCAGCAATATACACCAGAATACATTAGAGAAAGTCTAGCATGTGTACACAATGATATACACACAAGGATGTTCACAATGGCACTATTTTTAATAGCAAAATTATGGAAACAACACAAGTGTTTATCCATAACAGAACGGACAAGTAAGCCACGACATATTCATTCAATGAAAATATGATAGTCAAAATGAATGAACTAAAGAGATATTATTGGCAATCTTATAAAAGATCAAGTTTAAAAAAGCAATTTGTGAAAAATTTTAATCATTCAATATTATTTAATAAGAAGTTTTAAAACATGCAGTCAATTGTATGTATTATTTATGCATAGATGCATATTCAGCAATAGTATGAAACCATGCCTGGGAATGATAAGTATCAAAGTCAGAAAGTGGTGACCCTTGGGAAGAGAGGTGTGCATCAGCAGTGGGGCATATAGGATGTTTCCACCATATCTGTAATGTTTCTTTAAAACATTTGAATCAAGCATGGCAAAGTATGACATTTGATTAAGCAGGATAGTGAGTGCATATCTGTTAATTATATTGTTCTTTATAATTTTCTCTATGTGAAAGCATTTTGTAATTGAAAAAAATCTGACAGTGTTATTCCCATGCTTAAAATATGCCAATGACCTCCAGTTGCCTACCAGAGAGCACCCACATTCTTTAATAGAAAGCCCTTCCTCACTTGGAACTTGACAACTTGGATTGGACATTTGTCGTTTTATTTCTAAGAACTATTTCCTCTTGTCAATGGAGGCTGATTTCTACTTGGGTAATCTATGTGGTTTAGGAAAACTGACTCCAAAATCCAATTCTAGATTTGGAGCATGTGACCTTGGCTTAATCAATTAGCACATTTCTTTCCCCCTCACCTCAGGGGATGATCACATGAACTAAGCCGGTTTCAACAGAGTAAACCTCATGTTTCTAATGAGAAACCCACAACAAAATGCTGTATTTTTCTTCAGTTTTTTATTAGGCCAGCTCCTGTATCAATTAAAAAACAAAACTAAACTAAAAAATATGAAAAGGCTGAAACATGAAAGCTCTGCCCACTGCAATATGTAGCTGCTAAGGTTGCTGTATTTATTGGCATCGAGCAGGTGTTCCAGGAAAGAGCACAGAAGATGTGTCTGGGAGCCCTTATGTGTAGGTCTGCAAGTGATAGATATCACTACTACTCACATGCCATTGGCTAGAACTGAGTTGCGTGGATACACCTAATTGTAAAAGACGCTGGGAAATATAGAGTATTCTGCCCAGGAAGAAGAGAAAATTCATTTATGGAAGAGGTAGCTAATCTCTCACAGGCATGAAAAGAGAAGTGTTTCGTTAATTCAAGCTAATAGCCACCTTGTGCCGCTAAGACAGGTTAGACTAATACTGAAATAGAAACCACGAGGAAAGGAGTGATACTGACACTAACTACATCTTTGAGGACATGTATTCATTGTATACAACATGAATTTATTGAGGACCTACCCTAATACAGGCAGTGTACTAGATACCAAGAGAACTGATACTCTCTTTCTTCTTGCCTGCCTGGAGCCTATACTCTGGAGGGGGATAGAGCTGGCAGACCAGACCAAACTGGAAATCTGCTGTGTCTCTATATATTTTAGTGATGTGAGCCAATATATCCTCTTGATTGCTCAAAGCAGTTTGTTGTATATATTTTGTTGCTTTAAATTGAACACATTCTTATGTACAGCCTCTGTCTCCTCATCTCCAACCAAGCAAAATAGCTTGTTCTCTGTATGCAGGGACATAAAACATTTTCTACTTGTTTTGTGCATATCTTCACCTCAATTTAAAATACCTTCTGATCCCTGCTTGAAGTCACACCTTTCTGATCCCTGCTTGAAGTCACACAGCTTAATAATGGTAGACATGGAATTTGAATTACTTCATAATAGGTCTTTTAAACAATGCCTTCTTCTCATGATTCTTCCCTGCTTAGAATGGGTATTCTTTCTGGTGTATCATGTAAAGGAATGTAAATACATGCATGCAATAATGAGAATATTTATATGTATTTAGGAATATTACAAAAAAAAGAAAGATTCTAACATTCTAGAGGATAATTTTATTTTTTATTTGTGAAAAATATATTTTTATTTATTTATTTATGCAAATTTATGGGGTACTTGAGAAAATGTGTAACATGTATTTAATGTGTAGTGATCCAATCAGGATATTAAGGGTGTCCATTACCTGAGTATATTACATTTGTGTTAAGTACAATCATCCTACTTCAGGGAACATTTTAAAAACTGTTCTGTAGAGATACTACTTGAATTAAGTTCTCAACCCTGAAACATCAGATCAGCTAGGAATTTGGCAAAAATGCAAGTTCTCAGATGGTAAATGAGACCGCTTGAATCAGAATTTCTGGAGTGCAGCCCACACATTTGTATTTTAAAACCTTTCAAATGATACTTATGTACATGCTCAAGCTTGAAAACCACTTTCTTAGGACAACTAGATTTGTGAGTAACCTTGTTTCATGAAACTGTTTAGGAAACAGTGATTTAATGGCAACAAAGGCCAAAATAGACAAATGGGATCTAATTAAACTCCAGAACTTCTGTACAGCAAAGGAAACAATCATTAGAGCAAACCAGCAACCAACAGAATGGGAAAAAATTTTTGCAATCTACACATCTAACAAAGGGCTACTATCCAGAATCTACAACGAACTAAAACAGATTTACAAGAAAAACACAAACAAGCCTATTCAAAAGTGGGTGAAGGATATGAACAGACACTTTTCAAAAGAAGACATATAAGAGGCCAACAAACACATGAAAAAATGCTCATCATCACTGGTCATTAGAGAAATGCAAATCAAACCACATTGAGATACCATCTCACACCAGTTAGAACAGCAATCATAAAAAAATCTGGAGACAGCAGATGCTGGAGAGGATGTGGAGAAATAGGAACACTTTTACACTGTTGGTGGGAGTGCAAATTAGTGCAACCATTGTGGAAGACAGTGTGGTGATTCCTCAAGGACCTAGAAATAGAAATTCCATTTGACCCAGCAATTCCATTACTGGGTATATATCCAAAGAATTATAAATTGTTCTATTATAAAGACACATGCACAAGTATTTTCATTGTGGCACTGTACCCAAATGTCCATCAACAATAGACTGGATAAAGAAAACGTGGCACATATACACCATGGAATACTACGCAACCATAAAAAACGATGAGTTCGTGTCCTTCATAGGGATATGGATGAATCTGGAAA
Source organism: Ateles fusciceps (assembly GCA_036589455.1). Lineage (NCBI taxonomy): Eukaryota > Metazoa > Chordata > Mammalia > Primates > Atelidae > Ateles > Ateles fusciceps. Next base: position 7,745,287 of record JAZHEH010000113.1, read on the forward strand.
CCATCATTCTCGGCAAACTGACACAAGAATAGAAAATCAAACACCACATGGTATCACTCATAGGCAGGTGTTGAACAATTAGAACATGCAGACACAGGGAGGGGAGCATCACACACTGCGGTCAGGTGGTGGGGACTAGGGGGAGGGACAGTGGGGGGGGTTGGGAAGAGGGGGGGGGAGGGGATAACGTGGGGGAAAAATACAAGATATAGGTGATGGGGGGGAGGAAGGCAGCAAACCACCTTGCCATGTATGTACCTATGCAACAAGCCTGCATGATCTGCACATGCACCCCAGAACCTAAAGTACAATAAAAATAAAATAAAATAAAAATAAAAACGTAATCAGGTTTTTATTGTTTGCAGGGCTTTCAAAACGCAATAGGCTACTGTGCATTGTTAATTTCTAAGCGGAAGATGCTTATGTCCCCCTGAATATCTTCCCACCATGAAGTTCTCTTCTTCCCCTACTTTTTAAAAGTAAAACAATTATTAACACCTGGCAGAAGTAGGAAGACAGCTTACAGCTTAGAAAAAGTTGGCCTAAAATAATGACTAATTTTCATACGTTGTCATCATGCTTATCTTTCTCTCTCTAAATTGTATGTTTCATCTCTGTGATCACAGATTGAGCTTCATACTTCATATCTGCCCGTGGCCTAATGTTCGTTTACAGAATGAACTCAATGAATATTGTTAAGTGAGTAGGATTTAATTTATATGATAAATAGATAACCTTAAGTTTAAAGCTGTGGACTTCACATGAGGACATTTACTTAATATTGTTAAACTGTAATTAATTTTTAATACTCTTTATGTACTCATAATAAAGAACAGGATATGTGGAGAAGGAAGGCAGTATCATTCCTGGTTCTTAGTCTTACCAACTTATTATCATGAGTAAATAACCTCTCTGTGGCTCAGTACCTTCCTCTGTAAAATGGGAACATAGTGATGTTCACTTCAGAGAACTGATTTGTAAAAGGGCTGGATGAGGTTATGATAATGTTTTGCAAAATGACATAGAAAGGTTAATTGCAAACTTCATTTGAATCTTCAATTGTTTGAGATAGGTCATGCTGTGAATCAACTATGAAGTGCAGAAACTGTCAAGATTAAATATTTCTTTCCAAAGAGCAGAGAGAAGGGGCTGCTTGTTTGTTTCTTTCTCTTTAGAAAGATGCCAGGATGGGCTCATTTTGGAGTTCTCCTCTCATTTGCTCCTTTTACTTTTCCTTTAATTTCTCCATTCATTAGCATACAGTACTGCAAAGCTTTATGGCATTTTTATTTTGTGGGAGATGAATCTGAATAAAGAATTACAGTTAAATCATTGCTAAGTTTGATGAATGAGCACCAAAGAACTCTTCAAGATGTCATTTTTTAAGTTTTTAAAAAAATGATTGGCTTTCAATGGTTGCCTCTAAGGAATTTTAATTTTGAATAATGCACAGACAAATATACACACACAAATCATTCAGTGTCCACCTCTAAGGGAAATAAAAGTGCCTATGAAGTGAAACTTTACCTTTCTACATCACCAGCTTCCTGTTAGAGCAGAGTTTTCTTTGTTCAAAGTCTAAGCATTGAATAATTTCTTTTTAGTAGTTAGTTTTAAGACTAGGGGAGTATACATTTAAAATGCTGAAACTCAGTTAAGGAATAATCTAATACTGTATTCCGCTGAAACTCAGTTGAGAAATTTCTTTCCAATGATGTATAAAGGAAAACCAACTGCAGTAATGAGGGAGATGATTTTGCTGATAATTATAACAAATATTTACTACCGACCTGCTATGAACCATGAACTGTGCTAAATGTTTTATACATACAACTTTATTTTGTGCTCCAACAACCTATTACATATAAATTGTTATTATTCCCATTTTCTAGATTAATAAATTGGTTTAGTGGGTCATATAGGTAAAACAACTCACTCAATGTCACAAGCTGTTATGTGGTGAAACTTGCATGATCAGTACAGGATCCTGGTCTTCCACTCATTGAGTGTTACTAGTCAAGATCTGTAAGTTCTTCTGGTCTTAGTTCCTCTAGCTGTGAAGTGAGAATGATTAGGACTAGTCATAGAATATTAGAGTACATGTGAAAAAGAAACATTGCCTATTTAAAGAGCATGAAAAACTTGGGTTTTAAAATTTTCTTGTGGATAACTTATTCCTATTCTTTTAGGTAACACTAACAAAGTTGATCTGAGAATTGGAGTGCCTGGGACAGAACCTTGTTGGTACCACCTGCTTACTGTATGACATTGGTCAAGTTATTAATCTTTTTGTTCCTCATTTGTAAAATATAGTTAATGGATGTGTGTGTAGATGTGTGTGTGCATGTGTGTGTATCCCAACTTACAACAGTTCAACTTTTCAACTTACAACTTTTCAATTTTATGATGGGTTTATCAGGATGTAACCCCATTGTAAGTTGAGGAACAACTGTGTATATATACATATTTATTTATTTGTGTGTGTGTGTGTGTGTCTGTCTGTCTGCCTGTCTGAGAACAGTACTGGCACAAAAGTGCTTATTACACTTCACTCATTATTATTAATATTACTATTATTGCATTTTTTCCCTTGAAGGCATACTTCAGATGTGAGCTCAGAAGAAGAAACTGGCAAGGACAGCAAAGAACAGGGGAAAACTCTAGCTTCCCTGATAGCATTCAAGGTGCTGTCGAAAGTGAGTTTTCCTCAAGCAGAGAGAGGCGCTGCCTCTTCTATGCTTTGTTTTTCCTACTTGCCTACTCTATTTACACCTTCCAAGTAAGGACCAATCAGCAAAACCCCAAGAGAGTCACTGTCATGAGGATGATTATGAAAGGCTGAGTCCTTGAAATGTTTATTATTTAGGTTTTTAAGAACAGATAATTAAAGGCCCATGAGCATCTAGTCTCTCCCAATTGTAAAAGTGGGGTCTTACAGAAATCCACACAGCATTTGGAGTTGTGCACTTGCTTCTAAAGGTTTTCTTAATAAATCACTGCCCTGGTGCACTCTGTGGGGTATTTCATGACCATGTGAAATCTCTTACTGTTTCAAATTTGCATTTTCCTGAGTTTGCATATTTTTGTTGCATCTGCTTTGTTACCAATGTACCACGTCACGTCCTTATACATTTGGACTGCATTTACTGCAGCTTGGAATGGTTTCTCAGAAACAGAACATTAAAATCTCGGGGTATGACACTGAGATGTGGAAAGAGCTTCCCTTGTAAGCTCTTCAGGCATGCTGAGAATTAGTCTAGAAAATGATTTTTTCCTCAACTTTCAAGGATAGCAACCTATATAGAATCTGATAATTATGTGTAAGAATTCATTAAAGAAACTATCTTGATTGCTAGAAATCCAATCTGGTAGTGAGCAGAGAGCTGCAGTGATTTGTTGCAGGAGAAGTACTATGGAAATATTTACTAAATACCTTCTGCATGCTGACCATTGAGTGAAACACTTTCATATCCCTTGTAACATGGGGCTTAGTCTAAGATAATACTTGAATGTAATTCTAACAAATGGATAACAGTGGAATTATCATTTTTCAGAGGAAACACCAGAGACTGTAAGAAACTAGGCCCAGAACAGTTAAGCGGGTCTACTCTGTTAAACAGGTCTACTCTGTTCAAGTGTTCTGGGCCTAGTTTCTCACAGTCTCTGGTGTTTCCTCTGTAAAATGATGATAATTCCTAATCTGCTACTATGCAACAAATCACCCCAAACTTTAGTGGCTTGAAACAACAAACATTTATTATCTCACTGATTCTGGCACATAGGAAGCACTGCATAAGTGATTGTTATTCTTGCTGATTATGTTCCTTTCATTGAAATTGTGTATCACTAAGTTGGGATGTGTATTAGATAGACTCATGGAAGGTAAAGTTATAGAACAATAATTCAGCCATGTTCATTATTTTAAGTGCTTTATGTATATGAAGTCAACTACATTTCACAAGCCCAATGATGTTGATATTAGTATTATCCCCCATTTTAGAGATAGAGAAATTTAGAGAGACATTAAGTCTTGCTCAAGGTTAGAAAACAATAAACAAAGCAGGAAGTCAAACCCAGGCAGTCTGGTTGCAGATATTGTGTTCTTAACCTCCATTTCTTACAGCCTCAGGGCTGGATTAGGAAAGAACCTGTGCACCATGCCTCGTATTTCTTTATCCAGAGAGTAACTCAGAGTAATTGAAGAATATATAATCAGAAAAAAATGGTTCTTACCACTCTGCAGAGCAAAGGTTTCAGAGATGGGAGAACATGAGACAGACTGGAATAACACGGTATTTTGAAACCAGCATGAAAGCTGTTCTAGCAGGAAGTTAAGCACCAAATTAGGAAGTGATGGAAAGAAATACTGAAGAATAACGTTATCTTATTGAAAGTTTGCTGGGTGCGGTGGCTCGTGCCTGTAATCCCAGCACTTTAGGAGGATCATGAGGTCAGAAGTTCAAGACCAGCCTGACCATACAAAAATTAGCTGGGCATGGTGGCTCACATCTGTAATCCCATGTACTCAGGAGGCTGAGGCAGGAGAATTGCTTGAACCCAGGAAGCGGAGGTCGCAGTGAGCCGAGATCACACTACTACCCTCCAGCCTGGGCAACAGAGCGAGGCTCCGCCTCAAAAAAAAAAAAAAAAGGAAAAATTTTAATTTTTCTTCTGTCAGATACCATTTACCGAAGTCCACCTTCCACTTCTTTCTTTGTATATATAGACATACCATTTCCTAGCTTCTCTTGAAATTAACTGTGGCCACGAGCTTTGGGCAGTGGAATGTGAATGGATGTGGTGTGGCTACTCCATGTGGGTTTCTCTGTGTCCTTTCCCCTTCTAGCTGACTGTGATGGCCCCCTCCAGACAGACAGTGATGCCACATGTTCAAGATGGCAGAATCACTATCAGCTTCAATTCCTGAATGACTGCAGAGCAAAATTTCTTACCTGCAACATATACTGTATTTGCAGTCTCCCTGGACTGTTAAATAATGATACATAAAAACATTTGTTGTGTTGAGCCATCCCAAGTTTGATCTATTTGTCATCACAATCTATCCTACTAATATATTTCTGATCCAAATAATGCTGGAATCATGAAATTATAGTCCAGAGATTTTTTTTTTTTTTTTTTTTTTTTGAGATAGAATCTTGCTGTCTCCCAGGCTGGGGTACACTGGCATAATGTCAGCTCAGTGCAACCTTCACCTCCTGGGCTCAGGTGATCCTCCCACCACAGCCTCCCTGAAAATCTGGGACCACAGGTATGTACCACCACACTTGGCTAGTTATTTTGTATTTTTTACAGAGATGGGGTTTTACCACATTGCCCAAGCTGGTTTGAAACTCCTTGACTTAAGGGATCTGCCCACCTTGGCCTCCCAAAATGCTGAAATTACACATGTGAGCCATAGTAATAGTTCCTAGCCATAGTCCAGAGATATTTAAAAAACTTTAGTGTGAGTTATTTTTCTTTGCTATAACTCTCATCCTTTTTGAAACCCTTTTCTGCCATATCGTGCTTTCTGGGAAGTCATTTTGGATAGAAATATCACAGGATGAAGAAATTAAAAAGAGACAGAATGCATTAAAGAAAAAGTAGCATTTTGTATTTCAGAAATTTACAAAAGGTGTCTGCCCCAGTGGGAACAGCATAGCAGGCGGTCATTTGTAACCCACTGAACACTGAGTTTCTAAAATTTGAGTATTTTTAACTTACTAAGGCCAACTTTACGGATGAAGTTAGCCCAGTGATTATCCCAAATATGTGAAATCCATATTTCAAACACAATAGCAGGAAATCAGAAATGGGTAAGTATATTTCTGACTGTCAAAGAGTACAAAGAGGGGCCCCTGAAGAGTGACACCACTGGAAAAACAGAAGAAAAAAAACTGTTCTTTTAAAGAGCAGTCAACCTCAAACTTACTATTAATGACTGTATTTCATTTCAGTCTACTCCAGTGGTTTTGTTTCTCGTAGACTGTAGAATGTAAGCCTTTTTGGACACTGACAGATTTTCCAGCATGAAAACTATCAGGGGATTAACTGACAAATCATGGGTATTTTTGACAAGATAGTAGATTAGCCCTAGGAGTTTTCTCCATCTGAGAAAAAAGATACGTGTCTCCTAAGGGTTACAAAGACTGTTGGCAGCTGACCTCAGGCTCCTGTCTTTCTTTACCACTTTACCTTTGCCCTTGTTTTTATTATTGTTAAGTTCTGGGATACATGTGCAAAACGTGTAGGTTTGTTACATAGGTATACATGTGCCATGGTGGTTTGCTGCACCCATCAACCCATCATCTAGGTTTTAAGCCCTGCATGCATTAGGTGTTTGTCCTAATGTTCTCCCTTCCCTTGGTCAGGCCCCAGTGTGTGAGTTCCCCTCCTTGTGTCCATGTGTTCTCATTGTTCAACTCCCACTTATGAGTGAGGACATGCAGTGTTTGGTTTTCTGTTCCTGTTCCTGTGTTAGTTTGCTGAGAATTATGGCTTCCAGTGTCATCCAAGTCCCTGCAAAGGACACGAACTCATTGTTTTTTATGGCTGCATAGTATTCCATGGTGTATATGTGCCACATTTTCTTTATCCAGTCCATCGTTGATTCGGCATTTGGGTTGGTTCCAAGTCTTTGCTATTGTAATTAGTGATGCAGTAAACATACATGTGCATGTGTCTTTGTAGTAGAATGATTTATAATCCTTTGGGTATGTACCCAGTAATGGGATTACTGGATAAAATAGTATTTCTGGTTCTAGATCCTTGAAGAATTGCCACACTGTGTTCCACAATGGTTGAACTAATTTACACTCTCACCAACTGTATAGAAGTTTTCCTGTTTCTCCACAGCCTCATTAGCATCTGTTTCCTGACCTCTTAATAATCACCATTCTAACTGGCATGAGGTGGTATCTCATTGTGATTTTGATTTGCATTTCTCTAATGACCAGTGATGATGAGCTTTTTTTCATATGTTTGTTGGCCATACATATGTCTTCTTTTGAGAAGTGTCTGTTTATATCCTTTGCCCGCTTTTTGAGTTTTTTTTTTTCTTGTAAATTTTTTTAAGTTCCTTGTAGATTCTGGATATTAGACCTTTTTCAGATGAGCAGATTGCAAAATGTTTCTCCCGATCTGTAGATTGCCCGTTCACTCTGATGTTAGTTTTTTTTCTGAGCAGAAGCTCTTTAGTTTAATTAGATCACATTTGTTAATTCTGGCTTTTGTTGCAATTGCTTTTGGTGTTTTAGTCATGAAATCTTTGCCCATGTCTGTGTCCTGAATGGTATTGTCTAGGTTTTCTTCTGGGATTTTTGTGGTTTTGGGCTTTATATTTAAGTCTTTAATTCATCTTGAGTTAATTTTTGTATAAGAAATAAGGAAGGGGTCAGTTTCAGTTTTCTGTATATGGCTAGCCAATTTTCCCAGCACCATTTATTAAATAGAAAGTCTGTTCCCTATTGCTTGTTTCTGTCAGGTTTGTCAAAGATCAGATGGTTGTAGATGTGTGGTGTAATTTCTGAGGTCTCTGTTCTGTTCCATTGGTCTATATATCTATTTTGTTACCAGTACCATGCTGTTTTGGCTACTGTAGCCTTGTAGTATAGTTTGAAGTCAGGTAGCATGATGCCTGCAGCTTTGTTCCTTTTACTTAGGATTGTCTTGGGCTCTTTTTTGGTTCCATATGAAATTTAAAGTAGTTTTTTCTAATCTGTGAAGAAAGTCAATGGTAACTTGATGGGAATAGCATTGAATTTATAAATTACTTTGCTCTGTCCCTGTTTATACATACATGACTGATATGGTTTGGCTGTGTGCCCACCCAAATCTCATCTTGAATTCCCACATGTTGTGGGAGAAACCCAGTGGGGGGGCAATTGAATCATGGAGGCAAGTCTTTCCCGTGCTGTTTTCATGATAGTGAATAAGTCTCATGAGATCTGATGGTTTTAAAAAGAAGGGTTCCCCTGCATAAGTTCTCTCTGTCTTCTGCCATCCATGTAAGATGTGACTTACTCTTTTTTGCCTTCTGCCATGATTGTGAGGCTTCCCCAACCACATGGAAATGTAAGTCCAATTAAACCTTTCTTTTGTAAATTGCCCAGTCTCAGGTATGTCTTTATCAGCAGTGTGAAAATAGACTAATACAGTAAATTGGTACTGGGAGTAGGGTGCTGCTAATCAGTTAACAGGCAGAGGTTGGAAGAGTTTAGAGAGCTCAAAATAAGACAGGAAAATGTAGGAAAGTTTGGAACTTCCTAGAAACTTGTTGAATGGCTTTGACAAAAATGCTGATAGTGATATGAACAATAAGGTTCAGGCTGAAATGATCTAAGATGGAGATGAGGAACTTCTTGGGAACTGGAGTAAAGGTGACTCTTGTTATGTTTTAGCAAAGAGACTAGCACCATTTTTCCCTCGCCCTAGAAATCTGTGGAACTTTGAACTTGAGAGAGATGATTTAGGGTATATGGTGGAAGAAATTTCTAAGCAGCAAAGCATTCAAGATGTGACTTGGGTGCTGTTAAAAGCATTCAGTTTTACAAGGGAACTAGAGCATAAAAGTTTGGAAAATTTGCAGCCTGACAATGTGATAGAAAAGAAAATCTTATTTTCTGAGAAGAAATTCAAGCTGGCTGCAGAAATTTGCATCAGTAACAAGGAGCCAAATGTTAATCTCCAAGACAATGGGGAAAATGTTTCCAGAGCACGTCAGAGGTCTTCATGGCAGCCCCTCGTATCACAGACCTGGAGGCCTTAGAGGAAAACGTGGTTTTGTGACCCAGAACCAGGTTACCCATGCTGTGTGCAGTCTAGGGACTTGGTGCCCTGCATTCCACCCATTCCAGACATGGCTGAAAGGGACCAATGTAGAGCTTGGCCTGTGGCTTCAGAGGGCGCAAGCCTCAAGACTTGGCAGCTTCCACTTGGTGTTGAGCCTGCCAGTACGCAGAAGTCAAGAATTTGGGTTTGGGAACCCCTGTGTAGGTTTCACCAGATGTATGGAAACATCTTTTGCCTGGTCCAAGCAAAAGTTTACTGCAGGGGAAGGGGTCTCATGGAGAACCTCTGCCAGGGCAGTGCAGAAGAGAAATGTGAGGTCGGAGCCCCCACACAGAGTTCCTACTGGGACACTGCCTATGGAGCTGTAAGAAGAGGGCCACCAGATTCCAATCCCCAGAATGGCAGATCCACTGACAGCTTGCACTGTGCACCTGGACAAGCTTCAGACACTCAACACAAGTCCATGAAAGCAGCTGGAAGGGTGAGTGTACCCTGCAAAGCCACAGGGGTGGAGACCAAGACCAAAGGAACCCACCTCTTGCATCACTGTGACCTGGATGTGAGACATGGAGTCAAATGACATCATTTTGGAACTTTAACATTTGACTCCCCTGCCGGATTTTGGACATGCATGGGGCCTGTAGCCCCTTTCCTTGGCCCATTTCTCCCATTTGGGATGGCTGTTTTTACACAATTCCTGTACCTACATTGTGTCTAGGAATTAATTAACCTGCTTTTGATTTTACAGGCTCATAGGTGAAAGGGACTTGCCTTGCCTGAGATGAGACTTTGGACTGTGGACTTTTGAGTTAATTCTGAAATTAATTAAGACTTTGGGGGACTGTTGGGAGGGCATGATTGGTTTTAAAATGTGAGGGACATGAGATTTGGGGAGGGGCAATGGGTGGAATGATATTATTTGGCTGTGTCCCCACCCAAATCTCATCTTGAATTCCGACATGTTGTGGGAGAGACCCAGTAGGTGGTCATTGAATCATGGGGGCAAGTCTTTCCCATGCTGTCCTTGTGATAGTGAATAAGTGTCATGAGATCTGATGGTTTTAAAAAGAGGAGTTCTCCTCCACAAATTCTCTCTTTTCCTGCTGCCATCCATGGAAGACGTGACTTGCTCCTCCTTGCCTCCCACCATGATTGTGAGGCTTCCCCAGCCAGGTAGAACTGTAAGTCCAGTTAAACTCCTTTCTTTTGTAAATTGCCCCGTCTCAGGTATGTCTTTATCAGCAGTATGAAAATGGACTAATACAATGACAAAGAGTAGTTAGAACACTGTTTATAAATGTGCCTATGTTAATCAACATAGGAGTTCACGATTTCCTGTTTTTCTGTGATTTCTCATGCACTAAAAATATATGAAGATAAAATATATAATTTTCATTCAAAATTAAGTGATTAACCTCATATTGCTTCCAAGGGCATTTATTGGCACCTACTATGTGTGAATACCTCCTATTTCACTTGCTTATGTAAAAGCTGATTAGTAAAGTGGTTATGTAACTTAATGTAGGTCTCACACTAGGAAATTATAGATTAACTTTCTAAACTGCTTTACTTCCAGCTTAGTTTCACATTCATGTGTTCAGTCAACAAGCACTTATGGAATCCTGATGTTGGGCCTGACTTTGTGATAGACACTGAAGATACAGACCTTGTCCCTGCCCTCATGGAGCTCACAGTTCAGGAGGAAAACCAGATTGAATCAAATAACCACACAAAAATTTCCTTATAAAATGGAATCAATGCTACAGGGAAAATAAACAGGGTGATTTGAGAGCATATAATAGGATTTTATCATATCTGGTGATTCAGAGTAATGTCCTCCTATAGAAGAGATGTGGGAACTGCCATGTGAAGTAGCGGCATTAATTAGCCAGGTGTGGCTGATGAAAGACCACCAGCTTATCCAGCAAGAGGTAGAATTGCTTTCCCCATGCATTAAGTCTGGACTGGCTTTGACTTTCAGTGTCCAGAAGATAAAGTGGAAGTTTCTGCCCTTGCTCGTTGGGACTTTGTTCTGAGACTGCCAAGTGAAAAAGTCTAGTCTAGTCTACTAAAGTATGAGAGGCTGGTAGAAAAGACAAAAACTGTTCCAGCTGAGTCTCCTGAGTCCAACCAGTTGACAGCCTGCAGCAACTGTGTGCAAGGCCATCTTAGATTATGCAGGCCCAGTACAGATGCCAAATACCTGTAGCTGTAAAAGTGATTTCAGGCAATAACAGAAGAACCATCCAGGGATCCCAGCCCAAATTGCTGGCCATAGAACCATGAGCTAATAAGGCAGCTGTGGTTATAAGATATTGACTTTGGGGTAGCATGTTACATGGCAGTCAGTTACTGATACCCTGAGAGAAGTATGGAAGGTGGGACTAAATTCTTAGAAGCAGTAAGATATATGCAAATGTTGTGAGGAGGGAAGAATAAACTTTTAGGGAACTAAAAGAAGGATGATGAGATAGAAGACTTCAGAGGGCTAGACAAGACCCAAGTCTAAAAGCAGTGTCTAAGAATCTGTCAAAAACCTCATCTTTTTGTTGTTGTTTGGAACAGAATCTTTCTCTATTGCCTAGGTTGCAGTAGTGCAGTGGCACAATCATAGCTCACTTCAGCCTTGACCTCCTGGGCTCAAGCAATCAGCCTCCTGAGTAGCTGGGACTACTACAGGTGTGCACCACCATGCCCAGCGAATTTTTTTATTTTTTGTAGAGACAGGGTCTTACCATGCTGCCCAGGCTGGTCTCAAACTTCTGGGCTCAAGCAGTCCTCCTGCATCAGCCTCTCAAACTGTTGGGATTATAGGCATGAGCTAGGATGCTTGGCTCTGAGCTCAATTTTATCTTTAAAAGAAAGAGAAAGTCATTGTAGAGATTTGGAGCTTGGAAGTGGCATGAATAGACTTGCGCATGTGCATATTTTGTTTTTTCATCAGATGTAAACTTATCGTGGAAGGGACCTACATTAAGCACATATAATTAGAAGCTCAGTAAATCCTATTTTACTCTTTGACCAATTAGATCATGAAGATACCCAGAAGGTAAAACTGAAACAGCTCAGGTGTCTGGGGGGGGGAAGTTCAAAAGTTGAAGACACTGTGAACCAGACACCATGACTGACCTCAGTTTGAAACTACGGGGGTAGTCTGTTTTACGGCTGAAAAAGTCACTCTTTCTACCAAAATTTGCCATTGAAAATTTGTCTTTGACTCATTTAACTTCTAATCAGCTGACCTTCTGCCTTTTTTGCATTTGAAGTAGGGTTTCTTTTACTAGGCCGGCTGGTAAACAGGGAGAAAACACAGGGAAAGTCAGATGAATCATTGAGTGGAGTTTCCGCCTCTAAACCTGTAAAGTATTAGTGAAAATTCCTAATGCTGAATCAATTACAACTGCAAGCTTAAAATCTGGGTAGAGTGCAACTGTTAAGGCTTTGGTCCTTGGCCTTAGTGGTTTGTAGGGTTTGAAAAGAAGCAAAGTTCTCTACTCCAGTTCTTGAATCCAGTTCATGAATCAAGGGAGATCCTTCGATGTCTGATGGCCGCTATTCTTAAACAATTTGAATGCAGCAAGGCATCACTGAAGATTTGAAGTCATACAGTCAAGTTTAAATCCATGCTATGTTATTTAAAACTTGCATGATCTTGTGCTAATTAATCAGTTTTTACTTCAGTTTCTGAAATGGTAAGGGGCACAGGGATAATACAGTCTGCTTACCATATGGGTGAAGATATGGGGGAAGATTAAATACAATGTGTTTACATGAAATGTAAATAGAAAGCTCTTCCACAGTAAGCTGTCCACTAAAGCTAATTTACTTTCCATTACTCTTCAATAATGGAAAGAGTAATTTTTCATTACTGAAGGATAGATGCTGATGGCATTTTTGTTTTGTATATTTTATATATGCTTGGATTTTATGTCGATCTTTGCTGCAAGTTTGCTTAATTTTAAATAGGAAAATTATCTTTCCCTGGCCTATATTTCAACCTTCTCTTTACTCCAGTTCAATGATTTCAACACTGACTGGACTTTGGAATGTAAACAAAAATATCAATGCCTATTTTCAATCTCAAAGATTCTAGTGCAATTGGTCTGACTTATGGGCTGGGTGTTGGGATTAATTTAATAAAATAATCTTTTGTAAATAATTTTTTGTACAAATCCATTGAAATACAGATAATTTTGGGAAGGATAGATATCCCTAGAACACATTGCTGATCTAGATTGAAAACCAGTGCTATTTTCACTACATTCTGCCCACAGAATGACATAATAAAACTTTTTTAAAAACCTTTTTAGTCAATATGGTAACTGAATAGGCTTCTGGCCACCTTATGGATAAAATGGCTTTGTTGCTTATTAAATGAGCACACTTAGGTATTGCCTATGGGAAACCATCCTTGAACCAAAGTATGCTCTGTGGTGACCAGGGAGTCGTGGAAAATAAAAATAGAAGTAATGCATTCAAATTACCAGGGGTGGTGATCCTCTGGTGTCTCATGTGTGTCATATTATCTCAAGTGATGTGACTTTTGTCACTTTATATGTTTAGGGTTCTCCATTTCACATAAAAACGAATTCTTCAATTAGGGTATGCTGCCACCAGGTGGCAATGAGGGCCTCATTGTGGTCACTATCTTTGAATAATAATTGTCCATTCATACATTCATTCATTCATGACAACTTAGAAAGGTTTATATGCCTTTTTACTTGCTGTCTCTTAAAATTCAAAATGTAAACTTTAGTACTGAAACTGAACTTCTATAGCTAATTACAGTTCTAATAATTATAAAGATTTTATACGCAGGGTGTGCAAGGATAGCTGCACATGTATGTGAAATTCTGCATGTCTACATGTATGAATGGTTTCAGAGAAATTAAAGTTGAAGATAAAAATACATATCTTTTTCACTATCCCTTATTAATTACTAGTCACAGCAAAACCATACATGCTTATTTCTATTCTTCTATAGCCAAATTTTGCTGTTAGTATCTTTATGAGATTGAGTATTATCGTATAATTTCAACCAACTTGATGGTTGTTAGTCTGAAATTATGAGATTGAATACTACTGTACTAATGAGTGCTATTGTACTATTGTCTTTATGAGATTGAATACTACTGTATAATTTCAGACCAACTTGATGTTAAAATTCAATCACAGGATTAGCAAACTCTCTAGCAATGTGTATTTCTAATTCAGGACTTATTAATATATTTGCTTTCCCATATCTTGTTGATGAAATGATTTCATCAACATTAGCTCCTAATAAGTTATCTTTTATTTCTTTCACATTGAAGAACTGAGAGGACAATAACATAGCTTTGTTTTATTACTGTGTTTGTCGAGTCCTCATGACCAATTTCTCCTCACCAGAAGAGAACAGGGAAACATCAGGATGATACAGTCATTAGCTATGTATGACTTGGAAGTTATACACAATGATTCTCCTCTATCAGATGAACATGACTTTAATATCATCTTAAGTTTTAACAGATTATCTTTAGCATAAAGGATTTAGTAAGAAGCAACTAAGAAGTTATTTTTAAAATATACTGTTCATGAAGAGAAATTGATAATGCCTTTGTACTTCCCCTATGCCTTTTTAAAGAAAAAGTCCCAGTAATTACCCCCCATCTTCCCTGTTGATATCACCCATGCCAGGAAACACTGTAGGGAGCCACAACAAATTAAATTTTATGTGATCAAAGAAAGCCCCCATCTCTGGGTTGAGCATGAGACATTTTCTCTGCCTCTGAGGTGACTGATTAAAATTCTGATCAACTGAGCCACTTTCTGCCAATTACTGCTTACAAAAACTAACCACACTCTCTCTTTTATAAATGTAAAACAAAAACGTGGAAGGGTCACTTAGCCCAAGGTATCTACACAGACCAAAGCTGATGTCTACACAGCCAAAATTAAGGAAACTTGGGCTCAGAGACATAGTGCTGCTGAGATACCATTTCTCTTTCTATCGTGAGCTTCCTTGTATCTTGGAAGAGTTTGCCACGACTTTAAAGAATCTATAAATCTCAGGAGTCTCTTTGGTTAGGCTGGCCCAGACATACTTCTTCTAAGATAACCTTTTTAAAGGCATTTTAATGCAAATTTTAAATCAAAGTTGATAGCATTATCAGACAGTAAATATTTATAGTTTTCATCTTCATGATTTTGACTCTTTGGGAAAGATCTTAAAGATCCATGAAAAATTTAAAAAAAGTATTATCAAACCTCATCTCTAAAAAACGTTGTGGTGGCCACTCAACATGTGTCTGTCCTTTCTTTTTCTACATTCATCTTCCAGTCAAATGACATGACTTAAGATGCCAAAAACGTTTATCATTTTCTGAAAGTATTATTTGGCTAGTTAATTCTCATATCTTTATCTTACCTTTCTTATGTTTCTGCCATGTTTTCTCAATGATTTGTGATCTTTTCTGAAGCTGGACTTCAGATCTTGATACTCTGCACCCTCATTCCTGATTCAAAGTTAGGTACTCTAAGCCTTCCACAAAGCTTCTGTTTATTCAGTTCATTCACGCATTCATTAATTTTTCTACTTCATTCATTTATTCATGCAGTAGATATTTATTGAGTACGTATTTTGTTTCACTCTTCTCTTTTTGTTGATACATAATAACTATGCATATTTATGAAGTTCATGTGATATTTTGATGTATGCATATAATATATAATGATCAAATAGGCATAACTAGGATATCCATCATCTCAAATGTTTATCATTTCTTTGTATGGAAAACATTCCAAATCTTCTCTTCTAGCTATTTTGAAATATACAATAAATTATTATTAACTATAATCACCCTATTAACTATTATTAAATATACAATAAATTATTGTTAACTATAATCACCCTATTATTAACTATAATTCAATAGGAATTATGCTATCGAACCCTAAAACTTATTCTTCCTAATAGTATTTTTGTATTCATCAATCAACTGCTTTATTGTCTCCTCTAACAGTTTTGGTAAGCACGATTTTACTTTCTACTTCACTTCCATGAGATCAGCTTTTTTAGTTCCCCTGTATAAGTGAGAACATACAACAGTTGTCTTGGTATGCCTGGCTTATTTCACTTAACATAATGTCTCCCAAGCTTACCCATGTAACTACAGGAGTTCAATCTTTTTTATGGCTGTATAATATTCCATTGCCAGGTACTTTTTTTGATACTGGTACAATAGAAGAGGCATTCTTGACCTCATGGAGTCCATGTTCTAGTGGATCAAGGAGCTAAAATATATAGGAAACCTAGATAGTAAGTGACAAGGGAGAAAATTAACAGCTCCAGGTCTATTTGGCAAGGTTAAGCTGTTTGCATGGAACCCTAGCTAGCAATAGCTGAATCAAGAATGGTTTCCTGCCCATGGCTAGTTCCTGCTGTATCTGGTGTCAAGCTCTGGAGGTTTTCCTTGATGACCTTCAAACTGGCCTGGCCAAAATTATTGGACTCCTCTCTTACTTCTTGTCCCAAATTTCATTTCTCCAAGACTAAAGTTTTGCCTTAAATGTTCACGGTTTACTTGAAAACGTGCTCTCTGATCTGTTCTTTCCAGGTCCCACTGCTAGAGACTGTTCCTTGTCTTTTCCCCCAATCCTGGCTAAAATACTACTTTAAGATAGAATCATCACCATAGTATTTCCATTTCTCTGTTTTTTTTCCAACAATTTATTTATATATGTTAAAATAGAAATAAACTACGTGCTGCATATGAGACATTTTTCTGAGAAATGGGGGATATAGAAGTAAATGATACTTTTGATCTAACATGATTTATCATGTTTCACATGATATTTCTTATGTGGCAGCTGCTCAATTCTCTTTTGTCCTATTTGTCAATATAAAATTGTTTTCAAAAACTTTAAATTTCTTGCCAGTTTGTCAAGGATTTCCTTTGGCTATAGATATTCTTTTATGTGTGTGGGGTGTATGTGTGTATGCATGTGGTATATGTGTGTGCATATGTGTGTGTATATGTGGTGTATGTGTGTGTGCACATATGTTTGTATGTATATGTGTGTGTGGGGTGTGTGTGTATGTGTGTTTGCATGTAAATGTGTGTGTGTGTGGTTTTTATGACCTTCTAGGATGCCAAGCACAGAATCATGTGAAAATAAGGGATTTTTGAATAAAAAGATATACATGCAAAATAAATTATTTCTGTAATAGTATACATTTTTGTGCTTAATGTTATGGACACTTTTGAAAATGGTAGCTAAATGAATGCTGAGTCACTTTATTTGCACCCCTAAGATGTTAGGAATTATGAAGAGTTGATGCATGTGCAAAGGTGCCTGCCATAGTTTGGAAGTTTGTCCCCCCAAACCTCATGTTGAAATTGGATCCTAATTTTGGAGATGGGGGTCTAATAAGAGGTGTTCAGGTTATGGGGGCAGATTCTTCATAAATAGATTAATGCCTTTCTTGGAGTGGGAGGATAAGTGAGTGAGTTCTCACTCTTATTAGTTTTCACATGAACTGGTTGTTAAAAAGAGCCTGGCACCTGTCCCCTCTCCCTTTGGCTTCCTCTCTCACTATGTGATCAGTTCACGCCAGATTTTTCTTGCCTTGTACTGAGTGGAAGCAGCCTGAGGCTGTCATCAGAAGCAGACGTTAATGCCAGGCTTCTTATAGTCTCTAGAACTGTGAGCCAAATACACATCTTTTCTTTATAAATTATTCAGCTTCAGGTATTCTTTACTCACAACACAAAATGATCCAAGACAGTACCTAAAAACTTCAGTTTGCCATTTGAGTCTTTCTATGAGATGACTAGATTCTTCTTGAGGACAGGATAGACAGACCTGGAAAGAAGCCATCTGGAATGAAAGCAGTATGAAACAAACACAATTTTCTTGGTTTAAGGCAACCTTATTTTAAGCCCCTGAATGTTACAACTTTATTATATTTCTGCAAATATCCAGAAGCTTATGTATTTATTATTCACTCAGGCTCTTGAGTTTCTGCTTTGAAGTGATCTTCAGAAATGCCCCATTCACTGCAGAGGTTCTGTTTCTCCTTGCTTTGTTCTGACTTTATGGCAGAACTAAGTTAATGAGTTAATTACTATGGATTGTCACTTGGGTTTGAAGAATCATCATTTCTAGGCATTGGTGCTCAGAGTGGTAAGTGGACCATCACAAATTAACATTATCTGGAAGCTTATCAGAGATTTAGAAACTTAGGCCCTACCCAAGACCTACTGAATCAGAATATAATTTAACAAGATTCCCAGATGCAGTATAGTTTGAGAAGGACGGAGAGTCTAGACGAATGGTAGATGCAAGGCAATGGGAAGGCCCATGCTTAGGATTGCGGGGGAGGTACAGGTTCCTACATCTCTTCTCACCTAGATCCTCAAGAGCAGAACTTACTGACAATGTGGGTTGATTTTGGGATACTGACTACAGACCTGGGACTATGGTGATGCAAGTGAAGCTCACAGGATGCAACATTTCCAGGAGCACCCACTCTCAGATGCTGACCCTGCAGGTGTCACGAATCAGAGAAACCATGCCCCCCTAAAGTTTACACCTGAGGGGCCATTCTCACCTCACCCTAGTCTTGCCCTGTGGCATGCTCAGTTTGACTATTAAATGGGAGCAACAGTTGTTGAAACATTACCTACTTGTGGGAATCTCTCTTCCCTCCTTCCACTCTTTATGACAAAAGCCCCTCTAGAAGTCTCTCTCTTTCTCTCTCTCTGTGTGTTCTCTCTCTCTCTCTCTCTCTCTGTGTGTGTGTGTGTGTGTGTGTGTGTGTGTGTGTTTCTACTCTTTTGCAACTCTCTTCTGTGGTTTGGTGAGAAAATTGAGAATTGGAGAGCCCCTCTAGTCTATTAGTCGGACTGTTTATGTTCAGTTTACTAAGATTTCAGAGCATCAGTCTAGCTCAGAGAAATCCAGACCTCTGTTTATCTTTCCTTCTTCATCTTCGTGCATGCATTTTCCCAGATAACCTCATAGAGGGGTTGTTGAGAAATGGGGTAGGATTCTGACACTCCTGCAATCCCAGTTTCTTACTAGAGAGTCCCACATTTAGAGATATTTGGGGTTTCTCTGGCTATTTACGTGTTACTTTATTTTCCATATAGTTAATGCTCCCTGGGGCATGGTTTCCATAGTAGAAAACTCTTGAGAGGAGGACAGTTGAGGAGCTGGGTCATCACAATATCACCAGGGCTGGGGTAGGCTCCTGCAACTTTTAAGTCTTGACTTTCCTCCTCCATAAAGTGAGAATGACACTAATTCCTACTCTGTAGTATGAATGAGAAAATTACATTAACAAATTCATGTATTTCAAAAATATTATGCAAATATTATTAACCTCTTGATTGAGTTTTAAGAAGCAATATTTTTTGAATCAAAAAAGCTCAGAAATCTTGAGTGCCATCTCAAAGCCCCACATTCTGTAGGTCCTGGAGTAAGGCTTGATCTGGAGTGCCCAATCTGATTTCTTTCCTTTCCATCACACTGCCTCTCAGATAGGTAGCACAGAAAATTCATTGCTTATGTTCTCTTAAATTTGAATGGCATCTCCTCCACCCTCCATTTGCTTTTTCTCTTTATATCAAGACATCTTTTCAGATTCAGTCCCTTGGAACCTAGTGTCTTAAGTAAAATTATTATTGATCGGCTTCTTGCAGAGTAGGAAGGGAGGCAGCAGCTGAAGTAAAGCAGGCTCTTCCTATTTGCATTTCAGGTGGGTCAGCAAAATGTGGCACTGCAGTTGTGCCTGCATTGGAATAAAACATGTTGGAAGGCACAGTGCCTCTCTAGACAATTTGGATCCACATTCAGTTCAGGCCAAGAAACTCTCCGTGGATTAACAATACCCTTGACCACCCACCTAAAAACTTCCCTGAGATAACAAAAACCCACCTTAGAAATGGCTCATGTACATTACAGACACTACCCTTCCCAGTCTCTGCACTGCTCAGCTTCTCCAGCTACATGGCAGCCCTTGACATTCCAATGGAGACTGCTTCCTACCTGTTTCAACTGTTAATCCTCAACAGAGGCCAGAGAAAGTTCATAGCCTGTAATGCCCTAGGATAAAGCATCAAGTGCTCACTACTACAGGCCCAACTTGTGCCCCACTTCAGACTTCCAGGATTTTTCCTCAACCTGGTGTCTATCCTCCAGCCAAGAATCTGATCTTGGGCCTCTGAAATGGAATATTGACTTGTTCTTCCCAAATAACCTTCATAGGTAGTAGATCACGCTACCTCACATTTCTAGACCCTTTCACTACATGTTTTTGGATCCTTATCTCATACTCAATTAGCTACCCTAATTGTTTGTTCACTCTTCTATTAATATTTTCAGTGTCTTTTATCAGCCAGACTCTGCCATGCATTAGAGACTAATAGAGAATAACACTGGTCTTATGAAGCTGTACTTTCTTAAAATTGACAGATATTCATTTAACGACAACAAATATTTATTAAGCACCCCCTATGTAACAGGGATTATTCTTAAAATGAAGGATACAGTAGAGAATGAGCAGATACAGTCCCTGACTTCTACAGCTTACATCATACTGGGGTAGGTTGGGGAGGTATATAACAGATACAAAATAATAATGTGCCAGTTGGTAGGATATGATAAGGAGAAAACTAAAGTAGAAACATGGGAAAAGGAGCAATGAGTAGTTCTATTTTAGGTCCCCACCTAAAAACATCCCTGATGAGGGGATGTTTTCTTTGATAAATTGACATTTGAACTGAGACTTGAACGAAACTAGAAAGACAGTCATGTAGATAGCTGGGAACAGGATATTCTGAGAAGGAACAGCAAAGATATAAGCGTGAAGGTAGGAATATGTTCAAAGTTTTTTGAAGAGCAGGAATGGAAGCAGCGGGTTGGAGTGGAGAGAAAAAGGGAGGTGAGATCAGATAAGGTATGGGAGCAGGGAGCAGTAGGCAGCTTTGAGTATAACCCCATGTGCCCTGGTGAAGACTTTAGATTTTACTCTCAGTGAGATGATAATGTACCAGAAAGTTCTGGGCAGTGGAGTCATGTGGTCTGACTTAGGTGTTAAAATTTTTTTTTCTCTAGAATATGGAGACTAGACTGTATGAGGCCAGGAGTAAGCAGCAATATCATTAGCAAGGACTCTGTGATGATTTTTGATGTCAGAAGTAGGTGGTTTGGACCAGGCTGCTGACAGCAATGTTGGTTATGTTATTTTGAAGGTTAAGCAGTAACATGTACAGAAAGATCAAATTCTGAGTGTAAGAGGAAGAGAGAATTGAAAGATGACTCCAAAGCTTTCATATGAACCTCAGAATGAATGAGGTTATCTTTTACTGACATGAATCAAAGAATTTCTCAATGGAGGATGAAAGTACAAATCTGGATTAGTGCTAATGTTAAAAGATGCTAGACCCTGTCACTTTCCAATCTCATATCCTCCACTGTCCCTTTTGTTTTCTGCTCTCTTGCTAGCCATGTCCCTTCTCACCACAAAGACTTTACACAAGATGCTTCTTGTGATTTGGATGTTATCTAAGAATGATGAAAAGCAGGCATTAAACAATGCAGTGAGGTAAATAGATCTACGCTTTGGAATCTTACTTTGTCTGTAGGTTAGATAATAGATTGGGGAGGACTAGTGTAAACAAAGGGGAACTAGTTTGGAAATGACTATAGAGATCAGGAATGAGAAGGCAGTGGCTTGGACCAGGGTGATATCACATTAGATAGGCTGACTATCGCAGGGCCATTCTGGAAGCACTAATTTCTATGATCTTCCTAAGTACCTAGTTGTCATGTAGGCATGGCTGTAGTTGGTAAATCAGAAAAGGCTAAATTGTGTTGTGGTAGGAGAAAGACAGGAGGCAACAGCAGGTATAGTTTAAGTAGAGGAAGTTAAATGTGGTTTTCTGGGGTGGGGCCCTCAGGAAGCTGTGAGCTATTTCCAGGAAGAGCTGATACATTTCTTTGATGTCCTAGTGGTTTTATATTTTTCTGCCTGAAGTTCACCACTTTCTACCCATGTACTCCTCTCCTGTTTCCATAACCCTCCCCCTTTCAGGACCACTTGAAACACTTCATTTCTGCCCAATTTCTGGATGTTCTTTCCTATACTCTATTAGACCTCAAAAAGGAGGTATTATTGCGTAATGGTTAAGAGGCCTTGCTTTTGAGTTGGACTGGCTTAGATTTGAAACTTAGTTCTATTACCTACTAACTTCGAGGCCTTGGGCTGATTATTTAATTTCTTCGTACCCAATTTTTCATGCCTGTAAACAGGTAGAAACTATAATAACATCTATTTTATAGGTTGGTTATCATGATTAAAAATTATGCCAGGGGACTTATTATTTCTGGTATGACAGAAGAAGCTTGACAGTCCCCACTCCATCCTAAAAATAAGTAAAAATCTGAAGAAATGAAAAAATCAATACCTTTTCTCAGATACATAAAAGAAGGAAGGTCACAAGGCAAATTGCTGCCCCCAGAATTGGAGAGACAGATAGGCAGATAAAGAGAATCACAACTTAACTGGATTAGAAACCTGTGAGCTGAAACATCCATTGGAACCAGTGACAGGATAGGAAAACCTGAACTATAAATTGACTTATTTCTGGAGACTCAGTGTGAACAAGTCTGAGAGATAAAAATGCCCAGAGAGCCCAGAAATAGGGGGTACCATGCTTTTATGAGTTTTACCTCTGGGAGCTCTAACACATTCTCACATTGAATATCTGAGAAAAATTTCCTCATGCTTTGGCAAGAGGAGAGAAAAAGGAAGCATTTTGAAATAGAGCAATACATTTTTTTTTAACAGGATCTGCCCTCAGGAGAAACTATCTAACCAGAGCCTAACCTGCTAGGGTTTTTATCAGAGCCTGACTGACCTGAGGAAAAGAAATATTCAATTCCAGCAAGCTCCAGCCTTCCACATGGAGGAAGAGAAATACCCAACTCCAGCCTACTTCAGCTATCCAGTCCACTTCCATCTTACCTAAAGTGGGGTGGAAGAAACCTGAGAGGAAGGCATGACATTCAGTCCAGAGACACAGACACATCAGAGTTCAGTATCTCTAATGAATTTGATGCAAAATCCTCAGTAAAGTACTAGTAAATTAAATCCAACAATGTATGAAAATTATTATATGCCATGACTAATTGGAATTTATCTCAGGTACACAAGCCATGTTGAACATCTGAAAATCAATTCATGTGATCCATCACATTAACAGACTCAAGAAAAAGAAAACACATTATCATATCTGTAGATATAGAAAAAATTCTTTAACAAAATATGACACCTATTCACAATGAAAATGCTCAGTAAATTAGAAATAAAAGGTAATTTCCTCAACTTGATAAGAAATATCTCTAAAAACCTACAACTAAAATCATACTTAATGGTGAAAAACTAAAAGCCTTCCAAGTAAGAGTAAGAACAAGGCAAGGATTTATGCTCTCACCAATCTTTTTCAACTTCATATTGGAAGTCCTAGCTAGTGCAAGAAGAAAAAAAAAGTTATATTAATAAGAAAAAAAAGTTTTGTTTGCAGATGACATGATTATCTGTAGAAATTTCAAAATAATCAACCACAAAAAATCCTGAAACTAGTAAATAATTACAGCAAAATTTCCGAATATGAGATTTATATACAAAGGCCAATTACTTTCATACATACAAGCAAAGAACAAAAGGGATTTGAAGTTAAAAATAAAACTATTTACATTAGTACCCCCAAAGTGAAATATGTATAAACCTAACAAAATATGTACAAGATACACACACACACACACACACACACACACACACACACACACACACATATATATGAAAAACCACAAAACTCTAATGAAAGAAATCAAAGAAGAACTAAATAAATGGAGAGACATTCCATGTTCATGGATAAGAAAAGTCAATATTGTCGAGATATCAGTTCTTCTCAACTTGATCTATAGATGAAATGCTATCCCAATCAAAATCTCAAAAAAATTATTCTGTAGATATCCACAAACTAATGCTAAAGTTTATATGGAATGGCAAAATACACAGAGAAGAGCCATATTGAAGAAGAATGAAATTGCATGACTATTACTACTGAACTTCAAAACTTACTATAAAGCTGCAATAATCAAGACAGCATGGTATTATTAAAAGAATAGGCAGATAGATGAAACAGAATAGAGGGCCTAAAAATAGACCTATATAAATATAGTCAACTGGTAATCAACAAGTGAGCAAAGGCAGTACAATGGAGCAAAGACAGTCTTTTCAACAAATGGTGCTGAACAACTAACATTCACATGCAAAAAACTCAATCTAGACATAGACCTTATACCCTTCACAAAAATAACTCAAATGCAACATAAATTAAATTAAAATATAAAAGTATAAATGCCTAGAAGATAACATAAAGAAAAATTAGATGACCTTGGGTATAGCGATAATTTTTTTATATGCAACACCAAAGGTACAAACTGTGAAATAATAAGCTGGACTTCATTAACATTAACAATGTCTGCTCCGTGAAAGGCAATATCAAGGGAAGTTGCAGAAAAGCCAGACTGGAAGAAAATATTTGCAAAAGACATATCTGACAAAGAACTATTATTCACAATATACAAAGAATTCAACAATAAGACAACCAACAATCCTACTCATAAATGGACCCGCAACTTTAATAGACACTGCACCAAAGAAGATATAAGATAGCAAATGAGCATGTGAAATGATGCACCATATCATATGTCATCAGATAAATGCAAATTAAAACAACAATTACCACTACATACCTATTAGAATGGCCAAAATGCAGAACGCTGACAACACCAATGCCAGCAAGGATGTGGAGCATCAGGAAGCCTCATTTGTTGCTGGTGGGGATAAAAAATGGTACAGCCACTTTAGAGGACAGTTTGGCAGTGTCTTATAAAACTAAATATACACTTGCTGTACAATCCACCAATCATGCTCCTTGGTATTTACCCAAAGGAGTTGAAAAGTTATGTGCACACAGAAACTTGCACATGAATGTTTATAGCAGTTTTAGCCATAATTGCCAAAACTTGAAAGCAACCAAAGTGTCCTTTAGTAAGTGAATGGATAAATAAATTGTGGTATGGTGGACAATGGAATACTATTCAGCACTAAAAGGAAATGAGCTATAAAGCCTCATGAAAAAGGATGGAGGAACCTTAAATGCATATTACTAAGTGAAAGTAGCCAATCTGAATAGGAAAAGGCTATGTACTGTATGATTCCAACTATGTTACAGTCTTAAAAAGGCAAAACCATAGAGATAGTAAAAAAGATTAGGGATTGCTAGTGGTTGGTGAGAGAGAGGGATAAATAGGTGGAAAACAGAGGATTTTCATGACAGTGAAACTATTCTTGTATGATACTGTAATGGTGGATATGCATCATTATACATTTGTCCAAACTCACAGAATGTACAACAAGAAAAGTGAACCCTAACATAAACAGTAGACTTTGGGTGATAATGATGTGTCAATATAGATGCATCAACGGTAACCAATGCACCACTCTGGTAGGGGATGTTGAGAATGGGGGAGGCTATGCATGAATGGAGGCAGGGAGTATTTTGGAATACTGTAATTTCTGATCAATTTTGCTGTGAATGTAAAACTGCTCTAAAAATAAGTTTATTTTTTAAAAACTACATGATACTCACTGTTAAAAAAAGAGATAATGTCTACTAAGTACATGATACAAGGCCTGGAAAATAATAATAGCTGACATTATGAAATACTTAATTTGTATCAAGCAGTAAAGAGCTTCATGTACATTAACGTGTTTTATCTTCCAAAGTATACTATTATTCCCATTTAATAGATGAGGAAACTGAAGTACAGAGTGCTTTAGTAGCTCACAGAAAAAGACAAGGCTATTTAGTGTTAGAGCCAGGGTTTGAACTGAAGCAGCCGCTCTCAGTGAGCAGACTGTACAGCCTCTCTTGAGTAGTAAGCACTTAACAAAGGTGGCTATCAGTATCCTCAGTGGGGGATTTTAAAAAATGGACATTCTAGGATCTCAGTTAGGGGGAGATTCTCGTTACCTGATTCTACACCCTTCTTCCATTGTCTTTTTAAAAAAATTATTGCTGAGACTCTTTAAAATAAATGAATCTACTTTCTTAGAAACCTAAGGGGAGGGCCAGGCACGGTGGTTCACACCAGCATTTTGGGAGGCCGAGGCAGGCAGATCACTTGAGGTCAGAAGTTTGAGACTAGCCTGGCCAATATGGCAAAACTCTGTCTCTATCAAAAATACAAAAATTAGTGGGGCATGGTGGTTCATGCTGATAGTCCTAGTTGCTCTGGATGCTGAGGCAGGAGAATCTCTTGAGGAGGGTGCAATGAGCCAAGATCATGCCATTGCACTCCACCCTGGGTGACAGAGTGAGACTCCATCTCAAAAAAAAAAAAAAGAAAAGAAAAAGAAACCTAAGGAGAAATAATAGGTGTTCAAATGTTAAATGAGTAAATGAATGATTGGATTGCTTGCATTCACTGCAGACCCTTAGGAAATGTTTGTTGAGCAAATGAGTATCAGGATTAGGAATGTTTAATAGGATCAGGGAAGCCCCCAGTGAAACCTTGTTTAAAAATAGAAGGGACGAGTGTAGTGTTGGTTGTGTTGAGTACGGTAGCAGAGTTGAGTGCTGCTGTTTTATCATTTCTGTAGCAGAGCAATGCCTCTGCCAAGCTTTCCAGCCTTTTTACAGGTAACATTTTGTGGCTAAAACATAGAATACACAAGTCTTAATATTTCCACATTTAAGTGTCATAGGCTATGAGCCCCTAGCATGATGAGAGGCAGTGTGCGTGGTGGTTTAGCATATAGGAGCTTAAATCAAACTGCCTGATGTTGGAATTCTGATTCCACTAGTTTCAGGCTTTGTGGTCTTGGGCAAGTATTTGAACCTTCTGGCGCCTCTATTTCCACATCTATAAAATGTAGATCAAAATACGACCTATGCCATTTGACTGATAGGATAATTGAATGAAATAATACATACAAAGGGTCCAGCAGAGAGGCAATAAATATTGGTTGTGACAACAGAGTGCCAGTTGTGGGCCATGACAGGTGACCACTTGTGCTAATGTTAAAGTAGAATAACTCAAGAAAAGCACCAGACTTTTAGGTCTCTGTGTAGCTAAATCATCTGGCCTGGAAATATAATGACAATTTCCTGAGTTTGCTAATTACTTCCAAGCCAGTTAAACACCTCTTCTCTATATGTCTCAAAGCATTTAATGAAAAAGTCCATCTAATTCTATTGCATTCTGTATTTCATTTCATAATTTTGATACAATAATCTGTTTTGTGTCCTGGTCTGTTGTGGTCCATTTCATTTGATTTTATTCTGTTTGCATTCCTATAGTATATTCCACACTATTTCATATTTCATTGCCTTCCGTTCTACCCAATTCCACATCTCCCCAGCCACATCAGCCTGAGAGTAATAAACTGGTAGCAATTGACACATTTCTTTCACTCTATCCCCACCTATTTTCTGTGAATATATTCCCCTTAAATTTTTCCTGAATAACTCTAGGTGTCCTGGAAGATCATGGCCTAAACTAATAATCTGGTCTTTTTGGTGATCTGCAACCTATCTCTCTCCTGTACCCACTTGCTGTGGAGGATCCTCTGGCGTGAGCCAATTATACCAGTGGCAACTGGTTGGGATAGTGCAAGCACTAAGGCTTAGACTTTCTAAATGGAGCAACAAGGCTCCTCCACTAATGCTGCCTCTTACAAATGGAAACAGTTATAGTTTTTTCTTCCTAGTTGTCTCCTTTTCTGGGTAGTAAGGTCTCCAGTTGCATTCAGAAATTAGATCATTACGACAAATATATACTGGTACTCTTTGGAGGTCTGTTCAGGCAACTGACTCAGTGACTACAGATTTCACTCACTTGATAACATCAGGACTGAACAGAGGGTGGGTCTTGTAACCAGCTAGGGTTTTCAGCACCAAAAAGATGGGGCATTGGGGGGCATATTTGTATTGCTCAACAGTGACACCTGTTGACCCAGATAGAAACATTTTTTTTCAAGTGGGGTGGGGGAAGGCTTTAGGACTAAACAAACATAAATAGCAAGATTGTGAACTGATAACAGAGCAAATAACATATTTGAAAGCCATCTGCTCCCATCTGAGTTGGTTTCCGTGATGCCAGAGTTGAGTTAACTTTAGCCAGGATACAATAAAATGTTAGCAGAATTGATGAGTACAAGGTTTTGCAGGATATTTAATGAACATTTGGAGACAAGCAATGTAATCTGGTCAGTTGAGGGAAAGTGAGGCCCATACATACATACATGCACTGTATGAGCTATTATAGAATGGTGGAGCCTAGACCAGGAATCAATTTGTTGAATCAAAATCTAAAAGACTTCTCACTTCAGAGTAATGATTCTTATTTGTCTCTTTTGCTTATGAAAATGAAATCATATCTCTATGCCTGCTGCCTCTCTCCCTCCCTCCCTTTCTTTCATTTTTCCTTCCTTCCTTCCTTTCTTTCTTCTACAAAAACATACAAAATAGGTTTGTTAACACCATGAGTCAGGCACTGGACCGGACGTTGATGATGAGCATGACTTGACAATGAGATTCATCAAATTTCAGAGAGCTATTCCTGCCCATTATTTGGTATAATCCCTGATACACCTGAGCCCTATAGTGTAGGCTGTGATATCTCAGAAATGACAAAGATGGTATCTGGATGAGGGAATGGTAGGTCAGTGAAACCTTCACTGAGGACAGGGTTTTTGAGTTAGGTCTTAAAAGAACAGAAGTTTCACAGCAGAAGTAAACTCATTGGCATGGAGGGAAATGATGGAAACGAGGGTTTGGAGAATGGTTAAGTCTTGTGTGCAAAAACCTCTTATCATGTAATTCTTTCGAAGATCGCATGGGGGCAGTAAAAAGAGCGTAGGCTTTTGAAGAAGTCAGACCTAACTAAAATCCCACTCAGTAGCTATGTAGCTATGACAAGTTAGTAGAATTTTATGGGCCTGTTTCTCTGTCTATCATGTAGAATTAATACCTACTTCCAAAAACTGGCATGAGGTAGTGGTAAGGACATTAATACTGAGCCTACAACATGAAAACAACTGGAGAAGTGGTGTTATCCACATTCCATAGATCTGAGTCCTGTTCTTCAGTCTCCAAGAGGCACATTGGTTTGTCACAGAGTAAATGTCTGCAGGAAAGACGATGTCATGCAATTAGTAGGCTGCCTCAGGCTTATGAACTTTCATGTAAATGTATTATGTGCGTGCACACACACACACTCACTCACTCACACACACCCCCCCCCATAACATGACCTGAAAGCAGAAAATCTTCCTGTGGAATGTCACAGAAATAGATCTGCAAACAGGAGACCCTTTTCATAAAAGTTTCCAGAGATACCCCAATTGGTACATTCTACAACACTGGATCACACCAACATTTCCATCTCTCTTTTGGCCTCTCCTTGCCAAACTGTGGCAGCAAACCTTTTGCCACCTCCATTTTAAATTTAGATTTTGACATCATCTCCTGGCCTAAACGTGGGTCATGGTGGAGGGCCAAGTTCACATGGCTGTTTTCTCCAACTTCAGCTTTCCTCTCATCTGTGCTCTCCTGACAGTTTTCATTCACTCCTTACAGAGTGCTTACCACCTACCCTGCTTTTTTTTCCCTCAATTCATGGAAATGAATCAGATCTGTGATGGCGTCATTCAAAAGAGAAAGCTAATTAAAAAGGTCCCCTTTCCTTCCTCTTACAGACCTTGCCATCGTTTCCCCTTTTGGAGACACAAGCCAGGAAGGAAGCTCTTCAGTTCAGCTGTGAATAGAGAAACGCTGGCTGAGGTTTAGGGGACACTGGGTGATCATTCCCAGTGAAATTTTTAGAACCCTGGGGACATGCTGCTTTGTCTTTTCCAAGGTCAGGATAAACAGAATAACTTCAGGCTCCTCTACCCAGAAAGAACATGTGGTGTAAACATTAAGTACAGAATAAATATGATTAAGCTGGTACATGGAGAAAGATGTTTTCTAGGAGATGCTTATCCAGGGATGAGAGCTTTAATAAGTATTGATATTTACATGATTCTTACTGTGTGTCAGGAACTGTTCTAAGTGTTTTACATATGTCAATTCATATGATAGTCACAACCACTGAAAGGGGTATTCTTATTACTTTCATTTTACAGATAGGGAAACTGAGGTATAGAGAAGTCAAGTGACTTGCCCAAGATTATTAAACTTCTTAATGTCAATGCTAGAATTTGAACCCAGATCATATGTTTCCAAAGTTCATGCTCACAATCACTGCATCACAGATACACCGTTTTGTCTTTGCATTCTTAAGTGGTCATAACTTAATCTGAAACGCTTTGTGAGCACAGGAAGCAAACTGTCCCCTTATTATATGGACCAGCATAGTGATAATACAAAAATGTGTTGCTATTGATTTACTTGCTAATATCTTCTGAGGCAATCTTGAACAATAATATACATATGTAGCCTCTATTTTTCTAGCTGGAAGTTCTAAAAATCCCTGGGCTTAATATTGAATGGCAACAATTGGCTGGAGTTGAGTTGCTGCCACTCTCTTTTAACTGAGACATGTTCCCTCTGCTTTGCTACAGGCCCCACCACTCCCTATTGCCACTCCAACACCAGGTCATTTGGCATCTTATTTGGCTCATTTTGTTCACGTGTGTTCCACACCTGCTAACATAACCCTAAAAGTATTTGAGTTTGTGGCTCCTGCTCTTTTAACAGAACACTTTTCTCCAATTCCAAGGTCAATATATACCATATTGACTTCAGGCAAAATTTTGTAGTGTGATCAAGCTCAGTTTTTCTCCTTAAAAACTGAGTAGTTAAAAATAACACTTTGTAGTAGCCTCATCTAAGGACTGGGAAGAATTAATGCCTGTCATTTCTAGAGTTGTTGTAAGGGTCAATTGACAGCACCTGTGAACACACCCAAGCAATCTCAGGGTTTAAGGCAATGCTGGGGTTTAGAAAGCACTTTGCATTTTAAAGCCACTTTTATTTATAAAGTCTCATTGACTGCTCTGAAAAACAAGCAAAGTGGACAATAAAGGCTTTATACTCTCTCCAACTATACCTCCCATTGTATAGATTTGGAAGCTGGGGTCCAAATATGTCAAAGGACTTGTCTAACATGGTCCATTAATGTAAGTACAGAAATGGAATGAGACCCAAATCTGCTTCATGAAGGGAGATTCTTCTAAGATACTGTGAAGCTTCTTTGCAAGTATTTCTATCTTCAGACTCCAAGGTCCCAATTTGAATCATAATTCAATACAGGACTTTCATAATCTTAAAAGCAACCTGACAGTCACTACAGAGGACTGTGAAAAATACTAGCACAGAGCCACATACTCTGGGCTTCACACTAGATTCTGCCACTCACTTCCTTTGTGGCCTTGGGCCAGTGATTCAATCCATTAAACCTCAGTTTCTTCACTTATACATTAGGGATAATGTCACCTGTTCAGACTACCTTACAAATTTGCTGTGAGACTCCATTAAGATGATGTCAGTGAAAGCAAGATGTCAACATCCATTAATATCAGTATGTTGTATGTCTCTTAGTCTCCTGACTAAACACTGAGCTTCTGGAGGGTGTGTTGTAGACTGTCCTCTCTATTCTGCGTGCTTTTGTACTTCTTACATTAGAATGTGTGAAATGTCTAAAGAGTGAGGCCTTAGACATTAGGTGGTTCCAGCCAGGGAAGCAGGAGATGCAGCCATGAAATGATTCTTTTTTGGGGATTTCTATAAAAAAATGAGGAATGATGTTCGACTTGAGGGCTGTTTGCTGTTTACCTGATACCATAGGGTATCAGTCTATGAGATTCCAAGGCGTTCTCGATCACTGGTCTGCAGTTTGCACTGTCAAAATGCAAAAATTAGTGTTAGGGTAAAGAAACATTGGACTTTAAGTCAGAAGATGCAGCTTTAAATTTTGACTCAGTTCTTTAGAAACAGTGTGTCCTTAGGTAAATTACTTGACTTCTCTGGACCTCAACTGGGCTGTCATGATTACAGGCGTTCTTAGACATAGTAAGCATTTATGTTGGTTCTCTTCATTCTTATATGCTTTATTACAACTCATGAATTTCCCCTGGAAACTTGTACCAGGTTTGTATTGTCTTTGTCTTTTTCTTAATTTTTGTCTTTCCTTCTCTTTCTTCCTGTTTTTAAATCCACTTGTGAGCCAAGTTGGCTCTTCTTTATTTTATCCCAAGTCCCCAAACCCCCTACCCAAGTCGAGAGAGTTTCTTCTCCTCAGGCTGAAAATACTCAGTGAGTAAACCCAAGCTTTTTAAATGCAAGACAGTCAGATCCACTTAATGTTATTTGGTTTCTGCCTTGGAGTTATTGTCGCAAGAAGTATTTGAATGAGGTTTGCTGTGTTTTGTTGTTGTTGTTGTTTTTTTTGTTTGGCTTTTTTTGTTTTATTTTTTTTACGGAGTCGTAAACTGAATCCCAGAAAAATTCTGGTCAAACTAAATGCATGATTCACTGAAGAATGGGGGCAAAAAAAAAAAAAAAAAACTGGCTGCTTGTTCTCTCTTTCTAGTTAATGAATCGAATTGATACAGGAACTTCATCGTGTTCTCAGGGAAATCCTGTTGGCTGGGGCTCACTTTTCTGCACCGCTAAATTTAGGTCACGGCTCAGTGAAGAACAATTACAGATTCTTAATAAAAGATAATTTACCCAGTGACATCCAGCAGGACAGCTGGGCAGGCGTTCTCATTTTCTTGTTAATGTTGTGGGGGGTGGGGATGAATGTTGACAGTCACTTTCTGACCTGCTTTGTGGCATATGTCAGTCCGTTTTTTCTAGCAAGTGAAAGCTGAACCTAATGGGACCCCCCACAAAATAGTTTCCTAAATTGGGCCAGGATAAAAAAAATGCTGTGACAGAAGCATAGTAGAGAGAAGGCAGAATTCATAAATTCAGCCTTTGAATCCTGGTTGCTCATGCCCTCTCCAGATTAATCTTTTTCTACCTTACCTTCTGCTCTCTACTCACTCCTCTCTCTACTCTTCAGCTATGCTGAATTATTTTATGGCTCTTCATAAACTGTGCTTTATCTGTCCCCACCCCCCCACTTTTTTTTTTTTTTTTGAGACAGGGTCTTGCTCTGTTGCCCAGGCTGTAGTTCAGTGGCACAATCTTAGCTTATAACAACCTATTTCTGCTGGGCTCAAGCCATTCTCCTGTCTCAGCCTCTAGGGTGCCTGGGTTCACAGGTGTGCACCATCACCCTGGCTAGTTTTTGTATTTTTTGTAGAGACAGTGTTTTACCATGTTGACTAGGCTGGTCTCGAACTCTTGAACTCAAGCAATCTGCCTGCCTTGGCCTCCCAAAGTGCTGGGATTACAGGTGTGACCCACCACGCATGAATTCTCTGTCCGTTTTGTCTTTGACCACCCTGTTCCTCTAGGTTGGTATGCTTCCCCCTCCCTTTTGAATGACTTATTTTTGCTTTAAAACCTATTTCCATTGTCACCTCTGCCAGAAAGCTTTCTATGACCCTCGAAGGCAAAGCGTGATGCCTTCCTCTAACTCTTTGCCTGGTTTCTTCATTAGATTGAGCTCTGTCAAGTACAGACTGTGTCATTGTGTTCTCGGTGCTCCAGGAGTAACCTACTTCATTGAAATCAGTTTTCTTAAAGTCTCCATTGTTGCCAAACAAAATAGACATTTCCCAGTCCTTATACATTTGCCATTTTAAAGGAATATTACACTATTTACAAGTTCTTCTATCTTGATGCCTTCTACTATGGATTGAATTGTGCCTTCAAAAATATGTGAGAATTCTTTTTTGTTGTTTAGCCTTTTTATTTTTATTTCAATAGTTTTTGGGGAACAGGTGATGTTTGGTTGCATGGAGAAGTTCTTTAGTGATGATCTCTGAGATTTTGGTGCACCTATCACCTGAGCAGTGTACATGGTACTCAGTGTGTAGTCTCACCCCACTTCCACCCTTCCCCCCAAGTCCTCAAAGTCCATACCATTATTATGCCTTTGCATCCTCATAGCTTAGCTCTCATTTATAAGTGAGAATATATGATGCTTGGTTTTCCATTCTTGACTTATTTCACTTAGAAAAATGGTCTCCAACTCCTTCCTGGTTGCTGTGAATGCCATTATTTCATTCCTTTTTATGGCTGTGTAGTATTCCACAATATATATAGGAATACTATATATATAGGATTGCTGGATCAAATAGTAGTTCTACTTGGAATCTCCATATTGTTTCCCATAGTGGTTGTACTAGTTCAAATTCTCCTCAGCCATGTAAAAGTGTTCCCTTTTCATCACATCCATGCCAAATCTGTTATTTTTCAATTTTTAAATTATGGCCATTCTTGCAGGAGTAAGGTGCTGTCTCATTGTGGTTTTATTTTGCATTTCCCTGACAATTATTGATGTTAAGTATTTTTTCATACACTTGTTGGCCATTTGTATATCTTCTTTTGAGAATTGTCTATTCACGTCCTTTGCCCTCTTTTTTATGGGATTTTTTTTTTCTTGCTGACTTGTATGAGTTTCCTTGTAGATTCTGGATATTAGTCTTTTGTCAGATGCATAGTTTGTGAATATTTTCTCCCATTCTGTGTGTTGTCTTTTCACTCTGCTGTTTATTTCTTCTACTGTGCAGAAGGTTTTCAGTTTAATTAGATCCTATCTATTTATTTTTGTTTTTGGTGCATTTGCTTTTGGGTTCTTGGTAATGTACTCTTTCCCAACGTCTAGAAGAGCTTTTCTGATGTTATCTTCTAGACTTCTTATAGTTTCAGGTCTTAGATTTAAGTATTTGATTCACCTTTAGTTGATTTTTGTATAAGGTGAGAGATGAGGATCCAGCTTCATTCTTCTACATGTAGCTTGCCAATTATCCCAACACTATTTGTTGAATAGGGTATCCTTTCCTCACTTTGTCTTTTGCTTGCTTTGTCAAAGATCAGTTGGCTGTTAAGTATGTGGCTTTATTTCAGCGTTCTCTATCCTGTTCAATTGGTCCACCTGCCTATTTTTATACCAGTACCATGCTGTTTTGGTAACTATACCTTCTAGTATAGTTTGAAGTTGGGTAGTGTGATGCCTTCAGATTTGTTCTTTTTGCTTAGTCTTCCTTTGGCTATGCGGGGTCTTTTTTGGTTCCACATGCATTTTAGGATTGTTTTTTCTAGTTCTGTGAAGAATGATGATGGTATTTTGATGGAAATTGCATTGCATTTATAGACTGTTTTTGGCAGTATGGTCATTTTCATAATTTTGATTCTACCCATCCATGAACATATGATGTTTTTCCATTTGTTTGTGTCATTGATGATTTCTTCCAGCAGTGTTTTGTAGTTTTCCTTGCAGAGCTCTTTCACTTCCTTGGTAAAGTATATTCCTAAGTATTTTATTTTATTTTTTTGCAGCTCTTACAAAAGAGTTGAGTACTTGATTTGATTCTCAGCTTGGTTGCTGGCATATAGCAGTGCTACTGATATGTGTATATTGATTTTGTATCCTGAAACTCTGCTGAATTCATTTATCAAATCTAGGAGCTTTGTGGATGAGTCTTTAGGGTTTCCTAGGTATACGATCATATCATTGGTGAACAGCAGCAGTTTGACTTCCTCTTTACTGATTTGAGTGCCCTTTATTTCTCTCTCTTGTCTAATTGCTCTGGCTAGGACTTCTATTACTATGTTAAAAATAAGTGGTGAAAGTGGATATTCTTGTCTTGTTCCAGTTATCAGGGGGAATGCCTTAAACTTTTCCCTGTTCAGTATAATGTTGGCTGTGGGTTTGTCATAGATGGCTTTTATTACCTTAAGGCATGTCCCTTCTATGCTGATATTGCTGAGGATTTTAATCATAAAGGGATGTTAAATTTTGTCAAATGCTTTTTTTTGCATCTATTAAGATGAATTTTGTTTTGAATTCTGTTTATGTGATGTATCACATTTAGTGACTTGCATATGTTAAACCATCCCTGCATTCCTAGTATGACATCCACTTGATCATGGTGTGTCAGCTTTTTGATATGCTGTTGGATTCAGTTAGTTAGTATTTTGTTAAGGGTTTTTGCATCTATATTCATCAGGGATATTGATCGGTAGTTTTCTTTTCTTTGTGATATACTTTCCTGGTTTTAGTATTAGGGTGATATGAGCTTTAAGGAGTATTACCTCCTTACGTTTTGGAAAAGTTTTAATAAAATATGTGAGTATTCTTTATATTGGTATCCTGCATGAATTCACTGAGAAGATCTGATTACGTCATTTGTTTCCTGAAAATTAATGAAGACTTAATCTTTACTTTAAGATGTAAACTTTCCAACCTAATATCTGAATTGTGTCTAAGTATCCATCCTCCTTCTCATTTCACCATCTTACTTGTTCTTCAACTAGATTTAAATGTTCATGAGTTTTCACTTACACTATATTCTTCCATGCTTACTAGCATTTATGTAATATTCCCAACACCTGAATCCTCTTTCCCACCTGCCTAACTCTTACATAACCTTCAATATTTGATTCAGTTATGATATTCTCCAAGAAGCCATTTCTAATCTCCCCCTCCTCTCCAAATTAAATAAAGGGCCCTTTCTTTATGCATCTATAGGACTCCATGTCTACTTCAACATTATGTTTACTATACTATGTGCACATGTTTACATTAGACTTTGAACACCTTCAAAGTAGAAATTGCGTCTCACTTATTGCTACATAACCTGGGTCCCAAGCATATCGGTTAAAGGAAAGAATATATAAATGATTTTACTGAGTGCTGTGGAAGTAGAGAGGAAATGATAACTGAAATAAAAATGACCTCATAAATCTGCGTATATATGCTCAAAGACTATTTTGGTAGGTATACTATGCAGAGTTGTACCCAGGCACATGGTTGGAAAAGGAGAGGGCTGCATTTTTTGTGTGTGAACTAACTTGCATATTATAAAACTTTGATGGAAATTGAGGAGAGGAGGTAAAGGGAGGTGAAATTCTACCTAATTCTTAAATAATAGTCTTTCAAGAAATTGGAAAATACACCTAGAGACCAGAGCTCAATTCTAGATCTGTTGCTTACTAGGTTTATAATCTTGGGCAAGTCCTTTTGCCTTTTGAGATTGCTTCCCCACCTATCAACCTAAAGTGAATTCAAAGAACTTTGCAGAATTATTTTGAAAATCAAATAAAATAAAGGATATGAATGAGAACACAAGGCTAGATCCATAGTGGTAAATATCAACTTCCTTCTTCCTCTCACCATAAAACAGATCAGAATGAGAGAAAAATAAAAGAGCAATTTTTAAACAAATGACCAACACAGCTCAGAGAGACAAAGGTGTAAAGAAAAACTTTAAGCAGAAACGCACAGGCATTGCTACAATTTGGGGAAATTATTGGGAACAATTAGGAAATACCTTGGATAAGATTCTTTTAGTCTGAGATAGAAATTTGGCTTAACTAAAATAGCAATGATTGATCTTAGAATGCTTAAATAGTGCCATTAAGTTTTCTAGTAGGATAGCTCTGATTCTGATTGACATCACTCAGCTCTAATGATGAACATAGATGGCACATTTTAGTTATAATTATGCTTTTAAGGACTGTATATTTTGTCATTTAATTTTTTCCTGAAGCTCTCCTTTTCATGTTATCTAAGCAATGTAGGTTTCCTATCAGAAACAAAAAGAAAAAAATGGCAACAATCTTACCCACCTAGAAACTGCTATTAATATTTTAAAATTGATAAATAATAGTTGTACCTATTATGGAGTACATGTGATATTTTGATAGTGTGTAGTGATCAAATCATGGTAATTGGGATATCAAGCACCTCAAACATTTTATGTCTCTATGTTCAGATCCATTCAATAGAATATTTACATATTTTTCCATAATAAGCATAAAATGTATATATTGCATTAAAGTGTGATTTTTTTTCACTTGAAAACATCACAAATATTGTTACATCTTGGGAGAATGTCTGCTGCTAGCAGCATACTTTCCTATCACAAATGACTAGAAAATGGAATGAAATACTTGACAACAATTTTCCAATACAGGATGGCAGACAGTGCATGAGTGAGATTCCCAAAGAAGGCAAGCAAATGAGGCAAGCCCTCCCAATTATTCTGGCTTTTTGCCTAGAGACAATCTATGAACTGTGGGGCAAATGACAAAGATCAAAACAGCTTGGCAACCTGAGTTGAGGATGAAGAGACCACAGGGCAGAAGTAGAGGTAGCTCAAATTTGTGGAGCAAAGTACCAAAGAAAATAAACTGCTCCAAACTCCACGAGGCTGGGCAAGGAACAACTTTGTGAAAAGAAGAATTACCAGGGAGCCCTAAGCTGAAAAACTGCCAGGGCTCACACAAACCTGGGGTATTGGTTGAGTTTATGCCACCTAGAAGATAGAGAACTTGTTGAACATTCAAGGATTTTGTTACAGATGCCAGAAAGATTACACTTAAATGAAGGCAAAACTATCATCCCTGGATTAGTCTTAATAAAGTTTAAAAATAAGCTTAGAATAAGTCAAACAGATCCACAATTCTCCTTGTGTGACTTTGGGCATGTTAATAAACTTTCTGAGTCTCAGTTTCTTTATCTGCAAAATTGGAGTCATAGCTACATTTATCATCTGTGTTGCTTGGATAATAAAGCTCCACAGTGGTAGGTGATGTTCATTGGGCACAGACTTTCTACTAGAATAGCTCTAGCACCTGACACACAATAAATATCCAGTAAATGCCTGTATTATTATTAATAGTTATATGCCATTCACTCCTCAGGAGAAAACTGTGATCAGTATCAAAGCTAACATGAGGCATTTCTATATAGATACCAAACAAAATTATATGCAATGCATGAAAAATAGCTACATATGAAAAAGATTCTATTATTTAAAAATCAGCTAATTTAGGACTTACTGATATTTCTCAATGACATCTAAAGTGAACAAAAACACCTTTATTAGAACTCCCATCCATGGAATGCTACTCACTTACTCGACTTTTCTCAAATGAATTGAGATATCTTAAAGGCAGAGGCTGTGAGTTACTCATTTTTGTACCTCCTAGTAGAGTACAGGTCTGTTGCAGAGTGGACTCTTCACAAAATTATTGAATTAAATTCAGAAAGCAGTCATTCACTTGCAGAAGAAATTAGCTGGTAATGGAATACTATGTAGTGCTTCATTCTGCAGAGGAACAAGTAACCTGCTAAAACATTCCTGTTTAATATTTGACAAGCAAATTCTTCCCTTACTGAAGGAAACTAGTGCTAACCTTTCCTCCACCACACTGAGCATTTAAGCCCTCAAGAGACACTCCTGGGACAGATGGGTGATGGGCAAGCTGCAATACTGTAATGTGTTCAGAATGAAAAGCCCCTGAACTCAGAAATTAAAATAAGGTCAGGAGCCAAGTGGAGAGAAAGGTTATCAGAACATGGTCTAGAGAAAAAGCTGGAGGATGATCCACAATTCCATCCTGAGGGAAGAGGAAACACTGCCTTTAGGTAAACTCTGTGACACCTTAAGTCTTTCTTCCCACAACGCTTTCATTTAAAACAAGGAAGTACATTTCGTTCCCAGTCTTTGCCATGCTCCCAGAGCACAGAGCAGCTCATTCTGACCATTTAGCAACCACAGTTTGTGTTTTGGACTCAGATCATCTTCTGTGTGATTTTTTGCTCTGTTTCAGATTACTTGGGAAATTTTGAACAAATCCTTCACTTGTTCAGAGCCCTGACTGCCTTATAGGTAAGACAGAGATTGGCACCCATTTTGAGAATGGCTATGGGGATTAAACCATAAAGTATTGTGTGTTTTGTGAAAAGTGGTGCCCTTATTTCATGTTACTTGAAAGAAGAGTAAATAAAATATCATTTTGAAAGGCATGTGGAGAAAATATGTCATTCCCTTTGTCTTACTCTTTATCTTTGCCCTGAATCACTGGTCAAAGTATTTTCCTCCTTTCATGAATGGATGCGAAGACTCTGTGCACCTTTTCACACCAACAGAGATAAGCTTTCCTTCTGGCTCTTTGTAACTAAATGTGGGCTTGTCTTAGTGACTCATTTAACACAAGTCCACCTTTACAGTCTTTCTGAGGTCAAATCAGCCTATTGTTCAGTGTTCTAGATGCTCCACTCTGTCTTTCTTCAGCCACTTTGTAAAGGAGAATCAGGAATCAGAGAGTGACTCTGGAGATACAATCACCCAATAAGCCAATGTGAAGGTCAAAAGATTCTTTGATGATAAACGATTTGGCTTTTGACCTCTAGATTATTCTTGAGGGGTAAGGAATATGTTATAGTTTCTTTTTATAATTTCATGTTCCTTTGCTTTTTTTCCTCCCTCTTCTCAAATACAACTTGGAAAAATCTTACTTTTTTTAAACTTTTGACTTCACATATTATTTTCCCCATGGAAACTTCTCTTTGCTACATCACTATTTATTGAGTTCACATTATAAGTCTTTCCCTATAAAGTTAGTCATACAACCAATGTGTTCTTTTTCATCCTAAGAACTCAAAAATTCAGGGCTGCTGTTTCCTCTTCATTTGACTATAGTAGCTGGAGAACCAGCAGTTCAAATTTCCTCAACTTTTTCTTGATTTCTTTGCTATGGATTCAGGGGTCTCCAGGTGATTTGTAGCTGGTCCATCTGGCTTAGTCTTACCTCATTACTCTCTATGGCATAGGAATGCTGGTGGATAAACAGAAGCTGGTCAAAGAAGGTTGTGCCAAAGCCCAGATGCAAGGAAATTTACAACTCCAATGATGGCCACAGACAGGATGATGGCTTGGGATCCCAAGGAGGAGCTCCAGCTTAATTAGACAAGATCATTGAAATCAAAGACCTCTCATTTTCCTGTTGCCTTACTGGCATATTGCAGTGGAGATCCAAGTCTTGGCAAAACAATACCCAGATTTAATACTGTATATTCCTGATCTGTTTCATAACAGATCAGGAATATACAGTATTAAAGTTGCATTTGCAGAAAACAGAAAGTGTTCAGAGCATTGTAGCAACAGATTAGGAAAATGTTTGAGAAAAGCATGCATTACAGGGGAGTATGGCAGGACAAATGCTTTGGGGCCCCCACACTGTTTCCTCATCTTGGAAATACAGGAAGACATTTCCCGACCTCTAATGCAGAGTGTGAAGATTCTAGAGTTGAAATTTACCTAATAGTTGTCAGTACTGTATCTAGAAACCAGTCTTGGAAATGCATAGTGATGCTCTTTTAAAATAGCAGAAAAATTATTCTACGCTTGTTTTTACTTTGGCCTTGTTTCATCGTATAGTATTTAAGTGAAAGGAGATTATCACCATACTGAATTTCCAAAACTGGTATTTGCGTTTACCATTTTCTGAAATGATGGAGGGAAAAGTTAATTGTCTTTCTTTGATATGTTTGGCATTAGACTTACCACATTTTTAATGCTTTGGGTCACAGTTCTGTCACTAGAATGTTAGCAATTAGATATATGCATAGAGTAATCTAACCACTTCAATACAGTGCTTTAAAGTGCTGCAGGCAGTAACTACCAGCCACCAATTCACAGTGTTTTAGTTTGTGACATATTAGGGAGAATGACAGGACTTTCTACAATATAAATAACCTTTTAACTAATCCCTGTACTATTAAGTTATAGGACTTTGACTCCTGGGTCTAAAAAAGGCACAGATTCCTGCCAAATCTTGAACATTGACACTAGTCAAAGCCTTGTTTCCAGATCCAGGAGAAGGTGATAATCAAAATGAACAACTTTCATAAGACACAGGAATAGAAATTAAAACTATTCAATCCTTCTAGGCCCAGGAACTACTGTGGAAGATGTGGGCATGTGAGATCCTAACGGCTAATTTTGAGGGACAAATTAGTTCAAGGTTTTCCTATAAATTAAATGTTAATGTCGAAAGCACACTGATGTAATACCAGTATCTGGGCTACTGTGTTGGAATAACTCAGTTTTCTTAGAACAATGATTTTACCTTTAATTAAAACGTTTTAAAAGGTTATAAAAGGCTTCTTACCTTATGGTCAAACTAATTAAAATTAGACAGATTTGTTTATAAGGTTTTATTAAAATTAGCTTTAACATTAATGCATGAGATTCCTAGAATTCTGATATGTCCTAATATATGTTGTCAGTAATAATTATGATTAGGGTAAATGTTTGTATGTCACAAAAATAACCAAATTTTCTTGTCAGTTGTGTCTGTTGAGATTTTTCTCATTCATAATTGTTTTGCTTTAATTTTTTTGAAAAACAGACATCATCAGCTGTAGTCTGGAACTTGCTTCTTTTGGGCAATTCATGAAAAGGATCCTTAAATGCAGGTTTCTGATAACTTTGGAGATTGTGCCATTAGACTAGAGAGAAAACTTCCAGGACACTAATTGAAAAGCTGATGTATTCATAAAGATTACTAACCCAATATGAAACAGAGTGGGAGTTGATTGCATGAACTGAACTAATGGAGGACAGAAATAATTTTTATGGCTTTTTTTGGTTGTTTGAAACATTGCTCATTCATTTTGTTTTGTTTTTCAGAGTCTAGAGAACATTTTTTCTCTTGAGTTGTTTATAGCCATTAACAATTGAGTAGAGTATACCCTTGTAAACAGAATTTGAAGCACATTTCTCTCTCTGCCTGATTTCTCTAGCATTTGTAAACTATTTGTGAATATTCTTGATTTATGGCAATACGGTTACTTACATAAGTTCAATAAGAATTTTTTTTCTTTTATAATGAGACACAGTTGGAGGAACTGGTTATTTTCACAGGGCTTTGACTGAAATGGCCTTGTGAATGGTTCCAGGAAAGCCAATTTAGGAGAGCCTATGTGAATGATGATTCTTGCTGTACTTTCTGTGGATAATTGGCCCTAGTATATGGGACTGAAACTAATTTTGCAGGTAGATTGGTCCTGCTATTATTTGTCTTTGGTGAAAGTGGGGGATTAGAGAGAGAAAGATTGTGTTACAGAAGGAGACTGTAGTATTAGATTAACATTTGATTCATCACCCTTGGTATGGAGCTGCTTGTAATGCCCTCCGCAGCATGAAGCAGCCAGAAAGATCAATGATCAGATTCCCCATGATCAAGGAACTGATCAATAAAGAGGGGAGAGTGAAACTGGTCCTAGTATCCTACAGAACTAATGTTTATCATTTCTTTTGAATAAACATAGAAGTTGACCCTCCCAGTCTTAAAACTCATGAAAGTTACATTTGTCTTATCTGAGTTTCTTTCTCAGGAAACTAAACATTATACCTCCCAGATAGTATCAAGGAGGTGAAACTTACAAGATTACTGCACCTGGACAATGAGATGGCAGACCCCTTACCCTCCAGGATTGCCTAACTGTCCACCTACTTTTTGTTGGCCAATTTCTCTTCCTCACTCCTCCCTAATTCCTGTTTTGTTAAACATGATTACATTTCTTCCCTGCTATATAAACTCCTAATTTTAGCTACTTAGAAAGATAGATTTGAGACTGACCTCCTAATTTCTCAGCTGCAGCATCCAATTAAAGCCTTCTTCCATGGCAGTACTCATTGTCTCTTTGACTGGCTATTTCTGCTATGAGCAGCAGGACCTAGACCAAATTTCTAGCATTTTGGTGACAATAAGTTGGTATCATATGACTAAATTTGGTGCAATGCAATGTGGGTGGAAATGATGTAAGCCACTCTAGGCATGGTCCTTAAAAACCTGATCCTGCAGCTCTCTTTTCCCTTCCAAGACAACATAGAGAGAATTGAGTTCCAGGGGGAAAAGTTTTAAGTTGGAGAAGAGCAGCCCTCACTGGGCTGTGATGTGAATGAGAAACCTGTGTTAAGTCCCTGGGATATGGGTGTTTATTATTACACCAGCATAGCTTAGCTGATTTAAAAGGAGGTAAGACGCTTCCCTTGCCTTTAAAGGTACT
Organism: Ateles fusciceps; assembly: GCA_036589455.1. Lineage (NCBI taxonomy): Eukaryota > Metazoa > Chordata > Mammalia > Primates > Atelidae > Ateles > Ateles fusciceps. The sequence goes on from JAZHEH010000113.1 coordinate 7,789,123, forward strand.
CTGTAGGTAAGTCCAGGAATACAAAACACTTCCAGAAAGCTTCAGGGAGCTATAGTTTGCAGAATAGAAGGTCCGGCAGACTAGAGCCAAAAGTAATACAGTTCTAGCAATTAAGCCTTTTACTTTGTGCCCACAGCTGGGGCATAAACTAGTCCCAGGGCACATGAGCAAGGATTATTTCTAGCAACTCTCACATTACCAATTCAGAAACAAATCAATTCTTTTTCTCCCTGTGATGATCCTTCTTGTGATAATCCTTCTAGGTTTTGACTCTCTTTTTCTCCAACACTATCAAGTCTCCTCCCCTGTATCTGCCTTTCAGGGGTGGTCACCACTGCTGGAACCAATATGCCTTGAATTATACTCTTCTGTGGAAGACCTCACTTAGTAATTCTGAAAGATTCATTATTCCCACCTATTATCTAAAGTACCTGACAATTTGTCTTGCTAGAATCATCGTTTTAATCTCTAGGTGAATGTCCAAGACATACATTACTGTTTATATCTTGACTGCCTTAGTTACTGTAAGCCTGTCCTAGAAAACTGTGATCTCCTGAAAAACAAGGACCACATTTTTCATCTTTGTCATGTCTTTGTGTCCAGCACCCAGCATGATGCGTGCTGCAAAGTGATGTATGCTTCAGAAAGGCAGGACTAAGGTCTTCACCTCCACCCTAGTATACCCAACAGCTCTTTTCTGCTTTTCACCGTGCTTGTGATGGTGGTTTGACTGGAACTGGAGGCTGTGTTTTGCCATATATATCTGTTAGTATTTCTCTTTAGAGAACTTTTACCTAGGATGACCTCTTCGAGGTGGCATAAGAGAATGCCTGAGGGACATGTCTCTCAACCCCATGTCCATTAATTGTAAGAAAATAGTTGCCTCATAACTCAACACTCCTTTATCCCTGCTGGCAGCACTCAATTGCTCTGCTGGGCCAGTAGAGTGAAGTCATAATTGAAGCACACTTTGTTTTAGAGCTTAGTTACAAAAGCCAAGTGCAAGAGAGACTGGCCACTGCACCAAAAATAAACCTGGGAAGTAGCCCTTCTTATAATTTTCTCTCAACTAAGGGAAATAGTCCAGGAAAGAGAATTCTGGGGACTCAGATATAGAAAGAGCATAGAATCATAGATATTCAAAGATGAATCAGACTTAAGATCATTTTCCAATCTCCTTACTTTACAGGTGAGAAAATGGAGTTGAGAGACAAAAGTAACTCACCCAAGATACAAACAATTGCAAGAAGAAAAGCCAGGATAGAACTGGGCTGCTAGAAACCTTGGTAGTACTCTTTTCATTTCACTTTTAAAATGCTCAAATGTCTTTTCTGACAACTTGTAGGTAGACATGATGTTGGACATAAAGACTCCAGATGTAATATCCACCATATATCATATTCAGTGCTTCGCACAAGTTAATCTAAATTTATCTCAAAACCCAATACCATATCTTGTGCAGCAGGTAACTGAGGCTTGCAGCAGGATGCCAACTTGCCCAAGGACACTCAGTGACTCAAAGCTTATCTCACTCAGTGCTTTATCTGCTGTTTCTAGGCCCCAGGTTTCTGACAACATTCCATGTGAAAGGGCAAGTTGGAACCATTGAGAAACAAATGAGCATCTTGTAAACCCAAAATACAAGACCTTGCTAAACACCAGAGCTTGCCCTCAGCCAAGTTATAAGACTTAAAATTTGTCTTTAGGGTGTACAGCTACATCCACTCACCCTGCTACACACACCAAGACTTCTGGAACATTTCTTTTTGCTTTTGATGTCTGTTTCCAAGTGGTTAAAAAAAATTACTGGCTGAGGATCAGAATCTCTAAACTTTGAGTTTTTCTCTGCTACTAATATCTTGCATGTTCTTTGTAGAGTTACTTTCCATTATTTCCTTTAACTTCTTTATATCCACAAAAATGATGAAGGAGTACACCAAAGATGAGGAACTGAGTCACCCCAATGCCAAATGTAACAAGCTGTGAGTCAAAATGTGGATGTCTGTGTTGGAAATTATTCTGAAGCCACAGACAGGGCTAAAAGGTAAGTATGAATAATTAGTGAGGCTTACCATAGACAGGTTAAAGTATTGACATCACATAGGACAAGAATTTGCCACCAACAGATGAGAGGATCGTTGATGTCCTTGAATTGGCAATGAACAAGCTACTTGGTTAGTTACTTATTCACTCTAACCCAGAAAGCTGCAGCTTGTGAAAAAGTTTTTGCTGATAACACACAGGAAATAGAAAATTTAATATTTTCTTAGTGGAAAAGCATTCTTGTACCACCAACCTGAAGAGAACATGATGTCTTCTCTTTTGATGTAATTTAGGGTGATTCTTCATAGCAGGGAAGCTGATGGAAAAGTGACAGACCCCTAGACTCAAGAGATGCTGTTTCTAAGTTTAAAAAGGTAACAGCTTGTTGTCAAATTTATTTGAATCCTACAACCTTCCCATATCTGTGTCATTAGCAAAAGGCAAGCCGCAACCAGAGAGGTAAAGCATCATTTTATATCACACTTATTTACTGAGAACCTCCTCTGAGCTGTGCACTATGTTAGGCAGAGAAAACAAACATTAAACAAGACACAGTCCCTGACTCCATGTGATTATAGAGAGGCTAGGAAAAGTTATCTCTGCTTGGACAACCCCTTTCCAGAAATACCTTTCTTCTATAAGGGATACACATATGTATATATTATAATATCTAAATCTAGAAAATATACATATTTATATATAACATATATAATATATACATAATATATTTAACTTTCTCTATTTTATAAAAATATTCTACTATTTTATGTGTAATATACTATAAATATGTATAATATGCAGATACTCTAGATGTATATCTCATATAATATATAAATATGTTAATATAGATTATATAACATTTTATATAGTATGTTATATATAAAATATTATACATTATACATATAAAATACATAATCTATACATTTTATATATACATATATATAAAACCTATATTAAGCCACTGAAATTTCAGAGTTTATTTGTTCCTTTGGTTGAATTTCCTTCACAAATACATCCTACAATATGCCGAGCGGATGAATAAAACAGAAAATGCAACTCAATTTTGTGTCATGATAGGATTGAGTTCTACATATTATGAGAACACAGGTCTGGGAAACAGGGAAGACTTCTTGCCGAAATTGCCAATAGGAGCTGCTAGCTACTCAAAAGGGTGTGGATAAGGTGGGTTTGGGAGAAAATTAGAGTAAATCACAGGTGCAAAGTCCCTGAGGAAAGGAGAAACATGGTACCTTCTCTAAAAAGCAAAGAGATGAGTGCTTACAGCTGAGATTCAAACAGGGAATGGGAGGTAGAGAGGATGGAGTGATAAATCAGGGTCAGATCATGGCACAGTAAATGTTTTGACTTTGACATGAAGGCATTGGGGATCATAGGGTAATGACAGTCTCTGATCACTCTGGATTAGGGGAAGCAAGACCAGAAGGAGGAGAACATGCCTATGCCATCCATTAATACTTCCCACTGTCAGGTTCAAAGGAAGAAGTGAGTATTTACTTGTTGCATGATGGATGAACAAATGAGTGAACCATTTCAGAGCCTGTTACGCTATTTAGGTTAAAGATGATCAGGTTTAAACAAAGGTAATGAAAGTAGAGATACACCGACACAGATATATTTAAAAGATTTTGAAAAGAAATGACCAGGCCAGGCATGGTGGCTCATGCCTGTAATCCCAGCATTTTGGGAGGCTGAGGCAGGCAGATCACTTGAGGTCAGGAGTTCAAGACCAGCCTGGCCAGCATGGTGAAGCCCTCTCTCTACTAAAAATACAAAAATTAGCCAAGCATGGTGGCGTGCCCCTGTAACCCTAGCTACTCAGGAGACTGAGGCAGGAGAATCACTTGAACCTGGGGGGCAGAGGTTGCAGTGAGCCAATATTGCACCACTGCACTCCAGTCTGGGTAACAGAGTGAGACTCCATCTAAAAATTTTAAAAAAGTGACCAAATGAATGTAGCAGTTCAGAGATGGCTTTCAGATTAGTTTTCTTGGTGAGTTGCCTCTTGCATATATAACAATTGCTATGTTTTTGGAACTGTTCTGAGTGTTTACACATAATAATTCATTTAACCCTCATAAAGACCCTATGAGTTAAGTAGTATCAATATCAGATGAGAAAAATGAGGCACAGAGGGTTTAATAATTTATTCCAAGTCACACAGCAAGTGACCATTAGATCCAGGAGTTAAATTCAGACAATCTGGCTTTGGTGTGTACTATCCTCGGTATGAAGTTTGTGTCTGCTATTAGAAGACAGGAGGAGAATTTGCATTAGGAAAGACGGAAATGAGTTGAAACTGAGACTTGTGAAATTTAAGTTTTCTGTGGAATACTCCCGTGGAAATAGCAATTAGGCAAGTGAATATTTATAATAAAATTAATAAAAACTGCACCTAAAGTGCAAACTCTAAGAAAATGATTACAAACAAACTGAGAGTTAATTGCAGTTAGAATAAAACTACTAATAAAGGAAGAAACTGCATGAGTGTAAACAATCTGAGATGAAAGTGTTGGGGGTATAGAAGACAGGAGTGGACTTTTAGGATGTGCATGAAGAAAGTGTAGGAAGTTTAAAAACGAGGCCAGTCAGAGACATTTCATGAAGGTGGGCCTGGAATTTAACAGCATTGCTATGGTACATTATGCCAGTGGATTGTTCTTTATGTAATTTTTTTTAACAATTAATGCTATAGTAACTATTTAATACCAGAGCTACTATTTATAATTTCATCCCACAGGGTGTGTTTAGCCACTTAAACTTATTTTTTTTTTTTGTAATAAATCTCTAAAGGAACCCCACTACACATAGAAGAGGAAAGGTGTTGGAGTTAAATAAATAATAATTTTACACACATTTGGTTGTTACAACCTCTTGAAGAATAGCTGGAACAGAGCTGAGTCCTACCTGAGTGTTTTATATGTTTCACTATAAACAATGGTAAACATTTACTGAGCACTTACCCTGTTCTGGGCACCTTGAAAACATTCCATATATGTTCTCTTTTTTAATCCTCTTAACAAACTCATGAATTAGGCAAAATACATATTTTGCATTCCATTTTGCATATGGGGACACAGAAATTTAGAGAAGTGAAGGAAATTGTCCAAGGCCCCAGGAGTGGTGAGGTTACCAGAGGCACCCCCACCCAAGCCTTCTAACCCTTTCTCCTGCCCAGGGCTGTCTCTCACCTAATCTGGCAAACTCAGTCTGGGCCAGATTATGTGCTTCTTAACTAGAAAGTTTTCCAATGGTCACAACTGTTCTTTATGTTTGTAGTTTAAGACAAACCATTGCCCCGTAGCTGCCCTTTCCCCACTGGCTTATCTTTGGACTGCCTGGAAGGTGAAGGACACTGTCCTTGCATGTGCAATTCCCAATTGGCTACTTCCTGGTGAACTTGATTTCTCATTTTGGGGCCCAGGAGGGTGAACATTGACTAAGAACATTCCAGAGTTTACTTAAGGCAAACTGTGAAGAAGGTAAATTCTGTGCTTGCTTGCTTTCATTCCACTTCAGTAACTGCCTTTTTACTGGCATTACTCAAATTCTCCAGCTTTCTTACCATTTAAATAATTTTATTGAACCACTACTCTGCATCTGGATTTGTGTTCTATGTTGGACATATAACGATAAATAAGACTAATTTTATTCAGGTATGTAAACAAGTTAGTATGGTACGGCATGATAAATTTGATAAAAAAAAAAAAATTTCAAATCAGAGAAAAGCACCAGGAAGGGAGTAATTAACCAGTCTTAAGAGCGAGGGCTTGATAGTTAAGGGTAAACTTCCCAGGGCTAGAAAAAGTTAAGCAAGCTTTTGAAGGATAAAAGATTCCCTAGACTGGGTTTGGAGGTCATGTTAAATAGTAGGTAGAAGAATCAGTCTATTTAGTTGTGCACGGTCTGTATTAATAGGGCACATACTGGAAACTGTGAGTGGTTTATTCTGGCTGGGGCCGCGAGATGGAGAGAAATAGGAAGTGAAGCTGAACAGGCAGGCAGCTGTCAGAGTAAGGAGGGTTGTTTGTAACATGCTAAAGAGTTTAACTTTCTCCATTTCTCTGACTGTGAAAAGTCAAAGAAGGTTTTAATCAGGGCAGCAGCATTATGCAATTTTTGGTTCTGAGAGTTTATTCTGGGGTCTATTGTGATCCAGCAGGACAGATGCTGGAGACATGGTTTGAACATGGGTCCAGTATAATTGATAGTGATGGTCTAAATTAATGTGGAGGCAGTGGGAAGAAAGACAAAGGTTTTGAGAACTATTGATGAGACAGCCATGGTACTGGCTGGGAATATTGCTGGCCTTAGAGTTGTTAGGTTTATGACATTAAAAAAAAGTAATGAGGCTGGGTGTGGAGGCTCACGCCTATATCCCAGCACTTTGGGAGGCTGAGGAGGGCAGATCAAGAGGTCAGGAAATCAAGACCATTCTGGCTAACACAGTGAAACCCCGTCTGTACTAAAAATACAAAAAAAATTAGCCGGGCATGGTGGTACACACCTGTAGTCCCAGCTACTTGGGAGGCTGAGGCAAGAGAATCGCTTGAACCAGTGAGGCAGAGGTTGCAGTGAGCTGAGATTGTGCCACTGCACTCCAGCCTGGGTGACAGAGAGACTCCATCTCAAAAAAAAAAAAAAAAAAAAAAAAATCATGAATGGAACCATTCACTAGAAAAGGATGCCAGCTCTACCAGGTTTGAGAGGTGTGAAAATAAATAAAAAGTGTAACTTCAAACATGTCTTCATTTGAAGTTCCAATAACACATCTAGGTAGGGGTAATGAATTGGGGGTTAAAAATATAGATTTGAAGCCTAGAGCAAAAATCTGGGCTGGAGATAGAAATTCAAAAGTTATAAGCTCATACATAGTAAGCAAAACTAATTTTTTTTTAAAAAAGAAGTATAAACTTTATTCTACGGAGTGAGAAGAGAGCTGGAGAGAGGGTGGACATTTATGACGTATCAACATTAAGGGGTAAATAAAGGAAGAAGAGACAGTTTCCTGGAGATATAAGGGAAACCAGGAGAGGAGAGTTTTATGGAAGACAAGGAAAGAAAGAGTTTTAAGGAGTTAAATGTCAACAGGACAGCAGGGAGTGAGATACAGAGTGACAAGGGTCAGCGGGGTGTGCCAGTTAGTGGGTCGCTAGAGACGGTGGAAGAACAGTTTCTCTGAAGGGATGAGGCCCAAAGCCAATCAGCAGTAGATTGGGGAATAAACAAAGGTTGAGCAAGGGGAAGGAGGAAATGCAGACTACCAATTGAAGAAGCTGAGGTTAGAGAGGGTAAGTGATTTTGTGGAGGGTAATAAGGCTCCTCAATGGTATTATCTGGGACTTTACGTCAGTGATCTGACTCATTAAAATATCTTTTGGGGCTTTCTTTTATTTGTTTATTTATTCAAGTATGTATTAGTCACTTACTCTGTTCTAGATACCTTGGAGTAAGACACCTTAGATATTATAGCATACAAAGCGAGTTATGTCAAGAACTGTGAAGGCTCTGAAACTTTATTTTACTTGCAAGCTAAAAGGTCACCTGCTGCAGTGTCATAGATATTGGCACATGGCATGAGGTTTCGGATTCAGAGACAAAAGACTGCTGATTACTCACAACAATAACAGTAACCAATAACATCATTTTCTCAAGTCAGTCCCCTGGGCCTCAATACCCATAAGGTGACATAAACAGGGCCATGTGATGCCTGCACACATGATATGTAGTGTTACAGGAAAGAAATACTGGGTTTAGCAAATTTGAATCCTTTATAATTGTACACATACCTAACCTTTGCCCCTGAGAGAGATATATTACCTTTATTATATTGGACAGTGAAGAAGCTTCTCTCTGCTTTGAAGGGACACATGATCTCTAGCTTCCAAGGCCTATACATAGCCTTGGAAAACCACTTCAGAACAAAGAGAGGCAGTGCCTCTGTCTACGAGATGTGCAGAAATTCTGGAGACCCATGTAATATTGTCTCTTAACAATGATGAGATAGAGATAACAAGTTGCCTACTCAATATTTTTTTTTCCACTTAGCAACAAAACTGAACAGATGTCAAGCAGCAATGTACCTAATTGAAGACAATGTGGTAGCTGGAGCTCAAGCAGCCTTCTTGTAGCCTTAAAGATTATAGCTACATAACAAAAAGAGTAAAGCAAAATGACAGGCGTCTGGGTCCCTGATGACTTTGTGGCACTGTTATAGCAGCTATGGACTGCTTAGCTGTGGATTTGATGTCGGTAGATAAATGTTATATGTTTAAGCTATCATAGTTGGGTTCTGTTATTCACAACCATATACAGATAGTTACTATTAGTAAATAAATGCAATTACTAATTTGGAAGAAGGAAAGAGTACTCGATAGTGAAATACCTGAGACCAGAATTATATTCACAGTAATTATTAACTTACTGTGTTAACTTGTATAAGTCAATTGACATCTGTGAACTTTATACTTTTCAGCTTAATATTATGAACTTCATAACTCTTTTTAATCCTAAATTCTTAAAATAATCTTTTATATAATATATATTTATTTTTTAATAATTAATAACCTTTAAATGCAATAAAAAATGATCAAGGGGTTATCACCACCAATTCCACAGAAATACAAACTACCATCAGAAATTACTACAAACACCTCTATGCACATAAACCAGTAAATCTAGAAAAATGGATAAATTTCTGGACACTTACACCCTCCGAAGACTAAATCAGGAAGAAGCTGAATCCCTGAATAGACCAATAACAAGGTTTGAGATTGAGACCGCAATTAGTAATCTACCAACCAAAAAAAGTCCAGAACCAGACGAGTTCACAGAGGAATTCTACCAGAGGTACAAAGAGGAGCTGGTACCATTCCTTCTGAAATTATTCCAAACAATACAAAAGAGGAAATCCTCTCTAACTCATTTTATGAGACCAATATCTTGATACCAAAACCTGGCAGATACACAACTAAAAAGGAAAATTTCAAGCCAATAACCGTGATGAACATTGATGCAAAAATCTTCAATGAAATACTGACTGACCAAAACCAACAGCACATCAAAAAGCTTATCCATCACAATCAAGTTGCCTTCATCCCAGGGATGCAAGGCTGGTTAAACATACACAAATCTATAAACGTAATCCATCACATAAATAAAACCAAAGACAAAAACCACATGATTGTCTCAACAGATGCAGAAAGGCCTTCAATAAAATTCAAGAGTGTTTATGCTAAAAACTCTCAATAAACTAGGTATTGATGGAATGTATCTCAAAATAATAAAAGCTATTTATGACAAACCCACAGTCAATATCATACTGAATTGGCAAAAACTGGAAGCATTCCCTTTGAAAACTGGTACAAGACAAGGATGCCCTCTCTCACCACTCCTATTCCACATAGTATTGGAAGTTCTGGCCAGGGCAATCAGGCAAGAGAAAGAAATAAAGAGTATTTAATGATCTAATTTCTTTCTGCACAGCAAAAGAAACTATCATCAGAGTGAACAGGCAATCTACAGAATGGGAGAACATTTTTGCAATCTATCCACCTGACAAAGGGCTAATATTCAGAATCTACAAAGAAACTAATTTACAAGTAAAAAACAAACACCCTTATCAGAAAGTGAGCAAAGGATATGAACCAACACTTCTCAAAATAAGACATTTATGTGGCCAACGAATATACGAAAAAAACCTCATTATCACTGGTCATTAGAGAAATGAAAATCAAAACCACAATGAGATACCATCTCATGCCAGTTAGAATGGTGATCATTAAAAAGTCTGGGGGTAGTATGACTTTTTAATGAGTTTCCTAACACCCTTAAGTTCAGTAAGGGAGGAACTTAAATGAAACATCTCACAATAATGCAAATAGCTTGTGCGTCATAGCTTCTCTGTCCCTAGTGCTTAGCATGGACTCTGACATGCCTAGTTTCTCAGTAAATACTTGTTGAATGAATGGGCAACAGCACTTTAGAGAATAGAAACTTAGCAGAAAAAAAAAAAAAAAATTGGGGCATGACCCACTTTGACTTGATCTACTACCTCCACTGCCATGCAAAATGTGACCCAGAAGATTTCATGTAAAATAAATCCTTGATAATTCAAAATAGGTGAGATCAGAAAGAAAAAGAAAAGAGAGAGATTTAAGTCAAATGGTTTTTGATTATCTTTTTTTTTTAAACTGTAGGTCATTTGCTCATTGAAAACATAGCTGTCAATTTAAATTATGCCATCGTTTGAATAAATTGATATTGGATAATGAGGTTTCACTGAATCACTGAATGGCTACATATACTTTTTCCTCTGGGCTAAATAATTTCAATTCATCTAACCTTTTCTCATGAATTCTATTTTCTAGCTCTTAATCACTCTTTTGTTCTACCATGAAATTGAATTAAAAAATGTTAACCAGCAGCAAATATCACAGGATGATTTTTATATGAACATTAGCCCTGTGTTCACCTTTAAATACATCATGCCACTGGTGGTGACACTACCATCAAATTTAATATTTTATGATATGCTAGAATACTTTTCTACCTTGCTAATGTCTGGAATTGTCTCTTAGTTTATAGTAGTCTATGGGTCCATGATTCTAGCTATATAGATATTACCACGCAGGCAAATAATTAGTATCAGGCAAACCAAAGAGCGATTGGCAGATAGGACATTCTCAGTTCTAATCTGGATATTTCATTTTCTCATTCATGAATCTACACATACATTCATTCAGTTTTCATATATTATTTCCTTATTCTGTGACAGGCTCTATGCTAAATAATGGTATAGAGATAAAATGGAGTTCAAAGCAGTTCTCATCTGAAGAGTCAAGACTTTCTATTAAAGAAACAATTATAATAGAACATGATCAAGCACAGATATATCAGGACAGGATGCCACACAAATATAAGAATGTACCTCAAAGTAGATGACATCAGATATCTTGAAGGATAAGCAGTTACCCTAGGCAAAAAGAGATGATTGGAAAATGGCTACCTTGAGCGATACCAACATATACTATATTGCAGTGATTGCAACAGAAGGGTTTTAAGTTTGAGGACGACTGTTTAATCTGTTCTGTCATGACACAGGACCATGAGTAAAGGGCAGATCTTTCCCTACATACTATGTTAGATGCTAGAGACAGCAGAGAACAAGCTAAATATGGCCAGGCGCTTAGTGTCTAGAGGAAGAGACACAGCACTGAACCAATGCTGAAAATCAGAGTGACCTATTCTTAGGATATTCTGAGTTTATTCCCTTTTTTAGAGCTTAATTAATAGCCATGCCCCCTTTCACTCTCAAAAGTCCCAGTTTGAATGATAAAGTTATATGGTCATTGTTACGGGACAATGTGATCACTGCTACACTAGAGATAATATACAGTAGGATGGGGAGCCCTGGGGGGAGAACACCAAGAAGAAACTTCTAATCCAGTTGTGGGGCCAGTACACTGATACTACAGGTGACATATTTCTAGAAATTTCCAAATGATAACAATGAGGCAAATCCCTTGCCAGATTTAAAATAAGCAAACAAACAAACAAACTATCCAGTGGCTGTTTTAATAGCCTTGTCCAAGCAAGCATTGATAACTCAGTTACATTGGTGTGAACATGAAGATATCAAATGAGAAATCAAGTTGTCTTCATAAGAAATCAGTTTTTCTTCTGTGCAATTAAGAGAGGCACATGATCAATAGTGTATGCTTTTGGAAGGGTAAGAATATCAATGGATTCACAAGATTAAGCAGGTCTGAGTGTCTGGCCATTCTGCTGGGAGAATGTTTGGGCTGCCATTGAAATGAACCCTGAAGCCACATAAATGAAAATCTATTTCAGAATTTCTTGCAGGACCTGGAAATATTCAAGTAAAATGCTTGTGCATATTTAGAAAGACACAGATGTACATATAATGACTCCAGGTATTGTTTTCTTCCCCATTAAAATGAATATAGATAACTTGGAAAAAAAACATGAACATTTAGATTTCAAAAGGCAAAACATACTTTGAGATTGGATTGAATTGGCAAACAAGCAACGTTGTGCAAAAATGAAACTTATCTCTGTTTATAAGGTTGAGTGAGGGTTCCTTGAGCTAGAGTAATCCAGTTGGGAGACCCCAGTAAGCTAAAGAGGAAAGGGGCTAAGAGGGATCTGTCCTCATTTAACCAATTATCATTCTCAACTTTCTGTAGCTATAGGTCCACTTGAGAAAAAAGGACAGCTCTGATGAGGACAGGCTCAAGATGACTTTTAAGGGATTAGGATTGGAAGAAGAAAGCAAGAGAGAAAAACAATATTTTTAGCATCTCTACATGCCAGGCACTGGGCTGAGTACTTGGCATATAATACCTTTTTGATTTCAAGAATGACCCATTGGTAGATATGACCTGGGAAGCTGGCTCAGAAAGGCTAAGTGATTCGTCCAAATTCAGACCACATGCAATTGATGGCAGGCACCTCAGTTAAAGACCAGTTTAGTTAAATTCCAATGACTGTATTCTTTCTTCTTTTTATCCCTTATGGTATTTCTGAGGTCAAAAAATAATTTTTGATATGTGAATTTGGTTGAAAGAAAGGGGATTCCAGATGAAAGAGACCATGGTGAATTAAGGTGTTGTTTTATCCAGGGCTAAAACATTTTTATAAAAATATATCTTAGGATCTTCCATTATTGCCACAAGTTGCCATAAATATAGCAGATATGTTCTTGCAGCAATACAAAGAAAAATTGAAATAAAAATGAAATTAGATAACACTATCATGTTCTCTGTAAAAGAAGAACCTGAACATTAATCATGGGGCCTATATCAGTTAGACTTCTTGGCTGCAAGCAATAAATGACACTTTTGGTTCACTTAAGCAAACAGAGGGAAAAGCCAAAGAAATGGTTTGAAGGATGCACAAGGTTTGGGACAGCTCCTGGAATCAAGGAAGCAAAACTGCCATTTTTTTTTTTCTGGAAACTATGATCAGCGTAAAGATCCAAACTGAAAACACAGAAATCAAAAAGCTTCAGCTTGGATACGGGCCAGCCCTTGATGAGTGGAGCAAGGTACCTTGACTGACAGTGAAAGAGAGAGTTTCCTAAAGCAAAATCCATATTAAAAATGTCACCAAAGAAGCATCTTAGGACATCTCATCTCTTACTCTACTATAGTTTAAAATGTCCTTCCCCTGTATATTAGCTTCCTAGAGCTGCCATGACAAAATAACACCAATTGGCTAGTTTAAGAAAACCCAGAAATGTATTGTTTCATAGTTCTAGAGGCTAGAAATCTGAAATTATGCTGTCAGCAGGGCCATGCTCCCTTCTAGGGAAAATCTTTCTTTGCCGCCTCTTAGTTTCTGGTGGCTTGTCTATTCTTGGCTTCGGTCTCTGCTTCCGTCTACATGGATTTCTTCCCTGTGTGTGTCTGAGTGTGTGCTCTCTCTGGTAAGAATACCAGTCATTGGATTTAGAACCCATCCTAATCTACTACGACCTTATCTTAACTAATTACATCTGCAAAGACCCCATTTCCAAACAAGTTGTCATTTTGCACTTCTAGGTAGACATGAATTTTGGGGTGATAGTTTTCAAATCTTTATACTTTGTCTTCCTTTGGAATCATTTTGTTTCTCTTCTATCACAAACTAACTACCCTGCCCTCTAATTTCCAACTTAAATGTGCTTTTATATAGAGTTTGGTACCTTAAGGGTAGGGACAAGGTCATGTTCATCTTTGCTTACTCAGTATCTAGTAGAGTGTCTGGTATATTGTAGGCACAAAAGCAGTTTATTGAATGAATGAATAAATAAACCAGAAACAAATTATTCAACTAATAGGAGACATAAGAAAAAAAAAACTACAAAGGAATCAGGAATGGCACTTGGCTTGTATCCTTACACAAGATTATATAGAGTTCCATGATCCTGTCATATACCAAAACAACACTATTGCAGAAACAGCAAATAAATGCATGCTTCCTGTCCCCCACAAGAGTTTATAATGGCCTAAATATTGAGAAAATTGACCTTGCTTCCACTTCGATTCTTACAAGTTCTCAGATAAAATAGACAATTTACAACTTCCATCTATTTTCTTTGTATTTCTCAACTAGTTTGCCTTTTCATAGCGTGATTACATCATGCAACACTGTTTACCTCCTCCAGCCTTGGCCAACTTCCTTTACTTTCACACCCATTGCATAGAAGTTTTGCTTTTCCTTCAAGGATTTTATTTTTATACCCTGCTTGTCTGTGCTTAATTTACATCTTCTCCTCCAGCTTCAAAGGTTTGCCGAGGCTATGACTTCACCTCCTTTAACAGTGGTCACTTTCTTCTTTGAAGTTGAGTATTCATTTGAAGAGAGATGCTGTGTCTTTTGGCTCCTTCTCATTCGTGCTGTCAGGAGATGAGGGAAAACACAGTTGCCCTAATGATTTGATGGGATAAGTCTGATAGTTTTCTGGATTTAAGGAACCAGTCCGCTTCCTTGCTATGACTTGGAATGAGAGAGAAAAATCATTCTAATTTTAGGCTCAATCTGCAGAGGTTCTTTTCCTTAGGCATTGCTCTGTCATGGGAAGGTATGGGGGCATAAGTGGAGACACTAACAGCCTTGAAAATTGCCTGGGGGAGACAGGCAGCAGGCTGGCTTTTATCGTTGACCCTTGATTCCCACAACATAACCTTCCTCCTTTGCTGTTCCTGCCCCCGATCGTACTTCGAGTTTACAAGATTTGTTTTTCATCCTGTTCCATGTCCTTGGAGAGAGATCACTTTGATGATGGTGCCAGAAACTAATTGTGAGGCAAACCAATTGTATGGGAGGATGAAGTCCATGGAGCCAGAGGTCCTCAGCATCCTGAAGAGAAGGGAGGTGCCATAAGGGAACATGTTTCCAGGGGAAGACTCCAGGCTTCCTTTCCTGGAGACCTCTCAGAATAGGTTGTTCAGCCCTCCTACTGGAATTACTGAGTCTTATATTTGGAAAGGGTCATATAAGCTGTGCTGTTTAAATTATTTAAGAATGTGAATTCCCTGGGCTATGAGTTCCATGCTGTCTAAATCAATGGGCCAATGTGGTACTGTAAGAGTTGGCTTAGAATCAGGTCAACTAGAGTCAGAATTTTGGTTTCCACCTCTGGCTGCTTTACTTTATTAACAATATTATTAAAAATACCAGCAAGCATTTATTGAGTACACATTATGAGCATGTCATTGGGTGAATGCTTTACTCTCAACAGCTTAATTTATCACAGTAACTGTTCTATGAGTAGGTATTATTACTGTTGTTGTCATTAGATTTTACAAAATAGAATGTAGATACATAAGGCAGGGCAGAGTTTCTAAGATCACAAAATTAGTAAAGGACAGAATTATTAGGGAAAAGCAAGGTCTTGCAAGTTCGTGTGCTAAACAACTACATAATACTGTCAAATACTACACTACACATTTGCCAAGTCTTGTTTCCTCATCTGGAAAATGAAAACAATAATCCTATTTATAGATTTATAGGATTAAGTAAAATTGTTACTGGACTGTGAAAGGAAGCAGCCAGTTACCTAGAACATGGGCTTTCAATATGATTGTCAGTGCTTTTTTATTTCCTGCCTTCTCTCTTCTGCAAACTACAAACCTTAAATCTTACCTTGGGAGACATCCTGTTCTCCACGGCTGTTCTACATGGCCATGGGAGATTGCTTGTTAATTTGTCCCAGTAGTTCCATGGGGCTTACCGGCCTGTTCCCAGTCAGCCCCCCTGAGAGCAAAGGCATGAGAGAGACTCTGTAAGACTGTCAGGGATTCCCTGTCTACTCTGAGCACATCCCACTAAGCACGAGGCCTTGATGCATGTTAGCCAGAGGAGGCTGCCCGCTGTTCCCCATTTCACAATATCTTGATGAAATATGGTTCAAAAGGGCACCATTGAGGCTTACACAATCTCCCACTCCTTCAGGATTAAGAAAGCAAAGCATATTTCCGGCTCCTCTGCAGCTCAAATGGGGAATCCTATCAACTCCATAGCCCCTTGGAACTCCCAGTGGGGGAAACCTAAAACCTGAGGCCCACTTTAGCCTTCTTTCCCTAAGGAGCTCTTGTTGGCCCGCTGTATGAAATTCTCATCATGATCCTCCAGGATCCATGCCCCCACTTCACACATAGAAAATTGATGCTCAGCAAGAATCAGTAACTTGCTCAAAGTCACGCATAAAGAATGAAAGCCAAAGCTGTATGATTTCAAAGCTCTTTTCATTACTTCGCTTTCATTATTGCATTGGTCTGGTAGTCCAGGTAACAAAAACCTAGAAGAGCCATTTATTCATTTACAAATATTGTTGAGAATCAATGATGTGCTAGATATAGATGTTGGGGGACAGCAGTGAATAAATAGAGCTTTTCTGTTTTTCATACAGAGCTTACAATCAAATAGAATAAGAAACAAACAATAAACAAACATACAGGTACATAAAATGTCAGGTGAGAAAAAGCACCAAGAAGAAAATAAATGTGGGTGAAGAAGACTTCTCTGTTCAAGTGACTTCTGAACAGAAAATTGGATTAACTGGGAAAGTGGTTCATGCAAATATTGGGGAGGAACAAAGCAGGAAATGGAAAATTCACAGCTTCCGATGCAGGAATGTGCTTGGTGCATTCAAGAAGAGCATGGAGATAGCCAGAGACATCCAGGTGAAGGAAAGTAGGAGATGAGGTCAGAGAGGTGACATCGCAAATGGCCCATGGAAGGCCACTGTGGGGACTTGGCATTTTTCTCTGAGAGAAATGAGCTGGGGATAAGAGAGGTGAAGTGGTTAGGACAGTGGTATATCTTCAGCAGATTATGGATCCAACACTAATAAATGAAGGGGTTGGATTTCATTGGTGTTTCCCAACTGGCTGCACAGTGGATCTCCTAATGGCTCAGTTAAAGCTGTGACTACTTGGGATCAACCACGAAAGACCATGATTCAGTAAGTCTGGGGCGCAGGCTCTGTTGATGGTTCTGATACCCAGATATATTTGGCAACCATTTCCCTAGACTCACTCTAAGACTTTGCTGATCAACGCCTCTGCTAATGACCCTAAATCTGTATACGAACAAGAGCTATAAATACAATATGAAATATTAGCCAGTATGAAAAGGCTTCTGCTATCTTTATCTATGCAGGCATTTGCACTATGATCTTATTACTTCTCATCACTTCTTTTCTCCCTCTGAACATGCAGAAGAGGTTAAAAGCTAAAGACAGCAAATGACTACATTCTAATGCAGAAGGCTATCAGATCAAACCCACTATTTTTCTGTGTACTTTTTGATGGGCTGTGAATTGACTTGATCAAACTGGAAATGTATGTGCCATCTAAATAATCTGCTTGATATTCTGTAACATTACTCCAATTACTCATCCTTTCAATAAATTTAATCTATTGATTTGAGCACCTTATTCTATTTCACACTCTCTTCTTTGCTCAAGAAAAGCCTCAGTAGTCTCATAATAAAAGTGAAATTAGACTTAAAATGCTTGGGGAATTTTCTCCCCTCACACTTATTTATTCCAAACCCAGATATGATATGATGCATGAAAAATTGCTATATTTTCAAGTGAATGAATTTTGAATTTGAGAATTGACATGGATAGGTTTACCTACTGATTCATGTGCTGTGTTCTAGATTGGGAAGACAGCATTTCAAAATGTGTGGTCACACATATAAGCCTAAATTTTTAGAAGATGATTTTAGACCATGGATTTCTCTTGTGCCAGTCAGCAAACTCTCTAAAACACAAAGTAAATATTTTAGGTATTTTGGACCATATTGCAACATGGTCCACTGCAACATCTCTGTTGCCCCTACTCAGATCTGCTGTGGTAGTGCAAAAACTTTCATGGACAATATGAAAATGAATGAGTGTAGCTGAGTTTCAATAAAAGTGTATAGATAGAAATAGGTGGTGTATCAGATATGGTAAGCAGGCTGTGGTTTGCCGGATCCTGATTTATTCTACTTCATCCGTTTTTGTTTTTCATTTTAAATTAAGAAACTAAGTCCCAGAGATGATATTTGACTTGGATTGATTGCAGCACTGCTGAGACAGGAACCAAAGTCTTTTGACCCCAGATCAATGCTCTTTCAACTATACCAGGCTGCTCCTACTCAGGGGTTTACACTGAACTCAGATCAGGAGCTACAGCTTCCAAGACAGAGCTAGAAATGAGTTGAGTGCAAGCTGATTAGATCTTGATGTGGACATGAGTTCATTGCCAGGAGTCCTTGGCTGTTGCCTGTCCTTCCTCTTCCCCTTCTGGTCGTGATCCTATGGGAGGCATTTCTCACTCTAATCTCTTTAAGAATACATTTATACCTTCTGCAACCACAACAGGTAAGCCAAGACACTAAAAGAATACAGAATATTTTTTTTGAACCAGCTATGAAGACGACATTGATGTTAGCCCCATCTGTACCTGCAAACGCAATACATTATTCCTCTCTTTTGTTAACAACCTGTCCCTTCAGGCAGCTTCCTACTTACTTTCCTCTGAGGACAATTTTTACTCAGATAGTACAACTGATTGCAGCTAAAATTTCTCTTTCAGGCTTAAAATTCAATCCACTTTACTTTTTTTGAGAAGTGAGATAAAACAAGTGGATTGCTTATCTCTGTGGAACAGGAAGTTCCAAGTTCCAATTTTCTGTGGATCCCCACAATCTTGTCCCAAAATGTTAGATACATTTCTGTCTTCTTGTGGTATTTATCTTCCTGTTTGTCTTTCACATGCAATAACATAGATATTACATTTGGTCTTTTAACTCTTTCTTATATAAATTTCCCATATTGAGTTGCTTTTGATCTAACGTCTAGAATTTGCAGTGAAATTGTCACTTTGTTTTTTTAATGAAGGTTGAAGGACAATAGTCCTTTCTACCACTTGTGAATTTTTCTCTACTCCATGCTGCTGACTCTTCATGATTTCAAACTCTTTCCAACAAAGTAGTTCGAAGTACTCCTTTCCCCCGATTGTATTGATGACATCTGTATCTTTTTTTTTTTTTGAGACAGAAGACAGAGTTTTGCCCTGTCACCTAGCCTGCAGTGCAGTGGCATGATCTCAGCTCACTGAAACCTTCGCCTCCCAGGTTCAAGCAACACCTCTATCTTAAGCTAAACCTTGAATCCCAAAATGGTTTATTTCCTATTCAACTCAAGAATAAAATTTAAAGAGATGACATTTGTAGGCATTTGTGGAAGTGCTTTGCAAATACAAAATAATATGTTAAGTTGTCACTTTTATTGTTTTAATTTTCAACGTTTTTTCTAGGCTCCTTTATTTTCCTGCCAAGTGTCTGGATATTAGAATTTTTAAAAACCTCAGTAGATTTCCAGCATCTGGTTATTGGGCCTTCTGTTTCTTAAGTTGTAGGATAAAAATGTTCTTCACTCAATATTACTAAAAATTAATTCTGTTAAATTATTTTGAAAATGTTTGAAGGAATATATAGCCCTGCCCTTTTAAGGATCAAAAGCCATTTGTATCAGCAGAAAAAAAAGTTGTAAAAATCCCATATGACAAAACCTGTAGTTAAAAAGTGATCTTAAATAAGTCTTTGCAAAATAAATTCTACCCAACAGAGTAGTTTAGAGAAAGAAATGATGTAGACCTGTGATTTCCTATAAATCTTTTCTAAATTGGGGTAGGAATTAGAACAACTACTGCAAAAATACTAGAAATGAATGATGCTACAACTCATCTCTGTTCTTTCGCATCATGGCAGCCTATGAAAGAACAAGTTGGGGCCACAAGTAAAATTATTGATGTAAAATACATTTAGGTCATATATTTATGTTAATGGCCTTCAAAAAAGCTTACTTACCCTAACATGAAAACAGAGTGGCTAGCCAGGTGCAGTGGCTCACGCTTGTAATCCCAGCACTTTGAGAGACCAAGGCAGGTAGATCACTTGAGGCCAGGAGTTCAGGACCAGATTGGTTAATATGGGAAACCCCCCTGTTCACTAAAAATACCAAAATTAGCCAGGTGTGGTGGCACACGCCCACATTCCCAGCTACTTGGGAGGCTAAGGAGACAGAATTATTTGAACCTGGGAGGCGGAGGTTACAGTGAGCCAAGATTATGTCATTGCACTCCAGCCTGGGTGACAGAGTGAGACCCTGTCTCAAAAGAAAAGAAAAAAAAACAGTGCGTGGCTAACAGGGTCTCCTTACAAACTTTAAGTCATATTTATTTAAATGTTGTATCAATTTCTGCCCTAGTTTTTGGTAGACCGATTGATAAACTAATCGGTTGACGACTTGATCCCGTATCATCATATGCAGGTAACATGCTAGGCACTGTAATGGTAGGATCTGCTCTGTGGGCAACATGGCTGTTACTAGCATCTGGCTTTACTGTAGTTATTCACATGAAGTTGCCTTCTGCCATTCCAATGGCTTCATTATGGTCTTAGACTGGGTTGCTGTAATAAAATACCTTAAACCCGGTAGCTTATAAGCAATAGAAATTTATTTCTCAGTTTTGGAACCTGGGAAATCCAAGATGAAGGCACTGGTAGATGCACTGTCTGGTGAGGGCCCTGTATCCAGCCAGGTTCAGAGCACAGCACCTTCTTGCTGTGTCTTCAAATAGCAGAAGGGTCTAACTAGCTCTCTGCAGTTTCTTTTATTAGGGCATAAATCCCATTTGTGAGGGCTCCACCCTCATAACCTTATCACTGCCCAAAGGCCCCACTTCTTAGTACCGGTACCTTGGGGGTTAGGATCTCAACATTTGAATTATAGGGGACACAAAATTTAGACCATGGCAATCAGTTCTTCCCATTTTATTATTTCTATGTGTATAGTCCATTTCACTGACAATAAAGGAATAAATTAGTTTCAACACCATCAGTGTTCTACTTGGTGAGCTATCCCTTATTCTTCAAACCTCAATCTACATCTACTGAGTATCTACTATGGGCCTCATGACAGGTAGATACTAAGAATACAAGGTGAATGAAATAAGACTGCTTTTGGGCTAAGGTGGGAGGATCACTTGAGCCCAGGAGTTCAAGCCCAGCCTGGGCAATGTAGCAAGACCTTGGCTCTACTAAAAATTAAAAATTAGCCAGGCTTGATGCTGCACACCTGTAGTCCCAGCTACTCAGGAGGCTGAGATGGGAAGACCACTCGAACCCAGGAGGTGGAGGCTGCAATGAGTTGTGATTGCCCCATTGCACCCCATCCTGGATAACAGAACAAGATCATACCTCAAAAAAATCTCCTTTAGGTGGAGAAACATACATGTGAGCAAAGAACTGTCACACATTGTGACATATACTCCATGCATATTTCACATGGCAAAGGGCAATCTTCCCTGAAGAAGTGATACTTGATTTAATCTTGTAGGTAAACAGGGGTATTACAACTCTTTTATGAGGGTATCTCCACTATCTGATAGATCCACCTTCAAAAATATAAAATCAAGCCTCCACCTGCTGCCTCAGACTTCAAACACATTCAAATACTGCTTCTACCCAAAAGTACTTCCTCAATGACAATTGACTACTATTCCATGACTAGACTAAGGAAAAATTCTTTTACTGCTGAGAAATATTTGTATCTGTTTCAGACCCTATCCCAAATATTGCAGATGAATTTTGAGCATTATTTGTTTGAAAATCCCAGCATTTCTCTTTATTATTTCTCCAGTAATTTTCACTGGGTCTCTTTCGAAATAGGTTTCTGTCGCTTGTCTGACTTGACAGATTCCATTCTTATACAGTAAATTCTATACAACTCTGAATTTCTCAACACCTTTCTTTGAGCTCCATGTTTTTCTCTCGTACTGTTCCAGTTGCATGACAGAATTCAGGAATTTGATGCAGGTGAACAGTAGGAAAATTATGAAGAGAGAGGCCGGGCATGGTGGCTAATGCCTGTAATCCCAGCACTTGATGGGAGGTCAAGGTGGGTGGATCACTTAAGGTCAGGAGTTTGAGACCAGCGTGGCCAACATGATGAAATGCTGTCTCTACTAAAAATACAAAAACTAGCTGGGTGTGGTAGTGGGCACCTGTAGTCCCAGCTACAGGAGGGAGACTGAAGTGAGAGGATCGCTTGAACCTGGAAGGAGGAGGTTGCAGTGAGCAGAGATTGCACCACTGCACTGCAGCCTGGGCAACAGACTGAGACTTCATTTCAATGAAAAAAAGAAAAAAATTAAAATTATGAAGAAAGAAACACAGAGGAGGAATTTGTGTGCTGTAAATGGAAACAAAATGCAGCAATTTTACATTATGGTTTAGGCATCCAGATCTTCAGTTGGAAAGAAAGCAGGCATTCCAACCACAAGATGCAGAGAAGAGCAGGACAGAGCCTCAAGACACAGAGAAGAGCAGGGCAAAGCCTCTGAAGCAGGAGAGGAAGAGGCCAAGTTAGGAGGACATCTCTGTAGGAATTTCTGGACCAGGAGTATACATGGGGTGGAGGCAGGAGGTGAAGCTGAGAAAATAAGCAAGGACCTGTTTGTGCTGCACCAGTTTTGGGGAAACTGTTTGAATGTGTACATCTATTATGTATCACAAATACAATAAAAATATGTAAATAATTTAAAAATAGGGTTGGAGGAATTTTTTAAAGGGGTATTCAGAGAGACTGTTCCAACAGTAGATATTTGAAGAGGCATCTGATTATGAAGTGTTTTGTATGCTATGCTGAGGATTTTGAGCTTCATCTTTAACATAGGAAATTTAGGAAAGATTTTAACCACACAATGAAGCAAGGAGATAATGCATTTTTTTACTTAAAGTTACCTTTCATGGCAATAGTTAGAACTGAAGAGGTTGAAAAATTACAGGGCTGGGCAACTTGTAATCCCAGCACTTGGGAAGACTGAGGTAGAAAGATGACTTGAGGCCAGGAGTTCGAAAGCAACCTGGTCAACAGAGTAAGACTGATATGTACAAAGGAGAAATAAAGTAATTATCCAGGTAATTGGTATAATTACTGGGTGTTTCGGTGCACACTTTAGTCTAGATATTTGGGAGGCCGAGGTGGAGAATCACTTGAGCTCAAGAGTTGGAGGCTTTAGTGAGCTGTGATCAACACCACTGCACTCCAGCCTCAGCAACAGAGCAAGACCTTGTCTCAAAAAACAAACAAATAAATAAAAAGGAACAATAGGCTTGGAAGATATTGAAAGAATCCTGAGTAGAAACTAAATTGGGGCAGGAAATGAAGAAATATTTTAAAGACGTAGAATCATCCAAAATCATCCAAACTTAGTTTAGAAAGACACTGCTGACTGATTTGATTCATTCCTTTCTTTTTTTCATTCATTCATTTATTCCACAAATATTGTGACTGGTAATGTGGTAGGTCTGCATGTGTGGGGCAGTGAACCAAACAGATGCTCAGCTCTCATTTGGTTTATAGCCTAGATGGGGAAAAGTATAAGAAGTAAATATAGCTGCAGAGCTACTAATTAATAGGTAGAATATATAGTCAGATAGAAGAAATAAGACCTACCATTTGATAGATCGATGGGATGATTACAGAAGGAAATATTCTATATTTCAATAAGTTAGAAAGTAAATTCAATGTCCACAGCACAAAGAAAAGATAAAACACTTAAGGTGGTGGATATCCTAATTACTGTGATTCAATCTTTATGCGTGATATGAATCTATTAAATTATTACATGTACCCCCCCCAATATAGGCACCAATTATGTATCATTAAAAAATAATACAAACCAATAAATAAAAATTATAACCTAGGGTCGACAGGACTGTTTTTTTAATGGGGTCATCTGAAAGACTGCTCTGATAAGGAAATATCCAAGTAGGCACCTGAAGGAAGTGAGGAATGAGCCCTGTAATATATTCAGGGCAAAAGTTTTCTGGACAGAGTCAATGGTATAATCACAGTCCCTAAAGTAGTGCGTGCTGGGAAGGTATATTTGTGAGAGGAGGAGCAGTTTGTCAGAGACTGTCCTTTGCCTTCAGTGCCTCTTGTCTTTGTCCCCAGTCATGACACCTCCCTTGCTCTCCCTCACACTCTGGGATGTCCTACTCGCTGTTGGAACCTGCTGGAGTTCTAAAAGCATGAGGTGTCCTGGATGTGCTTGACCGATGGACACAGCAGGTATTTGAAGGGTTTTGATGCTTCCTTTTTGTTTTCAGTGCTATTTTTTGCTTTACTTCTTTTAAAAAAATTTCCCCCACAGAGGCTATTTATTACACAGCAGCAGCCAGCATGCACCAAACAGAATTGCTTTTCATAATAAACCTATTCATCTTCTGGCATGTCAGAAATTTCTCAAATTGATACTTAGAATAAATATGATTAATAACGCATTGTATTTCAGTTGTTGCTGTAAAATAATTGGGAACAAATATCATATTGTGATGTTGACGGTGTCGGGTTGGTTGATGCCAAGCAGTGGGAGCAGCCAACTGTATTTTATTAACAGCCACATTGCTACAATGCTATTAAGTTTTTCATGATCCCTTTTACTCAAGGTTGATCATTCATTCTGTTAGACAAATTCTTGCAACAATCACACTGGAAGTAAATCTGCCAGCAACAATCTCAGCAAGATGGGTTCTCACAGGGACATTAGGTCCCCTGCCTGTGAAATATGCTAGGCAGGTATTGCAATGTTGGGCTTGTGGATTAAGGACTAATCAAGAAGTACGAGAAAGACACCAGGACTAATAGACATATAAATGGTGAAGCTGAATTTGAAGTGGCAGGAGAGGGAGAAAAGGGCATCGCTCTTAAAGGAAGGTAATATGCCTCATGATCCCTCAGGCTTCTCTAACCTCACCAGCTTTCTCCTTTGTCATATTTACTGCTTCTGCCATTCAGTTACATGTTGTTCTCCAAACACATTAAACTGTCCCCCGACTCCTCATATTACATTTCCAAAATGCAATTTTCATATCTGTATATTCCTCATAACCCCCTTAAAAGTATGACAAACTCTTATTCATCCCTCCAAACCTGTTTTAAGCTACATTTCCCCCTGTGAAGCCATACCAAAACACTTGCCTACTCCTTCCACAGGGCTACCATGAAACTACATGCATTTGTCAATTACTATATATTTTACACTGAATCACAATTAGTTGGTTTTCATGTGTGTCTCTCCCTATGCAATGAGTTCTTGGAGGCAGGGCTTACACTTAGCACAAAGAAGATGCCCAGCTCAGAGAAAGTGCTCACTAGATAATTGTTGAGCTGAACTAGACTGAAGGGGACTCAGAAACAGTCTGGGCAAAGCAGGGAACCAGAGCTCTGATCATTCCAGTGACAGGCACAGAATGTCCCTTCTTCACAGGTGCTAAAAGCCTGCCAAGGACCCTAGATGATTTAAAATGTTTTTCAGCCAGGCACAGTGGCTCATGCCCGTAATCCCAGCACTTTGGGAGACCAAGGCAGGTGCATCATCTGAGGTCAGGAGTTTGAGACCAGCCTGGCCAATATGGTGAAACCCTGTCTCAGCTAAAATTACAAAAATTAGCTGGGTGTGTGGCATGTGCCTATAATCTCAGCTACTTGGGAGGCTGAGGCAGGAGAATTCCTTGAGCCCAGGAGGCAGAGGTTGCTGTGAGCTGAGATCGTGCAATTGCACTCCAGCCTGGGTGACAAGAGTTAAACTCCGTCTCAAAACAAACAAGTATTTTTCATGAGTATATCAATGTATGTATACATGTGAATCACAGAGGAGTAGCACAGAATCACAGATTCTGTGATAGCTAAGAATCACAGGATCTTAGCTCGAGATGAATTTTTTAGATTATTTTTTCCAAATGTACATAAGTCACTTTGATAGCATTAAAATAATTGAGATTCCTGGGCCCAGCTGTTGACTTATTGTATTGTTCAAGCATCTATTCAACACTCATGTACACCCTTACTTGTGAGGACACTGGACTGGGCATTGGGTACAGAGTACTGAATAAGCTAGCATAGGCCCTGAATTAACGTAGCTTATAGTCTTAAAGCAGGGAGGAGGGGGTGAAAGAGCCCTTAATCAATTAATCACACAAATAAATGTATAATCATACACTGTTATTAAGAAGTATTTCAGGGTGCTATGAGTATGTCAATGGCAGGATCTAACCTTGTCTTAGCTGAGTTTCAAAAGAGAAGTAGAAGTCAAATTGATGAATATAGGTGGAAAAGTGGAAAACATCAGGCAAAGAAAACAGTTTGTGCCAAGGCCCTGCAGCTGGAAGGGAATTTGAAGCCAAGTGATATCTGAAGCACTGAAGGCAAGCCTGTGTGGCTGGAGCACAGAGGGAGGAAGCTGGAGAGGTCAGACCAACAAGGAACATTTAGACTATATTATAGAGTTTTCATTTCAGTCTTTGTTCTAAAAGCTACGGAGGACCTTCTAAGACATATTATCAAGAGAGTAAATGTTGAGTCATATTTTTGCCTAAAAAGATTGCTCTGGCTGCCATAGGAATGAGAATAGTATAGAATCAGGTTGGCAAGTCAAGGGTCCCCGGCAGTGGTCTATGTGCTTGTGAAAGGGTAGTAATAGTGAGGATAAAAAAGTTGGTGAATGCAAGAGATATTTAGGAGGATATATTAGCAGGAATTGGTGATGGATTAAATAAGCGTGAAGTAAAAGATGAAGAGATCCTATAGAGAATGACCATCTTTTCCAGAGCAAATGAATAAATGTGAGAAATCATTATCAAAATAAAGATTTGGTGAGAATAAGAGTGTCTTAGTCTGTTTAGCATTGCTCTAACAGAATACCTGATTTGCGTAATTTATAAAGAAAACCAAAAAGGTTTATTTGGCTCACAACTCTCATGGCTAGAAAATCCAAGAGCATGGCACTGGTATCTACCCAGCTTGTAAAGGGTTACGTGCTTCACAACACAGTGAAGAAGAAAAAGTCAAGAGAGAGCGTGTAAAGACAGCAAAACATGAGGAGAAGCTTCACAACAACTCATTCTTGTGGTAACTAGTCCAGTCCTGCAAGAGAGAGAGAGAAGTCATTCACTCCCTCAAGACAATATTTATCTATTCACAAGGAATGTGCCCACAGGACCCAAACACTTTCCTCTAGGTCCCACCTCCCCACACAGCTACATTGAGGACCAAGCGTCAACATGAGTTCTAGTGGTGGCAAACCATACTGAAACCATAGTACAGATTCTTCAGATTTAAGGAAACTTCTAGGGTCTGTATTTTCAACAAGTATTCCATGCGATTCTTGTTAGCTAACATGGAATGGGTACAGAGACTGGAATTCAAGAATGTCTGGTCACATAACCTACAACAACCCCACAAGTTGCCAGTTCTCAGTGAATGTTCAGTGCTCCTATGTTTTACCTGTAAATATGTGTCTGAATCTCAATTCTTCTTGGCACCTATTTATTTCCAGCCCTGTTTGAGTCCCCAGCTTACGGTTGTTGTGAGGATTATATAAGGCTAGTTATTCAACTCAGAAATATTTATTAAGCTCCTACTATGTGCTAAGCTTTGTTCTATGTATGGGTGCTTCAGAATGGAACATGCATGATACATATATGCCCTCGAGACTCTCCGAGTACACTGAAAAAGGTAGATGTAGTACTAAATAGCTTTTCAATATAATTAAATGCTCTCCCATATGAAAGCCCAGAGAAGTGAGTGATGACTTCCCAAACCATGGGGACACTTGATATACATCTTCTGGGATGAGCAGGATTAAGCCAGACAAAGTTATGGGAAAATGTTTGAGCCAATCTTTTGGATACAGAAGCTAACACAGAGTAGGCAGTTAACCTCCCTTCCCTCCCTTTCTTTCTCTTCTATTTCCTTTTTTTCTTCTGTGATCAAGTACCAGTCCTGTCCTGTCTGCATTAGCTGCTATCTTCACCTTCTGTCTCCCGGAAAATGTACAAGTTATGCAGTTCAGGCTTCTATCACTGCCTTCCCCTCCATACTAAAACATGTTACTACATCTTGGTTTCCGTCTTATTTTTCTGAATCTGTACTAGTTATCTCATTGCTATAGTTGTCTTTCCTCTGTTCTGAAGTTCATGGCACCATTGTAAGCCCAGGGCCCTATGGTGACACTCATATAACAACTGTTGGCTCCATTAGTTACTAAAAGTACCCCCTTACATCAGCAGTAGCCCTGTCTTTGGAGAGTAAAGAACATACACTCTCATCCCATTTTTCCATTATGTTCAGAGAGGTTGAATGACTTGTATAAGTTCATGCAAGTAGTTGAGGCAGAAATACTTCAATCAAGATCTTCAAACGTCCAAATTTAGTTCACTTTCCTCCATAACAAGTCTCAAAAATACCATTTGCCAGATATAAGTAATGCTAAATCGGTAACACCGTCCCCCACAACAAAGACCCCACACTTTCTAAAGCCAGCAAATGGCTTTGGATGTATTTGTTGCAAATGGTTTCAAATGTATTTGTTAAACTTTGAACTTTGTATCATTTTAGATTTTGTGGATTTTTAAATTATTTTCAGAAGTGAAAACAGCTGGCTTTACTAAACTCTTGGGCCATTTCACTTTCCTATGGCTGTCTCTGTCGAGTGTAGCTGGTCTCTCTTGAGTACGTGTTGCAAGCATGAGTTATGTGCCTCTGAAATATGTCGCCCAGGAGGGAAAATCTGGCTTCATAGCTCACTTGGTTCACTTACCCCGTGATTGCATGAAATTGTTCCTCAAAATGCATTTCTGTCTCCACAGACTCCTGCTGGGGAGGGGGCTTATTGGATGCAATGTCTTACTCTGGGCAGCTCCCCTTACCCTGCATGTAAGCTCGGTATCCCTTGCAGTTGGGTGGGAAGTAACTGGACATCCATTTCAAATGCCCTGAAACTCAGGATGTGCTCCCAAGGTGCTCGGCTATGCCAGGATCTACCTAAGGTTTCCTCAAGAGCTGCTTGGATACATAGCATATCCTTGGATCCAGGGTAGAGACTCAGCAGAAACTCTGCAACTTGAATTGGAAACCTCTGCTCTTGTTGCCCCCCTGGAAAATGACACTTTGCCACTTCAGCTGCCAAATATCTCCTCCCAATATGTTCTATGAGCATTCAGTCTGCTCAAAGTCTTGTGTAATGGTTGGATATATTATGCCGTTTGTTTCAAGCTAGGCTCACATATCTATCTTAGGGGCTACATGATTTACTTGCCATTTTTTTTTAACTTTTACTTGTAATTAACAAATAATAGTCTATATTTATGGGATATGTTTTCACATATGTATACATTGTGGAATGATTATATCAAGCTAATTACGTTGGGCATTATCTCATATACTTATTGTTGGTACTGAAAACATTTAAAGTCTACTCTTTTAGCAATTTCTAGATATAAAAGACATTCTTATTAATTATGGTCACCACGCTGCGCAATAGCACTTGAAAACTTACTTGTCATGTCTAACTAAAATTTTGTACTCTTTGACCAATATCCCCCATTCCCTGTACCTGATCTCTCTCCACTCCATCCTCTGGTAAACATCATTCTACCTTCTACTTCTATAAGTTCAACTTTTTAGAGATTCTGCATAGGAAATTATACAGCATTTGTCTTTCTGTGCCTGGCTTATTTTACTCAGTACAATGTCCTACAGATTCATCCATGTTGTTGCAAACGACAGGATTTCCTTCTTTTTTAAGGCTGAATAGTATTCCATTGTGTATATGTTTCCTTTAGCCTTTCATCTGTTGATGGACACTTAACCAATTTCATACTTGGCTATTGTAAATAAGGTTGCAATGAATACGGGAATACAGATGGCTCTTCAACATATTGATTTCATGTCCTTTGGATATATATCCAGTAGTAGGATCACATGGTAGGTTTATTTTCAGTTTTTTGAAGTTCCTCCATGCAGTTTTTCAGAATGACTATACTAATTTACATTCCCTCCAACAACATACAAGGATTCCCTTTATCCACATCCTTGCCAACCTTATCATTCCTTATCATTTTTAATAGTAACCATTCTAACAAGTGTGAGGTGATAGTATACTGTCATTTTATTTTGCATTTTTTTTGATGGCTAGTAAAATTTAAAAAATATCCTATTGGGCATTTGTATGTCTTCTTTTAAGAAGTATCTATTTCAGTTTTTTGTCCATTTTTAAATTAGGTTACTTGTTTTCTATTTAGTTATGTATGGGAAAAAATCATATGAAATAGAGAGCGTTATCTGGACTGCATCGTTATATCTTGTTTACATATCATAAGCACTATTTTTTAATTCATTAAATAAATCAATAAATATTTGAGTACTGTGTATTCACATGTCAAGTTATTTACATTATAATATCATTTCCACTCAGTTGATTTCTTTATTGATCAGCATTCTCTTTATGACTAATGCTAAAACCTACTTGAACTGATTTAGACCAAAAAAAAAACTGTTTCAGGAAAAATACTGGGGAAAAAATTAAAAATACAACCTTGATGACTTTCAAGGGCCACAATCATCTAGAGGAAAATGAACTATTCTTAACAGTAGGTTTATTGCATTTGGGAAGTAGAATCGTTCACTTAAAAAAAAAATAACTGGAATCACCAGGGATGAAATAAAAAGAGATTTTTGAATTGCTTGTGTAAGCCCAAATGTTGAAGTTAACAGTTTTTGTGAGGTTTTCTGCTTGTTTGCTTTTGTTTTGCATAATAGAGAGGTAGAAATGTTGCCTGGCTTTCTTCTGCATCTGGGTAAAGCTGAGGGGTGAGGGTATAATGGAGGGAACTAATGAGAATGAGCTAGACTTGGTGCAGTTATATGCAAGATCTCAGTTCATATCACAAATGCCCCTACAGGGAGATTCAGTTATGCTTGTTTTCCAGATGAGGAAAGTGAGAATCGAAAGGCTTCAGACATGATCATATCCAGCTGAAGCCTGAGACCCGTGGCCCCTGACTCTTCAGCATCCCTTTCACCAGTCTATAAAATTTGTCAGGTTTTCCCCGCTGTTCCAAAGAGTAGTAGTTTAGAGAGGGGCTGGAATAACTTTATTTCCACTTTCTAATTTTTCTTTTCTTTCTTTCTCTCTTGTTTCACCTTTCGATATAATTCCTCCAATCACATTTCCTTTCCAAATTTCCTCTTGCCCATGCACCATTTCCTCTATTATGATCATAACAAATAGCCCTCATCCTAATTGGTGAATTGGAAGAAATGTGATTCTCTGAGAATAA
Source organism: Ateles fusciceps (assembly GCA_036589455.1). Taxonomy (NCBI): domain Eukaryota; kingdom Metazoa; phylum Chordata; class Mammalia; order Primates; family Atelidae; genus Ateles; species Ateles fusciceps. The sequence goes on from JAZHEH010000113.1 coordinate 7,820,374, forward strand.
CTAACTCTTTGTTAATTGTATATTTGGAAAGAAATGGAAAGAGACCGTTTTTAAACCTATGTAGAAATTCAATCTAGCACTTATCAGTACAACATGGCTTTGGTTTAGTGTGTATTTTAAAAGTGATGTCCAAACTGGTGAGTAGACCAATTTCTTAATATTCAAAAAATATAATATTAAAAACCTTCCTAAGTTATCAATATAGTGGAAATTCTTTTCAATATAATCTCCAAGATTTCTGATTTTCCACATATTTTATTATATTTAGTATTCATTAGTTACCATACTTTAGCTTTGTGTTTGATAATATATTTTTCAAAGCCCTAATACATAGCCGTATCTTCAAGGAAAGTGAAAACTTGACTACATTCCTTTTTCCTTTATGTGCTGCTATCTACACTGTCTCATAGATTCATTCACTGATTTAGTCATTTACATGATTAATACATATTTGTTTGGTATCTATTATAGGCCATGCTTATTCTAAATGCTAGCAATGGGGTAGTGACAAGAGAGATGTGTCCCCATGATCATGGGGCTTACAGAATCTAATATTAAAAAGAGAGGCCATAAATAAGTAAAGTAATAGTCATCGTGATCATCATCAAACTATTCCAAAACCATTACAAATAAGAGCTATGCAGGCAATAAACATAGAGAGTAATGGAGCTGGGAAGTGCCACTTTAGGAAAGTCAGAAAGTAGGAGGTGGCATTAAGATTGAGACTTTAAGCATGAAATGGAGTCAGCCACGCAGAAGAGTAAGTAAAAAGTACTTATTTCTCTTTGAAAATGAAGATGAGACCTCTTTAAATAGGTGATAGCACGGTGCACAGAAATCACCACTGAATTTGTATAAACTATACAGCAAACCAGCTGCACGGGGGAGATTAGAGAGCTTAGAAACCCTGCTTCCTCACCCCGAGTGTTTTTACTCTTCTTACTAGCCTGTTTCCTGTTTTTCCTATTTTTTCCTTCTTTGCCCCTCTTTCTCTCCCTGCTGTCATCTCCAGGGTTCAGCTAGATTTCCCTTTGCTCTACCCTGGACAATACAGTTTGAATAATCAGACTAAACAGGACAGGCTTAGACATGTTTATAGGGTGTGCTGGAGAATGTCAAAAGCAAGGCACGGCGGAAGCCCAGCTACCCTCATCCACGCAGGCTTTACATTGTTTCTGGAAAAGAAGGCGGGTCTCCTGCCTCAGCTGACTTGTGCCTGGTTCTCTAATAATGGAGTGTTATCTAATTGGTGCTTCCTTTACATCAATGGAAATAGTAGCACAAGACACAGGAACAAAGCTACATGCCAGCAGTTAAGTATAAGTGAGGGTTCAGAGCCATCATTCCAAGGGCTTTGCGGTAATATTTAGAACACATCCTAATGACTAAGGCATATATCCTTGGGTGGGGACGGCTTCATATAAGAGACATCTGGCATGTATTTTCTGGTCTAAAATTATAGCATTTCCACTTCAAGCAATTTATATTTCTAAGAAGATGGGAGAGAGAGAGTGATGATGAAGTACCAGCTGACAATTCATTTGTCACTTAAATGTAAAATAAAAATTAAAAGTCCCAAACTGTTATTAACATCAGGGTTTAAAAAACGTACACAAGTGAAGGAAGTTTGCCAGAATATGAACTGCAGATTTATTTAATTTTCTCACCATTCCTCTGAATTTGTGCATTGAGAAGGCATCACTGAAGTCATGTTTTCTTTAACTAAAGTAATCCTAGAGATAGGGATATTATTTGCTACATAAAAAGCTTGACACCCCTCGTTCCCCACTTTTAATCACCTGAAAGTAATCATTTTTACAGGAAACATCACAGAGCCAAAGGCAAAGAAAACCAAACAGAGACAGGGCTTCTCCAGAGAACTTCCTAAGGCTCTCACAGAAGCTTCTAGTCAACCTTTGTCACAAGCAACTGTCTGATGGAAATTTCACTTCGTAAATGTTGGAAGTAGAAGAAAGGCAGGATCTTCCTATGATACCCTATTTGGGAAGGGAAGAGAGTGGAGAAAATGACAGCAAAGGTTCTTTCGACTGCACAACAGTGGATGTCACTTCCCGTGGTGGTTCTGGCTCTTCAGGAGACCCACACTGACCTGCTTATTGATGAAGGTGATTACATCTGAGATGACACTGCTCTTTCTGAAGACAGGGGTGTAGTTAGGCTGCTTCTGAAACATCTTTCTAGAAATCCTGTCCTTTTCTTTACTAGCTCCCAAATGTCTTGGTCTGAATTGGCTAACAAGGGAAGAAGAGATCTGTGCTTCCCTTCTTAAAGCGATGCCTTTCAAACACTGTTTCCCATCATAATCCTATTTTAAATCTTCCTGATGTTTCCATGTGTGACTCAGAGCACAGCAGGGCTGCCTTGTTTAAGTAGAGCAGAGGTTCAGAGTTCTACCTCATTGCCTCCCCTTCTCTCCCTGAGATGACCTCTGAGATGCCTTTGGATTTCTTAGAATGTAGTTTGAAACCTTAAAGAACGGCTGGTTTTCTGCTTTGACCTTTTTTGCCAATTCAAATCAATGAACATTTATGGTGTGTCATCTACCCACGACACTGAGAGGTCTTGAGAGTGTTCAGATATGAAAAATAGCCTGTGCCTGCTCTTCACAACCTCCTCTGCTCTATGGATGAATTATGCACTTAATTCTATTGTGATATGAATCCCCCTCTTCTTTCAACCAGCTCCACCGTATGCGCCCATCATGTGCCTCTCCTGTCTATGGGCATGGCCATGAGCATGGTGTAAGTGCTCTAACCCCCTGAAGCCTGCTTCTGGACATCTATTCTGCCTCCATTCCCTAGACCAGCTAGCCCCATCTTCCCTGCTCTCTGATCTTGGTCCTGCCCTTCGATCCCCTTGTCCTCTCCAACTGCCTTCTGGGACTTTGTAGTATATACTTCCTTGACCGCTTTCTCAGGTCTTGTATACCAATTTTCCTTTGTGCTTTGTGCAAAGATTAACACTGACTATTCCCATACTCAGTTCTGGCCACCAGGACTCCATCTTGTGCTGTACAAATTATCTATAATTGCTATAATGTTTACACTTAAAACATTTACCTTAAAAAGTCTTGTAAGGTCTCTAACATTGGTCCAGTGACAGTCTTGCATGTTCTAGTACTCATCCTCCAATTATTCGTCATCCAGAAGCAATTAAACCAACAGGTAGAGGGATAGTTGTGTACACACACACACAGTCAGGTGTGTAAGGTGTCTCAGATTTGAAGAGTCAGTTCCCTCTTCCTTGAGGTATCTCTCAGTTTTGTGTTCCTGAACCCAACATGAACTCTGACCAATACCTGCCTGGGCCGTCTTCAGAAAGTTACCCACATGCAAAACAGGCGAACTGCCAAGCAAAAGTTGCGGCCAAATTCTAGTGGTAATATCAACCCCAAGAGAGATAGAGATAGAGAGAGAGAGAATATACAACTACCCCACCACCCCTTGGTTTAATTGTATATGTCCTTAGGCAAATTCTAGTACTAGTACCAACTGAGAGAGAGAGAGAGTATGTGTGTGTGTGTGTGTGTGTAGTGTGTGTGTGTGTACACAACTACCCCTTGGTTTAATTGTATATGTCCTTAGGTAAATTCTAGTACTAGTACCAACTGAGAGAGAGAGAGAGAGAGAGTGTGTGTGTGTGTGTGTGTGTACACAACTACCCCTCCACCCCTTGGTTTAATTGTTTGCTTCTGGATGACCAATAACTGTAGGATGAGTACCAGAATATGTCAGAGTTTGTCACTAGGCCAACGTTAGACAGTATATCCCCCCATTAGTGTGATTATTACACCACTCTTGGGAAAGATTGATTTAACTGCCAGCAGCCCCAATGCATTTTGAGAGGTCTGTGTTACACATTGTATCAGAAGTGACGTGTTAAAATTTCAGATGCCCTGCCCTGTTAGCCCATGCCAATTTCCTGACTTTTACAGGCCTGACACACCTACCTCTGCATCTTCTTCTCATGCCATTCTCCTGCTGACAGTCCCTATAGCCCAATCACCCTGTCATCTGTCAGTCCCTAGAATATGCCAAGGTTTGTTTAACAAGGTCTTTGTGCTTTCTGTTCCTCTATCAGAAATGCTCTTTTGATGACTGGATCCTTTTCCTCCATATAATTTTAGTTCAAATGCCACCACTTCAGAGGTATATGCATGGATGTATGTATACCCATATGTATGTAAAATTGATTTCTGTATGTGTATGTAAACAAGCAAATATGTTTGTATGCATGTAATTGTAAAAACAACTCAGTATTTTTTAATATAAATATATACACAGAGCAAATAGACCTCTATTTTGTGTACAGATAGATGCAGACTATTTATTTTGCATACAGATAAATGTACCCATTTATTCGATGATAATAGAATAAAGACTACTCAACAAATACTCTAATGAGTCAATACCATATGTCTTTGGAAATGCAGGGAGAGAAGACAGAATCTACAACGTCATGGACCACAAATTCCGCTATGTTCAAGGTACAATAATTTGTATTATATCAAATTATAATACATATAGATACCCTTACTATTTTGGTATGTATTCTTCCTTCTATCATACTCCTATACAGAATGAATATTCAAATTCAAATCTAGCTATATCTTATTTTTTCACTTAACATTTAATCATGACTTTTTGGCACTCAACAGTAGCTTTACTGTCCTTACAATTTAATAGTGTATAATGTGCCATCTTATGGAATTATTATATTTATCAAACTATTCCTCTCGTTTGACAGTTAAGTCTTTGTAACTTACTTTTTTGTATATGTAGCAGTGCATGAAACAGCTTTGTATATGTAAAAAAAAAAAAAAATCAGCTAAAGATAAAGACAGAGCCTGGTATCTCTGTTTTGCTGAGATTTGAATAGGATTGATAGTTTTCTAAATGACTTGTTGTAAGTATAAAGTATGTAGTCCTGAGAAAGCTCTTTGAGCTCAAGGATGTGTGTGTGTGGGTGGGTGCGCGTGTGTGTCTGGGTGTCTTGTGTGTAGTAGTATATTACATTTGATCATCCAAAAGATCAACCTAATAATTACATATGCAAATGTGTTGACAGTAAATAATTTTTAATATAATTAAAGTAAATAGATTAGTTAAAAAGATGATCAAACTTCTGAATTCAATCAAATACAAGTCTTAGCAAAAATAGACTCAAACAGAGAGAGAGAGAGAGAGAGAGATTCTTCTACCTCAGTGATAGCACACATATGCAGTTACATGTACACACACTCATCCACACAGTGAGCGAAGCCTTCATGAAAAGCGACATTATCCCCTCATATTTCAATTTATGAATGTCACTAATTGAAATATAATTATGGAATAATAATTCAGAGAACGGCCTCTGGAGTCAGACTGTCTGAATTCAAATCCCAGTTCCACTCTTGCTAATTCTGTACTTTTTGGCTGATTCTTTGACTTATTTACACCCCCAGTTTTTGCATCTATAAAGTGATATTTAATGTTACATATGTTATAGATGACTCTCTGGCATAGACGGAATGAGATAATATATGTAAAGCTCTTAGCCTGGCTTGTGACAACCCCTCCACTGATGGTAGCTATAATTGTTGTTTTGATAGACTGGATTCTTTCACTATTTGTAGATGATCCAGTTTTCACTTCGGTATGTGATTTGACTTCTGTAAGGCAAAATTCTCCAAGAATTATACCAAGAAAAGCTTTAAGAGACGTATATTCTGATAGGGAAGAGAAGCTGATCTGCCTCTGTCCTTTTGAGGATTACTTTACTCTTGGGGTCATTCATTTATTCATCAAACGACCATTGGGTTCCTATCATGTTCCAGGTAGAAAGCTGGGTATGAGGAATTCAGAGAACAATAAAGACACAGTCCTTTTTGTCTTGGGGGTTTCAGCATTTAAAAATTCTCCAGTATATATCAGCACGTCTGTTTCTGGAGTCCTGCCATTCTCCTTTTAAAAGACTGGCTTAAGCTTGTGAAACATTTCTCTCTGTTCCCAGGATAAATATGAAGTGCAATGAAATTAAGAAAAAAATATTTACTAGGAAAGAACGTAAAAGAATTGAAAGCAGCAAGTACAAGCAATGCCCAGTTAGATATCCTATCAAGGAGCAGATTATTGTATAGAAGGAAATCATCCTGAACCCCAGTCCTGGAATCTGTGTTTTGCCTGGTTGGCCTCTACACTATTCTCAGTGGTTGCTCATTGCTGGGTCTCTTTAAGATCCCCTGGCCTTCATGAAGCTGACAATCAACTCTTTTAGCTCTGTCTCAAGCTAGACGCAACAGACTTTACATTCCAAAAATAAAAAACCTTTCCCAACTTATTTTTCCCAGGATGGGGTTTTAACAGACAGGGGGCAGGGCTGCCAGTTATTCTTTGAGTCTTCATGAGCCTCCCCACCTGTTATTATCATATCCCCACGACCAGCCACGGTGGTCGAATTTCTCCATCTCACCAAGGATGTTTCTGTCCTACCCATTGAAAGTCTCAAGGCAGTTCTGCAATAGAAATATAGCGTGAGCCCATATGAATCTTAAATTTTCTAGTCATTACCTTAAAAAAGTAAAAATAGAATTTAAAATTTTAGTTTAAGTAAATTTTAATAACATTTTAACTCAACATATATTACCAAAGTTGTTGCGATTTCAATATGTAACCAAATACAAATCATTAATGAGATATTTCAAATTCTGTTTTTCACATAAGTCTTTGGAGTCCAGTTTGTATTTTATACTTACAGCATATATCCCAGTTCAGACTACCCACATTTTCAGTGTTCAGTGTTCACTTGTGGCTAGTGGTTAGTATGCTGTTGAGCACAGACCCAGGAAATCCCAAGACCTTCACCACATAGCAATGCTAACATACATACTGCAAGAATTCTCCCACTCACCATTGCAGGAGGGTCATTCTCTCATAACCTCTCACTTCCTTTTTCCCATGCACCCTTCCAGTACTAATAAATCAACTCTTCATCCAAGGACCATACCCAAAAGATGTTTCCCACAATACTTTCAGGAAACTTCCATCTATACTACTCAGCCTCAGTCCAGCCCTCCCTACTGTATGTCACTGTTTCTCATTTCTACAGAAAATGCCTTGATACATCATTTTCAGAAAATGCTATTGGCATCTTACGATACATAGTCCTGGGCTGAATAGGGATTAAAATTAGTGAACCTGACATATTCTGCATCTACTTTGGACCTGACCATGTGTATAAACACAACCTATGTTTGTTTATGGCTTTGTCATTGTCTTAGCTGATCACTTCATTCTGTTAAATACTTTTTTTCAATTAGAACACAGATTTGAAAGATAAACAAATACACAGGGTGGGTTTGTGACGTGGTTGAATTAATTGGCTCTTAACTCCAAATAATGAGACCAGTCCTGTGAGCAGATAAAAATTAATACTACCAAAAGGATCTCTTGGGAGATGAGATATGTTACACACTTTTATATAGTTCTCAATTTTCTTTTCCTTCATCTTATTTTTCTATGGGAAAAAGAATGCACTGGACACAACATCACACACCAATGTGTGAAAAGTAGCTTATACTAGCAGTTTCATCCAAGCTTTACTTCTTCTGAGAAGAGTTCCTTTAACTGCCCAGAGCATCCCAGGAACCCCTAATCTATGTGCCTAGAGCTTTCTGTGTATATCTTCTAAAGTTCTTTTCATTGTAGTGTAATGGCTAAAAGTGTGGACTTCAGAGCTAGACCTCTGGGTCTAAGTCCCAGCTCTTCCATTGATTAGCTGTGTGGCCTTGGAACAGCTATTTAATCTCTCTAAGCCTCATTTTCTCTGTTAATACTACCTGCTTTTTGGAGTTGCTATGAGCAAATATATTAAAATACTTAGAATAGTTGTCTGGTAAGTATTAAATGTTGGCTCTTATTCCAAAATTGCTTTGGGGATTTTGTTTTCTCAATGACCACTGTCGTTTTTAAATATAATTAGTCCCAACGTTAAGAGTTCCAAGCAAAACAAGTTCCTCTACTGCCTTTCCCATTTCTATCCAAGTTTTCGTCATTCTTCTTTTTAAACTCACTGAGAACTTTGGAGGTGTTGTTAGTCCTTCTCAATGGTCTCCCTTATCCAGTTTGTTATAACGTTTATTGATGCTTTGCCTTCATAATTGATCCAAGAGAAACCAACAAGAAGATCACAGAATTTAGAACCCAATGAGCTATCCTAGCTCTGAAGTACACAAGCTGATTAATTTAGAGTACTTCTTCAGCTTCCAATTCTCAATCTCCTCTGAAATGTACAATATCTTAATGCCTATTTCATATTATAATTTCATCACCTCCCCCACATGTATGTGAAAGAGATTTGCCTAGCACATGTTCTATATCCACATTTATAATGGCTCTTTTTCTCTCTCAAACTGCTTGAATTTGGGGCTTGGAACAAATCACTTTGCTTATGGCTTTGCAGAACATGCCCTTTCTTCCCCCCTCAGAGTTCTAAAATAGCAGTACTTAACGTGGCTCTAGAAGTTATCAATCACAATTTACTGTGGCAATAATTTTCTTTCCTAAAAATCATCTGCAAATTGATTTGTCCAGTCTCTGACTAGACACTCTTTCTACTTCAGCATCATCACTGTAAAAAACTATGTTGCTTGCTGGTGGAAACACCTTCACTGTTATTCATTAATAGATTGGGCCAGGCCTGGTGGCTGACGCCTGTAGTCCCAGCACTTTGAGAGGCCGAGGCGGGTGGATCATGAGGTCAGGAGATCGAGACCATTCTGGCCAACATAGTGAAACCTCCTCCCTACTAAAAATACAAAAATTAGCTGAGCATGGTGGCACATGCCTGTGGTCCCAGCTACTTGGGAGGCTGAGGCAGGAGAATTGCTTGAACCTGGGAGATGGAGAGTTGCAGTGAGCCAAGATCCCACCACTGCACTCCAGCCTGGTGACACAGGAAGACTCTGTCTCAAAAATAAATAAATAAATAAAATTAATTGGTCCACACTTCCTCAGATGTCCTTGAATAGGATATCCTAAAATGACCACTCTACAAGCCTACAAGTCACCTACTGTCACCTCACTGTATCTTAAAGCCAGCCCCTGTGAAGGAAACATCATCTGGGGTGTGTGGATGATAACCAGTAGGAGCCAGCTGAATGAATGCTGAGCTGAGTGAAGGAGGGTGAAGCGGCTAATCTATTAGACTTCAACCTTTTCAGTGTCTAATAATGGTATTTGTTCCTCAAAATTTATGAAAATATTTTAAGAAATGCAGCCAAGCTGAATGAGTCTTGGAAACATTGATGAATTATTTCTAGTGCCTGGAAAACATTAAAATATAGAATTTCTTTCACCCAAATCTCATTAAACTGTCAGACATTTTTCTGCTTTTCCTAGTAACTTATCAAGGTATTTATGTGTATGCATGTGTGTGTCTATATATCTTGATAATCAGCTATGATGGGAGAGGAAATGCTGGAAAAGTGTTCGACAATTTAATGAGAGTTAGTGACATCTGTTTTCCAAGGCTCTACCACGTGCTGAGGTAGCTCATTAAATTAGGGTGGTACTGCAAATTCAAAGCTTCTCCCTGTCCTTGGCAGAGCCCTGAGGTGCCCTTAGTGTTCTGCGTATTTCAGTCCTTTGACTTGATTCTCAAATTCCCAATTCCTCCTGGCATTACCCTATCCTTCAGCCAACTCCTCTACGTTTTGGTGTAAATGTCATTGTTTAACAGGAATCTCAATTTTCAAGCTAAAATATAGATCTGGGATGGTAGAATTTAAGGTATAGGTTTTTTTTTTCCTTTCTTGTTTCTATCATAACCCCATTAAATCATCTGTATTGTCTATCTATAAAACTTTTTTGTGTCATTCAAACCCCTTATTTGGGGGGGAAGTTTCCAGAGATCCTAATGGTACTTGCTTTGGGTTGAAGTTTCAAAATTAGAACTTTAGATGAATAGTTCCTCCAGTCTTCAGTATTGGGCACGGGGTGGGGGTTGAGGGTAAATGTTGAAGGGTGTGATCTTGGAGAACCACAAAGAACAGAAGTAAACAGGAAGACTGACTTTATTGGGGTCCCTGACAGATGTCACAACAGGTGCTTAATTACATATTTTATGTTTCAATTCCTTTGCACCCCTGGCATGTGAGCATTATCACCCCACTTTATACATGAAAGGACTGAGCTCAGAGAAGTTCAATGACTTGCCTAGGTGGTAGAGTTGCAGTCAGAAAGCAGGTCTGAGGAACTCCATGGCCTGGCTTTTCCTTCTATCCTATTTAACCCTGGGCTGTCACTTCCTTTTCCTTTGCAAAGTCTCATGGGATACCTGGTGGGCTGTCCCGGCACCTTCATGTTCAGCCTCCCCCCTCTAACCTGTACATACTTGCAATCTGGAAACAAAGGAGAAGTCTATTCTATGATAATGAGAAAAAAGACTATTCAACAAATAGTCCAATGAGTCAATACCATATGACTTTGGAAATGGAGTGAGAATACAGAATTTACAACATAATGGGCCACAAATTCCCCTATGTTTAAGGTAGAGTAATACGTATTATATCAAATGTGCTTGATATGCAGTTAGCATTCTCTTCATATAATCGTTGGTTCTATATATTCTATTAGTTTGCAATTCTCCTTTTGAAAATTTTGTTTTTACCCACTTCACAGAACCTGAGCTCTGTCAACAGATCACCTGGATTACATCTCAGACAACTAGCTGTATGATTTGGGACGAGTTTCTTTACCCACATCTACAAATTGGTCTTAACAATAGCATATTCTAATACAATGATAGTGAATATTACATAAAAAAATATGTACAAAGTGCTTTGAGCAGTGCCTGGTACATAGTGAATACACAACAGTTTAAGTGTTAGCCCTTATTTTATTATCATTGTTATTAAGATTATTATTATTTTTTGAGACAAGTGTCTCACTCTGTCACCCAGGCTGGAGTGCAGCGGCATGATCTTGGTTCACTGCAACCTCCACCTCCCCGAGTTCAAGCAGTTCTTCCGCCTCAGCCTCCCAGATAGCTGGGATTACAGGCTCATACTACCATGCCCAGCTAATTTTTGTATTTTAGTAGAGACAGGGTTTCACCATGTAGGCCAGGCTGGTCTCAAATTCCTGACCTCAAGTGATCTGCACACCTCAGTCTCCCAAAGTGCTGGGATTATAGGCGTGAGCCACTGTACTCAGCCTATTATTTTTATATTGGCCAGTTTTTTTGAGCCCATTGGTCCATTATTTGTTTTTTGAACCAATGACCAAACATTTATAGCAGATCTTTTGGCAATTTGGTAGGTTGATTGCTGCTAGGATGATTTCTGTGTTCTGATATCAAGAAACTCCCAATCGAAGGGGGAGATGCACATATAATAATGTACTCTGATATCGTGCTACAAGCACAATGGCAGCATATGTGCAGGAAGTTAAAGAGAAGAAACCAAATAAACGGGTAAATAACTCTCAGCGTGATCAGAAGGTTCTAACTGTAGGATCTGATGCCTGATGTGTGCTTTAAGGAATAAAACAAAGGTTAGCCCACTTGGGCATTTTTGACCAAATAAATAGATCACATCATGTAAATATGTCCAAATAAATGTTTTCAAAATACTGTCTTTACAGTATGATTTTCTCTTGAGAGCAGTTCTTTCATTCACTTTGAAAATGCCACTCTTGCCTTGCAGGGACAGATCAAGTGGGTCTATTTTTACAAACACATCTACTGGCTACTGACAGTCACTTCTTATTTACAGAGAAGGTCAGCAAATTTGGAACATCGGCTTTTTCATAAAAGCGAAACATGTTATCTTTATCTCTCTTTATTGTTCTGCAGCCTCTTTAAAAACTTTGCCATGAGGTCACTTCCACAATAAAATCTGTATTGTAAAAAAGATTTCTACTGTCATTTCCCATCTCATGAAAACTATTGCAAAATGTTTACTAATTCTCTCTTAGGGACGTCAACCTCATTAATTACATTACATATAGTATTCTTTATGCTTTCAATGTCAGTGCAATAAATTGCCTATGACTTAAGCCGTAAGTAAGTTTAAAGCATGGTGAGATCTATAAATTTAACCTATTTTTTTTTCTTTTTAAATAGAGCATCTGCTCCACATTTCTACCACAAAGCCATGTGTTCAGTCAACTACTGTCTGTGAGGGCATCTTTGCTTTACAGGATCACACTTGAGAAGGTGTTTTTTGATGTGCTTGAATATTAAATGAGAATTCAGAAAATCCTATGAACAGAAACATGTTAGAAACATTTGTAGTTGCATGCCACCACTTACCATATAATATACATTCTATTGTGTAATTGTGTATTTCTTTAAATTTTTAGCAAGGCTGCCTATATATAGCACGATACTTTTTGTGGATGAAGTAATGTTTTGGCTTGTTACCATATTGTTCTCCATCTATTATGTCAGCCTTTATTATTATAGCAGGATATAGCCACAGTGATGTATGGTTTTTTTAAATTTATGTTTTGCTGTTGATGACAAAACTTAAACGTAAGCTTCTGTATTATCATTGTTTACTTAAATTTCATGAAGTCTTAGGTTAAGTAATATAATTTTAAACCTTCCAGAAAAAAAGAAATAACCTGTTAAGAGCTGTCACACTTGCTTATTGAATGTCTTGCTTTTTGTGATGGCTTAGTACTACGACCAGGAGATATCTCTAGGCACAGATAACACTTGAGGTGAGGTTCGCAGCAAATGTTGGTAGGTCTAAATCCATACATCAAGCCGGGCACGGTGACACCCGCCTGTAATCCCAGCATGTTGGGAAGCTGAGCCGGGTGGATCACGAGGTCAGGAGTTCCAGACTAGCCTGGCCAACATGGTGAAATCCTGTCTCTACTAAAGATACAAAAAATTAGCCAGGTGTAGTGACACACACCTGTAATCCCAGCTACTGGGGAGGCTGAGACACAAGAATCATTTGAACCCTGGAGGAGGAGGTTGCAGTGAGACAAGATCATGCCACCAAACTCCAGCCTGGGCAACAGGGCGAGACTCCATGTCAATAAATAAATAAATTCATAATTCAAAGGGGACTCTTAATCATTTCCTTGTTTGGGGCTAACTTCTTGTCAGATCTCATTAGATCATCATTGTTTCCCCCCGCCCCCAACAATGCTGCCAAAGAAAAAAACAGAAAACAAAAAAATACCTCGTCACAGGATTGCGAGGGGTGCTGGCTCCACTCTTTTCTTGCTGCTTGATGCCAGCATTATCGGTATTTTTGCAGTTTCTTTGCAGGAAGCTTTTTAAGTCACTCATTCAGTTTGAGAGGGTTAATTTAATGAAAACTTGATACCCTTGTCCACCAATCCCCAGAGCAGAGCCCTGGTAGCTGCAGCCAGGGGGAAGCACACGGACTGGGAGGCTGTCCTGGGGACACTGGAGAAGAGGGGAAGGAAACTGCCATTTATTGGGCATTGCATCTCTCCCCAAGTGAGAGTTTCCCTTATGCAAAATTTAATTATATGCAAATTTACATCTGTATATTTTGAGGCAACCATGGAAATTTTGGTTCCAACAAATGCGAATTTTGCAACGCTTCTTATAGATAATTAGAAAAAGAAGGAGCGAGTGTAGAAAATAGAGATAAAGCAGGCGCAGAACAGCAAAGTAAATTCTTTGGAGGCTTTGTAAAAGGCAATGCAGGCATGGAAAATAGAATCTAATTTTAGAATGGCATTCTGCAGGTGGCCACAAGGAGGAAGTGGAGTAGGTAGAAGAGGTACTGCGAGGGCAGGTCCCATGGAGGCTTAAGAGGTGGGGCTATTAGGGGCATTAAGCACTCTTGGAGACATAAGATCCCACAGGCACAGACTGGAGGATCAGCTTCAGGGAAGAACAAGCTGGTAAACAAACAAGTATCCTATCATTTGCATTACCTCAACTAAACCAAGAATATATATGCAACAAAGTAGAAGTTATTTCCTTAAGAGTTTCTGGTGATAAGGGATTCCAAATATCCATGAATAGTGAAGGATTTACTGTTGAACATTTAAAATGTGTAAAATGTTTTAACATTGTCTTACAATGATGTCTATATCATTACATATTAGTAAATTAAATATTTACTTACAAATTGTATAGATTTATTAGCAACCTCAGTTCTTCATCCCACTTTTTTAGGCTCATGAAAATAAATGACATAGTCTTTTGCCAATTCACCTACTTTGTGGGTTTTTAGGATCTGCCTCTGGCATTTTGAAGGAAATACTTTTTATCAGAAACATCACTGGGAACTTTATTTATGCTATTTAATTTCAACCTCAAATCTACTTACAGCCTAAACAAATGCTGATCACTGTAGTAAATAGGTACTCTGCACTTGTGTCCTAAACTTTCAGGTATTATTTTTAATGTTTTCCAGAAAAGAAATCTGAGGGCGAGAGAACTGGGAATAATGCTAATTGAATTGTAATGTAATCTGTATTAGTCTTCAGTTGCTGCTGTAACAAATTGCCTCAAGTTTAATGGCTTAACACAATTATAATTGTCTTACAGCTCTGGGTGTCTAAAGTCCAAAATGGGTCTTACTGGGTTAAAATCAAGAAGTTGGCAGGGCTGCTTTCCTTCTGCCGGCTTTAGGGGAGAATCTGTTTCCTTGCCTTTTCCATCTTTTAGAGGCTGTTTACATTGCTTGGCTTGTGACATAGTTTGGATGTTTGTCTCCCAAAAACCTCATGTTGAAATTTGATCCCAAAGTTGGATGTAGGGCCTAATGGGAGGAGTTTGGGTGATGAGAGTGGATTGCTTATGAATAGATTAATGCTGTTTTGCTCTCTCTGGAGTCAGGGAAGTGAGTTCTTACTCTTATTCTTAAGAGAACTGGTTGTTCCATTGTGGAAGACAGTGTGGTGATTCCTCAAGGATCTAGAACCAGAAATACCATTTGACCCAGCAATCCCATTACTGGATATATACCCAAAGGATTATAAATCATTCTACTCTAAAGACACATGCACCCATATGTTTATTGCAGCACTATTCATGTATCAAAGACTTGGAACCAACTCAAATGCCCATCAATGATACACTGGATTATGAAAATGTGGCACATATATGCCATGGAATACTATGCAGCCATATAAAAGGATGAGTTCATGTCTTTGCAGGGACATGGATGAAGCTGGAAACCATCATTCTCTGCAAACTAACACAAGAACAGAAAACCAAACACCGCATGTACTCACTCATAAGTGGGAGCTGAACAACGAGAACACATGGACACAGGGAAGGGAACATCACACAATGGGGCCTGTCGGGGACTGAGGGACTAGGAGATAGCATTAGGAGAAATACCTAATGCAGAAGATGGGTTGATGGGTGCAGCAAACTACCAAGGCACATGTATGCCTATGTAACAAACTTGCACGTTCTGCACATGTATTCCAGAATTTAAGTATGGCACCTCCTCCCTCTCTGTTGCTTCCTCTTGCCCATGTGATCTCTACACACACCAGCTCCCTTTTATGTTCTGACATGAGTGGAAACAGCCTGAGGCCCTTGCCAGATGCATCTGCCCAGCATTAAACTTTTCCAGACATGAAAATAGTGAGCAAAATAAACCTTTTAAAAAATAAATTATCCAGCTTCAACTATTCCTTTATAGCAATACTATACAGACTAAGACAGCTTGTGACTCCTTCCATCTCTAAAGCCAACATCACTCTAATCTTTTCTTTGTCTTCACATCTTTTTATTGTAACCCTCATTTTCCTGCTTCTCTGTTTCATTTATAAGGACCTTTATAAATACATTGGTTCCACATGAAGAATCCAGGGTATTATCCACATGTCAAAATCCCTTCATTTAATCACATCTGTAAAGTGTCTTTTGTCATGCAAATTAACGTTTACAGATCTTAGGGATTAGGATGTAGACACCTTGTGGGCCACTGAATACCACATAAACACAGATATGTCTAAAGATAGTGCCTAAGAAACTTATATTTTAAATTCATGTACTCATTCAATAATTTTTTTATTCATACCTGCTATTTGCAAGCCTATGTACTAATCCCTAAGGATATAATGTTGAACAAGGTAGTCAAATCTCTGCAGCTCAAATATCTCCTAGGCTAGCTGATAGCTCCTTAACTGCCCTCCAACCTCTCTCTCCACCTCTAGCAAGATATTAAGCAATAAAAATTCATCCAGTTTGTTCAATGGATACCTCATGCTGGGTAGAAATGGAAAGGAAAAAATATAAATTAACATCTGTGCTCTCAAAGATTATTCAATCTAGATGAGAAGATGAAATACAAAGAGAATAAAGGCAAACAGACAGAGGGAAAAAATGTAATGTTTGTTTTGGCAGAGGACTTCCTTTGAAAGCACTTGGAGTAGAAGAGGTATAACCTGAGGTTGTTGTAGTCAGTAAACAGAAAGGCTTAGGGAGGTAGAACTCATCCTGCATGAGTGAAAGGAAAGGATTCATTAATTCAATCCTGAAAAGAAAGAGAAATTAAGGGTTGATCAGGAGATGGGCAGTCCAGGAAGATACGGAGAATCTGAGACTATTGAAGATGGACTATTTCATATTGCTTAGGATGGGGAAGGGAAGACAATAGTTATTTTTTGTTTTTGTTTTTGTTTTTTTTTAGAATGAAGAGCTCTATTTACAGGTTAATGTTGTATGTGCTCCTGCAATTAAATTTGCCTTCACTTTTACTTAAAATTCTCAATTTGGATTGCTATGTTTAAGAATTATTGGTGTGAGGGGAGTGTGGGATGGAGGATGACATTAGTAGTTACTGAGTTTTATGCCTGGGTTAATGAGTTATAGCACAAAGATGACAAGAAATGATGTAGGAAACCTGGATGAAAAGGGGCTTTGGGATATAAGACTGGGAATTGACAGATATCTGAGGGGAAAGACCTTTACTCCTAAATATTCTAGCATTAGCAGAGGGGTGGAGAATTTTTTCAACTGGGTCATGAGGGAAAGGAATGACTTTGGCTGGCATCTGGGTTCCGTGAATCTAATGGGGAATGTAGATTTCAGTGGCACAGGGAACAGACTGGAGCTCAGAAGAAGAAGAGGTGACATCCAAATAGTCCCAAGGGTGGGCAGAGATAGAAATGCAAGTAGAAACATAAAAACAAGGCACAGATGTATAGCGTAGTACCTAAAAACCAACGTTAGATCAATGATAGAAAGGTGATCTATCTATGCTAACCCTTTTAACTCTTACACCACCACCCTGAAGTAGGAATCACCATCCTTTTTTAAAAGTTATGAATATATCTATTAACTTACCAAATATTCACTACACATTGTGATAAGTTTTATGTGTCAGCTTGATAAAGTTACTTTACTAGTCCATTCTCATGCTGCTATAAAGAACTGCCCAAGACTGGGTAATTTATAAAGAAAAGAGATTTAATTGACTCACAGTTCAGCATGGCTGGGAGGTCCTAGGAAACTTATGATCATGGCAGAAGGGGAAGCAAATATGTCCTTCACATGGCAGCAGGAAGAAGGAGAATGAGAACCAAGCAAAGGAGGAAGCCCTTTATAAAACCATCAGATCTCGTGAGAACTCACTATCATGAGAAAAGGATGGGGGAAATTGCTCCTATGATTCAATTATCTCTACCTGGTTTCTCCCACAACACATGGGGATTATGGGAACTACAATTTAAGATGAGATTTGGGTGGGAACACAGCCAAATCATATCAGTTACAGTTCCCAGTTATTCAAACACTAATTAAGATGTTACTGTAATGATATTTTATAGATGTCATTAAAGTCCATAATCAATTGATTTTGAGTAAGGGAGATTATTTTAGATAATGTAAGTGAACCTGGTTTAATCAGCTGAAAGTCCTTGAGAGCAGAGCCGAGACTTCCCTGAAGAAAAGGAGCATCCACATGAGTATCGCAGTTTCATCCTGTGCCTACAAGTCCCAGCCTGCTTTCTTGCTGCCTGCTCTGTGAGCTTAGGATTTGCCTACCCAGTACCCACAATTACATAATAGGTCAATTCTTTGCAATAAATCTCTTAATATAGATATCTTACTGCTTTGTTTTTCTCTAGTTAAACCCTGATGAGATAGACACAGTGATGCCTCTATTTTAAATCCACAACAACAGGGCTTTTCTGTTTTCCCTCATTTGTATGTGTGTGTCCTACAAAAAGCACCTGGCTCTCAGCAATATCATTTTTTATCCCCTTCTCAGCCCTTCCTAGTGTCATACAGAAGACTTTCTTCACCCAAGCTTTTGGGGTCACACATTTATTTTCTGGATGTATTGATTTTATAATCAAACTACTGATTTTTTTATTTGATATTTATATTTGTATAGCCCCCAAAGCCAGTTAGTTTTTCTTCAACCTCTTGTTTCTGCTTTATGCAGGAATCTTCCATAGATCCTCAAGGACACTGACTATGATTATTATAATATTTAAACATTATAGTTCAATGTTACGAAATTCAAACTTGTGGTCTTTATATATTTATTATAGCCCAGAAGCCAGTACAGTGCTTGCTATACCATTGATGCTTAAAAAAATTATGGAATAAATGGAGTGTCTACTTTAGGTTTAAAAATGCATTTCTCAGGTAGACCATGAACCCCTTAAACACAAAGACGGTATATGCATGTCTGTGCCTATTTCATAACCTTTCATGGCTACAGAAAACTTGTTGATGGATTAAAGGGTGCTCAGTTTTGACTTGGCTACCAGGTGATGATGCTGAACAATTGGAGCTAAAGTTGGTTAAATCTGTAGTGCCTCTTATACAGGATGGCTCTGAGATTGCTGTCAGAGGTGTGTCTACATTTGAGGACCAGCAGATCATAGCTATCAGAAGATGGAAAAATGAAAGGGTATGACATCATGAAGGTAAAATGAAGATAACTTGGCAATCAATTTATTAAAAGGGCAAAATATGTCTACTGGAAAATATCTGTAGGACTAGAAAATCTGGTCTTCAGCATAGTTAGTGTTCAAAATAATTTTAACACTTAAAAAGCATGGTCTCTTCATAAGGCACGTCACAATCATATTAGTTTTCCCACACAACTAAGTGTTATATATCATCTTTGAAAACCCTTATATGGTTAAAGGAGAAATTTGATAAAATACACATCAGGAGGCAATGGAATACTCAGAATAAAAACCTTCCAGCTTCGTAGACTCAATCCACAGTAAATCCCAAGAACTAAGCCACTTCTAATTAAATACAGGCATGTTGCCATGTGGGGCTCAAAGCCAGCTCCTGATTGCAGTCAAGACTGCTTATTTTTCTCTGAGGATTCGGGAACTCCCAGAAGTTAATGACAGTCTTGACAACCAACATCGAAGTGGAGAGTAAAAACAGCTTTATCAGACCTGCTGTTTGAAATACATAACCTCAAGCATCTAGATGTTTGGAGACATCTGGTATTTGGAGTGAAACTTCTCCCTCTCTACTCAGCTATCTGAGAAAGATCAAATTAGCAGAATATCAGCCTCTTGGAATCTGGCCTATACACAGGCAATGCACAGTACAAGGCTGCTCGGCTTCCACCTTCATCAGACAGGCTGTTGCTCACTGACACTTTCCCACAGTAGGTGGCTCAGGATCACTTCTGGACTTAGATCCAGGATGCCTCCACAGAGAAAGCCTTCCAATCTGATCTTTCCCCCCATGCAAATTCTCCACAGACTTTAGCATTTCCTGAATTCCAGAAAGCTATCCACTCCTCCATCTCTGGCCTTATCTTACTTACTGATTTTGTTTTCTTTTTTGAACTTTCCTAGCACACACTTTTGCACTTGATGTTATACGTATCATTTATTGATGTCTTCCATACACTCCAAAGCACTTCTTGCTTTATGAGGCTTCTATTAACCCACACTTTCCATTTGGATTATGAGTTTCTGATATTGTATCTGAGAAGACAGCAAGTGCTGTTACTTAAGCAAGTTGATGAGCACCACAATATTTTGGGGGTAAAGCTCATAAAATGATAACTGTAATTTAGCTTCAAAGGAATTTCTAACATTTCCCAAATCTAACATATAGTGTATTCTATTTTTTACCTTGCGTATATTTTATCCTATTTAAAAAGCAATAAAAGTACTAAGATCAAAGAGATCTTGTCTTAATGCCATATTCCCAGTGGAGATGCTCAACCAATATTTATTAAATCAATCAACCAACAGAAATCATATTGATTTATTTTCTCTTAAAAGCAAACATATATTATGATTAATTTTATTTGTTAACGCATATTTTCATACTAGTTGTCTTAGTCTGTTTTTGCTACCATCACAAAATACTTGAAATTGGGTAATTTATTAAAAAACAGGAATTTATTTTATTCCGGTTTTGGAGAAATGAGACATCCAGGAGCAAGCTGTTGGCTGGTTCTATTGGCTGGTGATGGCTCCTCTGCTTCCAAGATGATGCTTTGTTGCTGCACCCTCCAGAAGAGAGGAACACTGTGTCTTCACTTACAGAAGGTGGAAGGGCAAGAGACAGAATGCTGTGAGAAGCCTCTTTGATGAGATCCTTCCTCCCATTCATGGGGGAGGCACTCATGGCCTAACCACCTCCTAAAGAACCTACCATCATGTGTAATACCGTCACATCAGTCATTAAATTTCAGTGCCTGAATTTTGGAGGGAACACTTTCAAACCATAGCGTCTATTTAAGCTAAAAAGATATAAGATGTTTTACCTGGGGGATGTGAGTGACAAACTCCTCACTCTTTTATTTCTCACTATTTCTAAAAGAAATTTGGCTTTGGTTTATTTGGATTTGGTTTATACATGCATTTCCAGGTATATATGTAACATATTCATCTAAAGTCTCATCAGTAGTTTCATCTAGACATTAGTCTATCTTTCCAAGTAGGTTTAAGTTGCTGGAAAGTCCTTCTTTCTATGTTTTATCATATGTCATAGTGAGTCTCTAACAGTCCTGGACATCAGCTTGCTAAGATGCAGATTCCTGACCTTCCTCTTAGAGTGTCTGATTCAGTGGGTCTAAGGAGAGGGCCAGCTATCTGCATTTATAATAACCTAAATGATTCTAGTAAAGAGGTCTCAGGAGAAACATCATCCTATGGCATTGCATCTAGTTCCCTTTGGATTATAGCAGGACTTCAGGACCTCTTGTTCAGTGCTTATTCTTTTTTCATCTATTAAAAGACAATTTTCAAAAAAAGATAATTTTTTTCATATTCTCATACTGACGGAAATATGAACAGGTGTTAAAGATTTAATTTAATTCGTTACTGATAAAACTGAAGAGATGTTAGAGTGAGTCCAAGGGAAACCCAGAAATACATTTATAGATCTGGAATATAGAAATAAATGGGCAAATGGAGGCAAAACTACTAGACTTTTCCACAATGGGGAAGACAAGTCAATTAAATCACCACTGGACACAATTTACATGTCCATAGACAAGAATTATACACATTAATATTAGTTTACAGAGCTATAAAATGGCTCAAAGATAATGAAAGACTAGAATTATATAATCTGAAAAGGTATGATTCAAACAACATGTACTTTCCATTGAAGAACAATATTTTTCTACTTGTGCTGGAGAATAATTCAAGAAAAGAGAAAATCCTGAATCTACAGAATGGGGGTCAGAGTGATCAGAATGTATATGAAAAGACAAGTAATCTCACAGGGTTGAAACTTAGGAGTAGGAGGTCAAAGGCCCAGTTAAGAGATGGCAGAGAGGAGGGAAGGACAGCAGAACTGTGAATTGCGAGTAATCATGAGAGGGAAAGGTAACACATGGTCTTGGACCCACTAAGAACTGGACATTCTTGTGGCATTGCCAGCTCATCTCTTGGACGTTGAGCAAACCTTACTCCAGAAATGTTATTCCATAATTGCCCTGATGACCAGAGGGTCATGACTTTCTCTTTTGAAAGTCTGTGTTTTGAGTAATCTCTGTTTAGAAACTCCACCCATAGGACACTGGTGGTGGCAAGAGATTGGCTTTTGGGGGACATAATTTAGGTAACCAAGTCCCCATTTGACATTTCAATCATATTCTTGCCTTTAAGATTCTGGGCATATCTGTATCTTAATATGGTAAGGGAATTATGAAGTGATCTTGTGTCCCCTTTGTGGGCACAGGAAGTTGCAGAAATAAAGCTTGATAGAATTAGTCACATGAGTTGACCAGATGGCATCATCAGCCTCTTGAATCCACTGCATCCCTAGTGTCATTAGCTTGGAGGGGTAGCTGCCAAATTAGGTGGGGGCTGGACATTCCTTTTAACAGGTGCCTTCTTTTCTAGGATCCAAGTGAGAGCCTAAGATAGTTTCCATAATGCCCAAAAACATATCCTTAGAAGAACATGATTGAATTGTCCAACAGGAACATTCTGACTCAGTTCCCTAACCCATCCTTAGTTTGTATTCTCCATCAGAAATTGTGACAATATTTGAGATTTTCAGAAAGGAACAGTCAGAAAATTAAAAGAAAAAATAAACATAACATAAAAGGAACAGATTATTTTTGTGCAATGAAAATGCACAAAAATAATTTTTATTTCCCTTCTTCACTTAGTGTATATTAATTTCAGTTAGGATACAATCCAAGCTCTTGGACAAGGAGCTTGTCACTTCACTTTTAGTCATTGAAACACTTCATAATTCTCTTTCACTGCCCATTCTCTCTACTACACACTCTGACCTTTGAAAATACCTTCCTTCTGCTTGAAATAGTCTTTCAGGCCCTTTCTTGATCTGATTGAGACTACTTATTTAGATAATAATGTCATTTCAAGTGGAAGAATCCGCTTTCTCTACTAATCTGGGTTAGGTGTCACCCTGCATTGTACCACCTTTAATTTCTCTAAGCAAAGCAATATCATGGCATATCTAAATGTGCCTCCCTAATCAAACTGTAAACACAGGAGCGGGGAGACTGAGATTTATAGCTATTTTGTTGAATATTACACTTCCAATTCTGAGGAAATGCATAATAAGAAATCTGAATATTTATAGAATGGACAATCAATTGAGAGATTAAATGAATAAACAAATGAGAGAATGAAGGAATTATCAAGTTAGTGAATGCATATACAATTGAGAAAACTGGATATTTTTTCTTAGGTGAAAAGAATACAGAGAATAAATAATGAAAGAATTATTCTTATTCTTGGCATCTTTGTCAAAAATCAATTGACTTTTAATTTGTGGATTTATTCCTGGGATCTCTATCCTATTCCATTGGTTTTTGTATCTGTTTGCTTGCCAGTACCATATCATTTTGATTACTATAGTTTTACAATATATTTTGAAATCAGGTAGTGTGATGCCTCAAACTTTGTTCTTATGGCTCAAGATTGCTTTGTTTATTTAGGTCTTTTCTGGTTCCATATAAATTTTAGCTTTTTCAATTTCTATAAAAAATGACTTTTTTTTAATAGAAATCACATGGACTCTTTAGATCATGTTTAGTATGGACATTTTAACAATTTTAGTTTTTCCAACTTATGAACATGAGACATATTTCCAATTATTTGTGTAATCTTCATTTTTATCAGTGTTTTATAGTTTTTAGAATATAGATCTTTCCATATTTCTTCTTGGTTAAATTTACCACGAAGTATTTTTCCATGGTATTAAAATGGAATTATTTTCTTAATTTTTTTCAAATAGTTCATTGTTAGTCTATGCAAAAACTACTGATTTTCTATGATGATTTCATATACTGCAACTTTATTGAATTCTCAATAAATGGTGTTGGAAAAATTAGATGTCCTCATGAAGAGAATGAAATTGAACACATCACATCCCATATACAAGAATCAACTCAAAACAGTTTGAAGACTTAAACATAAGATCTGAAACTATAAAACTACTAGAAAGAAAACACGAGGAAAGCTCTACACATTGATCTGGGCTATGACCCTAAAAGTACAGGTAACAAAAGAAAAAAGAGACCATTCATCTATTAGTTATTGTACTGCATCAAACTAAAAAGCTTATGCACAGCAAAGAAAACAATTTACAAAATAAAGAGACAATCTACAGGTTAATAATAATATTTGCAAATAATACATCTATTAAGGGACTAATATCCAAAATATAGGGAGAAATTAAACAACTCAATAATGAGAAAACAAGTAATTCTATTAAAAATAGGCAAAATACTTGAATAGACATTTCTCAAAAGAAGACACACAAATGGCCAGTGGGTTATTAATAACAAAACTCAATATTCCTATCACTAATCATTGGGGGAAATGCAAATTGAAACCACAATGAAATCACAATGAAATACCACCTCAGATCTGTTAGAATGGCTATTATCAAAAAGATGAAATTTAAGTGCTGGTGAAGACATGTGGAAAAGGGAACCTTTTTACACTGTTGGTCAGAATGTAAATTAGTACAGCCATTAAGGAAAACTGAAGATGCCTCAAAAAACTAAAAATAGAACTACCATGTGATTTATTAATTTTACTTCTAGGTATTTCCCAAAGGCCTGAAATTAGTATGTCAAAGAGATATCTGTTTTTCTATGTCCACTGCAGCATAACTCACAATACCCAAGACATGAAAGCAACTGAATGTCCATCCACAGATGAATACACAGAGAAATACCCAAGACATGAAAGCAACTGAATGTTCATCCACAGATGAATACACAGAGAAAACGTGGCTTATGTTTGCAATGAAATATTATCTAGACTTAATAAAAAATAAATCTTGTCATTTGCACCAACATTGATGAACCTGGAGAACATTAGGCTAACTGAAATAAGCCAGACATCGAAGGATCCCACTCATTTGAGAAATCTAAAACTGTCAGACTGATAGCAGCAGAGAGTACAATGATGGCTGCCAGGGGATGAAGGTGGGGAAACAGGGAGATACTGGGCAAGGAGTAAAAAGTTCTAGTTATGCACGTTAAATAAGTCCTAGAAATCTATGTACAGCATAGTGCCTATAGTTAACTATACTATATTGCATACTCAAAGAGTTGCTAACATTTGCTAAGATGGTAGAAAATCTTATGTTAAGTATTCTTATAAACAGATAAATAAGGCAGAGGAAACTTTTGGGGGTGATGGATATGTTTATGACATTCATTGTGGTGATGGTTTCATGGTTGCATACCTGTCAACAAACATTTCAAGTTGTATGCATTATGTACAGCTTCTGTGTGCTAGTCATACCTCAATAAAGTGTTTCTTTTGTTGTTGCTGTTTATTGAGATGGAGTGTCGCTCTGTCGCCAGGCTGGAGTGCAGTGGCATGACCTCAGCTCAGTTCAACCTCCGCCTCCCAGGTTCGAGCAAGTCTCCCGCCTCAGCCTCCAGAACAGCTGGGACTACAGGTGCACGCCACCACACTCAGCTAAGTTTTGTATTTTTAGTAGAAGCAGGGTTTCACCATGTTGGCCAGGATGGTCTTGATAACCTAACCTCATATACTGCCCGCCTTGGCCTCCCAAAGTGATGGGATTACAGGCATGAGCCACCATACCTGGCCATAAAGTGTTTTGTTCTGTTCATTAAATCATAATATATTCTTATCAGCACCAAAAGATCATCTTTCACTTTCTACTTCATAGATCACTGATTTACATTAGGGGTTGGTAACTTTTTTCTATAAAGGACAGATAGAAAATGTTTGAGGCTCTGTGAGCCACAGAGACTCTGTTCCAACTAGTCAACTTTGCCATTGTAACATCAAAATGGATGCAAAAAATATGTAAATGGATGAGTATGACTGTGTTCCAATAAAACTTTATTTACTAAAACAGGTGCAGACAAGATTTATTCCACAGGACATAGTTTATAAAACTTTGATTTGGATGATTAAACATGCAGCCAAACTTGTATTGAAAATATGATATGAATGGATCTGATTTACAGGGAGGATTCGTGATTTTCAAGAATTTGCAATTTCTAAAATAACAGGAGTTGAATAAATGAGGATTTGAGAGACCTGTAAGTGTTGGAGGTTGAAGTAAATAACTATAATGCCAGTGATTAAGGATTCTAAGTTTAGAAAATTGTGGATAATAGCAAGGGCAAAAGTTAGGCCATGGTGAAGGTGGCTGAAGTGGGGTTGAAAGTCAGATTTAAGTTGAGAAGGTATGGCAATAGATGGCCTAATATTGGAAGGTTGTGAAAGAGACATCCAAAGTTCAAGAGAGACCACCAAATATGTCCCTCTTGAATTAACAGATATTTTACAATTTAAACATTATGAGGTTTGAGCTATTTAGGAAGTTGAAAATAATTGGATCATTTAGTCAGACATCCGTAAGGTAAATAAACTCTCTAATGGCTGACAATTCTGACAATTTTTTTCCCATGTGCTGGGGAAATAGTAGTAAACGTAAAGCCATGAAATTATCTTTTATAGAACTATATGGTCCCTGCCTTGGAGAATGTATAATCTAGAGGAACAAACAATGTACAGATAAACTGTATATTAGTCAGCTCAGGCATCATGGCAAAATATCACTGTCTGGGTGGCTTAAACAACAGATAATTATTTTGAATAGTTCTTGAGGTTGGAAAGTCCAAGATCAAGGTGCCAGCAGGCGCGGTTCCTAGCGACGTCCAACTTCCTGGCACGTAGACAGCTGTCTTCTCACTGTGTCCTCCCATGTCTTAGAGAGAAAGAGAGACACACACAGAGACAACTTTCTTCCCCTTTCTTTTCTTATAAGAACACTAATTCTGGCTGGGCATGATGGCTCACGCCTGTAATCCAGCACTTTGGGAGGCCGAGGCAGGTGGATCACAAGGTCAGGAGTTCAAGACCAGCCTGGCCAACATGATGAAATCCCATATTTACTAAAAATACACAAAATTAGCTGGGCATGGTGGCACATGCCTGTAATCCTAGCTACTCTGGAGGCTGAGGCAGGAGAATTACTTGAACCGAGAAGGTGGAAGTTGTGGTGAACGGAGATCATGCCATTGCACTCCAGCCTGGGCGACAGCAAGACTCCGTCTCCAAAAAAGAAAAGAAAAAAGAGAACACTAATTACATCATGAGGAGCTCCACCCTCACGACCTCATCTAAACCTCATTACGTCCCAAAAGTCCCACCTACACATACTATCACAGTGGGGGATTGGGGCTTTTACATGTGAATGTTGGAGGAACACAACTTTCAGTCCATAGCAAATTGTTGCGTGAAACACTACCTATAGATTATAAAATACGCTAGCAAAAGGAATAAAAACAGATTCAGTAAAGAGGTGAAGAGGTGAGTTGGAGAGGGCACATCCATCAGGGTTGTCAGCAGGTCCTTTCTAAGAAGGGAATATTTCAGCAGACACCAGAAGGATGAGAAGGAGCCACACAGTGCTTGTGAAAAACATTCCAGAAAGAAGGAGTGACACAAACTGTGGCCCTGAAGCAAGATAAATTTTAACATGTTCCGGAATCTCTAGGAAGGCTGCTCAGGTTGGCACATGAGAGCAAGGAGAAGAAAGGCTTTAGGAAATGTTGGTCCTCCCTTACCTGCTCAAAGACACCTTATTATATGTGACCACTGGATTTCAAGGGAAGTCATCCTGTGGATTCTGAATCTGAAAACCTTTGTTAAAATTCCTGCAAGTAGATTCTTCACTGCAGAATCTTGAGCAAGCCCCTTGGCCTCTCTGAATTCCATTTTTTTTTTTTTTTTGTCTGGAGGTGAACATATCATCTGCCTTTCCTATCAGACAGACTGGTTGTGAGCAACAAATGAAACAACATAGGTGAAAGCATTTTGCTAAACAATCCACAAATAGGAGACACTGTCAAGTATCTTGGGACTGACTCTAATTTTCATTTCCAATCCAGTTTGTTTAATGCATCCAAGTTGCCACTTTAGATGGCATTTTTCTTCATGAAATTACATCTCTTCTATTGAAAAACAGAATCCAGTGAGATGAGGAAGTTAGACACTGAAGCAAGGCTTCTGCGTAACAGTTATTTACCCTGTGCCTCAGCTTTCATATCTGTAAAATGGGGATGATACTGACCTCCTGGGTGATTGGTGTGTGCCCAGCACAGATCCTGGTGTGGTGTTAGCTTCAGTTAGGCCAGATTTGAAAGAGTCACTGCTGTGACAGTCAGGTTATGATTCCTATGAGGCCCACCGTGGGGGACTGCTCTTTATTTTTCCATAACCTCTCTATTAAGTGGCTGGCATGAAAAGGTAACTCTCATCTGCAGGCATTCACCCTTCCTCTTGGGTTGCCATCGGAGAGAATCACAACATGGGTCTGTCTTGGCCTTTGCCCAAAAAAGATTAATTTCCACAAGTGGCATCAGAATATCCTGTCCTCAGTCACACAGAGCATGGGCTTGGAACGGGAGCTGTAATAAAGTTCTCAGCTTAAATGGACTTTGCAGCTCCTTACTTCTGGCCTTGACCTTTTTACAGTAAAACTAAAGTAGTTTTACAGTTTCCATCTGTCTGGAATTCTCTCCTTTGACTCATACCTACTTCTTTTTTTTTTCCACCACTATCCCCACTGCCTCTGCTAGCATGCTAGGGGCTGGCTCCTACTGTATTATATTTTAGGGATTAGTTCAGTTGATCCCTCCTGTGGTAATCCCTGCTAAATACCATCCACCTTCCTTTACCCCCACCAGGTGAGTTGGAAATCCCCTTCCCCAGCCTCTACATTATGCTACAGATATTTTCACATAGCGCTTTCCACACACTCTTAGCTACATGTGTTTCTCTTCCACTAGAGTATGTGCCTTGACATCAGGGCCCCAGTGACTAGATATTATTCAACTTTACATCTCAGTGTCAACCACAGCACCTGGCACACAGGTGTTCAGTAATGTTTACTGAATGAATGAATGATGACTGAAATTAGCTATCTCCTTTAGTTTCCTCTATACAGTAGACAACCCACACTCCTTAGTTCCCTATCTCCAGTCCCTGATTATCCCCAAACAGCATCCCACGCATCCCTTACAGGGACTTTTTTCTGCATGCATACTTCACCTTTGAGGCAGTCTGCTCTATCTTTAGGCTGCTCTATTTTTAGAAAAATATTTTGAGAAGAAACTTCACTCCAAGCATCTTTTAGCTTCAGGGATTAACTCTACCATCTGGAGAAAAACAAATCTACTGTTTCTTTTATAAGATAATCTTTTCCATATTTAGAACACTTATTTGCTCCTTTAAAAAAAATTACTTAAATGGACAAATAGCATTACGGTGTATATTTATGTGGTATAACATAAATGTTATACTTGTGTGCATTGTGGAATGATTAAAACAGGCTAACACGCATATACATCATCTCATATACTTATTTGTTTGTAGTAAGAACTAAAATGTACTTTTTAAAAACAATTTTGAAATATACATTATTATGTATTAAAATATACGTTATTCTATAGAGGCTGTACCAATTTACATTCCCACTAATAATATACTGGGGTTTCCTTCCCTCCACATCATTTCCAATACTCATCTTTATTTATTTATCTATTTTGCAGGGCACCCCTCTAACCCCCAGCCATACTTTGCAATCATCTGCATTCCTATTTCTCCTTTCTACCTCTTAGGACCCCAATACTACCTTCGGCTCCTTTTTACTCAATACTAAAGGGAAAACTGTCCTTAGTGACTGGGGCCTGCAGACTTCAGACATTCCCAGCCGGGCCTGCTAGCCAGACTCCTGGAGAGCTAAGGAGGCAGCCATGATGGACTCCGACAAAGCAAGGGGCCACTTTTGCTTTTTTGCTAATAGCTATTCTAACAGGTGTGAGGCAGTATCTTATTGTGATATTAACTTGCATTTTCCTGATAAGTGATATTCCCACCTTTCAGATATCTGTTGACCACTTGTATGTCTTCTTTCCAGAGATGTCTATTCAGTTTGTCTATTTTTTAAATTGGTTAACTTATTTTCTTTTTTCTTTTGCTTCTTGTTTTCTGTTGGTTTGTTTGCTATTGCTCATATAGTTTTATTTGTATTGCTCATATAGTTTGGATATTAACCCTTTATCAGAAATATGGTTTACAAATATTTTCTCCCACTCCATAAGTTACTTTTTCACTTGGGTAATTATTTCTTTTACTGCGCAGAAGCATTTTAGTTTGATAAAATCCTATCTATTTTTATGTTGACTCTGTAGAAATTCTATTTCTAATTTTTACTACCTAAACAAAAAAGAAACAAATTGTCTTAGTCCATTCAGGCTGCTGTCTTAGACTAGGCAGTTTATAAACAACAGAAAGTTATTGCTCAGAGTTCTGGAGGCTGGGAAGTCCAAGATCAAGGTGACAGCAGATTTGGTTTTTGGTGAAGACTTGTTTCCCATGGATAGTGGCTTCTATGTATATTTTCCTACTCCCATGGGAAAAGGGAAAAACAGACACCCCTCTTTCGTAAGACCACTAATCCTTTCATGAGTGCTCCACTCTCATGACCCTCTCACTTCCCAAAAGCCTGGCCTCTAATTCCAACACACTGGGGATTGGATTTCAACATATGAATTTTGGAGAAATATAAACGTTAGACCACCACACAAATTGAGTTTTATTTGTATTCAATTACCTATAGGCACGGATGCTCTCCGTTGATCTAGTAAATAGGCATCTGTAACAGAAAATAGAGAAGATATCCCAAGGGAAGAGGAGAAGCTCCACAATGTGAAGAGATTTCCAGAGGCATCACCACTCCATCTGTCACTATTGGTATCTTGTGGCCTGGTTAATTTACATGTGCCTGATTAGGCTGATTTACATAATGGATTATCTAGCTATACCTGAAATAAACTTCAAAATGGACAAATATTTTGAAAATGTCCTGGGGGAAAAAAAAGAATAAATAAATATAATACTAGTGATGCCAAATGAAAAAAACATTGAAGGGCACGAGTACTATATCAGCCGTATTTTTATACTCCATATAAAAAAGTTATAACATAATCATGTATGACAAGAAGTCACTGAAAAAATGTCCTAAATTTTAGGGAAACTACTTGATATGTGAAATTACATCTACTGTCATTGGTATTGAAATTTGTCCTATATGTTAATTGTACAAAGATACAAAGATAGCATGAAGTCCTTACTATGAGCAAGACATTTAAATTTAAGTAGTCACAAGACGAATACAAATATTTATAGTTCAAGGGTGATTTTTCAATTATTCTATATTTGACCCAACATTTTATGTAAATTTTACTACACTTCTTACTACTTAGAGGTATGTTTTGGCGTTTCTCAACAACAAAAGCTATACGTTTTACACTGGGGTGAAAATTGTTTTTCTTCTTGTCATTGTCACAATAAAATAGATTTTAAATAATAGATGTAAAACAATACGATATAAGCTAAATTGCATTTCTTTTCTAGCAAATACTTTTAGAAAATTTCTAAATAGAGTTCCTATAAATAATTCTGTAAGGGTTTGTTGTCTATGCATTGTGTGAATGTACAGATGTTTCTAAATGTCTCAGCTGATGGTATTTGTTTTTCTAGATCATGTTTCAGAAGTGACATGAAGAAAAATACTTTCCAGAGAGACATTAAAATAATGAATCAGACAAAAAATCTATTCTCTACAGAAAATTACTTTTGTAGCAATAACAGTAACAATGTTTCCTAGCACACTGCTAAGTGCAATCATTATTGGAAAAGGTGAAGCAGATACAAGAGCAACTCTATACCAAAAAGATTGTGGGGAATATTTCCAGAGATGCTACAAAAGCTGAAAATT
The DNA here is from genome assembly GCA_036589455.1 of Ateles fusciceps. NCBI lineage: Eukaryota > Metazoa > Chordata > Mammalia > Primates > Atelidae > Ateles > Ateles fusciceps. The sequence goes on from JAZHEH010000113.1 coordinate 7,852,102, forward strand.
TTTCTTTGCATCACTCATATTCAAACTACTGGCATTCCTCTGAGACATTGTGGATTCTTTGTCTAGATCACCACAATAAGGCCAATATTACAATAAAATGAGTCACACAATTTTTTTTTGTTTTCAATGCACATGAAAGTTATGTTTACCCTATACTGTAGTGTATTAAGTGTGCAACAGCATATGTCTTAAAAATGTATTTGTCTTAGTTAAAAATTAATTTATTACTAAAAAGTGCTAAAGATATCTGAGCCTTCAGCAAGTCATATTCATTTTGCTGGTGGAAGATTTTGCCTCATTGTTGACGGCTGCTGACTGAACAGGGAGGTAGTTGCTGATAGCTGGTATGCCTTTTGCAATTTCTGAAAATATGACAACAATGAAACTTGCCACATAGATTGACTCCTCCTTTCCTGAAAGATTTCTCTGTATAATGTGCTGCTGTTTAGTATTTTACCCACAGTAAAACTTCTTTCAAATTTAGAGTCAGTCGTCTGAAACTCTGCTACCACTTTATCAATTAAGTTTATATACTATTCTAAATCCTTTGTTTTTGTTTCAACAATGTGCAAAGCCTCTGTACCAGAAGTAGATTTTGTCACAGGCAACCACTTTCTTTGCTGATTCAGAAAAAGCAACTCCTTATTCATTCAAGTTTTATTATGAGATTGCAGCAACTGAGTCACATCTTCAGGATTCACTTCTACTTCTAGTTCTCTTTCTATTTCTACCACATCTGCTGTTCCTTCCACCACTGAATCCTTGAAACTTTCAAAGTTATCCATGAAAGTTGGAATCAACTTCTCCCATACCCCTGTTAATGTTGATATTTTGACTTCCTCCCATGAATCATGAATGCCCTAATATCTACAATGGTGAATCCCTTCCAAAAGTTTTCAACTTACAGTTGACCCTTGAATAATGTGGGAGTTAGGGATTTGGGCCACCTGCACATTTAAAAATTTATATACAACTTTGACTTCCCAAAAACTAAACTAATGGCCTAATGTAGACCAGAGGCCTTATAGATAACATCAACAGTCAACTAACATATTTTGTATGTTATGTGTATTATATAATAGACTTTTAGAATAAAGTAAGCTAGAGAAAAGAAAATGTGTTTAAGAAAATTATAACAAATAAAACATAGATTTACTATTTATTAAATGGGGTGGATCATCATAAAGGTCTTCATCTTCATCATCTTCATGTTGAGCAGGCTGAAGAGGAGGAGGAGGTATTGCCCTTACTGGCTCAGGGGTGGCAGAGGCAGATGAAAATCTATGTTTAGGTGGACCCGCACAGTTCATAACCATTTGTTCTATACTTTGCTGAGATCCATCAGAGGAATCACTATCTATAGCAATTATAGCCTTACAAAATGTATTTATTAAATAACAAGATATGAAATTCAAAATTACTCATTGATCCATAGGCTTCAGAATGAATGTTGTATTAGCAGGCATCAAAATAATGTTAATCGTGTACAACTCCATCAGAGCTCTTGGGCAAGTAGATGCATTGTCTATAAGCAGTAATATTTTGAAAGAAATCTTATTTTTCTGTACATTAATTTTCAACAGTGAGCTTAAAAGATTGAGTAAGCCATGCTATAAACAGATATGCTGTCATACAGTTTGTTCTACTTACAGCGCACAGGCACAGTAGATTTAGCATAATTTTGAAAGACTCTGATTTTCAGAATGGTAAATGAACATTGGCTTTGACTTAAAGCCACCAGATACAACAGCCCCTAACAAGAAAGTCAACTTATCTTTTGAAGCTTTGAAGCCAGGCATTGACTTCTCCTCTGTAGCTATGAAATTCCTAGATGGCATCTTCTTTTAATATATGGTTGTTTGGTCTATATTAAAAATCTGTTGTCTAATGTAGATACCTTCATCAATGATCTTAGCTAGATCTTCTGGATAACTTGCTGCAGCTTGTACAACAGCACTTGCTGCTGTACCTTGCACTTTTATGTTCTAGAGGTGGCTTCTTTTCTTAAATCTCATTAATTAACTTCTGCTAGCTTCCAACTCCTTTGCAGCTTCCTCACCTCTCTGAACCTTCATAGAATTAAACAGGGTAGCATCTTTTATTTTTTATTTTACATTCACAATGTGGTTTTGCATAAGAAGTCCAGCTTTGGGCCTGTCTAAGCTTTCTATATGTCTTCCTCAGTAAACTTAATCATGTCAAGATTTTCATTTAAAGTGAGAAACGTGGGGACTCTTCTTGTTGTTTGAACACTTAGAGGCTATTGTAGGGTTATTAATTAGCCTAATTTAATTATTTTTGTGTTTCAGGGAATAAGGAGGCCTGAGCAGGGGGAAAGAGATGGGGGAATGGCCATTTGGAGGAGCAGTTAGACCCCATATAACATTTACCAATTAAGTTGCTGCCTTACAGGGTTATAGTTTGTGGTTCCCCAAGCAAGTGCAATAGTAACATCAATGATCGCTGATCACTAACTACCGTAACAGGTAGAATAATAATAAATTTTGAAATATTGTGAGAATTACCAAAATGCGACAGGGAAACAGGAAGTGACCCCATGTTGTTGGAAGAATAGTGCTGATAGGTTTGCTTGAGCCAAGGTTGCTACAAACCTTCAATTTGTGAAAAACACAGGATCTGTGAGGTGCAATAAAGTGAAACTAGTGAAGCTCACTAAAACGAGGAATGTCTGTATTAAGCCTGTCCTTTTCCCCATAAAAGAGCCAGAAAGGCTTAGAAGATTACTAGTGCCCTTAATGATGAAGAATAATGATAACCAGGTGAATAACAACGGTGTGAATAATGATGGTGACTGAACACCTTTAACATTCAACAAAATCTTTACCCTTCTCTATAAGAAGATAACACTGAAAATATGTTGCATAACATGACAAATCAATGGTTATACCTTAGTAAATTAATCATGAGTTTTTATACTAATAGATTTCATAAAATATTTTTTCTTTTACAGAGCTCTCTCTGCATTTCTATTCCTGTGACTTAGTAGGGTAAATGACTATATCCTAGTTCATGCCTCTTGTCCCAATGCCCCGTCTGATTTAGTATTTGTCCCAGACTTTTCCTGTTTTTTGAAATGAAATATTATCTACGTACACTGAAATAAGATGAGTTTGGTAGTCATCCACTTCATTCTTCCTTTCTCACAATCTCACCTGAGAGCACAGGGGATACCTCTTCAGGGACCAGAACTCTCACTCTCTTTGTCTGGCCTTTTCCAGACTCAACATCACCAACCCTTTCCTTCCGAGACCCAATCAAGGTATTTGCTGGTAAAAATACATTGCACTTACTAAACTGTTTCAGGGAATAGCTTATTGCAAAGGATCACCCTTCCCAATATGAGATAGCTCAGGCTCAAGGATGCCGGCATTGTTTGCCTATGGCAAGGCCAGATACAGACGCCCCAAACTCCTGTTCTTGGCTTCATAAATGATTAGCTAAATTTATTGTCCCCACTGATCAATCAGAACAGAATGCCTATTAATCTGACCTGCACACATTTTAGTTACACTTCTTTCTTTTCCCTAGACTCTTGAACTCTGATGCATTCTAAGTCTGAGCCAGAATTTAGCTTCTTCTCAATGGCTCCTCCCAGGAAGAGGCTGGCATAAGGATAAAACATTCTCTGATCTACTATCCAAACAGGACACTTCCTATCTGGTTATATCTTACCTACATCTGGTTCTTTCCAGCCTTTGTCTTTCCTCCTATAAAAGAAAAGCCCTTTTCTGCCTGAGCTCTGAGAAGCTTGCTGTTCTCATAGTCGGAGAGGTCTTTCTATTCCAATAGTAATTGGAATACTCCCCTCTTATAATAATCTTTTCTAATAAAGCTTCTACTTAGTCTAGATTTGCTTTTGTTTTTGACTTTATTAAATAAATTTTATTTTTAGAGCAAATTAAGTTCAAAGGAAAATTGAGTGGAGAGTACAGAAAGTTCATTCACCTGCTCATCCTGCCTCCACACGTGCTCAGCCTCTCTTACTATCAAATCCTGTACCAGAACGGTATACCTATTACAATCAATGAGACTCATTGACACACAAGTATCATGGAAAGAGATCAGAATATACCACCACCATAAAAATATGTCATTTTGACATAAGGATTGTTTTGAGCTGAAGGCAACTAAAACAAGCAAATGTAGGAAGGGTTCTCTGCCTTCCTCTTATCAGATTAAAAGCAGGGCATACATTTCCTCTTGTGACGGCGTCCGCCTCTCCCGTACTGGGAAGAGAAGAGCCACTCTTATCACTGGAGATGGAGAGTCAGACACGTTTACATAAATAGAACTTACTAAAATAACCCTTATTCTTCCTTTGTTTCCCTATATCTTTCCTAGTCACTTCCCCATGATTTATCATCCCTGGAAGCCCCAAATCATTTCTTTTTTTAAAATGGTATATAACCCCCCTGAGTCTAATTGCATCTTTAAATTTCATTTCATTTCTATGAACTCCTATGCATGTAATATCAATAAAAACTATGTGCCTTTTCTCATGTTAACTTGTCTTTTGTTAGTTTAATTTACTGGTTCCCAAGTACTAAACCTAAGAGAGTCGAGGAAGTTTTTCTCCCTAACATCACTAAAAGTCCGCAGTTTACATAAACATTTACTCTTGGTGTTGTGTATTCTGTGCTGCTGTGGTCTAAATGTTTATGTCTCCCCAAAACAATCCCCAGTGAATTTTGGTCTGTTATTTGGGTTCCCCACAAAATTCATCCCCCAATAAACCTACAGCCCAATGTGATGGTTTTAAGGGGTGGGACCTTTCAGAGGTGACTAGGTCATGAAGGCAGAGCCTTCATGAATGAGATTAATAGCTTTATGTAAGAAGTCCCAGACAGCTGCTTTGCCCCTTCCACCAGTGAAGTTATAGCAAGAGGACAGCCTGCACCAGACACTGAACCTGCCAGTGCCTTCATCTTGGACTTCAGAACTGTGAGAAACAAATTGCTGTTTCTCACAGTCTAAGGTATTTTCTTATAGCAACCTAAATGGACCAAGACATATGTGTTTTGACAAATGTATAATGACACGTATCAACCATTACAGTACTGTACAGAACAGTTTTGCTGCCCTAAAAATCTTCCGTGCTTTCCCGATTCATCTCTCCCCTCCTTCTAACCCCTGGCAACCACTGGCATTTTCACTGTCTCCATGGTCTTGCCTTTCTCAAAATGTCATATAGTTGGAATCATACAATATGTAGCCAGTTCAGACTGACTTCTTTCACTTAGTCATATGCTGAATTTTTTTATTTGACAATTTAACTGAACACTGATTCTAAATCACGTATTCCAAGACACTGAATTTATATTCCTAAAAGGTCCATTATGCATATTACAAGAAGGGAAGGAGGAATGCAACATTTGCAAAGGTCCTATGAAAGCTCTCTTTAGCTAGAAATTGTCACAGCCTGCTGTTTAATGTTTCTATTAGAGATTAAAGAGGGAGCTCCCCCTTCCTGTGTCAAATGAAAGAAGATAGCTGTGACTGGAAGTTGCTTTGTTGCCACCATTTCTGCCCCAGGGGAGGCAATAAAGGGAATCATTGGATGCTGTTACTAGGTCGTGTGTATAGTCCTTGGCTTTGGGCAGAAATGTGTTCACTGTGAAGCTAATGAAACATAAGCTTTGGGGCTTCTCATTTTGTAGTCATCATTTTGTATTCTATTTCTTAATAGTGTCTCTCCACTGTGTAAGTCTCATGCCCCCCAGAAAACCTGTCTCTGCTCTCGGCTATACAATACAGCAAAACCTTTGCTTGTCACTTCCACCCAGCAAGCCTTGCCAGCTTGTAGCCCAGGACCTCTTAGACAATCAAAATAAGCCTAAAGTTAGTGTCAAAAATAGAGGGTATGGATTGTTGCACAGTGCTACCTTTAACAGTGAATAAAGAAACAGAATAAAACTCATTGAGTGTTTTAAATCTTCCATCTCAATGCATTTAAATGCAACACAGTGAGACCCTAGTTATACTCTCTCTCTCTCTTTTTTCTTTTTTATGTAATTCTAAAATTGATTTCAACTTTACTAGGATCTTGAAGTAATGACAAATATAGATAAGCTAGGAATAAACCAAATTAAGAACTGTTACTATGCATCATGTAGATATAAAATCTAAAACAGTGCAAATGAATTTTAGAATAATAGTATGTGGGATCCCGTTAGAGTCTGAAAATATTAACACTATTTTCAGTAAAGGACATAGATACAGAGCCAATGCAGTTTGCAAAGCACCTGCTACACAGTAGTGTATCCTCTGTACTCCCCCAGACTGTACTCCTCCTAGTCTCCCTGGAATTCTACTGGTGCCTATAATGCCAGGAGTCACATGGGCCAGCCTCAAAGTAATAGTTAATATTTACTGATACTGACGATGTTCCAGACACTGTGATTGATGCTTTTCATGTATTAACCCATTTAATCTGTTGAGGCTGGGGGAAGGGTATACTAGATATACCTTTTTGTCCCTGTTTGGAACCAAATGAGAAATAATACCCAGGAAATCCACAGAAGAAGCCTTATTACTCTTATTTGTTTTTGCTTCAATGTCAGTTTTATTATCTATAAAGCTGATTTGAGAACAAAGCTTTAGCCCTCCAGCAACAACAGGCTTCTTAAATACTTCGCCCCTGTGCTTACCAGACTTGGTTGTTCAGAAACTGGCTCAGCTGGCTAATTGAGCTTTTCCTGCAGAGATTGAGTCTAGGCTGTCCAAATACCATGTGGCTAAAGAGAAGGGCTGGACTTCTTGGAAATAAAGAGCTGGAAAAATGAAGGAAAAGGAGAGGGTCAGAGGGAGAGTGATTGGGATCCTCTTTGCTCATTTAAGGGTGAATGTTGTGCTTTTACAGAATGGTTCCTTACATAAAAATGCACACCCTCCTTCAGGTCATCAGTCTGGAACATTTACTCCTAATTTCTCTAGTTCAGCCCAGGGTGCTTCATCTTCTTCTGCATCTTTCCATCATTTCCCTAAAAGTGCCTGTTCCTTGGATTAGACAGAGTCTATCAAAGTTAGATTTAGGTTCACAAACACACTCTTTTCTATTGTGAGGCTGAAATCTTCTCTTCTTCCACCAGGGTCTCCTCCTCACTTTTACAAAGACATTGTTCATTCTGAGGTGATGATAATAATCAGATCCTAATTTTACGCAAATTCTGTGGAAAAACAGATGAGATGTCTCTACTGCACGAAATATCTCTTGATACTCTGCCTAGCTCTGTATTCCTATCATCAGCTCTGTGTTCCTATCATTGTTGAAAACATTCATTGAAAAACTGTCCCCATGGACCATTCTGTCACTGCCAAGCTTCACTCGAAGAAATCGATTAATCAGAAGTCCTGAAGTTACAGGTTTCTCTAGGTAGTTCCCATTGATAATTCACTAGGAGAAAAAAAAAAAACTGTCAGAGTAACTAAACTGTAAGATGCCATCTCTTTGGAGGAAGAAATTATCCTTTTGAACTCAATAATTTATAATTTAATCTCTTGGCAATGTACAGGATCAATTTAAGTAATTGGGGTATGATAGCATCCACTATTAGGGATTCAAAGAAGATGTATTATATTTCAGGTTATTTACTTATTTATTTTTTACCAGAAAGTAACATGGGTCTTGGAATGAAATAGCCTGTGTTTAATTCCTGACTCAAAAATTTTATGACCCTAAGCAACTCTCAATTTAATAATTCCTAAAATAGCTTTATTAACAGTTTTTGCCCACTGAACCATTGATGAAATAGCATATGCCTATGTGTATAGAAGATAAAAACTCTGCACATAGTAGGACCTGAAATAATTTTAGTTTCCCTTCTCTTTACAAAGGCCAAACTTATTTGTGGGTTAAAGGTGATGCCACTGGTCTGCTATATAATACCCTACTTCTCTTTTGATCAAGCTACGGAATGGACCTCAGGAATAATAAGGGAAGATTTCTCTGAAATTCAAGTTCTTATTTCTTGAGGTCTGGAATCACCATTTTTGAGTTGATAGCTTACTTTGTGTCAAGCACTTTTTATGAGCATTTTATAAATATTAGCATGTTCATTCCTAACAATTTTTTTTAATGAGGAAACTGATTCACAGAAAGCAACATGACCGAAGTCCCAAAGCTCAGAAATGATGTAATCAGGATTTGGATCCAAGCAGATTTTCCTTCTTATTCCTCTACATTGTTGCTTTAATTGGGATTCCACTACAGGAAAAGTTAATGTTAATAGTTTACCTATTTTTATCTAGTTCTCTGTATACAGTATGACTTAAATGTGCTGCATATTTTTAGCTATAGTATATCATACTTAAAATATATTCACATTTTAACTATTGCTTTTCCATTTACCTAGTTGTCTATAGAAATAATTTTTATTTTTATTTCTTAATATCTATTTCTATTTTTGTAACAAACTTTATTCTGGAAATTTAAAGTTGGTTCTCTCACTAGTAACTGTATGTGGGGAGGGGATATGATTAAGCCTACAAGATCTGGCCTCTAACAGAGTGGCTTACAAGTGGCCATACCACTTATAAGCTATGTCCTTAGCAAATTGCCCAAACTTGCTGTCCTTCAGTTTCCTCATCTGGAAAGCGAAAATAATGCTATCATCTATCTTCATAGGAGATTTCATAGATTCATAAGTGAATACATTTAGAACTGCCAGGCACATGGTTGTTCTCAGTAAGAGAGAGATCTTATTATTATATATATCTATGTCATTATCTCTCATTGCTTTTGCTGCCTTGTTCTTAGGCAGAATCTTCAGTTTACCAAGATTTTTTAAAATACACATTGGCTACTTTTCTCTTTTTAAATAACAGTATAAGGTAAATATACTTGTTTTGCAGATGAGGAAGCCAAGGATCAGGATATGTTATGGGTTGAATTGTGTCACCCAAAACAAATATGTTTGGAGTCCTAACCTTCACTGCCCCAGAGTGTGACCATATTTGAAGATAGAGTCTGTACAGTAGTAGTCAGGTTAAAATGAAATTATTAGGGTGGACCTTAATCCAACATGAGTAGTGTCCTTATAAAAAGGGGGGAAAATTTGGCCTGGCGCAGTGGCTCACATCTGTAATCCCAGCACTTTGGGAGACCAAGGTGGGCAGATCAGAAGATCAGGAGATCAAGACCACCCTGGCTAACATGGTGAAATCCCATCCCTATTAAAAATACAAAAAGTTAGCCGGGTGTTGTGGTGGGCACCTGAAGTCTCAACCACTTGGGAGGCTGAGGCAGGAGAATCACTTGAACCTTGGGAGGTGGATGTAGCAGTGAGCCGAGATCAAGCCATTGCACTCCAGTCTGGGTGACAGAGTGAGACTCTGTCTCAAAAAAAAAAAAAAAAAAAAAAAGGCAGTGGGGAGTGAATTTGGATACACACATGCATGCATAGAGGGAAGATGGTGTGAGGAGATACAGGAAAAAGGCCATCCACAAACCAGAAAGAAAGACCAGGAATAGACCCTTCCCTTGCAGCTCTAGGGAGGAGCCAACGCTGGTGACAACTTGACTTCTGGCTGCCAGAATTACAAGACAATACATTTCTGTTGTTTAAGCCACTCAGTTTGTGGAATGTTGTTATGACACCCTTAGAAAACTAATACAGAGGAGTAGAATGAGCTGCTATGCTGAGTAGAATGCATTAAAGAACCAGAACGAAAAGTTTCCTGCTTCAGTCCAGTGACCTTTTACTGGTAACTTGGATACTTTATGTCTAATGATCCCTTAACCCAACCCTGCCTCCACCTTCATATCCAACCATTTTTAAACTTGGCAAGAGCTTACTGGCTTGGAATGCTGTGCATAAGGCAAATACTTCAGGACAAAGTAACAGGACACTTTATGCCTTCCAGGATACTTATACCTGTGTGGAGGTATAATGTATTCTAAATGTATTCTCTAATGTATTCTAAAGAGAGGTATGACATTATTATATATAAACTGATTCACAAGGAGTAACAAAATCACAGCGTCAGAGAGCCTGAGTACTCATGAATTCATCACCCTCAAAGTCAGCCTCTCTGTTTTTCCCATCCCTTTTGTTGTTCAGGTATCACTTGAGTATGGACCTCATGGGACACGACTCTCTATCATGGCTTCAGCTCACCCAAGGACCTACAGATAAGTACAGAAGCCATAACCTTCCACCTCCTGAATGTCTCATGATTCAGATCCCAGATACCTTATAAACCAAAATGTTATATGAATGGAGCATATTGTTTTCATATATGCAAACTCAAGTCTTGAAAACTACAGAATACAGACAGACCTAGAAATGATTAATGGCAGACTAATGAGATTGTATAAGTATGCAGTCCATGAATAGAACCTATAAAAAATGAACTGTGAGAAGATATTGAGTTTTGCCAAAATGCCATTCCTGTAATGGCATCGCCTCTCATTATCAGCTTCATAGCATCAATCATGTGGACACCGTTGTCAAAAATGTCATTAGAATGACTCTAAATCCTGATAAGCTAACCCAGTCCATTTACAGGGTTTATTTTAAGCCGTCTTGGTTATTTGCCTCATTCTAGATCTTGAGAGCTTTTCTTAGAACACTTTTCTCACATGGTTCGGGACCTAAAATTATTCCATTGTCTCAAAAAACTCTTCCATTTTCAGCATAGTTTCTCTTGTTCTAGAACATTTACCTTGTCCATGCAGGACATGACTTTGAACTCTAGACTTTATTAGCTACAACTTCAAAGGGAAAAGGTTTACTCTGGATACTAGAGTCATGACATTTGTCTAGGGGTCGGAAACCTGCATTCTCTAGTAGCTTTAGGACTAAGACCTATGGTTTCAAGACAATAGTGTATGACCTGACATTAGAAAACTTGGATTCTTATCCCAGCACTGTCATATTTTGACCCTACATATTTAAGAAAGCATTTATGTACCCTGAATTTTTCCCCTAATAATTTGGTTCAATAAATTTTGGCAAATATATATATATAAAATTATGTATCCATGCATGGATCAAGATATGGAATACATCCATCACTCCAGATAGTTCCCTCATGGCCCTGTCCAGTAAGTTTTCCTGCAATCACAAACAAGTAGTCACTTTTTTTCTTTCTATCACCATAGGCCACAGATTCACTTTGCTTGCTGTAAAACTTCATATAATAGGTCCTTATTGTGTCTGGCTTCTTTGACTCAGTGTAATGTCTGTAAAATTAATTCATGTTGTTGCATGACCAATCATTTCTTTTCCTTACAGATGCTGAATAAAATTTCCTTGCATAAATGTATATAGCTGAACCATTTTTATTAATAAAATAAGTAGGATAATCTGCACTTGAAACCTGGGCCCACTGGCACTAGCTTTGTGACTTTGGACAAGACACTGGCTCTTCCAGCAAGGATCAGACACACTAAAGGCCTCTCCCTCACCATCGTAACTGGCACTCGTCCACGTCTTCTCCCTGGACTACTGGTAAACCCCACACAAATCAATGCATAGAACATTATATGTCTATAATGCATAGAAATCAAAATACGGGACAGCTTGTGCTGCTTTTGTACCTGGATTCTTTTGCTCAACATAATGTCTATGAGATTAATCCATGTTGGTCTGCCAATTAATGTCCTGGCTTTTATTATTCTTCAATCAGAGCCAGGATGAATCTTTTAAATATAAATCAGATAACGTCACTACTTTCCTTAAAACTCCGCAAGGGCTCCCATTTCACTTATAATAACATGGAAATGTTTACCAGAGCCTACCTGGACCTACCATCCCAAATCCCCTGCAACTCCATCCTCATTTCTTGCCACTTTCCTTTCACTCACTACACTTTATGATTGTGTCTCCAATTTGCTCCAGTTATTCCTGCGATGCGGTGAAGAGGTCCCCTCTTTATCGCAGGCTGCTTGTTCTTCCATTTATGTCTCAGCGTAAATGTTACCTTCTCATAGAGGCCCTCGTTGACCTCTCCAGCTAGGTAGAGAATCATGCTTGGCACCCAGAAATTGTCCTATAATTATTAGTAGGATTAATGAATATGGATACTACAAGGCATAAGTGCATTGTGGACATTTATTAGTGTTTTATAACAAAAATACATAATAATTATATGCTCAAAAATTAAACTGTGTATTTGTGGTCACTATGAAAAAGAGGCCCACAATTTGCATTCCAGAAGCTTAGTTAAGATCTCAAATAAGAGAGATGATACGGGAAACTATTAAATAATCCAGAAATGATAACTGAAAAGTACTTTAGCCAACAGTACAGAGGGTGGATGACTGGCAGAAGGGGGTCCCTGTGGGGAGGGAGGTGGTGTGAAGTCTTGGGTTTTGTCTGAAGACTGGATTTAGCTTTCATGACATAAATTTAGCTTTCATGAGATAGGCAGTGACAAGTTAATGCTGCTGATGTTGTTTCCTTTTTATTTTTATAAATTGGATGTCAGTATACAAATTACAAGTGATTAAAAATTTAGTAGGATATCTTCTCAATATATTTCATTTTTTTTGAAATTAATAATATTCTACTCCCCACTATGAAAATACTGGCTGATAACCATGGCGTATTTCCTCTGGGCCAACAAGCAGCTAGTGTTTAGTCCTCCTTTACCACCCTACTGCTCTTATCAAGAAAGAATAGGGTTTGTTCCGAACGTGTCCACGTTATATGTATTGTTTTATAAATCAATAAAAGAAGAGTCAAAAAAAATTAGAAATTTCTAGGAAAACTAAGTTGAACATTTTAGGAAGAGTCAGTAAGTATGAATTGGTATTGTTTTTCTGTTGAAATAGGTATGGGCAATTCAACATTAGAACATTTGGATAGAGTTGCAAAAATTAGACATGTTCTGAACTCGGATGGCTGTACATGTCTTTAAGTTCTTCCATACTTTGAAAAAACGTTTCCGTTTTTTGAGTTTCTGTTTCAAGAAACTCAAATGTTTGTTTTTAGGCAAGTTATTTCTATGCAAAGAAAAACCTTGGATCTATACCAAAAGATTGGCAAACAACAACTCTTCTGGTTAATGAACCAACTAAAAATTCTGATTCATATGAGAAAAAAAGGGCTTCCACTGAGCTGAATGTAGTTCATTCCTGCTACTTAGGAATTTTAATTAGTCACCAAAATGCAGTAATTGAGGTTCCCTGGTTCAACATAGCAATTAGCCACTACTAAATCCAATGGCCATTTCTCATTTCTCTTCATATTTGAACTTAGCTTTTGAAACAGTTATTTTTTTCCTCTTCCTTACAATACTTTCCCCATTTGGTTTTCCAAAAACACTCTCCTGGCTCCCTTTCTACCTGGATACCTTCTCCTTTTCAGTCTTTTTTTTTTTTTTTCTGGTTTCTATTCATCTTTTCTACACTAGGGTTCAATTTCTAAATGTTACCTCTTTTCTAGGCTAATACCCTAGGTGATCTCCTCTGGTCTCATGAAGTTATATAAATATTATCCCTACACTGATGACACCCACACTTATATTTCTGGCCTAAACTTCTCATCTAAACTCCAGATTTGTATATCCAGCTACCTACTCAACATTTCCATTTGAATGTGCTATTAGGCATCTCAAACACAGCATATCAAAAGCATTACTTCTTACCTTCCTCCGCATCTAACTATTTTCCCATAGTCTTCATCACAGTCAATAACAATTTCATTATTTCAGTTACTCAATACCAAAAGCTTGCAGTTGTTTTTTTTATTTGTCTCCTTCACAGCCCACATCTGCTCCAGCAACAATCTTGTTTTTCCTATCTTCAAAAAGAATCTTGGAGCCAGGCACAGTGGCTCACACCTGTAATCTTAGCACTTTGGGAGGCCAAGGTGGATGAATCATGAGGTCAAGAGATCGAGGCCATCCTGGCCAACATGGTGAAACCTCATCTTTACTAAAAATAATACAAAAATTAGCCAGGTATGGTGGCATGTGCCTGTAGCCCCAGCTACTCGGGAGGCTGAGGCTGAGGAGAATCACTTGAACCTGGGAGGGGGAGGTTGCAGTGAGCAGAGATCACGCCAATGCACTCCAGGCTGGACAACAAGAGCAAAACTCCACCTCAAAAAAAAAAAAAAAAAAAAAAAAAATAGAATCTGAAATCTACCCTCTTCTTAATACTTTTCCTCACTCAATTCACCGTCATCTTGCAACAGCATTTGTGCAAAGCCTTCTAACTAACCTTCCTTCTCCTGTCCTGGGTTCCCTATGGCCTATTCTGAACAAAGTAGGTTGAGTAGTAAAAAAAAAAAGAGAAATAATAAAATATCTTCTTTCTAGAATTTTTGTAAAGACTAAATACAAAAAATTAGGAGAGTGTCTGAGAAGAGCAAGTGATAAATGTTGTGTGATGTTACTGTAGACATGACTACGCCAAATTTCCCATTTTTACCATGATCTCGAATCGCTCCCCCTGCATTTGTAAACATGTTTGTTTCTCCAAAAACATTTTCTTGAGCCTGCACATCTCCTCAACCTCCCAGTACAACTCTCGCCTCCTGTAACAAGCAAGGTTATTTTAGGTTATTTTATTATTAATATATTTTCTGGATAATGCCTTATTTTCTTGCATTCACTCATTATCTGATTTTTTCTTCATTTCTTGGATATGCTGTCTTTTTAGTAAGTTGCTGATGAGGTTATAATGAACAAATCCACCCAATTTTTCTGCCTTTGAAAGTGTAGACTACACTATTCTTTAAAGTCTCTTTCAGTGCCCCCTCTGCTATTATAACCTCTTGATTCTTCTCTTACTTGCAAACATCTCCTTTAATGTGCATATCTTCATACCTTAGTAGTTCACATTTATGATGATTTTGATCCTGAGCTTGACTCTTTCTATCTGCTTATGCTGAGTCACCTCAATCAAGCCAGTGGCCTTTAAATATAACCTATCTCTCAGAGATTCCCAGCTCCATGTATCTAACTCAGATTCTGTTTTACGTAAGCTTCAGAACACGTGAATGTGTTCCCCCAAAACCAAATGATCAAAGCCAGGTAAAACATACAGAATGTTTAGAGCAGCTTTCTTGTCATAACAAAAAACTGGAGATAATCAAACTGCACAAAGGGTGTGTGGATCGGCTGTAGAATCGTCAGTCAATGTGAATAAACTACAGCTATACAAAGCAATTTGAACAAATCTTAAATAACAATACAACAACAACAATTGAGTAAAGAATCGAGTCACGGAATACTATATGCTTACGTAAGAATATAGCCGTAAGTGGTAAAACTATGAAAAGAAGAGAATGATCCTAGATGGTGGAATGGGACTGGAAAGAAGTATGCAGCTAACATCTGTGTTCTTGGTAAGATTCTAGTTTGAAAGTTGTGTCATGAATTCAAAAGTATTCATTTTATTGTTATGATTCATAACTTGCTTATATATTTTCTATATTTATAATTATATTCCAAAACCAAATTTATGATATTCCCACTCCAGGAGTTTATTTTCTGTGCATGTTCCCTGTCTGGTTCTATATCCACATCAATCATTTGTTTGTTCCAGTTAGACTATTTGATCACATTATTGGAACTTATTTTGGTTTCTCACATTCAGTACATAATCAATTTGATTACCTAAACCTAGCTCTTGAATCTTATTCACTATATCTATTTCTAGGATAATAGCCACAGTCAAGTCATTATTTCTTCCACTGGAAATTTTGAAAACGTATCGAATGTGCCCATGTCTTTAGTAATTTACTCAAGGTCTTGTTCCCAAACACAACTTTAATCATGTCCTTTTTATAATCTAAATCTTAGTCACTGTTCCACTATTCAATCACTAAATCCAAACATCACAATCTGACCTAACTTACCTGCACACACCCATCTTTTACCACTTGATCTCATTTATTTTATTAGCTCCCAAACCCTACAGTCCATCATTCCTTAAACAAGGTATTAATTTTCAGACCTTTATTTATGTTTTTGTTTCTTCTTCTGCATCTGCCCAGCATTTACTTGTCACTTAAGGCTCAGCTTAAATGTAATCTCAATGAAGTCATCACTGGCTACCTATGTACAATTCATCCTGCACTCTCCTATGTTCCCACTGTACTCTGTGCATATCTAGCTTACAGCACTTGCATCATTTTATGAAATTACTCAATTATGGTATAGAATAGCTAGTCCATAACTAAACTATTAGCTTCTTGAAGATAGAGATTTCCTGATTTCTCATATTCATCTTTGCATGTGCCAATCTGTGTGTTTGGTATGATTACCTTCTATCCTCAAAGAATGTCCCAATTGTAAGATTCTATTACTCTGATTTATTCACTGAGCTTCTTGATGTCACAGAACAAATGTGTCTTCTTAGGTGTCCTTTTACAAATATTAACGCACTTATTTGTAGGAAGCAGTTATTTCACTTAAGATATTACTAGAAACATATTCATAAATATTATGCAGATTTATTCTTTATGATCAAATGCATACACACACTGGGGAAAAATACTGTGGGAAACGAGAAAGAAACCAATACCCATTGAGTGACTAATGTGTCGGGAAGTAGGTAAGGATCTTCTACAATTAATTTTATTTAATCCTCCCCACAACCATTAGTTGTGGGTATTGCATTTTTTATTTAACAGTGGTGATAATGAGACTTGGAGATCTTAACCTCCTTGCCTGTAGTAACAGAGTGAGTTACTGTCTGTAATTCAGCTTAGGCTAGGTTCTGCTTCACTAAAGAGCAATCTGTAAATCAAACCATGAACATTTATTTCTCACTCACGCTAACAGGTTCCACGTGGGTTAGCGGGAAATCTCTGCCTATCAGTCACCCTGGGATCTAGACTGACAAACCAGTCTCATACCAAATCTCATCAGATACCACTGTTCACAAATGATTGCTAAAGCCTTACCTGGCCACATTGAATTCCAAGAGGCCAGAGATGTGAAAATTCTACCATTTTCCCCAAGAAGAAAATAGAAAGAATTACCTGAGAAATAGATAATAATCACCCTTAAGGAAATATTTAAAATTGAGAACACATCTGCCTAAGTTCAAAATTTTACCACTAGTCATTTTTTTTTTCTTTTTTTTAAACCATTAGTTAGAAATATAATTTGTAATGTATGTTCCTTGAGGAAGGTGTGCAGAACCTCTAGGCTGGTAATTCTCAGGGTCAATGCCCATCAAGACCACCTGCAAATTCCAGATCTCCAAATACAAAAATCAGAATCCTCTAGGGATGGCAGGGAATCTGCATTTGGAACAATCTCCCTAGGTGAACATGGGTTACCACACGTTGAAAGAACAGTGCTTTAAGACTGAAAGTTCGCCTTCTTCTAACCTCATTCTAAGTCGCCTTGCTGTTTATTATACGTTTCATTTCCAAGGAGTTTTCAGTTCAAAATGTAACACACACTTCCTATGAACACATGATCCTCTCAGTTCTCTTCTAAAGCAGACTCACTGCATCTCCCAAATTTCTTTGGGCACTGGAGAGAACAGAACTTATTGAATAATGCATTTCATCCCTGGGCTACTTGAAAGGGCCTCTGCTTAATGCAATAGAAATTTTCAGATGATTCATTCTGGAGCCACTGATCAAAAGTACAGCTAATGGGAACAGGTGAGCTCAGGTGATTGATATCTTTCAAGGGACAGCGAACAAAATCTCTACCACTAGTAAAGAGGCTGATTAATGAAACCAAGTGTCAGAACAGCAGAGAAACCTTTCCCTGAATTTAAGCTTTGAAATAAATTCAGTCACAGTCCCCTGTAAGCCTCAGACTAGACGTCACCATGTCTAAATGGATTCTGCAATGTTGGCATCCTGTTTCTGGGTCTGAGCTGATAGTGTCTTGTGGTGTTGGTGAATAAAGTAAGCCGGGAATAAAATTGACAGGGCCAGGAAAACATCAAAAATCTCTGAGAAACAAAGTGAAGAGGAAGAAAGTCAGCCCTCATAAGACAGAAAGGAGGTGGTTCTCATAGATCTGCTTAGTGTATGTCCGTCGGAGGGAGTGCTTTGTTTCACTTGGCTCCCGTGCCAATCAAAATGCCCCCTTGGCAGTGGATAAAATAAAATATAAAAGGCAAAAATAAATGCCAAAACAAATTCATGCACAGAATGACCTTCCAAATGCTTCAAGGCCCAGCTAAGCTGTCCTCTACCAAATGAACTGAAAGGGCAAAGAAAAAAAATCTAGAATTTAACTTCAACTAGAAAAGATCTTTAAAATCAGCTGAGATACTAAAATATTTGCCAGTCGCTTCTTTCTGATGGTGACCTAACATTCAATGAATGTCTTATAATGTGCCAGGCATTTATTTGCATTTTTTCATATTATTTCATAATACAGTTGTGAAATGGATGTCATTGTCTTCAGTTCATGTTTGAGAAATAAGTCAAGGTTAAGTAAATGGCCCAAGGTCACATTGGAAAGAAGTAAGCCTGGTATTTGGACTTTGTTTTACTCTAAAGTTTATCCTGATTCTTTCTTTCCACACAAGCCAACTTCTCAAGCTTATGTTAGAATTTTCAAAAACTCTAGTCAATATTTTGAAAACTTCTATTTTCTCTACTCTACACATCAGGAAATGTGCTCATCCAAACTGGTTGTCCAAATGTAAAATGGTGAAATCAAGTATCTTAAAAACATACAAATACCCCTTTCACATCTTTAGCTTAATTAAGGCATAATAAGCTTGGCTCACAAGACTAGCCTCCATGTAGATTGACCTAAAAGTTTCAGAAGTTATTGAGCAGAATTGACTCTTCATTTCACTCTGCTTGAGTGCTTACTACAAGAATAACGCAATTGAGTTCCCAGGGCTCCCTGCCAAGGCATACAAGGAGTTTTACATAACCCCAGTAGACGTAGCCATGAAGTGTCCAAGGGCAACTAGAGAAAGAAAAACCTCCTGTCACCAGACCTATTGCATCATGTCAGTCTTGAAGAAAGAATGTAGTAGCTCTGTCACTATTCCAGCATGAGACCTTGGCAGCAATCCACCTTGAGAGGACAGATTACCCACATAGACTTTCTTGGCCCCATGGGTTCACATGAATCTAATTACCACAGCACTGTCCATGGTGATATTTGAACACACACATCAGGCCTCTCTGCAAGACTCCATATGCCCCCCATATTGCTGTTTGATAAGGAAAGATACCCTCCCCATATTCCAGTCTACTAAATAAAAATAAAGAACAGAGAAAGGTGTTTGAAGACTGATGTAACACTAGCAATGGCAGGCGATCATAGAATGAAAAGCCCACAGGTTCAAGGGTCAGGAAGGCCTGAGTTGTAATCCAACCTCTACCATTAACTAGCTGAGTGACCTTCGATAAGTTATTTAACCTCACAGAGTTGTTGTGAAAACTAAACATAATGTTTTTAAAAGGAAGCCATATAGTGGAGTAATTGAGTACTAACTTTGGAGTAAAAGGGAGCTGGAGACCAGCTTTACAACTTGATAACTATGTGATGCTGTGCTGGGCAATTTACTTTCTAGGTCTCAGTTCCCTCATATCCATTAATATGACTGTTAAGTCATATTAATGGATAATCACGGTGTATTAGAGATACACAGAGGAATATCAATGGATCTTAAAAACAGTTCTTAATGAAAAAGTAAGAAACATCTATGACACATTATCATTCACTTATTACCCATTATCTAAGAACACATTCAAATAAAACACACACACAATACTATGGAATGGTTATCCATGGGATAGCAGAGGGAATGAGAATGGGGAGTGGAGGAAAAAAAATGGATACATTCATTACATAACAGGGGCCTTGTGCAGAAAAATAATAAAATAGACCATATACTGAGGAGTGTGATTAACTCAACTCTCTGAACCAGAAGTTTTAACAAAGCAAAAATAACAAATAGGGGCAATAACTGGGTCTCCTTGCTGGGGTTGTTGGGGTAAATGAGTGTGGTGAAGTGCAGGAGAGGCTTGGCTGAGGATCTGCTCCCTACTGAATGATGATGGCCAACAGTTTTGCAATATCTTTAGGTGTGCAGCAGTTTTTCCTCCTTTCTTCTCACTTTGAAGCTTGGACTATTTTTGGAGGGACATTTCCAGGTTTTGTTTTGTTTTGTGTTTTTTTTGAGAAGCAAGTTACTGCCAAGCATGTTTGAAAAATCCAGTTTTGGCCAGGTGCGGTGGCTCATACCTGTAATCCAGCACTTAGAGAGGTCAAAGTGGGCAGATCATGAAGTCAGGAGATTGAAACCATCCTGGCCAACGTGGTGAGACCTCTTCTCTACTAAAACATAAAAAATTAACCGGGTATGGTGGTGCACGCCTGTAGTCTCAGCTACTCGGGAGGCTGAGGCAGGGAAGATCTTGAACCCAGGAGGCAGAGGTTGCAGTGAGCCAAGATAGCACCACTGCACTACAGCCTGGCAACAGAGGGAGACTTTGTCTCAATTTAAAAAAAAAAATCAGTTTTTAATCTTTTTCATGCATCAGGTTTCCAAAAGTGGGAGTTTGCCTCCAAAAAGTCACTGTTCCACATAGGATACAAGCAAATAACTCCAGTATAACACAGATAACCAGATTTCAGCCTTCAAAATTATGGAGATAATATCAGCTAAAAGAGAATTACGTTAAGTTGATCATATCTCATCTTTGACATTCAAAATGATTTAACCAGGTTACATTTATTTATGCAGTAGAACATTAGTGGGGCATAGTAGTCTCGTTTCAGCTAATCCTTTATTAAAGGAAATTAAAAATAATTTCTAAATTCCATTATTAATATCCTCCCTCTGTGAAAAGTATTTCCCTCCACAGACCCTATTGACATCGTCTAGACACTGCTGAAGGAATTCACTTCATGAATATCAATAAATGTGTTGCTTAGAAATGGGAAGATATTAAATGATTTCCAAGCATTTGACAGTTGACAAAATGTTCATACAATAATTAAAAGTGCAGGCTGTTGAAATGCCAGGTAGGGGTTCCTCAGTGTAGCAGTGCATGTTGGTCACATGAACCCATTTTTGCTAGAAGGTAGCTTACGGAAGAAACTTAACTTTGCCTTCAATTTATCTTGGCTTTACAGCTTCAGTGAATCCTACACAGAAAGAGAGAAAAGGTCTTCTTTCTAAAATGCTACTGATGCCTCATGTTATACTCTTGGTTTAGAGAAAAAAAAAGTTCAATAAAACATATTCATATAATTTCTTGTCTTATTTTTTCTCCTACAGTAGACAAATTTAAATGTGAATGGAAATATTAGAGGATAAAACAGATTTAGCTGGTTGCTGTTCTTCTCTTCACTTCCCATCCATCCTAACTTTTATCCAACGCCTACCTACTCCTCTACCTCAGATATTCTTGTTTCATTTTTTTCTGAGGAGATATCTGGGTTTCCATATTTTTGAGGAGTGTCCCAGCTCTTTCTCATGTAGTTAAGGCTTACATCTAATGAACTAAAGCAATGATTCTCAAACTTGAGAGAATATAAGGCTCACCTGAGGTGCTTGCTAAAAATACAGATTTCTAGGATACACACCCTGGAACTCTGGGGAGTTTGCAGGTAGAGCTCAGCAGTCTGCAGTTTTAGAAAATATCCAGGGATTCTGATTCAGGTAGTGCAAAAAGCACATGTTGAGAACATTGGCCTGGTTCCATTTCTCATTTTTAGCTTAAGCCTTCCACCCAGCTGCTGAAGGAATGCAGATCAAAGAGCAAGACTCCACTCTGTTACTCTCAATAAAGACGTATCTAGTGAAGTCAGCCAAGTACATTTTGTTGATAACATTTGCGGGAGCCAGCCCAAAAGAACATAAGGAAAGAGATGTAATATTTACCAAGCACTTACTATGCTTCAGGCCTTTTTCAGATGTTCTCTAATTTAAGTCTCCAAGCACATGGAGGCACAGATCAATTATGTATCCTTTTCTAGACCCCACTGCTAGGGAGAGGACAGCTAGAGATGATCTTGCCCTCTAAATCCAAAGACTGTGACTATACAGGACTGCAGTCAGAGGTTGGGGAAATCTGAATACCAGACCCCAATTTGTCCTCCTTGAATGTTTTGATCCAAGCACCAAAATTCTCCCAATTTCTATTTCCCTATCTGTCTAGGTTTGCGATTTAGGGTATGGGGTAGGGTTTCTGCCTCTCTCTGATTCAGAAAAATTTTCTGAAGATGAAGTTGCATGAGCTGGCACACATGAAGACATTCGAGTTTTTAGGGAAAAAGTATGTAGATGGAATAAAATACATAAAAAGAAAATAATGCTGACATAATTGGACACCTTCTGTAATTTGTTCATTTGCCCATGCATTCATACATGAAGTGTTATTCGAATATTTATTGTTTATAGAACCCTGGCAATTAGAAAGGGCACAAGCTCTTTATAGACAAAAGATGTTCAGTTTGGTGGAGAGAGGAGGCAAAATGGATAGGAGACAGTGGGAGCAGAGGAGGTAGAGTGTGGATAGAAAAGAGGAGGGAGGAAGAGGAGGTAGAAGGAGAAAGAGAAAGAGTAGTGTGGAGAGACAACACATTTACGTTTGTAAAAATGTTTTCCAGTTCACAAAGTTATTTTTTTATGGATTGCATCATTTAATTTAGTTTTTCTCATGCTTCAGCATGCAAAAAGACATAGAAATATATTTTAAAAACAGATTTCTGGTCCCACCTTCAGAAATTCCAATTCAATGAGCCTGGGTTGGGGCTCATGGTTACTCAGTGAGCCTGGGTTGGGGCTAGGGGTAGATGGTGATCTGTGGAAAGACCATGGTTTGAGTGACACGAATTTAATTCTTAGTATAACACTATCTGGCAAGTAAGATTGGCATTATACTCTTTAAAATTATAATTTTCTCCCTGGCTTTATTAAGGTATAACTGACAAATTAAAAATGTATACACTTATGTTACACAATATGAAATTTTGATATCCTGTGTTCACTGCAACATGGACAAAGAAAATGTGACATATGTGTAATAGAATTTGACATTACACAAAGAAGGAAATCCTGTTACTTGCAATAGCATGGATGATGCTAAACAAAATAAGCCAGGCACAGAAAAACAAATTCTGCATGTTCTTACATTTGAAATCTAAAACGTCAAATTTATAAAAGCAGAGAGTAAAATGATAATTACTAGGAGCTGGGGAGGATAGTAGAATGGGGAGATGCTGGTCAGGTGATTCCCATTTATCATCCCTATTTTTAAAAGGAGAATGTCGAAGTTCAGAGAAGTTTAAAAACTAGTTTAAAGTTCCCGTGCTATTTTGGGCTCTTTCTTTCTACAGAAATGATTTAAGCTCAGTATTCTTTGAGGTCGTACATGGGGAAATCTGAATGACGGCCATCCCCCTCCAAGAGGTGAAAGTTTCCATGGATACAAATATTGTTGTGATGGATTGCAGGGAATTTCCTTTAACCATAAATTTTCTAAGAAATAGTCTCAGCAGGATATAAGCTATTTCTGCCCCTTTAAGAACCAATATTCACAAAGTAGGGGAACTAAATACCAGAGGTCTCTTTGTGAAAATTTGCAAGGTATACAATCTTCTTGCAGTTAAGTTTTAACCACGTTTGGGGATGTTGTGAAGATTAAATGAGGATTAATTTGACCTAAACTATGTTTGGTAGTTCTTGGTATATAGCAGGTGTTCAATACATACTAGTTTCTATGTTTTCCTTTTCACTCTTGTTTTTTTCTTTGTTATAATTATACTTTAAGTTCAGAGATACATGTGCAGAACGTGCAAGTTTGTTACACAGGTATACATGTGCCATGGTGGTTTGCTGTACCTGTCAACCCATCATCTACATTAAGTATTTCTCCTAATGCTATCCCTCCCCTAGCTCCCCACCCCCTGCTATTCCTCCCTTAGCCCCCCACCCCCCAGGCCCCTGCATGTGATGTTCCCCTCCCTGTGTCCATGTGTTCTCATTGTTCAACTCCTACTTATGAGTGAGAACATGCACTGTTTGGTTTTCTGTTCCTGTCTTAGTTTACTGAGAATGATGGTTTCCAGCTTCATCCATGTCCCTGCAAAGGACATGAACTCATCCTTTTTTAGTATTCCATGGTATATATGTGCCACATTTTCTTTATTCAGTCTATCATTGATGGGCATTTGGGTTGGTTCCAAGTCTTTGCTATTGTGAACAGTGCTGCAATAAACATATGTGTGCATGTGTCTTTATAGCAGAATGATTTATAATCCTTTGGGTATATATCCAGTAATGGGATTGCTGGGTCAAATGGTATTTCTTGTTCTCAATCCTTAAGGAATTGCCACACTGTCTTCCACAATGGTTGAACTAATTTACACTCCCACCAACAGTGTAAAAATGTTCCTGTTTCTCCACATTCTCTCCAGCATCTGTTGTTTCCTGACTCTTTAATGATCGCCATTCTAACTGGCATGAGGTGATATCTCATCGTGGTTTTGATTTGCATTTCTCTAATGGCCAGTGATGATGAGCTTTCTTTCATATCTCTGTTGGCCACATAAATGTCTTCTTTTGAGAAGTGTCTATACATATACTTTGCCCATTTTTTGTTGGGGTTTTTTCTTGTAAATTTGTTTAAGTTCTTTGTAGATTCCGGATATTAGCCCTTTATTAGATGGATAGATTGCAAACATTTTCTCCCATTCTGTAGGATACCTCTTAACTCTGATGATACATTCTTTTGCTATGCAGAAGCTCTTTAGTTTAATTAGATCCCATTTGTCAATTTTGGCTTTTGTGGCCATTGCTTTTCGTGTTTTAGTCATGAAGTCTTTGCCCATGCCTATGTCCTAAATGGTATTGCCTAGGTTTTCTTCTAGAGTTTTTATTGTTGTAGGTCTTATGTTTAAGTCTTTAAACCATCTTGAGTTAATTTTTGTATAAAGTGGAAGGAAGGGGTCCAATTTCAGTTTTCTGCATATGGCTAGCCAGTTTTAACAACACTGTTTTTAAATAGGGAATCCTTTCCTCATTGCTTGTTTTGGTCAGGTTTGTCAAAGATCAGATGGTTGTAGATGTGCGGCGTGATTTCTGAGGCCTCTGTTCTGTTCCATTGGTCTATATCTCTGTTTTGGTACCAGTATCATCTGTTTTGGTTACTGTAGACTTGTAGTATAGTTTGAAGTCAGGTAGCATGAGGTCTCTAGCTTTGTTCTTTTTGCTTAGGATTCTCTTGGCTATATGGGATCTTTTTGGTTCAACATGAAATTTAATGTAGCTTTTTCTAATTCTGTGAAGAAGGTCAATGGTGGCTTGATGGGGATAGCACTGAATCTATAAATTACTTTAGGTAGCATGGCCATTTTCACAATACTGATTCTTTCTATCCATGAACATGGAATGGTTTTCCATTTGTTTGTGTCCTCTCTCATTTCCTTGAACAGAGGTTTGTAGTTCTCCTTGAAGAGGTCCTTCATGTCCCTTGTAAGTTGTATTCCTGGGTATTTTATTGTCTTTGTAGCAACTGCGAATGGGAGTTCACTCATGATTTGGCTCTCTGTTTGTCTATTATTGGTGTCTAGGAATGCTTGTGATTTTTGCACATTGATTTTGTACGCTGAGATTTTGCTGAAGTTGCTAATGAGCTTAAGAAGATTTTGGGCTGAGACAATGGGGTATTCTAAATATACAATCATGTCATCTGCGAACAGAGACAATTTGCTTCTTTTCTTCCTATTTAAATACCCTTTCTTTCTTTCTCTTGCCTGATTGTCCTGGCCAGAACTTCCAACCCTATGTGGAATAGGAGTGGTGAGAGAGGGCATCCTTGTCTTGTGCCACTTTTTAAAGGGAATGCTTTCAGCTTTTGCTCATTTGGTATGATATTGGCTGTGGGTTTGTCATAAGTAGCTCTTATTATTTTGAGATATGCTCCATCAATACCTAGTTTATTGAGAGTTTTTAGCATGAAGTGTGTTGAATTTTATTGGAGGCCCTTTCCACATCTATTGAGATAATCATGCAGTTTTTGTCATTGGTTCTGTTTATGTGACGGATTATATTTATTGATTTGCATACATTGAACCAGCCTTGCATCCCAGGGATGAAGCCGACTTGATCATGGTGGATAAGTGTTTTGATGTACTGCTGGATTCGATTTGCCAGTATTTTATTGAGGATTTTCACATCAATGTTCATCAGAGATATACCTGAAATTTTCTTTTTTTGTTGTGTCTCTGCGAGGTTTTGGCATCAGGATGATGCTGGCCTCATAAAATGAGTTAGGGAGGAATCACTCTTTTTCTGTTGCTTGGAATAGTGTCAGAAGGAATAGTACCAGCTCCTCTTAGTACCTCTGGTAGAATTCAGCTATGAATCCATCTGGTCCTGGGCTTTTTTTGGTTGGTAGGCTATTAATTACTGTTTCAATTTCAGAACTTGTTATTGGTCTATTCAGGGATTTGACTTCTTTCTGGCTTAGTCTTGGGAAGGTGTATGTGTCCAGGAATTTATTCATTTCTTCTAGATTTTCTAATTTACTTGTGTAGAGGTATTTATAGTATTCTCTGACGGTAGTTTGTATTTCTGTGGGATCAGTAGTGATATCCCCTTTATCATTTTTTATTGTGTCTATTTGATTATTCTCTCTTTTATTCTGTATTAGTCTGTCTAGTAGTCTACCTATTTTGTTAATCTTTTCAAAAAACCAGCTCCTGGATTCACTGATTTTTTTGAAGAGTTTTTCGTGTCTCTAGCTCATTCACTTCTGCTCTGATCTTAGTTATTTCTTGTCTTCTGCTAGCTTTTGAATTTGTTTGCTCTTGCTTCTCTAGTTATTTTAACTGTGATGTTAGGGTGTCAATTTTCGATCTTTCCTACTTTCTCCTGTGGGCATTTAGTTGAGTGCTAGTAAAAAGCACAAGTGTAGCATGCCAAGAGGTGGCCTAGCCATGTAATTTACATTAGTTTATTTAATTCTCATCACAATCCCAGGGATCTGGTTCTGTTAACTTGTCCCCCAGTTGGTAAATGAGAAACCTGAGGCATGGAGAGATGAAGGTCTTTCCCCATTCTCAAGCTAAATAGAGATCAAGCTGGGAGTCCAACCCAAGCTGCTTTTCTCCAAACCTGCACCCTTAAGCGTGTTGTGAGGAACTGCTTCCCCAGTTTGGCATTCAGGATGTTTCAATTAGTTAAAAGGTAAAAGTGAAGGAAATAAATGAGAACATGGATTCAAGCTTAACTGACAAACACACACTTTTTACCATTACTAGTGTATCATTCAGAAAACAGTTCAAATGTGTACTACTAATGCCAAAAAAAAGGATACCTTTTTTTTTTTTTTTTCTGAAACGAGGCTCTTTCCTTACTCCAATTTTTATTCTTTTGGTTCTAAGTCTTTTTGGCAAGAAGTATACAGTTTTGCTATTTAATCACTGAACCTGCTAGACACCTTGCCTGTCAGCACTTACACTGATTAAAGGGCCTCTCAACCATTTACTCATTATACAAATTGTTCTTGAATGCAAATAGTTATTGAGCACTTCCTGTGTGTAAGCATTACAAAGTTCTGGTGGTGCAAATGGGAATGTGCGCACACACATCCTGTACCTGTCCTCATGGTGCTTTATGTACAGTGGGGGAGATGAAGAGATATATTAAACAAATACTTACATTTCTGAACTGTAGAATGTCAAACTTACATGAGGATCTTGAGAGAGAATAATGGTCTCAAGACATGGTATGATGAGAAATGTACTTAAGTTGTCCATGATGGGTACTGGTTCTCCAGCAGATGTCAAGGAAGGTGCCTGTGGGTATGTGGTCTTTGAGCGGAGATTTAAAGTGTAAATAGAAATCATGGGCTAAGAAGGGTGAGAAGAAAGGAGATAAGTATAACATCCCTGTGGCGAGAGGAACATGGCAAGTTCAACGAACTGAAAGAATATCTAGGTACATAAAAGAACACTGACAGAACCTAGAGAAAGCTAACTCCAGATAAGAAAAAGCAACCTCAGAGGATATCCTGTAGGAGGGATATAAAGTCACTCGTTAACAGACAGTATTACATTTTTACTGCATGCAGTGTTTGTGCCAGAGACAGAAGATACTACAAAGAAAAATAAGACATGTATTTTATTTTGATTATTGATCAAATAAACATTGATGCATTAATTCACATTAACCTGTATACATATAGATAGATTGATCTCTATATATATTTAGATATTGAATTAGATATAGATACGTCTCAAAGGCTCACTCCAAACCTAATGAAGTATAATCCTCGGGCAAGGAATGATGGCTCTGGAATTTTTTAAATATCAGAAATGAACCCTATGTGCAGCTACAGTTGAGACCTGGTTTGTACCTAGTTTAAATGACTAGGTTTAGCTTCTCACTGTAAGAAGCAAAAATTAAAATTCACATTTTAAGGTCAGTAATTGGTCACATTGTTTCTTCCCTCTAAAACTTGAGAAATACCACTATGAAATTCTAAAGGTAATAGTGAGCTCACTATGTCAAATGGGGGACTGGGAAGCAAGTCCTCTTTAGGAGCAGAAGTGAAAGTTATTTGAGCCATATCCCCTGATCCTGCACAGCAGATTTGTTAAGGCCCCCCAGAGGGGTATATGCCCTGGTTATGAATTGTTCCTGTAGGAACATTTATTTGATTTCTCATTTACTGGTGTATCATGGGGGACTTTAACGAAAGCAAACCATATGCAAATTAAACAAAAAATGATGAGCTTTGACAATAGACAGAAGCTGAATCTTAACAAATGAATCTGCTTCTCCGCTGATGACCTTAGCTCCCACTTGGCCTTTAGCCATGGAAAGCAAATGTTTATATGTAGCTTAATTGGTTAACAATAGTTAAGTGCTTCAAGAGCTCCTCAACTTGGCATTAAAGAACAATTACCCATCATCACTGGCTTCCCAGGGCACTTGATGAAGCTGAGTCATACACCTGTCTCAGAGTGGCGGCTCTTAGGCAAGGGCAGAGTGTTTTGCTAAATCTCTGAAGCACTTAGAACACACCACATGATCTGCCCAGCCACTGAAGCGCCCAAAGCCAATGACGAGGAACTCATGAGGGAAAGAGGGTGTGAGCTGAAAAACAAGCAGAAACTCTAAGCCCAGCCTCGCCTGAGCCACGTGAGCTCCTGTAATAACCTGGATCTGTTCCACTTATGATTGACTTAATTTATTTTACAGGAAACTCTTCCTTTTTGAAAGGGAGATGCTAAGCTTTTCAGTGCCTCCAGCAGAACATGTTAATGCCTTGATTCCAAGGGTGTGGATCACATAAATCTAAAATATCTCTGGTTTCGGTGGGAATACTGAAACCTTTCTCTGCTGACGCATACAGGAATTAAAGAAGCATGACAGCTTTGAACCACTGTCAAAAGCTGCATGGAGCCTCATTTCTGGAACGGTGTTCCATTTTCTGTGCTTTTAGCTTGGAAGCATCTCTTTCCTAAACTTCTCCTTTCCCCCGCACCCTCAAGCCTCTCCACTCTATTTCCACCCTTCTTTTGGTTCTGCCAGAAAAGCTTTTAATACCAGAAAAGTGGGGGCTGAGAATAATTTAGGTAATATGACTACCATTATACTTTGTTGACAAAACACAAAATTTTTCAACTTCAAGAACTTGTTTTGAAAAGATTTATAAGTATATATATTTATAAGTATGTATGTACATATATATATATATATGTCCATGTACACCTCTTTTTGTTTTGTTTTGAGAACAGGAATTTGCAAGCTTGAAAAGAAAGCTTGTCACTAAAAGTGATTGGAGGTTTTTCTTCTAATTGATATTCTGAGTCTCCTTTTGAGGAAAAGTATCTCGTTGAAGAAAAATATTGGCTTTCTTAAGCCCAGGTGAATGAGTTTCCAACCTGTTGTGGTGGTATCACTGAAGAAAGGTTGAATGTTTTATTATCATTAATTCAGGCATGCATTTGGAAAATTTATATTTGGGAAGGCTGTGTAGTAAGGCTAGTGTCTAAGGGATAAAGGAAGTAAAATATATTTTTAAATAACATCTGTTTTAAGAGCTTACAAACTCGTGAAGAAAATAAGAGCTTGGTCAAGTTTGATGCTCCAAGAAGAGTATAGACAAATGTTTTTAGAATTCACAGGAGGGAGGCATTGATGATGACAATCAATGATGAGGGGCTAGTGGTTTTAGGCATTGCTTTGGTAAGGAGACAGAACGTGAGCTGGGCCTTGAAATATGTTAAAGGCAGGAGAATACTGAAATGGGAAGCGAAAGGAGGTTATTACAGAAATATTGTTAGGTCAGGAAACAAAGTTGAGGATTGTTGGTGATCTTGAATTGATAATGCCCATTTCCTCAATTATGTCATTTATTCTTGGAACTTTCATTTATTCTCAGTACTACAGTTTTTCAGAATATAGGGGATGGGCACAGAAAAGTCAGTAGGGATTCACCTATCCACCATGGACAATTTGGATGCCATTGAAGGCCAA
This sequence comes from Ateles fusciceps, assembly GCA_036589455.1. Classification (NCBI taxonomy): domain Eukaryota; kingdom Metazoa; phylum Chordata; class Mammalia; order Primates; family Atelidae; genus Ateles; species Ateles fusciceps. The sequence continues at coordinate 7,882,514 of JAZHEH010000113.1, forward strand.
AGAAAAGAACAAGCCAAATAGTGGTTGAAAAGGCAGAGTATGGAATCTAATATGGAGAACATTCAAAAAAGCAGGAAAGGATCAACTAGCATCCTGCATTTAGAGCATTTTAGGGCATGTGGTATCTTCAAGAATCAACTAGATCTCAGTGTAGGCAAGGAGATAGAGGGATTGAAGCTTGCATATATTTGATAGATGGATCATGTGGTCTACAAAGGTAAATTCCATAAGACACAGTGAGACTAAGGAGTAGAAAAGAGAGAACAAACTCACAAAATTTTTGTGAGGAGAGAAGTTCTATCTGAATGAATGACATAGTGGCTGAGAAAAATTGCAATGGGGGCACAGTTAGAATTAGTAGGAGAACGTCATTGATAATGTTAATACCTGATTATGGATGAATAAATACTCTGCCATTAGATTCAGAGGCATTGTGGTGAGGAGATCTGGCGGTTCTGGTGTGAACTCTGGTTTCCCTCTCATCTGATCCTCAGACGAAATGTGTTCGGTGGAAGGTAGGAAGGAGAACTTAGAACTCTGTTTCCCATTGCTTAGGAAACATTAAGTGTAATAGGCAGAATAACTGCACTCTAGTGATGTCCACATCCTAATTTCTCCCTCCAGAACCTGCAAATATTTTAACTTTCATGGCAAAAAATACTTTGCAGGTGTGACTAAATTAAGGATCTTGAGATGGAGAAATTGTCCTGGATTATCCATATGGGCCCAGTGTAATCAGAAGAGTTTTTACAAAAGGGAAAGAGAATATTAGAAGAGAGAGCTTATGTTAGACTGCTGGCTTTTATGTTGAAAGAAAAGACCATGAGCCAAGGAATGCCCACAGCTTTCAGAAGCTGGCAAAGGCAAGGGAATGGATTCTTCTCTAGAAAGAATATAGCCCTATCGTCATTTGGGTTTTAGCCTAACAAGACCCGTTTTTGAATTCTCACCTTCAGAACTGTAACATAATAAATCTGTGTCATTTTAAGCCATCAGGCTTGTGTTGATTTTTTTTTTTTACAGCAATAGGAAAATCATGTAGTATATTGAGTTTAAAGATAGTATTGAAAAATATGTTTTCAGGTAGTAGACAGCTGGGTTAGCTGGGTCCAGGCTAGGCATAGATGATGATGAGTCTATGTCTGGAGGCCCAAAGTAAGGTAAATGCAGAGGCAGGTATAGCAGTGATGGAAAAGGTGGGTGGACAACAGGGTAAAGTGTAAGTGCTTATTTCAAAGAATTGTTCTGAGCAAAGAATGGGAAATTAGCACAGCAACCTGTAATATAATAAGTGCTTAATATGTGGTTTAAAATAATTTGTTAGAATGTTGACTCTCCTGTGGGCAAAGTGATCTTTTGGAGGGTAGAAACTTCAGAGAACACATTATTTGGTCCTCCCCTGAAGATGGCTCCATAAAAGTAAAATTGGCTTATGTTGAATATCAAGGAAAGCCTTGAAGTGGGGAAAGAATTTGTGCATGAATAGGAATGGGTAGAAGGAAGGAGAGCAGATGATAGGCAGCCTCCTCACCCTGGTTTTACCTGTTTGCCTAGCTGACTGTTCTTACAAAAGCTTCAGGGTTTCTTTAGCACCAGCTGAGCATGTTACTTCATCCCACCTCCAGCTGCCTGCGTGAGTCACTGCCCAGTCTTTCACCCTGCAGCAATTGCCTGAGATCTCTTTGAGAGAGATCCTAGTGCTTACTCATCTCTGAGTTGCCAGCAACTAGCATAATGCTCAGTGAATAGCAAATCCACAATAAATCTTCACATAGTGAATGAACAAAGAGAAAGCATTCTACTCTTAAAACATTTAAAGACTCATTGCAGAGAAAAAGTATTATAAAGCAGTAAATAATCTTGTGCTCAAATTTGTGGTCCAGATAACTTATTTTCAAAAACTGATCTACACCAGCCCACCAACTGAGGCCAGGCCAGTAAAGATGCTTGGTCCCCAGCCCCTTGATTCTAATGTAGTAGGTCTGGGCTAGCTCCTGGGCATGCGTCCCTTTAACAAACTCCTGAAGGGTTCAGCTTTTCAGGCAGATCTGCGGACTCCTGATCTTGACCTTGTTGAAGAGAGAGATCATTGTGGACTAGGTTGATCAGAGAAAGATTCATTGGGAAATTGGAATCTGAGTTGAACCTTCAAGCATGGATAAATTTGGATGGATGAAGAGAAGGGGGAAGCAGCCAGGTCGAAGATACAGAGAAGCAGGCATTGTAAGAAGCAATATTCTGTATCATTTAGTTTTCTACTCAAAAAACCATTCACAATCTGAATCACTTATTTCTCCATAACCCCAAAGCTTAGTATCATACAAAATAACCATTGCGTATTATGTCTTAGTTTCTGAGGGTCAAGAATTTGGGAGCAGCTTGGCTGGGTTTTCCTGACTAAGGGTCTCACAAAGTTGCAGTTAGATGAAGACAGGGGCTATGGTCATCTCAAGAGAATCTTTATTCAGGCATTTGGACTGAGAAAATTCATAAGGCTGGGAGGGTTGCAACAGCTAGGGCTCCCTGGGCTTCTTTCTTTCTCTCCTGCTGTCTTTTTCTATGATCTTCAGAACACAGTGGACTCAAAGTCACTGAGCTTTTTACATGGTGACTTGAGCCTCTAAAAGCACATGTTCTGAGAGAGTGCATTAGTAGGAAGACAAGCAGAGAGAAGGAAAAGCTGAATAGCAGGGCACATGTGGAATCTAACCGTGAATGCAAGTGAATAGGCGAAAAGTAGATGGGCAAGGGAGCCATGGCCTTTGGAAGTTCTTAATTTAACTTCAGTCAAACACTAAGAGATTATTCAGTGCTTCCTATCAGTCAACAATGTGTATTGTATAGCACAGAGAAGAATCATCATAAAGTAAATCAACTTCAAAAGGTATGACTTAATATGGCTTTACCATGAGGAAATATAACAAGGTCTTATTCTTTCAGCAGCTTTCATCAATCCTTGAAGGTCAAGGATCACATTTTTTAAAAAGCTGACTTTGTATCATGGACATATCTGTATAATGTGAGCCAAAAGAGTGGAGTTCCATGCCTGCCACTTACCAAACTTTGGGAACCTGAGTATATTCTTTACTTTCTTCCAGAGTTATCTGTTTATTTTTCTAACTTTATCTCCTATCTCTTCCTCAAATTTCACAGTCCAAATTTTTAGATTACTTGCTCCTTCCTAAAAGGTGAAAACTCTCTCCTGCCTCTTTGCCTTTGCACAAGGTGCCTCTGCTTGAGACACTGCCCTTCCATATATTTCTCTGTCTCTCACTATTGTCCCTCTCTGCCTTTCAACTCTAGTACTGTCACAACTTCTTCGAATTGTCAGGTCTCATTCCTGGAGGAGCCACTCTCTACAGTGTTCTAGTACCCTGTATATATCTGTAGCACTGACCAGGTTTTACTCTTTTCACTGCTAGACTCAGAGTTTTTTAAGGTCTAGGATTTAATTTTCTGAAATGTATGCAATGAGCATATGTCTGGCATGTAATAATCTTTCAATAAATATTTATTGTGTTTGAGTAAATGAATTCATTAATACAAGAAGGAATTATTTTAAAGTGTGGATCATTCATTCTCTGGCTTTATAGGACATTGACATGTTGGACTTCAGTGGACATCGGCTAAATTATCATTTCACAGTCATTGTAAAAATTGAAAAATAAACAAGAAAAACTTGCTGCAAAGTCCTCTACTTTTTGAGTCTATTTTCTTCTTTCTTGCTTGCTGAGAATCCTGCACAAAGATAAAGACGAGCATGAGAAGCTTCAGTGTTTATCTCTTTGTATCAAATAGCCCCTTCTATTTGTTGGCTATGAGAATGGTGCACATTTTTTTCTACTCCAGAAAGATGCAGCGGAAAGAAAATTCATTTCTGGTGGGCTGTGAATGTCTATCGAGTGAGGGTGATGGCAGTTTGACCCTCATCTCACACTACCTCACTGGGACAGAGCCAAACAGGACTGGAAGACTGGCCATGCGTCTCTCTCACTGACAGCAAGGTGCTGAGCTAGAATGTGGATCTGTGACCACACAGAACTCAGTTACGAGCTGGCCACCACCATTAATTAGCAATTTGACTTCATTTTCCTGAGCTTCAGTTTCTTCATTGATGATCTAAGGATTGTTACTTCATCATGCTAGCTCAAAAAATGACAGCTGTTGTAAAGTTTGAGGTAACCTTAACAACGTCACCAAGCCTGTTTTCTAACATACAGTGGATGTTAATTTTCTCTTCTCTTCTCTCACTGGACTCTCTTGAGCAGAGAACATTTTGGCTATCCATGACCAAGAGGTCCTTGCTGGCTTTCCTTTTCTGCTTATTAAGGGCAGGGCTGATCTCTGGGTATCTTGTGTATTTCTCTATGCCTCGCACACCCAGGCACACCCATCCACAGGGCTTTGTTTCTTTAACCTCAAGTTATGTAATAAGTAGGTGTAGGGCCCTGAATTCATTTCCACAAGGATCTGTTTCAATTGCCCTAGGGCTCTGAGTGTATGTATGACACAGAGTGGCCCATACATGTTCCCACTTGAAGCACCAGGCCTGAATTAGGTCATGCAATCATTGCATTTTTTTTTTTTTTTTTTAACATTTCACAAGCTGCTACCATAGAAGCAGGTTAGGGCCACAGAGAATAAAGCAAGAGCAGGTAGTTGCCTAACCTTGCTTTGTATTTACACATACATGTTGGCGGGGGAAATGGTGACTCATTCCCCTTGCTGAAATATAGAAGAAAGGCCAGCTCTTACTGACTGTATTTCAGAGGTTACTTTCCCCCACTTTCGGACAAATCTTCTGCAACTGAATTTAATCTCTGGAAGCATGAGACATGTTAGGAAGAGTATTAGCCTATTCTGACCCCTAGGGTACCATTGGGTAACAGCTAGTACCTAGGTGGTACCTAAGGAACCCTCCCTAAACCTGTGGGAAGTGAAATAAACAATAGTTGATGATTCAAAGATTAGTGATAGTGCCTAATGAAAGTCACTACCTAGTAGGTGCTAGCTCCTTTGTCTACATTTTCTCTAATCTTCATGTCAAACCAGCTAATTTTGCAACTGACATTCAGGCTGATTAATTTCTCCAAAGTCCAATGGTCATAAGAAGCAAAGTTGAGATTCGAATCCAGATATTTCTAATGCCAAACTCCATATACCTGCTACTCTGTCACACTGCCTTCATAAAGTTGAAATGGAGTGTTTTGCCTGCCCTGCTGCCCATGTCCCTAAAACTGACACTAAAAATGGACTTTCTGGGACTATCAGTCATAGTGCCAACATCTCCTCTGTCTGTCACTAGGTGCCTGTGTTCTAGAATTCTGACTCCTAGGAAGTTACACTTGAACAGAAGGCAGCTGAAAGAATGTCCATTTTGAAGCACTCCTTATGAAATCCTATTTCATTGATTACTCTTCCTGAGGTCTAGTTGTTTCATTCTTTCTTTGATTCTGGAAATTACTCACAGATAAACTTCCTGTACATTTGTTTTGTTTTACTTAAGTCACTCTGGAACAGTTTCTGTTGCATGTAACCACAGACTCTTAATGAATGATGGATACACTGTGAAGCATTCAGATAGTAACTTAGTTGAATGCAGCATCTGCTTATCTCAAGACAATTCTTAAACTTTTGCAAACATTAGAAACACTGGGAGGGTTTTAAACACTGATAGCTGGGACCAATCTTGAGAGTTTCTCATTCAGTAAATCTGAAGCAGGTCCTGAGAATTTGCATTTGTAAGGCGTTCCTGGGTGATACTGGCAATGCTGGTCCAGGATCACACTTTGAGAACTACTGCCTTTTCCCAAATATGTTCTATAGGATAGTAACTGTAAGTAATTGATAGATGTGGATATGCCTTCCATGACATCTCCTCCTCTAAAAGCCATCAATGAATATGTTAATTCAGAGTTTAACTACCAAAATGCATAGTCATCCTATCCTCAAATTTAAATATTCCTGATTCTTTGTCTATTCCCTCTTTTTTATAGAAAACAAGACCCACATTTTTTCCAAGCTGGGTTTTTTAAACAAAAACAAAAAACTTTTTTTTTTTTTAGAGCAGCTTTAAGTTTACAGAATAAACAGAAAATCCAGAGTTTCCATGTACCCCTTGTCCTCAAATATGTCCAACCTACTCCATGGTGAACATGACATACTACAGTGGTACATTTGTAAAATCAACAAACCTGAGTTAAATCATTATCACCCAAAGTTGAGAGTTTACATTAGGGTTCACTCTTGCTATTGTTTCTTCTATAGATTTTGACTACACATATTGGTATATATCCACCATTGCAGTATCAGTAATATCAGTATTACTGTAGCACAGAACAGTTTCATGTCCTAAAAATCTTCTGTGGTCTACCTATTTATCCCTCCCTCCACACTAATTTTTAGAGTAATCTTTTTACTGATTGTTTTACTGTCTTCATAGTTTGGCCTTTTCTAAAATGTCATATAGTTGGAATCACGTGATATGTAGCATTTTCAGATTCGCTTCTTTCAGTTAGTAATGCATTTAAAGTTCACTTATACATTTAAAGTTCTTCCATATATTTTTATGACTCGGCAGAGCTATCTACCTTTTTTTAAGTGCTGAAAAATATTCCATTGTCTGGATGTGCCACATTTTATTTATCTAATCATCTATTGAAGGATATCTTGGTTGTTTCTGAATTTGGGAATTTTAAAATAAACCTGAAATATAAATTGGTGAGAAGAGTTTTGTGCATACATTTTTAACTCAGGTAGGTAAACATGAAAGATTATGTTTGCTGAATCATAGCATAAGAGTATGTTTTGTTTTGTAAGAAACAGACAAACTCACTTCTAAAGTGGTCATCCCATTTTGCATTCCCACCAGCAATAAATGTGAATTCCTGTAGCTCCACATCCTTGCCAGCACTGGCACTTTCAGTGTTCTGCATTTTAGTCAATCTAATAGGTATGTAGTAGTATCTTGTTCTTTTAATTTGCATTTCTTCGATGACATATATTATGGAGCATCTGTTCATATGCTTATCCACTGCCTTACATTTTTCTTTTGTAAAGTGTCTGTGAAAGTATTTGGCCCATTTTCTAATTCCAATTGTTTTCTTATTGTGGAGTTCTTTGTATATTTTGGATAACAGTCCTTTATCAGGTGTGTCTTTTGCAAATATTTTCTCCCCAGTCTGTAGCTTGTCTTCTCATTCTCTTGGCATTATCTCTCACAGATCAGAAGTTTTTAATTTTAATAAAATTTAGCTTATCAATTATATAATGTCCAGGTTATCAATCATTTCTTTCATGCTTTCGTCTGCATATTTAAAGTCACCTTCACACCCAAGATTATCAAAATTTCTCCCATGTAATCTTCTAGGAGTTTTACAGTTTTGTGTTTTACATTTAGGTCTGTGATTTAGTTTTAGTTAATTTTTGTAAAGGGTGTAAGAGCTATGTCTAGATTCATTTTTCTGTAAGTGAAAGTTTAATTGTTCTAGTACCATTTATTGAAAAGACTATTTTGTTCCATTGTATTGCCCTTGCTCATTTGTCAAAGATCAATTGACTACATTTATGTAGGTCTATTTCTATTCTGTTGATCCCTCTGCCTTTCTTTTTCTTTTTTTTTTTTTTTTTTCTTTTTTTTTTTGTACCACATTGTCTTGATCATTGTAGCTTTACAGTAAGTCTTGAAGTCAGGTAGTTTAAGTCCTCTTGCTCTATTCTTTCCCTTCAATATTGGGTTTGCTATTCTGTGTCCTTTGTTTTTTCATAGAAAGTTTCAAATTGCTTTGTTGATAGCCACAAAATAACTTCCTGGGATTTTGATTGGAATTGCATTAGAACAAGCTGGGTTGAACTCACATCTTGACAGCATTGAGTTCTCCTATTCATGAACATGGAGTATCTCTTCATTTATTTAGTTCTTCTTTGACACCTTTCATCAGAGTTTTGCTCCCCCATATTGACCTTATACATATTTTAATAGATTTATAGCTAAGAATTTCATTTATTTTGATTCTAATGCAAACAGCAATATGTTTTTAATTTCAAATGACTCTTGTCCATTATTGATATACAGGAAAGCCATTGACTTTTGTATATTAAAGTTCCAGGAGTTATGTTGTCAATTCTTTAGATTCCTATGTATATGATCATGCTAGAGTTTTTAAGAAATAGAACAGCATAACAACGAAAACACTTTTTAATGCTGAAAGTAAAATTACGCATTACAGAAGACTTGGAAGCTGGGGGAAACTTAGTATTTACTGAGTACTTACTGTGTGCCAGGAACTGTATCAGGCACTTCATTGGTATCTTTTAATTAAATCCTGCTGACAACTTTTTGATTTAGGTGCTTTTGTCCTCATTTTATACATAGAAAATGGATGTTCAGCGAGAATAACAAACATGCCTCAAGATACATAGCTAGTAAGTGATAGCGACAAAATCTAGCACAAGCAGCCTGACTTCAGGTCTGTACCTCTGCCTACTGTACTATATTGACTCTATCACCCATCTTCTTATCACCCCACCCCATTCCAGAAATAACCAATAAAATATTATGTTGTATTTCCTCCAAGCCTTTATTTATCTCCTGTAAAAGAGATAAAGAAGAAAAAAGAACCTAAGTTAAGAGTACACGAATACCATTTTTTAAAAGAAAAGTAAAGAAAATGGTAACTATGTGATGTGTTGGATATGTTAACCAGCTTGATTGTGGTGATTATGTCATAATGAGTATGTATATCAAAAAAATTAAGCTGCACAGCTTCAATATACATAATTTTAATTTTGTCAATTCTGTCTCAAAAAGTTGTAAAAAGTAGCATTTTCAGGGGAAAGCATTCATTCATTTATTTATGTAAAAATAGATTTTTGAACATCAACTTTATACCAGGCACTATTGTAGGAGTAAAGTAAAAAATAAATAAATAAATAAAAATCCCTTCTCCAGTGGATCTTGCCTTCGAATGATTACTATATTTTCTCTTTAGCATATTACCTGCTGAAGTTCTTTTCACACCCCTTTGTATAAGTTTTTTGATGGTTGGTCTAGAATTTACAAAATACCATCTTAATTTTCATAATATATTTAGAATACTGTTTTAATTCACATAAAATATAGAAAATGTGCAACTATATTCATCCATTTCTTTCTCTACCAGAATTGTCATATCTTTGTAAGGTCTCTATATATTATAAACCCACAAGAAAATGTTAAAATTTTTGATGTAAAGAATTATATGCCTTTTAATAATAGATAAAATGTTATTTTCTATTTACACAGATATTTAGAATATCTAATACTTTTCATTTGTTCCTAAAGACCTAAATTCCCTTCTAGTATCATTTCTTCAGTGTGAAGTACCTTCAGTGTGAAGTCTGAGTCAGATGACAAAAAATTCTCAGTTTTTCTTTATCTAAAAATGTTTTCAAATAATTTTGGAGGATACATTTGCTGTATATAGAATTCTACATTGACAGGTTTTTGTTTTGTTTTGAACACTTTACAAAGGTATGTTTCACCATCTTTTAATTTCCATAGTTTCTGATGAGAAGCCAGCTGTCATCATAAATTGTTGTCCCTCTCTATGCAACGTGTTCTTTTCCTCTGACTGCTTTCTAGATAATCTCTTTCTTTATGGTCAGCAGTTTAGCTATACTATCCCTGTATGTTTTATTTGTATTTATCCTATTTGAGTTTACTGAACTTCATTAATTGATACATTTAAGTCTTTCATGATATTGAGGAAGTTTTTGCAATTATAAAAATAAAATTTCTGTCCAATTATTCACCTTCTTTGACTCCAATTACACATATGTTAGACCATATGGTATGTCCCATAAGTCCCTAAGAATCTGGTCTTTCATTAATTAAACCTTTTTTCCTACTTTAGATTGGATAATGTCTACAGACCTATCTTCAAGTTCACTGACTTTTTCTCTTTCATCTTTGTAACTCCATCTAATAAAATTTTTAAATTATGGTTTCTATAATTTTAAAATTTCTTTTTATGGTTTCTGTTTCTTATTCTGACCATGTTATTCTTTATGTCACTGAGAACAATAATAATGGCTGCCTTAAAGTCCATTTATTGTTATTTCTAACATTGGAGTTATCTTGGATTTTACCTTCATTGATTGCCTTTTCTCTTGAAAATGTTATGTTTTCCCAGTTTTCTATCAAATAATGTTGAGCCATATTCTGCACTCTAAATTCTGTAATATTGCTTCAAATACGTTAATGTTTTCATTTGAATCGTAAATTAACTTAGTCATCTGAAAGCTACAAAGCCTGTTTCCTGAGTGCAACTTTGTTTAGCACTTTTATCTTAATTCCTGTTGTTCTGAGTCTGCCTCATACAAACATACTCAGCCATCAGCTAATATTTTTGACTCTCTCTCTCTCTCTGCCTGCCTCGTTTCCAGAAATCCTTAACCGACTCACTTCCCAGTGGTTTTGGTTGCCCTGAACTGTGTCATATTATCAGAAAGACTGCGTATTTTCTGTTGAAGTGTTAGCTACACTGTGTGGCACTGATTCAGTCTGCTGGCATGCTAAATGCCATAAAAGTGGCTAACTCACCCCATGCCATCCCTTTCTTCAAGTTTTTATAGCTCCTTTATAGGGTCTGCCTGTTTTTGTGCACACCCCATTGATTTCAGATTATTGTTTTGTTTTGTTTTTTCAGTTCATACTTGTTTTCAGCAGGTATTCATGTCCAGTAAGAATGGACTGGAAACATAAGTTTTTGCTATGCTTTGTTTTATGTATTTAATTTTGAAGAAATAAAAGTTTGTAGAACAAGTTGGCTGCCAAACTCATTTTGAAAGAATAAAGTGAACCATGAAATTTAAAGGGCTAGATATTGCTACTGATGTAGACAAACTTCTGATTCACACACTCAACAAATTTTCCTATGGCTTTCTATGTGCTAAGGCACATAAATGGTTCAAATAAGTAAAATATAAACTCTGTATCTGCAGAAAGCATACAATGAGTAAAAGGGATAATTTAAATCACTAGTAATTTAAGTAGCACTAGGTCTGAGAACAGATACGAGGATGAGACTATTTAGGGAGACTGCTGCTGAGAAAAGACTACAGAGGTTTATTTAACCATTATAAATTTGCTTAAATTGTATAAGCTTGTGGTCAACGTCTATAGATATATAGAAAACATAAAACACTGATACCTTCTAATTTATCCCATTCTTTATTTTGGTTTTACAAAGAGACCTCATTCTCATCTCCATGGATGATCTTCTAGTACCAAGTTCTACTAACTAATTTCTCTAAACTAAGTCAGAGTCATTAATGGACGGTAATTCACTAGCATCCAAACTGATGTGTTTCTTAACAAGCATATCTGAGGCAACCAACAGAACTGAAAAGATGACTCTCAGCTTTTAGTTGTCTTTGTAGTTACCAAACATACCCTTTTCTAGAGTAGGGTTAACAGCTGTCTCCAATACTAGCCAGCTATTTTTTTTTCTAGGGCATTCTTGGTGCATAATTTTGCCAAAAGTAGATGCAAATGCATACTGATTTTGAGGATGATCTGAATTCTAAAGGAATGTCACCATCGATAACAATAACCAATCAAATCCACAAAAATAAATGTCAACCACTCCAGACTACATCTTAAAAGTAAAGATTGGAAAAGATGTCTCTGGCAAAGGTTGTATTTCATATATGGAAGAAATTATGTTCTCTGAGTTGAGTGTGTCATATTAAAAGGTTACTGCAGTCATTTGCATTAAGCAATATAACTAGCGAACTCAAGATCTGTTAATGTGTTTGTGTATTTTATTACCTGTCTTGTCAATCAAGAAGCAATAGTTAAGATGACTTGAAAAAGATGCATTAATGAATTAAACCAAACATTCTGTTCCAATGAATTTGTGCTAAGAAAATCACAGCAAGGAAACAGTAAGGGCATAAAAGAATCTATTATAGCATTATATATAACAACAATTTGGATACAACCTGATGGCCCTATGTGGCCTGCAAATTATGGTATACTATGTAGTTTAATAGTAATAATCATGAAGAATGTGGAAGTATGAGGAAATGTTTGCAACACAATGTTAAGACAAACATACTAAAATACACAATATTATGCATACGGGGGTTGCAAATATATTAAATGGGATTGAATGCAAAAGCTAAGATACAAATAAACAAGGATAATAGCATTAAGATGATGAGAGAATGAGTGACTTCTTTCTGTGAATATCTACTTATTTATAAATCAGAGAAAGAGAGAAAGAAGAAAAATTCTGGAACCACTAGTTCTGTATTGGGATAGAAAACACACTCATATAACTGTCTCAGAAATTAGAAAACTTAGTACAAACAACTAGTTCTCTAATCACATGGTTATGAAAGTGCCCTCTCAGTCCAAACTTCTAATAACCTTGGGGGAGAGTGAACTCCTTACGGCAATTGAGACTCTGTGCAATTCACCTGTTTCTGTCATGTTGCATCTTCTCTAAAATACATTAGAGTTGACTTACTGCCACACAGGGAGGGTGCTAAGATTAAACTCCTACATACTAGAATAGTGAGAAATGAAACTGGAGTATCTCCAACAGACACCATTGTCTTTTTTTCTGTTTAACTTTTGTTTTAGATTTGGGGTACATATGAATGTTTGTTACATAGGTAAACACATATGATGGGGATTTGTTGTACATATTATTTCATCACTCATATATTCAGCCCAGTACCCAACAGTTGTCTTTTCTGCTCCTCTGCCTGCTTCCACCCTCTATCCTCAAGTAGACCCCAATGTCTGTTGTTTTCTTCTTTGTGTTCAAAAGTTCTCATCATTTAGCTCCAACTGTAAGTGAGAACATGTAGTATTTGGTTTTCTGTTCCTGGATTAGTTTGCTAAGGATAATAGCCTCCAGCTGCATCCATATTCCCTCAAAAGACATGATCTTATTTTTGTAATGACTGTATAGTATTCCACGGTGTACATGTACCACATTTTCTTATCCAATCTATCATTTAGGACATTTAGGTTGATTCTATGTCTTTGGTATTGTGAATAGTGCTGCAATGAGTATCTGTGTGCATGAAACAGACACCATTGTTATTTTCTTTTTTATGGTGAATCAAATAAAACAAATGCTCATTTTTGATGTGACTTTCCTAGTGGATCCAGGTGTTTAGTGCCTGAGTGTCCTCAGTATGACTGGTTACTGAAGTCACCCTATCCTTTATTTCCTCAAACAAAATCAACTCGAGACTTGATATCATATAAGAAGGAAACCCAAAGTCATCTCCATCATAACCCTCTGGCAGCTCTTTCCAAGATCTTCAGAGGAAGATCTTGGAATTCATTTTCAGGAATTACACTTCAAATCACTTTTGTTAAATTTTCTCTGATTTCTTTTCTCTCTCACCGAATTCAAATAGTGTCCCTTTTTGGTCCTGTGGAATTTACATGGTCCCTTCCTTCCAGCATATTTAACTAAAGTTTGGGGGCAGGGACATTCTACACGGCATCATAACAAACAACTCAATATTGGCTATTAGACACTTCAACTCTTGTATCCCTGGGTCATTCCAGCTTTTGGATGTTTGTTGCTAACTACTATTTCTTCTCAGTTCAAAGCTTCCCACCATATTAATAGATCTCTTTTCTATCTTCTGTTTTTATAATTCTCTTCTTTCTGGACCCCCTTAAAACCACCTACTTAGACTGTCCCTATAATTTAAATTTCTCAGGTCAATTTATAGAACAATTTAGTTTTTTAATGTGTTACTCTTCTACCTATTAGACTATTCCCTGAAGTCTCTTAAGTATGTAAATAGACTGAGAATTTCTTAAATCATCAAGTTCTGGAGACATTTTGATGAACATTTTTTCCCAAAATCTACCTCTTTCTTTTCATATTTTATTATGGATAACAAGAAAAGCCAAGATAAAGCTTCAACATTTTGCCTGGAATCTCCTCAGATAAATATCAAGTTCATTATTTATAGTTTTTACTTCACAGATAACTTCAGGATACAATTCTGGGACGCATTCTGCTAGCGCACAACAAAGATCCCTCTTCCTCCATTTTCCAGTAACATTTCTGTCTGAACCCTCACCAACAGTGCCTTTAGTATTCATATTCCTACCAACAGTCCATATATGACAATTTAGTCTATAAAATAACATATATATTTTTTACTGTTTTCTTCACTTTCCTCTCAGTCCTCATTATCAGAATCGTTAACTCCATATTTTTTACTAACAGCCTGTTCAAGAGAATGTAAGCTTTCCCTAACATGCTACTCAAAATTCTTCCAGCTCCTGCCCCTTGGCCAATTCTGAAGACACATCCACATTTTATTTGTTACCGTGGCACCCCACTTCTAGCTACCAGAATCTGTACTATGTTTCTAATGCTGTTATAACAAAAAAACAACTAAGGGTTATTATCTAATATTTCTGGAGGTTAGAAATCTAAAATGGATCTCAGTGGACTCACCATAAGGCAATGACAACATTGCAAATTTTCTGGAGGCTCTAGGAGAGATAATCTATTCCTTTGCCTTTCCAGCTTCTAGAGGCTGCCCACACTCCATGGATTATGGTAGCCTTCTCACTCCAAAGCCAGCAATGGCCAGTGGAGACTTTCTCATGCTGCATCACTCCAACACTGACTATTCTGTCCCCTCCTTTCACTTGTAAAGACTATGATTACATTGGGCTCATTAAGGCAATACAAGATAATATCTCCCTCTCATGGTCAGCAGAGTTAGCAAGTTTAGTTACATCTGCAACGATAATCCCCCCTATACCATGTAACATAGCACGGTTTCTAGGGATGCAAATGTGGACCTCTATGGGAAGCCATTATTCTGCCTACCACACTAACTTTTGCAAAATTTCTAGCAAATAGTAAACAGTAATTGGTATCTGTTATTATTATTTGATAAATATAAATTGAATACCTACATATACTAAATAATGCATTAGAAATACAATTGAGAATTAGATATGTATATGTGATTCTTGCCTTCATGGAGTTTAGAGTCTAATTAAAAGATGTGATCTCTTGAATATGCAATTTCAATATGAGGTAAGGTATGTGGGAAAAAAACACCATGGAAACACAGAGGGAAGGTACCTGCTTTATGCAAGGCTACATGAAAAGAATTTCAAAAGGTGGAGATATCTACAATATACCTAAAGGAGGAATTAGGAAAAAAAAAAAAAAAGAGGGCCAGGTCTAGGAAAGGGCAATAGGCCTGGAGGCAAGTCCATGCTTGGCTAGATGCGAGGACATAAAAAAAATGAAGCTAAATAATAGCAAGAGGGTGTAGGAGTGATGAGGGAGAAGTAAGTTCAAGCTATATCAGCAAGAGCCTTTAAAGTGTATTTAATAGTTTAGACTTTATTCTATAGGGAATGGGGGAGCCCTTGAATGGGTCTGAATCTCTGAAATGATAGGAACAGTTTTCGGCTTTGGAACTGTAACTTTAGCTATAAGATAAGAGAACTCATTGCAAATTCTATCAACTGGGAAATAAATAATAAAAATGTAACTATAAAATTCTTTGTGTCAAAATTCAGAAATCTGTTCCTAACTCCTACATAGAATTGAACAATAATAAAGATAAACATGCCAATATTTGTTCGATGCAGCTAGAGTAGCATTTAGACATAATTTTAGCCCCAAATGTTCATATTAGAAAAGCAGTTAAAATTAATAAGGTAAACATCTAATTTAAGACAATGAAGAAAAGGAAAAAGCTAAAGATGAACACAATAAAGTTTTATTGAACAAGGTGATGCTTCAAGGAAAGATATTTTCCCCAACTGCCAGGAGTATTTTTAGTTGACAGCATATAGCTGCCATCACCTTCTGAGGTTGTCTAGGACACAGGCAAGTATCTCTCTCAAGGCGCTGCCCCTTCCTGGGGCAGCCCATATCCAGTGACTGATTAAGACAGGGTGCACAGGCCCAGCCATTTTGGTCCAACACAGGAAAACTCCGATAGGTAACTTCAGCTCCAGAGTTTTCCATACGCTTGTAGGTGTCTCTTATGAGAACCGCACTGTTATTCAATGTCTCCCTCTGCACAGTTCTGCTCCCTTCCTGCCCCTTCCACGGGTGTGGTTCACTAGGTACTCCCTAGGAAAGACTTGGCACACTAAATCAGGAAATAAGTATACAATGGCAAGATTCAAAAAGCCAAAAGATGGTACATACACACACACACACACACACACACACATGCACAATGAAAAAATGTCTGCCAAAACTGGTTAAAAAATAAAAAAAGGAACAAAAGTGTAGTTATGGAATAGATTAAAAATATAATGAAGATATTAAAAACAACTTTATATCAATGAAAATGAAAGCATAGATAAAATAGATTCTTATAAATATAAACTTATCAGCCGGGCACAGTGGCTCACACCTGTAATCCCAGCACTTTGGAAGGCCGAGGTGGGCGGATCACCTGAGGTCGGGAGTTCGAGACCAGCCTGACTTGGAGAAACCCCCGTCTTTACTAAAAATACAAAAAAAAAAAAAAAAAAAAAAAAAAAAAAACCAGGCCTGGTGGCGCATGCCTGTAATCCCAGCTACTTGGGAGGCCGAGACAGGAGAATCACTTGAACTCAGGAGGCGGAGGCTGCAGTGAGCCAAGATTGCACCACTGCACTCTAGCCTGGGCAATAAGAGTGGAACTCCATCTCAAAAAAAAAAATCTATATCTATATAGATATAGATATATATTTTTATTACTTATTAATCTGGCTCAAATCTGATAAATTAATAAGTAATTAATTACTTATCAGTCTGATAATCAAATCAGGCTCAATAAGTACTAAAAAACTTGATCTTTCCTATAAACATTGAAGAAATCAAATAGTAGTTTAAAATCTCATTACAAAGAAAACTCTAGGTCAGATCGTTATCTGGATATGTTTTATCAAGTATTAAAGGAACAAATAATTCCAATCTTAAATAAACTCTTCCAGAATATAGAAAAAAAAAAGGGAATACTTCCAAACTCATTTTATGAGGCTTGAATAATCTTGATACGAAAATCTGACAAAGCTAAAAGAACTAAGAACAATTGTAAGCTGTATCATTCATGAACACATACATAACCTAAGCAAAATATCAGCCAACCTACTCCAGTAGTAAATAAAAATAAGAATATATCATGATGAACTAGAGTTTTTATTCCCCTGAGGTTATCAAGGTTGGTTTAGCATTAAAAAATTAATTAAATTGTTTAATATCTTAAAAAAGTTTTTTAAATCTTATGATTATCTCAATAAATGGAGAATAATTATTTGGTAAGTTTTAGTATCCATTCATGACAAACTCAACAAACTGCAAAAGAGAACTTCTATAACTTGATAAAGTGTATTTATCAGAAACTAATGCAAACTTCAGATTAGGAGCTATTTCAATAATATCCATTAGATGTCTCACACCATTAGATGTCTCACATTAGGATGGAGGCCTGTATTTAAGGTAGTAGTACACAGAAAAAAAGAGAGGAATTTATTATCACACATGGTTTTTGTTGTTATTGTTGTTGTTGTTCGAGATGAAGTCTCACTCTTTTCACCCCCGGCTGAAGTACAATGGAGCCATCTCGGCTCACTGCAACCTCTGCCTACCAGGTTCAAGTGATTTTTCTGCCTCAGCCTCCCTAGTAGCTGGGATTACAGGTGCATGCCACCATGCCTGGCTAATTTTTGTATTTTTAGTAGAGATGGGGTTTTATCATATTGGCCAGGCTGATCTCAAAGTCCTGAAATCAAGTGACCCACCCACCTCGGCCTCCCAAAATGTTGGGATTACAGGCGTGAGGCACTGTGCCCAGCCCACACATATATTTTGAGAAGTGTCTAGCCTTGGGCTTTGCACATAATAGATGTCTAAAATACGCTTGTTGACTCCTAGACGAGAAAGTTGCAAGACTCTGCCAACATTTCAGAGCGTTGTGGACTGGAGATTTTAACAGCTCCCCCAAGATTCTTGCTTGGAGCTGTCCTCTGGTCACAACTTGCCCTGAGTGTGGGCTGTACCAGTCATTAAAATTTTCATATCCAGCTGCCAAAATGGCTTATTTTTTGAAAACACAAACTGGAGTTTTTCACTATAAATTTGTTCCGGATAGTCACTTTCTTTGAATGGTACTCATAATAATAGATTGCATTAAACCATATCATTTTTCTTCCAGTGATGGAAAAATATTGGGAAAACATTTACTCTTAAAGGGCATTACAAGATGGAATAGGAAAAACACTAACTTAGTCCTGAAGATGCAGGGCTTTTAGTTCTGCCTATGTTGTTAACGAGCAGTGCGACCTATGGTGTGATTCAAAATTTTAGGCCCTTATTGTCTACTGTGAAATGTACTACATGATTTACTCATTTATTCAATACATTAAGAACTTATTTCCTGTTGGGCACTATGGTCCTGTGCATGTTATATAGATGTTGGGAAAGTCAACAGTAACAGGAGATACAAAAGTGTATCATCAAATGTAATTTGCTCTAAAAAAGCTGAAGGGTTTGGGAAGGTGAGAAGTCAACAGCTACTGATGTTCTAAATAAGTCCCAATCATCTCTTACATCCTTGCAATGCCAGACCCTTGGGGAATATCGACAAGAATGAAGTAGTCAAACTCAGCATCAGAATCTTACACTTCTTTGCAATACAGTAGAGTATAGGATGAATGCTAGGTTGGAGTGAAAGTAATTGTGGTTTCAGACCATGAATTTTAAATCATTGTAACTAGGCTCAAACACATCTTTATTAATCAAAATAGGAACCATTACAATAAACACATTTTTGCCAATTAAAAAATAAGTTAATTTATTCCTATAGAGTAAAAATCTGTGCTTCGAGATTTGACAAACTCTTGGAAAGCATTTTCTACATCCTGCTGGTTGTGGAAGCATTTTCCCTGCAAAAAGTTGTTGAGATACTTGAAGAAGCGGTAGTCAGTTGGCGAGAAGTCAGGAGAATATGGCAGATGAGGCAAAATTACGTAGCCCAATTTGTTCAGTTTTTGAAGTGCTGGTTATGCAACGTGCAGTTGGAGGTTGTCGTGGAAAAAAATTGGACCCTTTCTGTTGACCAATAGCTGCAGTTTTTGGTGCAGCTCATCGATTTGCTGAGCATACTTCTCAGAGGTAATGGTTTCACAGGGATTCAGAGAGCTGTCGTGGATCAGACCAGCAGCAGACCACCAAACAGTGACCATGACCTTTCTTTGGCACAAGTTCAGCTTTGGGAAGTACTTTGCAGCTTCTTCTCAGTCCAGCCACTGAGCTGGCCATCGCCAGTTGCCATACATAAAATCCACTTTTCATCGCACATCACAATCCTATTGAGAAATGGTTTGTTATTGTTGCACAGGATAAAAGAAGCTGACACTTCAAAAGGACGATTTTTTTTTTTTTAATTTTCACTCAGCTCATGAGGTACACACTTATCATGTTTTTTACCTTCCCAATTTGCATCAAATGCCAAAAGACCATACGATGGTCAACATTGAGTTCTTTAGCAATTTCTTGTGCAGTTGTAAAAGGAAAAGCTTCAATGGTTCCTCTCAATTGGTCCTTGTCAACTTCCGATGGCTGGTCACTGTGCTCCTCATCTTCAAGGCTCTCATCTCCACTGCAAAACTCCTTGAACCACACTGTACTGTACGTTCATTTGCAGTTCCTGGGCCAAAGATATTGGTGATGTTGTAAGTTTCTCTGCTGCTTTACCACCCATTCTGAATTCAAGTAAGAAAACTGCTCTAATCTGCTTTTTGTCTGATATTATTTCCATGGTCTAAAATAAACATAAAATAAATAGCAATAAGTCCTTATCAAAAAAACATAAATCGAGAAATCCCCCATTAAAATGATGTCAAACATAACCACATTTATGTAAGAACGTATTCCAATATCAAACCTCAAACTCCAACCATGCAAAAACTGAAATTACTTTTGCACTCATGTAATATCTGTACAACCTCGATCAAGTCACCCAACTACTTTGCTATGGTTTCCTGAAGTAGATCCTGAAACAGAAACTTGAGCACAGGAATTTATTTGTAATTTGATTTTGCATAAGGAAGGGGCTGAGGAAAGTGAGACAGAAGGGAAAGAAAATAATAAAGAGGGTTTGAATGAGCCGTTGCCACTGTAGGGGTTCAATCCTTTTGGGGGACCATTTGAGTCACTGTGCTCAGATTTATCCTGCCAAGGGACAGGCCAGCTGGGATATTTATCCCCTGCTTCTTTTCTCTCACTGTGTGAGAGCTACCCCTGGCAATTCCCAGCTGCTGGTCTGATGGGTTGAGAAGCACTTGAAGTAAGAAGCTGTAAGCTTCAGGTGAACTCAGCAGTGAGCTTCGGGGACATGGAGTGTGAAATTAACAGCATCTGCTCGAGTAACCAATCACTGCCTGGGTTTTCTGATCTATAAAAAAAATAACTTATACCTTGCAGGACAGTTGTGGACATTAAAATTTTCCCATATTCATTTTTATTAAGAAGAAATGTTTACTCTAAATGCTTCAGGGGGTGGAGCAGAGCGATGAAAATGTGCAACAACAGTATGGTTCTTATAGCACATGAATCCTATGACCTGGGAAGCAGGAGTTATAAGCCTGGCTTGTCTTCATAATCTCCTTTGAACAGGCTCCAAGAGAGGATTTTGATAAGGACTTGATGAAAGAGGCCAAGTAGTAAAGTTTGGGTTTATTGCAAATGTTTATTTAACTCAGACACTTCAAAAGCATTTTTTGGAGAAACAAGTTAGGTGAATCAACATACTTGACCTATATCAGGATTTCCGCCTGGGGTACTGAATTTAGTTAGAGCATTTGCTAACCTGAGGTTCACAGAGGAGGACATCTGTTTAAGAAGACTTGACAGTCCAATGCCAAGTTTCAGGGCCGCCTTTTCCATCCTGGTGTAGGAGGGGACACCTTAAGCAAAACTGGTTCTCAAACTTCAGCATGCATTAGGGTGACCTGGAAAACTTATTAAAATGCAAATTTCTGGATCCAACCCCAGAGTTTCTGATTTAGTAGGTCTGGAATGGGGTCCAAGAATTGGGTTCTCTAACGAATTCCCAGGTGATGCTTATGTTGCTTGTCCTGGGAACACATTTTGAGAACAAATGGTTTAGAAGAAGCTAGAGCCAATGAATGCATGAGAGAAGCCAAGGGTAGGAGTTCTCTGCTGAGAAGTGTGTTATAAATATGGTCAGATCCGAATTCAGGGTCAATCTCTTCTCCTCGGTCTTTGGAGATCACTGCAAGTTCATCCTCCAAATGAATGTTTCTATTTACTTTCGTTTAGAATTTTGCCCTATTCCCAGCCCATAAATGCACCACCTCCCTGGATTCAGACTAGCACTTCCAGAACAAGGCTGAACTTGGAATCAAAATGTGGACTTCACTAATAACTAGACTTTGCATGGAAGAAGAAAGAAAAAGAGAAAGAAGAGAAGGAGTGAAAAGGAAAAGATAAAAGACAGAGAGGGAGAAAATAATATTATGAATCCCTATTGTGTTCCAAGATCTATACTTTAAATTTTCACATATTTTAGAATGTTGAAGTCTCACAAATATTCAGCAAGACATGTATTATTATCTCCATCAGGAAACTGGAGCTTAGAGAGATTATGGAATTTACCCAAGTAGGCAAGACTTGTAAACTGCATAGGCAGGACTCAAACCCAAAAGTGTTTCATTCTAAGTCTATTGAAATTTGTGTTGTTCTATACCACAGGAAAACCTGTGTCACTCACTATAAAAGGATCGTAAATGGTTTGGAATTGGGAAGCAGAATCACATGGGTAAAACAGTGGTTCCCTCAAATGTTCAACTGATTTTTGTATTTACGATCATGTTTTGGTCTCTATAACCATTTGTCTCTTACTCTCTGAATTGGGGGGATAAATCCAGAATCTCTTTCATAGCATTGTGGTAAAACCGAGGTGAGACTAGGTAATCTCCCTGCCTTTGTATCTGCTAATCTTATGATCTGGGACTGAGATCTTCTCTATTCTAGGTAGAAGCCATTATGTTGCACATACCCCAGGGATGGTAGTTCTGATTCAAGAGAGATCCCCCCAATACAGGGCTTCTCAGAATGCTGAAGATGGGTCCAGGGAGGTGATCATGGGACCACCAGCTTGACCAAAGTGGAAGCCTATGAGGGCATCAGTTTTGTCTGAACGGGGCCATGACATAGCCTAACAGCTTGAGAATTGATGGTATTCAACCTGGAGAAATGTTTTGGTATCCTAGTAAAAGTTGCCTGCCAAATAAAAAAATGCTGGTGATTTTAAGGTGGCCAGTTCTCCTGTATAATTTTATGATTTCTACACAAATATTTGTAAATTTCTCCATTTAAGTCAGGGCATTGGCAATATTTGCTATTACCAAATTTAGCTTACAATATGCAGAGTTCAAAAGAAGAGTGCAAGAAGGAAATTCCGAGGACAGCTTTCACTGAGAGATGACGATGATTCCTAGTGGTTGCGTTATCCAGATATAAGATGGTCTTGCTCAGGCATCCCAGTTCCCCTTGGGTGGTATTAAATCTGATACTGGACAAACACTTAGAGGGCATATTATGAGGAAACAGGCAGTGGGGCTGGGTAAGTGCTGCGTCCTTTCCATCGTCTAGTCTAGGCAGGTGTTTAAAAAACGGATCTAGAATGAGTTATGAGTGAAGTAGAGGATCCATCGTGACTATTTCGGATGCTTCAGCAACATCCTATTTGATAAGCATCAGTCCAACATTATCGACTCAGAAAGAAGACGAGACTGAAACAAGAAAAGACCTCTTTGAACTTGTAAGTAAGTATACCTTTCCAGAATCAAGCAGTTTTTCTAAGAACAAACCACAACCAAATTTAAAAACTAAATCCTACATTATATTCAAATGTGTGGTTCTTGACATGGGCCAAAGGGAAACTGAAAGGGCATAAAAGAGAATCTGAAGGGTGGGGATTAGCAATGCTGTTTGTTTAAAGCTCATTTGCACAGAGAAAAAGATTTGACTATGAAGGCCCTCACACATGTAAGTTAGAACACCAACCTTTTGAAAATCACGCAATCTGATCTCACCCTGCTAAAGTTTAAATCCGGACCCATCTTATTTATGTAAATTATCTAGAAGAAGATAATTTTTAGTGTTTTAATGTTTGAGTCCTTCCAATGAAGAAGTTCCACATAAAAGGAGCTTACCACTTGAGGCTGTGTCTCCTCTCCCGTAGGAAGCATACTGGAACAAAGTTTTGTCATCTGAGATTGTGTGTGTGTGTGTGTGTGTGTGTGTGTGTGTGTGTGTGTGTATGTAAGTCTGTGCATGCACATGTATGGCGAAACTAGAGGAGAGAGTAAAATGAAGCCATTTTGGAAGCTGAAGCCCAAGAAGCCTAAAGAGGCATCCCCCAAACAAAGGTATAAAAACAGATTGAGAAGGGATACAGGACCAAGAATCCAAAACCCAGGGAACAGGGAAGAAGGAAGAGGCTTCACAGTAACAGTGCTTACTAATGGGATTTGGAGGAAGGTGCACCAGCTCCCTGCCTATGCCCCTTACAAGTCGCATTGACTGACTGACATAAAGTACTCTGGTTCTCAGAACTTTTGTTTCCTTATTGATAAAATAGCAAGAATAATGCCTACACGATGGAGTTGCTTTGATACTGAACTGAGAGCATATGTATACAATATTTGGAAAATTCCCTGGATCTAAATGTTTCATCATTGTGGGCTAGTGTAACTGGGGAGGAACAGAGAAAGATTTGGGGCAAATGCCAACTAAATCCATTCTCTGAACTTTATGTGCTGATATATGGGATATCAGACTGCACAAAAAGGCTCGATAGCAGCAGTATAATGTCACTGTGAAGCTTAAATAAAATCAGACTAAATTACATGCACACATAAAATTATGTATAATTTATGTATAATTGTCTGGTACATAGCATTCAGCAATTCATAGCTCTTATTTTTATTAAGAAAATCTCTTTCACCTGTATTACTAAGATTAGCTAATGTTAGAAAATGCTCTTGTCATTAACATAAAAATCACAAAAGGGAAAATAATGAGTCCATAAACATGGGAAAATATCCAACATAAAAATATGAATTAAAACAATGATAACTTTTTTACATAATATAACACAGATACCTGGTGATGCAGAGGATTCACTGAAGTAAGCTTGGTTATACGTAACTGTTGGGAATGTAGATGAGAATAAGCCCCTCTAGAAAGTTATTTGGTAATATATAATAAGAGCCTTCAAGTGTTCAAAACCTCTACCCAATAATTCCATTTCTTAAAGACCAACCTATAGAAATAATTTAAAACACAAGGGATAATGTATATGAATGTGCTTCCCTGTAGTATTTTTTCCAAGACAAACAATGTGAAAAACCCTAAATAATTAATAGAGGAGGGATGTTTGCTTATGTAACTTCTACTTTGGCATACTCAACGAAATGTTATACAGCTGTTAAAAATAATGCCAACACACAGTTTAAAATAACATATTAAAAGCTTACAATGTCATGCTAAGGATAAAAACAAGATATAAAATTGTTCAAACAGCAGACTCACAGTATATGAAACAACTCATTAAAAACTGAAAGACAATATAGTGATTTAATAGTGATTATCTAAAGATGATGGTTAATTTTCTTTATGTTTTCTTGTATTGCAACTTTAAAAAATAATCATGCATTTTTGAACAATAGTGATAAAAATCCAATGCCTTTCAACATTCCAGTTACCAAATTCTCTGTTACAGGAATCAGAAATTATTATGCAGGAGTCAAATCCAACCTGGTACCTGCCTTTGTAAATAAAGTTTTATTGGAATACAGCTACTCTCATTGATTTATGTATTGTTTATGGCTGCTTTTGCACTAATATGGCATAGTCATACAGTTGTGATAGAGACTGTACAAACCACAAAACCCAAAATATTTGTTGACTGTCTACAAATCTTGAAAATGGATACTATTTAAACTCAAAAGGCATTTCAACATTCTAGTAGAAAGTATCTGTCAAATGATAAAGTAACTGGTGATTTTGAAATGGCTGGGCTTTTTACTCCTACAATTTTATAACTTCTACACAGATAACTCCATATTTCTCCATTTAGGTCAGGGCACTGGCAATATTTGCTAATGCTAATTTTAGCTGGCACATATGTGGAATTCAAAAGAAAAGTACAAGATGGGAACTCCAAGGACAGCTTTCACTACAAGATGAGGATGATTCTTAGCTGTTAAATTATCCAGATATGGTACAGTCTTGTGCAGGCATCTTGTTACCCTTTGGGTGATATTAAATCTGATACTAAATAATTAGAGGGCATATTATGGGGAAACAGGCAGTGGGGCTGGGTAAGTGCTGAGTTCTTTCCACCTTTAAGTCTGGGCAGAGTGGTTGAAAACTGGAAATTGGGATGAGATATGAGTAAAGCGGAGAGAATGCCATGACCATTTGGGATACCTAAGTTACTTAACTTGGGCCACATCCCCACTACTCTATTCCACATCATCTATTTACAAACTACCAGGGACAGGGAACTCACTCCTTTCTAAGGTACTCCATTCCACAGCTGTTTATTTATTTTTTTAATTTATAAATACCAAAGGCTTACCTTATATATCTATGTATCCCTTAACCCTTGGTATTATCTTGGGAGGTTCCAATAGATTTCACTTCTCACTCGTAGTGATTAAAGGCCACTTAAGTTCCTTTGCATCATCTCCTTCCTCCCTGTAGCTTGGCCTGTGGGGCCTACAATGGCACTTATAGGCATGTGGAGAGGAAGATGCAAATGTTCCTTATTTGTTGTGTTCTGCCATTTCTCCACTGGTCTTCACGGCCTTATTCTAGATGGGATCCAAATTCTGGTTCTCTGGGGTGCCTATGTTAGCTCTTCTTCAGGCCTTGCAGGGTTTCCACATGTGCCAGTTAAGTGTGAGACTTAACTGTTGATCTCTCTAATTGCGCAGGTTACCCATTTGGCTATGCATCTTACATCCTTTGATGCTGTTGTCCTCTGGCCCCAGACGACCATAGGTGGCTCTTTGTACTCAAGGGCAATTTCTTTCTTCATTATAATTTGATCTGTGGGAATTCATACATTTTTGTCTCACCAAATTGTAAGGGTACAGATGCTTTCTCTGCCTCCTTGCCATTTTCCTTTTCTTCCCATCTGCACAGGTAGGTGCCAGTGTGGAGCAAGCTGCCTACGCAGAAATCCAATATCCGTGTGTTTCGAAGCAACTCCCTCCTCTTGGATTCAGAACGCATAAGACAACTTCACTGGACATTCTACTGGTCCAACTCAAGACTCTGACAAATTTACTTTCCTTTTACTCCCACTCGAAGTCTTTTACATTGATTGACATGGAAGGTGACTAGGTGCCTGGGCTGATTATAAGAAACAACAGAACTGCTGAAGTGCTTTTAAATAAACACCCAGGGAAGATTTCTGTGATTATTTGTAGCTCTACATAGGTGTTTAGGGCATTAATCATTCTTATCTTCAGCTTTGGAGTCTACTCACAATTTTGGAGCAACAAGCAAAGCCCAACTCAGCAAGTCTGTTACATTGTCATTGACAAGTCTGATCAGAGTTAGCTAGAGTGTGTTCTGTGAAGTCCGGTCCTAGGAAATGCTTTGGCAAGAATCTCCTTCACAGAAAACGCTATGAATATAAAAGGCTTTGGCAAGTCCTACATTTTATTTTCTTCATGTAAGAACTACCGCTGTGTCCTAGTTCATAGTGTATACAATTTTTTCCTTTATATATTGCTCTCATTCATTTATTCATTCAATCATCCAAAATTTATTGAGCACTTGCTCTACTCGAGGTTTGCATTCAGTATATCTATTGGAAAAGTTATTTGTAATCATATTCATTCCTCACAACAACCCTTTGAGATGGATACAGAAGCTAATTTACTATTCTCATATTGAGAATATTATTTCAATATTCTCGTATTGAAATATGAGTAATCTTTCCAAGGTTATGCAGCTATTAAGAAAGTAGAGAAATCAGAAGAAGAGGGGGAAAGAGCTGGAAATTAGCATTTGTGAGATCCTAGACTTCATCATACTACTACTCAAGAATGTTTAGGAACAAAGCAAATCTACAAGGAAAGAAAGTATGGAAACAAATTCTGAATTCTTAAACAAATTGGACAGTATGATTGAATGCTGGGACAACATCAGATTTTTAATATAATTTTGGGGCACCAATTTGCATGTTATAGTAAAAACTGGGTGAGTCTTCTCTCTCTCTCTCTCTCTCTCTCTCTCTCTCTCAGAATGGACTTGTTTAATTGGCCAAACAACAAAAACAGACTGACTATGAATAGTAGGGAACCAGTTGGTGTCAGCTTATTCTGAATTTGGTGAGAAATTTTGTCAAGTTATCTACCAGTCATCAGAGAATTCCAGAAATCCTTTTTATTTGGAAGCATGAGTATTGGAACTGAGCAACAAGGGTTGAGTATGTTTGAAACTAGAAAATAAAGTTCACACAGTACTAAATATAACTTTCTGCCAGACAGGTATGGGCTGCTTGCCACATTTTGATGGTTGTCAGGATCCAAAAACCATGAAGAAGGCCAATGTTTTGACAACTAAAATTGCTTTTAAGACAAGCAAATTTGCCTTATTTAGGGAGAGATGAGGTTTGAAGGAATTAGTTAATTACCTCTCACTCCTAAACTTTCCAAATTTTAAATGTAAAAGCTCATCATTTACTTTTGCATAAATCGAAACAAAACTAAGATAATAAAATCAACTCTTATTTCACAGCATACTTTTTCATAGAAAGACACCTTGGAAAATCCATTTGCTAAGACAACTTAAAGGAAGGTAAATAGAAACAAAGGAAAGTCCCATTACATCAAATGACATTGACCAAACAATGCCTCTTAGAACTCCTCCTATTCCTGTTTGCTCTTAAGTTTCTTTTGAACAGTAACATCCTTGAGGGCAAGCAAAAGGTCTGTCTTCTTCCTTGTTTTATTCTCAGTGCCTGGTGAACTACCCTGCATGTGAATAGAGGAACTCTCTAATTCATGTTCCCTGGAGACCACAAAGAGGTAATTACCCACTCTGAAAGTAGCAAAATGGGTGTGTGACTGAAATATTTACATGTACAGGGTTAACGCTAAGTCTGAATACAAAAGATTCTGCTTTTCTCCATCACTAATATTTGGCTCGCTCCAGAGTGAAGGAGGCAGGCTTTCTCAGAGGTTGGCAAATCTAAACACTGGCAAAATTGTGAGGTTTGCTGTTTATTTTGGCTACATTTTTAATGTACTCCTTATGACCCAAGTACCTTTCTTTGGCGGCAGCATCCTCCGTCTCTCCAAGGCCTGAGGAATGTTCCACCTCACTAATTCTTAGAAAAATGGGTCCATTCAACTTCTCATTCTTTTAGAGCCTTATGGTTCCAAGGGTGTCCCATAGGTACAGGAAATCATTAACATGCCAGGAGACAATAATCAGTAGAAAAAATGAACCAGACATATCAGGCCGCAACTTATCAAATGAAAAGGACCATAGTGCCAAACATTTTGACTAAAAAAATATATAATTTAATCTCAATGCACAAGACCAGGTTGATTTGTAGATTATATATATATTTGTGTGTGTGTGTGTGTGTGTGGTTTGTTTTGCTGTTGTTGTTTTGTATTTTTGAGATGCAGTCTCGCTTTGTCACCCAGGCTGGAGTAGAGTGGTACAATCTCAGCTGAGCAGCTCCTGAGCAGCTGGGATTACAGGTGCCTGCCATCATGCCTGGCTACTTTTTCTTTTTTTTTTTTTTTTTTTGTAGAGGTGTGGTTTCACCATCTTGGCCAGGCTGGTCTTGAACTCCTGACCTTGTGATCCACCTGCCTTGGCCTCCCAGCGTGCTGGGATTATAGGCGTGAACCACCACGCCTGGGCATAGATTATGTTTTTTTTTTAAAAAAAAAACCTAGGAGGAGGAGAGGTAAGGTGAGTATGTGACCACAAGCTGAGCCTGGAGTATAGAGTAACTTAGTAAATATATGCAAGGGGGAATTCCCGAAATAAACACTCAAGACTTTCAAAGACACCAATGATCACAGCTAGGAACATCTCAAGGAGACCTGCTATGCCACATCCTATGCCATTTAAATTCTCTAAGCCTCAGGATTTCCATCTGAAAAGTAGAAATTAAAAAACCAGTGATGTCTCGTCCTCAGTGATATCATGATGATTAAATGAGTCAAATTACAGGTTGTTCTGATTATTAG
The DNA here is from genome assembly GCA_036589455.1 of Ateles fusciceps. Taxonomy (NCBI): domain Eukaryota; kingdom Metazoa; phylum Chordata; class Mammalia; order Primates; family Atelidae; genus Ateles; species Ateles fusciceps. The sequence continues at coordinate 7,911,828 of JAZHEH010000113.1, forward strand.
TATTATTTTTAACATTAATAAATTCAAAGTTCGATTTATCTGGGAATATATTAAGGAGTATTGGAAGAAAGGAGCTGGATATGGAGGTTCCAGCTATATAAAATAATTCAGGAGAATATGTAAATTATAGACGTAAATGTACATAATGCAAGCTTAATGTACATCAAGCCAGACTTTTTGGTTGGTTGGGATTTCATCTGACCTTCAAGGTGCTTTGAATGGACCCCGATTTCTGTGACTTTGTTTTCAGCCGTTTGATGCCTACAGTTGCTGTCCCAACAGCCAAGGTGCTTTTTGCCTTCAAGTCATTCCATCATCTGACCCCTCCACTCTAAATGTTCTTCTCTTACTCTTTTACATGTTTATTTCTTCAGACCCACTAGCCTCAAAGAGAAAACTACGTATTTATTTACTTTATAGTTGATCACTCTGTGTGTTTCAGGCATGGGAAGTCTGAAATAACTTTAACCACAGGTTTTAGGTTCCTTTGCTGAAGGAATGCTACAAAACAGAGGTTTGGGGTCTTAGAACAATTAAGCTATAACTTCTCACCAGTGTGTGGGGGCCTAGGGAAACTGACTCAACATTCCCTGCATGGAAACAGCATATTATTTCAGGGAAAGCCATGAAAGTAAATCTTAAGAGTACATTTCAGTCAGAGATTTTGAAGCATTTTAGGAACATGAAAACCCCTATTCTTCTTATTCATAAACACACGTCTATTGATGCTGATCATAAAATCTCTTCTTAAGCATTCCTGTGTACCCACATTCACTGATGCATTTTCTCAATGGAGTCTAGCCTCCCTTGTGGTCTCCATTCTTGGGCTGTAACTCAGTAACCCTACCCTTTGGAGTGTGCTTGGCCACCTTCAGGAACAGTGATTTCTCTGTTTAGATCAAGAGAGCAGAATGAAACATTGTCTGCGACGATATCAAATGTGAAGTTTCCGCTAAACTAATTGCTGGGGAAAACATTTTGCCTTCATCAAGCAGGGCCTGAAGTCAGAAAAATGGAAATGGAAATGAGAGGCTGGAGAGGGTGGGCAGAGAATTTGAATGGGACTAGGGGAAAGTTTTCCATAAACTGAAAAGCTTCGCTTGGGGGCTGAAATGAAGATAGTGTTTTGCTTGGTTCTACCATCTAGAAAGGAGAAGCGGACTAGGGCTAAAGAAAACTGAAGTCCAGACAAGACCACTCTTCCACTTACAACTCTTGATTCCGTTTACTCATTTGCCAAATTCTGATATTTCTAACTATTGTGTGTACCAACTCGTAAACACATTTTATATGATGTTCAGGTGAGACATAGAAATAAATATGAAAATGTAATAAAGAATAAAGCGGTGATTTTCAAATAAGTTGGCTTTGAAGTGAAATTGAATTCCCATCAGAAGCTTTGTGCTAAAACGTATGCACCGTTTCCTCCTTCCTTGTACCCATCCTCATCTTGAAAATTAAAATGATTAATTTAAAACTCTATATTCCAATATAGTGAGAAGACAGCACCACAACGATGCACCCAAACAAATTAACATTTATCGAATGTATTATATTGAATGTACTAAGTACGGTGCTAAATCATCTACATACATCCCATCATTTAATTTTCATCTTTTCCATATTGGCTGTATATCATCATTGTCGTCTCTTCACAAATGAAGAAACTGGGCAAATAAGGATGTTTAATTAAATATCTCACTTATAAAGAACTACTCTCCATACTTCAACAAGAGAAGGAAATAAAAACATAATATACTTGATATTTCATACGGGGGAAATTATTCCAAGGGTAAAACTAAATATCTACCCTGTGTTACTCTCCTCATCTTCTGTCAATTAAAGAACACTGAGAAGTTTGCTTTACCACAACTTCTTCTTAGGAGCGGGTCTGACTTCAGCTAAATTCAATGTTTAGGGAACTTAAGTTAATGCTTTAAAAGATGTAGTTATTTGGACTAGGAGCCTGTTGTCCCAATCTTAATAGTCTGCATCTACAGACCACGTGACCTTCAATGGATCATTTAATCTCCTGAGCCTTTGGGATTTTTTTCTATAACATAAGAAATAATAAAAAGCTCAGATGAATGACCTCTAAGTTTTTAATTTTTTCTGTAACTAACATTCTCTTTAGGGAATTCATCTTCATGATGTATATGTTAGGAACAATTCTGTCCCTCTTAAAGGATAATAGTATAGTAAGATGGAGACCAGTAATAGCAAAGAGATTTCCAAGGATCTCCATGATCTTCCCAGGGAAGTGGTTTTCAGATCTGCTTATATGTCAGTTGATCATGATAAAACAATCAAATAAGAATGATAGAATGATCCAACAAAACAATAAAATATGAAATAATATTAATTCCAGCATTAGAAAATCTCAAAGTCAAGGCAAGATAGTAATAGTAGAGTGATTAAGAGAATGTTCTTTGAAGACATTATTGCAGCTTGTAACTACATAACTACTTTTATGATCATTAAATTAACATATAATTAACACAGTCTCCCTCTCTAAGCTATAAATTTTACTTAGATGGCAACTATAACTATTTTGCTCGTACATTGTCAGCATGCATAAGAATAGTACCAAAGCGGACTTACAGACTTACGGGTGTTTTGGTCCAATACTAAAGTACTGAATAAACAACTAATAAATGCAAATTTCAGTCTTCTTCTTGCTAGTCATATAAATCTCAACTTTAGCAATCTAATCTATGCTGTTTTTAAATTCATCTGTAAAATTAAAACAATCGTAGTGCCCACCTCTTAGAGATTTTTCAAAATAAAACACCTGAGCTATGAAGAAAATGCTGGATAGAATAAAAATAATAAGGTTGACATTTTATAATATTCATTACACCATCTTTCCTTCAAGTTCTGAGCCAATTATGAAATAGACGGTGGACCTCTGCTGGTGAATCTGGAATTGAGAACCCTGCTTAGGCCCCAAGACAAAATAGGCTGTCAGCTCTTTCCCCCAGATTTGAGTGAACTAAAGACTAATAAAGTCATTGATCAATAGCCGGGCTCTCTTACCAGGTGAAGCAATTCACATCACACATTTGAAGAGAATGTGTATATCCCAAGAGGTGGCTGGATCTAAAAGAGATTGGAGAAGAGAGTTAGGCTTCATGTGCTCAGGGCTCCTTGGCTAATATCTCTAACCAATGCCCTTTGGAGCAGAGTAAGTAGGGAGGGGAGAGAAAACTAAGGATGTTAGGGTGCTATTAATATTTCCAAGAAGACAAAAGTTCTTATTTTATGGGCCTACTCAGAAACACTGGAAGAGAGAGAATGGAATCATCACTCTCAAATAATAACACCAACCTCACAGGAATGTCCTGAGGCTAATATGTGAAGTACAGATGCTTTTAAACTTACAATAGGGTTACACCCCAATAAACCCATTGTAGGTTGAAAATAATGTAAAGTCTAAAATGCATTTAATACACCTAACCTACTGAACAGCATAGCTTAGCCTTGCCTACCTTAAATGTGCCCAGAACACTTACATTAGCCTACAGTTTGGCAAAATCATCTAACATGACACTTTTCTGTAACAAAGTGTTGAATTTCTCATATACTTTATTGAATACTATAATGAAAGTGAAAAGCAGATGTTTGCATCAGTACTCAAAGTACAATTTCTATTGAGAATTTTTTTTTGTACCACCCTAAAGTTGAATCCTCATAAGCCTGGGACTACCTGCCTTGAAGTTCTTTTAACTGACCTCCAGCACTGCCCCTCAGTCTCCAAGATACTCTGAGTTCTACAATAATCTGATGCTGGTGTTTAGTGGGCCAATTGCTAGTAATCCCTTACACTTCTTTTTTTTTTTTTTTGCCCACTTTTGAATGGGGTTGTTTGTTTTTTTCTTGTATGTCTGTTTTGGTTCTTTGTAGATTCTGGATAATAGCCCTTTGTCAGATGGGACCTATTTCCATTCCTTCTGAAACTATATCAAACAATACAAAAAAAGGGAATCCTCCCTAACTCATTTGATGAGACCAACATCATCCTGATACCAAAACCAGGCAGAGACTCAACTAAAAAAGAAAACTTCAGGCCGATATCCATGATGAACATTGATGCAAAAATTTTCAATGAAATACTGGCAAACCGAATGCAACAGCCCATCAAAAAACTTATTCATCACGACCAAGTAGGCTTCATATCAGGAATGCAAGACTAGTTCAACATACGCAAGTCCATAAACGCAATCCCTTACACTTCTATCCTTAGTTAAATTTTACATGTGACAAGAATTAGTTGTATTGACTCCTAACCTCATTTATTCTATAGGAATTAACTGATTAATAAAAGGCTATGTAAATACATGATATATGTGTTTGATAAGTCAATATTTTGGAAGGTTTGATAGAAATAAGTGTCCCAAAAGTGCTATTGCAACACTGTTGTAAAAGACTGGAGAAAACGCAGAATCTTGAGGAGTTTTGTCTTCTGATTGCGGCTTATAGTTTTATATTTTCTCTTCATTAAGATAAAGAACTGGAAATTATAGATAAGTGTATTAATGTATTATGGGTGTGGCTTAAAAAAGAAAAATGACACATAACTCTATTTTATGGGCTCATTTTCAAAGGCAAGGACTCTGTTCTTTATTGAAAGATTGGTGAAAGAAATGTTGATCTATATGTTTGAAGTTAATTATTAAGATATATTTTCACTTTTATGAATTAAGACATCTACCGAATGATAAAAATCAGTTGTAAAGTAAAATTACAAATACCACAAAAGATTCAGGGAAGCAACTTCCTTGAATACTATTCAAAGACATTTACAAATGAAGATCTGGCTTAGATATGTTAATAATTGAATGAAATACATTAACCAAGATCATGACACCACAGACAGTTTAAAAGTGACTCATTTGACTCTCAAGAAATTTAGAGAAATCCTTGGAAAATTTGTAACTTCTGGTTATGTTTTTGAAAAAAATTATTGTTTCAATTAGGCTAGAAATTATTGATTGTTTCACATATAATGGCCTCTACTTTGTATTTAGCACAGTGTTTGATGTATATCAAGACTTTAACAATAATAATATGTATTCAATATGAACATATTATTAGTAGTAGCAGTACTTGTTGCATTTAACTTTGCCCTCCATCCAAACACAGATATTAAGGAACCAGTTGGCTGTCATGACTTCTGTCTTTACATGCTTTGCTGTTATAAAATCAGTTCTGGTTATGACTATCTGCCCAGAAAAAAAAAATGTTTTCTTTTGACTCTATTTCTGCCCAACTGTTTACCTAATTCTTCCCTAAGTGCCATGTAGGGCAATAAATGATATTAGGAGCCGATCTGATAGCTCAATCCTAAAGTGTATCTTAAATTCGACTAAATTCCATAAATATTTTCTTAGGATCATTCATTCTGCTACTTGATTAGCTTATATAATTTATGAAGAAAAAGAAAGAAACAGAAAAGAGGAAGAAAGAGAGGACGAACTGCCTTCAAGGACTTTATAATTGAGCTGAGGACACTGATATAGAAATGAACATCTCTAATTTAGGACTTTATGGAAGAGGAAGAATGAAGAGTAAACAGAAAATGCTGTCAATGATTCTGACTCCGTCTTGGTGTTTGGAGCTAAAGGTAGTTCACAGAGGTCTCAAGATTATTTAAAGAATAGCTTTGGTTATTTGTGTTGGGTCTTGAAGTATAAGCAGAATTTTGCAGATTAATGTTGATGAGGAAGAACATTACATAGCAAGCAGAACTGAGAAGGAATAAGGAATATATGGAGAATGGCTGTTGGTTTGCTGTGTCTAGAAGGAAAACCATGCTTGCCTCAGGTGAGAGAAGAAATAGAAGTATCAGAAGATTAATCTAGAAAAGTAAATTGATTTAGTATAAATACAAGAATATCTTAAACAGCTCAATAAATTTCTCACTGAAGAATTTGGTTTATTATCATAAGGTAGTTGTTCTCAAAAGATCAACAGGGCCTGGGAACTTGTCAGAAATGAAATTATCAGGCCTGACCCTAGACCTATTGAGTCAGAAACTATGAGAGCTGGTTCCAGCAATTGATGTTTTAATTCCATAGCCGGGTGATTCTGATACAAGTTTGAGAACTATAGCCCTATGCCAAAGAGATTATTTATAAAATGTTAAATCAGGAAACAGCATAGTCATATCTCAGCTTTTCAGTAATTGCTCTTACCCCTTGTAGAGAATGGATTGCAAACAGGGGCACTGGAGATTCCCTAGGGGGATCTTGAGTAGTCAAAGGGAGAAGCAAGGAGCATGTGAACACCAGGAGTGGAGGAAGGAGGGAGAAGGAAAGAAAGAGCTAATAGAAAAGTCTGTGGTAGTCAAATTCATCTTTGATCTTCAATCACTGAATACGGAGTAGATAATTGAAGTGGTAGAAAATGGAAGCATTCAGGTTGCATTTTTCTTCCTAGTCTGAGAGGTTCAGTTGGTGGTGGTATATGTTTGGAGACTGCAGGTGGAGGAGGGAAGCTCCTTCAATTAGGAAATGATGGAACTTTTGGTCAGGCTCTTTAAGAGCTGTATCATGAGTGAAAATTGACCTCACTATAGTCATTTGTTCATTTACTCATTATACAGGTAACATTAATTATTATGCTTCAGATACTTTGATGGTCACAAGAGAGAGGTGAATCAGATGTTGCTCCTTCAGGACCTCTTGAGCTAGCTGACATGTAAGAAAGAGGCAGATGGGCCAGGCGTGGTGGCTCATGCCTGTAATCCCAGCACTTTGGGAGGCCAAGGCAGGCAGATCACGAGGTCAAGAGATAGAGACCATCCCTGCCAACATCATGAAACCCCGTCTCTACTAAAATACAAAAATTAGCTGGGCGTGGTGGCGCACGCCTGTAGTCCCAGCTACTCGGGAGGCTGAGGCAGGAGAATTGCTTGAACCTGGGAGGCGGAGGTTGCAGTGAGCCGAGATTGCGCCACTGCACTGCAGCCTGGTGCCTGGTGACAGAGCAAGACTCTGTCTTAAAAAAAAAAGAAAGAGGTAGAGGGGACAAATCTACTTGGGAACAACTTCCATTGTGATGGGATTGTGATGAGATGTGATCACATTTTATCCCATGCCATTTATCCTATTGTTCCTCTCAGGTTCTTAGAGAAGAGGTCATGTCTGCTTATGGCTGAAGGAGCATCAGTTGCCCAGAGATTTTCAGATTTCATAAGGCCAATGATGGGATGTTTGATCTATGAGCTGCTCATGAGTCCAGTCTCAGAAACCTGCTTTGTACTTTCACCACAATAAGTTATATTTTTCCCCTAAAAAAAAGAAGAGATAGAAAAGAGATATTAAACTTGCTCAGACACATAGATCAAGTCTCTGGAAAAAGGTAAATTCTTGTTTGCCTGTCTGGTGTTTCTTTTTGAGTGAAAAAATGGAAAAAGCCATTCATTAGTAGGACAAAGAAATCAGCTTGTGCTACTACTAATTGACAAATGTTGTAGAGTGGTTTAATAAAATATTCTAAACACATGAAGATATTATTCATTTATGTTAAAAAATATGTTGATGTTTTACTAATATAAAAATATAATATGATAAATTGTATGACACATGATATATAACACAATGTACATATAAGTTATAAAATGTGAAAAAATCCAATTACAAAGCAGAATGTGTAGTATGCTCTCAAATATACATATATGAGAGTATTAAAAATGATTACCTTTAGATGGTGGATTACTGATTTTACCTTTTCCTTTATACCTTTTTATACTGACTGATTTTTTTTACCCTGAACATATATTATCATAATCAAAGAAGGAAAAAAACTATTATTTCAAAATAAAATATATTAATAATTCCTAACCATGTGCTAAAAAGGAATAATATTAAAATACTAAAAGGGACCAGTATCAAAAGTAGAAAAAAATGAGAAAGATTCATTTCTGCTTACATAACATCTTTGCGTTATAATTTCATGTAACTCCCATATTCATGGTGTTAGGTATGTAATAATAACAACATAGAGAAATGTTCTGTCTCAATAGAAACAATATAATATCTATAGCACACTATCCCCAGTTATCTAATTTTGTTTCTATGGGAGCTTTTACAACTCTGTACATTATAGATAACTGATAGCAATGCAAAATGATTCTTGTCCATAGACTGGTAGATTTTAATTTTATCCAATAAGATTCCATTGATTTCCCTCCCCCATGTGTAAGAGGCTAATCTTTCCTCCATTTGCTCATTTGTTTCAACATTCCTGATTTATAAATGTGTCTGTACTTTGGAATCTCCTTTGAACTGATTGCAACACCTCATTAGTTCCAACATTAATGAGTTAAATAAACTCTTTCACATGTATTTTTATATATGTATGAAATGTATAATTTTACCATTTTTTGGAAAATAATCTTTTAAGAATTATCACATTAGCTAATATTTACTAAGAACTTTATATGCACCCAACCCTGTTCTAAGTCATTTATTTGAAACTATATTTTGTCTTCACTGTCTTTGAGGAGCTACTGTCAACTCCATTTAGAAGTTACCTAAAAGTTAAATAATTTACCCAAAGGGAAATGAGCATTCAAATTCAGGATTCAAATTCAGGCTGAGTCCAGATACTACGTGGTTCAGCATACAATACCATCTAATTTTTCCAGATGAGAAAACTAAACCTCTACAAGGCTAAAATTTACTCTTACTTTTTCCTTTATTCAATAAATATTTTAAACACTTAGTATAAGTCAGACACTAAGCTAGGTGTGGGGAACCTAGAAGTGAAAAAGACACATAAACAGAATCCTTGATTTTTATAGAGCCTAGAATTTTGTGATAATTGACTCCAAGTTCAATGCTGGTGGAGTCAGAGGGCCTATTTCCTTTAAAAGTTTGTTTTCTTCAAGATTCTTTTTTTTACTCACTTCCAGTCAAATGGGAACATTCAATGGACTGGAATTATAACTTCTAGTAAGAACACACTGATGTCATCTTGTATCCTCTTGCTGCCTGGTGAAGAATGTATTCAAATAAATACGCAAAAGGAGATGACTAATGATTTAATTGCAAATCTCTAAGAAAAGCATCCTACATGGCCCCCCTTTGAAAATGCCATGTCTTTCTGGAATATACTTTCCTGGCTTCCCTACTTGGTGGGTTCCTCTTCAACCCTTAAAATTCTCTTAAGTCTTCAGAGCCTTTCTGAAGCCTTTTTTGACTCTGTACTCCTTCCCTGACACGTATACATTTGCTTCTCTTCTCACTGTAGTATTTCCTATCTCTGAGATAGTTTTAACTGTTGCCTGTTAGCATATCCTGAGGCAGTCATTTTTCTCCATGTCTATTTCTTCCATAAAAGCATAAACTGCCAAAGGAGAGGCCCTGTAGCTCACTAATTTCTGCAGGACCTGGTATCTAGGAGTGGATTGCGGCACTAATATGCTGGTAAATAATTCTTCCTATACAATGTACATACAGCAACATTCACTTCTTCCAATATACACAGTTCTCTACTATCTCCAGGTCTTTGCATTTACTGATCCCTTTGTTGAAACCTCATCTTCATTTCATCTTCTGGGTAAAATGCCTATGCTTCCTAAGGACCTCTGTTAATATATCTGTTCTTCCTGAAACATTTCCTCATCCTGAGTTAAATGCCCCTTCTGCATGTTCTCCTATCAATTCAAACTTCCTCTATACATCACTGGTTTCATTTTATCATGAAGTATAATTTCCTACTTGTATGTCTGAATATATGTATATGTATTTCTAAAATTCTTAAGGAGAGAAACTTTATTTCATGACTATGTCTTCAGATCCTAAACAGTATGTATACATATAAATATGTGCTTATTTGAATATTTAAATATATGTCAAATGAGAAAAAAGGCCAGTATGTTCATGCTTGTTCCTACCTAGAAAGAATTTTTCTCTTAGGATACAGCATGATAGAATAGAAAGACCAACTTTAGAGTTAGAAACATGATTTTTTTTCCTGGTTCAGGCATTTATTATCTATGTGACCTTAAGAAAATAGAATCAATGTATTAGACCTTAATTCATTTATAAGTAAAATGAGAATAAAAATCTCCACATTGTGCTATTGTCATGAAGACTAAATGAGATAATGTGTGTTGAGGGTCTGTGCCAAGTAAGTTCTAATTGAATATCCATTTCCTTCCTTTTCTATTTGTGGTGAGTGGTAAATTATAAAGACAGAATTTGGGCACATAACAGGATATCCTACATGAGTAGGAATGGCTTCCCAGGGTAATAGATAGTGTTGCCAACAATAGTGGAGAGAATGAGAGGAAGCAGCCACATAAACGAACCTTCTCAAGGTTTCACCTTTCAGAGTTCAATGTAAAGTTCAAAGGATAACTTTGAACATTAAACAGCATCATGAACTACCCAACAATGTTCCCAGCTGTGGCTCTTAACACACATTTCTAAAGGCAAGTTGGCTCAGTGAGAGGCAGGAGACCTGGAATCTGCCAGGAATGAAAGGTCAACAGAGTTTCTGGTATGCAAGGCATGTGTCAATGACACTGAGTCCACCTTCTTCCTACTCTCCCCCTCCTCTGCTCTGAAACAGAAACTGTAAAGAGGTGGCATAAGCTTCCTGCACGGTATGGTGAGCTGTGTATTCCCTTCCTCAGGGATATTTTAAGGCCTTCAGACTTTAATCAGGTCATTTCTGCTATAGCATCTATGGAGAACGTCTGCCTATTGTAGCTACAACTGGCAAACAAAACTTCTCCTGGCAGGACTAAATGAAGGATGAAGCTAATGCAATGCTTTCTGGGCTGCTGAAAGCCTACCTTATATTTACAGATGGTGGCTTGATCTTTCAGTTATCTTGTTTCAAGAAAAGACTCACTTTTACGTCCAATAAATGATGTGACCTATTGGTAGCTAATCATCTCCTTTTGTGTATTCACCTATAGGTGAAACACTGAATTCATGCTAGACAAGTCCTACCTTCATTTTCTAGTGACAAGAGACTAAAACCTGAAACATCTTTCTTGCAGGAAATAAGCTAGTTCTTGCAGGTGTGTGTCCCTGTATCCCAATTTCTACTGTGACTATTCCTACACATCAGACTGTGCTGCTACAATCCTTCAATAAACATGGCAAAGCGGGAAATTCAGCCAACAAAGAAGTAGTAAGAGAGAAGTAGTAACCTACTGCAGAGAGGCCAGACTGGGAATGTAAGACATGGATACTTTTTGTACCTGACTGTTCTGCTAACTTGGTGGATGAGCTTGTTAAACAGGATAGAGCTTATGCAGGGTCAGCTTCACTCTGGGTCATGTTCTTAAATAATACTTTTTAAAAACTACCCCATCAACACTAATTGTTATACTTATTCCAGACATGAGAAAGCTGTGGATTAGACTGGTTGGTTAATGTGTCCCCAAGTTTAAAATGTGGTAGATTATATTTTGAACCAAATTCCATGTTCTTCCTTTTTGATCCTGCAATCCTACTACTGTTTATCTACCCAGAGGAAAAGAAGTCATTGTAAAAAAAAAAAAAAAAAAAAATACTTTCACATGCATGTTTATAGCAGCACAATTTGCAATTGCAAAAATGTGGAACCAGCCCAGATGTCCATCAGTCAACAAGTGAATAAAGAAACTGTGGTATATATGTATACATACACACACACACACACACACACACACACACACCATGAAATACTACTCAGCCATAAAAAGGATTGAATTAGTGACATTCACAGAAGCCTCGATAGAATTGGAGATTATTATTCTAAATGAAGTAACTCAGGAACAAAACATCAAACATTATATGTTCTCACTCATAAGTGGAAGCTAAACTATGAGGATGTAAAGGCGTAAGAATGACACAATGGACTTTGGAGACTCAGGGGAAAGGACGGGAAGCAGGTGAGGGATAAAAGACTACACACTGGGTTCAGTGTATACTGTTTGGGTGATGGGTGCACCAAAATCTCACAAATCACCACCAAAGAACTTGCTCGCTAACCAAATATCACATGTTCCCCAAAGTCTGTGGAAATAAAAGAAAAAAAATCCATGTTCTTTCTATTACATCATGCTGCCTTTGTAATAGCCGCAGAATGTATCTTTTTTACATCAACATTTAAACATGAACAACTACCTATGACCAACTTCAGATAAAACTGCTCCAGTGCAGTGGGCATTGACTAGATAATGATAAGGCAGACACAGCACACGCTCTGCCTGCTGGTTGTCTTCACATGCACTTTCTCACTGGACTTTGGGCAAATCAACTCACTGGGCTGGACTTTTTCACTTACATGAAGTATGAAATTTAAACTAGATAATTCCTTAGATTCCTTTTAAGTCCCACATTCTAAAACGAAAAGTAAACGTTCTAGTGATATATTTCATATATGTATACACACATACATTTAGTGTCTACATGATTATTTTATTTTATTTTTAGATAGAGTCTTGTTCTTGTTGTCCAGGCTAGAGTGCAATGGTGTGATCTCATCTCACCACAACTATTGCCTTCTGGATTCAAGAGATTCTCCTGCCTCCGACTCCCAAGTAGCTGGGATTACAGGCACGTGCCACCATGCCCGGCTAAGTTTTTGTATTTTCAGTAGAGACGAGTTTTCTCCATGTTGGTCAGGCTGGTCTCGAACTCCTGATGTCAGGTGATCTGCCCACTTCAGCCTCCCAAAGTGCTGGGATTACAGGCATGAGCCACCGCACTCGGCCTATGATTATGTTTTTGAGGGGGACTGGAATCCTCGTCCTGACTTCTGTCTCTGGTGTAATCCATCCTATTTTCATTACCCTGTTTTCATTCTCTGTCTCCTAACTAAAAGTAGGAGCTCTCAGACCCAGCCTCTTGTATAAGTATGGATGTACTTATGCCCATACTTCACTGTTAGCACACTTAGCTTCCTACAATGATTAATGATGGGCATATCATAACTCCCCTATAACCCTGTAGAATTTCCTCAACTTTCATACCAAGGTTGGTAGTCCCCAAGATACTCAGCCAAATAGCAGGGAATAGAGTATTGATACACTCTACCTATTTTTATTAAAATTAAAATCTGAAGTATCACAAGATTTTATTTAACTGAGTGATTGATTGAGACAGAGTCTTACTCTGTGACCCCAGGCTAGAGTACATTGGCACAATCATGGATTTCTGCAGCCTTAAACTCCTGGGCTCAAGTGATCCTCCCACCTCAGCCTCACAAGCAGTTAGGACTACAGGCATGAATCACCAGGGCGGGCTGGCAGGCAGCCTGGCTGGTTTGTTTGTTTTGTTTGTTTATTTATTTTTGTGGAGACGGCATCTTGTCATGTAGTCCATGGTAGTCTCTAACACTTGGCTTCAAGCAATCCTTCTGCCTCACGCTACCAAAGTGCTGGGATTACAGATATAAGCCACCATGCCTAGTTGGTTTTATCTAATTTAAACTTGAATTCTACACATCATATTTTGAACAGAAAAAACAATCTGAGATGTTATACAGCAGAAAGTTTTAATAATAAATAACATGTCTATGTTGTTTTACAGCAGGGCTTTTCTTGCTGAGTTAAATATTCAGGTTTTTAAAATTAAATTCCAATTGATTATAGTTTAATGCTTTTATAAAATATAATAAAATATTTTGCATTTTTATAATGCAAAAAACTAAAAATATAATGCATTTTTAGAAAATTTAAAAGGTATTAAAATGAAAACTCAAAATTTGTGTCACTAGATTCAAAAGCAACTAAAGCATTCTGTTATTACACTGCTATAAAGTTTCTAAACATAATTTCTGGGCTTGTCTCATGGACTTGCAACAAATGGCAGCTCACTATTTACAATAGCAAAGACATGGAATCAATCCAGGTGCTCATCAACATTGGACTGGATAAAGAAAACGTGGTATATACACACCATGGAATACTATGCAGCCATAAAAAAGAATGCAGTCACATCTTTTGCAGCAACATGTATGTAGCTGGAGGGCATTATCCTTAGTGAATTAACACAGAAATGGAAAACCAAATATAGCATGTTCTCCCTTATTAGAAGGAGCTGAACACTGGTACATACAGAAACAAGATGGGAAAAACAGACAGCGGAGATTCCAAAAAGCAGCAGAGAAGGAAGGACGCAAAGGTTGAAAAACTACCTATGGGATTCTACGTTCATTACTTGGGCAGCAGGATCACTAGAAACCCAAAACTTAACATCACACAATATATCCATGTAACAAACCTACATGTGTACCACCTGAATCTAAAATAAAACCACCACCACCAAATGGCTGCTCACTACCACCATTCCTGGACCGTATTAGGAATAGCACTAATTTACTCCTTACATAGAAATTTTAGAAACTGAATAGGAGCCAGGTTTCACCAAATGGGTCAAAATATAGGGAACCATACAGGGAAAAGACCAGTAGAGTCTAGATGTTTATCTTCAGTCTTTCTCTGTGGTCTTTGGAAGGAAAGACCAAGGTACACAGCAAAAGGTCAAAGGATTTTGTCTTTATTCTATTCTTTGCTCTACAGATGAAGAAAACAGGATTGGAAATCACTGCCAATAAAACCGAATCTTGGCAAGAAAAGTTTAATAGTCAATGTCTGCAACTGGTGCATACTCTTAACAAAGAAAACAATATGTATTATTTATTTTTGAAGTTATAAATTGATCTTGCATTATCAGCTCATGTGTAAGCTTTCTGTCTGATAATTAGTTTGTATTTTTTTTTAACTCTCCAAAAATATTTTATTTAACTTTCCTAAAATCCCAGTGAGGTAGGTACTAGTGTTGTCCTTATCTTATGGGTGAGAAACCTGATTCAGAGAAGTTAAATAACTTACCAAAGTCCTTCAATTACTAGGGGGTTCAGCTGGCATTCACACCCAAGCCTATCTCTCAATTCATACTCCAGCCAATTATCTGTCCACCAAACCTACTATTTCTCTCCTAATCTGACTTTTTAATACTTAAAGAATCTAGGTATGAAGGAAACTGTAGAAAATATATGATTTTTTTTTAAGTAAGTGGGAAAAAAATGTCTTCTCACAAAACCCTGGGATAAGACTCATGGGCATGCTTTTGTGAATGTTAGTCATATAACCACTGTGTTTACCTTATAACATTAACTTCCACAGAATGTAATCAGATATAAAAACATCTTATACATAGGTTCTTAAGATTGCTGCACTTGCAATCTCTTTTCTACAGAATTGTTAATGAATAGTTAGGAGTCTTCAATGTGATTATTTAAAACTCTTGAAAATTGGACCCATTCATTATAAGGATTCACTTGGTACATAATAAGGAAAAATCTAGCATTTTAATTTTCTAAAATTGACCACATTGGTCCTAATGCACTGGTTGAAAACACCCATCAGGAGATGAGGGATGGTTTCTTGAGCTACTTATGAGTTACAGTTGATCTGTTTTCCTCCCCCTTGAATACGTTTTCAAAGAATAGGGTTAAGGTCTTTGACATAAGCCTAGTGGTAAGAATCTGCGGAGCTTCTCATGCAATGGTGATAACAAAGGGTGCTGCTTTCCATGATATTCCAAAAAACAGCCTCCAATATATGTGCTACTTCGAGAGTGTGGATTCACTGCTATGTCTTCAGACTCTTTCAACTAAGACTTCAGGTCTCAGTTTCACCCTTAGCAGATACTTTTCTAACAGAATAAATTCCAAATTATAACATACACAAAGACTGACAGAGATATGAAATATTTGTTCTTAAATGTGCCACACTTAGGAAACTAAGACCTAGAGGGGGAGAATGGGCTTGCTGAAAGTCACACAAATAGTACTAAAGGTGAACTAGAATTCTGTCTGAATTCTCTCTTGGAAAAGTCCGTATTTACCTTAAACATATAAATCCACTGCACACAACTCTACTTCTTATTTCTACTGGCAAAGTCCACATTCATATATTTACTTCTCTATCCCCAGCACTAGGCCTAGTGCCTGACACTTAATAGATGCTCAGTGTGTGTTACATTGAATTAAATTAACAGAAGTACCAAGGTGAAACCTTTTGGAACTCATTGAGATTATACACACTGGTAAACTTTGTCTGAGTGCTGATAAGATGGGGTAGAAGCATGTGTAATTCCTCTTGCTTTTTATAATCTTTGCTGTGAAGGAAATATAACAGCACTTCAGGATTCCTATTACCACTGTCAGAGGGATGAATGATCCCAAAACCTATAAAGCTTAATGTACAATTAATATCATGCCTCACTTTTGTCATAGGCTCATTGTTCTACATTTTGACTGTCTAGACAAGTATCTCAACTTTGACCTTCTGAGCTGACGAGACTACAAAAGAAAGTAGTCAGAAAAGAAAAAAAATCAAAATTATGGCAAATATAAAATTCAAAATGCAACAGCCTATTACTATCCTGTCACTCAGAGAACCCGGAAGCATGATTTCTTTCTTGCCTACGAATTGAAAGGTAGGCAGGGCTGAGCCACTGCATACATCACATGGAATTCCTGATTACAGTGATTTTAAATTATGGTAGTATTCGATCAAAACAGACATTAGGGCTTGCCAGACCTCATTGGCTCCCCATAAAATAGGATATATTCCTGTGAAGGCACTAAACTTCTGACTGTCCAAGGGGTCATTTGTGAATCCTGTATAAGTCTCCTGCTATCTTTTTATCTTCTGCTAGTCTAAGGAGAGGAATCAATAAGGGTACAAGCGTACACATGTACCCATGGGCTGCAAAGGTATTGAGAGGAAATACTTATAGTGAGCTAAAAACTTTCAACCAAAACACACAGTAAGGGGGCATTTATTTTCCACCTGCTACTAGAGCAGATTATGCATTTCTTCCTGCTTTTAGAAACATCGGGGGATCATAATCTAGGCAAATAAAATAGAAAGTAATATTATGAAAAGTATTGCAGGAATCATGAAAGAATTCATGGTATCTGAGACTTATAGAATGTCTTGGGTAATTTCTTACACATTCAAAAAATTTACATGTTCAGTCACGTATATATGCATGTATCCATTCATCCATTCACCTACCCATCCACCCATTCACCCACTCACCTGTTCACTCACTCACCCACCCATCCATCTACACATCCATCCACCCACCCATTCGCTCATCCAACCATTAATCCACCTACCCATCCATCTATTTATCTGCTCACCCACCTATTTATCTACCCACTCACCCATCCAAGCATCCACCCACCCACCCATCCATCCATCCATCCATTTATCCATTCAATATTTTTGACATCTACCAATATACCAATGATGATGCCAAGAGACAATGAATAGAATGATGAACAAAATAGATGTATTCTTTTTCCTCCAGGAAAGGCAGACATACACAAAGACATAATAAAATCAGATTGTGGGGTTGATAAACAGGGGCTATTACAAGAGCAAATAAGAGGTGAGTTTCTATGGAGATGATGTTTGATATGAGTACTACGGATGAGGAGGTGTTAGGAAAAGCAAAACAAAAACATGAAAAGTGGGAATATTTTGGGATTTAAGGATGAGTACATATCATGTGTCAAAGCTAAGACTTTTGAGAAGCTACAGTATATTTGGGGGAACTGCCAAGAGTTCAGTCTGATGAAAGGGAAGGAAGTGGTGAACGATAGTGAGAACACTAGACTTGAGCTCTGCTGTTGAAGGAACTGTGAAAGCTATTAAGAAATTTCCTTCCTTTCCTGGGCCTCAGCTTTTTCATCTGTCAACTATGGAAGCTTGTTTAGATGATGCCTCACATCCTTTCCAACTCGTGTGGTCTTAGGAATTCTCTTACAAACAGAGGACTTCTTGAAATACAGCTAGAAACAAATCAGAAAGCCTGCAAGCAAAAAATTCAAGTGACCCTCTTAAAACGATTGTTCAGTAATCAGCCTCACCATTCCCACTTCACTCATTTATAGAGACAGCTATGCCCAGGGAAGAAGGAGCTCTCTCACAATTTTTCATGTTTTTCCAGAACCTTCCTGAGCCACTGTTGTGATAGAGGAATGCCAGAGGTTGGGGGAGGGGGAGGAAGTAGAAATCCATTGAGAAGAAACTCCTAAATTTTCTTCAGAGAAAGGAAAACCCAGATTCAGTGGCTCAGTTGGGGGAGGTTTTGGGGAAATGAATCTGCTTTAAATGTTTCTTTTTTCTCTTGTAAGACTCTCATCTCCACTGTACGCTAGAGCTGCCCCTCAGTCTGTAATATTCCCCTGAGGCCTTAGACAACACACCAGGTTAGTAATTGATTTGGGACCCTTAACTGTCTTAACCACGGAATGGGGAGAGTGAAATCTGACTCTGAACTGTGAGGACTGAAGTAGGTGGTTTAGGCAAGAAACTTTGCATAGTGACTTGGTGTTTTAAGTGCTTTCAATGATTAATGAACAATCTTCACAATAGCCCTGTGAGGTACTGCAATAATTATCCTCATTTTTTTTTAGATAGGAACACTGATGCTCGTAATTTAAAATATGTGCAAAAGTGATTGTGATTTTTGCCACTAGTGGCAAATTATTTTTGCACCAACCTAATAACTTAGTCAAGATCACATGGCTCCTATATAGTGGTACCTGGATTTGCTTCAGACTAATCACCTCCAGACCCATGCCCATAACCATTATGCTAAATGCCTCTAAATAAATGTTGGTCTTTTTTTTTTTCTTTCATTTTACCTGAGGCCAACTCACCTTTGGTACTAATGGTAGGGATGTTACCATTAGGTAACTGTTACCAGTTAATGCCCTGTCATTTCTAGAACTCTGTATCCATCATTGCACAATGTCCCTTCCACCACTGTCTCCAAAAAAGAAAGATTTGTGCCAGGACTAGAGACCAGGATCCCGCTTTGGAATCTGGTCATGACTCCTGGCTTCTATACCACAACTACTCCTGATGCCTAAATATGGAATCAGTGAGGCACCCACTAAAATCGTTTCAGCACTTCATCTTTTTCCCTCCAGAAAGGCTCCTGTGCTAATTACATCTGCTTCCCTCTTTGCATCACAATGGTAGTTTCTATTTTGGATTTTTATTGTCTGTTGCAGCTTTAAGAAATTCTTATTCTGGTTCTGATCCAGCCTTGGCTATGTTTCAAAGGCGCTAAAACCGCTAGTGAAGCTGGCCTCATTTACCTCCTGGCACAAGTATGCATCTTTCCCAGAGAGGAAAACAGACTCTGCATCCACTTCTTAAAAACAAGTAGACAAGAAGGAAAGAGAAGTTTTGCTGGACTATACCAGCAGCAAAGTTGGCAAGGAATAAAACAAATTTTAAATCAAATTCCTGTCTGGTGAAATTAGCTCAATTGATGATCTTTAGATTTCTTTATATTTCCAAAATTAGAACTGCTAATCACTGCTGTTGTTCTGTAGAAACATTTTAGAGTTTACAATTAAAACATGAATAATTTTTCTTCCATAGCACATGTCATCAGAGATTCTCAGAGGCCTCTCTACATTGTGTAAAAAAAAAAGCACAGCAGATATACTCAGCCAGCTGCTTATGAGGGGCCCGGAGAAAGGTCTTCTACTCAAATACCTGTCCTAATAAGGGTATTTTGTAGGACTAAACAATTTTTTTGGATATCTCATTTAATCTCTATTACAGCTTTGTAGCACAGATAGTCCCATTATTCCCATTATGTAGATACATCAAACCAAGTGTCAGAAGATCAAAGTGTATTAATCAAGGCCATAGAGCTACTCAATGGCAATATCAAATTCTGCCACCTGAGGCTGCTGGTTTCTTGGCACTTTCCTGTGAGGGTTCTAATTAAAATAAAATGCTAGATAATATTTATTGAGTACTTACTACCTGCCAAGCACTCTGCTGAGAACTTAAGTGATTTTTATTCCTAACTTTTTACAGTAATTGTATAAAATCTTTACTATAATAATTACTACTGTACAGATAAGTCTTTGGGAAGATAAATGATTGCTCAAGAACTTATAGGCAAAATGTGGCCAACCTTTCAACATTTTCAAGAAATGTTTATACTCCAGGCACTCCAACAGGCAGTAGAGACACAGCAATGAACAAAGCAGACCAAATACTTTCTTCTTTCAGGGAGGATGTGATCTAATGAAAGAAGATGGACAAACAAATAAATAATGTAGAACTCTTAAAACATGGTTATCATAAGGAGCATGGAGAAAACTGAAGGAGGGAAATGGGATCTGATTTCAGGTGAGCTACATCTGAGCTCTCCAATAGCTATGTAAGACACCCTCCTCACTTCTGAAAGTTCCAGGCTCTAACGAGATGCTAGAATTTCATCCCTCTAACATAAGGTAAAATCGCCATGTTCAAGGTAGAATAAATGGCATAGTAGTAAGCCTTGTTTAGATGAAGTCCAAATCTCTAGACTAGAGTGAAATAGATCACACTAGAAAGAAGAGTTTGGTCCAGATCATGTATGACCCAAAAAATTAGGTAGAAGATTTTAGATGTGATTTGATAAGTAGAAGTTTTTTAAAAAATTGAAATTACTTTGGAATAATTTCTTCGGAATCATTTTTCAGAATGACAAAAAGGGGGCAAAGACTTCAAATGGGAAATTTAGAAGACTGCAATGGTTCATGCCTAAGATAATAAAGTTTAAAAAGGGTAGCATAATGGAGACAGAGTTCCATCATGAAGAACATGTTAAAAGTGCTTTGGCAATTGGTTATTTGTGGGAAAACAGTGTGAGGGTGAGCACAGGTAAACAAGGGTTTACCTCAAATAGCTAGATTTAAAATGAAGATAATAAAGTCTAAGCCTTGGGGTTTCTCATTTGTACGAAACCCTTCTAAGGCCCTAGCAGGGCCCCTACCAGTATTAACAAGTATTGCAATTCAAACTATGCATCTAATAAAGGACTAATATCTACAAGGAACTTAAATCAGCAAGAAAAAAAAACAAATAATCCCATCAAAAATTGGGCTGAAGACATGAATAGACATTTCTCAAAAGAAAATATACAAACACCCAACAAACATTTGAAAAAATGCTCAACATCACTAATCATCAGGGAAATGCAAATGAAAACCACAATGAGATCCCACCTTACTCCGACAAGAATGGTCGTAATTAAGTCAAAAAGCCAGTAGACTTTGGTGTGGACGTGGTGAAAAGGGAACACTTTTACACTGCTGGTGGAAATGTAAATTAGTACAACTACTGTGGAAAACAGAATGGAGATTCCTTAAAGAGCTAAAGTACAACTACCATTTGATCCCAGAAATTTCACTACTGGGTAGCTATGCAAAGGAAAATGAGTAATTATATGAAAAAGACACATGAAAAAGTACACGCATGTTTATAGCTGCACAATTCACAATTGCAAAGATATGGCACCAAACTAAGTGCCCATCAACCAACGAGTGGATAAAAAAAGTAGTGTACAGGCCGGGCACAGTGGCTCACGTCTGTAATCCCAGCACTTTGGGAGGCCGAGGCGGGCGGATCACAAGGAGATCGAGACCATCTTGGTCAACATGGTGAAACCCCGCCTCTACTAAATACAAAAGTTAGCTGGGCATGGTGGTGCCCACCTTTAGTCCCAGCTACTCGGGAGGCAGAGGCAGGAGAATTGCTTGAACCCGGGAGGGGGAGGTTGCAGTGAGCCGAGATCACGCCACTGCACTCTAGCCTGGCGCCCTGCAACAGGGTAAGACTCTGTCTCAAAAAAAAAAAAAAAAAAGTGTACACATATACATATATACATACCATGGAATACTACTCAGTCATGAAAATAAATGATGTCTTTTGAAGCAACTTGGATGGAGCTGGAGACAATTATTCTTAAGTGAAGTGACTCAGGAATTAAAAAATAAATATAGTCTGTTCTCACTTATAAGTGAGAGCTAAGCTAAGAGGACGGAAAGGCATAAGATGATATAATGGACTTTGGGTACTTGGAGTGGGGGAAGGTTGGGAGGGAAGGGATAAAAGACTATATGTTGGATGTAGTATACGATTTAGTGATGGGTGCACTCAAATCTCAGACATCTCCATTAAAGAACTTATCCATGTAACCAAAAACTATCTATACCTCAAAAAACTATTGAAATAAAAATTTAAAAAAAATTTCACTCCATCTCCCAAAAGAACATACATGTTGCAATTTAAAGGGCATTTAATATTAGTCACTTCAAAAGAAAATATGAAATTCAATGAAAGAACTTCAATAGAAGTTTTTCAGGTTTGAAAAAAAAATGCATATAACTTTCTATAATATTATCCATGAATTAAGAAGCTGAAAAGACTCTAATAAACTGTTAATATAAAAAATAAATCGCTATTAATAATGCTAGAAATAAGACTAGGAGAGATAGACAGATAGATGATTGATAGATAGAGATATATTTTTTATATAGCCAACACAATGTAAGAATACTGTAGAGTTGAGCTGTGTCAGGTAACAAATATAACCATATATTATTGTTCTGATTTTTGTGACTGTGAAGTTTGTCAAGTTTTTTAATTTGTAATCTGTTTTAATTGCTTTCCTTATTCTAAATATTTACTTTTGAATTGAATTAGTACTCAAAGTGCCATATTATGTTCTTAATTGTTGAAGCTTTAGGACCCACAAACCTTGGATCTACTTATATAGATGAATCATTAGTTGATAACCCAAATGACAAAAAAAAAATATGAAAATAAAGTCATGTTTTGCCAGGGATAAACCCCTCCTCATCATGGTGAATAATCCTTCTCAACGTGCTCTTGAATTGGATTTGTTAGTGTCTGGTTGAGGATTTGGGCATACATGTTCATCAGGAATATAACCTGTAATTTTATTTTATTTCTTAGCATTCTTGATTGGCTCTGATATCAGGATAATATGAGGCTTGTAAAATGTGTTTGGAAGTATTCCTTTCTCTTCAATTTTTTGAAAGAGTTTGAGAAGAACTGGTATTACTGCTATCTAGTTTGCTAGAATTCAGTCATGAAATCATCAGTTTCTGGGTTTTGGATGGTTCAGTGTATGCAAATCAATAAATCTGATATATCACATTAACAGAATGAAGGACAAAAACTGCAGGATCATTTCAATAGATGCAGAAAAGGCATTTGACAAAATTCAGTATCTTTTCATAATCAGAGCTCTCAACAAATTAGGTATAGAAGGAATGTTCTATAACACCTCAAAGGCCATATATGATATTCCCACAGCTATCACTCTCAATAGTGGAAAGTTGAACACTTTTTCCTAAGTTCAGGAGTAAGACTAGGATGCCCACTCTTACCACTTAAAATCAACATAGCACTAGAAGTCTTAGAGAAATTAGGCAAGGACAAGAAATAAAACACATCCAGTTTGGAAAAAAAGAAGTGTCATTGTTTAAAGACGATATTTTGAAAACCCTAAAAATTCTATCAAAAAACAGAACTACTAAACAAAGCCAGTAAAGTTGCAAGATACAAAATCACTAAACAAAAATTTGCAGCATTTTTATACACTTATAACTATCCACAAAACAAATCAAGAAAACAATCCCTTTTACAATAACATTAAAAAATCTGAGGAATAAGTTTAACCACGGAGGTGAAAGATCTCTACAAGGAATACCATAAAAAGTTTATGAAAAATACCATATAAATGACAATGTATTTTATGTTTATGAATTGGAATAATATTGTTAAAATGCCCATACTGCCAATAGCAATCTACAGATTCAATGCATATCCTATAAAAATTTCCATATTTTTCATAGAAATAAAAATAATAATTATAAACTGTATGAAACCACTAAAGACCTTAAACAGCCAGAGCAATCCTGAGCAAAAAGAACAAAACTGGAGGAATCAAACTACCTGACCTCAAAACCTACTACAACAATATCATAATCGCAACAGTATGGTACTGGCACCAAAGCACACATATAGGTCAATGTAACCAAATAGCCTGGAAATAAATACACACATTTATGGACAAATGATTTTTGGCAAAGGTGTCAAGAACATACAATCAAGACAGGACCGTTTCTTCAATAAACGGTGTTGGGAAAATGAAATCTCCACATGCAGAAGAATGAAACTGGACCCTTCTCTCACCCCTTATATAAAAATCATCTCAAAATGGATTAAAAATGGAAATATAAGACCTGAAACTAAAAAGCATACAATTATAACTATCCAAAACTATGTTTTATAGCAAGTTTTACTAGCAAGAACATTAGGGAAAACCTTCTTGATATTGATCTAGCAAATAGAATACTATTCAACCTTAACAAAGAATGAAAGCATATCATTTATAACAACATGGATGAACCTGAAGGACATTATGTTAAGTGAAAGACACAAGGCACAGGAAGACAAATATTGCATAATCTCACTTACATGTGGAATGTAAAAAAGCTGAACTCATAGATTCAGAGAGTAGAGTGGTGGTTACCAGGAGCTGGGGAGTGGGGATTGGGATTGAGATGTGTCTCAAAGGATACAAATTTCCGTACACAAGAGGAATAAGTTTAGAGGATCTACTGTACGACATGGTGATTATAGTTAATAACAATGTATTGTATATTTGAAAATTGTGAATAGAGATTTTAAATGTTCTCATCATAAAAAAAGTGTGAGGTAATAGATACGTTTATTAGCTTGATTTAGTCATTCCAAAGTGGTGGCATATATAATGTTGTACACCATATATGTATATAATTTTCATCAATTAAATCAAAAATATTTTAAAGATTAAAATAAAGACATGCTTTGTAAGAAAAAAGTAAGTTGCAATGTTACATGTTAATAAGATCATGTGGGATATTGAGGAGGTGCTCAGCAGATGGTTAGATGTGATCTCTTTAGCTGAGGAGAAGGGAAGAAGAAGTGTTGAAAATATGAACATATAGGGGAGCAGACCATATGACATTTACAGTTGAAACAATGAGAATAGCTACAGTCTCAAAGATGAGGTCTTAGAGAGAGAAGGCAACAGGGACAGAGACAGAGACAGGAACATTCTTAAGATTACATTGCATTATAAATTCCACTAGGCCAAGTATCTCCAAGCAACTGTTGGGTCATGTCTGAGTTAAACATTAATGAGATCTGGAAAATTCAGTCAAATATTTAACTTTGTGTCAATATAAATCCAAAGGAGACATTTTAGAAACATCTAGATGATATTTCAGTCTCTTGTTTGACCTCAAGCACTGCTGTTGTTATAATCTGTGTCAAAAATCTTTCAGAGGATGAATTCTAGAGCTTTGTGGAGTGGAGAAAGGATAGAATTTGAAGGTACAGAGAAGAAATTCCTAATCTTCTCGGTAACTCAGGCTGCAAGTGGCAAAGACAATGCATTGGCACTGTGTTCGCCAAACTCATTTCCCATTAGGGGCACACAGAGACTTTCCTGCAGATTTGTCTGCAGGGTGATGATGCCTATGACAGAGTTCCAGCTCATGGAATGTAGGCAGATGTGATACGGTCCAGCCATCTCCAGCCTGGCTCTACCCAAATTTTTTCTGAAGACTCTGTGGGCTCTCTTCTCTTCCCTGTCTGCATTAGCAGAGGATCCTATGCAGACCTGAGGCTATGGAACATACTGGAGCCAATAGGTAGAAGGAAGTGGGTCCCCAAATCTTTACTTGGAGTGCCATTATTTCCAATCAGATCATGATATGAGTGAGAAGTAGAAACTATACCATGTTGAAACATTGAGTTTCTATTGTGGTTTGTCACAGAAGTTAGGTCACCCTGCTTAATTCAGCAGGTTACTTAACTTCTTCGAGCTTCACTTTCCTATTTATATTACATTTCTTAGGGCTCTCCTAATCAGCAAATATATACCATGTCTATATATACACATATTTTATGTTGATTCCCATTCCCTTTCATCCTGCGTTTGCATTCAGATTTGATATGTTTTTTCCATGGCACATCTCTGAGGGCACCATCCCACCCATTCTATCTGATCAATAAATGTGTAGCGTACAATAGAAACCATGATCCCCTGGGGTTGCCTAGCTCAGCCCAGCCACATGAATTAGCTTCTAAGGGAAAGCACATTTTCTCCTAAGTATCCAGAACAAAAGAACTTGGTATTAACTTCAATAAAAAAAAAAGATTAAGGCAACAATGATTTTAATGGTAGAATAATTTATAGTTTTTCTATCATGGCTTTATAACCTTCTTGTACCATACAAAGGAGATTTAATCTCTTTTTGAAATTGTTTGCCTTTTTCCCCTCTCGTCTAATAAAAGAAACAGCCTTTAGGTATCACAGCTGATACGAAGTAGGCAAAAGAAAACCTCCTGATCAACATTCAGCTTTGGCACTTATGTACATTTTATGTTGATTGGGACTTAAATTCCTACTAGCATCTTTCGCTGCCAAATCACTTTTTCTCTTCGATGCTTAAGGTTGGAATTGAGTGTGTACCAACTGGAACTGATTGCTTGAAACTTGAACAGTTCAGAGTTTAATTTCTCTAATTTGGATAAATACTATCTACTACCAGGCTGTCTGTGTTTTCAAGTGTTCGAAGTCACATTAGAGCCAATACTTTAGGCAATGCACAAGGGAGGCATTGCCACCATGCTGAGATATTCTAAGAGACAGTTTTACTTTGGTGAGCCCTCAGAGAGTATGTGAATCCCTAGGAAGAAACTGGTTGAAGCAAGCCGAAAGAATGTGCTGCAGGGAGACGGTTCCTATGGTCATTTGCCTTCCATTTGTTGAACGTCTGAACAGAGAAAAAGAGAAATGACAACATTATGAAATACTGACATCTGGAAATTGTGAGGCATACAGTTTTTTACACTAATTTAACCCATATTCTCCCATTACAGTCATGTTTAACAGTTACCCATGTGTCACTCAAAGAGACGCATTGTATGAAAAGAATTTTGGCAATACAGAACCCCCTGGCTGGAGCATGAGGTAATAGTAAATGAAATACTTCTGCATAGACTATCTACTTAGCATTCATTCATAGCTAGTCTCACAGAATGCTAGAATGGGAATAGAATTTGGAACACAGCTAGTTCCAATCCTGTTATTTAACAGATGAAGAAACTGAGTCCCTGAGAAGGAAACTAAACAGACAAGAGTCAAAGAGACGTGAGTAGCAGCAGCCAAGTTCCTGACCCGTGCAAATGCTTCCTATATTACCTATTTCTTTTTACCATAGTAAACTCTCTTTTCATTGCCACATTTTGCTTTGTACCTGGACCAGGAGGAGAATAAAATAAAAGGTCCTCTCAGGTCTTGAGATTTGTTCATATGTCTTACTTGCTCAGTAAATATCCAGCAAAAGGTGGCTCTTATCCTCCAAAAACCAGCACTGGAAAATCTATAATACAGGATTGTGGTTTCACATTTTCAAAGCAAGTTTTAGGATACATATGCTGTGAATCTTTTTGTTGTTGTTGTTTTGCTTCTAAAAAGCTGTTTCACTAATGGATGAAAAAAAGTGCTGTGCTAAAAGTTAAGAGACCTGGTTTTGAGAATCAGCTGCTAACTAATTGGGTGTCTGTGGTCAAGTTCCAATCTCTCTGGGCTTTACTTTTTTCACTCATAAAAATGGGAAGAGCTATATGAGAGTATAGCTGAAGTCCTTCAAGATTTACAACTTTGTCATTGTTAAAGATGCCATGTTATGCCAATTCTGCAAAAAACACTTTTCAAAAGTAGATGCAATATCAAAGTTCCCCAGCACTACGCTAGGAGCAGTAGGGAAAGAGGGAAGAAGCATGATCTTAATTGTTGGAGTAAGTCACAGGCCAGGGAAACAAGACAATACAGACTTACGGAGAAATCAGTGGGAGAATGTAAAGTGATACACAGTGAAGAGCCAAGGAGAATGCCTTTGGAGGAATCTTCCTTGTGTCTGGACTTTCCAAGAGCCAAATTATAGAAAGTCTAAAAATAATTAACACATAGAAATTAATTTCATTGAGTATTATCTATTAGACACTGTTGAAAGCCTAACGCATGAATAAACTCACTGAATCCTCACAACTGTATGAAACACATATCATGACCTTCATTATGTCTGTGAGGAAACAAACACAGGGAATCTTAGATAACTAGCCCAATGTGGTTTAGCCAGGATTCAAATACAGATAATCCAGTGTTGGAGTCTGTATTTTCATTATTCTGCAAAGTTCTTATGACAAGGAAGGGACAAGAAAGTACAAGGAAGAAACAAGAAAGTCTAAGGAGGAGACCTGGACAATCCCTGGGATGATGTGGTATTCTAATAGTTTGAATGTTTGCGTTTCTTCCAAAATTTATGGCAAAGCTGAATCTTCAAGGAAACAGCATGAAGAGGTGGGCCCTTTAACACATGACTAGGCTATAATCATGTCCTAAAAGGTTGCAGAGAACAAGCTATGTCCTTTTGCCCATCTATCTCTACTTCCACATGAGGACACAGTATTTGTCCCTTCTGGGGAACACAGAAACAAGTCACCATCTTAGAAGCAGAGACTGGGAACTCACCAGACACTAAACTAACTAATGCCTTAATCTTGGACCTCCCAGCCTCCATTAATGTAAGTAAT
Organism: Ateles fusciceps; assembly: GCA_036589455.1. Classification (NCBI taxonomy): domain Eukaryota; kingdom Metazoa; phylum Chordata; class Mammalia; order Primates; family Atelidae; genus Ateles; species Ateles fusciceps. The sequence goes on from JAZHEH010000113.1 coordinate 7,940,332, forward strand.
AAATACATGATGTTATAAATTGCCGAGTCTTTGATATTTTGCTATAGAAGCACAAACAGACTAAGATATGTGCTATAAGTAATAGCAATACCATTGTGCATTGACAGCTTACTTTTTGCCATGCACCATGCCAGGTATTTTACATGAATTGCCTTGTTCAGTCTTTACCTGATCATTCATTCAACAAACATCTATTGAGGGCTAACAACTCAGTAGACATTTACACAATAAACCAGAAGGAAAGTTCTATAATTTTTCATTCACATTTTATAAATGAGGGAACTGTGGCTCAAAGACATTACATAACTCATCCAAGCCCACCTAGTTCCCAAGTGACAGAGTCTAGTTTTGAACCCATATTCATCTGGCCCCAGAGCTTACGCCATTGCTGTCAGTAAAAGACTTTTGATGCCATCCAGGTTCTAGGAAATCCTTTATAATCTTCAACACTTTTTGATCATTTTGATGCAAATACCTCCTCTAATTGAGCATTAAACACATTTTCTAGTTTCTGTTTGTATGATTGTGTTAAGAGGTAAAGCCACACAGGAAGACAAAGCTGCTGGAGGCATTGATAGAAATCATTTCAGAACTTTATCACCTGGTAATCCAACTGCTGCTGTTTGCCATCATTGCCTTGGTGTCGTTGTTCAGGTGGGGAGGCAGGAAGGGTAAGGAGAAAGTAGTGAATGGCAGGATAAACAGGTGGAGATGCATAGGGGTCAAATGGAGGAAGCACATTCAAGGCCACAGGATGAATCACTGATGACGAGTGACTGGCAAGGTGTCAGGCATCCAGGATAAAAGACCGACCCTTGGGTCATGGTGAGCTACAAGCTCACCAGCTATCAATCACTCTCATTGACTCAATGACAGTTTGGGAAACTCTGTGTGTCTGAGTCCCAGACCAGGCCCAGCTAGCTTCCTTCTAGTACAGAAAGTCTCTTTTATTCTGCAGCAAGTCAATGAAGAAGGCTGAATATTGAAATTGAATTTAATCAATAGGATCTTTGGAGGAAATGGCCATACCTTGTACAGATCTGCATGGTTTCATAGTACTTTATTTGTAATGTCAGATAATTCTAAATAGAAGATGGGGCATAGTTTTCTCCCAATTATACTAATAAGAGTGTGGAAGCTCAAAAAATTTAGTTGATGTTGTTGTTTAGTCAGAGTTCTCCAGAGAAACAGAATCATAAGAATACATATAGATATACAAAAAGAAATTTATGATGAGAATTGGCTTATGTGATTATGGAGGCTGAGAAGTCCCACAATATGCCATCTATAATCTGGAGAACCAGAGAATCCAGTGGTACAGTTTGGTCTGAGTCCAAAGGACTAAGAACAAGTGGTGGGGGAGCTGGTATAAGCCCTAGAATATTAAGGTCAGAAATACAAGAACTGTGATGACTAAGGGCAAAAGAAGATGCACGTCCCAGCTCAAGAAGAGAGAGAATTCACCTTTCTTCCATCTTTTTATTCTATTGGGGTTCTCAATGCATTGGATAATACTCATGCATATTAGTAAGCACAGATGGTCTTTGCTCAGTCTACTGATTCAAATGCTGATCTCTTTCCAAAGTCCCCCAATAGACACACCAGAAATTGTGTTTTACCAGCCAACTGGGCATCCGTTAGCCCAGTCAAGTTGACACATAAAATTAGCCATCATTGGTGACTTACTCAAGGTCACAATAGCAGGCTTTAGCCAATCATGAGAATTTATCTTAGCAATTTCACTTCTCTATTATCTCTCTAAGATGAAGTCTTCTACGGAAGTAAGACAGTCTCCAGTTAGTGGTATTTGGATATAAAAACCCAATTAAGGCTGGGTGAGGTGGGTCATGCCCTAATTCCAAAACTTTAAGAGGCCAAGCCAGATTGATCACTTGAGGTCAGGATTTTGAGATCAGCCTAAACAACATGGCAAAACCCTGTCTCTACTAAAAATACAATAAAATTAGCCACGTGTGGTGGCACACAGCTTTAATCTCAGTTACTCAGGAGGCTGAAGCATGAGAATCACTTGAACCTGGGAGGTGGAGGTTGTAGTGAGCCAAGATTGTACCACTGCACTCCAGCCAGGGCAACAGAGCAAGACTGTCTCAAAAAACAACAAAAAAGTAAAAATATAAAAATGCATATCACCCTCATGATGGTGTGCTAAGCCAGGTGAATAGAAATGAGTCTCTCTCATTGGCTGCTATTCAACTGCTCCTGAAGGCTGTCTGTTTCAGGTTCAATTGTATCTCCAAGAAAGATATGTACAAGTGTTAACCCCCAGTGCTTGTGAATGTGACTTTATTTAGAAATAAGGTTTCTGAAAATGTAATTAAAGATCTCAAGATAAGATTATCCTGGCTTTAGGAAGGGCCTTAAATCCAAAGACTGGAGAAAAAAGAGGGATATTTGAGACACATAGAGACATGGAGAGGAAGATCATGTGAAGATGAAGACAGAGATTGTAGTGACATCTTTACAAGTCAAAGAATGTCAAGGCTCAGTGACAGTCACCAGAAACTAGGAAAGAGGCATGGGGCACTCTCTCCTCAGAGCCACAGAAGGAACCACCTTGCTGACACCTTGATTTAAAACTTCTGACCTCCAGAACAATGAAATACATTTTTGGGCCAGGTGCAGTGGCTCATGCCTGTGACACCAGCACTTTGAGAGTCTGAGTTGGGCGGGTCACCTGAGGTCCAGCATTCAAGACCAGCCTGGTAAACGTGGCAAAACCACACCTCTACTAAAAATACAAAAATTAGCTGGGCATGGTAGTACACACCTATAATCCCTGCTACTTCAGAGGCTGAGGCAGGAGAATTGCTTGAATCCAGGAGGCAGAGGTTGCAGTGAACTGAAATTGCACCATTGCACTCCAGCCTGGGCAATAGAATGAGACTCCATCTCAAATAATAATAATACATTTCTGTTATTTTAAGCCACCAATTTTGTAGTAATTTCTTACAGCAGCCCTTGGAATCTGGTACAATGATTAAAGGCTTTCTCAAATAACATCCACACAGCCCAGTATAGTTAAAATTTTCTTGTTCTAAGTATTACACTTAGTAAACCTTAATTAAGTGCACTGTTATGAATCTAGCCTTGTATGAGTGCAGTGGCGGATACACATATGCACAATATATTATAGATATACAGAGGATTAGACACAAAGTTGGCAAGGTTAATAGCATAATTCCTGTCACATAGAAAGGACTTGAATTTGGCAAACACTACAATATTAGGGATAGAGATATATCCATGCCACTCACCATGTCCTTCTACACACGTCTCTTGGTAACTCCTCTTTAAACTGAAAAAACTGTAAATGTAATTTGTTAGAGCCCAAGACATTCATTGAGCCATGTTTTACTAGTGAGCAGTGTAGCCATGCTTTAAAAGTTAAGTCCCCTGCACAATCTTAAACATCTCACTTTTTTGGGTTTATGTGGAAAGTAATTCTACAGTGTCTGGCCCCTGCCTTCCGGCTATTTCTTCTACTCTATGGAGTTAGTTGGATGAGTAAATTCTGGGCTCACTTGCAGCCAATCAACTTCAACTCATGAGAATCTGGAAGCCAGATATTTCATTTAGATCTGAAGATATAAGCAGATTTAACTCATGTTTTCTCAATGTACATTCAAGTAAGTTGTCATTAAGTGTTTTATTTTCCAGATACTTCTAAATTGTGAATTTGTCTCTCATCTGGCCATTGTTCCTTTTGTATAAAATTCCTTGTCAGGAAACCTGTCAGATTACCAACACCTCAGCCATGGCTTATGACTTAAAATGATAAATATATTTAAGTAAATTTTGGATAAATATTTGAATGCACAATAGGTAACTGCCATAGCCCTTTGGGTATTAACCGATGATCATGTCACAAGCTGGCTTACAGAGAATTTCCTACATATCATCTAATGAAAGTGCTTCATGAAGAAACTTTCTTAGAAAAAAATAATATGTAGAGATGTAAGGCAAAGAGGATAAGAAAATATTGAAGACATAGAGGCTTCTGCCTCAAATGAGTGCACGTTCTTTGGAGAGATGGAATCAGTAGAAAGGAGCAGCCAGAGATGATAAAAATAAATCTCTCACCCAGACTTTCCCATTGGAATCAAATGGCTGGACCGAGGGCAAGATACCACCCATTGCCGTGTTTCATTTGACTGTCACGATGCTTAAAACAACATTCAACTTTAAACCCTTTGTGCAGAGCAAGACTTCTTCATTAGACATGGTTCTTATCACTCCCTGTGTCTTGCACCTGGCCAGTTTCTCTCATTTATATTACCTGTCTGGCTTCTAAGGGCATCTGAGCATGGGAATGAAACTGCTTTTGCAAAATTATAACTGAGGAAATTATGTCAGATCTAACTGACTCCATCTTACTTCTAATCTCTAAACTTTGTTCATTTCTGGCTGTAGGCCAAACTAACCTTGGGAAGGTATTTCGTTTGTAGTTTAAACTCTGAAACAAAATGGATAATAGCCCTTTCCCAAAAAACCCCTTCTTGCCAGGGGACCAGTCTGCCTTTGTAGGACAAATAAGTTAGCTACAAGATTGGATATGATGGTTTGGGGGTCATGCCACCTCTGGCTGCAACAGTCTGAACCTCCCCAGATTGCTCCTGGGAGTAATGTCACTATTGCAAAACCTAAGTTCAGTGCTTGAGATATTTTGCAGACACTGCCTGAAGTCCAGTGCAGCAGATGACACCACCCAGAACTGGTTCAAATAGTTCTGTAATCCCACCCAGGAATGGAAGTCAGCAAGAAGAACTCACTTCCACCCCCCTGTGATTTCATCTTCAACTCAACCAGTCAGCACTCTCCACTTTCTGAGCCCATACCTCCCAAATTTTCCTTAAAATCTCTGATCCCTGAATGCTCAAAGAGACTGACTTGAGTAATAATAAGACTCTGGTCTCCTGCACAGCCTGCTCTATGTGAATTACTTTCGCCATTACGATTTTCATTTTGATAAATAGGCTCTGCCTGTCTAGGCAGTGGGCAAGGTGAACCCACTGGGTGGTTACAAGACCCCCACCCTGAATGTGTGCTGTGGAGAGGCCAGGAAGACACCTGTATAGGCAAGCTGTCGTTAGCCAAGCGAGGACATCCTAGAGTGTCCACTTAATGAAGATAAAGATAGATTAGTATGTGCTTTGCTCTTATGACATCTAGGGAATCAAGAGAATGTCTAAAGTATCTTATTTCCACAAGAAGGAGACAGGGACAAATAAAAAGAAAGAAATAGTCTCCATCACCATGGGGCTCCCTGGGCAAAATATTTTACCGTATATAAAGTACTCTTGCTCATTTTATGGCCTTTCAGTTTGGTTCTTATGCTATTATCTTAACAAATAGGGAGGAAAATTGCCCATTTGTGGTTGACTGAAAATGTCAGTCCCTCCCCCGTTCCCATGTTGTCGACATCCTAATCCCTGGAACCTGTGATTATGTCTCCTTGCATGGGAAAAGAATTGCATAAGTGTTTAAGTTAAGGATATTGGGATTATCCTTGATTTTCTGTGTGGGTCCAATGTAATTACAAGTGTTCTTAAAAGAGGGAGGCAGGAGGGCAGTAAAAAAGAGTCTAGACTGCTGGCTTTGAAAACAGAGAAAGGGACAACAAGCCAAGGAATGTAGTTACTCTCTAGAGGCTGGGAAAGGCAAGGAAACAGATTCTCTCATGGAGCCTCCAAAAGGAAAGCAGTTCTGCCTGTAACTTCAATTTTATACTTCTGAAATCCAAATCTGCAACATAAAAAAAAAAACTGTGTTGTTTTAAGCCACTTATAGTTGTGGGAATTTGTTAAAGCAGCAATAAAAACTCATACATGAATCTAAAGCCCTTTGAAGAAAAGGAAGCCCTTTGAGGGAAGAACAATGATCCAAGTCAGGGGACCATGTAGCCCATCTGGGTCACATACAGAACATCAAGACTTGTGCACCTGTTTCCCAGAATACTGGCCGAAAAGATCCAAGTACATATTTCACTTTCCCAGGGATATTGCCTACTAAATACAAAATCCTATCCCTTGCTTCTTTCTTTCCATTCTTCCTAACTGCAAAATATATATCTAATATATAAAATAAATATCTATTTTGCAGTTATATTATAAATATATATATATATAAAATATATATATTATATATATATTAAGTGTCTTCTATGTACTACATAAGGCTAAGTTCCTGCCATCGAGAAGCTTCACATGGGGTAAGGATGGAGAATGAAAGAACGATAAATACACATGCAGATAAGAAGTAATGAAAACAGAAAGAGTATTATGGGGAAGTGGGAAAGCAAAAAAAAAAAGGTATTTTTTAAAAAAAGATACCTAGTTCAGCATACAGCATAAGAGGGGCTTAGGCAAATATATATGAGTGTGTGTGTGGGGTGTGTGTGTGTGTGTAGACGGACGGATGAATACTATAAATATTATATATAAATGAAAGGAAAGGCCAGGCATAGTGACTCACTCCTGTAATTCCAGCACTTTCGGAGGCCAAGGTGGGCAGAATCACAAAGTCAGGAGATCCAAGACTATCCTGGCTAACACAGTGAAACCCTGTCTCTACTAAAAATACAAAAAAATTAGCGGGGTGTGGTGGTGTGTAATTCCAGCTACTAGGGAGGCTGAGGCAGGAGAATCGCTTCAACCCAGGATGCAGAGGTTGCAGTGAGCTGAGATCGCGCCATTGCACTCCAGCCTGGCGACAGAGCAAGTAGAAAGTAAGAAGAGAGGGAGGGAGAGAGGGAATGCGAAAGGAAGAAAGAAAAGCCCCAATTTTTTGTGTGTTCTGTTTCTCATGGTGTAAATACTCCTTTGGTGGCTCATTTCTACCTCGCTGACTGTACACTGAGTGTTCACAATCAGCTCTTGAGGACCTGCACAAGCCAGGTCCAGCACATACCTGGATCCCTCTGGTTTCTTACTGGGCAGTTGATTGAAAACAGGTAGACCAGTTTGAAACTGATGGAATGAACTGCTCTTTGTCAGAATTGGCCATTATATGTGATATCTTGAGAAGAATCCCAGCTAATTAATCCTCAAGCTGTGGCCGGCCCTTCTGGTCTACTTTACCTATAGGACAAGGTAATTCTGAGCAAGCCAGGTCTTAAGTGGTGTCTTTGGTGGGTAAGGTCTCGATAACATCAGCAAGCACTGATTCTTTCCTTCTTTTGTGTCCAATTCCTCAGAGTCAATGGAGCAAGCAGTTAAGGCCTAAGATGAGAACAAAAGCTGAAATCTGGGCACAGCCATCACCACCCCACAATTTTTTACGTGTTCTCTTTAATTCTCTCTCCCTGGCTCTGGTAGGGCAGGTTAACAAAGTGGAGGTGGGGGAAGTGACTTGTAAAAAGGAGGAGAGCAAAAAAACAAGCACTTCTTTGTCCCAAGTGCCAGCAATCCAAAGGATCGGAAGCTCTGCAGCTTTCTGTGGGCGGGCAAGTACACAGGAATCAAAGAACAGGCAGGAAATGGAGTTCAGCAGGACAGCAAATTGATCTGCAAAGACATCTCAATACCTTCGACATTGCAAGTTCAATGGCTTCTTATTGCCTGCTATGCATAGTTAGGAGTGCTTCCACCCATGCAAGTCTTCAAGAATTCCCTCAGGATAGTTAGGTTTATGAAGTATTACATACTGGCATATTCTTACTTTCTCAGCACTCTTAGAAATATCTAAAATAAGGGACAATTAGTCTTAACTTTCTGTTAGTTTATTTTATTTAACAGAAAAATGCTATGTAATAGCAATAGTAAACCTTAAGTGGGTTGTATGTCCATAGATATTAAGAATTTGTAGAAGACCTCACTGTGCCAAATCTTTTTGCCTCACCCAAAGCCACGGATCTTCATTCATTTAATAAAGAAGAGGATGCAGCTTTGGGCACACCTGTTTCTGTTTGAATGCCTACTCCCTCTAACTTTTCCAGAACACCACTGCATGCTCTGAATCTTGAAAGCAACCAAGAATGTCTTCTTAGCATAGAGGTTGGAACAAAAAGAGATGCTTAATAATTGTTCACTGACAGAATTTTCCTTTCCTTTCTAAGGTACTAAGAATTTGATATATTAACACTTAATGAAATAATTTACATTTAATTTAAAAGCTAACAGAGGGAGGGATAATAACATGTAGAAAGCTACTAGTAGTGAGATTTTGTGATGACATGGAAAGAACTTCTTGGTATTTGTCAAAATATACCCTGAAAGGACTGGTGACTTGCTCCAGATGTAGGACTGGCACTGTGTCTGGGCTTACCCATGGAACAAATGAATTTATGTTGATGACTCTATTTATCGCTTTATTTATTCATTGGTATGAATAAAGAGAATTCAAATTTCCATCCTTTACTCATTTTCAGGTACATGTAGAGGGGCCTAGTGGGTACCAAAACTTGTGCTATGTTTTTTCATTGAATTTTCATTGGCTTTTTATAACTTCTTGAAGAGTACATGTCACCCTAAAATTACAGACAAAGAAAACTAAAATCCAAAGAATTTCAGTAACTTTCCCGAAATAATATGGCTAGTAAGTTCACAATCATGTTCTAAGTCCATGTTGCACACAGGAGACCCCACCTACCTCCCTTAGAAACCAATTTTTATGTTTGTAGCCATCTTTTCAATTCTCCTTCTCCTCCTCCATCTTCACCCTCAACTATCATTTATTAATTAAGGGCTTACTATATGCCTGAGAGCGCACTAAGTATATTGCATGAATAATTTTATTTTTCCTGTATGGTACATAATCTTGTAATATGTAGGAAAATATGCAACTCCAAGTCTATTTATACTTATAAATAAAATAGTAAACACAGCAATCAACATAATTTCATTAACTTCTCCATTTTGCAGATGAGGAGACTATGAATACTACACTGTATTGTATTATTATAACCTTATTATTACGAGAATTGATAGAGGTTCCTGGTCTATTTCCACATGTTCATAATGCAGGCAATCGTATCAGGTAGATGGATAGATAAATCCTAATGTTTTCTAGCAATAATAAAGTTATCTTATTACTCCTTTGCATGTTTTTTGCATACTTAGCAATTTGTTATCTGACAGTTCTTCCTTATTTTTAACCAAATTCTCTCCTGCTAAAATAAAAGACCACATCCTCTTATTTGGCCCCCAGAAAAAAACAAGAAACGAAAACAGAATTTGTCATCCCCACTTCTTTCTTGAAAGGATAAACTTCACGTGTTACCGTGTGACACTCCAGCTGCACAAGGCTTGGCAATCATTCCAGCCTCCCAGCAAATTCAGACTGTGAACAAATGTAACATGAGAAGAAGAAAATAACTTTGTTTCTTAAGTGGATTGGGAAGTTTTAGGTAAGAAACCAGACATTTTTTCTAGGGTCATTCTCTAGAAAATTATTTTGTTATTTACTGCACCAGTCAAGAGTATCTGCTCATTTCTTTGTACTCAGAGTAAAACGGCAGATAAGTCTGTGGTTCCGCCCCTGGTACATAATAGATTAGAACAGAGAGGTGACATCTTGATTCCTCCATGGAGTCTGCAGGGATGGGGAGGTCACTCAGCAGGGCCCATTGGTGAAGTGAAGAGCGTCTAGGTTCCTTCTAGAATTGCAGATGTCCATGAGAGCCTTGCAATTCTCTTACAGGTTCTGGATATAGAAGCTTAGCAGCATTAGAAATGGGTAACACCAGGATTAAAGGGCATGAATTGTTCCCTACAATTGCTCAAGATCTAATAATTCAATTTAGCTCTATTCAATTCAACAAACATTTATTAGGTACATATGCTGGTACCATTCACTATACTTGCTTCTGAGGGCAGGAAGATAAATAAAACATAGCAGCTGCTCTGAAGGAGAGAATGGATATGTGTATGCATTAACAACAATGCAAGGAGGAAAATGACAAATGCCTGAGAAATGTTAGATAATGTATGAGTGTCATTCAGCAAAAGAGTGATTAATTTTGAGTTTATGGAAGAGAGGAATTTGCAAGAGGCCTTGAAGTATGGGGGATGACTTTTACACTCTGAGACAAGGAAAGTGTTCTTCTAGGTGAAAAAAATAGCAAAAAGTAAGCCATAGAGAAGAGATAGACTGAGGTTCAGTGGGTTTATGATTTGGGTGAAGCATCCAGTATTGAAGAGGCAGAATGGAGGAACAACTAGAGAGACAGAGGGATGGATTCTTATTTTTGAATTGAATGTAGGATTAGGAGTTTGGATTTTACTCTACTGGCAGTGTAGAAGCCATTATAGCCAGGATATAGAAAGCTGTGTAAGTGTGTATAAAATATAAATATTTATTACCTTTCATTGCAATTGTGTGCATATATGTATGTCTTCATACATAGAGAGTCACTGTGGTTTTTGAGGGGGGAGGAATAATTAGTATACTAATGGCACACTGCCGTGTGTGTGTACCTATGCAACAATTTTGCATGTTCTTCACATGTATCCCAAAACCTAAAATGCAATAATAATAATGTTACTAACATTTAATAAGGGAGCAGAGCATCCACATTATTTCATACATCCTGCTAGTTGCTTGAAATTTATGATATTAATCTTACGATAATCTTCTCAGAGAAAATGCATGCTGCTTTCTTTCTTTTTTTTTTTTTTTTTAAGACAGACTCTCACTCTGTCACCAGGCTGGAGTGCAATCGTATGATCTCGGCTCACTGCAACCTCCGCCTCCCAGGTTCAAATGATTCTCCTGCCTCAGCCTCCCAAGTAGGTGGGACTAATGATGTGTACCACCATGCCCAGCTAATCTTTGTATTTTTAGTAGAGATAAGGTTTCACCATGTTGGCCAGGATGGTGTCAATCTCTTGACCTCATGATCCACCCTCCTCGGACTACCAAAGTGCTGGGATTACAGGCGTAAACATGCTGCTTTTTTCTTTTTTAAAAAAACAGACAGAAGCACTGAAGCCTAGAAGTCAAGGGACTTGTACCTAGGAAAGTAAATTTTCTGAATCATGTATGTCTGACTCAAATTATTTCCTCTTTCTTCAATATTCTGCTGTAGTTGGGAAGCTAAGTGTGGAACATAGACTGGAAGGGGAAATAGGGAGAGACCAGAAACAGGGGAGCTCAGTTAGAAAATTATCACAGTATAGGCAATGAAGACAAGGAAAAGGGTGTCAGAGGGAACTGGAAAACATAAAGCAAATGAAAATGAGTCTCCAGTTCTGAGTGGTTAGTACCTGATTGGTCATGACAGGGTAAAAAGAAAAGGAAAAATCAACATTATCTTAAAGTCTGGGGTATAGAGAGAGTAATGAGAGTTTTTAAGGGTCCTTATAGGCTGGGCATTTCAAAGCTATAGGTCCCTGGAATCTTCTGACCACTCATCCTTTGGCTTTAAGCTGCTGGGACTAGATATTTTTTCTAGGCATTGCCATAGACCACAGGCCAGAATCATTAGCCCCCTTCCACAAGGTTACAAAAATCTACCAGGGCTTTACAATAGAGAATTCACTTTCCCTGCCAGTTCCTTCAAAGCCCAGGGTCTAAGGCACCTTGCTGTTACCAAAGCCAGATGTGCACATGGAAATGTTAAGGGAATTAACTTGGCTGGGGAGGTCTACTTCTCTTTACTATAGAAAAAGGAAGTAAAGACGCCCAGTGATTGAAGGAGTGGTCTGTTCATCTATGTTACAATTTATGACCCCTTATCTGCTTGGAAGCTTGCAGGGCTGTGCAAGGGAACTCTCCTTGGGATATAGAACTAAGAAACTGTTTAATGATTATAAACAGTGCTTCAGAGACAAATCCTCTCTAGCTATCTCAATAGGACTTTAGAGGTGAGATCATTTACAAGCTTGTGTGCAGCATTTCCTGAGCCTCACAAAGCAAAGTCTGAAAGAATAATTGGCATCTTTTAGCCTCTCTAATGGAAGAAAATACAGCAGTAGAGATATGGCTTCTCAATCTCCAAACATCCACGTCAAACTCAATGAATCTTTGAGGTCTACCAGACTTTAACTTCTATACAGCAGTGAGGCATCTTGTAGACCAGTGGAAGGTTTGTTCTTTTCATTAATGGAGTAATGAGAAGGTATTCATTTAGCAAAAGGAAAAATTTAATTTCTTATGTAAATTAAACACCTGCTGGAGTTGGTGGTAGAGAAATTGAATGAATACAGTCTCTATCCTGAAAGAACTCTCATTTCAGTGAAAAAAAAAAAAAAAAAAAACAGATAAGTAGACAAATATTTACTACCAAGGATGATGAGGGCTGTGATGGAGTGATAGAAATTCATGCATTCTTACAAGGTACAGATATGAGCCCAGGGGAGAGAAAAGCAAATTTTGCTTGAAGATGGTTCCACCTCAAGAGGTGGTGGACATTTAACCTTGATCTTGATGAATGAATAATGCCTAGGAAAGATGTCCCAGGCAGAGGGAACAGCTTGTGCAAAGGCTTGCCTGATCTCTCTTCTCAGCGAGCAGCAGTGGCACAGATCCATCAGCGGATGAGTCATGAGCACCTATGCTGGCACAAGGCAGGTGCAATCAGAGGCCCTGCTCCACGCTTACTAGCAGCCTGATTTGTGGCGCTCACTGATCCTCTCCCAGCCTCAGTTTCTACATTCAAGATATCCTTTTCTCTTCAAAATGTTTAGCCCTTAGCATTTTTGCAATAGTATATCTAAAGTGCTTAATAAAAAGAAAAGTTTCACTCTTTTTGGATACTACTTCTATTGGGATATGTCTTTCCAGATATGTATTCCAACAAAGAGGCATTTATTGGATGCCTTTTATATGCAAGACACTACAGAAATGAGACATAACGTACAACACTTTCAAGTAACTTAAAGTCTAGATGTGGAGTAGGTAAGCCCCAAGCAAAAAAGAATTTAAAGAAGAGATCAGGCCAAAGTGAAATGAACTAATGTAGATTATGAATTTCCAAATGAATTAAACTCATAATTATGACCACAGAGAGAGAAGAAAGAATTATGTGTAGGAAAGGAACACTTAAACAAGATTCAATATTTAATAAATATGTGTTTCCCTTAAGAAGACTGAGTCATATCCTGCTGGAGGTAAGGGGCTGTTATTAGTAAAAAGACTATAAAACCCTATTTTACTAGAAATGGAATGGGAGAGAGGCAAAGGTTTCATTCTAAAATCAATACAAAGAAAGAAAACTGTGTTTTGTATCAATTTCCCCTGAAAATCTATTGAAAATTTTTGGAACCAGAACACCTAAAATTCTCAATTCTGAGATGCCTAATCCAGTTTTTTGTCTTCAGTTTTCAAAGAGATTGCCGTTTCTTTGAATAGCAATGATGTACTGGGCTTAGATTTGTACCAAAATAAAAGTTAACAAATTGTATGACACTACAACGAGGCCAAGAGATAGAAAGAAGACAGTCACCAGGAGAGACCTAGTGGACCGTGAGACTTGAGATTAACCAAGGAGAAAGCAGGTGACTCACAGTTCGTGCTCACGCAAGGATACACTTGTGGAGTTAAATCAGGGTGGTGGTACTTGCATTTGAAAATTGCCAATTTCCTTTTGTCTGTTTTTAACAGGTGCTGAATATAGTTTCATTTATGAAAGTTAAATGTGCATAAGAGACAATTGCACAGTATTGTGTATTTGTGTAATAAATGCAGGGCTATGGAAAGAGTATAAGACTTTGAGAGAGAAAATAGGGGTGTAAGTCTCCTCATAAACAAGTAAATAACTTGGACATTTGGCCTAACTGCTCTGAACTTCAGATCCATCATCCAAAAACCAATGGACTATGATGAGATGATGTCTAAGTAGACTGATCCTTGGTAGACTTTGATCCTTAGTACTCAATGAGTCCCTAACATTACCAGAAAAGTTATCCTTGGACTATGTCTAGGAATCAACCCTTTCATCTATGCGCTATGTTGCACTGAAAATTCTATTGGAAATCATATGGCCTATTTCCTTCCTGCAGTATTCCAAGAATCAATTTGGGATCTAACCTCCGTGGTTGCAAATTCATTGGCATTGACAAAGAGCCATTCTTGAAGCTCCAAAGGACAGATGTTAGATAACTGGCTTCTACAAGCATGGCTAGAATGCATCTATTCTAAGATCTGTGGTATACTCACAGCCAATAAAAAGTGAAAACGCTGCCATAGTGTTTCATTAAAAGTATGCTCAAAAATTGACCCTGGGAGGCAGAGGTTGCAGTAAGCTGAGATCACACCACTGCATTCCAGCCTGGGCAACAAAGCGAGACTTCATCTCCAAAAAATATATATATACACACATATGTATACATATACATATACATACACACACACACACACACACACACACACACACGGATCAGTTGTGGTACAGAAGCAGAAGCCAGAATCTGGAATCCAGAATTCAAAATTCAAGATTCAGAATCTGGTGCCATGGTTTGGGTTCCAATTCGGCACATCTATGATACGTGACAATGACAATTTATTGATTCTCTCTCAGTCCCTCTTTCCTGATTTATAAAATTAACAATGGTAATAATCATGATAATAATGATTGGTGACTTATAGGGTTATGAAGAGAATGTATAAAAAGAGGTATATTAACAGCTATTATGGCAACAAGAATATTGGAAGGTTTTGAAGGCAACATCCCCCAGAAGTCCTAGCTCTTAATAAATGCTCAGTAAACATTCATTAATTGGTAACACGAGAAAAGTTATACTTCTCTCTTTTGATTTTAGAGACAGGGTTTTGCTCTGTTGCGCAGGCTAGAGTGTAGTGGCACAATCATGGTACACTGTCATCTCAAATTCCTGGCTTAAGCAATCCTCCTCGGATTTGCGTTGGCCTCCCAAAGTGTTGAGATTACAGGTATGAGACGCTGTACCTCGTCTTCCCTTTTTCTTAAACATAGCAAAAGATTGTGGACATATATACTCATAAGCACAAGAAAGCAAAGGAGTGTTGAAGGATAATGGAATTGACAGATTTCAAGCTTCCCTTTCACATGTTTGAATGACGTGCTCCTGACCACAGTGACATTGACCTCTTCTCTGCTCTATTTTCAGCAGCCGTCACCTGGTCATCTGGAGCAGATATAACTAAGGAAGGGAACAGGAAAGACAGGAAAAAGGATTTGGATGGCTTTAGATAAAGGGACATTGTGTCCGTCAGGACCCCATCTCTACAGCGCAGACATCACAGCAGGCATTTCTGGTAAGCCCAGACATGAAGTCATTTATCTGGGATGCTGAGCCACTGACTTCTCTTCACAGAGTGCACACAGAGTTAATCCTGTTTGTAGCACCATTGTTAGTGAGAAAGGGTTTCCAGGACTAAGATTCCTTAGGGTAGAGATAAAGTATCCTCAAAATATGACATTGGTTGGCCAAAACTATATCCTCAGTCCAAATGCCAAAACGACTGTTGCAGAAAATCATGTAAAGAGATGTTACAGCTCATACACGCCTCTTTAATTTGAAGCCAAAGAAAAGCTGTCCCAAAGACAGCATGTGTGGCCTGCACAATCTCTGTCCCACTCACACATTTTTCTCTTCTCTCCCCCGGCATTGCTTTTCCTAGTCCATGTGTGCAACCACATTACAAAATGAATATCCTTCTTTTAAACAGAAAAGATAAAACCATCCTATGACACAGAACATGTCATAGTCTAGGTTGGGGGTTAGTGAGCATTTCCTATAAAGGGCCAGACTTAGCTTGAAGGATAATAGAAACATAGGGGTAGTTGGATTTGTCATGTATGCCATTCTTTGACAACACCTAACTCAGGTAGTAAAAATATTAAATAACAATAGTGGCAATATGAAAGTACAGGCTTTTGATTAGGATGTAAAAAGGAGTAGAATCTGTCACTGTCACTGAAACAAAAAGAAGCAGGATAAACTACAAAATCATAGTTGTTAAGATCAAAGAACCCATTAGAAATCTAAGGATGAGAAAGTCTAAATGAACTAAATTCCAGAGGATATCAAGCTCTTCTAAATGAGAAGAGTGCTTCTGTTGCTTTTATCTGCAGTGTCTGGCAAAAGGCCGAATTCAACACAGATGGAGAAGGAGAAATCATCTCAAGGTTTAATTAAGCTTTTCGTTTTTTTTTCTTTTTTTGAGACAGAGTTTTCTCTGTCTCCCAGGCTGGAGTGCGATGGCACAATCTTGTCTCACTGCAACCTCCACCTCCTGGGTTCAAGCGATTCTCCTGCCTCAGCCTCCCGAGTAGCTGTGATTTCAGGTGCCTGCCACTGCACCCAGCTAATTTTTGTATTAGTTAGTAGAGATGGGATTTCACCATGTTGGCCAGGCTGCTCTCAAACTCCTGACCTCAGGTGATCCACCCTCCTCAGCCTAATGAAGTTTTAAAGGCAAAGTGAGCTGATGTGAACATTTGGAATCTCAAGGAACTCTGGGCATACAATGAGTCTGCAGATATCTACAGGCATTCAGGGTGAGAACTGAGAAACCCCTCTGAGTCCTTCAGGCCAACACAAAGTATAAAGCAATGGATGACAAAGATTGTAGCAGAGTGCAAGGCAGAAGATGCTGAAGGCTGAGTTGAGGAAAAAACAGAGAGTTCCTTTTGGGGCTCTCCAGGTCTTCAAATCATGAACAGGATTCTAAAGGCTGAACAAGACAGCAGGGAAGAGATGAATCTCCCAATAAATCAAAAAGCAAGGGACATCCTTGAGAAAAAGGGGGAACTCCCCCAGAAACCCAAAAATCTGGCAGATTGTAAGGCAGAGAAATATTTTACATAGTTTAGAAAACTGACGGTTGGATTATAAACCACAAAAACATCTCCAGAGTCTCCCTGGTGTTCAGATCCCCAGCCAGTTGAAGAGAAGTTGCTAATTCTGATCTCAAATCATTAGAAGTCAGTGGTGTTCATAATCTAAATAAAGCAAACATAAAGCCCAGACTCAGAATGACTACAAGCAAGATTGGCTCAGGCTTCTGCATGAACAGCCTTGAAAAGAAAATGTGTGAACTTTTCCTAGAAAAGCATATTTACTTCTGTCTCTACAGTTGTTTACACATAAGATCTAACATATACTAACAATTATAAGACACTTGAAGAGTCAAGAAACAGGAAGGTAAAGCTAAGAAAGAATCAAGATAAGAGGCAAATTCAATGATTGCATAGATCGTGAATCTACTAGGTAGGAGCTTTCAAATAAGTGTTTTAAAGTATCTAGTGGAAATCTAAAAACAGGCTTAAAAAAAGAGGGGAGTTGAGATAGGAACTATGAAAAGAAATAAAAAGTCTGCTATATGAAAAATGTATATGGCAAGATTATTCAGTAAATAGGTTAGCAAAGGAAAGAATTGTGAACTGGTTTCTGATTTCTGGGAACATGAATTAGATTTGGCTGTTATGAGATTTTATATGAAAATGAAATCTACACTATCTTTTCTCTTATATCTGCCTCCTTTCTCTCAGTTTAGTGCTTTGCCAATTCATTCATGTTAAATGTGTATAACCAATTTACTCTAATTTCTTGTTGAGTAATATTCTATTGTTTGAATAAACCACAATTTCTTTATTTCTTTACCCTTGGTAAATCTTTGATCTGTTTCTGGGTTTTGGTTATTAAAAATCAGGCCTCTAGAAGCAATTTATACCATATTTCTGTAGTCAGGATTTTTTTTCATTCCTCCTGGGTAAATATCTGGGAGTAGAATGGCTGCATGTTAATAACGGTAACATCCATGTTTCCTTCAGCAATGTCTAAGCATTGCATTTCCTCCACATCATAGCCATAATTTGACAGCCTTTTTAATCTTAGTCACTATAGGGAGTATGAAATGGAACTGTGATTTGTTTGCATGCCATTGATAAATAATGATGTTAAACTTTATGTGCTTATGAACCATTGTTATGTTTTTATTTAAGAAGTGTCTGTGCACAATTTTTGCCTATTTTTATTGGGTTGTTTTTATTTTTGTTTTTGGTTTATAAGAGATCTTTATCTAGCTTTTATACAAGTCTATTGTCAATAAAATATTTTGCAATTTTTTTTCAGTCTGTGACTTGCACATTTATTTCCTTAATGGGATCTTTCGATGACTAGATTTTTTTTCATTTGTTCAATAAATCACGAAATTTTTCTTTATTCTTATAGCTTTTTGCAACGTGTCTACCAAATCTGCTTAACCCAAGGTCATAAAGGTTTTCCTCTATTCTTCCTTCTAAAATATTTATAGTTCTTGCTTTTAAATTTATATATGTAATATTTCTATGAAGTTTATTTTTGTGTAAGGAATGATACATAAATATTCATTTATTTCACAATTACTTGTTAAATTTCTAACTCCATTTAATTTACTTGTTTACTTTTTCAATCAGATTTTTTTTTCAAAATCTGATAGACCTTAAAAGAGAAGTCATGATTGTGGATTTGCTTATTTCTCTTTTTAGTTCTATAAGATTTTGTTTGTTTGTTTTTTCCAATGCTCTGGTTTTAGGAGCATATATAGGTGGAATTGTTGTATTTTATTAATGAATTGACCCATTTGTTATTTCTAAATGTATCTCTTCACATCTGGCAATATTTCTTGTTGTGAAGTCTGTTTTGTCTGATATTCATATAGCCACTCAATCTTTCTTTTGATTAGTGTTAATTTTAAGGATAGAATCCTAATTTTAGTCAGTTTTTCAGTTACTGTGTATAATAGGTAAAAGATCATTTCTTACACATCATTAAGCATTTAGAAAATAGAGCCATTTTCAATGACAACAAAAATATGCAACTATGAACTTACATGAGAAAATTCCAAGTGAGGATAAGGCAGTTATTTCACTCATTTGGACCTTTCTGTAGAAGATCTGACTTGTAACAGCCCCATTCAAAAAGTAAGTGATATTTCTGAAGGGCTGGGTGGAAAAGGTAGAAACTAATATCCACTTTCAGACACCAATGCCAAATACCTATGGCAAAGTATTTAGCTTTATAGAAAATCTCTTCAGTTGGAAAGTAATCTGGTACAAAATACCACATCAATATGGAAATAACTTTACATCCTTCGGAACACATGGTCTTGCTAGCCAGAAAGATAAACAACCTTGTATTACCTGAGGTCTACTTTTCTCTTTGAGGTGATTTAACTATGTCTATAGCTGACATTTATTACAGATTTCTCTATGCCAGGCATTATGTTAGGTACTTTTCATAGATCATTAGCAATTACCCCCCTCAAAATTACTCGATGACATAGGTCCTAGTATTATACTACTGTTATTTAATTTTATATTTTAGGTAATTGAGTCTTAAAGATAGTAAATAACTTATAAATTTATCCAGGTAGTAAATGTTTTATTTCAGAACTCAAGCTCTTAGCTATTTAGCTCTACTATTATTAATATAGTTAACATTTACGTAGATTTACAGTTTGAGGATATGTGTGTATGTCTATGTATTGTGATTGTTCTTGGTAAAATGTATACTTCTGGTTCTGATTAACTTTGCCATCAATTAAAACTTGTAAATATTTTTATATGATCTTCATTTTAGGTATAACACTATAATTATACATAGTCACGTATGTCTACTTATTTTAGAATTTAAATGCACAAAAAGATATCATTAAATTATTTGCCTTACTGAATCTTAATTTAGTATTCTTATCCCATTTTCCTTTCCTTATCACTAAGTTGGCATTACTTTTTTAAAAATGAGTGCCTTGAGCCATTGTGTGTTAACCTCACTTTGAATTAGAATATATAAGAAGAAAAATTTGTTAAAAGCAATAACAGAAATCTTTGTTCACATCAACATAATACACATACATGTACACGCACATGTGTATGAGTTTAAAGAAAACAGAAAAGGTCAAAACTCTTGGCATGGCCCCTAATTATCACAACTGTGATAAAATAAAACCTTTATAAAGTGGCTCCTAAGTTCTGTGTGACCACAAATATAACAGAGCTATGTTCATACACAGTGTTCACACTCTCCATTCATCCTAATGGTCAGAATTAAAACTATTACAGCTGGAATAAATCTTGGGTATCATCTAATTCAGGGGGTGTCCAATCTTTTGGCTTCCTCAGGTCAAACTGGAAGAAGAAGAACTGTCTTGGACCACATATAAAATAACTAACACTAATGATATCTGATGAGCTAACAACAACAACAAAAAAAAACTCATAATGTTTTAAGAAAGTTTACAGATTTGTATTGGGCTGCATTCAAAGCCATCCTGGGCCACATGCAGCCCAAGGGCCATGGGTTGGAAAAGCTTAATCTAACCCTATGCCATTTATGCTCATCAGAATAGGATACAATCTCAATGGCTAAACATGAAAACTTGTATATTCTATTTTCATAGATTGCTCACACTGAAAGTACAGTAGTGCCCTAGGGCAGCTCTCTTCCATGTGGTAACTAAGGTATTTCAATTTGGTCCCATTTTTGTGGCTACTTGATTTCAACCCATACCCTCCATACTCACCATAGCAGGGAAAGAAAGAACCTGAAGACCACACATCCATTCTTAAGAACATACACACACTTCTGAACGCAGCTCGTCGGTCAGAGCTATGCACAACTGAACTGTGAGGGAAGCTGAAGGATATAGGGAAGCACATTAAATATTTGGAGAGCAATAACTATTCTATACTACTATTTTAAATATAATTCTACGAATGCTTGGAAAGTTCACGTTTGCCCAAAATCATTGTGGGAAGAGGCTTGCCTAGATGCCAGTTATCCTGAGTCCCAGTCTCATCTCTTTCACATATAAACATATTTAAAATATCTGTTCTCTGCTGACTTGAAGCCCAGTTTGTCATTGCTGCTATTGCCAATATCTTTAACTGCTTTTAAATAGATTTGTATTTTATTTAATATATTGCTGTATTTCCCATCCTTGAATTGTAGTAACAATCTATATTAAACAACAAAATGTCAACTTGTTAAAGACTGACTTCTCATCAGGTACTATGTTAAATGTTTATATATATAAATTCATTTATATAAATATATATAACTTCATTTAATCCTAATAGCATATATTAATTAGGTACTATTATCTCTACTTAATAGGTAAGGAAACTGCAGATTAGAGAAGGTTAATTGATTTTTAATTCATCTCTTTTAACTCATCTTGAATCATGACTGCCTACAACTGCCTGTTTTGATCCTCAAGTTAACTTATCCTCTTTTGTAAACATAATTTTCCCATTCTGTCTGGATTTTACCAGGCCTTTGAATTTTACCAAAGCCAGGAAACAAGCCCTAGGCCATCCAAGGCTTTGATTCAAGCAGGAAGGGCTCAAGTAAGATGCAGGCAGTTGGCCAAAAGACATTGCAAAGAGACCACTTCCTTCATATGTACTTTTATTTGCGTTTTCACAAGGATCTATCTGTGCCTGAGTGGTGACGATGGAATGTTGTAAATGAAAAACTTTCATTCCAGGATAGGACCAAGGTGCTGGAGATTAAAGATACATACACAGACCTCTTGGGTGCAAAAAGAAAATGGAGCAATGATCTTTTCAATGCCAAAGAAAAGAGATGCTGTATAGAAAAGGTAACTTTCAAATCTAAAAAGAAAAGGCAATAAACCAAAACACAAGATCATGAAGACTTGACAGTCCTGGTAGAAACCAGGACTGAAATGGAGAAGAAAATGCAAGAGACTTTTAAAGTGCTAAGGAGAAGTCCATAAAATAGAACAGCCTTCCAGTAACTCAAAAGGTTACTGGAAAGAATATGTAGTTTTCCAGTAACTCAAACGGTTTAGGTGGTCATGTAATCATTCAATATTATTTGCTGAATAATATACTATGTGCAAAACCTGATGGCACATATCACTAGATTGTCTGGTATTGTTCCAATTAGAAATGGAACACCAAGTAAAGTTGCATTTTCACACCCAAATAGAGGTTACAACTCATAGGATAATTTTGACTGCCTGTAATGAAAACTAAGGCCTACTGAGGCTACTTAGAACCACTGTTCAGAATCTGAATGCTAATTTTATAGCCTCATCACTTTGGCTTCTAGTTACCTACATTGTCCCTAGGCAGACAAACACCTTGTGTCAGACATGATGCACTGCCCAGGTCCTCCTCCTGTAGTCAAAAAGACTGACTATTCCAGCTGCTAAAATTTCTGCTGGCAGACATTGGCAGACACATTTCATCTGTCTGTTGACAGAAGTCATCTTGCCAGAGGACATGCACCTTCCTGGGGTAACCTACCTCCAATAGCTGCTTGATTCTTGGGGGAGAAAGCCTTCCTTCTTGACACAACTCAGGACAGCTCTGAAGGGTTATCTCATCTTCGGAATTTCCTGCAAGATCAGCTGAGGATTCCACTGAGACTGCATGACAGCACAGCATCTCCCACATCCCAGTCCTGCTTCCTTTCCTTCCTTTTCACAAGTATTGATTCCAGAAACAGCCCTTAAGAAATCACCTGCATGCTAATGTCCATATCAGGCTGTTTCCTGGGGAATCCAACTCATCACACATTTTCTACTTTGCTTTGTCTCTGGAACCCAGCCTGCTCTTCTTCCTTCTTGTTCCTCTCCCCCCGTGTTGGCTCAGTCATTGAAGTGTCTTTGCCTGGCTTCCCCAGATGACATACGCTCATGTGCCTTGCTCCTTCTTGGAAATGCATCTTTTCCTCTACCTGATCTATCAAGCAGGCTAGAAAATCTACATTTCACATATCAAGACCTATAAAAATATGCATTGTTTTTCAATTTCAGGAACTGAAGTATCTGTGAAGAATCCTTGAGCAGGGGCTACTACTTTGAGAGACAAAACAAAGCCTCTAGAACATTCTGTTTGAATTTCTTACAACAGTTTTAGAGAGGCAGATAACCATTGGAAATAATAGCTACAACACGAGGTATCAAATAATAAAACCTGTAAAAAGAAATGCAGGTGGCACGTTTGGAATCCGAAAAAGTAAACTTTTTAGCTGAAAAGTAATAAAGTTTTCAGAAAGCATGCGACATTTCTACTGAAAAAGACAAGTATAATTTATGCACAAAGTCATGAGAAGATGACATTCTTTCAGGAGGTGGGGGAGAGACTGTATTAACAAAGGCACAGAGGTGAAAAAAAATACACCAAGCATGAAAGGAATGCTAGCATGATGATGGAAGCCCCAATTGTTTATAGAGGAACAGTGAGAAATGAAACTGAAAAGATTAGGATAAAGGTATCCCCCTACCCACCACCACAAAAGAGGAGTAGATAGTGGAGAAATTACTTCCACTTGAAAATATGATACTAAAGTTGCTACAATGTTTAAGTTGAACAAACAAAACTGGGAGAGATGTATATTAACCTCCACTGACAAATGAATGGAAGAGCATGTTTCTAGTATTATTTTCACCAGCCCCAAAGATTTCAACTGCCAAATTTCATTTTGAAGGGAATCAACTGTTAAGTGCTTAAGAAGAGAGGTATAAAGGCAGGAGTCTGACAGCTTACTGGAAGTGTACTCAATTGTTTTTTCCAAAGATCACACCACCTCTTGTCTAGACTCAGCAAAACTTGATGGTACCACCTTTAACCCAGTCACTCCTCCTAAACCCATGAAATTAGCCTGTTCTCTTCTTCTCCTGAATCTGGCACAAATCTCTTGACTACGAAACTCAAGCTCCTTAAAGGCAGAAATTCCATCTGAATCATCCATGTAGTCCTAATATGCAGCAATGCTAAACAGAATGATCTCGCTAAATGCTGGCTGAACGAATAAATGACTTACGTGGCCTGTTTAAGAGCTGAAAACTCCATGGTACAACATTCTCCCTGAAGGAGCTCCATTGAGCCTGGAATCTATTTAGACATGCAAAAGTGTGTTGGTTTGCAAGTCAAAAAACAACAACAACAACTTTTGCTCTTCAGGTGACAAAGGATTTATTGGAAATGGAGCAGTCACAGATTTAAGTAAGAAACTGAACACTTGAATTTCAGGAAAAACAAATAAGGAAATCACAAGGACTTCAGTACCAGAAGTCTGTGGCCTTTTTGATAAAAGTTGATGCTACAAAGGTGAGTCAGCTCCTACTAACATCAATTCCTGTGTCTCTCGTTTTGATGACAAATTCTTAAGTGAGAGACTTTGATTGTTCCAGCTTCAATCAACAACTCTCTTTTTGTGGTTCAACACAGCCAGGGGTCATGAAGTAAGGAGGACATAGCCACTGGGAGGAACCAGGTGAAGATAGACAGTCACTCTAGAGTATGCCTTCCCTATCATATCCCTTGGCTACCCAGTATATTCTCATACCCATTCATTTAAATATAGTGGTGCCTAACACGTCGGGGTTACTTCTACATGTCCAATTCTCAGTTTTACATATATTGACTCATTTAATCCTCATAGGATCCTACAATGTGTGAAAACTTTTCACTACTTTAAAGATAATAAAACTGAGATACACACAAAATATAATTTATCCAGGTTTATTTAATGACAACCTGCCAGAGTCTGGATTCAATCTCAGACATTTTTTACTTCAGAGCCCACACTATTAGCTAATAAGCTGGAAGAATTGAGTAAGGACCATATGATCTTCCACCTGGTTATGTAAGGTTTTGACACAACAGGTAGATTATAAAGTCTTCAAGAGCCATCCTACATCATTCTTCTCTTCAAGTCCCAACAGTACGGAGGGTAGGGTTGGGTCCTGGGAGGCTCTTAATAAAACTTGCTTACTGATTCCACAAAATCTGCCCTCCACCCACCTTTTTAATGCTCCTGTCACAGCCTTTTCACAGCTGCAATGCGTTTTCTTTTTTCATTAATACTGCTGGAATTAGTCTTAAAACCTTTCCCATTCTTATACCCCCTCCAATCTCTATTTCCTGAAGACTTCCAGTATTATACTAGTATTCAGAAAATGCAGGTATATATTTTAGTCATTCATTTATTGATGTAAATGTGTCTTTTAAATGCCAAGCAACTAAAAACTGACAGAAAAACAGGGTCCAACAAGTCTAAGCCACTGTCACAAAGGAGTTTATAGCCCAATGAGAGAAAAAAACACATAAGCCAAATGATGAAATGACATATAATGAGTGTTGTTGAGAATTTCCAGAACCTCCAACCACTATATCTACTCACTTATCAGCATCTAGACTCAGTAATGGACATCTGTCTTCCCCATTATGACTACAGATGACTGTCTATGCCTCAGGCTCAGACCAACCCTTCAACCTATCCAGTAAAAATGTGTGTCTTCTACAACTCTTATCCAAGGGGATCACTCCAATAATTCAACACCTTCTTCTGTCATCAAACTTTCCTCTCTGATGAATTATTCCCACCTGCCTACAATCATACCATTCTTCCTTCTACATTAAAAACAAACAACAGCCAGGTGCGGTAGCTCATGCCTGTAATCCCAGCACTCTGGGAGGCTGAGGCGGGCGGGTCATCTGAGGTCAGGCAATTAAGACAAGCCTGGCCAAGATGGTGAAAGCCCGTCTCTACTAAAAATACAAAAATTATCCATGAGTGGTGGTGTGTGCCTGTAATCCCACCTACTCAGGAGGCTGAGGCAGGAGAATCGCTTGAACCCGGGAGCCAGAGGTTACAGTGAGCTGAGATTACGCCACTGTACTCCAGCCTGGGTGACAAGAGCGAAATTCTGTCTCACAAAAAACAACAAAACCCCTCTCTTAAACCCACCCATCTTTTCCAGTTACTCTGTATTTCTCTGTTCCCCTTTAAAGCAGAAGCCTAACTGTTACCCAATTCCTCTTCTCTCGGGCTTTCTTATACTCACTCTCACTAGACTTTTGCCCCATTAGAACCACCCTGACAAAGTCATCAGTCATTTCCATTTTGTCAAATCAAGGATTAATTCTCAGTCATCATCTAACTTGATCTTGCTTCTTGTGAGCTCCTAAGGCAGATGATTCTGTGATTGCTATGCTATAGCTCTCAAACATTACCTTTAAAGGAACTGAAATGTGCCTACTTGCAGTCTGCATCAACTGGTCCTATCTCTGACTTTTGAAACACCAGTGAACCAACCTAATCTCTCTTTCAAAGGCAGACTTTCCCTTGCTTGATAAACATCACAGGTTTTGTGTGTTTCTGAAAATTAGTGAAGCCAACTATTACCTAAATGTAGAAAGAAGATTGTTTGAGTACTTTAATTCATTTGTTCAACCAATAATGTTTCTTAAGTGTCTATCATACAGCAGACACGAGTTTATGCACAGAGGATACAGCAGTGAACAAGACAGACCTACCACTTGTCCTCAAAAAATTCACATAATCAATTTTGTTAAAAAGTGGTAGCAATACCCTAGATTTCATAAACAAGAGGTTTAATTTAGTGGGATAATATTCTGAATTGTGACCTAGTATATTTTTTTACTTCTAAAATATCTTTTCTGCTTTCCCTCATTTCCAAGCAACACTTGAGGAGATATGACAGAAACTAATCCAGAAATAATATCAGTCAAGTTGATGGCTTTGCATTCCAAGGTAGATTTTTTTTTCCCGTAGCTTAATTAATAGTCATAAACATTATTGAGATAGACATAAGCATTTGTGAAAGTTTCCCCAAAATCTAGGTTTTAAATAACAAAGCTCTTCAACCTGTGGGACACAGAATATACAGTCTATAGAAGAAATCTAAAAGGGAAAGCAGCTGTAAAAGAGGCGGAGTTAGAGAGTTTCTCAGCCCCATTCACTGGCCTGAATTCCAAGCCTACAAAAATGTTTGACATCATCACTGCGGGACTCAAAGTAACTGTAGCTTTGTCAGTCTTTTCCTTTTTTCTGGTGAGAACACTGGAATCTTTGACCACAGTGAGCCGTAGGTCTTCACTGCTGCCGCTGAGCTGCGCTGAGGGACCATACGTTGCCCATACCCTATCCTCTCCTCTTGCTGGTCGGTACCCTCTATTCTTACTCTAAGCTTTATTATTTTTACTTCAAGCACTGCTGCAATGAAAAGTTACATTTGAGGAAACAGTCCAGCCTGTTTGTTGTTGTTTGTTTTTTTTGGTGAGGGGGACAGGGTCTCACTGTGTCGCCCAGGCTGGAGTGCAGTGGCATATCTTGGCTCACTGTAACCTGTGCCTCCTGGGCTCAAGTGATCCTCTCACCTCAACCTCCCAAGTAGCTGGAACTATAGGCACATACCACCACGCCTGGCTAATTTTTGTGTTTTTTGTAGAGACAGGGTTTCCATAAGTTTCCCAGGCTGGTCTTGAACTCCTGAGCTCAAGCAATCCACCTGCCTTGCCCTCCCAAAGTGCTGGGATTATAGGCATGAGCCACTGCAACTGGCCACCAATCCCCATTTAAATTCTAACTTGATCACACACTAGCTCTGAGATCTTCAGCAGGCAACTTATTG
Organism: Ateles fusciceps; assembly: GCA_036589455.1. Classification (NCBI taxonomy): domain Eukaryota; kingdom Metazoa; phylum Chordata; class Mammalia; order Primates; family Atelidae; genus Ateles; species Ateles fusciceps. The sequence goes on from JAZHEH010000113.1 coordinate 7,967,668, forward strand.
GCTTTGTGCCTCAATTTTTCCATCTGTGGTAAGTATACCTACTTTGCAATACTGCTGAGAATACTGAATAATATAATGAATGTAAAGGGCTTTGCTTACTCCCTACACTAGTCAACCAATTTTATTTGGTTAGTAGCATTAGCTTTATCTTATTTACAGCATATTTTTAGCTTACTCCAATGGGAAATCTAATTGTAATACACAACACTAAGAGAAGTGGTGTGCACAACATTAAGCTACCAAGTAACCAGGGAAAATACCTCACTTTCCTCTGGAAGGATGATCACTTCCATTAGGTTTTCTACTTAACTGCTTGCTTTCACTCCAACGAACATCTGAGCATTTTCCATCCTGTGCTAAAGCCACCAAACTAAATTCCCCCGCCTCCTCTCTTATACCCCTCTCATAACCTATATGCACCCACAACAGTTAGCTATCTGGATATGGGACCAAGTCATGCCTCCAAGTAAAACCATTCAGTAGCTTCCCCACCACATCCTCCAGGAAAAGCTCCAAGTTTACAAGGCAAATGCAACCTTTCATGATCTGATCCCAGCTACCTTTCTAGTTTCCTTTCACTCCAGTCCCAGCTTTTCAATCCATGTTCAAAAAGAAGTGGGTATCTTTCTCTGCACAGATAAAGTTGTTTCCCACCTTTGTACTTTTGTTTATGTTGTTCCCTCAACCAGGAAAGTTCTTCTTCCATGCTATGCCTGGCTGACTCATCCATCCTTATTTTTTTTACTTCTCGAGATAGAGTCTTGCTCTGTTGCTGAAGCTGTAGTGCAGTGGCACGATCTTGGCTCACTGCAACCTCCCTCCTGGGTTCAAGCAATTCTCCTGCCTCAGCCTCCCAAGTAGCTGGGATTACAGGTGCGCACCACCATTCCCAGCTAATTTTTCGGGATTTTTTAGCATATGTGGGGTTTCATCATGTTGACCAGGCTGGTCTTGAACTCTGGACCTCAGGTGATCCTCCTGCCTCAGCCTCTCAAAGTGCTGGGATTATAGGCATCAGCCACCGCACCCAGCCAACTCCTCCATTCTTTAAGACCATAGCCAAATTCTTTATCTTACTTGAGCCCTGCCAAGAACTCCCCAGGTGGGGACTGTGTTCCTCTCTGTTCTGTGTTCCCCTTCATTCACAATCCCACTTCAATTATTGCTCTTACACAATTTACTCAAATTATTTTATTACAGATGTACCACATGGAAGCATCCAGAGAATTAGGACATGTCTTATGGTCCCATAAGATGATGTCACAGCAAAATATTTACATATAAGTAGTTGTTTAATAATAATTTTTAAATTTCTGGACCATCCATCAGATGACCCAGGTTCTGGTTCCACTTCTTCCACTAATTAGTTACATTATTTTTCCTATATTACTGAAATTCTTTGAGGGTGTTTCCTCATATATAAAATGGGAATAATGCCCTCAATTTGTTCCCTCCTATCTGGCCTCGTTAAAAGTTACTGTAGAGAAAAAAGTTAAACAAATTAATTCATGTTATTTAAAAAAATTACAAGATGCTATACAAATACAAAGTATTGCTAGAGCAAATATTGAATTTGGTTGGAACCTGTTGAGATCACTGTAAAAATATGTCTTTAGATGTAACCAAGCCCTCATTTCTTTCAACTGGAATTAGGAACAACATTCACAACAAGATCAATCAGAACTTGAACCTTCTCAGGAAATGTTGCAAAATACAAGTAAGTGGACTATAAACCTGGAAGATCCTGAGGAATTCTCCACTCCTGTTTTTACATGGAATAACCCTGAAACTCAGACATATCATAAGACTGGCTAAAGGTCTCTATATTGAAACACGTATAAGATCCAGGCCTCTGAATTCTCTGTTTGGTGCTTTGTATAAGAAACCAAGCTAAATCTAGATTAGATGTCCTCTAATTCATGAGTAAACAAAATAAAATGAAAGACAGCTTTTTTTTTGTTTTGGGCCTTGAAAATTCTATAGCCTTTATAATGCCACACTCTAAATCCAATTATCCAGAAATGGTTCACAAATATAAAGACAGGGATCTGACACATTGATACAAGATCTCAAGAATATATCTTCAGGTTGGGTGCAGTGGTTTATGCCTGTAATCCTAGAACTTTGGGAGGCTGTGGCACACAGATTGTTTGAGCCCAGGACTTCAAGAGCAGCCTGGGTAACATAGGGAGACCCTGTCTCTACAAAAAAAAAAATTTGAAAATTAGTCGGGCATGGTGACATGCACCTGTAGTCACAGCTACTTGGGAGGCTGAGGTGGGAGAATTGCTTGAGCCTGGGAGGTTGAGGCTGCAGTAAGCAGTGATTGCAGCACTGCACTCCAGCCTGGAAAACAGAGTGAGATCCTGTACCAAAAAAAAAAAAAAGCCTCTTCAGAAGGAATAAATTTCAGGACAAATTCTCCTTCCTAAGCAAATAATAGTCACATCTTATGTTAAGAATGACCTGAAAACAGAGTATGTTTTTCAAGCTGACAACTACCTTTCACCATGGTCCTCAATCCCCACCCAATAGCCAGCCTATCTCACCACCATCTTGAAAGTCAGCCAGACTGCCTCATTATAAAGTCATGTGGTGAGCCCAGTTCCTGGTATCTTCTGAAGCAGAAAATTCCGACAAATGACCCAATTCAGCTTATGTGAGGAGCTGGGAAACTGAAGCAAATAGCTGCACCTGGTTAAAGCCTTTCTACCTTCCAGGAGTTGCATATGCTGTAAGCCCCGGAGAAGGCCAATGATAACTAACCATAGAATAAGCAGATTGTATTTATTGTGCTTCTCAGGATTCAAATATTTCTTTCATTCAAGTGCTACACAGTCTTCTAGATGCTAAGAAGAAAGCAGAGAACAAAACAATCAAGGTTATGGCCTATGTCCAGCTTGTTTGTGATGGCTAACCAGCAGTGGGCCAGACTGAGAGATCTAGATTCTGTTTCCAGTTTGCCATTAACCATTGACAGATGATGTGACTCGGCTTTAATCTCCACATTTTAAAATAATCACCATAGGCCACGCATGGTGACTTATGGCTATAATACCACTACTTTGGGAGGCTGAGGCAGACACATCCCTTGATCTCAGGAGTTTGAGCCTGGGCAACATGGTGAAACACTATCTCTACAAAAAATATAAAAATTAGCCAGGCATGGTGGCATGTACCTAGTCCCAGCTACTTGGGGAACTGAGGTGGGAGGATCTCTTGAGCCTGGGACTTTGAGGTTGCCGTGAGCCATGTTTGTGCCACTGAACTCCAGCCTGGGCAACAAAGTGAGGCCCTGTCTCAACATAATAACAATAATAATAGTAATAACAACCATAATCGCTCATTTGCAGAGTGCCAGTGAGAGCAAATAAGATACTTAGCATTTCTGCTCTCTGACACACATGAAAGCTGCAAAGTTTTATGTAAAAGCACTGCTATACATGCGCTCCACAGTCTAGCTCCAGCTATTCTTTTCAAATACATCTACTATCGCCTTCCTAGAGAGTTCCTCCTCAGCCAAATCCATCTTTAGTCTTACTCAGGAAGCCATATACTTTCTTACTCGTTATTCTTTGTTTCTACTGTTTTTCCCTTTTGAAAATATCTTTCCATTTATTCCTGAAGTTCTTCTATTTCAGAGCTTGCAAACTAAGTTTCCACAGAAGCCAAGCAGTAACACACAATCATTGAAAATTGCCTGATGTAAAAGAATGGGAAGTTGTATAAATGGAAGTGAAAGAAAGTACACATTTTGTATAACTGTTATTTGCCCTGTTAATTACTGATAAGTGAAAATGCAAAGCTAGTAGGGCTTTGTATATTGTTATAGTTGATGTCTCACAAGTCTCTAAGACTCCATTTTTTATTATTTCATCCTTTTTTCCTTTCTGTTACTTGACTGGACAATATGAATTGACCTAGCACTAATTCTTCACAACTCGCCCAGAAAAATAGAGAAGGAACACTTTCTAACACGTTCTCTGAGGCTAGGATTACACTGATACTAAAACAAGAAGAAAACAGCATAAGGGGAAAAAAACTATAGACCAATATTCCTTATGAACATAGATGCAAAAATCCCTAGAAAATTACTAGCGAACAACATATGAAAGATTATGCAGCATGGACCCTAGAAATGAAAAGTTGGCTTAACATATGAATATCAGTCAATGTAATATACCATATTAATATTAATTGAACAAAGGAAAAAACCTGTGGTCATAATAGGCACACAAATCATTTGACAGAAATTATATTCTTTCATGATAAAACTCTCAGCAAACTAGAAATAGAAAAGAATTTTCTCAACCTGATAAAGACCATTATTAAAAACCCACAGTTGGCATCATACTTTTAAGTGAAAGACTGAATTCTCTGCTGCCAAGACAATAAATAAGACAAAAGTTTTCCTCTTTTGATACTTCTGTGGAACATTTTACTGAAGGTTCAAGCCAGGACCATTAAGATATTGAAGGAAAGGATATCCACATCCACAAGGAAGAATTAAAACAATCTCTATTTGCAGATGAAATGATGTTTTATGTAGAAAATTCTGAAGAATCTATAAAAACTATTAGTACCAATAAGTGAGTTCAGTTAGTCCACAGAACACAAGATTAACATTCAAAAATCAATTATACTTTTATACAGTGGCAATGAATAATATAAAATTGAAATTAATAAAATAATTCCATTGAAAGTAGCATCAAAAAGAACAAAAAAAATTTAGGAATTAATTTCACAAAAGAAGTACAAAATTTACTCACTAAAAACTACAAAAGAAATCACTGAACGAAGTTAAGGAAAATATAAAGTGAAAGGACATCCCAGTTTTATCAACTGCAAGATATACTATTACTATGATGGTGGTAAAACCTAAGATGATCTATGGGTTCAAATATAATACCTATCAAAATCCTGGATGCATTTTGAAAATAAATGTGTGTGTAAATCCTAAAATTCACATGGAATTTTAAAGAACCCTGAACAGCCAAAACAATATTAAAGGAGAATAAACAAAGTTGGAGAACTCACACTTCTTGATTTCAAAACTTATTGTAAAGCTAAAGGAATCGAAACAATGTGACAATGGCATATATAGACATATAAACTGATGTTATACAACTAACAGTCCAAAAAAAACCCTTATATTTACAGTCAAATGACATTTAACGAGAGTGTAGAAAACTTAATGAATAAAGGATAGTCCTTTCAACAAATGGTTGGGGAAAAACTGAATAACCACATACAAAAAAGTGAACTTGGACCCCTACCTCACACCACATGCAAAAATTAACAAAATGGATCATAGACTTTAATGTAACTGCTAAAACTATTAAACTCTTAGAAAAAAAATATAGGAATAAAATTTAATTATTGTGAATTAGCCAGTGACTCTTAGATACAACACCAAAAACATAAGCATCAAAAACAAAAATAATAGAAGATTGGGCTTCTTCAGAACTAAAAAATGTTGATTTCAAAAACACCATCAGGAAAGTAAAAAGACAACTCACAGAATGAGAGAAACTATTTGCACATCAGATATCTGATAAGGGATTAATATCTAGAATATGTAAAGAATAGTTACAATTCAACAAAAAGACAACTCAATTTAAAAATAGGCAAAGTATCTGAACAGGACATTTCTCCATAGAAGATGTGAAAATGGACAATAAACATACACATCTAAATAAGTGAAGGTGTTCAACATCATTTGCTATTAAGGGAATGCAAATGAAAACAATGAGATACTATTTCATGCCCTTTAAGATACCTGTTATCAGATAAACAATAACACGTGTTGGCAAGGATGTAAAAAATATGGAATCCTCATATATTGCTGGTGAGAATATCAAATGTTCAGTCTTTGTATAAAACAGTTTGGCAATTCCTCAAAAGATTAAACAGAGTTACTATATATTACCCAGCATTTACACTCCTAGGTTTATACCCAAAATAATTTAAGCATATAGCCACATAAAAACTTATACAAAACGTTTATGTAGCCTTATTCATAGTAGCTGAAATGTGAAAATAACCCAAATGTCTACCCGTTAATAAATGGAGAAATAAAAATACAATGAAATAAAATTTCATTGTATCTATACAACGAGTTGTTTTGCAAAGAAAGTTAGAACCTCATGCACTATAAAAGTTATGCTACAAATTTACTCTTTTCCCAGTGGTCACCAGTTAGGCTGAATTTGGCTTTCTAAAAATGATAAAGGAACAACTGAAAGTAGAGAGATATTTAGAGAAAGATGAGAAGTCAGGAGTGGAGAAACAGGCTTGAGATCATGAGAGCCACCACTTGATTCTTGTATTTTTCATGCAAAAATTGTATCTAACATGTATAAAGCAGCCTCTCACTGAATATTTCTTGAATGAACAAAAAAATATTGAATGCATTAAGTGCTTATATAAAGAATCCATGAAAATTCCAACAACCATGAGTATTCTGTTTAGAGAAGTAATCTTTTACATTATAGACTCTCAGTTTTGGAAGAGGTTTTAGAAGTCTTCAGACTTGATTTCCCATTTGTGTCTAAAGACCACTTTCTCTATCCCTGTTAAGTGGCAACTCAACCTATACTTGAATATGCCTCTTGAGATTGAATTTATTCATTCTCAGGATGGTTCATATTTGAAGTCTTACAATTAGTTCTACATTTAACTAGCTAATGTTTATTGAGGACCTCCTTCAGGCCACCAGGCCTCAGGGGTACAGTAGAAAAAGAACCAAACAAAGACCCTTTACTTACGCAGTTCACAGTGTAGTGAGGTGAGCAGAGGAGACAGAAATAATTGAACAAAATACATTGTGGCTGATGATAAAAGCTATAGAAAAAAAATACAGCAAAGTGAAGAGAGTGCTGGGGGAAGGTTGCTGTTCTATATTGAGTGGTCAAGGCAGGGCTCTCTAGTAAGGTAACAACATTTGAGCAAAGATTAAATGAGGCGAAGGGGATAGCAATAAAGTATGCCTAAAGAAAGAGTTTTCAGACACAAGGAACAGCAAATGAAACATTCCTAAAATCTGGCACTCTGCAGGAGGAAACAGAGCATGGGTTTTTGAAAAGGCCTGAAATTCTTTGTCAGTTCCATACTTTTGGAAAATAAAACATTTACCTACCTATCTATAATTTAATCAAAAAGAGCTTGCTCTGGTGTTACAGAAAGATCTGTAGTCTAAGGGCACAGAGGTGTTAAATAGATCCAGTTCTACCACTAATTTGCTGTGTGGCCTTTATCAAATCATTTCTCCTTTTTAAGATTCCGTTTCCTTTTACATAAAATGATTAAATTCTAGAATCTCTTCTAACTCTAAAATACTATCATTCAAGAGAAATGACCATTACTAAAGTACATGTGAAATATGAGTAACTAGTGGAGCTATCTAAGATATAGGAAAACTGCTGAGCAGTGTCCTGGTGTGTAATAAAATCTTCCTCATTCTATGACTGTGTAACTACCTCAAGGTCAGAGTTTATTGTTCCCCCTTCTATTTCTTCCTCACCTAAAATGCTTCTCCCCCACAGTTTGTACTCAACAGATTTTTCTGTCTTGGTAAAACTCTGTCCTTTTCAGGAAAGATTCAAGTGGCTTGCTTTCAAATTCAGGAATCAGGTGACAAACAGAGTGTGATTAAGTACCACTAGGTATGAACAAAATTTGGGAGGCTCAGAGATATACCTAGTGTTTCTCAAATTGGCTATATATTAGAATTTCCTGGGTTATTTCTAAAAGTTCCAATGCCCAGGCTGTGCCCCAAAAGAATTAAATGACTCTCTCAATATGTATGTAGTGTTTCTCAGGTGACTGCAATGTATAGCCACAGTTGAGGACTTTGGTTTAGGAGAAACAGCTTGCTATTGACAGTGCACATGTCTGAACTTGACATCTAATTTTAACACTTGCTGAATGTGTGCTCTTGACCAAATGTCTTCGATTAGTCTCATTACCCTTATTGGTGGAATTGGGAAAATAGTTACCCTCACAAGATACCTAAACCATTAAGTAATCTCTAATTAATATATTTTCACTGTGTTTTATTTTATTTTCTATTAAAGTCTAGCTTTTGCACAATTATGGACTAGCTCTGTGAAGATAAATTGATAAACCATGCTAATAAGCACTAACAGTCTTTACACAAAGCCCAGAAATGGAAACAGAGAGACAGAAGGACAATTAAATCCATGCCACTGGCCATTTATCAGTAAGAAAGTATGTCCTGATAGAATGAACATGGTGGGCAGAATTTTCAAAAGTAGATGTCTAGGTTATCTACTATTGCATAACAATGTACCCCAAAACATAGTGGCTCAAAGCAACAGCTCTTTAAGCCAAGAATTTGGACATAGATTAGGAAGATTCTATGTCTCTGGGTCTCTTACAAGGCTACAATCATCTCAAGGCTCAACCAAGAAGGACTGGCTTCTTAGCTCAATCACATTATAGTTGGCAAAATTCAGCTTCTCATAGTCTGCTGGACTGAGACCTCTGTTCCCTGCAAGGTTTTAGTTGGAGGCCTTGCAATGTGGTTGGTTCCTTGCTATGTAAATGTCTCCACAGATTGCCTTACAACTTAGCAGCATGTAAGCAAGTAAGTAAAATAGAGTATCAACCAAAGAGAGAGTGCTGGCAAGATAGACATTGCAACCTGTGATGTAATCATGGAAGTGACATCCCATCACTTCTGCCATATTTTATTCATTAGAAGTGAGATGTGAGATTTACTTCACACTCAGAGAAGATTACCCAAGCACATGAACACCAGGAGGAAGAGATCACTGAGAGTCATGTCAGAAGCTACTCACCACAGCAGGGTTCTAAAAGTTTTGGTTCTTTAAATCCAAATGCAATTCCTGATCTCTGAGAGGAGAGATTGGAATGGTCAGAAGTGTCAGTATTACCTCATGGTCATATATGTTTCCAAGAGCCAAACCTCGCCCTACCTGGCAGTTAGGCTTAGGGATTTCATTCAATGAGCCCCTGTTGTGTACAGAGCACAGTTCTAAAAGCTAGTGGCTGATTTTGAATAAATAAAACAGCAACTTCCTCTTAAACACTCACCAGCAAACGAAGAAAACAAACAAAATCTTTTGGAAACAAGATTGTAAATTTTGTTGTAGAGAAACCATGTGTGATGGTACTATATGTTAAAAAAAAAAAAAATCATGATTTTGGGGGAATGGAATAAAATTTGAACAACACCTTAAGAATATTTAGGACTTTGACAAATATGTATTTGAGAAGGGCAATAAGAAGAGAAACCAGCTTGAGCAAAGGCACAAAGAAGGAAAATTGAAGGAACATTTAAGACTTGTAAGGAAGAAGTATAGGATTCAAAATATTGAAGAGAGAAATAAAGCTGGATCTAGTTACCAAGAGACAAAGTAGAATTCAGTGGAGAAACTACTGACTCTTTGGAAACCAGAAAAGATATAAAACTACTCACATATAGGGCCATCCACTGGCAGCAGTATAAAACAGAGATATGAGTAGGAGCTATTAGCAGGGAGTGTGTGGAAGGAGAGAGACCAGTTAGAGAACCTTAGATGGTACAAATAGGAGGATTTAGGGAGAGCTTTGAGGAAAGGTCAAGCAAGGTAAGTCAAAAGTTACTCTGAATTTCCATGCCTTGTAGCTAGAAGATTTATAGCAATAACTCAGAGAGAGTATTTGGAAATATAAGGAGAAGTAAAGGTTTATTACTTGCTTCATTAATCCCTCTAACATCATTCTCCTATGAGTAACAAGCTTCTCATTTGCCTGGGTAAATGAGAATTGTATTCTTATGGATTTTGTATGCTATTATTTTTTTAGAGAGATAATGAAACAGGACATGAATTCAGAACTACCCAGGAGGATAATGAAAATGTTAGAAATCAAATTTAGATCTATTTGATCTTCTCCAGTACTTCTGGAACCTTAAGTCATTGAGATCCTTGACTGTCAGACCAAGCAGATTACATTGTGCCCCATGGACAATGGGTAGCTAAGGCAACTTTATTTTTTCTCGGTTCTGTGCTTCATTTTATGGGGGCTTTGAGTTGGATACAATTTAGAAGCTTCATAAGCATAACTGCTCCATTAATGGATTTAACATAGCATGTCTAATAAAAAATACACAAAGATTGTAGGAGAAAGGAATGTCTATTTTCATCCAAGGGCATTTGAAGAAGCCAGGATGGAATTTAGGTTTGGCTCTCAGGGAGGAGCATATGTGTTTACTGTACTGCAAAGTCACCATGCAGAGAGGAAAAGAATATTTGCTAATGATTCAAACACCAGCACCAAGCAATGTCTCCATGGAGAAGGCAGAAAAGGGGGTTGAAAGTGGAACAGCTGAGTAATTTTATTCTAGAAGTGGTGGAGCTGGTGATGAGCACAGGGTTTTCCCAATGTCCAGTAAAGCCAACTGAATTCCCTGGTCAGACCTGCACAAACCATGGGATATATTCAGGGAGCAATATCTTCTTCTAAATCACCCTGTACTCATAGGAGACTAAGATCTGTTTAGTGCATTCAGAAAGTTTTCCCAGCCAATCCTTCCTCTCTATATCTACTCTTGGTGACCTTGCTTAGACTCGATCTTCTTTATCATTCTGTCTTAGGTTGTCTGTTAGAAATCGTACCTTAGACACAAATTTGGAGGCAAGTAGTTTATGTCAGAAGTGATTTTAGGTAAGAGAGTAGAGATGGAAGAAAGAGAAGACAAGTAGACCAAGGAAGGTGTGTTCATGAGCAGGGCGCTGCAGTGGGCAATTGGAGCTCAACTGCCCTGGGGATCTCTGGGAAACAATACAGAATAAGCCACAGATTGTTTCACTAGAGGGACAAGAAACCTAAAATAACTGTCCTCCAACTTCTGCTCATCACTGGTTCAGGGCTACTCTTGGGGAAGTGACATCTGGCCAGCCCCTTACAGAGGACGAGTGCCCGGAGGACACTCTTCAGGACATAAGTCCCAGATGCCTGCAGTTGAAAGCTGTCAGCATGCACAGGAATGACTGGTGATGAGAAGATGCGGCAGAGCACCCACATCTTCAGTTCCTCTCAACTAACAAGGTTTAACCTGTTCATTATATCTTTATTGAGCAAGTACCATATTACAGTCACTGGGTATATAACAGTAAGAAAGGCAACTTTGCCTTTATGGTGCCTACACTGAAATGGGGAAGACAAATAATTAAGCCAGAAATTGTAATCAAGGTTTATATTATATAAGTTTTCAAACATACAAGAAAGTTGAGACAATTTTATAATGAACATTCAGTTACTCTTCATTCAGTAGAATGGCAATTACTAGCATTTTGTCATATTTGCTTTGTCTTGTTATTTTAGATTTTGCTAAATTACTGTAATGGTTAATACTGAGTGTCCACTCTAGAGAACTCTAATACAATTACTTTATAATAAATTACAGATTTTTTATAACATTGAGTCATATATACTTCAGTGTATATCTATAAAAAATGAAAAAAGATGATTTCCCTGTTCAGTAACACGGTAATATCACACCTAACAAAATCAACAGCAGTTCCCAGAATTGAATACCTAGACTTCAACATCAGTTGACATGTAATTCAATAAACTCAGAAAACATATGGACTGGTTCTCTGTTCAGTCCAATGCCTTAATTTGATGCATCATTATAGTGATGGGAAATTAATTTGTCTGAAATGTAGGACAGAATACCTGGTTTTAAGATCTATCACTAATTTGACAATTAATTTCGTCAGAGATCAAACTGGGTTCAGCAAAATATGGAACATACTGGCTCATACAACTGCCAACTCCAGTCATAATAAGGGTAACTATCGGTGTGTGTGTGTGTGTGTGTGTGTGTGTGCACACACATGCATGTGAGTATGAAATTGTGTATTAATCACAGCACCTTATGAGGTTAAGTTTCCAGTCCTCACCTTTATTCACTTTAATGAAGTGATTGAGACATCACAAGTTTAGTGGCTTGCTCAAGAAGGCCACAGAGCTTGTTTGTAGCAGAGTTGTGATTGCAACAAGGCAGACTAGCTCCAACATTTAGCTTAAGTTGGGCTCAGGGACTTCAATTATACCTACAGGACTCAATCTTCCTCTCATAACACACTCTGTCACTTGTTTTCTGGCTCCATTTTCAAGCAGAGCTTTCTCTCGATTGAAGCATAGCTTTAATTTACTCCACCTTTACTCTCAACCGCTCCAGTAGAAACCATATGCCTCATCACTCAATTCTTAAAGTTTTCTAATTGTGTTTCATTGGCTCCCATTTGTCTGGTTTGAGTCATGACCCATCCCTCAACCAGTCCCAAAGTCTGAGAAACTGTGAGGACACAAACCATGTTGACTGGGCAGGCTTAAACCACATGTCAACTCCAAGAAGACTGACTACAGTTAGCCCATTTTACTGGATGGAGAATGAGAGAATGGGGCTTTCTAGAGGAAACTGGAGTGCTGTTACCAGAGAAAAGGAAATGGAATGCTGAGTGGCAAAAACTTGCTTATGAGCATTCTTGGATCCCAGCAAAAGCTTGCCACACAAAGCCTCAGTTTTCTCACTTCTAAAACGAAGGCAATTGGACACCAGCATTTCTAGAGAAGCCTTTTAGCTCCAGTCATCTACATTCTATCCAATGCAGAAAACAGAAGACTAATAGATGAGAAGACATTTGTCAAGAGTAATAGAAATAGTGGCAGAGGATGGGTTAAAACCTGAGATTCATAGGTCCCAGCCTAGTCCATTTCTCTCCTCCATAGCCACTGAAACATGGAGAGCCTCATACAAACTCTGCAAATATACACACACATACACATATATATATACACACACACACATGTGTATATGTACACACGCATATAATTGCTGGCATTGGTCCTTAGCTTGGAGAATCTGTGGCTTTGCATAAGAGAAAAGAATTAAAATATAGTTATTGACCTCATCTGAAAGATAAATATTTGACTCACAATTCTTAATACAACTCCCAAAACATACAAGAGAAATTTTTAGATGATCCTTTAAGTTTCCTGAGATTTTTTTAGGAACGTAGAGTTGAAGTTGCCAAGTAGTATATGTCTGATGTCATCAAAGTAGCTAATGGCTATAGACAGCTCTACCTGGCACATCATCAAAGCTCTTTGATAAAGCAGGGAAGAGAAAGTCTACCCAAGCTTGGCACATCGGGATCTGTATGAACATATGTTATCTTCACCTCTCAGTCACTTTGAAGTAAGCCTACCTTGGTAATCAACTCGGGGACCACCCCTCATCTTGGTCCTGGGAGAACAGAAGTCAAATCAATACTTTAAAAAAAACTGAGAAATGAAATATATTTTGGTTACTTCCCAACTCTTGGCTTGGAGGAAGACTTCTGTAAAGGATAAGATGCGAATATTGAGGCAAAGGAATTTATCAAATCCATTTGCCACTTAAGTTGTTACTATTTACAAAGCAAGAAGTCATGGGAATCATAAGAAAAAGGCCCAAGGACAGCATGTCTTCTCTTTGCCTATCTGCTCTATTGCCCTCAGTGGACTAATTCCTCTTTTATGTCAAGTGAATCACAAAAACTGTGACTTTGATTGGTATTCGGTAATTGGCTATCACCCTTGCTATCCAACCTTCTTGTAAGTAATTAGTATAGGCTGCTACTGGGTGAGCCACCCACCTCATTTAATTTTAGCCAGCCCTGCATCAAATACAGTCTAGCGTTCTTTCGAAAGAAGGAGTGCCTTGGGTAGTGAAGTTCACATGGAAGGGGATGTGAGAAGGGACGCAATTTCTGACAGATTGGTCTGGTACACCTGCTCTTCTGCAACTACAAGACAAAATCTGATTTCTAGTACTTTCTTCTTATTGTCACTTTTAAAAAATAGAACCAGGTATAGACAGGATTTGTGATCTTGTGCAAGCAATACGTTTGTAAACATCTGGTCACACTGTGATGCACTTTTGGCTAGGTGCGGTGGCTCACGCCTGTAATCCCAACACTTTGGGAGGCTGAGGTGGGTGGATCACAAGGTCAGGAGATAGAGACCATCCTGGCTAACACAGTGAAACCCCATCTATATTACAAATACAAAAATTAGCTGGGCGTGGTGGCACATTCCAGCAGTCCCAGCTACTTGGGAGGCCGAGGCAGGAGAATCGCTTGAACCTGGGAGGCAGAGATTGCAGTGAGCCGAGATAACACCACTGCACCCCAGCCTGAGTGACAGAGCAAGACTCTGTCTCAAAAAAAAAAAAGAAAAAAGAAAAAAGAAATGTTCCTTTTATCCTTCCAAATCAATAATATCTTAGAATGAAAAGGAGAGTTCTCCCCTTCCATACACCTTTACATATAATGTTTCAAATCATGATGGTTATGAGTCCCATACCCGATTTGCAGCCAATCCCATGGCTATTTAACCCTTACTAAAACAAAAAATTATGTAGGAGGAAGTAAAATAAATACTGTTGAGCATCTACTTAGAAACTGTGCTGTCAGGTCATACATATCCTGTCTCCAAATAGCCTAACAGCAATACACAAGGTAAATCTTGTCAGCTGTGTTATATAGAAGAGAAAATTGAAACAAACAAAAGTTAACTTTTCCAAGATTGCACAGGAGGTAGGTAGTAGTCCTGGAATCCAAAGCCAGGTCTATGTGACTCATCATCCATATTCCATCTGTCTCTTATCTTCTCCTTTCACATCTCTTCCTAGTGTCTTGCACAAAGCGGGGTGATAGGAAAAAATTAGGAGCACATCCACACTCCTAGCCCCTCATGATAGTCTATTATCAAAAGGTTCTGTGATCAAATAAGTTGACTATCTCGGCATATGATATTTCTATTATAAAATTTATACTACACAATATTTTTAAAATGCACTGAATAATCCAATTTAGTTTTGTTGACCAGTATTTTTAAAGTTTACATGATTACAGAATGCTTTTTGCAATAATATTCATAACATCTCATGAACACAAAATTTCATAGAACATCCTTTAGGGAGCATGGCATAATATCTTCTCATTTTATGAATGATAACACTGGGTCAGAAATGAAATTGTCATTTGCAAATGGCACTACCACCTGAGAAAGAAGAAATGATTTGCATTTGACTCATAGCTAATGGCTGGTGGAGTGGGACTAGAGGTCAGAACTCCTGGATGCTAATGGTTATGTTATGGAAGACTTGGCATAAGACACATTGTGCTTGTTCTCTCTCTTCTCCTTCCCTGGGGTGTCATTCATGTCTCTCTCTTCTTGCAAAACCTTGCCACCTACCAAAGAAAGTGTGCTTTGACTGCTCCAGCTTACATTAGCATACTTCTTCTTCTTCTTTTTTTTTTGAGACAAAGTCTTGCTCCGTCACCCAGGCTGGAGTACAGTGGCACAATCTTGGCCCACTACAACCTCCACCTCCTGGGTTCAAGTGATTCTAGTGCCTCAACCTCCCCAGTAGCTGAGATTACAGGCATATGCCACCATCTCACCTGGCTAATTTTTGTATTTCTAGTAGAGACAGTGTTTCACCATGTTGGCCATATTGGTCTCAAACTACTGACCTCAGGTGATCTGTCCACCTTGGCCTTCCAAAGTGCTGGGATTACAGGCATGAGCCACCACACCTGACCAGTATATTTCTCTCTCTTTTCTACCTCTCAAAAAAAATTCTTGGATAGATTAACACAGAAGAAAATAGCTATTCACAGATAAACACAGAAGGAATAGCTATTTCTCCATTTTTCCTGAAGCCTGATATCTCTAATCAAATACGCCACTTCTTGTTAAACCCACACCCAGTTCAACACAAATTGTTTAATTCAGCACTCATAGTAGCCTCCATCAGTCCTATTTGCCACCTTAAATTTGGAGTGCAATGTTGTCTGTTATTTTCTCCCTTCTCCATTTTTAAATTTTATTGTAGATTTGAAAGATGAAGATCATGTTGTCTGTTCTTAAGTACCAAAGTACTTAGCACATGGTGGAAGAAGTTACATGAAATTATGAACTCAATTCATTACACTTCAGTACTTCAAGAGATCAGAAAATTATAGAATCAAGTGGCTCATGCCTATAATCCCAGCTCTTTGGGAGGCTGAGGAGGGTGGGTTGCTTGAGCTCAGGAGTTTGAGACCACTCTGGGCAACATGGCAAAACCCCACCTCTACCAAAAATACAAAAAATTAGCTGGACTTCATTGCATGTGTGTTTAGTCCCAGCTACTCAGGAGGCTGAGGTGGGAGGACTGCTTGAACCCAGTGGGAGGTTGCAGTGAGCCAAGATAGTGTCACTGCACTCCAGCTTGGGTGTCAGAGTAAGACTTCATCTCAAAAACAAAAATCTTTAAATCTAGAAAAACACCTGATAAGATAAGAGTCAAGAGCAAATGTGCAGGGAACAGGCGTGGTAACAAGTTTGGCACCCCCTGATCATCAAAGTCTTAAGAGGCTTGCAATATAATTGCTTCATGTCTGTCTTTCGTATCAGCATGTGAGTAACCCACAGTAAAATGCCTTCTTTCAAATTCCTCTGAGATCAACAGGAACTTCTGGGATTTAGCCTAGTACTGGAAGAAGTTTTCTTTAACTTGTGGCCACAAGACAAGCAAATCTCTTGGGTACATTTTTTCCCCTCCAGGTATGTTTCTTTTCCTTCTAAGCTTTCAAAATCCTATTAAAGATTGCCAAAGGATGTGCACACCCTCTTATGTAATAGTCCAGATCTGAGTTATAGGGTTGGAAGTGATTGTTGTAAAATATGTAAGTTAAGCAAATGGATATCTCAGGTTCTTCTGCTTATCAGTTATCAGACTCTGAATTCTCCTTCACTTTTTATTTTATTGCATTATTTATGTATCTATTTATTATTTTTAGGGATGCCCAAACTGGGGTACAGTGGCATGATCACAGCTCACTGTAATCTTGAACTCATGAGCTCAAAGGATCTTTCCGCTTTAGCCTTCCAAGTAGCTAGGACTACAGGCACATGTCACCATACCTGACTCTCCTTCACTTAAAAGAGTTGAGTCACACTAATCTCCCAGAAGTAAAGCCAAACATTCTAAGATGGAGAATAAGAGATAAAACAAAATTAGAAAAATCAGTGTAGGAAGCTGAACATCCGAATAATAGAAATTCCAGAAATAATGGCCTGAGAAAGTGAAGGGGAATGAAGGGGAAGAAAAAAACATGAAATAATAGAAATTTTCCCAGAATAAAATCACACAGGTCTCCAGATTAAAAACCTTAACTAAGTGCTCAGCACAAATATATTTAAAGTCCAACTTTAAGACACGTGATAGTGAACATTTTTAAAACACCTAGAAGAAATAGCTTAAAAAAATTTTACTTACTTCAACAATGAATTCTCAATGATCATTTTTCTTGATCTTTCAGTTGCCTTTTACAAAACTGGTTAACTTCTCTTCTTAAAACGTGTTAGTCACTGTAAGACATCCATACTTCCAATATATATATATTTTTATCCTGTCTATCTAGGTCTCTTCTTCCTCTTTCTCCCTTGCTGGATCCTGCTCATGTTCCTAAACCTTTCAACATCAGTAAGTGCCTGTGCTCACTTTTTAGAGATTTCATCCAGGATCATGGCTTTAAATGTACCAATACACTGATGACTCTCAAATCCTGTTTCTAGACCTGACCTCTTTCAGAAAGCCTAGACTCATTTATCCGGCTGCATTTCCATTCAGATAACGATAGGCTGAGAAAATTTACCATGTTCAAAAATGAAACCCTCGAATCCACGTCCCAGTCCTCCTCCTTTTTCTGTGTTCTCTATTTCATTCAGTAGCATCACCTTTCCTGCTATTGTTTGATTCCAAAAGAGCCAGTGTGACGCCTGTTACATTCCACATCTAATCCATCAGCACATTCTTTTTGTTCACCCTTCAAAGTATATTTTCGGTTGGACCAAATCTCATCACCTCCCCTGCTACCACTGTAGTTTCACTCCTCATCTGAGATAATATTTCTTAACTAATCTTTCTGCTTCTCCTCTTGGCCTGCCTTCCTCTTTGAGGATTACATGCCTTCCAGCAACTACAGTGATCTTTTAAGAGTATAATAATTCCAATTAATTACTTGTCTGAAACCCTCCAATAGTTTTTCATCACACTTGGAATGAGACGAACTCTGATGTCAAGAGGTACCACTGGATTTGCATGAAATATTGCATGACTCTTTCTTAAACCTTGAGCCACAAACCCAGTTAATAGGCAGTAGAAGGATAAGTCTCTTGGAACCTTTCCTTTCTGTTTGGGACATGCTTCTCTCTTCTTTTGGCGGTTACCAGTTAGCAGGCATTACTCTTCTAGAAAGTTGTGACTTAGTCACCCCAAGTTGATTAGATAATCCCTATTTTGTTTAAGCATAAAACTGGCCTTCCTTTAAATGCTGAAAGTCAGACAGATAATTGACCAAAATCGTCCCTTTAAGAGTTCTAGGAAGTCAGAGAAGGTAATTAGGCCATGCGTGGAAAACACTAGACCAAGGCACTCGACATAATCACACCCATATCCCCTTTTCAGATCAAGTATTTTGCAATGCCTCTTTACTATCAGAAATAAATTTTACATATACTATAACATATTCTCACACATACTTAAAAAAAACTTAATATTATGTTCTGAAAGTAATATAAAGGAAAAAAAACAAAATAATTTAAATATAACATGTATCTTTCCATAAATATGCCCTACGAAGTAATGAGATACTCACCCATAAATGTTAAATCACCAAGAATATAAACAGTACATAGGCAGATAGAGTTACATTAGAAACCCATATTTTCTTAAATAGTCAACAATAGCTCTGAATAAATTCTGAACAAAACAACAGTAATAATATATCTATCGCAATTACTATATATTAGGAACTATTCTAAACACTGCATATATTAGTACATTTAGTCTCAAAACACCCAAATGACATAGTTACTACTATTATTCCATTTTATTTATGAGAAAGTTGAGGCTCAGAGTATGGTACAGGAGCTAGAAATAAATTATTTAGGCAGACAGTAAGGGCAATGGAGTCTTCAGCAGAATTTTCCTTTTAACGAAAGCAGCCGCCAAATCAGTTTTTCCTAACAAAGAGCAGTCTGAAAAATCAAGCTGCAAACATAGGTAAGCAAGCTGGTACCTTACACAGGTGAATGCCATTAGCTGTGCCAATAGAAAAGGGTTACCCGTTCTACCATAAAACATATACACATGTATGTTTATTGCACCACTGTTCACAATAGCAAAGACTTGGAACCAATCCAAATGCGGATTAATGATTGACTGGATAAAGAAAATGTGGCACATATACACTACGGAATACTATGCAGCCATAAAAAAGGATGAGTTCATGTTCTTTGCAGGGACATGGATGAAGCTGGAAACCATCGTTCTCAGAAAACTAACACAAGAACAGAAAACCACACACTGCATGTTCTCACTCATAAGTGGGAGTTGAACAATGAGAACACATGGACATAGGGAGGAAAACATCACACACCGGGGCTTGTCAGGGGATGGTGGGCTAAGGGAGGGGATAGCATTAGGAGAAATACCTAATGTCAATGACGGGTTGATGGGTGCAGCAAACCACAATGGCACATGTATACCTATGTAACAAACCTGCATGTTCTGCACATGTACCCAGAACTTAAAAAAAACAAATTACATTAAATCCAATGAAATATTAGGGAAAAAAAAAGGAAAGAAAAGGGTTACCTCGGACCCAGGTATGTTCAGTATGGAGGCTCCATCTTCTCTTTTTTTGGTCACCACAGGTAAAGAGAAGAAACAGGCAACATGGTGCTGGCCACATAGAGAACTTATCTGCATAATAAAAGATTAGGGTAGGGGCGGCCAGCTTTTCACACCCTATGCAAATGGAACACCTGGTCCAACCAGTCTTTCATGCCCTATGTAAATCAGCCACCACCTCCTCAAGCTCACCTATAAAACTCACTGCATTCCACCTCTAAACCAGCAACCCATTTCTCTGGGACCCCTCTCTGCTGCAGAAAGCTCATCTCTTTCTTTCACCTATTAAACTTCCTTCCACTCTGAACCTCACTCGTTGCGTGTTGGCTTACAGTTTTCCATGGGCATGAGACAATGAATCTCAGGTATTTACCCCAGACAATGACACTGCTTCAAGAAGTTGTCATTTGCTGAAGTTCATACAGATATAATCATAAGATATAATTTTCTTAAATATAGCAACAACGATGCAAAGGCAATATAATGACCTAAGGGGCCATTGGCCTTGAGCCTCAATGTTGGTGACACAGAGACATATAAGAGAAAGGTTTGCGTCTCCTATGGAAAAAGTGCCCACTCCACTTCATCTAATGATATCAGGGAGAATTGCCAACCCAAGGTTGCTGTATCTTCCACTCTTTAAAAATAATCAGATTTTAAAATGTGAAATCAATTAATTGTTAAATGTTGGATCACATCTCTTGAAAACATTTGTTTTTGAAAGTCAAACAAACCATATGTACAAGATTTCACTCATGGGTCTCCAGTTTACTCCCAATAACTTTCTTTTCATTTCTGAAAGTCATTCTAACTCAAACCCTATGATGTTACCTTTTTGGGGAATGTTAAAGAGGAAATTCCTGGAAGTGTTTTTAAAAACACAGTTGTGAGAGGGATAACGGGTTAGTCCAGAAGGCTGAGATTTGGTGCTTTTCACTACAAATGTGACAGTCAGAAAGTCAGCTCTGAGATTATCTAAATGCTAAGCTGGTTATCTAACTATGTAAATAAACTAACACACCAAGGAAAGGGTACAAAATGTGCAGGAATGCTGGACAGTTTATTTATTTATTTATTTTCTAAGAGAAGGACAGGATGCAAGGCCTAAATTTCCTTTAAATATAGCACCACCCCTGACATTGTTTATACTTTCCCCTTTGCAATGCTTCCAGGCACTTTAAAGGGAAGCGATAAGAAGAAAGGAAAAGGGAAGTCACTTGCACCAGAGCATAAGGAACAGTCAGTGTCTGTTCTAGAGGGTGTGGACCAAGCACTTCAGCTGCCCTCATTTTTTTGTTTGTTTAATTTTTTTTTAATTAGGTAAAAAAAAATATTTTTAAGGAGAGTCAATAAACTTTACTTCACAACTGGAGTACGCTTCTTCAGAAGTGAGGGAATCCCATAAATGTCTTCTATCAAGGATCATTGTATCCATCCAGCAAAGAAGCAAGTAAAGCGCCTATCAGGGCTGCTGCTTATAGTCAGCCCAGCTATCAGCAAGGGAAGGAAGCTGGAGTGACAGGATATGGGCAGGTTAGACCACAGTTTATGGAATGCTAAGGAACAATACCCAGCTCCCCCTGGAAGGACAGACTTCTTTAGAAGGGAAGTCTCTCTCTTCCTCAAGTTCAGACTAGGGGTCTGTTCAAGAGGGGCCTAGTGGAGAGAAATTGATCTAATTTTAGAGCAGAGCTAATATAACCAGGCTTTTGCTTCCAGCTTGGGATGCAGCATAGAATAACGAGCACACACTTTGGAGTCAGACAGATCTGGGCTTAAACCTTCGATGCTCAAGTTGCCAATTGTGCATCTTGGGGAAAGTTTATCTACTTCTTAGCCCCATTTCTTTTAAATGCAAAATGGTATGAATAATATGTGCCATGTGTTTTTTGTAGGGACTAAATAGCATAACAAATACACAGTGAAAGGAATACTGCCTGGCAGTAAATGCTCAGTAGGTTTAGATTTGTTTTTCTTTTCTGAATGCAAAAAATGTGGGTCCATCTTAGATGCAGCTACCCGGGAAGTAAGTTTTATGAGAGATTCTAGGCAATGTACTTAATATCTCTAAACCCAGGTTTTCATCATTAAAGACTCAATACTTTGTCAAATTTTATATCAGAAAAGTTTAAAATTGGAAAGGTCATTAAATAGCATCAAATCCAAAGATTGTATCCTGCTCCAGTCCCTGAGTGACCCAATCTCCTCTCAGCAAATATGTGATGAGACAAGTACTAATATTAACCCTATTTTGCAGATTAGAAAACTGAAACTTTGAGGGCTTAAATAATTTGCCTTATGTCACCAAGGTAGGCTTAGAAATCAAGTCCGTTTAAGTCTACAGACTGAAAACACAACTGTCATCCAGACCCCCGAGAAGTAAGATCTCCGTTTACTCTAGCAGAAAGGGTCCAGAAATATTTTGCTATTCCTTCACCTGGAGGTATATTGGAGAAATCATTGAGCCATCTGTGAGGGCATCATGTGGCAACTTCCTCAGTGATCCCGTGGGCTTTCTTAGCCTAAAATCTCCCTCCCACACAAATCTCTCTCTTCCACTCTGAAGAATAATGTTTAGGTTTTTCTGGAGATCCAGCCTAAACATAAGCTCTCTCACAAAGCCTCTCTGGCATATGTTTTTCCTTTCCTGGTACAATTAGTTATCACAGAGGACAGAAGATGAATCCTGATGCTGACTTTGCTGGCCACGTGACACTGTATAAGGTGTTTGGGCTTTATGTGTCTCCATTTTCTCATCTGCAAAATACTGTAATCAATCTCACAATGCTGATGGGAGCATGAAACAAAATCATACCTTTCAACATTTTAACATAATCATTGGCACATATACAGTGTTTTCTATGTTTTCTGACTTTGCCACTTTCTAGCTATGTGACCTAAGCCAAGCAAGCAACTTACTCATTCTGTTTCAACTACATATCTGAATACGAGAAAAATTATAGTTATCTCACTAAATGATTACTGGGAAGATTAAAGACATAACACAAGAATAATTCCTAGCATAAAACCTGGTACCCAAAGGCAGGTATTTTTTCTTCTGTATTCCATAGAAAGACTCTGATGCACCTAAATTATTGACTCCACATTTGAAAAGTATGGACACTTTCTTTCACATTCAAGAGCTATCACTTCACTAGTATATTTACATCTCACATTTGTAATGCAAAATTCCATCTCTATCACTAGTTTTGTCTGCCTTTTGGGGTGTTATCTTGTAGAATGCCTAGAGTGGAAATCTCCTTGGTATTTTTAAGCCATTAACCAATTAAATCAATAAACCAAATAAATCAATAAATGTGCATCATTTCTTGAAAGTTATTATAAATCATTGAAGAGCCTTTCCTCTGGCAAATATCTCTTCCTAAAAAGATAAAGAATTTTGCTCTGGTTTCAATCTTGGTAATTTGAGTCTCATTTGCATTGAAACTCATTCCTGAGTGTATTAAATCCAAAGCAAATTCTTATTCTGATTTAGGATAAATAATTTGGAGGAGGGAGTTGAGGAGGGGTGAGATTAAATACTGATTTTGCAGCTATTACAGCCAGTTCATAGCAATGAAGTTTCTTGTGGATCAGCAAAATGAACTATTTGAGTTTTTAATAGACACATAAGTAATTACGATATGGGGGAAAAATAGATAACAGTTGATAAGGAATTTAATAAGTATTACCTAATGTATGGTACATGAAAAGCTTAAAACTAGATATTTTGGTATGTGATAATTTTAAATCATTGAACTTCTTTTGCAGTAAATATATTATACATTCCATTTTGAAACACCTATTAAGGAAAGAAAGGTAAAAAAAGCTTTATTTACTACAAAGATCAGGAACTAAGCAAGAAGTTCCCCTTTCACCCCTCATTTTCAACACTATACTGAAAGTCTTGACTAATGCAATGAGACGAGAAAAATAAAGACCATCCAAGATGGCCAAATAGACACAACTCCAGCACACAACTCCGGTGCTCAACACTCGGCAAGAGAGATGCAGAAATCCAGAGATCTCCTAACTCCAACCAAGGTACCAGGTGCATTTCAACGGGTCTGGTCCAACAGTGAGCAAAGTCTAAGCAGGGCAGACTGAGGTGAGGAGGGGTGCTGCTTCACCCAGAAAGTGCATCTGACCAGCAAGTCAGAGGCTCCTCCTCTGGCACTCTGGTCCAGATACAGCCTTCCCGAAAAGCCTCAGCAATACACAGAACAGGGGATCTTTGCCAGTCAGCACCAGGAATTACAAGCGTGGAGTTAAATAATAATCCAGGACGGTGTCCCAGATTGGCGCGCAGACCTAAACAGACGCATAAGACCAAAAGGCGGCCAGAAGAGCCTGCAGACTGAGCTATCACTCCCTCCCCCGGCCTGGAGAGAGAGGGGAGCTGTAAGCAGGAGCAGCTGGGCGGGACCCTACCCTATGACCAAAGAGAGAGGAAGCTGAAAGGGGGAGATGGCCGGGTGCAGCTGCATGGGTCCCTACCCTCCTCCACAAACCCCAGAGGGCTGAAGCTCTGACTCTAGCAGGATGTGCAGCCAGTGCCACAGTCTGAGCTGAATCCTGAATGATCCAGCCCAGTGGAGGAAGGGCACTACCCACCATTAGAGGGGTGGGACTCGGCTACATGTTTTAACAAAAAATATAGGAAGCCTATGTAGCAATGGGACAGCATTCATGACCACCCAGCAGTGCCACCAGGTCAGCAGAAGAGGTGGGCCTAAACCCCCAGTGTAAACAAAAAAGACATAGGAAGCTTCCCTAGTAACTTGAAGGTGTCCCTAGAAACCCAGTAGTGTCTCAATAGGCAGACAAGCAACCTCATCAAGCAGCTCCCTGAGACCATAGCCAGGTAAATCCACAAAGATGGGAAAAAAACAGCACAAAAAAGATGAAATCATCAAAGACCAGAACACCTCTTCTCCTTCAAGGGATCACAACTCCTCAACAACATGGGAACACAACATGACCATGAAGGAGTGCGATGAATTGACAGAAACAGGATTCAGAAGGTGGATAATAAACTTTCTGAGCTAAAGGAACACAATCTAACTCAATGCAAAGAAACCAAAAACCTTGAAAAAAGGTTAGATGAAATGCTAACTAGAATAACCAGCTTAGAGAAGGACGTAAATGACTTGATGGAATTGAAAAACACAGCACGAGAACTATGTGAAGCAAACAGAGGTTTTAACAGCCAAATCGATGAAGCAGAAGAAAGGATATCAGAGATTGAAGATCAACTCAATGAAATAAAAAGAGAACACAAGAGAATAGAAAAAAGAGTGAAAAGAAATGAACAAAGCCTTCAAGAAATATAGGATTATGTGAAAAGACCTAATCTACACTTGATCGGTGTACCTGAATATGATGGGGAGAATGAATCCAAGCTGGAAAACATGCTCCAGGATATTATCCAGGAGAACTTCCCAAGCCTAGCAAGGCAGTCCAACATTCAAATTCAAGAAATACAGAGAACTCCACAAAGATATTCCTCAAGAAGAGCAACCCCAAGGCACATAATTGTCAGATTCACCAGGGTTCAAATCAAGGAAAAAGTGCTAAGGGCAGCCAGAGAGAAAGGTCAGGTCACGCACAGAGGGAAGCCAATCAGACACAACAGATCTCTCAGCAGAAACCCTACAAGCCAGAAGAGAGTGGGGGCCAATATTCAACAACCTTAAAGAAAAGAACTTTCAGCCCAGAATCTCATATCCAGCCAAACTAAGCTTCATAAGTGAAGGAGAAATAAAGTCCGTTATGGACAAGCAATTACTGAGAGATTTCGTCACCACCAGACTTGCTCTACAAGACCTCCTGAAAGAAACACTAAGCATGGAAAGGAACAAGTACCAGTCACTGCAAAAGCAAACCAGTTGGCAAAGACCAAATATGCAGTGAAGAAAATGAGTCAACTAACAGGAAAGAAAACCAGCCAGTAACAAAATGGCAGGATCAAATTCACACATAACAATATTAACACTGAATGAAAATGGCCTAAATGCCCCAATCAAAAGACACAGACTGACAAACTGGATAAAAATCAAGACCCATTGGTGTGCTGTATTCAGGAAACCCATCTCACATACAAAGACACACACAGACTCAAAATAAAGGGATGGAAGCAGATATACCAAGCAAATGCAGAACAAAAAAAAGCAGGGGTTGCAATCCTAATCTCTGATAAAATGGACTTCAAACCAACAAAGATCAAAAGAGACAAAGAAGGACACTACATAATGGTAAAAGGATCAATCCAACGAGAAGAGTTAACTATCCTAAATACATACCCACCCAACATAGGAGCACCCGATACAAAAAGCAGGTTCTTAACAACCTAAATGAGAATTAGACTCCCACACAATAATAGTGGGAGACTTCAACACTCCACTGTCAATTTTAGATCAACGAGACAGAAAATTAACAAGCACATCCAGAACTTGAATGTAGAGCTGGATCAAGTAGACCTAATAGACATACACAGAATGCTCCACCCCAAATTCACAGAATATACATTTTTCTCAGCACATTGCGCTTAGTCTAAAATTGACCACATCACTGGAAGCAAAATCACTCCTCAGCAAATGCAAAATAATGGAAATCATAACAAAACAGTCTATCAGACCACAGCGCGATCAGACTAGAATTCAGGATTAAGAAACACACTCAAACCCACACAACCACTTGGAAACTGAAAAACTTGCTTCTGAGTGTCGACTGGATAAACAATGAAATGAAGGCAGAAATAAGGATGTTCTTCAAAACCAATCAGAAGGAAAACACAACTTACCAGAATTTCTGGGACACCTTTAAAGCAGTGTCGAGAGGGAAATTTATAGCAATAAATGCCCACATGAAAAACAAGGAAAGATCTAAAATTGATACCCTATCATCAAAATTTAAAGAGCTGGTGGAGGAAGATCAAAAAAACTCAAAAGCTAGCAGAAGACAAGAAATAACTAAGATCAGAGCAGAACTGAAGAAGATAGACACACAAAAAACCCTTCAAAAAATCAATAAATCCAGGAGCTGGTTTTTTGAAAAGATCAACAAAATAGACAGACCACTAGCCAGATTAATAAAAAAGAAAAGGGAGAAGAATCAAATAGATGCAATAAAAAACGATAAAGGGGATATCACTACTGATCCCACAGAAATACAAACTACCATCAGAGATTACTACAAACAGCTCTATGCACATAAACCAATAAACCAGGAAGAAATGGATAAATTCCTAGACACTTGTACTCTACCAAGACTAAACCAGGAGGAAGTTGAAACACTCAATAGACCAATAACAAGGCTGAAGTTGAAGTAGCAATCAATAGCCTACCAACCAAAAAAAGTTCAGATCCAGACGGGTTCACAGCTGAATTCTACCGGATGTACAAAGAGGAATTGGTTCCATTCCTTCTGAAACTGTATCAAACAATACAAAAGAAAGGAATCCTGCCTAACTCATTTTATGAGACCACCATTATCCAGATACCAAAACCAGGCAGAGACTCAACTAAAAAAGAAAACTTCAGGCCAATGTCCATAATGAACATCGATGCAAAAAATCTTCAATAAAATACTGGCAAACAGATTGCAACAGCACATCAAGAAGCTTATCCATCACGATCAGGTAGGCTTCATCCCAGGGATGCAAGGCTGGTTCAACATATGCAAATCCATAAATGTAATCCATCACATAAATGGAACCAAAGACAAAAACCACATGGTTATCTCAACAGATGCAGAGAAGGCTTTCAACAAAATTCAACAGGCCTTCATGCTAAAAACTCTCAATAAACTAGGTATCGACAGAACATATAATAAAATAATAAAAGCTATATATGACAAACCTACAGTCAATATCATACTGAACAGACAAAAGCTGGAATAATTCCCTTTGAAATCAGGCACTGGATAAGGATGCCCTCTCTCACCACTCCTATTCAATATATTATTGAAAGTTCTAGCTAGAGCAGTCAGGCAAGAAAAAGAAATAAAGAGTATGCAATTAGGAAAGAAGGAAGTCAGACTGTCTCTATTTGCAGATGACATGATTGTATATCTAGAAGACCCCATTGTCTCAGCCCAAAATCTTTTCAAACTGATAAGCAACTTCAGCAAAGTCTCAGGATACAAAATCAATGTGCAGAAACACAAGCATTCCTATATACCAATAACGGACAAATAGAGAGCTAAATCAAGAGTGAACTCCCATTCACAATTGCTACAAAGAGAATAAAATACCTAGGAATACAACTAACAAAGGATGTAAAGGACCTCTTCAAGGAGAACTACAAACCACTGCTCAATGAAATAAGAGAGAACACAAACAGATGGAAAAACATTCCATGCTCCTGGTTAGGAAGAATTAAGATCTTGAAAATGGCCATACTGCCCAAAGTAATTTATAAATTTGATGCTATCCCCCATCAAGCTACCAATAACCTTCTTCACAGAACTGGAAAAAACCACCTTAAACTTCATATGGAATCACAAGTGAGCCCACATAGCCAAGACAATCCTAATCAAAAGAACAAAGCTGGAGGCATCACACTGCCGGACTTCAAACTATACTACAAGGCTACAGTAATCAAAACAGCATGGTACTAGTACCAAAACAGAGACATAGACCAATGGAACAGAACAGAGGCCCCAGAAGAAACACCACACATCTACAACCATCTGATTGTTGACAAATCTGACAAAAAAAAAAGCAATGGGGAAAGGACTCCATGTTTAATAAACGGTGTTGGGAAAACTGGCTAGCCATGTGCAGAAAACAGAAACTGGACCCCTACCTGTCACCTTACACTAAAATTAACTCCAGATGGATTAAACATTTAAACATAAAACCTAACGCCATAAAAACACTAGAAGAAAACGTAGGCAAAACCATCCAGGACACAGGCATAGGCAAGGACTTCATGACTAAAACACCAAAAGCTATGGCAACAAAAGCCAAGACAGACAAATGGAATCTAATTAAAATTCAGAGCTTCTGTACAGCAAAAGAAACCATCAAGAGTGAACCGGCAACCAAGAGAATGGGAAAAAGTTTTGCAATCTACCCAACTGACAAAGGGCTAATATCCAGAATCTACAAAGAACTAAAACAGATTTACAAGAAAAAAACAAGCCCATTTAAAAGTGGGTGAAGGATATGAACAGACACTTTTCAAAAGAAGACATACATGAAGCCAACAAACATATGAAAAAATGCTCATCATCACTGGTCATTACAGAAATGCAAATCAAAACCACATTGAGATATCATCTCATGCCAGTTAAAATGGTGATCATTAAAAAATCTGGAGACAATGGATGCTGGAGAGGATGTGGAGAAACAGGAACACTCTTACACAGTTGGTGGGAGTGTAAATTAGTTCAACCATTGTGGAAGACAGTGTGGCAATTTCTCAAGGATCTAGAAATAGAAATTCCATTTGACCCAGCAATCCCATTACTGGGTATATATCCAAAGGATTATAAATCGTTCTATCATAAAGACACATGCACACGTATGTTCATTGCAGCCCTGTGTATAATAGCAAAGACCTGGAACCTATCCAAATGCCCATCAATGATAGACTGGACAAAGAAAATGTGGTACATATATACCATGGACTACTATACAGTCATAAAAACAATGAGTTCGTGTCCTTTGTAGGGACTTGGACGAATCTGGAAACCATCGTTCTCAGCAAACTGACATAAGAACAGAAAGCCAAACACTGCATGTCCTCACTCATAGGTGGGTGTTGAACAATGAGAACATGTGGACTCAGGGAGAGGAGCATCACACACTAGAGGCGGTTGGGGGGGATAGGGGAGAGACAGTGGGAAGTGGGGGTGGGATAACATGGGGAGAAATGCCAGATATAGTATGCACCTAAAGTAAAATAAAAAATAAATAAATAAAAAGACGACGAAAAAATAAAAAATGTACACAGAAAGAAATCAACTTTCTTTGTTTACAGATGACATAATTGCCTACACAGAAAATTCAAAAGAACTATCAGACTCTCCTGGAATTAATAAGAAGTTATAGCAAAGTTGTAGCGTACATTGTTAATATAAAAGAATCAATCTTCTGTATACTCACAATGAATAAGAACAATTTGAAATTTAAGATAATACCATTTACATTAACACTCAAAAAAATAGAATAACAAAATATGTACTAGGTCTACATGAAGAAAACTATAAAATATTTATACAATAAACCAAACAACTGGAAAAATGGAAATATTTCAAATAATAAATAGGAAGAATCAATATTGTCAAGATGTCAGTTCTTCCCAACTTGATCAACAGGTTCAACACAATGCCAGTTAAAATCTTTGCCACTTATTTTATGGATGGCAACAAACTGAGAGGACTGACACTACTCAGCTTTTTTTTTTTTTTTTTTTTTGAAACAGAGTATTACTCTTTTTGCTCAGGCTGGAGTGCAGTGGCACAATTTTAGCTCACTGCAACCTCCGTCTCCCAGGTTCAAGTGATTCTCCTGCCTCAGCCTCCCAAGTAGAGAACTATAGTAATGAAGACAGTGTGGTATGGGCAAAAGGATAAATAATAGATCAAGGGAAAAAAATAAAGAGCAAAAAAATAAATCAACATACGTATAGTCAATAGATTTTTGAAAAAGAGCAAAGGCAATAGAATGAGAAACGATGGTTTTTTCAACAAATAGTGACTAAAACACTGGACATCCACATGCAACAACAACAATGAAAATAATCTAGGCAAATGCTGGCCAAAAATTTACTCAAAATGTTTAATAGATCTAAATGTAAAATGCAAAACTATAAAACTGCAGGAGACAACATAGGAAATCTACATGATCTTCAGTATATCAATGACTTTTAAAATATAATACCAAAGATACCATCCATTAAAAAATTGATAAAACAGAGTTCATTAAAATTTTACAAAGAGTTATACTCCACAAAAGACAATGTCGAGAGAATGAAAAGACAAGCCATAGACTTGGAGTAAATATTTGCAAAAGACATACCTGAAGAAAAACTATTATCTAAAATAAACCCCTCAAAACCTTAAAACTCATAATAAGAAAATAAACAACCTATTAAAGATGTGCATAAGACTTAAACGGAGACTTGAAAAAACATGTCACCATAGAAGATAAACAGATGGCAAATAAGCATGTAAAAATATTCAACATCTTATGTCATTAAGGGATTGCAAATAAAAACAACAAAGAAATATCACTACACACCTAGCTCAATGGCCAAAACCAAAACACTTGCACCAAATGCTGAGAATGTGGAGCAATAGAAACTTTCATTCATTACTTGTGGGAATGAGAAATGGTAAATTACTTCAAAAGACAGTTTGGCAGTTTCTTACAAAACTAAATATACTCTTACCATACAATCCAGCAATCACACTCCTTGGTACTTAGCCAAATGAGTTGAAAACTTATGTTTGCACAAAACCCTGCACACAATGTTTACAGCAGCTTTATTCAAAATTGCCAAAACTTGGAAGCAGCTAAGATGTCTTTCAGTAGAGAGCTGGATAAATAATCTGTGGTACATGCAGATAATGAATTATTTTAGAGATAAAAATAAATGAGCTATCAAGTCATAGAAAGACATAGAGAAAACTTCCATGCATACCACTAAGTGAAAAAAGAAATTTGAAAAGGCTATATACTGTAAAATATCAACTATACAAAATTCTGGAAAAGACAAAACTATAGAAACAATGAGAAGATCAGTGAATTCCAGGGGTTAGGAAGAAGGAAGATATGAATAGGAAAAGAACAAAGGACTGTCAAGGCAGTGAAATACTTCCATATGATACTATACTGGTGGACACATGCCATTATATATTTATCAATACTCACTGTCATGTGAGAACTCTGTATATTTCACTCAGTTTTGCCGTGAATCTAAACCTGCTGTGAAAAGTAAAGTCTAATTTAAAAGTTAACATAGATGTTCAATCAAAACATTTGTAGAAAAATTTTACATACGTGACAACTAAATAACAAACTTCTAAATAAATATGGACCAGTGGGAAAAAAATCAAAAGAAAATATAAAAAAGACTTTTGAGTTTAAAGAAAAAATGGTTAGCACCCTATCAAATCTGTGAGATGAAGCTAAAGCAGCAATTATATGGGTATTCATAGCACAAGAGTCCTAGATTAGAAAAGAAAAAAAAGTTTCAGATCACAATTTCAGCTTCCATAAAAGAAACTAGAAAAGAGCAAAAAACAAACAAAAACAAACAAACAAAAAACACACACACAACAAAAAACAATACAAACAGAAGAAATGAAACAACCATACCTTAAGTCAATAAATAGAAAAGAGAATAGAGAAAATCAATAAAACTAAAACCTGCTTCTTTGAGAAGGTCTAAAATTAATTTACCACTAGGTAGACTAATCAGAAAAGAAAGGATGAGGGCAAATTACGCATATCAGAAATGCGAGAGGTGACATCACTATAGATTCTTGATATATTAAAAGGAAAATAAGAAAATATTACATACAACTTCATACACTGATAAATTTGATAAAACTAGAGAAAATGCACAAATTCCTGGAAACATTCAAAATACTAAAGCTCACTTGAAAAGAAATTAACTGAATAGCCCTGTATCTATTTTTTTAAAAAATTTTTTGTTAAAAATCTTCCCACAAAGTAAATGCTACTCTCAGATTGTTTCACTGGAGAATTCTATCAAAATTTAAAAAATACACAAACTCTTTAAAACAACTGAAGAGGAAGGAATACTTCTCGACTTATTCTGAGGCCAGCATCACTCTGATATCCAAAGAACACAAAAGTATTACAAGAATAAAAAACTACAGGTCATCAGTGCTATCTGCTTGGTTGGTTAAAAACCAACACAACAATACAAACTATAGGCCAATATCACTTAGGAGGATGATTGGGGGGGAAAAAAATCTTATTTCCAATAAAAACTCTCTGTAACTTGAAAGAGAAGGAAATTTCCTCAATTCGATGAGCATCTACCACAACTCATAGATAACATCATATTTAAATGATGACAGGATGCTTTTCCACTAAAATCAGAAACAAAACAGTGTTGCCCTCCTTTCACTGCTTCTATTCAACATCGTACTAAAGATTTCAGTAGGTAATATAAGACAGGAAAAGGAACCAAAAAAAAAAAAAAATAGGCCGGAAAGGAAAAGTGATTGTTTTTAATCCCAGAAGATGTAATTATTTATATGGAAAATTATGTAGAATATACTCCCCTCCCCCCACCAAAATAAAAGGCAGTAGAATTAAGAGGTTAAGTTAGCAAGGTTGCAGCATACAAGATCAATATTGAAAAATCAATTGTATTTACATATACTAGAAAATCTGAAATTGACACTATAATGAATACCATTTGAAATAGCATTAAAACTATGAAATAGCTACATATCTTACAAAAGATTTCCAAGACCTTCACATAAAGAAAGCATATTACTGGTTACAGGTTTGGGGGATAAAAAGAGAGAGGTCGGAAGGAGGAAATCCAAAGATACAGGAGAAAACTTTTGAGAGTGATGGATATGTTCATTATCTTGATTTTTGTGATAATTTTACAGGTGCATACGTAAGTTAAAACTTGTCAAATTGTAAAATTTAATTAAGTATAGTTAAATCTATATATGAGATAACACTATTAAGAAGGAAAGTCAAGATTTTAAACAGGCCATGCCTATTGGACTCATTTTTTTTTTTTTTTTTTTTTGCCTCATTTAGATTAGACCTTGAAGTCAAGTCTGAGTGGAGATTTAGCATGCCAGAGAGAGAATGAAGTATTGGAAAAATAGCTAGCATGGGAATCGAAAGAACCAGGGTAGGCTGACTCAGACATATGCAGAAGTGTGGAAAGAAGGCTGTGAACCCTAAGAGATTCGCTTGTCATTGAGCTTCACAAAGCTTCCCTCCTAGAGAGGCCCTCCCTAAATACCCAACCCAAAATGACACCACCACTCATAATCTATATGCAAGGGCACTATGAAAGACCCTATGTTTTCACAGGACTTATCCAAATATGAAACTGTCCTGCTTATTTCTAGGTTTATGAATTTATCTTCCCAAGCTGCTGACATGTCCAGCCTACTTGTCTCATGCACCATTTCCCAATGTGTAGGGTGGTGCCAGCCACCTGGCTGCACCTGCTGAATAAATGCATGTTGACTGGATGAGTAAACAAGTTTATCCTTTTATATTTTAGGTTTTAAAAGTTTGGTTTGGGACTTGATAATCTCCCCAAATTTGCCAAAAACATTTTCCCTTAATTAATAGTCTCCTGTCTGTTAAGAAGGAAATTAAATCCAAATGTTTCTGAATCATCCGCCCTGGACTCACCAGAGTTTGATGTTGTAAGAGCTGAGTTACGTAGATTTTCTGTTAGCAAAATAGCGTCCAGAGATGGATATAAGCAACCTCAGAGATAAAGAAAGATTTTAAAGAAAAGTGTGAACATTTCCAAATTGTATTTCTAGTTGATATTCTGACAGGAGTTGGTGAGGGGTGTGGTGGTACCCAGTATCTCCTATCAAGACAGAGCAACCTCTTGGGAAGCACCCTGCTAAAACATCTCACATTCTCTGATGGGTAGTGAGATCCTCTGCCTTAGTCTTTTATTCTCAGACAATGCCAGAGCAGGTTCCCCTCTCTCATCCTCATTGTTAACTTTAGTGAATATGTTTCTTCTGACGCAGAAGCCTGGTGGGGATGTGAAGACATGTTGTCATCCAGTAACAGATCTTTCAAGGCAACAGCTGGAAGCAGAGCTAGTCTGTTTGGGAATTGCCAACCCAGCTTTTTGCTTGTTTTGCTTATTTTTGTTTTTATCATGGTGTGTCTCAGTACAGATTTGTGAATGAATATGAGCTTCCAAACAACACAAATTTGTTTTTCAATTCCACTTCTACTATTTAGCAGTAGTGGTTTATTGGGGCATTAAATACTCTGAGTCTCTATTTGTAAAAATTGAGTTAAAATGGTATAGTGAGTTGTTATGATGATGAAATGCCCAGTATATATAAAAAATATAAGAAAACATAGAAAATAAAAGAAAAATAATGGGGGAGAAGAGGAAGGGAATAAGGAATAGAGGGAGTGAGGGAAGGAAAGAGAAAGGAAAGGTAAGAGTCAGGGGAAAGAGGAAGGGAAGATGGAAGGGAGGAAGGAAGGAAGCGGGGGGAAGAAGGAAGAGAGAAAAAAAAGGGAGGAAGGAAGGAAGCAAGAGAGAAAGGAGTCAACCAGTCACAAATTTTCTAAGAATTTATCAACTTCTTTTGCAAGCTGATATGGGGCAGTACCTTTACACCCCTGAAGAAAGGCTACAAAGGCCACAGTTGTTGAAAAAAATAAACATCGATTAGTCAATCTACGACTATAGTGGATTCAAAATATAGTTTAAACTCAAATTAAGTCCACAAATACTAATTTCACTTTTTTAAAAAAGGGTGCTATACTTAAAGCTGGACTATGTGACAGGTTCAGAAAACTTTATTATACTCTTTGAATCTTGTATTTGGGGGATCCTAGGATTTATATTAAAAAAAAAAAGCTAAAGACAAATGAATAGTGTTTTCTGAGGAAAAGAATTAGCGCTAGACTCAGGAGCAAGAGCACTTTGTAGGCTCCAACTAGTATCTGCCAGACCTATTTAAAAAAAAATACCAAATATTGGACTGGTAAGGTGAATTTCACTCTTAGAGATATGCTGAGTTTTCAAGCAGTTTCCCCAGGATTAAAATGCAATATAGTCTCAAAAAGTGTTAAAAGGTAAATTGAGGCATAATAACATTTTTAAATTGTATTTATTTGAGCAAACAAAATTAATGAATTGGGCAGCTCCAAGTCAGAAGTTGCTTGTGGGGTCCATCATGGGAATCCTAGGGAAAGGCTTTTATGGGATGAATATGGAAGTAAAGCAAAGAAAATATTTGATAGATTACCATTATACAGTTACCTTATTTGGTCTGTACTAACAGATTCCTAGTTATGTAAGTGAGTTGGTATCTTCTGACTGGTTAGCCTTCAGTTTGTTTCATTTTGCTTTAATATGGTAATTGATAAGAAAATGCCCAACTGGGGCCTGGTGTGGTGGCTCATGCCTGTAATCCCAGCACTTTGGGAGGCTGAGGCGGGTGGATCACCTGAGGTCAGGAGTTTGAGACCAGCCTGGCCAACATGGCGAAACCCCATCTCCACTAAAAATAACAGTTAGCCGGGCATGGTGGTGCATGCCTGTAGTCGCAGCTACTCGGGAGGCTGAGGCAAGAGAATCGCCTGAACCCAAGAGGTGGAGGTTACAGTGAGCTGAGACTGCACCACTGCATTCCAGCCTGGGCTACAAGAGAGAGAGAGAGAGAGAGAGAGAGAGAAAGAGAAGAGAGAGAGAAAAAGAAAATGCCCAACTTAAGTTTCACTTATGTTTGCAAACCAGAGGTAAAATCACTTGTGAGGTCTAATTGGCTTTGCCTGCTCTGAAGGATTCTTCAAGCCTGGTCTCCATTTTAATTTACCTTAATAGAAAGGATTATATTTTGATCATCATTTATTAATATCTCAGTGTTTGATTTACTTATTTCACAATCAATCCTTTAGCAATAATCTCAGGGAATGAAGCATAGGGCAGGTAAGTTTTGAGATGAGGTCGAGAGTCAAAATTATTATAGATCCTGGGTTATTAGAAGGAAGTCTTGGCCTGAGTAAAGCGTGGCTCCGGTGGGTCTGAAGCCACCAAGCAGCAGTGAGAAAACCTAGGTCTAAGGCATAAGGACATGTGGCGGGGTGAGGTGGTGGCTTGTGAACAGGTTCTATATGATAATACTTGCATTTTTAAGTTTTGCTTTTGTTTTACCTTTTTTAGTTAAAAATGAGTTCATGTCCTTTGCAGGGGACACAGATGAAGCTGGAAACCATCATTCTCAGCAAATTGACACAAGAACAGAAAACCAAACACTGCATGTTCTCACTCATAAGTCGGTGTTGAATAGTGAGAACACATGGACACAGGGAGGGGAACATCACACACCAGGGCCTGACAGTGAGTACAGAGGCTAGGGGGAGGGATAGCATTAGGAGAAATACCTAATGTAGATGACAGGGTGATGGATATAGCAAACCACCATGGCACGTGTGTACCTATGTAACTAACCTGCACATTC
The DNA here is from genome assembly GCA_036589455.1 of Ateles fusciceps. Lineage (NCBI taxonomy): Eukaryota > Metazoa > Chordata > Mammalia > Primates > Atelidae > Ateles > Ateles fusciceps. The sequence continues at coordinate 8,004,623 of JAZHEH010000113.1, forward strand.
TGCACGTGTATCCCAAAACTTAAAGTATAATATAAAAAATTTAAAAAGAAAAAAAATAAAGTGATATTTATAAAGCAAAAAAAAAAAAAGAAAGAAATTTATATCTTTAATGTTTGTGTAATGTTGGGCAAATCACTTATCTATTCTGATTCAGTTAACTCATCTATAAAAAGGGAGTGTGACATTAGCAAATCTTTGTGAGTTTAAAATATGGTAATATAAGCACCTGGGACAAGGTGAGACAGCTCAATGACCAAACAAATCTGATTGTTTTCTTAGCTTCCTTTCTCCTTCATATCTTTCCTCTTCAAGGAGCAAAGAAAAAGACATGGAGGTGTTTCATAATGAAGATAGGGGGCTGGTAAATGCCAGCTGTGTGTGTATGTGTGCATGCACGTGCACGTCTTTTAGTGAGTCGAAATATGAACATCTGATTTCAGCTCCGCAGGCAGAGGAATGCTTTTGTTACAAGCACATGGTTTTATTTACTTTCTCAGGAGGTACTTGCTAGAAAACTCTTGACCCCCTCCCTTTAGAGCACATTTCAGATGGTGCAGCTTTAATGAGGCTGTGTCTAAGTCTCCCAGCAGAAACTGGCCTTCCACTCCACTGTATTTCTCAGCTTCTTTACCTACTGTTCTAAGCACAGGTCTTATGTTGCCTTGTGACATAATAATCTTATTGGGCTTGCATTTGTGAGTTTTACTTTTTGCTTGTAAGAAGTTCAGGCCTCCCTTGCATTACCTGAGATCATACAACGTTATTATAAGAAAAGATATGTCCTGAAGAAAAGCAGGGAGCTCAAACAGGTCGCACAGGAACCTGGAGCATCTCCAGACTCTGGCCTCCAGGAAGGGTAGAGATGTTCACACTTCTAGGCTTCGGAGGGACAGAAACACTTTCAAGAACCAAAAGGTTACTTGAGATCCCAACAAGCTTATGGTACAGATCCCAAGGGCATTCTTCACATAGACACAGTGTGCACACCTGGTCAAACAGCTTTGCCAATGCCTGTGCCTCTCTGGTGGGGCCTCTGAGCCTAGACTCTCTTCACCCTAGCTCAACCACTCCTCTGTCTTTTTCTTCAGTACTGTTTGCTTATTTCAAAGGGATAAAATCTGTTGGTCACAGTGGTCACCATTGTATCCACTGGCCACCCTTCTATGCCACCTGCAATCTGCTGGCCAATTGACTGTCCTTGAGTTACATATCCACCCCAAGCAAACATATACACTCCAATCACCCATGCCCGAGATGTTGGGTTCACACTTGGCACTAGCAAGATTTCTTATGGGAGTGGACTCTGTTTGGAAATTCCAACAAAGGCAGCTGGGGCATGGCAAACATCTGAAGCAAAGACTCCCCAGTGGACTCTCTTCTCTCCATTACTGCTCTCTAAATTTATTTACAGGATAAGCAAACTGTTTCTTGTTCATCTCTGAATCCCCTGCAGCAACTAATAGGTACTGAACACTTTTAAAATCCGATTGAGGCCAGGCATGGTGGCTCACACCTGTAATCCCAGCACTTTGGGGGGCCGAGGTGGGCAAATCACGAGGTCAGGAGATAAAGACTATCCTGGCCAACGTGGTGAAACCCTGTCTCTACTAAAAATACAAAAATTAGCCAGGTGTGGCAGTACAAACCTGTAGTCCCAGGTACTTGGGAGGTTGAGGCAGGAGAATTGCTTGAACCTGGCAGGCAGAGGCTGCAGTGAGCCGACATCATGCCACTGCACTCCAGCCTAAAAAGACAGGGAGAGACTCCGTCTCAAAACAAACCAAAAATTTGATTGAACTGCAATTTTTCTGGATTCATTTTAGTTTCTCATTATTATGACTCTGATTTGAAAAGGGTGTGTTTGTGGATGTGATGTGATATGGGGTGAGGGACCACAGAGAGAATGAGGCACATTAGAAAAGTAGAATAATCTTTTGCAGAAAATAAAATGGCAAGCAAGCAGTCTGGATCCAGTTTAAAAACAAATTTTAATAAGATGCCTTTCGGATTTCTATCTAGAGAAAACTTTAAGTTTCTTCCTTTGTTTGTTTCTTATACAACTGTGGAATACGTCTAAGGCCATGGCCCAATTTGTATACTTAGAATGGTTTTCAGTTGAAGTCTGTTTATTTCACAAACAGAGTATACAGGTGTTTGATATTCACCTGCTCAACCTACTTCCTGAAGAGTTATCTTGAATGGGGTCAGAAGAAGATGATAAAATGGGAAAGATTCCTGATAAAGAAAGATTGGTATATTCTAAAGCATTTTTGGCTTGAGCTCTCAGTCATTGATGGTCATACCCCTTGTATTAGTCACGTTGCTAATCAAGACATACCCAAGACTGGGTAATTTATAAAGGAAAGAGGTTTAATGAATTCATAGTTCCACATGACTGGGGAGGCCTCGCGATCATAGCAAAAGGCAAAAGAGAAGCAAAGTCACATCTTACATGGTGGCATGAAAGAGAGTATGAGCAGGGGGAACTCCTCGTTATAAAGCCATCAGATCTCATGCGGCTTACTCACTATCAGGAGAACAGCAGGAGAAGGATCCACTCCCATGATTCAGTTACCTCCCACCAGGTCTCTCACACGACATGTGGAAACTGTGGGGAGCTACAATTCAAGATGAGATTTGGATCGGGACACAGACAAATCATATTACCCTCCAGCATGATGAATGAAAAAAATACACTAGCACCAAGAACCATGCCTGCATCAACATTTGTTGTATCAATACTTATCCATACTGCGTCATAGCATCGGTTTGCACATCTTCAATCACACTTACCTGTTTTGTTCATCTTAATACCCCCATTAAAATACTGGCTACGTAACAAGGTTCAATAAATCTTTACTAAATCAGTGAATCTTCAAATATACAAATTCACTCACAAATGAATGAATGAAAGTGCTAGGTCACCATTGCTACTATTATACTTACCCATCAGCTTCTTGGTTTCTTGGGCTTTGATCTGATTTGTTTCTTTACCCTTAATTATTCATACTGAGGTGGCCACATTTAACCAATGCAAATACAGGACACCCAACAACATTGGAATTTTAGATCCTCAATGAAAAAATTTTAGTATAAGTATGTCCCACATGAAAGTGTTATTTATCTGCATTTGAAGTCTGACAGTCTTTTATTGTAACTGGCAACTCTAATAGACAGCAATAGCCCCAATCATTTAAGTCTGTTTTCATGCCATAGCCCCCATACACACCCACGTCTGACTTCCCCCATTCCACTGCACCCCTAGGAGTCACCATGCTGATCACACTGGGCTGGGCTCAGCTGGAATGTCAGCCAAAATGAATCTTACTCTAATGAAAGGAGATTCGAGCCTTCTGCACAGCCTAATAGTGGACAGGGTCTCTAAAGGGCTTCCTAAAGAAAACAGGAGCTACCAGGGAGCAGGGGGGCATCCTGACTAAGAACACTTGCCTCTTTTGTCTAAAATAAAGAAAAGAGCTATTCAGAAACCAAATTGATTAAAATTGAGGGGAAATTGCCAGACCATTGATAATTGCAGCAAAAGGGCAGTGGTCACTCTGACTGATTGCCACTTCAGAGGGAGCTGCACACCATCAGCCAATCATGGGCACTAGTGAGCAGCAACCTCTTAGTGACCCACAGCTCCCCCCCTTGGGAAGCATTTCACACAAGCCTTTAAAGCCAGGCCAAAGCATTTTCCGTACCATATTTACCTTTAATTCCCAAACCTAGAGGGACTGAAAATCAGTCTCTAAATGTCTTTCATATGCTTAAGAGATGAATGGGAATGGCCTCTACCTCAACGACTTTCTCTGTTCACCAGCCTTTGAAATACAATAGGCGGGTGAGACTCTATGGACCCCCTTACATCCCTGGGCCTCTGGCTCCCCACCTTCCTGCACCCCAGTCAGGTCCATCAGGATCAGAAATGCTGCTTCTGTCCAACACTGAAAACCGAAGCCTTGTCTGGTTTGTATTTTTTTTTCTTACATCCTCTCACAGTGGTATTTTGACAAAGATAAATCATCTTCTCTCTTTTAAAAGAAATATGTAGTTATAAATTGAATGGAAGAACTTTGACCTGGGACCTGAGAAACTGGGAGTGGTCCCAGCTCTGCCACAGGACCATTGTTGTGTGGTTTCAGACAAGTCATAGAGCATTTCCAGAGCTAAACTTTCTCACTGAGAAAATAGCAATATTACACTCAGTCCACAGGTCACTAACTGTGCTAACCATTGAAAAACTCAGGAACTCAGAAAAAACATATACATTGCATGTTTGCATGTGTGTAATTTTTTCCTTTTCAAAACTTTCTTTTAATATACAGATGGGACTTGCTATGCTGCCCAGGCTGATCGTGAACTCCTGGCCTTAAGTGATCCTTCCACTTCCACCTTCCAAAGTGCTGGTTTCAAAGGCATGAGCCACCACGACTGGCTGAATTTCTAAATAATATACTTAAAATAATGTATTTTAAAATATTGCTTTTTCTTTGGAGTTGCCCCCTGGAAAGTCATATTTGAAATCAGTAATCTGTATTGTAAATAAGCTCTCAGAGTGATTTTAAAGATTAGACAGGTCTGGAAATAACTGAAGGAAGAGGTCAGCAGTCTTCTGCCTCTTTCCTTACTTAGCATTTCAGAGTGGAAACACTGAGAATTTTTGTTGTTGTTTTCTACCTATTCCTAGGAGCCTGGAGGCTGTATACATAAGAGAGTAAGTGAAATAGGGCCTCCAAGGATGTTTAAAAGGTCAAAGGGATCTATGCAAGGAGGTGAAGAGGAGGTGCCTCTGTTCCCCAACCAGGAAACCCCACACACTTGATAAAAGGGCACTTCCTGAGACCAGAAGGCTAGAGTGCGTTTGGCCCTTGCTTTGGCAAAGGAGGCTTTGTTTGCTAGAAGAAGGGTAGACTTGTGATTAAAATCAGGCCTGGAAGAACAGTTCTAAATGTGGATTCCTTGTGATGACAAATCCCCAGACATTTCAGAATCCAAATCTCTGTTCTCCAGAAGTACCTCCCCTGTGAAAACAAGGCTAGTTTGCTTCCAGGAAACTGGATTCTGGCTCCAGATGAACTACCAAACTATCTATGTGATATTGAGTGCTTCTCTGCCTTGTTCAATACTTCCGATTCCTCATCTGTAAATTAGGAGGTTGACGGACATGTGTAAAGTTTTTTCAAGGTGTAAAAAGATGCAAAATGATTATTTTAAAACTTCTGTAGCCATTATTTAGATGATATAATTAAAAATATGTAAACGTCATTTAATAGTTTCTGGAGACAAAAGGCACAAGCTTAATATATAAATAAGGAAAAGACTGCACAAATTGTGGCACATCCATGCAAGGAATATTATTCAGTCATATAAAAAGGCGAGTTTTATTTCTATCTGTTACGGGATGTCCATGATGGGTTTTAAAAGTGAGACATTTAATAAAGAGATTAAGCAAATCATAGACAATTGTGTATGAATTTGATGCTTCTAACAGAAAAACACCAAAAACATATATCCATATGTTTTGCAAGAACAGTGAAAATAGATGCAAAGATACCCATCAAGCTGTTTAATATTGGTTTCCTGGGGAAAAAGGATAATATGAGGGAATATTATTAGCTATTATTTTCATAGCTTCAAACTGCTTCACTGATTACAGTCAGGGCTGGTTTCTTTTATATTTTTTTTAAAAAATAAATCAATGAATAAAAAAAGAAATTATTCTTATCTTAGCTCTTCTTCTGAGGAAGGCACATGGAGTGTGGGATGGAAGCTACAAATCCTATCTACAAAAGCTATTAGAACACACCCCCACAAAGCTAGGTTTCTCTTTTGGAGGCATATTCTCCATCTCCCCTGCCACTGTCCCCACGTCTCCTCTTCTCTTGACAGGATTGCTGCATCAGCCTCTTACCTTGTTGATTTCAGCCTATTCATGAATTCTCCACACTGCTGCCAATGAAATGTTTCTCTTCCTCCCATCTGGTCAAGCCACTTCTTTTTGAAAATTTTCAATGGCCTCCCAGTGCTCTCCATGCTCTTCAGCAAGACAGACCAGTCTCCTCACAATCAAATTCCAAATTTCTTGTTCAATTATATCTACACACATTTCCTATTTATTTTCTATGTTTCAGACACATTGGATTGTTTACCGTTTGCTGAATTTAAAAAATCCCTTGATTTTTCATGGTTTAATGTTGTTCAAATGCTTGTTTTCTCAACCTAAATTCAGTTTTCCCTATGCATTTCTGGTGAATGCCTACATATTTTTTCAACTTAAGATCCAATTTAAATATCCTCAACTACATATCTTTAATACCGGCCTCAAGAGGAAGGAAGTCATCCATTTTCCCACAATATCCATAGTAAATATCTATTTTAAAACATGAAAAATCTATTATAATGATTTATACATTTATCTTTGTCCTTCTAAAATGAAAACTCCATTGCAAATAATATATGCTCAATGAATTTTGCATAAATTTCATTTACTTGTAAACTTCATAAAATAATTTTTTAAATGCAGTAGCAAAAACATCAGATCATGAACTGCAAGGGATACAACTGGTAGTTTAAATTTTGTTTTCACAAGACCATAAAAAGTACTTGATTAAAAATTGACAACATCAAACAAATACCAATCTGTGCTAATTATTGCCATGTAAATAACTGCCCGTGCTGGTTATTACTGCCAAAAACTCTTGGAGACCCTCTCCTCAACCTACTCCACTATAACACAGTGTAGGCTAGATGAAACATTGTTTTTGGCACTAAAAGATTAAGGCTTAACTCCTAATTCTGTGTCTTGCTGTTTGAAATCTGGCAAGTTCTGAACTTCTCTTAAAATTCCTTTGCTTATCTATTAAATGGGGACAATGAAAAGATTACTTCTTCACAGTGCCCTTGTGAAGTTAGTAAGATTACTAAAGTTCTACGTCAGGCCGGGTGCAGTGGCTCATGCCTGTAATCCCAATAGTTTGGGAGGCCGAGGTGACTAGATCACTTGAGGTTAGGAGTTTGAGACCAGCCTGGCCAACATGACAAAACCACATCTCTACTAAAAATACAAAAATGAGCCTGGTGTGATGGTGGGCACCTGTAATCCCAGCTACTTGGGAGGCTGAGGCAGGACAATCACTTGAACCCAGGAGATGGAGGTTGCAGTGAGCCTAGATTGTGCCACTGCACTCTAGATTGTGCCACTGCACTCCTAGATTGTGCCACTGCACTCCAGCCTGGGCAAGACAGCGAGACTCCGTCTCAAATAAATAAATACATAAATAAAAATAAAGTTCTACATAAATGTAAGTTGTTATACTTTAAGAGCTGCTCCTTCTTTCACAATATTTATTTGCTCCTTCCTCCAATAACACCCCTGCTAGGCAAAATCAGAGGTGCCATCATGGTGGTCATGAGTAAAAGCACAAAGTGCATCTAGATCATTTAAATACACCTGTTAGATAAAAAGGAAGATTTCCCAAATGAATTACAACGGCGGTAGTTATTCTTTATATAAAAATTTTTGGTTTTTGCAAAAGGTCTTATTACCTGTTTCATTTTAATAGTATTATTGTCTGAATGTATACAGTATCTTAGTTCACAAAAATAATCACATACAGATACAAGAAACACACACACACACACACACACACACACACACACACACACTTTTTCAATCAGAGCAAGGCTTCTTTCCATTGCTCCTGTAAACATCAGTCCCTTCCACTCTGGGCTGGCAGAGTGGAAGTGAAAATTGCTGAGCTTTGGAGATGGGCTAATCTTGATTTCAATCTGGGCAATCAGTCAAATGGATATAATGATATCTTGTTTGCAAAATTATTATAAAAATAGTAATAAAATATGTAAAATAAAATATATATAATAAAATATATAAAATAAAAAAGTACCTGGTACATAATATGTGCTCAACAAACACTAGCTTCTATTATTGTTTCACCATCACACTCTTCAAATAACCCACTCCTCTAAATCAAAAAGCTAGTTAGTTCTTATGCAAATAAGAAATCAGAGATCTCTGACATACAAAAATTCACCAATAGACAAAAGATGAGGACTCAATAATTCCAGCTATAGAAAAGCTTTCCAAAAGTTATCCTTTTTAATGATATTTCTCAAATGTACTTTGAAATTCTAATGTCCAATCATGACTAAAACTCAACTACACAATAAATCTGGTCCTAAGACAAAACAGAAGAATTGTTTTAATAATATTCATCAATATTAACTGGTTGAATAAAAGTTAACAATTTAAAATGTATAATGGTATATAATGCATATATCTTTATAAACATATATAAAGCCTTTAACAGGTATATAAAGTCCACCACGTAAAGAGTTTCACAGATTAACATTATCAATGGGTCTTTTCTTAATAAATTTTTTTCTTAAATTTTATTTTATTGTCAATGAGTCTCAATGTTTAAAAGTCATAAACTCTAACTCACTAATCAGAGAGACAGTGAAGTGAATGGAGTACAGTCTCTGATATCTGCCTGGGTTCAAGTCCCAGGCCTGCGATTCTCCAACTATGTGAGTAGAAATTAGTCCAATAAAAAAGGAACTCAAGAAAGGGTACTACACTTTCAGCTGGAAAGCCCACATCAATAGGACTTACAATCATTACGAATTAACCATATGCCAGACACCATGATGGTGATACTACAAGTCTTATTTTTGTTAAATAGCCCAGTGAGGCAGACACTGTAATCAGCCCTATTTTTAGGAAGAGAAAACTGAGATCCAGGGTTATAAAGATCCTTTATGTCACATAGCCCAAAACAACAAACCCATGCGCAAAGCCCATGCAGATTGCTACAATCATATTCTCACGGTAATTAAAAATAACTTTAGGATATGATTCATTGGAAACATTTGCCTTTCAAATATCGGTTGTTCAAACATATAAAAACAAAAAATTGGGAGTTGATGCATTATCAGTGTTAACAGATTATCAGTAATGTGACACTTGTAGCCAATACAACTGGCTCTTTTTCTGAAACACGTATTAGAAATATGTTTCAGCTTCATTGTGCCATGGGGTCTAAGAGCCTTCCTGTGTCATGAGTTTGTCAAAAGAAGAACAGATGTAGAGTTTAGCAGGAGTAACTTCCTGCTACTCCTTCTTCTAACTTCACATCCAAGAAAACCAAGGTTGAATATAATTAAGATCCTATCAGTATGAATACACACCTACTTCCATAGCAGAGCTGAAACTTGAATTCAGAGCCCCTGATTTGCAGGCCAGAAAGTATTCAACTGCACTAAATTGTAGCAAGAACTTACAATGCTCTCTTCAGTTTGCCTGTTATATATTTTGCCAAGCAAAATTTAGCACAACTCATTTGATTTGAAGTCTATACTTTTATTTTACACACACACACACACACACACACACATTTTATTGCACTTTAGGTTCTGGGGTACATATGCAGAACATGCAGGATTGCTGCACAGGTACATACATGGCAATGTGGTTTACTCTCTCCATCCCTCGTCACCTACATCTGGCATTTCTCCACATGTTATCCCTCTCCAACCTCCCTAGCACTGCTGTCCCATCTCTATTCACCCCCAACAGACCCCAGTGTGTGATGCTCCCCTCCCTGTGTCCATGTGTTCTCATTGTTCAACACCTGCCTATAAGTGAGAACATGCAGTGTTTGATTTTCTGTTCTTGTGTCAGTTTGCTGAGAATGATGGGTTTCCAGATTCATCCATGTCCCTAGAAAGGACACAAACTCACTGTATCTTATAGCTGCATAGTATTCCATGGTGTATATGTACCACATTTTCCTTGTCCATTATCCCTTTATCCCTTGTCCAGTCTATCATCAATGGGCATTTGGGTTGGTTCCAGGTCTTTGCTAATGTAAACAGTGCCATAATGAACATACGTGTGCATGTGTCTTTAAAACAGAACAATTTATAATCCTTTGGATATATACCGAGTAATGGGATTGCTGGGTCAAATGGAATTTCTATTTCTAGGTCCTTGAGGACCTAGAATATATAGCTTTTATTATTTTGAGATACTTTCCATTGATACCTAGTTTATTGAGAGTTTTTAGCATGAAGTGCTGTTGAATTTTGTCAAAGGCCTTCTCTGCATCTATTGAGATAATCATGTGGTTTTTGTCTTTGGTTCTGTTTATGTGGTGGATTACGTTTATAGATTTGCGTATGTTGAACTAGCCTTGCATCCGTGGGGATGAAGCCTACTTGATTGTGATGGATAAGCTTTTTGATGTGCTGTTGCAGTTGGTTTGCCAGTATTTTATTGAAGATTTTTGCATCTATGTTCATCATGGATATTGGCCCAAAATTTTCTTTTTTTGTGAGTCTCTGCCGGTTTTTAGTATCAGGATAATGTTGATCTCATAAAATTATTTGGGAAGGATTCCCTCTTTTTGGATTGTTTGGAATAGTTTCAGGAGTGGTACCAGCTCCTCTCTGTATGTCTGGTAGAATTCAGCTGTGACTCCATCTGGACGTGGGCTTTTTTGGTTGGTAGGCTATTAATTGCTGCCTCAACTTCAGCCCTTGTTATTGGTCTATTCAGGGTTTCGACTTTTTCCTGGTTTAGGCTTGGGAGGGTGTAAGTGTCCAGGAATCTATCCATTTCTTCCAGGTTTACTGGTTAATGTGCATAGAATTGTTTGTAGTAATCTCTGATTGTAGTTTGTATTTCTGTGGAATTGGTGGTGATATCCCCCCTTATCATTTTTATTGCATCTATTTGATTCTTCTCTCTTTTCTTTTTTATTAATCCGGCTAGTGGTCTATTTTGTTGATCTTTTCAGAAAACCAGCTCCTGGATTTATTGATTTTTGAAGTGTTTTTTGTGTCTCTATCTCCTTCAGTTCTGCTCTGATCTTAGTTATTTCTTGTCTTCTGCTAGCTTTTGAGTTTTTTTGGATCTTCCTCCTCTAGCTCTTTCAATTTTGATGATAGGGTGTGGATTTTAGATCTTTCCTTGCTTCTCACGTGGGCATTTATTGCTATAAATTTCCCCTAGACACTGCTTTAATTGTGTCCCAATGATTCTGGTATGTTGTGCCTTCATTCTCATTGGTTTCAAAGAACTTCTTTATTTCTGTCTTCATTTCATTGTTTATCCAGTCAACATTCAAGAGGCAGTTATTCAGTTTCCATGAAGTTGTGTGGTTCTGAGTGAGTTTCTTAATCCTGAGTTCTAAGTTGATTACACTGTGGTCTGAGAGACTGTTATGATTTCCATTCTTTTGCATTTGCTGAAGAGTGATTTACTTCCAATTATGTGACCTATTTTAGAGTAGGTATGTTGTGGTGCTGTGGATAAGGTATATTCTGTGGATTTGGGGTGGAGAGTTCTGTCAATGTCTATTAGGTTTCTTTGGTCCAGAGCTGAGTTCAAATCCTGGATATCTTTGTCAATTTTCTGTCTTGTTGATCTGTCTAATATTGACAGTGGAGTGTTACAGTCTCCCACTATTACTGTGTGGGAGTCTAAGTCTCTTTGTAAGTCATTAAGAACTTGCTTTATATATTTGGGTGCTCCTATATTGGGTGCATATATATTTAAGATCATTAGCTCTTCTTGTTGCATTGATCCTTTACCATTATGTAATGTCCTTCTTTGTCTCTTTTGATATTTGTTGGTTTAAAGTCTATTTTATCAGAGACTAGGATTGCAACTCCTGCTTTTTTTTGCTCTCCATTTGTTCGGTAAATCTTCTTCCATCCCTTAATTTTGAGCTTATATGTGTCCTTGCATGTGAGATGGGTTTCCTGGACACCGCACACTGATGGGTTTTGACTTTTATCCAATTTGCCAGTCTGTGTCTTTTGATTGGGGAATTTAACTGATTTACATTTAAGGTTAATATTGTTATGTGTGAATTTGATCCTGCCATTTTGATGCTAGCTGGTTGTTTTGCCCTTTAGTTGATGCAGTTTCTTCATTGTGTCAATGCTTTTTACCATTTGGTACATTTTTGGAGTGGCTGGTACTAGTTGTTCCTTCCTATGTTTAGTGCTTCTTTCAGGAGCTCTTGTAAGGCAGGCCTGGTGATGATGAAATCTCGCAGCAATTGCTTGTCTGCAAAGGATTTTATTTCTCCTTCATTTATGAAGCTTAGTTTGGCTGGATATGAAATTCTAGGTTGAAAGTTCTTTTCTTTATGGATGTTGAATATTGGCCCCCACTCTCTTCTGGCTTGCAGGGTTTCTGCCGAGACATCCGCTGTGAATCTGATGGACTTCCCTTTGTGGGTAACCTGACCTTTCTCTCTGGCTGCCCTTAACATTTTTTCCTTCATTTCAACCCTGGTGAATCTGACAATTATGTGCCTTAGGGTTGCTCTTCTTGAGGAATGTCTTTGTGGTATTCTCTGTATTTCCTTGACTTAAATGTTGGCCTGCCTTGCTAGGTTGGGGAAGTTCTCCTGGATAATACCCTGAAGAGTGTATTCCAGCTTGGATTCATTCTCTCCATCTCATTCAGGTACACCTATCAAACGTAGATTAGGGCTCTTCACATAGTCCCATATTTCTTGGAGACTTTGTTCATTTATCTTCATTCCTTTTTCTCTAATCTTGCCTTCTTGTTTTATTTCATTGAGTTGATCTTCAATCTTTGAGATCCTTTCTTCTGCTTGGTTGATTCAGCTATTTAAACTTGTGTATGCTTCGTGAAATTCTCCTGTTGTGTTTTTCAGCTCCAACAAGTCATTTATATTCTTCTCTAAGCTGTTTATTCTCGTTGGCATTTTGTCAAACCTTTTTCAAGGTTCTTATGTTCTTTTTTTTTTTTTTAAGACCAGGGGAAAGCACAAATGCAGTCCCCCCACTACCACAAATTATGCAGTCGAGTTTCCCACATTTGGGGAAATCCAGGGGTTAACACATCGGGAGTGCAATGGATAAGCCTCGCCCTGGAAAATCCATCTTCGTGATCAAGGTATCTCCCCTGCCAGGTAAGTATGGTTCTTACATTCTTTGCATTGGGTTAGAACATGTTCTTTTAGCTCAGAGAAGTTTGTTATTACCCACCTTCTGAAACCTGTTTCTGTCAATTCATCAGACTCATTCTCCATCCAGCTTTGTTCCTTTGCTGGTGAGGAGTTGTGATCCCTTGGAGGAGAAGAGGCATTCTTGTTTTGGGTATTTTCATCCTTTTTGCACTGGTTTCTTCCCATCTTTGTGGATTTATCTACCTGTGGTCTTCATAGTTGGTGACTTTCAGATGGGGTCTCATAGTGGATGTCATTTTTGTTGATGATGAAGTTATTTCTTTCTGTTTTTTTAGTTTTCCTTCTAACAGTCAGGCTCCTCTGCTGTAGGACTGCTGGAGGTCCACTCCAGACCCTGTTTGCCCAGGAATCACCTGCAGTGGCTGCAGAACAGTAAGGATTTCTGTCAGTTTCTTCTTCTGTTATTTCGTTCCAGAAGGATTCCTGCCAGATGTCAGCCTGGGCTTTCCTTTATGAGGTCTCTTTGGATATACAGGGATCAGGGAGCTGCTTGAGGAGACAGTCTGTCCCTTGTAGAGCTCAAGTGCTGAGCTGTGAGCTCCGTTGTTCTGGTCAGAGCTGCTGGGCAGGTACTCTTAAGTCTGCTGCAGTGGAACTCATAACCACCTTTTTTCCCAGGTGCTCTGTCCTGGGAAGGTGTGGCTTTATTTATAAGTTCCTGATGTGCTGCTGCCTTTTTTCAGAGATTCCCTGTCCAGGGAGGAGGTAGCCTAGTCACAGTCTGCCAGCAGAGGTGTTGCTGAGCTGCCATTGGCTCTGCCCAGCTGCTGTGTGAACTTCCTTGCGGTTTTGTTTATATAGTTAGAACTGCCTCGGTAATGGCGGTCTGCCTCAGTAATGGCAGACTGCCTCTGTAATGGCACACTGCCTCGGTAGTGGTGGACTGCCTTGGTAATGGCAGATGCCCTTCTCCCCCACAAAGATGGACTGTCCCAGGTCCAGCTGCGCTTGCTGTGAAACTCTCAGTCCAGAGCGTTTCAGATTTCTGTTCTTTGTCGGGGTGGGACCTACTGAGCCTGATCAGCTGGCTCCCTGTTTCAGCCCTATTTTTTTTCAGTTGAATGGGTGACTCTGTCTCCCAGGTGTTCCAGGTGCCAGTTGAAACAGCCGCCCAGATTTATGTGAGTTTTTGTGCGGAGACCCACTGTGCCAACTGAAACAGCCATGCTGGAAACTCGTGGTGCTTTTTAGCCCAGTAATCTCCTGGTCTGTGGGCAGCAATAACTCGTTTGGAAATGCGGTGATCACTTACCCTCTGCATTGTTCTCTCTGGGTACTGCACTCTAGAGCTCTTCCTATGCAGCCATCTTGGATCCTCCCACAAGTAGCAATCTTCTATACTTACTTACTTACTTACTTATTTATTTATTTATTTATTTTGCCCAGGCTGGAGTGCAATGGCAGGATCTCAGTTCACAGCAACCTCTGCCTCCCAGGTTCAAGCAATTCTCCTGCCTCAGCCTCCAGAGCAGATGAGATTACAGGCACCTGTCATCACACCCACCTAATTTTTTGTATTTTTAGTAGAGATGGAGTTTCCTCATGTTGGTCAGGTTGGTCTCAAACTCTTGGCCTCAGATGATCCTCCCCACCTTTAACCTCCCAAAGTGCTGGCATTACAGGTATAAGCCACAGCACCTGGCCTGAAATCTATAGTTTTAAATAAAGACAAGCTCATTCTCCTCTCATCTACATGCCTTATCTCTCCCACTTAAGTAGGAAGGATAAAAAACAGAGAATAATTCTGTGGCCTGTTTGGGTTGTCTCTTCCCACAGTCTTTCAGGCCAGTTACATATAGGCCTATCTAAGCAAGGAACACAGTGTTTCAGAATACTCACAACACCATAATTTCCTGTTCAAATATCAACCTTGTTTGTTAGACTTTGGGTCCATGATAAAGCTAGATCATGACTACTATATTCAGCATCCCCAAGTACTTAGGCACAGTATTTCAGCTAATAGAAGATGGTCAATGGATTTTTGATGAATGAATGAAGTAAAGAGAAGCTCACGTAAGAATAATATTGTCTGGATGTGATGGCTCACTCTTGTAATCCCAGCACTTTGGGAGGCCAAGGCAGGTGGATCACTTGAGCATAGAAATTGGAGACCAACCGGAGCAACATAGTGAGATCTTATCCATACCAAATTTTTTTAACAAAAAAAAAAAAATTAACTTGACATGGGGATGTGTACCTGGGGTCCTAGCTACTTGAGAAGTTGAGGTAGGAGGATCGCTTGAACCCAGGAGGTCAAGGCTACAGAGAGCTGTGATTGTGCCCCTCTGCTCCAGCCTGAGTAACAGAGGAAGATGCTGCCTTGGAACAAAGAGAATGATACTGTGCTGTTCAAGCTAAAAATACGAATGAGATGTCTCCACTTCAACCGCTTCTTTACTACTTTATTTATACCACCCTCATGGCACTTGCCAAATATTGTAGCCATATGTAGCCAAATATTGCTTCTAGTAGCATAGAAATTCTTTTATGGCAGAAACTTTGCCTTCTTTTTTCATTTCTGCTCCCTAAACACACCCCTTCATCTAATCCCAGCCTAATCCCTGTCACATTCCAGAAGTTCACTGTATGTTTATTGAATGAAACGGAGCCTATAATCAATAGGTTAAACAGAATAATCTCTTTAAGACACTTTCAATCCTAATATTCTATGATTCTGGAATGCTACAAAGATATCTGCCAAAATGTCCTCATTTGCTTCTGTATCTTGTTTAGTAAGCCATCTGTGAATTCATACAGCCCTTGGTGTGGATATGCATATTCACCTATACCATTTGTATATTCACCTATACCATTCCTTGGGATACTCAGCTGCTTCCTACACTAATGTATTATACCCAGAGGCCAGCAAGGGCATTTTAAACAATGACACAATATTGTTTATTTTATATGTATGTTATTTATTGTACTTTACTTTTTTCCTAAGACTGTATTATAAGACTGGTAAACACTATAATTCTTAAACCCAATCAAATATATTTCAAGGTTTGCTAAGTAGAGGCCAAACTGTATTCTTAAATCAGAGGACTAAATAAAGGATCTGTACGTTCTTCAGGGAATGTCTGAAGAACATTATGTGAACCACATACTGTGAACCACCATACTTGCTATAGATCATGCCAGGGTGATACTGGGAGGACAGAGCTCATGGTCTAATTTTTTTTTCTCCTGTACAGGTAAGTCAGAAAGCACTGGGAGTCTATACTGTATTGCTAGAAGTCAGGATGCCCAGAAAACTAAATTACTGCCAAAGTAAAATATTCCATGTCATTTATAAGTGAGTGTTGTCAGGTCAGCTAAATCAATTATTCACCATTTGTTCAATTTAGCTTTGTATAAATCTTCATTTTCTCATATAGCACGCTCTCAATTTACTGTGAAGCCATACACAGTCACTAACGAGGACTGAATGCCAAACATTAAAGCAAGGGCGGTTGCAAAATGCACAAGTTCTGCCCCTCGGCTGGCTTTATTTTTCTGCATCTTTCACTTTTCCAAAAGCCATCACTTGGTCTGATTTTCATATGTAAGTCATAAAGAGAAACACTATTGTACCACCCAACAAGCAAGAGTTGTGCAACATGTTTGCTTTAGGATTTTGAAACCTAGAATTCTAGTTGATGTTTATCACTTAGGACACTGGTGATGGTTAAACAAAAGCACAAATAACAATTGTGCCAGTGATGCTACTTAAGAATGACCATTTCTATATTGCTTAGTATTATTATACTGCTTATTACTGCAGCTGTGCAAAGTACTTTACATACATCATTTAATCCTGACAACACCTTTGGAAGATGTTACTGATACCACTTTACAGCTGAAAAAGCTGAGATCTGAAGATGTTAAGAAGGTTGCCCAAGGTCATAAGGTTTGTACTGTAGAACCAGAACTCTTGCATATATATCATAGATGCTTGA
Source organism: Ateles fusciceps (assembly GCA_036589455.1). Classification (NCBI taxonomy): domain Eukaryota; kingdom Metazoa; phylum Chordata; class Mammalia; order Primates; family Atelidae; genus Ateles; species Ateles fusciceps. Next base: position 8,021,592 of record JAZHEH010000113.1, read on the forward strand.
TAAATGGTTAAGTTTGATTCTATCTCTCCTTTCCTTTAATTTACTTTCTTGAGCATGGGTCATTTGGGCCATTTTATCTGTCTTACTACAACTGCTGAGAGCTCTGATTTCAGCAACTTCTCTATCCTTAAACCTCTTTTTGGGTGACCTGTTATTAACAAGATGATCCATTTATAAGAATATTTCTGAACTCTCACCTCAGAATCAACATTGTCTTATCAATCAACTGTAGCAAACTCTTTGCAGGGAGCCCTGAGGAAGAAAATAAGAAAGAAGAGGAAGCACCTGTGTAATTAAAAACGACAAGCCCCTTATGAGGCAGAGAAGGAATAAAAGAGATGTGGAAACTGATGGAGAATTCAATTCCAAAGATCCAATCTTACACCAAATAAATTGTTTTATAGCTCTGAACCTTTAACTGAATCACTTTAATTTCTAAAACTTGCTGAAGAGCCTGTATGGTGCTGGCCCAGAAGACTTGGGTCTTCACAGGGAACGATGGTGATTTTTGCCAGGGATGGGCACCTGTCACAGTGGTATTGGGACACTGGTGGTGGATAGTCCAGTGGATGTACCTCCTGCCTCTCACATCTGCTGTGTACAAAAACTTCTCCACTTATCAACTTCTGGCTTCTAAAGGGGGATTATTATGTGGAATTTTTTAATATATAGGCTGTATGGACAAATTTTCCTAGATTCAAATCCTGGCTCTTCCACATACAAGCTGGCATTGACCAAATCACACAGCATCTCTAAGTCTCAGTTTTCTCATCTCTAAAACATTGACAAACTTACAGAGTGTAAACAGAGCAGTGAGTCGGAGTAAAACCCCATCATCTTTGACCACAACCAACAGATGGCAGGAATCATCATTGATGTATTATTGTATCCTTAGACTTTTGATGAACAACTGTATTTATAAACTATTTAGCAAGCCTGTTCATAATTAAAGCAACATCCATCTTGGAGTCTCTAAGAACTTCAATCAATGCATGTTACAGTGGGATATCAATAGCTAGATATCTATTTTACTGGTTTCCTAACTAAATTCTACTAAGCACTAGAATGCCACAAGGAGCTTCAGAAGACTTTAGAGGTTGGGCCAAGAAGAGATAAAGTGAGTGAGTGACAATGAGTCCATGAGGTTCTGATCCTCAATCTCTCCCCTCTTTTTTTAAATTGAGGCAGAGTCCCTCTCTTTTGCACAGGCTGTAATTCAGTGGCACAATCATGGCTCACGGCAGCCTCGACCTCCCAGGCTTAAGTAATCCTCCCATCTCAGCCTCCAAGTGGCTGGGACTGCAGCCATGTACCATCACGCCCAGCTATTTTTTTTTCAATTTCTAGTAGAGATGGGTCTTGCCATGTGGCCCAGGCTGGTCTCAAACTACTGGGCTCAAGTAATCCACCTGTTCCAGCCTCCCAACGTGCTGGGATCAGAGGCATAAGCCACTGCATGCTGCCGCCATCTTTTTTTTAAGCAAATAATTTTTACTATTGTTTATATTATATTTTGAGATTCTGAGTAATATTTCATTTGATTCTAGGAAATTACTGTATCTGTTTGTTTTTACACTGCTATAAAGGTACTACCTGAGACTGAGTAATTTATAAAAATAAAATGTTTAATTGACTGAGTAATTTATAAAAATAAAGTGTTTAATTGACTCATAGGTCTATATGGCTGGTGAGTCCTCAGGAAACTTACAATTACAATGGAAGGCAAAGGTGAAGTAAGGACCTTCTTCACATGGTGGCAGGAGAAAGGGAGAGATTGAGGGAAGGAGTACCACACTTTAGAATCATCACCCTCATGAGAATTCACTCACTATCATGAGAACCGCATGGGGAAAGCCACCCCATGATCCAATCACCTCCCACCAGAACTCTCCCTCAACATGTAGGGATTACAATTCAAGATGAGATTTGTGTGGGGACACAAAGCCTAACCATATCATTCTGCCCCAGCCCCTCCCAAATCTCATGTCCCTTTCACATTTTAAAACCAATCTTGCCTTCCCAACATCTTAACTAATTCCAGCATTAACTCAAAAGTACAAGTCCAAAGTCTTATCTGAGACAAGTCAAGTCCTTTCCACCTATGAACCTGTAAAATAAAAACAGGTTTGTCATTACCAAGGTACAATGGGGGATACAGGCATTGGGTAAATGTTTCTGTAACAAATGGGAGAAGTTGGACAAAACAAAGGGACCAAGGCCCCATGCAAGTCCAAAACATGGCAGGGACCTCATTAAATCTTAAGGCTCCAATACCATCTCCTTTGACTTCATGTTTCACAACCAGGGAATGCTGATGCAAGAGGTGGGCTCCCAAGGCCTTGGGCAGCTCTGCCTCTATGGTTCTGCGGTGTACAGAACCCACAACTGCTTTTGCCATTCAGTGTCTGTGGTTTTTCCAAGTACACAGTGCAAGCTATCAGTGGATCTACCATTCTGGGGTCTGAAGGATGGTGGCCCTCTTCTCACAGCTCTCACTTAGGCAATGCCCTAGTGAGGACTCTGTGTGAGGGTTTCAACACCCAAATTCCCTTCTGCATTGCCCTAGTAGAGGTTCTCCATGAGGGCTCCACACCTGCAACAAACTGCTGCTTAGACATGTAGGTATTTCCATACATCCTCCGAAATCTAGGTGGAAGTTCCCAAAGTTCAGCTCTTGTGTTCTGCAAACCCACAGGCCCAACACTACATGGAAGCCACCAAGGTTTGGGGCTTGTGCCCTCTGAAGCCACGATCTGAGCTGTACCATGGCCCCTTTTAGCTGTGGCTGGATCTGGAGCTGTTGGGATTCAGATTGCCATGTCCCAAAGCTAAACCAAGCAGAGGAGCCCTGGACTCAGCCCACAAAACTATTTTTCCCTCCTAGGCCTCCAGCCCTGTGATAGGAGGGGCTGACGTGAAGATCTCTGAAATGCCTGGGAGATATTTTCCCTATTGTCTTAACTATTAACATTCAGCTCCTCATTACTTATGCAAATTTCTGCAGCAGGCTTGACTTTCTCCCCCAGAAAATGGGTTTTTCTCTTCTACTGCACAGCCAGGCTGCAAATTTTCCAAACTTTTATGGTCTCCTTCTTTTTAAACATAAGTTCCAATTTCAGATCATCTGTTTATAAACTCATATAACTATATGCTTCAGAAAAATCCAGATCACCTCTTGAATGCTTTGCTGCTTAGAAATTTCTTCTGCCAGATACCCTAAATCATCTCTCTCAAGTTTAAAGTTCCACAGGTCTCTATGGCAGGGGCAAAATGCTGCCAGTCTCTCTGCTAAGGCATAGCAAGAGTGATCTTTGCTCTAGTTACCAATGAATACCTCATCTCCATCTGAGACCACATCAGCCTATACTTCATTTTCCATATGACTATCAGCATTTTGATCAAAACTATTCAACCAATGTTTAGGAAGTTCCAAACTTTCCCACATTCTCTTTTCTTCTTTTGAGACCTCTAAACTGTTCCAACCTCGGCCCATTACCCAGTTCCAAAGTTGCTTCCACATTTTTAGATATCTTTATAGAATGGCCCTGCTCTGCCAGTACCAATTTTCTGTATTAGTCTGTTTTCACACTGCTATAAAGATACTACCTGAGACTAGATAATTTATACAGGAAAAAAAAAAAGATGGTTTAATTGACTCAGTTCTGCATGACTGGGGAAGCCTCAGGAAATTTACAATCATGGTGGAATGTGAAGGGGAGGAAAAGACCTGTTTCACATGGTGGCAGGAGAGAGAGAGAGAGAGAGATATCAAGGGGGGAAGTGCCACATCTTAAAATCATCAGCTATTGTGAGAACTCACTCACTACCATGAGAACAGCATGGGGGAGACTGCCCCATGATCCAATCACCTCCCCCACCAGATCCTCCCTTGACACATGAAACTTATAATTCAAGATGATATTTGGGTGGGGATACAGAGGCAGACCATATCACTACTATTTCTTTAAAAACATCAGTAAAAGAAAAATTGATCCACTCTCAGAGAAGGTTAAGTATCTTGACAAAGATCACATTAAATAATTTAGGAGTAGAATATATAATAGGGCCTGATGCTATGCCTAATCTCCATCTGCAGGGCTCTCCTTATGACTCCAAAAATTGCAGGCATTCATATAGCTCAATACTCCAATCCAGGTCGTAATTTAACTTTGTATGATTCCAGGCCTTTAGCCTTGGTCTGTCAGGGTCTGTTAGGGCCCCTTCAGAGGTTCACAGGGTCACAGATGAGTTACAAGGAAATAGCCTTGATACGTGGCTCTCTGACTTGAGTTGGATAATATTGAGGCTGGTAAATTTAGGGGAAAAGGGAAGGAAGAATTACAAAAAGCTTAGCATTGTTCCCTCAGCCTTCTTGGCTTCCTCAGTTGACTCATTTGGGGAACAAAACACAAGAAATAAAGACAGAATACCTGCACCTTAGTGTAACAATAAAGTGGTCATTAGGGCAACCTGGGAAGTCAGTGACTGAGTCATGAGACTTGAAACTGGGTGAAAGACCAGCACTTTTATTATTTTTGTAACATTTGTCAAAGCCAATCTTTTAATCTAGATTTTAAAATTTTGCCTCAGGCAAATTTAATAAAAGACTGATTGGAAAACAATATAGAAGTTCCTCACAAAAATTAAACACTGAATTACCATATGTTCTAGCAATTCCACTTCTGGATATATACCCAAAGGAATTAAAGGCAGGGTTGTGAAGAGATATATACACAACCAAGTTCATTGCAGTGTTATTCACAATATGTCCAAAGGTGGAAGTAACGCAAGTGTTTACCAACAGATGAATGGATAAACAAAATGCGATATATGTGTACAATACAATATTACACAGCCTTAAAAAGGAAGGAAACTCTGGCACATGCTACAACATGGATAAACCTTGAATTCATACTGCCAAGTGAAATAAGCCAGTCACAAAAGGATAAATACTATGTTTCCACTTACATGAAGCACCTAGAGTAATCAAATTCATGGAGACAGAAAGCAAAATAGTTGTTTTCAGAGACTGGGGAAGGAGGAATGGAGAGTTATGGCTTAACAGGTATAGAGTTAAAGTTTTACAAGATAAAGAAGTTCTGGAGATGGATAGTGGTGGCGGTTTCAGAATGATGTGAATGTATGTAATACCACTGAACTATACATGTCAAAATAGTTAAAATGTTAAATTCTATGTTAGGTATATTTTGCCACAATAAAAAAAGAAGGTTGGTTCTAGGCGGTGTTTTGAGATACATATCTGTATTTGGTATTCAACAAAGAAGAAAAATTCAAAAGTGCTACACCCATATGTGCTTTGACCTTTAATTTTATTCTGACATCTTCCAGTTAAGACTCTATTATTGAGAGCACAGTAAACAGGATGCCCATTGTGGCAGGAACTGGATTTCTGGGGGAAGGATACTGGATTTAATCTTTTTAGGAAAAATCACATAACTATGATTTATTATTAGCATCTTAATGATGTTAGCTATTTTAAAGAGATAGTGCTTTTCTCAGCAGCCACCTGGAGGGAAGAAGTGGCTCAGACCTCAGAAATGGTCACTTGTGAGTATTCCGGAGACATGGCCTCTTCCTGCCCCCTCAGTACACAACAGCTTTCACAGCCCATTGTTTCAGAGATATCTTTTTTTTTTTTTTTTTTTTTGCAATGGAAATGACAGAAAAGAAACAAGGGCCCCTTCCTATCAAGATTGCTGAGAGGTTAAACATGAAGTCAATGTGTGTGAAAGTGTTCAGTAAATGCCTAGCACGACAGGCACACAGCGAATATTCTAGAACTTATGCTGAAATTTTCTACTACAGTCCAGGTATTTTCACATGCATTCACTTACTCAGAAAAGTAATTGGGCATTTATGTACCTGGTTTTCTCAAGTCACAGATGATGAAGGAATGAATGAAATGAGTCTCTGCTTTCATGGTGCTTACATGGTAGTAGAGGGATAGAGAATATACAAATTATACACTGTCAGTGGAGGTCGGGGGGTACAAAGAAAAGCAAGATGAGAGTGAAAGAAAGCAATGGGGGAGGGTGTTGTTTGTTTGCTTCACTAGGGAAACCTGGGGAGAGTGTTTGAATCAGATGACATTTGAGCAAAAACTTTGAAAGGAAGCTTGGGAGATTTGCATATGGATGGATGAATGCATTTGATCATGGGTGAAGGGTCCTCCAGGCAGTGGGAACAGCAAGTAAACTTTCCTGAGATAAGGACATTCTGAGAAAGTTTCTGACATTGTATGGAAGTCAATGTAGCTAAACAGTGTAGGAAAGGGTGTGAGTGTTGGGGTACAAGGTCAGAGGAGTGGGGGAGAGAGAGAGAGAAAGAGGGTGTGTGTGCACACGTGCATATTTTGGGGAGTATGTGAAAATTATGTAGAGCATGGATCAGAAAATTCTTTCTGCAAGAAGCCAAACAATAAATAGTTTACATTCGTGGGCCATATGGTCTCTGTTGCAACCACTCAACTGTATTGTTATAGCATGAAAGTAGTCATAGACTAAATGTAAACAAATGGGCAGTAAAAACAAAATAAAACAAGTACAGTCTTACAAACCACATTGAAAATTTTTGCTTTCACTCTAATAGGAAAAGCTGCCGAAGAGTTTTGATCACTTTGGAAGCAAATTATGAGAAGGCGTTAACAAGAATGAGGTGAGAGATGCTGGTGACTTGGATTTGGAAAGGGGAGGGAGCTATGTTTTGTAAGTAGAGCCAACGTGAGTTGGTGACAGATTACTTTTGTGGCACTAAAGAGAGGAGCAGAGGATGACAGCTATATAACCCGTGCAACGGAATAATGAAGCTGCCACTGAAAACTGGAAATAAGGTGTTCACATTTTTTGCATGTTAAGTTTGAGATACCAATAAGCATACAAATAAAAATACCAAGTCAACCCCTGAGTTGGAATTCCCAGGAAAGACTAGAATTGGGCACATCAATGTGGGAGTCATTGGCATGTGGGTGGGCTTGAAAGTAATGGGACTGTGTGGAATTATACCAGATGGTAGATTAGAGATATTTATCACATAGAGTATGTGGTAGACCCTCTACAGGACCATGCCATGTTAAGGTTAAGGCTGTGGAAATAGGTTTGCCTCACTCATAGTAAATCCTGCATTAGTCACATACTACCTGTGAGATCTGAAGAAAGGTAATCTTCATAGACTGCCTCCTACTCTACTATACCCAGCATATCATAATACCGAATACCTACCAAGCTCTCACAAAATTGTATCATGCCATTACCTTGATTAAAACCTGCAATGGTCTCTCTGCTCTTGAAATAAAATCCACAATCCCCGGCACAGCCTCTAAACTGTTGCCTCTTCTGCCCTTTCGCTGGTCTCTGCAGCTTCCTCTGCTCTGGTCCCCCTCTCATTCTCAAGGTTCCTCCCACCTGATCTATGTCTGTTCCATGCCCATGTCAAAGTATTTACTCCAAACTTTCTTGTCCTGGCTCTTACTTATACTTTAAATTTCATCCTAAATGTTACTTTCTTGGATAGGCTTCCCAGACACCCTACTCAATCTATGTCAGCATACCGAGTATGTTATTTCACAGTGCCCTGCCGTTTGCCTTCCTGTCACTGTCAGTATAATACGAGATTGTAAAGAGCCAGGCAGCCTCGGTTCAAATCTGGACTTGGTCATTTAGTAGTTGGAAAATCTTGGATAAGTTACTTCACTTCTCGGTGCTTCAGCTTCTTTATCTACAAAATGGGATGATGACAGTGTCTTCCTCACAGGTCTACTGCAGGACTCAACGGGACAAGGTATGTAAAACACCTTGACTACCTAGCATAGCAAAGGGGTTGATGAGTCTTACCTGTTATTGGAATGATTACCTACATAGCATTGTATGAGTATTGTTTAGCATCTGTCTATCCCTGTAAATAGTAAATTCCCCCAGCGATAGGAACTGTGTCTCTCTTGCACTCTCCATCTTCATCACTTATCTGATATGCAATACTCTTGAAATAAACAAATACACATGTTATTTTCTTTATTATCTTCTGCATTATGATCTAATTTTGTCCACTCACTATGTGAGGTAGTGATCATCCCTTTTGACAGATGAGCAAATTACGTCTGAGAGAGGCTAAGGAGTCCAAGGTGACACATGCACATTTCTGGCAGAATTGGAATTCCCACACAGATCAGACTCCAGATTCTCGCCATTGTATTTGAATTTGGTTTGGAGAGATTGCCTGCACACCATCTACAAATGGCTGCATGCCAGCCAAAGTATACAACACAAAAAAGCCACAAACAAACAAAAAACCTCCTTCTATAAAACAGTTCAGCCTACACCTGCCTGAGTGCTCATCTACATAAGTTCCTATCAATGATGCTTTTCTTACATTTGCCATATTGAGCCCTTAAATACCTCCTTTTGAGAGTTACATTCAATAGAGGAGATAAGTTCATGAAGTCTCATAATTTGAGGGGGAATTTAGAACTCATTGAATGAGCTCTACATCCAATTCCCAAATACACTCTCTGACACCTCTATATGGGACTGCTCCAACCTCTGCTCAGACTATCAGTGGCTATGAAAGTAGAGAAATGTGATCAATTAGGATTTTAGAGGTAAAAACATTAGGACCTACTCATTTGTAGAATGTGACATGTGAAAGAGAGAGAGGTGGTAAGAAGAAATTTCTCACCTAAGACACTGGGTTAACAATGGTGACATCATCCACTTAACACAGCCATGGCATCATGGCCTTCTCTACCAAACCTGGGCAGAAGCAGTTTGGTAGAGAAGGCCATGATGCCATGGGTGTGTTAAGTGGATGATGTTTTGAGTTATCAGGAGGAGATGAGTCAGCACTTTGGAAAACTCGTACAAACTATAAATCTGTTGCTATTATTTGGGACTGAATTCAATACATTAAAAAGCAGTGTTATTTACTCATAAATGCATGAAAAAGAGGCTAGACATTTAATGTATACACAATTGGAATGAAGATAGTATATTAGAATATAATAGTATATTTAGAACATGGGTTTTAGAATGAGACAGACCTAGATTAGAAGTGCCCTGCTCCTTACTCCACCTCTATAAGCTTCAGTTTCTTTTCTGTAAAGTGGGAGTGCTATTATAGGCTTATTGCATTGATGAATGGATTAAATAATATAAATGACTACATATTGTTATTGCTTTAATACTGACCATTATTATTTTTAGCAGTAGGAAGAACATTATCATTACACATGAGCAAAAGCCGTGTCCTGGAAGGAGTCCTCAAAAAAGGGAGAAATTTGATAAGAAAATAAGAAGGACTAGGGTATGACTTTAAAGAAGAATTTTAAATCTTTAGAAAAATATGTCCTAAAAATAAAATAAACCCTGCCAATAGAGTTGGATTTGAATAGATCTTGTCTAGGCCAGAAGCCTGGAATCTCAACTGACTCATATCCTATTTTGGGTGTATTTTGGCCAATTCATATAAATTATCTTAGCTTGAAACTTCTCAGCTTGAAATCATAAAGTTCTCATTGTATCCAGTGTAATGTAGATTACCTGAAGACAGGGGGCATTAACCTACTGGCCAGTGGTTTTTTTGGATAGCTTACAGCATCACAACTTTGAACAATCCCCTACATGCATGCCTTCTGCCACTCAAGATGAGAAGAGGATTCATTTGCATTGCCCTTGGCAGATGTTATGGTAATGTCTATATTACTCAAGCGGATGGAGAAGCGGAAGAAAATAAACATTTTTAGAATGTCTATTTGATTTCAGTTACTATATTATTATTATGCATTTTCCATACATTTTATCAGTTAGGCTTTCAAAAGCCTATTGAGGTATCCTTTGAGATAATAAAGCAGCAAGAGTCAAGATGCTGTCTGTGTCCAAGGCCACAAAGCCAGCAGGTGATGAAACTGTACTTAGAACCCAAGTCTGTGTCCTTCAAAAGCTTCCCTAATTCCTCTCCTCTACACAGCACTGAAGGGTAGGTTCTATTTAAGCAAAACCTCATAGCCTGAATTCTGGGCCTGAGAACAAGAGTTATTATTATATGCCTGTAATTATACATTGCTATAACATTGCCTATAAAAAGTAATTATATAAAGACAGTGGGGAAACTTCATTCCCTCTCACTTCCCTCTTCTTGGCACCTTTATTGAGCAAGACCCTTTAGGGTAAATTCTGTTTTCATGATTCTGTAAGTGGCTTCACACTGAAGCAGGTGATAACAGATGACTGCCTGTAGCAATCATCAGAGGAAGGTACACACTTTGGCCTTTAGGGAGAAATAAGGTACCACACTTTTGTTACAGGTGTTAAAAGAAAATTGTTACCTCAAAACAAAAAGAAAGAAAGGAAATGGAGACCTGTGCTGTTTCCACTGGCTTTACACCAAAAAGCGAAAGGCAGTAAGACTTGGAATCAGCACATCCACAATTTGAGGCTTTATTTTGACACGTTCTGGGTGTGTGACCACAGGAAAGCTGGTGTATTTTTTTTTTAATGGTTGTTACACCTTCATTCTAATTTTTTAATTTTTGTTTTTATTTCAATAGTTTTCAGGGTACAGGCAGTTTTTGTTCACATAGATAAGTTCTTTAGTGGTGATTTCTGAGATTTTTGGTGCACCTGTCACCAGGCAGTGTACAGTGTACCCAGTGTGTAGTCTTTTATCTTTCACCCGCCTTCCACTCTTTCCCTGAGTCCCCAAAGTCCCTTATATCATTCCATTATATGTCTTTGCATCCTTATAGCTTACTTCCCACTTGTAAGTGAGAACATATGATATTTGGGTTTCCATTTCTAAGTTATTCACTTAGAATAATGGCCATCCAAGTTTCTGCAATGACCATAATTTTATTCCATTTTATGGCTGAGTAGCATTTCATGGTGTATATATATATATACTACACTTTTTTAATCCACTCATTGGTTGATAAGCATTTATGTTGTATACATATTTTTAAAATTGCAAATTGTGTTGCTATAAACATGCATGTGCATGTGTCTTTTTCATATAATGACTTATTTTCCTTTGGGTAGACATCTAGTAATGGAATTTTTACTGGATCGAATGGTAGTTCTACTTTGAGTTCTTTAAGGAAACTCCATACTGTCTGCCATACTGTTATATGAGTTTACATTCCCAAAAAGCAAGGGTCTTTCTTCTCTGAGTCTCACTTTAATCAACATACCGACTTAATGAAGATGCTATGGGGCCTAGGTAAGAATAGGGATATGAAAGGACTCCTAGGTTTAACTATTCACCTTGTTAAAATCACCACACATGGTGTAAAGTGTTGCTGAACATAAATTTAAGAAAATTGAAATGTGGGCCTGGAGGGAACTTCTGAATCTGACCATCATGGTACCAGGAGGCAGGGACTCAGGTACGCGCCCTCGTCTCCAACTCAGAAAGGTGGTTTTGACCTTGGACAATGTGTAATCTCCATAACCCTCAGCTGCTTCATTTATAAAATGGTGCTGCTTGTGCTTCTTCTGTTTCCCCACCCCACATGCCATGAGTCCACAAAAGACAACCAGTCAAGGTTTTCTCCAATGTATGAAATTTATAATTATGTGAAAAAAACACACTTGTTTTAATCTAAGTTGTTTAGGAGGCACTTACAATTTTTCTCATCACCAAATAGGTCAAAAAACTTTGTGATGCTATTTAATCATTACCTCTATTTGCATTTATTATCTTTCTTGGTTCAAATGTGCGGTGAATAGTAGTATCCAAGAGGCCTGTTGGTTTTTTCCTACTTAGTACTATTCCTGTAATTCGGATAAATACCACTAGGCAAAGAAGTCTTAGATTGTAAATCCATCCAAAAGCCTTTATTTATGCTGGAATCCACTTTAATATGAATAATAACTATTTTAAAAATATAACAATATGTATCTATTGGAATAGATTAGTACTCTTCTCCACCAACAGGTCCTGTTTCCCAAGTTTCTAGGAGGGGTAAATTTGCTTTCTTTCTTTATTCTGACTTATCAAAGTTGATTGGTATTTAGAAAATAGTGCATTTAGAGAATATATATCCCTACATGCTCCCAATTATGAAGATCAATTACCCTAAATATTTGAATTATGAATTATGTCTCAAAAATCCATCCATGATAACCAGAAGTACCAGAAGAAAGAGTGGATTTGATTATCTTGTTAATATTACTAGCAAACATCAGGGATCATAAAGAACTTGGTAAATGTTACATGCTCAATAAACAAACACATACTATGAGCCAGGAATTTGCACCTGACTAATGCCTTAAATCTATAAATATTTATCAGGACCCTATTATATAACAGACAATGTTCATTATGGGGTGAGGGTAAAGACCACCACCCCCACAGCCATGTCCTTATGCTTACAGTCTATTGAAGAGACACATATATTAAACAATTAATAATTAGTGAAATCTTTGCTATGAAAGAAGATAACACAAAGCCATGACGGAGAATGATGAAGAAAGAACTGCTTTAGGATGAGTGTCAGAAATGGTGTTTCTGGAAAGGTGGCAACTAAGCTGAAACCTCGACAAGGGAAGAGGCAAATATGCACATTCTCTGTGAGGAAAGGATTCCAGGCATACACAGGAACATGCATGAAATCCACAAGGCAGCAAAGAGCTTGGAGCGTTTTAAAGAAGTTAATTATATCTGCAGGACTGAAGCACAAAAAACAAAGACATAGAAGAGCACAAAATATGCTTGAGAAGTAGGCAGGAGTCAGATCATGAAGGGACTTAATCCCAAAGAAAGGAGGTTATTGTAATGCAAAAGGAAGCTTCTGAAAGATTTTGAGCAGTAAGGTGAAATGACAGAAGTCTTGAAATGACCACTCAGTTCTGCTGCAAAGACTCTATTAGGCTGGTTTTAGTAAGTGTAGGAGGCCAATTAGGACAGTGACTTTTTTTGTTGTTGTTGTTGTTTTGGTGACTCAGAAAATACAGAATACTTAAAACAGAAACCGTCATGCTCCCAAGCAGGAAATAGATAGCATTTTCAAAGAAGGATAGCTTGGGACGGTTCAATACAGGGATCATGCAAGGCAGGATGTAAGAAGCCACAAGACAGCTGTGCAGTTTCTTGGGGACAAGGACCAGTGGAGAGCCATTGCCACACAGGGCACAGAGGCAGAAGCGGAGGGAGGGCTAACTAGAACATGGAGACAGAAGGCTGCCTCCTGACAGGAATAACACCTTCTATGGAGGATCCCTGTAAGTCTACGGCCCTCCTGAGAGAAAGGAGCCCATGGGACACACACTCCAATTGCAGTTTTCTCCTTCTCTCCAATTTCCAGCTAGTACTCTCCACTAGCTAAATCCAATTAGCCACTCTAAAGGCTGGGGAGTTTATTGATAATATCATATATACCTCAGTCTACCAAAGAATCATACAGGTTGGAGAAGGCTGAAAAATGGATCCAGAGAGGAAAATGAAAAATATGCCTCCTAGAAGGTGCTAGTAGAGATGAAGATAAATTGATGAATTTAAGATATCCTTGGTGTATTAGTCCGTTCTCGCATTGCTATAAAGAACTACCTGAGACTGGGTCATATGTAAAGAAAAGAGGTTTAATTGCGTAATATATAAAGAGGATTAACTGGCTCCCAGTTCTGCAGGCTCTACAGGAAGCATGGCTGGGGAGGCCTCAGGAAACTTATAATCATGGCAGCAGGTGCAAGGGAAGCAGGCACGTCTTACTTGGCTGGAGGAGAGAGAGAGTGGAGGGGGAGTTGCTATACACTTTTAAACAACCAGATCCCACGAGAACTCACTATCAGGAGAACAGCAAGGGGGAAGTCTGCTCCCATGATCCAATCACATCTCACCTGACCCCCTCCCTCCAACTCTAGGGGTTACAATTTGACATGAGATTTGGGTGGGGACACAAATCCAAACCATATCGCTTGGATATAGGATCCTCATGAGGTACAGATGTATCTTATAGGGAGGGTAGAAGAGAGGGATTTACTATGGACCTCAGGCTTTTGATTGGAGTCATGAGGTTGATTATGGTGTCATTTACTGAGATGTGGTAGACTCGGAATAGAATGGGTTTTTAAGGAGAAGCTCAAGATTCATAGGTATGTTAGTGTATGATGTTTAAAGGGCATCCAAGTGGAGATGGCAAGTGGGCAGGTGGACAAACTAGACTGAATCTCCAAAGACACAATTAAGCTATGGAGATAAATCTGAGAGGTGTTAGCACATGCATGGTGTTTAATGAAATGATGACTATTATCTAGAGAGAGTGTTTAAGAAGAGGGAAGAAGGCTTATCTTCGCATTCTGAGATCAGAGAGAGGAGAAACAGCTAGCACAGAAGACTGAACAAGTGTAACCAGGGTGGTAGAAAGAAAACCAGGAACGCATGAGGTCACAGAAACGTGTTTCAGGGAGGAGTGTGGGTCAATTGTGATGAACACGTACTTTAAAACTAGTTTGATCAAGTGGAGAGAGCAGAAGCCATATTAGAGTAAGTTGTTCACAAAGGCCTGAGACACAGATTTCATTATGGCTTTTCATTTTAACAAGTGAAAAGAAAATAATGCTAAGACGAATTAGATAGCTCCTTCATTTAGTTACTAAGAATTTGAACACAGGTCTGTGATTCCAAGTCCCTTGCACTTTCCTTTCTGCTGAGTCATTCTCCAACTCTGTGATGCATGCTGCACCAGGAGAAGTTTGAAAGGAACTGTCAAGTTTGCATCTCACCCCAGGTTTCCGTGAGGTTTGACCTTCTCTCAGCTCTGACTCCTGAAGGCGAAAAATGAGGAAAGGCTTCTCTCCAAAGGGGAAAAATAACATAAAATGAATGGCAAGATATTAATCTTGAGCCCATTTACAGAGAGGTGTTAAGTGGCCCCACTGGCATTAAGAGCAATGAGCTTCGAATATCACTTGTACAGCAAGCTGCTTAGCTCGGCAGATAACAAGTCACAGCAGGCCTTCTTGGGTTGCAAATGTAGTCACTCTGTTTGTCAATTAACTCTTTCCCATATTGCCTTTTATATAACCAGCCAGGAAGCTTTGCTGAGACAGCATGACCTGCTGGAAAACAGCACTGGCCTGGGAATGAGAAGAAATGGCACACTAGAAGCAGGGGTGGGGTAGTACCAGATAGTAGTAATAACAGTAGTAGGAAAGTTATTGGGAAGCCAGAGCCCTTGGAGGTTCTCTATTTTCTGAAATAAATGTCTATGTTTTCTTTTTTTTTTTTTTGAGACAGAATCTCACTCCGTCACCAGGCGCCAGGCTGGAGTGCAGTGGTACGACCTTGGCTCACTGCAACCTCCGCTGCCCAGGTTCAAGCAATTCTCCTGCCTCAGCCTCCTGAGTAGCTGGGACTACAGGCATGCACCACCACGCCCAGCTAATTTTTTTTTGTATTTTTAGTAGAGACGGGGTTTCACCATGCTAACCAGGATGGTCTCGATCTCTTGAAAATGTCTATGTTTTCTAAGCTTAATATTAACCAATGTCATGGGCAAGGCATTGTTCTTTTATCTCAGGAAATTTCAATTTGTCTCAGTTGTTCTGAGCATGCTAAAAGGAAATACTTTCATGTACACCACCCACCGTCCTTAATTCATCTGTGATGCTATCGCCTAGTTTTCTCCAGACCCAGTCATTCAGTGTCCTGGAAAGAGCCACAATCCTGTTCCCTGGAACTATGACTTCCAGCAGATAAAATATACAGATCCCATGGATGTCCTTTGCGTGCTTGAACTCCAACAACATTTGACATGATTATCTTGTCTTCAGGAAACATGTTTCTTTGTCTTTCTGACACCACATTTTTCTGGTTTTCCTCCTACCTCACTGACTATTTTTTCTCAATCTCTTGTGTTCCTCTGCTTTTCCTCAGCCTGCATGTGTTTGATGTCCTGGGGTCTTCCCTAGGCTCAGGCTCCTGTTACTTCTCCATTTATATTTTCTCCACAGAGAACAAAGATGTAATTTATCAGCCAAAACAGGACCATCTTGAGAGTGTAAAAATACTAAACCAGGCAATAAGTCTTAGAGGACCATCAGCGTCATTTTAGGTGACCACATCCTCTCCATGGTGAAGACTCTTAAATCTTTCTCTACAGATTCCGGACTCACATACTCAGAAGTCAACTTGATGTTGCTGCTTGGATTCAAGTAGGCACCTCAATTGTAGCATAACCAAAACAGAATTCTTCAGTTTATTATTGCAAATGTGTTTCCTCTTAGCCTTTCCTATCCTAGTAAATGGCTCTACCATTCATCTGCCACTCATAAAAGCAGATGTTATCTTTGCTTTCTCTTTCTTCCCTCATATTCAATTAATTAGTAATTCCTGTTGATTCCACTACCACACTGCATAAAGTTACCACACCTCCTAACTACATGTCATAGTAACATCTTAACTGGTCTTCTTTCTTCGATTATTGGCCGTCTCTAAACTATTGCCCACACTTTGAATAAAATATATGCTCCTAACTTTGGTATATAAGGTTCTCCATCATTTGGCTTCTCCCACCTCTCTAGCACCAATTTCTTCCCCCCCCTCCTGTCATCCATCTGCCTAGCCTCACCTGGCTTCTTTCTGTTCCTTGAGCACCCAAGCCAGACTCAGTCCTCAAGGCTCTGTGGTGACCCTTCCCACTACCTGGCATTCCCTGACCCTCAAGGGCCAGCTTCTTGACAGTCAGAGCTCTGCTTAAACAATACCTCCTTAGACAGTCTTTCACAACTGGCGTTGCTCATGTGAATCACAGAACACAACACACAGTTTTAGTAACTCGATTTTTGTTGTTCAATTCTTTTAAGGGTTTGTACATAACCAGTACCATTCTAAATGCAGAGAAATTAACTTATTATATCTTACGTATGCATCAAAGTAGCTGGACTTAATCTTCTCAGGGCCACCTCAGCAGAAAAAAGCAAAATATGCTATCTCTCATCACCCATTATTCTTCTTTTCAAAGTAGATTTGCTAGCTGGTATTTCCCTCATTTGTTTGTTTATTCCCTAACTCTTCCGCAATTATAAACTCCCTCAGAGTACAGATTCTGTCCATTTTCTTTTCTGGTACATAGTGTGAGTTCAATAAATATTTGTTGAATGAAAATACAATGAATTAGCTGAGTGCGGTGGCTCACACCTTTCATCCCAGCACTTTGGGAGGCCGAGGTAGGTGAATCACAAGATCAAGAGATCGAGACCATCCTGGCCAACATGGTGAAACTCCATCTCTACTAAAAAGGTAAAAATTAGCTGGGGAGTAGTAGCATGTGCCTGTAATCCCAGCTACTCAGGAGACTGTGGCAGAAAAATTGCTTGAACCCAGGAGGTGAAGGTTGCAGTGAGCCGAGATCGCTCCACTGCACTCCAGCCTGGGTGACAAGAGTGAGACTCCATCTCAAAAAGAAGAAAATAAAATGAACTGAGATGGAGAACCCAGGAGCCTAAGGACTTCTCTTAACCCCTTTCCAAGGTTGCACCACTTACTCTTCGCTATGCCGCTGACCCTCCCCATTCTAATTGTTTTGTTCAACACCATCCTGTATATTTCTTTGATAATCCCCCATCACAATATTGTTTCATTTTATATGTGCTTACTATCTCTCTCCTCTCTTCAGAATGCGAGCTGCATATAAAAGAGATCTTATCTCAGTCACTGTCCTGTGTATGCCAATGTCACCCAATGACACATAGCAGTTTTGTTGTCTCATTAAATGAAAAGAGGGCAAGTCCTTGAGTACAAAGACCTTGATCCAGACTGAGCTTAGCATCCACCTTGCCCTAGACCTCTGAGCTTGTAACTGTGACTATGTGTCATATTTTCCTGCCTGTAAAATTAATACCCATTTAAACTCACATAGCACAAGGAATAAAATATCCTACATGAAATCATTGAGTGCTATTTTAGTTTGGATTTCTCTGAAACAAGGATTTCAATGCAACTAGACTAACTTATTTGGTGATTAAGGGTACACTGGTCAGGAAGTGGGGGAAAAAGAAGGTAGCCAGTAAGAGATGAACCCTTGAGCCAGCCACTAGTGTGCGCAATGGAGCTTAATGCAATTGAGCAAACTGAGAGACAGTGTCGCACATGTGCCTGGGATTGACCTCACTGAAGGGAACGGGAGCTGGGGTATGCAGACACTATCAATTATTGATTGAGGGCTCTTCTCAGGGGTGCATTAATTCCCTAGAACTTCATGTTGTCACAGTGGTGGCATATCATGCTCTAAGAGAAAGCCCTTAGAGAAATGCAGGAGCTGCTTCTGGACACTGGGAGGATATGTACTGTGGTAAGGGCAAGAGGATAAGGAACAGGGTAGTGGGGCTGGGCCCCAGATGCATCTGCTCCAAGGGTCGACCAGGTGCTAGCAGTAGCTCTATAGCTAGCGTAGTCACCTACATTTAGCACACACTCAATGTTGTCCATGAATCCTCTGAAACAGTATGCAACCTGTAGATAATTACATGTGTTTTTTAACCTGCCAAACCTTAATCAGATTTTCAAAAGGATTTACGACCCCAGAGACCTAAGAGCCATTGGTATATGACTCTGACTCCAAGTTTGTCCCTTTTTAATTCTTCCATTCCAAAATATAAACAACGAGCGCGCCACAGAGGAAGGGTGGAGGCTGCACCCACCAACAACCTCACAGCAATCTCAGGAGAAGGCTTGAGTGTCCCCACACATGAGAGTAGAGATTTGAGCCAAGTGTTCCCAGCTCTCCGGAGAGAAGGGATGCTACCTCAGCACACATCTTCTATACACGTAAGATGAAGACCATAATCTCTACCTTATAAGGAAGAATTAAATGGCATAATGGACAAAATATTTAAGCACCTAACACAGGCCCTAGCACTACAGCTTCTAGAAGGTGAGGCAGAGGCCACATTTGTATTCTTTATTTGGATGCCTAGAATGGTTGGACACATAAATGCATGTTGGGCTGAAATTGAAGTAGGGGGGGAGATGAGTGACAGGGTGAGTGGGCATCTGGGCCACAGTGATTGTTGGCCTCCTGGTTATTTCTGCAGTGGCCATTTAAAGCCAGTGACACAGGGGGAGTGCATCCATTGCATTTAGCAGGCCAGTTTTGCTGGGACTGCACTCTGTGAGCGCTTACATGACCCTGCAATAATGGAGACAGCTGGAAGATCAGAAATAAGAAGATGCTTCAGATGAATTGCCAAAGATGTTTTTGAAGAAGGAGGTGGGTCCCAAAAGAGATTGGTCTCCTGATATTTGCCTACAGGATGCCAAGTCAATGCACTCAGATGAATAGATTCAATCCTAGGTACATTATTTGTTTAAAAGTGGCTTGCCTGGTATATTCTAGCACTGTCACGGATTGGGCAAAGAGCCAGCTAGAGAAGGTAAATGAAATCATAGCCTCATAGATCTCTAAGCTAGAAGTATTTTCAAATAATTGCTTAGAAACCTTGTCATAGCCTGCAAAAGAATCTGGGCTTCAGTTCCCAAAAGGCTTGGGTGCAAATTCTGGCCTTCTACTTGTTAGATGTGAAGCATTAGACCACACTGTTCTAAGTCTCAGTGTCTTTTTATTTTATTAATTTTTTAAGACAGGGTTTTGCTCCATCACCCAGGCTACAGTATAGCAGCATTACCATGGCTGACTGCATCCTAGACTTCCCAGCCTCAAGCATTCCTCCCACCTTAGCCTCCCTAGTAGCTGGGACTACAGGTGCACGTCACAATGCCTGGCTATTTTTTTGTGTTTTTGCTAGAGATGGGGTCTTGCTATGTTGCCCAGACTGGGCTTGAATTCCTCGACTCAAGACATCCACCTACCTTGGCCTTCTAAATTGTTGGAATTAGAGGCGTGAGCCACTGTATCTGGCTAAGTCTCAGTGCCTTACCTGGAAACCAAATCCATTTTGAGAGGTTAGCAATGCAAGCACATGTGTGTACTCCCAGAGCAAACTGGAAGCTGTTACAATTATCTAGTCTAGCCTTTACATTGAGATTTTATAGATGAATCAAGTGAGGAGATCAAGAGTTAAGCTAATTATCTAACTCAAAGCAAAATAAGAACAGGGTTCAGTAAACTATTGCCCACAGGCCAAACCCCGCCTGCCTGCCTATTTTTGTACAGGAAGTTTTGTTGAATCACAGCCACACCCATTCATTTCTGTAGTGTCTGTGGCTACTGTTGTGCTATTGCAGAGTTGAGTAGCTGTGATGGAGACCACGGTGAGCCAGAAGTCTAAAATATTTACTCTCTAACCCTTTATACAAAATATTTGTCTTGGGAGGCTGAGGTGGGTAGATCACATGAGGTCAGGAGTTCAAGACCCATCTCTACTAACAATACAAAAATTAGCCAGGTGTGGTGGTGGGTGCCTGTAATCCCAGCTACTCAGGAGGCTGAGGCAGGAGAATCACTTGAACCCGGGAGGTGGAGGTTGCAGTGAACTGACACCACTTCACTTCAGCCTGGGCTAAAGAGCGAGATTCCATCTCAAAAAAAAAAAAAAAATTGTCAACCTCCGAAATATGGGATGAGATCACATCATGAGCTGTGCTCTTGCACCAATTTTGAATGCTTGCATCTTCCAAAGCTAAGATCTTTTTAAAAGCTATATAGTAAGAAATATTAGCAGAACCAGTCCTGAGGGCATCCAGAAGTCCATTACTGTTTCTCTCCATGTTCTTCTTTCTCCTTCTTCCATGTTTATCCCTCGTCGTGTCTTCCAGTCCTCTCCTGTCCTTTAGATGTATAGACCAACACAATCCCCTGCTAGGGTATGAACAACCCCAGCCTGTCTTCTTGTAGTATCACCTTTGTCAAAAATAACATAAAATCTCACCATTTTTTACTGAAACAAATGAGTTTTTAAGATGAAGCTTGAGACTTTAAAGAAATTTCCAGACTGCTTCTGGTCACCCTAATATCCTCTCTTGGAAGAACACACTCTGCCTTGGGACTTTCAGAAGAAAACTGGCAAATATTACTTTGATTGGAGCCTGACATGTCAGACAGACTTGCATTTGAATCCTTGTTGCACAGCTAACTGGCTGTGTGACTTAACTGTTCGAAGATATTCACTACTTCCCATCCTGAACAGTGAGGGGTAAAGATATTTCCCTAGGAAGGTCGGGATGAGGATGAAAAAGACCACTGGGTATCAACGGCTTTCAAGCTTGACTACAAATGAAAACTAGCCAGGGAACTTTCTAGATGCCCAAGCCACACCCTCAGACCAATTAAAACAGAATGGATGTGGTGGAGGGGAGTGGGGGGCTATAACTGGCACTTTTAGAGGCACTCCAGGTGATTCTGTTGTGAAGCTGGGCGGAGAAAGGACTGATGTGCACAGAAGTGTTAGTGTGGTGCTGACTCATAACTGATCATGGATAAATGGTAGCTTAAAGTGGGGGTGGGCACATGGCACTCACCCAGGACTGCCTACCCTGCTGCAAGTTCCAACTTACCCCTGTGTGACAAATAGCCTAAGGTGAGAGTGTCACCCCACCCATATGATACATTTGCATGAGAGTCTAATGGTGCCCTTAAATCACATCATGGAGACGGCTGCTGGCACTGCCTGATGCCAGCCCCAGATTAAAGCTGGTTGCTGCTGCTGGGACAACTGTACTTCAACACTAATGCCATCAATGCACAGAAACCTGTGCCCTTAAAGGACCTGATGAAGACATTATCTGCCCCTTGGGGGTCCCCAGCAACGTATGGGATGAACTAGAAAGAACTTAGAGCTGTCCAAACTTCCCCTTCCTCCACCTGCCTACCACAGACACAAAGCAGAGTGTGTGTGTGTGGAAATCAAAAGACTCCTAAACTTGAAGTCAGAAGGTCTGGCTTCTCTTCATTCCTGTCCTAGCATGGGTTCCCAAATAAAGAGCCTGGGCCAGAGCATGTCAAGGCAGTTTACTTGGAAGCTGATTCTAAGGAACAAGAGTGAAGCACTGCTGAGTGACAAGAAAAAGAAACATGAATGTAGAGATATGCTGTCTGTTGGGCCATTACTGGGAACAGCTGTAGCTCAGTGTCGCCCTAGTCGAGATGAGTCTCGGAACCATCACCCTTGTGGGAATGAATAGCAAACGCATTTTTCCAGCAGATCCTGTCCGCCCCTTTGGTTAAGGTGGCTCTGCCAGCATTAACCTCTCAGTCCATCCTTTAAAGCTGAGCAACGTTCTGCAAGTCAGTCAGACAAGCCCCATGGCAGGAGGAAATACTGTGGAGATTGGCATGGAAATGTTTGCAGAGACGATGGCACTGGGAGGATGGGCAATTGTGTAAAGGGGTTCTCAATGTGCAACGTGCCCACTCACTTCCAACCACAGCAGAGGTTCCAGGCCCCATGCTTGTGTTTTACATCCATGATCTCCTTCAGTCTTTCTCAAAACCCAAGCAATTGACATCTTTCTCTTGGTTTTACAGATGAGGAACCTAGAACTCAGAGACATCTGCTAACTTAGAGTGGCTGAAGGGGGACTCCAATCAGGGCGGCCCACCTTAGAGCCCTCTGCTGTCCACCACTGAGCTGGGAAATAATGACTCTGGACATATCATTTCATCTGGCTGATTCTTGGAGTCTCAGTCTGTAAGTTTGTATCAATAGCCTCTGCCTCCTCTGTAGGCTGTGATGACGACCAGATGAGAAATGGATGAAAAATCATTCATATGCAGGGATTTAATTTTTTTTTCAGGAGGCAAAAACAAACAACAACAAAAACCCAGTAACAGCCTGGTCTCAGCATCACAGGATGGGACAAATAGGTTTCAAAGCCACATTCATGACTTGCGCAATTCCGTTTGAACAGACACACTGCCCCAGGCATCCTGGAGATGAAGTAGGATTCTTCTTGAATTTGAGGGGACAGCTGTTCTCTGGGGTTCAAAGAAAAATCCAAGTTTCACTGGGGGCAGAAGGACAGTTGCTGGGTGTGCCTCTAGTTGTTCCAGAGAAATGAAAGCTTAGAACTACAGTTCCTCTCACAAGAGGTGAAACAGCTTTGCAATTGAAAGAGCGCAATCGCCAGGAGCAATTATGTTTTCATTATTATTCCCAAGCTGCTGTGTCACAAATCACATTTTCCATCCCGGGGCACGTTGCTGCAGAGCTGCCGATTGCAGTTCCCATCATTCCACCAGCTGACTGCTCCAACCTGGCCCTGGGAGCAGCAAGCCAGTGGCTCATTAACTGCAGTACCTGCACACAGATTGCAAACCCGGCAGAGCAGATGTGGCGTATTTCAGGAAATTCTTCCCCCGTTTGAAAATGACTACGAAGTGCTTTTTACTCTCAAACTCCTGCTGGGAGTTTTCTAGAAAGAAAGACCGTGAAGCCCTTGTAGATTTCCCTGTCGACTTGCATTACAGAGCAGCTGAGAGTGCTAAGGCTGGGCATGGCCTTGACTTGCAGGCACAAACAAACACACCCAGGTGCCCCTGGCTTTAAAACTGGAGATTTAAAGAGCCGGACTTGAGAGCGCAGGAGTGCGGCAATGCTCATGCCGCCATCATGTGGCTAAAGGAGGAACTGCACCAGGAATAGAATCCCTAAGTCCGTATGGACCAATTCGGCCAGCCTACCTGCATCCCTTCCTTCCTGCTTTTCTCCCTCCCTTCCTTTGAAACAGCTCCTGAAGAAGTCCAGTGAATAAAAGACAGAGACACAGACAGAGACAGAGACAGAGACAGAGACGAGAGACGAGAGAGAAAGAAAGGTGTTAGAAAAATAACTGAGTTAGATACCCCTGTTTTCCCACCCCTTTCCTGGGGCTTTATAAAAGCCCTGCGTGGTAGGGGGTGTTATTGACAAATAGTCGTCAAATGAATTGAAGTGGGAATTCAACGCATTCTTGATTTCTCTTGGTTAATATATGTTAGCTGAATTCAATGTCAAAATTGAACAGCTCATATTTAAGATTCCCAAGAACTTTATGGACTTTACACATAGAGAACAGGGAACAAATTAAACTTTTGTTTATTGTTTGAATAAAAATTAGTGTTTCATAAAAAGGGAGGGAGGAAGACTTAAAACTATGTCCTCATTCATTGTTCTGTTAGGTTGTCTATCTTCTAATTCTTAATTTGTAGAAACTCTTTGCATCCTGGGGATAATACTCGCTTGTGCATTATGTGAGTAGCAAATACTTTCTAATAATCAGTTATCTGGCTTCTTTCTTTATGGAACCTCTTTCCAATTTTAAAAATTATTAATATTTTCAATGTAATTGAAGCTGCTAATTTTTTTCTTTTACAGCTTCTGTATCTTGTTTAGAAAGGCTCTCTCCACCTCAAAGTATAGTCTTTAATATTATTTTTAATGATTTTATATTTATGTTTAGTTCATGTGGATTTATTTTTATACTCCATTTAAGCTAGCTTCATTTTCATACAAATGTGGAATCAATTGTCTCTGTACCATTAAGAAAATAATAACAATTTGTCCTTTCCCTACTGAATTGAAGAGGCACATTTTTTATTAAGCACCTATATGTAGCTGGATCCTATCTGTTCTGCTAATATACTATATTTATACTTCACTGCCATACTGTTTTAGTCTGGTAGAATAAGCTCTCACCCTCTTCCTATTTTCCTTTTACAAAATATTCTTAGCCATTCTTGAACATTGGTTTCGCTGTCATATGAGTATGCATGGTCTGATTTGTTATAACAACCTTGTGTTACTTTTGTTAATAAAAGGTCTTCAGTTCTGAATCTTCTGCAGAGCTTATATTGTTTCTCTGGAGACATGGTGAAGGACAGCCTCACATCCTTGCTCCTGCCGTGGGAAAGGCTAGCACTTCCTCTCAACCTGCTAGAGGGACCCTGATTGGCCCATACAGAGAGTCTCAGAGAGTTGAAACACAGTTGCTAGATGTCTATGCATATATGAAAACAAAATTAGCACCCTTCCAGATAAAGAAAGTAGATTGGAAATGTACACAGTAGTGTGACAGCCTCCAGAGAAGGGCAGTGAAGCCAGGTGAGGCAAGGATGCGATTGAGGAGTGGGAGTTCTGTGAGGGCCCTGTAGCAAATCATCCCTTCCTCCACGCGGGAATCAGCCTCCTCTCAGTAGTAGAAAGGAGTGTGATTTTTCTGTTGTGTGCATGTGTTTGTATGTGTGTATGTGCACATGTGTGCGAGTTGACCTGGTTCTGCTGAGTAGGAATCTAGTCAGAGGGTGCAGAGGCTACAGACTTAGGTTGCAGGGAGGGGTTGAAGGGCTTAGGGAGGAAGCGGCTCAGATATATCTTGTTCTTCTTCCCTGACCTTAAAACAGGCAAACACTTCAGGCAAGCTTTCCGCAAAGACAAAGTTCTCACTGTCCCAGGAAATGAGAGCTTAGCCCCCGAATAAAGGCTTCACTTCATACTGTACCACCTTCTCCCACCTCTCTCCTGACACACAAATGCTGTTTGTTTAAAAGTTTATCTCAACGGGAGGTTTTAAGGAAGGGCCCCTGGACATTGCCTTAGATCCTGTGTTATGCTTCAGCTGTTTTTGAATGTTTGTCTGTTCACATAGATGAAGTCATGAAGATCACAATCTAAGGCAAAATGATATTTTCTGCGGTAATTATTGTTCTTGGAAACACAAGAGCCAAGTGTGAGAAAATGTGAGGGCTGGAAGGGACCAAGGCAGCCTCCCGTACCCCACTGGGCTTAATCCTCCAAGGAAACGAGTCCCAGAGGAGTGACATGACTTGACCCAGTTCACACAGCCAGTTCCTTCTGCACAGATGTATCTAAAGAACACTTCTCAAGGGGTGCATCGCCGTCACATCATTGTGAAATTAAATAGGGGGCCTCCTTTTCATAGAATACACCATTTAACTTCTTCCAAACATAAGGGTCAGGGTCATGTACAATTATTGTGTGTGTGAATGGGTGTAATATAAAATTCCATTTAGGAGAGTGGAATGCTTCCAAAGGACAAACTATAAATGAGATGGGCTCTTCCACCCCAGCTCCCACCAAAAATGGCTTCAAAAAAGAGAAGGCTAATTTGGTAGGGAACTTCTCCAGGAAGACAGATTTTCCCTAAATACCCCTGTACCCCTGCTTACTCTTCTTCATAGAAGGCCTTTGAGGTCATCTAACTGCAACATTTGGGACAAAGACGAGCATTCCATAGTGCTCCCCCATTCACTCCCCTTTACAGGCCATAATGGCCTGCAGAGAGCACCTGTGTTCTCTACCAAGTAGGTAAAGGTCCTACCTCAAGGAGAAAGATCTTTATGATGGTTTTGTCTTGTTTTGATTTTTCCAGCCCTTTCAGTGACTGGGTGGAAAAGTCAGACTAATTCTGGGGACTCTTGGAAAGCCCTCTGTAGTCTCATTCCCCAGTGTTTGCTTTGCTAGTAATAAAGCTGGCATTCTGTCCTCCAACTATCAGCCCCCTTGCTTCTCTTGGTTGATTCAGAACTCTGGCAGGGAAAGAGGTGACGGGGTGTGTCATGTTCACTCTTAAACCCTTTCCATCATAAAATGCCAGTATGCATTAGTAGCTAATTTAAAGACTGTGAGTAGCCTCCACACTGCTTTTACATATGTTGGCAAGTTTGATCGAACGATCTTATGTGAAATATAAAGTTTTTTCTTTATCATAGTTATGTTTCACAACTCAGTACTTGTTTTCTATTCTTTGTGTTTTGGACAAAAGCAGGACAGAATATAGGACCGATGTGAACTCCACTCGACCTTCAAAACCAACCCCTCAGAAGAGAATGTTCTACGAATCAAGCAAAACCGGGGGAGGTCAAGCACATTTCATCTGCATTTCCCCATACTCTGGGATTGTTTCTTCTTTCTTCAAGTCTTACAGAATCTGAGAGTTGGAAGATACTCGAAGGTCATCTCATGCACAATGCTTTGTGAAATTTGAAGTCTGGCTATAATACGCCCAATAAGCGTTTGTCCAGACTCAAGAGTCTCCATTGCTGGAGAAGTGAAATTTAATAATACCAAACATAGCCCAATCCATCTTGGAACAAATTTGTGAGAAAGTGCTATTTTATTATTCTTTGTTTTACAGCATGCTGTAGGTGGCCTCTCTGAATTCCACCTAAATACAACTTCTGGTGAGACAGTGATGCAAATCATATAAGATGCATATGTGTTTACATTTTATCTGGACATTCTGTTTTTTAGAGGAGGGGGACGGAGTCTTGCTCTGTCGCCAGGCTGGAGTGCAGTGGCGCAATCTCAGCTCACTACAACCTCCTCCTCATGGGTTCAAGCAATTCTTCCGCCTCAGCCTCCCGAGTAGCTGGGACTACAGGCGTGTGCCAACGCCCGGCTAATTTTTGTATTTTTAGTAGAGACGGGGTTTCACCATGTTGTCCAGGATGGTCTCGACCTCTTGACCTCACGATCCACCCTCCTCGGCCTCCCAAAGTGCTGGGATTACAGGCGTGAACCACCGCGCCTGGCCTTATCTGGACATTCTTAACAACTGAAGATACTTCTGATTGTACTTCGTTGGACGGCGGACATGTTGCTTATGCATGCGTGAGATGGGCTGTTTCAGGCAGTGTGATGAAAACTGCTTTCAGCATTTCAGTCAAACTATTTAAGTGTCTTTAGAATAAAAAATCTAAGTCTTCTATGTCTTAAAACAATTTTTTTATGAAGTTTTTTTTGAAAATCATGAAAGCACTAGATTCGAAACATTGAGAAGGCAACTTGAAAGAAAAAACAATCCTGGGGACAATA
Organism: Ateles fusciceps; assembly: GCA_036589455.1. Taxonomy (NCBI): domain Eukaryota; kingdom Metazoa; phylum Chordata; class Mammalia; order Primates; family Atelidae; genus Ateles; species Ateles fusciceps. The sequence continues at coordinate 8,049,308 of JAZHEH010000113.1, forward strand.
GTGGAGCACTCTAAACAATGATGTATATGACAGTATTCTTATAAAGGGTAAAGTCGCTGGGACAACAGAGCAAAACTGCTCAACTCATATACGTAATTCCTAGAATGTCATACCTATTTAGGAAATGAAATGTTTGTTGTTGATTTGTGATGTGCCACGAACCTGCTAAACCCTTTCCATATTTCATTCTACTTAGTGCACACCGAGACCTAATGAGGTAGTTAGCACAGGGCCACTATCCCTTATTCAAAACTTTTGAGGCCAAATTTTGAAATTCATAACTATTTTTGTTATTTAAGAAAGAAAATACAGTACATGTATTATATCTTGTCTAACCCCATCAGCAGGGTCTGGGATAGCCTGCTGTAGTCAAACACATTAGTATTTTGCAACAAAATACATGCATATTCACACAGAGTGGGATAAAGAAAGAACATAACAAGTCTCGAGTCTCATGCCAGTTCAGGTCAAAGATGAGTTTGCCATCTGTCTATGAAAATGTTTTCTGTTCTCAGACATTTGGGGATTTTAGATATGCAAATTAGTGGTTTGGAATTTGTATTAGTATCTCCATTTTGTTAATAAACAAAGTGAGGCTTTGTATGTAGTTCCCCTGATGCACACAGCTAAGAAGTGTGGAGTTGGGTCTGAGATGATCAAAGTCTTAACAATGATGCTTGGCTGCCTCAGTGAAACACCTACTTGCCAGGCGTTGGAGGTCACTGCCATGGGCCCTGAGTCTTCTCTTTTTTAGACTGATCACCTGCACATAACTATTTCCAGACTTCTCACCACAATGGCTCTCCTTTGAACACGCAATGGTTTCTCCTTACTTCTTCTTAAATCACTGTAAGTATGAAGTCTCTATGAGGTGAGACTTAACTAACTGCTAATAGAAGAACTAAAAAGTGTGTGAGGAGTTCCACATTCCAACAGCACCTACCACCTGCTCAATGAAGTTTTTAAAAATAAAACATGTTCTATGTGACACATATACACCATGGAATACTACGCAGCCATAAAAAACGATGAGTTCATGTCCTTTGTAGGGACATGGATGAATCTGGAAACCATCATTCTCAGCAAACCGACACAAGAACACAAAACCAAATATCACATGTTCTCACTCATAGGCGGGTGTTGAACAATGAGAACACATGAGCACAGGGAGGGGAGCATCACACACTGGGATCTGTTGCGGGCGGCTAAGGGAGGGACAGCAAGGTGGGGTGGGGGAGGTTGGGGAGAGATAACACAGGGAGAAATGCCAGATACAGGTGATGGGGGGATGGAGGCAGCAAACCACCTTGCCATGTATGTACCTATGCAACAATCCTGCATGATCTGCACATGTACCCCAGAACCTAAAGTACAATAAAAATAAATAAAAATAAAACATTTTCTAAGAAGATGATGTGGTTTTCCTTTTATAGTGCTCATCATTTTAGAGAGAAAAAGATCAAAGATAGAGCCACCCTAGGTTCCAAGGTTTGGGAAACCTCCATCCCAAACCTATTCTATTGAAACTGCAGTTTTTCATGTAAATTCCCCTGGAGAAGAAATATCATGAGTTTTAATAATAGTAAAGTGCATGTTCTGTAGCCAGCCCATCTCGTTTGAATCTCGTTCTGACACTTCCTAGCTGTGCAACCTTAAGCAAATTACTTAACCCCTCTGTGCCTCTATTTTTCTAACAAATGGGGACAATGATATGACCTACCTTTGAGAGTTGATATAAGAATTAAATTATTTCACACATGTAAGCTACCATACCAGTTCCTGGCCACAGTAAGAACACAGGGAATATAAACTTTTCATCATTATTGTCACAGATATTTGTGACATGAACCATGGTCTCTCAGAAAGGAAAAGTAGCAGAAACAAATATTAGGAGTCAGATCTGTGAAGCTCTGAAGCTCAGAAACTTTAGCTTCAGGCGGTTGTACTTCTCAGCCCAGGAGTCACGATGCCTGGAAATCAATCAACTTCTGAAATTCTAGAGCCTTTCCCAAAACCACTTCAAGCAGCAAAACCACATCTTGTCCTGACACAGAATTAGTGACTTGGTGCAATATAAAACAAATATGCACGGCCCTCTCCATGCAGTCTTTTTGGTAAATTATAATGGATTACATCTGTCCCAACACTATCATTATTAGGCATCACTATGGGCAAGAATTTATGTAGTGTCCTCTAGAGAAACAAAGGTGGCTCAGATGATCTTTTTCTTCAAAGAGAAGTCCTGCAGATTGGCTTCTTTTTTTCAGCCCTTCAAGAAACATTTCCAAGCATGGCCCAAAGAGGGTGTGCTTGGGTGTAGGGGAAGGACAGATGAGATGTGCTCAGTGTGGGATATGCCCTCAGCATGCTTTAGGGGCTGAGTACTAGGATGTAGAAGTAACAATACTTCTAGTATAAGTAACAATATGTATACACACACATTAGAATGTCGGGTAAGGTATATGTGGAGATGCACATATACTATATATGTAGATAGGTAGTATATATATTGCACATGTTTATATGTAAATATCTCTGTAAATAAACATGAAGTATGTGTATCATACTACATATAATATGGAAGTATTAATATGGAAGAGAAAACCGCCTTGGGACTGTGTTCAACAAACTATGGTCTATATATAGGAAAACCCTGCTTGCTGCCTCACTGTGGCTTGTGAGCTGAAAATAATTTTTACATTATTGACTGTTTTCATTTTAAATGAATATATATGTATCTACATAACATCCTTCATTTGCCTTTTCACTGGCAAAGCCTAAAATATCTACTGTTTGTCTCCTTAAGCAAAACTTTGCTGATCCCTGTTCCAAAAGGCTATGAGGGGGAAGCACATGGTCTAGTATTAAGTGAGTATGTTTTGGAGTCAGGCAGGAGTGCATTTGAATCCTAACTAATCTACTTGCTAGCTGTGGGGGATTGGGCAACCCCAACCTTAGCTTCTCCTTCATGGAAAGGGAATATTATTATCTACAATGTAGGATTAACGTCAGCACCAGATGATGTTTAATGCACCTGACACTGTCTGTGCTTAATACATGTTTCCCATAACTGTGCCTGAGTTTGTTCATAGAAGATGATTTCTATTTATTTTCTTTTGACTCCTATATCTTTAAAAGGGCTATGTCTTGCTCATTTCCATATCCATAGTGCCTACTAAGTGAATGATTAATAATGAATGAATGACTTGTGTGATCTGCAGAGTCTCTAATGGGATACGAGGAATTTCCACCTTATTAATTTGTGCTCCTTAAAACAGCCCCTAAAGCATGCTGAGGGCATATCCCACACTGAGCACATCTCATCTGTCCTTCCCCTACATCCAAGCACACCCTCTTTGGGCCATGCTTAGAAATGTTTCTTGAAGGGCTGAAAAAGAGAGGCCAATCTGCAGGCCTAGAGAAAACACAGGTGATTTCTTTTTAATTGCCTCACCAAGGTGGAAGTGGGAAGTCGAAATAAAAGCAGCATGATTCATCAATACACATTATCCTAATGCACAGGCAAGCCCCGGGGAGTGAAGTTGTTTTGGTAGCTGTAGGGTAAATAAGTTCTGGTTCTTTCTATCATCTTAGGGAGATTTTAAAGAGAATTCCAGTGAGGAACCTTTTAAATAGGTATTCATGTATCACCACCTTCAAGACGCATTTCTTAGCCACTCAGGTCTCACTCTGATTGTTCTCTCCTCTGAACTCCTAAAGTGCACTGGAGCCTAGTGGTTGGGTTCAGGTGATGGAATCAAACCCAGGTTCAAATCCCTCCTTCCATGTATAGATCTGTGACCTTTTGCAACATACCAAGCCTCTTAAGTCTGTATTTTCTTGTTTAAAAATGTAAATATCAATAGCACCTACATCATAGAGTTGTTTTAAAAATTAAAAGATAATCTGTATGTAAAATACTCAGCTCATTGCTTGACATAAAGCTCATTCCTACCAAACACTGAAATCAATTCATTATTGTTATTTATTGCATTGATAACCTATGTTGCATTTAATAATAGATGTTCCCTATGCTGTAGTCTAAATATTTAATGCATGTTTGTTACGTCCTTTTTTTTTTTTTTTTTTTTTTTTTTTTTGAGACGAGGTCTCACCCTGTAGCCAGGCTGGAGTGCAGTGGCACGATCTTGGCTCACTGCAACCTCCATCTCCCAGGTTCAAGCAATTTTCCTGCCTCAGCCTCCCAAATAGCTGGGATTACAGGCACGTGCCACCAGACCCGGCTAATTTTTTATATTTTTAGTAGAGACGGGATTTCACCATGTTAGCCAGGATGATCTCGAGCTGCCCACCTCGGCCTCCCAAAGTGCTGGGATTACAGGCCTAACTCACCGCACCTGCGTGTTTTGTCTTTTTGACGGCAATCACTACATATTGAGTTTTCTGTTGTAGTCTCAGAATAATATGTTTTTCAACAAGATATACTTCTTCTTGGCAAAGTTGTGAAGTAGGTGAGAGCAAATGTGTAGTGTAGAGACAAGAATGTTTCTGAGCTCTCTTTTACCTTCCCTGGCCAGTTGCTCTCTCAAGCTAACTCCTGACCATCTCTGAGTGGAAACTTCTCCCAGTGTCAGGGAACAAGTTGGGATTCTGACCTGGGCTAATTAAGGTTGCACGTGGAATCAAGGTTGCAAATCAGCTGCATTTGTGGTAGGGAGATTGTACTAGAATATGCAGTGGGCCCAGCGTAATCACTAGGGTCCTTAAATAAAGAAGGAGGCATAAAGTTTACAACCAGGGGGGATGACACCACGAGAAAGACTCTGGCTTTGAAAATTGAGAAAGGGGGCTATCAGCCAAGGCATGCAGGCAGGCTTCAGAAACGGCAAAGGGCCAGGAAGCAATCTTCCACAGCACCTCTGAAAATAATCCAGTTCTGCTGACATCGTGATTTTAGTCCTTTGAGAATCATTTTGGACTTTTGACCTCCAAACTGTAAGATAATAAGTTTGTTCCTTAAGCCACTGCCTTTGTGATAATTTATTACGGCAGCAACAGAAAACTAATACACTGACCCATGAGGTTATAGGAGGCAGGAGCCCCCATGGCAATGTTGACTTAGGAGATTTTTCAGGTGGTCTAGAATGGTATAGCCCAAAAGAGAATGTGATCTGACTGAAATGAGGAGGAGAAAAACAAGCAGAGTCTAAACCTTCATCCTGAGTGCCAGGTCAGAATATCAGGATGAAGTGATGAGAACAAGACCAGGACCCCCGAAGATCAAGGGCAAGGTTGGACACGTAGGGAGCAAGGGGCATGAGGTTAGGCCTGGCACTCAATGGTGGGAGGGAGAAGTGCTTGACCATCTCATGAGTGGGCAAGGATATGACACCTATTTGATAGTTCTGCTGGCTCTTTCACAGGAGGGGACCTGATCATGCTGAGAGCCGTGGTTCCACACATGATGCACATCTGTACCTCCTGTGACACCTTCCATGGCGCCTGATACCAAATCAGCCCTGAATGTATTAATACAATGACAGTCTGTCCAAAAAGTCAGTGACTATAGTCCATTTGACGATCTCACCTGTGAGAGGTAGACTCTACTTATGAAGGTACATCTCTTTTTCATAATATTCCTAAAATTCCACTTGGTGGAAATATTAGGTTGGTGCAAAAAAATAATCACAGTTTTTGCCATTACTTGTAAAGGCAAAAACAGTGATATCTTTTTGCACCAACCTAATAAATCCAATGCCAATAACACTGTGTGATAGAACATGTTTTCATAAAGTTTTGTGTTAATAAACACAGAAAGACAGTAAGTTTTCCTTTCTCCTTTCTTCCCCTTCCTTTTCTTTCTTCATCCCTTCAATGTTCATAGTAACATGAAAAACTTCTAAAAGCCCTAAATATGCCAGAGAACGCAAATTCAACAGAAAATATGGAACCCAGGGAGATGGGAAGCATGAGAGATGGAGGGAGTATTTTATACAAAATGCTCTTAGCCACCTGGTGGATGGGATTAGGCAACAAAGGAGGGAAAGAAAAGCAAAGGAGTTTTATCACAAACACGGTTTCCAAAGCAACTGTTGAGAAGTCTCTTTCATAAGATTCCAAGTTCCTCTCCACTCCCTCCTAAACACACACACACACACACACACACAAACACACGCGTAGGAACTTCAATGCAGGCATTAGAACAAGTCAGTCAGTAATGCAGTCTTAGAACCGAAAAGGGCCCTTAAAGATAATTTACATCCAATCATGGCTTCTTCCCAACACCCAGAACACCTAGTTGTACCTGAGGACACTCAGATCCCAAGAGAAGAATCTGTCCGGAGGGCCCATTCCCACTGAGCAGCAGAGCTGGACTTGGATGCAGACGGCTCCACAGCAGACCGCTGCTCTTCCTGCGCAAAGGCCATGCCTCACTGGAGTCACTGCGCTTGGTCAGAGCGCAGTCCAAGGAAGCCCCATAATCCTTTGCTTCTCAGAGGGTGGTCCTTGATCCAGCAGCATCAGCATCAGCTGGGAACATGTTTAAAATGCTAAATCTAGTTGGGCGCAGTGGTTCACCCCTGTAATCCCAGCACTTTTGGGAGGCTGAGGTGAGCAGATCAGGCATTCAAGACCAGCCTGGCCAACATGGTGAAATCTTGTCTCTACTAAAAATACAAACATAAAAAAATTAGCCAGGTCTGGTGGTGCATGCCTGTAATCCCAGCACTTTGAGAGGTCAAAGTGGGCAGATCATGAGGTCGGGAGATCGAAACCATCCTGGCCAACATGGTGAGATTTGCCCCCCTCTCCACATCTCTACTAAAACACAAAAAGTTAACCGAGTGTGGTAGTGCACGCCTATAGTCCCAGCTACTCGGGAGGCTGAGGCAGGAGAATCACTTGAATCTATGAGGCGGAGGTTGCAGTGAGCTGAGATCATGCGACTGCATTCCAGCCCGGGTGAAAGAGCAAGACTTCATCTCAAAGAAAAGGAGAAGTAAAAATTAAAATAAATAAAATGTTAAATCTCAGGTCCCTCCCCCAAACTCTCTCAATTAGAATCAGCCTTTGTGATAAGGCTCCCAGGTGATTCTTGTGCACACTAAACTTTGAGCGGCATTGACATAAGCTGTTCTTAATTCAGTACGGATAGCAATAGTTCTCCAGTAGTCTTCTAGCTTAATGGTCCAAAGCTGTAAATTCTCACAGTTCTGCGTGCCCAAGAGGTTCATCATAATTACCACTAAATAAGCATTAGAAAGCGATTCTTCGTCCTCTACGCAGAAATCTGTGACCTCCATGGGAGAGGGCTTCCTGATTTTGTTCTCTGCTCAGGAATTGACATTGCTTTTGGTATTTAGGAAAGAAGGAAGAGGTAGCTTTTTAAAAAAAATAAAAATAAAATATCAGATGACTGTAGCTCTTTTGTTAACTTCTGCTTACTTTGCTTTGGCTTTGGTTTCATTAAACCAGAACCTCCTATTTACATAGGGTTTACATAAGGTCCATTGTCCTTTGTGGCACAAAGAGGCAGCTTAGACAAAAGAAAAGCACACTGGGCTTAGAGTCATCCAGACATGGAGTTCAATACTACCCCAGCGTTTGAATTGCTGTGTGGCCCAAAGCAGATCAGTGTGCTTCTCTGAACCTTTATGTCCTCAACAGCAAGATGGCTACGCCAACAATAATTATGAGAGTTGTGAGAAATCATAAATATATACGAAAGCTCCTGGCATGTGGCAGATATTCAGTAGGGCATAATACAGAAAGGTTGTAATTAGATCATAACATGAATACCTTTTTGAGTATCTGCAATGCCTGCAGACACTAGGGAAACAACAGTAAATGAGACAGATATATTAATAGTATCCTCTGAAGCAGAAAGATTGTTCACTGGAAACCAAGACAAAATCATGGTAGCTAACAATGATTGAATGCTTGCTACACACCAGGCACCGTTCTAAGGACTTTACATGAATTAACTGATATAATCCTCACCAATATCCTATGGATACTAGGTACCATCATTAACCCTGTCTCACAGATGAGGAAACTGAGGCACATGAGGGTTAAGTAACCTGGTCCAGAGCTGTATGGGAGAAGCTTAGCATGAGGCAGGTTGGTACAGAGCTTCTGTAAGTGTCTGAGTTCAGATCCCAGGCTCTCCAGTAAGTAAGGGATACAGTTCTATCATACAGTGTTAATGGTATTGGATTTTTTAGATTGGTGCAAAAGATATTGCTGTTTTTGCCTTTAAAAGTAATGGCAAAAACTGCGATTAAGTAAGTAAGGGAGCCTGGGATCTGAACTCAGACACTTATGGAAGCTCTGTAGCAACCTGCCTCACACTAAGCAGCAACTACATGTATATAAATGCATACTTCAGGGGCCGGGCGTGGTGGCTCAAGTCTGTAATCCCAGCACTTTGGGAGGCCAAGGTGGGCGGATCACGAGGTCAAGAGATCGAGACCATCCTAGCCAACATGGTGAAACCCCGTCTCTACTAAAAAATACAAAAAACAATTAGCTGGGCATGGTGGCATGTGCCTGTAGTCCCAGCTACCCGGGAGGCTGAGGCAGGAGAATTGCTTGAACCCGGGAGGCGGAGGTTGCAGTGAGCTGAGATGACGCCACTGCACTCCAGCCTGGCGCCTGGCAACAGAGCAAGACTCTGTCTCAAAAACAAATAAATAAATAAATACATACATACTTCAAAAGGAAAGGACCGAGCACTAGGAACAAGAACGTGCACACCAGGGAGCCCTGGCCTAGCCTGAGGAGTCAGAGAAAGCTCTCTAAGGCGGCAATGAGAAAGCAACACCCGGTAAAGAAAGGGGAAAGTCATCTCAGTAGAACAAGTATGAGGGGTGAAGACCTGGAATTAACAGAGAACTGAGAGCTTAGGTCATTAATATTAAGCAACAGAATTGTATTTGGCTGTTAAAGAAGACCACAGCTCAAAAATCAAGCATCCAACAAATACACTAGAACAGAAAATATCTCAGATGCCATTTCTGTTGTATCCACATTCTCTTAGTCTTGACTGGCATCAACGTCTTTCATTTTTAGAGATAAAATTGTAGCACAGGTGAGCAGATCATGAGAAGGGGAAGGAAGGAGGGCTTTGGCATATCTGGGCCAGGATCCACTGATGCTCCTTTCTGTGTGACCTTGAGTGAGTAATTAAAACTGTCTTCCAAACCTCAGTTTCTTTATCTGGAAAATGGGATTAAGAATACTTACTTTTTATAGTTGTGGTGAGGATTAAATAAAGCCATGCATGTATGGCCTGGCTCTTAGCTGGGACTCAAGCAATGTCCTCTCCCCTTCATCTGCCAGTGTTCAAAGTTAGAAACTGGCACATCGTGCACGAAGCTGAGACACAGCGTCGAAACACCCAGGTCCTCTCTCTAATCTTGCATTTTTGAGGGTGTCTGGTTTTGTTCTAATATCTCAACTAGTATTGCGTTACCAGGTTCGGTCATGGAACACTCACAGGACTTTCTCTTAAAAGCATGCGTTTAAGATCATTCAGAGGGATCAAAACTTCAGTTTGGGTGAATACATCCAAGTGTCCTATTAATCTTCCTCACAAAAAAATCTGGGCAAAAACAAATTATGAGGAGACAGCCAGTAAAACAAATGAGGATTTCTGTTTTTCTTTTTCTTTTCTAGCAGTGCGCATTTAAGGAATATGTATGACCTCAATTTCCATCAAATTCCAGGAGAGACATTTGGAGTAAAAAAAGTCAGACCTTTCAGGAATACCTAGAACTTTAGAACTAGAAATCAACTTGAGGAGCATTAGGTCAACCCCTTTATTTTCCAGAGCATGTGAGTGATTTTTAAAGCCGGAATGAAGCTCATACGGAGTTATCGGCAGAATTAGGACTTGAATTTGGGAGTCCTGGGGCAATCAGGGCAGTACATGTGTGGAAATAGCACTGATCAACTAAGGAGATTCTCTGCTCAGCACAAGTAACTTAAGTTTGAACGTTTAAGCAGAGACCTGTTGATAACCTGCCAAATTCCCTTGTCTGGAGAAGGAAAGCGAAGTTAAAAGTGCTATAAACCAACAAAGCCTCAATTCCACAAATTTAAGAACATATTCTCTTTCCTAATAGATGCAATAATCCCCCATGCTCTTCACTTTTCATTGATCCCTTTAAGGGAAGTCAGTGGAGTTTTCTCAGATTTGCATGTGATTTGCATATTGGTCACACAATTCCGCAGCTCAAGTCAATGGGTAATCACAGGCTTGTTCCTGTTCTGGTTCTTGGTCATTAAGCAAGAATGCCAGGTGCTTTAGCCTCTGCCATGGGAAACCATCACCAAGGAAAGTACAGGCATTCTCCAACTGCCTCTTTCCGGCTGAGGACCAAGGCAGCCCTCGTAATCCTGATGCCCTCCAGAGGCCCTTCAGAAAACCATGAAAGACTCCCCAGTGCAAGTGTGTGGTCTGAATATATTGGCTATGAAGGAAACTTCTTGCCAATGAAGAACATGTGAATTTGGACTGGGCCTTCCATGCCACTATGAAATTACTGTTAATTATTACAGGTATGACAATTGTATTATTGCTATGTAAGATAATAGCCTTATTTTTTAGATATGCATTCTGAAATATTTGAGGTTAAAATGTGATGTCTGTAATTTGCTTTAAAATATAAACTAAAATACCAAGCAGGCCAAGTGTGGTGGCTCATGTCTGCAATCCCAGCACTTTGGGAGGCCGAGGCAGGCCCATCACCTGGGGTCAGGAGTTTGAGACCAGTCTGGCCAACATGGTGAAACCCTATCTCTACGAAACATACAAGTTCTCCCCCACCACAGTTGTGGGATCATAAAGCTGTCCCCACAAGACACCTTCTCGGTGCCGTCATCTCAACATGGCAGAGTCCAACCTGGGTGGAGAGTATCACCTTTACCTTTTGGCTCTGATGAGAAGTCAAGGCCCCAGAACAAAAGACATGACAAGATGAACAACATGGGGTCATGCTTGCCTCCCTTACATTTTGTATCCTTGGTTAAATAAAATGGGAACTTATGATAAATGCATAGGTGTCATCTGTTTTTGTTAATTCTTAACCTATTGGAAAATCTGCAATCTTTCTATAGCCTTTTTCTATGCAATTACATATATATTTAATGATGATAACAGTAATAATAAGGGAACCCCTGTACACTGTTGGTCAGAATGTAAATTAGTACAACTGTCATGGAAAACTGTATGGAGGTTTCTTATAAAACTAAAAATAGAATTGCTGAATGATCCAGCAATCCCACCTCTGAGTATTTACCCAAAAGCTTTTTGTTTGTTCGTTTGTGTTTGAGATGGAGTCTCGCTCTGTCGCCCACGCTGGAGTATAATGGCATGATCTTGGCTCACTGCAACCTCCACCTCCCAGGTTCAACCAATTCTCACGCCTCAGCCTCCTGAGTAGCCGGGATTACAGGCACTTGCCACCATGCCTGGCTAATTTTTGTATTTTTTCGTAGAGATAGTTTTGCCATGTTGGCCAGGCTGGTCTCGAACTCCTGACTTCAAGTGATCTGCCCTCCTAGCCTTCCAAAGTGCTGAGATTATAGGCAGGAGCCACCATGTCTAGCCATAAAATGCATTTTTGACTTTTAACTTACACTGGGTTTACCAGGGCATAACCCCATCATAAGTTAAGGAGAGTCTGTATTGTACAATGTGGTGAACATGGTATTCATGTATATCAATTGTCATACATTTTTTAATCACTCAGAGAGTACATTTCAAATGTCCTCACCGCACAAAATGATATTTGAAGTGATGCATATATTAATGAACCTGATTTAATTATTCCACATTGTATTCATAAATCATAACCTCACTTTGTACCTTATAAGTATATTCAATAATTTCTTAATTTACAATTTAAAAATAAAAATTACAAACAACAAAAATAATAAGCACATGTGAGTCATTGGAGCAGAGCAGTGTTCTAAGCACTTTTTACCGATTAAATCATTTAACCTTCACAACATCTCTGTGAGGTATGTACTATTTTTATCCAAGTTTATAGATAAAGAAACTGATGCCAGAGAGGTTAAACAGGCTGCCCAAACTCACCCAGTTAGGATGGGGGGAACTGAGATTTGAGCCTAGGTAGTCTAACATCAGAGTATACTCTGTTGACCATCATGCTATTCACACATATTGCTTTGCTTTTCAATTTACTTTTCATACATAGGATCATACTATATGTGACATTTCATTTTTACTTTGATATATTCCTTGGACTTATTAGATAAGATCTACCTCATGCTTTTTAACTCCTGCACAGTATTTCTTAGACAGGACATAGAGATGTATAGAACGACTTCCAAAATGATGGGTATTTAAATAATTTCTAGTATTTTGCTGTTATAAATACTGAAATGAACAGCCTTGCCCTTGTTTTGTGTTTTTCTTTTATTTTAGGCTTATATGTATTTGTATAAGTTTAGATTCTTACAAGGAGAATTGCTGGGTCTTAGGAGTCAGGGAAAGGAAATGAGACTAGTATCTTGCCTGAGGCATCAATCCAGTTGGGTTTTCAGTCTCACACACCATGACATAAAAATTGAGTTCCCCCCAAAATGAGTTCAAAGAATGAGTTCATGAGTTTTGAAGTCATAAATGAGTTCAGATCTTAAACCAGAAGACTTTGGCCTACGTTGACAAAGGTTAGAAGGTTATGCTATTGAATATGGTTGTACTCCACAATCAATAAAACTATGTTACTAGTAATCATAACAGTCACCATGTACTGAACATGCTCTATGTGCCGGAAAGCTTACTAAGGGTATTCACAGCCTCATTTAATTTTCCTCACCATCCACAATCCTGTGAGTGCCGGGAGCCAACTGTACCTGCATAGTCAAACCTTGTTTCCCTTGCAGTCACAGATCAACCCTCACTTCCTTAGGGAAGCCCTCGCTTACTTCCCTGACCAGGGAAACCCCCCCTACAACATTCTCTCCTATCACCAGATGCCTCTTCATTATAGTGCTTTCCAGGGTGATAATGCTATACTGAATAGTGTGAATCTTTGGTTAACCTCTATTTCCCTTTTTAGACTCCACAAGGGCTGAGATGGTGAGAAATGAACAAGTGACTGAGTGAATGAATTAACTAACACATGAGTTATGGAGCTAAGCACTGATTGGTCAAGACCATGTTGGAAGATAAAGATGGAAGAAAGAGAGAAAGGACAGGCCACACAAAAACATAGTAATCAAAGGAATCAGAGGTAAAAAAAAATGTGTAGGTCATGTTTATGGCACAAAGAAGAGTGTAGAGTGTAGTATGACTAAAACTTTCTGCCTCCAGTTATCTGCATTTCCCAGACAAGAGAATAGAATGAAGTTAACCATTTACATCTTAGTTCCTTAGTGTAAACTAATCAATACACTATCTATCCTAGCAGCATATGTGTTTAGAGAAGAACTAAAAACAAAGGAATGCAGAAATTTCAAGCACTATGACATCAGGATGGGAGAAAAATTGGAGCACTTCAACTTTTGTTGGCCATGTAGAATGTATTGTGGGATATCCATACCCTCCATCTATCAGCACACATGGTTCTGGCTAATCCTGGATCAGGAGGGGAAAAAAAAAAACCTCTGATATTTGAACAGCAACAATGGGCAGTGTGTTACACCAAACACCAGATTAGACATGGTGGTTTCATGAGGATATACAATTTCGGTATGATTCATACCCTTCTACTCCCTGAAACTTGACAGAAGCAGATTTTGCCCTAACAGCCATGCACAGTGGTGCTCACGTATAATGGCTTATACCTGAAATTACAAAGGAGTCATCTACCTCCAGAAAATGTGACCCCAGTCCCCTCAGAGTGTACAAGCTCACTTGGGTTTCCATCAGAGGAATTTAACTCTCAGGTTTGGTGAACGGCACTGAGCAAACTGTTGGGAATGCTTCACATTGTGTTGAAACAATAGACTGGCTCTCTTGCTTTGGGTCGCATGGTTGTGATTTCCAGGAACAGGATGAATCATTTGTCTCAAGCAGGTAGTGTTCATTCTAGCTTGGAGAGACTTTAGGTGGCCTTTTCTAAAAGCCATGGAAGAAATGTGTATTACAGATAGACACATTTGAGAGGTACTTCCTGGTGCAAAAAAATACCCTCGGTGAGCAAGTTCTCCTTTGTATCTCACCCAACTCTTCATCAAAAAAGCTTTTTCTAGGCCTTTCTTTTCTTAGACCTATGAGGATAACTATAAGAAGAGGATGAACCAGGCTGATCTTCAGAGAAGAGAAGGAAAGCGATATTATCAGTGCCTTAGCGATATGTATATGCAATTCAGGAATGCTTTCGCTGGAAATAAAAATATATTGGTCTAACAGTGACTTATACAAATACAGTCATGCATTACGTAAGGATGGGAATACATTCTGCGAAATGTATCATCAGGTGATTTTGCCATTGTGCAAACATCATAGAGTGTGCTTACACAAATCTAGACGGCATAGCCTCTACACACCTGGGCTCTATGGCATATCCTATTTCTCCTAGGCCTGTGCAGCATGTCACTATACTGAATACTGTAGGCAATGATAACAAAGGGTAATTATTAATGTATCTAAACATAGAAAAGATACAGTCAAAATACAGTATTATATCTTATGAGACCTCTGTCATATATGCTGTCTCTAGTTGACCAAATCATCCTTATGCAGCACGTGACTATATTGCATTTTTCTCCCTTATATAATAAGAATTGTGTAAATAGATAGTCCTAAATATGTGGCAGCTCAAAAATACCTGTCAAAAATGCCCATTCTTTCCATCTTTCACTATTTTTAGTAAATCAGTCTTTTATCCTCTTTGCTATCCCCTTATGATTATAGAATGGGTCCTGGAGTGGGTCCCATAGCTCCAAGAACCACAACTTTAAATAAAGGCAAGAAGAAAAAGAGAATGAGGTATCTGTCCTTTTTATCTAGAAGGAAAACTCAGTCCAACAGCCAACTTCCCCTTAACTCTAATTGGTCTGAACTGGGTTCCATCATCTCCCTTACCTATAAGAAAGGCAAAAAAAAAAAAGGTGCTCATGACTTAATTCAACCAACCAATTATGACTTGTCACCTGGGATCCAGCACATTGCAGAGGCTGTCGTTTCCAAAGAAGGTGGAAGTGGGTGTGATACAGATAACTCACACTTCTATCCCATCAGGTCACCATTCTCCACCTTCAGCATCTTGATCTCAGCCTCTTCTTCCCTCTTCTCTGCTTTTATGGCAAACAGAATATTAATACTTCTCATTCCATAAGGCTTGTCTTAAGTTTTTTGAGTGAGCACATCCAGGAAACCATGTTGGAAGACTTCAGCCCAAAAGAGTATAGCTACCATTGATTAAACACTTACCATAAACCAGACATTTTGCTATGTTTGAATTCGTATTGATAATTCTCACAACAATCCTGCTAAACAGTTCATATCCTCCATTTCAGAGTCACAGAACTGGTTCGCAATGGAAAATTGGTTTGAAGTCAAGACCATCTGGAGTACAAAATCTACTCTCTATCCTAACACACCTGCTCTTTTTCTCTACTGAATTCTTACAGAACTTAGAGCATTGCCAATACCCCTAACCTCTCCTGTATTATTATGCAAATTGTTTATTTATGTAAATGACACAAACAAAAGTTTTACTTCCTAGGGGCAGGAAGGTCTTCAGTTGCCACAGTCATTTATCTGCAACCATGTCAAACTAACCAAATGAGCTCTCTTTATACGGTTTTACACCCAGTACTGAAAGGAAAACTCCTCAGTGAAGGCTTGATCTTGACATCCTTGCCTTATCAAAAAATAAGTTCTGCTTGTTAAAATTATGGTGTAATGGTTCTCAATCTCAGCTGCTTTAGCTAGTCAGGTGACACCTGGGTGGAGACCAAATATCAATATCTTTTTAAAACCTCTCAAAGTTTTTATGTGCAGCATAGATTGGATTTCCAAGGCAGAACTCTCCCTCTGCCTGTTGACCTAGCAGTTCATTGTGCCATTGAGTTATAATGAGTCTAATGATCCGGCTAGTCTGTGCGAGGCTGGCCACATAGAAACCTTTTTGCAGTAATAGCAGAACCTTTTTCTTGGCTCTGATCATGATGAAAAATGTACTCTAGTCCTAGGCTTCAGTGTGTTTGCAGGGTAGTAGAAGCTTTTGTAAAACATAACAGAGCTAACATCAATTGAACCCCAATTACAATGCAAGTCACAATACTAAGAACTTTAAATGGCAAATTGTGTTCTTCCTCACACCACTCTGAGGGGGAACTGCCCATTTGTACTGCCCTACTTTGTAGACAAAATAATTTCCTATGGTCACAAAGTAAGGAAACGTGGAACAAAGGGTCCAGTCCAGGAAGTCTGACTCCTTGGTCCCTACTGTTAGCTCTATACAGTGCTTCCTGCTCTAGATTGTGGGTGGGTTCCTCAACGGCATCATGAAGTAAGCATTACCCTCTGTACCGAGCCAGAAAAGAGGATGGGAAGTTAGAGGCCAGGATCAGACTGGACCTATGTCTTACAGCAAGGGATCTGATGGAGAAGGAGAAAGAAAGACAGACTTTGGAGGTCAGGGGACTTGCAATGCTATGAAGTCAAATTGAAGAACTCTCCTAACATGTGTAAGACCTTGCTCTAAGTGCAAAGACTTGATCCTTTCATAAAGCACCAATAGTAATTCTTTCTAGATGGCATAATACAGTGAAATAACCTTGGACCTCAGGATCTAAGAGAGCTTGAGTGTCAGCTACAACACCTATACGTGTCTGGTAAGTTAATTATTTTACCTCTGAGCCTCAAGATTCTAAATTGTAAAGAGGACAAAAATAAACTCTTCTGTTTCAAATTACTTTGAGAATAAAAGGAGATAATAAACATGGCAGCCCATAAACAACTGCCTTGCCCTGCTCCCTAAGCAACTCTCATTCAGTTCAGCCATCAAAGGGTTAAGAAAGACAACTTGAGTACAGTCATGAAGTTGGGATATTTTACTTCTGAACAAAGGTTCTATAATTTCAGCTCACTATGCCTGTAACCAGCTCTTCACTGAATTCTTCCAGCCGCCTGTGGGACTTGTAAGCAGATCCAGGGCTCTGCAGTAATGCTCTTTGAAAAAGCATTGGGCTTTAATAAGTCACTTTCCTCTCCTCAGGCGCAGTTCACATGAATTAGACTGCAAGGCACTTTATGCAAAACATGTGACCTTCACTGGCTCTGATTTGCATTGTCATCGTTCCTTTATTCTTCTAAAGTGCCTTCATTTTGCATAATGCTATAATGTTATTCAGGCTTTGCAGTTATCACTATTTCATTGCTCCAATTATAACCATTCTAGGCAAAGCTATAGATAACCTTCAGAAATCCATGCCTGTGTGATCTTCATTCACAAGGAGGAAGCAATGAAACTGGACTTTAAAAAAAGGGATAAAACTAGAAAGTGCATTTTGAGTGGAAATTTAAAACCCCACGATTAGATTTATTTCCCTTCTTGGGGATTAAGAGAGAGTGTTGTCCGTGTCTCCCATGAAAATCTCTGTATTGCTGGTTAGTTATTACAGGCAAAGCTCACTATTGGAGCAAGCACATTCACCTAAGCAGAATCACCCAGTGCCATTGAGTTATAATTTGAGTGTTTCTCAACCTACTGAACATCTCCCTTCCAGCTGCTTCCATAGGTCCCACTGCATGACAGAAACACCACCAGCAAGGCCAAGGATTGGAACCAGTTAATGAACAAATGTCTGTTGGAGACATAACTTATTACATATTTGTTTTGTATGTTAGTGTAAATGAGACTCTGATCCTTTCTTCCAATTTAAAGTTGATTGTAGAAAAACAGAGATATAAATTCTGTGGGACAGAGTTGGAGAGGGGAGTGAGGCAATGACCGCAAACCAAATGCTAACATTTCCACACTGTTCTAGGGCCCTTGGTTAAAAGTGGATATGCTAAACAGTGAAAGGAAACATTCATTTTTCACATTATTTATCAAATACCTGCTATTCACCAGACATGAAGTTAAGCAGTAAATGCACCCATCTTCCACAGGGCTTACCATCCTAATCATGGGATTGCAATGAGCTAGGTAAATAGTAAAGGAATTTTGGTAAATCAGAGAGCTCAAAGTTACATAGAATTATATTAAACTTCAATGTGCAAGGCGTGTGTGGCTCTTTTATTTCTCTATTATTTTACTCTCCCTCACTCCAACTTGCTAAATATTTAAAGAAAAATATTAAAGTTAGTCTCTGCTAACAGAAAAACAAACATTAGCAATAGTTAAATCATTTATGTATACTCAAGGCCATCTCTTTGAAATCACTGCTATTTTTTCTCTGTCCCCTTCACATGGCACTTCCCTGACTGTGCGGGAATACAGCTGGCATGACCCCATGGTGCCATGTGGAGGGCAGCGTCACATGTCTAATCTTTGGGTGTGTGTTGGTGGCATCTCATCAAGTTGGCTTGGTTTTGCTTCAACCCTGGCTGTTCGGTGATGCCGATGCTGACAACCATGACAGATAAACTCTCCTCAGCCCACTTGAGTCCAGTGACTCCATCAACCCTTTTAGCCCTCCACCAAGCTCCTTGGTTCTCACTTTGTCTGAGTCCAAAACTTACTCTTGTCCTAGGCTTGAGTGTGCCAGCAGGGTAGTAGAAAGTTTTGTAAAACCTAACAGAGCTAACAACTATAGCACCTCTACTGTAATGCAAGTCACTATAATGCTAAGAACATTAAATGGCTAGTTAAGTTCTTCCTTATACCATACTTTGAGTGGAGCTATCTACTCATATTACCCTATCTTATAGACAAGGAAAAGTTCCTAAGGTCACAGAATAAGAAAACGTGGAACAAAGGTTTCAGTCCAGGAAGTCTGACTCCTTGGTCTCTTCTGTTATCTCTGTGCAGTGCCTCCTGCTCTAGAGTGCATGGGAGTGTCTCAATGGCATTATGAAGTAAGGGCTATCCTTTCTACTAAGGCCAGAAAAGAGGATGGGAAGTTAGGAGCCAGGATCAGGCTGAACCCATGTCTTACAGCAAGGGATCTGATGAAGAAGGGGAAACAAAGACAGCCATTGTATATGAGGGAACTTAGGATGCTATGAAGTCAAAATGGAGAACCTTCCTGCCATGTGTAAGGCCTTGCTCTAAGTGCAAGGACTTGGTCTTTCGTGAATCACAGATGATAATTATTTCTAGGTAGTATTACACTATGGAATACAGACCTCTCTGAGTCATGCCACACTCTCACTGCAACATTGACCCCGGAGGTCATCCCTCGGTGCCTCTTGAAGGCTCTCCTCAATCTCACTTGAGTGGGCCCAATTGCAGTCCCAAGGGCTCAAAAGCCACTTTCCCTTCTGCTGTATGTCACCTAAGGAATCTCAGGACTGCTAACAAAACCCTCTCTCTATGCCAGTCCATCCTCTTAAACCATGCTGGGATCCCATGTGCTGGCTTCTCTGACTTCTGGTGTACTTTGTGAGTCTTCAGTGGGGAGGTGGGCTAACACATTCTGCCCTATGTAGTCCCCCAATGTAGTCAGCACATCACTCCCTCCAGAGCAGGAGATGGGGTTACAGCCCTGGCTGCCATTCCCCTCCATCTCTGACTTCCTTCTCAGTCCTCTGGGCTCAGAGAGAGGGAGCTTTTCCCTATGTGAGATCCTCCTTCTTCCCAAGAATACCCAGCCTTCCACTGCCCCTTCCCTGTGTTAAACTAGCAGACAGACAAAGGGTCAGAAATGGTAAAAGTAAAATCAATTAATAGGTACCTAAAATATTATTCTTTTTATCCTTAAATATCCAGGTTCTCAGTCACCAAATACTGGATCAGAAATTTTGCTTCCCATTTTGCAGATAAGAAGAAAAGCCAAAATGGAGAAAAATAAAATTGAGGGCATATCCATGCTAATATATTAACACTTCAGGTAAGTATCTATCTAATGTCCATCTTCAGTGACATTACACTTTAGAAATCTCTCAAACTAACTGTATCTTCTATTTTTTCTTCTAGGGATGCTCTGCTTGCTCCCACCCCATAAGAAGGGATGTTTCTCCAAGCTCCTTTCCTTGCCCACCTTTTTTTTATTTACTTTTTTCTGTACTACTATGTGTGTATGTGAGAGAGAGAGATTTCATGCACTCTCAGAACTTAGCTATAATCTTTAAGTATGGACTCAACACCTGTTTGCACCTTGCCCAGTTTTCTGTCTTCTGAATAGTTCTATTTTAGGGGAATGCTGGTTCCTTAAACTAGAAAACTGAAGAATAGTCTCCATGCCATTGATGTTCTAATTTCTGTTTAATCACCTGTTCCTCAAACATCTTACTAGCTCACTAGTGGTCTCACTGTCTCACTATTGTCCCACTATAGCACTGCATGAAGACCAATAGAATCTATGGGAATCTATGATCATTCCCATCGATTCTACCTTCCTGGCCTTCATTTTATTCACATTTCCTCTCTCCGTCTCCCCAGCTCCCTTACTTCATACCAGGACCTCACCACCTCTCACTGGAATCCTGCAGTGGGGTCATGTAGTTGTGATAGAGTATAAAGAAAACAGATGATTCAGGCCAGGCACGGTGGCCCATGCCTATAATCTCAGCACTTTGGGAGGCTGAGGTGGGTGGGTCACCTGAGGTCAGGAGTTCAAGAGCAGCCTGACCAATATGGTGAAACCTGTCTCTACTAAAAATACAAAAATTAACTGGGCATGGTGGCTCATGCCTGTAATCCCAGCTACTCGGGAGGCTGAGGCAAAATTGCTTGAACTGGGCAGGCAGAGGTTGCAATGAGCCAAGATCATGCCACCGCACTCCAGCCTGGGTGACAGAGCAAGAAAAAAGAAAAGATAATAGGTTCACATTCCATCTTAGTATCTTGGCATCCTAGAAGCTCCAGTCCCTGGCCCCAAACAGAGTTGTTGTCTTATCCCCCCACACTCTTATACATTCTCCACAGACTTGCTGAACTTGGCACTCATTCTCCTTGGACACAGTGCTTTCCTATAATTATATGACAGTTAACTTTCTTCTACATTGAATGAGCTTGCCAAGTCATTTTACTTTTTGTAATATAACCTACCAACCAAGACCATTTTTAGATAATACCTCTTCTGTGTACCAATTCTTGATCACTGTCTTATCTGAAGCCCAATAACTCACTGTTTTCTCATGCCTACAACTCCTCCTGAGACAGAAGAATGTGTTTTCACTTTGGTGAAACTTTCTTTGATCCCCAAATCCAGGTTAGGTTAGGTGTTCCTGCTGTGTTATCTCAAAGTTTAGGGAAGAAACTTCATCTCTATTTGACTTCCTTTTTCTATAGACACCACTGAGAGAAACATATCTGGTCTCTTTCTGTATCCCTTACTTCATTCCCATGGAAGAAAGACAGGCATTTTATTTGTGGGTTGGGGTTAAGGGACTTAGTTTATCTTGACCACTGCTTTTCTTAGCTCCTCGCTGATCCTCTGCTTCCAGAAGCTTGACTGACTGCAGGAGGTATCCGGTATGATCTGCACTCCACCAGGTAACAGGAGATTCTTCCTTTTGGGGAAGCTTCAGCTGTCCCACTCTGCCAGAGGCTGGGTAGGTATAGTATACTGCATATGCTGGGCTGAATTCTAGGCTGAAATATTGTTGGTAAAACCTGTAGGTGACAGATGTGATATCACATTTCCCAATCCAGTTTCCAACACTAATAGAGCTGCCGTGTTGCTGCCGATGTTTCTCTCCTGTGCCTTTCACAGATAGGAAAAAGCAGTATTTCAAACCTCCTTCATGATGGCATTCAGTGTGATCAATGCCAGTTTCTTTCCCCTGTCTCTACTGTCTAGCTGGTAAATTCCTGTAAGACAGAGACCATGTTCCTTTTCATTTTTGTATCTCTCATGTCTAGCACATTATCTAGCTCAATACATATCTTAACTAAATTGACGGCTAGATGAAAACTTTTATGCCGCCCTTATGGCTCATACTATATCTTATAATAGCGCTGCATGAATAAATGGATGAACGGCATATGCTTGTATACTGCCTACAACATATTCTGATTCCTATCACATGCTGTCTACCAACTCGAACAATCTGGACCTCACAATTTTGCTGCAGGTATACTGTGGGGAGAACACTTGCAGCTCTTCCCCACTGCTTTTATTTTCCAATGGTCAGAACACTGGAATTTTGCCAGGGAGGTGCACAACTGTTCAACCCTATCACCCAGAGCTGAATCATCCACAAAGCATCATAGCATCAAAGCTGATGACAACACCCCACTCACCTATATCGTCTTCACTTTCTGCTTTTCATTTCTACCTTTGTAACCTATTCTCTCGCTGCACTTTAAATCATAAGTGTCTCATTCAGCCTTTCTGGTCACCAAAAAGCTGACACAGGCATTCAGGAAACTGGTGTTGTCTATAAAAAAGAAAACCACTTTTTTTTGGCTGAATATTTTCTTTCAAATACATGTCCTGTTTTCCAGATATTTAGTTGTAGCATTTTTAGCCTGAATTAGGTATTCTCCTTTCAGGAGGCTTCATCTCTGTAAGCAGTGGGAAATACTCGAAACGGATCCTCAGTTTTCATTGTCTAGCCATTGCCTTATTTATTAACTAACCATCTCTGTGGACTGAGTTGGTATTTATAATAAAGGAAGCAATTGCTAATTTGAACATGGTTTTCATTTCTAGGCTTCTGGACCACCACTATTTGGACAGGGAAGAAAAGCCTCTGATAATCCCACAAGATTTTAAACATAAATTCTCTTCTTGCATTTATCATTTACTAGTACTTCATGGACACTGTATACCCTTTCTTATTAGTTACTCATTGCTGTCCAACAAATCACTTCATAATGTTCTGGCTTTAATAATCGCCGTGTGTTACATCTCATGAACTTATAAATCATCTGGGAAGTTTTGCTAATCTGGATTAGGCTTGGTTGATCTTGACTGGGCTCACTCATGCATGCATCTGTGGTCAGCAGAGTGTTAGGCAGGCAGCTATGCTCACTGTGGCTGACCTTCTAGCTCATAGGTTTGAGGGTGGCCTTGTCCTGGATGACCTTGGCTGTGCCAAGTCAGCAATGCCTTGTCTCATCCTCCAGCACACTAGTCCAGGCTTGGTTCCTGGCAAGATGTAGTTGGCAAGATTCCAAATCCAAGCAAATTCACTCAAGAGGAGATGCAGAGATACTCAAGAGCTTTATAAGCATCTACTTGAGGCACGTTTTCTAACATCCTGGTGATCAAAGCAAAGCACAACTCTGTCCAAAGGCAGAAGGCAGAGGCTACAATTTACAGGATAAAGGTCAAGAATAACAAGGCGCCAATAAGTGAGGCTATAGATGCAATTAATTTATCACTTTCCAAACTCTCCTTCTGACTTTGTATATTCATAAAAACACACGTGTAATGCCCTAATTTAATCTTTCTGGAGATAATGCTATCATCATCATGAACAACGACAGCCTTCCTAGAGCACTGACCACTACACTTAAGCTACAAATTAAAGGTTCTTATTTCATTGACACAACAACCTATAAAGCAGACAGTAGCATTAGTTCAAGGCCAGGTTCTTTAACTCCAAACCTCCTGGGCTTAAGCATCAGACTAGTCTTCCCATAAAAGCAGGTATGAAATTACGCCCCTCACAGAAACACATATTATGATAATAGCCTTTTGTCATACTTTGTTCTCGTATCTCAGCAAAAACTCTTTGGCAAAGAGTATATACACCAAATATCTTATTGTGCAAATTATTTCAATTTCCCAAGGGTATGTGAGTATACAAGCATATGTGAAATTGAAAGGTGCAGTTTCAAATATAATTCGGGGATCATTCACAATAATGGCTCACAAGCCATTTCGTGCCAAGTCCTCAGGCCTTTGGAAGCTCTCTGGAGCCTCTCAAATTGTTGCTAGGTAACAACAGAAATGGAAGGAGAAGAATCTGCTTCTGGAAGCAGCCCTCAGCCCTTGGCCCAGCTGTTCCAGGCCTGCTTTCAGGGATCCAGGAAAAAAGGGACCAACCCATGCAAACTTAGGGCAAAACTAACCATATTTAACAGCAGGTGAGAATGCAGAGAGTGAGGGGAGAAGAGATACCCAGTGCTGAATAAAGAAGGTGTCATGTCTCATTGAGCTTGGCTTAGGATATGCTTTCATTCAATAGACCCTTCAACAAAATCCTTGAAGTAAAATTCACTTCATCTAATGAAAATGTTACTAGCCTCTGAAATGACCAAGACAGTTCAGAAAGATAGTCATTCGGTTGCTGAGATTTCATCAATAAAGGCTATGCTATGGGTAGAGAGGGACCTTGTAGAATATATCACAGTGGTTCATGGAAGTTCTTTGTTGTGTGTGTTCCACAGCCCCTCAGAGGGCCCCAAGTAACAATCAAGGCCAAAGATTGAGAAGTTTTTATGTAAAAGACCAGATAATAAACATTTTCGGATTTTCAGGCCATGTGATCTGTTGCAACTTCGCACAAAGGCAGCCATAGACAATACATAAATTCATGTCTATGTCTGTTTTCTTGTAAAACTTTATTCACAAAAACAGACAGTGGCCAGATTTGGTTTATAGGCTGGAGTTCTCTTCAGACAACTGGAAGTCTGAAGATTTAGAGAGTGTAGCTTTAAGCAATAGTTTTGGCTTCCGAGCAAGGTAAGGCACTTTCTAAATAATTTGTAATTGGAATCTGTCCATCATGGTTAAGAATTATGTGACAACAGGTGGCCTTGACAGCCAAGAGGAGACCTCTTTTGGAGAAACAGTCTCCTAGAGGAACAAGACTGACCACAGAAAAGCCTTGTCTGCTCTCTGAGACAAATTCAGTGCTTTTTCAGCCACCAACCAACTGTATAATGCTTGGAGATGTAAAGGCAGGAAGAATCAATGAAATTAAGCCAATTACTTAAGAAGCACTGAACTCAAAGCAAGGAGGCCTGAAGTCCAGGTCCAGCATTGCTACTAATTATCTGTACGAGTCAGTTATTTTATGACTGTGATCAAGTTTACCCCAGCTATGAAATAAGGGATTCTGGTGTTTCTCCAAGTGTCATCTGAATCAGAATCATTTAGGTTACTTACTCAAAAGGCAGATTTCTGGGCACCACCCAGGACCTCTATTGAATTATAGTCTCTGAGGTTTTGGGTCTGGTAATATGTATGAACAGCATGAGCTCTGGGGATTTTAAAATCCAGTAAAGTTTCTGATCCACTGGACAAGAAAGAAAGATACCCTTCTAGCACATCTTCTGGTCCAACGTTCCGGCCTCTCTGAAATGCGGTTAAAGTCTACCATCTTTTGTCATTCTCAGGAAGAAATGCCTGTTAACTATAGCACACACATGGAATTCATTGCAGCCTTGCGGAATTTTGGAAAGAATCACCAGCCTCATCTATATCTCTCTTTGGAAAATGGCTTCTTGGCCCAGGCTAATGTGTTACTTGACAATCAGAATGGGAAAAAATTATAACTTTGTTCCCTTTTCCTCAGGTGAAAATGCAAATTTGAAACTCATTTTGAATGCTTTTCCAGGGGAGGTGGCCACAGCTGATGAAAGACCTCATCACACTTGTCACAACAGGCCCTGGGGAGCTGAATTGTATCCCTGAAACTGGGCATAACTTCCTTCAGCTCAACAGAGCAGATAAAAGGTAAATGGTGCATAAGCATATGTGCGTGTGTGTATAGTATGTGTTGGGGGTGAGAGTTACGTATGCAGTATGTATGTGCATGGTGTTTGGGTTTCGGGTGTGTGTGTGTGTGTGTGTGTGTGTGGTGTGTGTATATGTGTATGTCTGCTGTTTGGTGTATGCAATATGGTGTTTGTGTGTATGTGTATATGGATATATGTATGTATGTGTGTTGTGTGTGGTATATGTGGTGCTTTTGTGTTTGTGGCATGTGTGTTTATGTGTGTGTGTTGTGTGTGTTTATGTATGTGAGTATGCCTGGTGATTGTGTGGTGTGTGTGTGCTTGGTGTATGGTGTATATGGTACATGTGGTGTCTGTGTCTGTCTTGGGTGTATGTTGCACGCATATGTGGGAATGTGTGGTGTGTATGGTGTTTATACATGTATGTATATGTTTAGGGAGGATAGTGGAGGGGGATTGTTAGCCAAGAGAGTCAAGGTTTATAAATTCAATAGGTCCTACTATGTGCCAGCCCCAGGCTAGATGATAAAAGTACAGAGATAAGTTAGAACCAGTCACTACCCTGGAAAACCTCAGAGCCCAGCATGCAAATTTTTCTGAGTGCTATAAACCAGGCAGTTGCCTCACATCATATTTACAGCCACCTTTTTGAGATGGAGATTGTGCTTATTCCCATTTAAATATCCAGGGACTAAGAAAGGTTAACTATGGAGCCGTGTCACAAACCTGAAGAACTTGGGCCCATGCAGGTCAGACTCCAGAGCCCAATTCATTAGTCTCCATCCTCATAGTAGCTAACGTGTATTGAATGTTTTGCATGCTCCATGACCTCATGAGGATTCTCAGGACAACCTCATGAGTTAGATACTGTTACCATCCCCCCCTGTGCCAAGGAGTGAATGGCCCAAGGCCACAAAGTCAGTTAATGGCAGAGTTAGGATTTGAACCTAGGCAGTCTTGCACCAGGGTATATGCTCCAAGGGATGTGTTTCTTTGTTTCTCAAAGACAGACAAGCATGGAAATGAATGACAACTCAGAAGATGCTTGTACAAAGCTTAGAGGAAGAAAAAAATAACTTTCAAAGGACTCCAGGGAGGGCTTCCTCCAGGAAGTGTCATCTATTTTCTTGTACTTACAAACCTGACTCTGGGAGAAATAGCACAGTCCAAGTTTTGGCCATGAGTTTAAAGACCAAGGGAAAGTCTGATGGTCGTAATTTCACACCTGTTTGATTTGCCCTTGGTTGGACAGGGAGAGGGGGAGCCATGGTTTATCTCTTTCTCCCTTTTTTTTGAACGTAAACTCCCTTAATGGAATGTAAAATGCTTCTACCAGTCACATCAGTAGCCTTTTATAGTGTCCCCCTCTTCCCCAGAAGCTAAAGAGTAGTTAAGGGCAGTCAAGTTTGCATAGATGGAAGCAGGGAACAGGCAATATAAAAGGTTTGTATAAGCAGAATAGTACAGACCAGGGAGCAGGGGGGCTGGAGCATTGGAGAGAAACTCTTATTGTATATTTTGTTCCCAGGTCTGCCAGAGTTTCTCGTCTCCTTTCCAAAGCAACTGGAGATTATTTAACAATACACTCATGATCACTACATGTTTCAGAAACATAGGTCTGACTAGCTATAGTCCAAAAGATAGTCTTACCCTCACAGGCTTGGGTTTAGCAGTGCAGGACATTAATGACTGGAATGAGAAGTCTTAAATTTATTCAAATTATATTGTGCTTGCTATGGAAAAAAGATTGTGAAAACAAAATATTTAAGAGAATGATTAAACTTAAGTAAATATTTTCAGAAACTGCATTAAAGGCATCTTCGTAGGCTAACTGAGTCAACTCCTCAAATCACCTGGAAAGTGTGTGTGTGTGTGTGTGTGTGTGTGTGTGTGTCTGTGTCTGTGTGTGCGCACGCACATATCCCTTCTGGCCACCTTGCATCTGCATACTCCCAGGGTTGGGAGGTCACCACTTGCCCAACAGGCTAATCCACTGTTTTGAAGTGGACGGATTCCTTTGTTGTTGTTTTTGTTGTTGTTGTTGTTGTTGTTTTGAGACAGAGTCTGGCTCTGTAGCTCAGGCTGTGGAGTGCAGTGATGTGATCTCAGCTCACTGCAGCCCCCTCCTCCTGGGTTCAAGTGATTCTCCTGCCTCAGCCTCCTGAGTAGCTGAGATTATAGGTGTGCACCACCATGCCCAGCTAATTTTTGTATTTTTAGTAGAGATGGGGTTTAGCCATGTTGGCCAGGCTGGTCTCGAACTTCTGGCCTCAGGTGAACCACCTGCTTCAGTCTCCCAAAGTGTTGGGATTACAGGCTTGAGTCACCATCCCTGGAAGGATGTATTCCTAATTATATTCACCATTTGTCCTAGTTCTGACTTCTGAACCTACCCAGAGTCAATTTTGAATACTTTTTAGTGACTTCAAAACATTTTGGGGGAGAAAGACATGAAAAGCAAACGTGTATATAAGATTATTGGATTCTTCTCCACATTAAGAGCTCGCTGATGATCTGAAGGTGGGTAATAAATCCCACTAGGCAATTTCTTTTTCATCTGGTTTAAATACTACTCCTGCCTGTCTTCAATGGCCATATCCCAAGTCACATGACTGTCTCCCCAGCATGTATCTTCACACATGCACACACCTGTGC
The DNA here is from genome assembly GCA_036589455.1 of Ateles fusciceps. Classification (NCBI taxonomy): domain Eukaryota; kingdom Metazoa; phylum Chordata; class Mammalia; order Primates; family Atelidae; genus Ateles; species Ateles fusciceps. Next base: position 8,077,651 of record JAZHEH010000113.1, read on the forward strand.
ACATGCACACACAATGCTAACTGGCAGGTTCAGCAATCCTTTAAAACTCTGATTGATATTGTCCTTAGGTAAAGTGTGATGTCCTCAGGAAACTCGCTTTGGAGTTAAACTTGCTGATGCTTCAGTCCTGATCCATCACTATTACAATTACTTCATTTTATACTCCTGGACCCCCTGTCTAATTTGTAGCTTGGTACAACACCGACTCTCGTTGCCTCATCTTAAACCACTCTTCTTAATGATTGAGTCCATTTCTATCGCACTTGTTTCTTCTTGGACTGAAGCCTTGATCCCAGGCTCCTAGTTGATGATCCTTCCTGAGTTTATGCCACCAAAACCCAGGCTTCATCTCAATCAAGCAATTCAATGCTTATAAAAGAGGCCAAGAACAGACAGATACGGTATGTAGCTAAAGACCGCCCCATTCCAATGTGTATGTATTGAAATTTACTATCTTCTAATCTTTGTTTCTCAAGTTTTTCCTCCAAAATCTTCGGAAGGAAACGTCCACATCCTTGGGTGAAACTGACGCACATGGCATCAGTTACACCCAATGCTTTGCTAGCCTGACAACCCTATCAGAAAAGGAGGTGAATTTGACATCAGCTTTTCTTAAATTTCTATAATCCATACTACTTCTTGGTGATCACTGCTTCCTTCTCTAAGTGCTGAAATAAAATATATACAGACATATATCTTGATATAGATATAGATATATAATTATCAGTTGTAGAGTTTTCTTGGGGACAAACATCAGACTTAGATTGTCCATTGTAGCATTCATCTTTTCTTCCTTACTTAACATTGAGTAATTTGTCCATCTTCAGTTCCCCTGAAGTTGACCTTGGCAGTTCCTCTGAGATTACTCACAGTTACAGTTGTTTTTTCAAATTCTTATCAGGAAAAGCATGAGATTTAGATGTGACTTCCAATCTTGTCTCTTACTGAATAATTTATTCAAGGGGGTGACCATGGGCAAATAATTTACTTTCTTTGTTCCACAGTCTCCTCAGCTGTAAAATGGGTATAATAATATTCGTCTTCCAGAGTTGTTGTGAGAAAGGAATTTAATAGCATCCCTAAAATACCTGATGCAGTGCCTGTGTGTCTTTTCATAAATATCTATCCCTGCCCGGTGGGGATCAGCTCTTTTTATTTCTGCATCTTGACCTCATGTGGAGCTAATGCATCCTGAACTCTGTGGTTCCACAGCATTCCCTCACATATCCTTGTCTCCATATTCTTTCCTTTCCAGATGGAAGATCATTCTCCTTGACAGAGATGACACATTTTACCAGATGAATACAGCTCTGTTTTCTCACGTCTTCTGTCAGCATTATGTCTTCTGCCCTGAGCAATGAGTCTCTTCCTTCTTTACTCTTTATTGTGAAAGTAGCTTTTAACGAGTCTCACTCTCACTGCCAGTACCCCTTTTGAGTGTTTTTCATAAGTCTCAGTTTGTTCACAAGAACTTATTATTTGTAAGACTTGTTATGTCAAGTATGCACTCAATGTTAAGGACACTGATGAACAGGAAGACAGGGACCCTGCTGTCATGCATCTTACAGAGAGCAGTGGTTTCCCGTAGCTGAAACTGGGTTTAACTTGTGCCTCGAATCCCTCAAATCCCGGGGGTGAGTGTGGCACATGATGGAACCAGGATTCCAATCTAGGTGACCTTTCTGCCATGTGATGTTGGCACAAAGAACACTTTTTGAGAAGCGTGACCAGCATCAAGGAAATATTATGAAGTGGGCTGTCAGGAGGTCCCATGAACCTCCTTCTGACATCGCCTGCCTCCATTCAACGGATTATCAACTAACCCTTATTAAATGATTACTGGCTAGGGTAGTTAAGGTGTAACTGATAACAACTAGTGTGTGAACCACTTCTGGTAAAAATGGAATGGCTTACTCATATCTATTCCCAGAGAGAGTGAGAAATGATTTCAGGGTCTGTCCTTCCTCCCATCACTTAACAGTAAGCCTTAATTGAGCATTTCCACAGCTCTCATGCATGAACCTCTAAACACAGGGAACAAAAGATCCTTGTATTCCATGATTACACATGCTTATGTGATCCACATCCTCATATGATTACCTTATGAATCCACCCCCCCTCTTCCTCATTCTTCATGTAGTGAGGTATAAACTGTGCTTTGGAGCAGTGGGTAGAAGATCTGGGCTATTGTCTCGCTCCTGTCACATGGTCACTGTGTGTGACCATGGGGGACGTTGCTGCACAAAGGAGCTGGACTCAAAAAACCTTAAAAGAATATCCTGCTCAAAAGTTCCAACTGGTTAATTGCCCCAATTTGAGAGACACTTGGCTATGCATAGATGTTAGCAATCTGCACCCTGCCCAAACACAGTCAGCTCTGAAGAAATGAGGACAGAGCTCAAGGGAGCTCCCATAGTGTGGTCTGAGCATTTACCTTCTTGCCTGAGAGTTCATTGATTCATTCATAGAGTATTCCTGGGGAAAAATTAGATTGGACCTATGGCAGCAGGCTTGCATCCTGGCTTTGTCACTTAAGTGCTGTGTGACTTTAAGGAAGCCATTCACCTCTCTGATCTCTCTTACTTCCTCTGTAAATCAGGCATAGTGGTACAGCCTTTCACAGCAGTGGCAGGTCTAGAATTTTCATAAGGCTGAAGTATGGATCTGATTTGAAGACAGCCTGGGGCATCTTCCTTGAGTCTGTGATGGTGAAGGTAGCAAGCACAAGCACAGTGAAATTACTTACACTGCTTGACATTTGAGGTAGCTTGAATGAGATCACTGAGGTAGGCTGTGTGAGTCGTGAAACTCAAACCTCCTGAATTTACCCCAATGAAACCATGATTATCCACAGAGCAACTGAGACAATTCAATGTGATTTTGTAAATCAAAGTGCCTGGCATGTGCTCATAGAAATAGAACAAAATATTAGTTTTGCATGTGAGCCTGCTTTGTGCCAGACCCCAGGTTAAGCACACATAACTGTAGTCCTTTGCCCTGCAATATGGCCCACCCTAAGGAAGGAAAAGAGCATTTTATAGGGGCAGCATCTAAAGAAACAATGTAACCCTCTCTTAGAAAATCCAGCCTTAGCTTTTAAAGTTTAAGATAAGATCGCTGAGATGATAGAATATTTCAGATGGTTGCTGCACGGCTCAGTCAACGCCTGGTTACAGCACGGTGCCTGCAGAGCAGAGGAGTCAGGATGTGTTTATTTAGCTTTAATATTTAGAAATTGAATTCGTGCCTGGCACCTAGCAGGCCCTCAATAAATGTTCAGTCAATGAATGGATGAATTAGTGAGTTAATGTATAAATGGAGAAAAATACAATATCTTATGTGACCAGTGATACGAATTTTCAGTTTCACACATACTTACCATCTTCACACAGTAGTCAATCCAGAGGCAAAATTCACGATACACATATCTCTCCTGAGATAACACATGTTGAAATGTTATGGGAATAAAATATGTCAATTTTTTTTCATGGGAGTACTTCCAAGTATTTCGATTTTTTTTTTAACTCTTGTTTCAGCCCTGGCAAATACTACTCAGAGATTAAAAAAAACTTCCAGCTGAGCACCATAGCTCACGCCTGTAATCCCAGCACTTTGGGAGGCCGAGGCAGGCAGGCACTTGAGGTCAGCAGTTGATGACCAGCCTGGCCAACAAGGTGAAACGCTGTCTCTACTAAAAATACAAAAATTAGCTGGGTGTGGTGGCAGGCATCTATAATTCTAGCTACTCAGGAGGCTGAGGTGGGAGAATCACTTGAACCCGGAAGGTAGATGGTGCAATGAGCCGAGATCACACCACTGCACTCCAGCCTGGGTGAAGAGCAAGACACCATCTCAAAAAAAAAAAAGAATTTCCTTGGTAACGGAGGTCTCTTTCTCTTTCTCAGTTGGGCTCGTGTCTGCCTAAGATAAACATGAACATTTTCCCACCTCTGTTGAAACTAGATGTGGCCACACGATGTGTTCCGCCCAGTGGGGTGTCAGCAAAGTGCTGATGGCAGCTTCCTGGAACGTCCTTCATGGGAGAGAGCTGTTCTTGCCTTCCCCTTTCTCCTTGGGTGCTAGCTGGAAGGGCCAACCTGGTTAATGAGATGAACTTAGGAATGGAAGCCACGTGTGAAAGAGTAAAAGCTAGGAAGACTGTGGTCCTGAATACGACCCCTTCAGACCTTACCTAAGAGAGGAATAAACCTCCATCTTAAAAGCAAAGTAAACTGTATTTTGGGGTTTTCCCTGGCACATAGTTGAAGCTAACCCTGACTTATAGAGGTAACACTCAGAAACTGTGGAAATGCCATATCACACAACACACTCCTACCAAATGAACACTGGGCTAGGAGTCAGAAAACTGAGTTCTGAGCTTTTAGCACTATTTAGTTTGTTGATATTCAACAAGTTATTTCCTTTCTTATGATTCAGTTTTCCCTTCAGTAGAATGCAGGAATTAAATTAGGACTTCCTCTCCTAAGTTAACATCCTTAATAATTCTTAGAAGAACATAGCAGGAGCTACTGTATGAAAGATCATATCAAGCTTAAGGATTAGGGGGAAGAAAACAAGTCTCGTGTTAAACACAGTCAACAAATATTGGTTGTGCTCCTAACTCATGTCAGGTACCACAGTAGGTGCTAGAAATATGGAGACGAACTAAACAGATATAGCTCCTGCCCCTGTGAAGAATGCTATCTAGTTAAGAGAAAAGACATTAAAAATATTGCTAAATGATTATAAAAAGATTTGTATAAAAGAGAAGTGTGTATGTTATGAGACCATGGGTTAGCGGGGCATTACCTGGTTGTGGGAGGAGGGGAATCATAAAGGAATGCATGCAGGAATACATATTTAAACTGAAATATGAAAACTGAATGGGACTTAACTAGGCAAAGAGTAGGAAGAAAAAAATACTGAAAAATGCAACTTACAGGAAACTTAAGGGTTTCATAAGGACAAGCTGATCAGGCTTATTAAGCCGGAAGAAAAGACTCATGAGTTTACTCTTTCCCAGACCTAATCCTGGGAAAGTGATGCCTCCATGCAAGGTTTCCACCCAGTCCTTAACACGTCTGCTTTTCAATGCTGGAAGATATTTTTTCTTGAAGTTGCAACACTGAGCATTTTTAGATTAGATAATCACCTTTTCATGTGCACTGCATTTTTCAATTAGCTGTTTGCAAAGCAGGGTTACATGTATAATCTTGGGTAATATATGCAGTAGATAGTATTATCCTCAGCTACAGGGGTAGAAATACAAACTTGGTGAGATTAAGTTACACACATGTGGTCAAACAGTTAATAAGTGGTGGGACTTGAATTTTCTTTATCTCCTGGCCAGTGTTCTAACTATCCCTCTCTTTCTAGGGCAGAGGTCATTTGCACATATAAAAGTGACTATAAGGAAAGTAGGTAATTTATCCCTTTGACAGGAATGTTGGTCAATTAACCCAATAACATTAGCTGGAGAGATTAAGGTCAAATGATTTCTTCATTTAGGATCATTTTAGAGCATTCTGGAGTTCAGATTTTGGGATTTTGGGGATGCTGAATCTGTACTAACTATCCTAGAGGGGCGGCCATGGTTAAACAACACAGTGCATGGAAAGCAAGTAAAACACTGCCTAACACACTCAGGGCCTCCGTACCTGTCAGGTGCTATTATTGTATTGCCCATCCTTCAAGACTGAGAGCTATGGGGGTACTTCCTTCAAACTGCTAGATCTTTCCAGGTTATATTAACTGCCTTTCTTATGTGTGCCTCTGGTTCATCTCTATTGCAGGATTGATGACAATATATTTTTATTGAATAGTTACATTTTTCCTTACCACGGAGTGGCTGAGAAGACAGATGCCACATGTTCTCTATGTTTGCATTTGCAACACATAGCATAGGAACTGGTTATGTTTTTTTATTTTATTTTTGAGATGAAGTTTTGCTCTTGTTGCCCAGGCTGGAGTGCAACGGCGCCATCTTGGCTCACCACAACCTCTGCCTCCTGGGTTCAAGAGATTTTCCTGCCTCAGCCTCCTGAGTAGCTGGGATTACAGGCATGCCCCTGGCTAATTTTTAGTAGAGATGGGGTTTCTCCATGCTGGTCAGGCTGGTCTTGAACTCTTGACCTCAGGTGATCTGCCTGCCTCAGCCTCTCAAAGTGCTGGGATTACAGGCATGAGGCACCCTGCCCGGCCCGGAATTGGTTTTGTAAAAGCTCAATAATGTTCAATGCATCAAATATAACTTCAGAATCAGCTGGTCCTCTAAGAGGTGTTCCTGGCTCTTTTTCACTCCAAACTAGATAAGTCATTTTGTTTTATTTCCCATAACAGATGACACTTCTGCATTTCATAGCTCTATTTACCTTATCAAATTCTTATTCCCCCACTAGACTGGAAGACCCTGAAAGAAGCCTCTCCATCTGCAGGGCATCTCCCAGTGTCTATTTGCTGAAAGAATGCATGAAAAGTGCCAAGATTGCTCTGAGAAATGAAGTTGCTAGGAATTCAGCAATTGCACCGATAAAAACAGTGACATGGGCCTTGAGTGGGTGGCCTGGCCTTGCGCACGCTCCTGCTTCCTCCAGAGCTCTATGCTTGCACAGCTCAAAAACTCTACTCTCTGTGTGGCAAAGCTTTGGAATTTGGCTCTAAAATCAGGGGAAAGGAAGCAGAGAGGCCAGGGAGTCATTTGCAATGACTGTCCTGAGATCCTGTTTCATCATGTGTATGCACTTAGTGCCACATCAGGGAATTTTTTTCCAGGAGCAAGCTTTTTCTTCCCCTCCACTTGTGCATATGTTGAAAGATCACACATACGTTTTCAATGAAGTCACTGATGATCACGGGAAGCCAGCAGTAACAGCTGGTGGTTCCGAATTACCCTGTGGTGATTTAATCTTTTGGCCTCACATTGGGAAGGCAGTTTGAGGAAGGTAGGCTCCTTTAAAACAATAACATCAACAACAACAACAACAATAAAACTGCAGATAGAAAGAGGACAAGAGCGACAAGGAGAAATTGTATGGCTTTAGGCAGCTGCTGCTGTTACTAAAAGCTAGGAAAGGAGGCAGGAGGGGCCTGAAGCCCATGGATGAAAGTGAGGGTTGTTATCAACAGCAGGGTAGCTAGGACTAGTGCTCCTGGGAGAATATCATTTCCTTTGTGGAATGAGATACCAGAAGGTTTTCAACTCCCAGCAAATCAGCCTAGGGCGGTCTGGGATTGAGGATCTTTCTGATCTGTAATGCCTGGACTCATAAACAATGTCAGTATCACTCGTGAGAGATGAGTAACAGGGAGAGGGACAATTAGCAGGCCAGAGAACCCTGAAAACAGTCATTAAAGTCTTGAAGGATGTGGGCAGCAGTGTGGTTCAGCTGTTGAGCATGTCAGTTAGGGATTCAGAGGCAGGGTCGGGGGAGAGAATGGCATTCCAAGAAGACCAGCAATTCTCACCCTGACTGCTGGCATGGCAAGCTACCATATCATACAACAGGGCCTCTTCCCCTCAAAAAAAAGCAAAAGAAAGAAGAGGATCGAGGCAGTCCCAGATATGAATTTCCTGCTGTATTTAGATATCTACATGTTTAGCCAAGATTTCGTGATCAGATTTTTGTACATCAGTTATTTAAAAAAAAAAATCCTTCAAAAGGAAAGTTGAGTTTTCCCTGAAACTGGAGCATTTGCTTCATCAAAAGGAATAGTTCATCAGAGGAAATGACCACCTCTGCTATTACAAGTAATAGGATTGAAAATTTCCTATTATAATTTACTCAGCCCAGAAAGCTTTTTTATATCGTGTTCACAAAGATAAATAATGTCTAGTTCCTGACCTTGAAAAATGCACCAGTAATATGGTAGAGAAACTCACGTAAACAGGTAATTACAATACAACGGAGCATGTGCTGTGATGGAGGTTGGTGCCCACTGAAGACGGGATGGATCAGGCTGGGCTGGGCCTGGGAGGCTGAGAACTGGAGGGTGAAGGGCAGCAATAAGGAAAGGGAGGGGAAAGGCTAATGAGGTGCGGAGTGGTCTCCTTGCTGTATTTTTGGCATATGAACTTGTACGGTCCTTCACGGCTCTTTAAACACATGCTAATTGGTACTTTTCTCCTTTCCTGAAATTCTTTCAACCTTCTTTCATTTTTCCTCTCAACAATCTCTCATTCCAATTTCACTCATTCTTGCCATATGCTTCCCACCTGTGCATGTCAGTGCCTGTGTCACTCCTGATGTGTGGAACGCCCTCCCAGGATTTTAAGTGTCTCAGTCCACCAATCATTCTAATCTTGTTTTCCTTTGCCTCTTGATATGGTTTGGCTGTGTCCCCACCCAAATCGCATCTTGAATTGCAGCTCCTGTAATTCCCACATCATGGAAGAGACCCAGTTAGAGATCGCTGAATCATGGGGGCAGGATTTTCCTGTGCTGTTCTGATGATAGTGAGTAAGTCTCATGAGATCTGATGGTTATATAAAGGGGGAGTTCCTTTACACATCCTCTTCTTGCCTGCCGCCACGTAAGATGTGCCTTTGCTTGTTCTTCATCTTCAGCATGATTGTGAGGCCTCCCCAGCTATGAGGAACAGTGAGTCCATTAAACCTCTTTCCTTTGTAAATTACCCAGTCTTGGGTATTTCTTCATAGCAGTATGAGAATGGACTAACATACTTCCTATCTCTAAAACCTCCCTCCTGAACTCATGTGGCGAAGCTTTTTGATTTCATGCATTTTTGCTTAAAAATGAACAAGAAAATTTAGGTAGCTGAGGAAGCTAATATAGAAGAGGGTTCCTATTTCTTTGTAAATATTTCCAGGAAAGTGGCATAACCAGGACTTTGAAACAAACTGGCTTTTCATTACTATTGCCTCATTGAATACTCAAATCATTTTTACTTGACGCATACAATAAAAAGCTGTATTTTGGGTGGTAGTACCTTTTGACTTCAGGGTGTTGTAGAAGATTTGGGGTACTTTCTATCTCATGATATTTCACTTTTAGAAATTCACCCCCATCCCAACAACCACCACCACATTCTTTTTGAATTGGTCACCCTCTGATGACACAGGGTTGGAACTGTGATTCAAACTGGTCAATCATAATATCCCATTTCCCTCACCACAGTGATTGGTTTAGACATGAGGACATGACACAGGCCAGACAAATCCTGAAGCCACTGACAAAGAGACCATCTGGTTCATCTGAAACTGCTAACAGCATGTGAAGAACTGTGGGTTGTAATCTTGGACAGTGTATGGAGAAGATTTAAGTGAGAATAAGCTAACACAGAAAAGCAGGAGGGAAGAGGGAGAGAGAAAGAAAGACAAAATGCATTTTTTTGTCCTTGAATCCAGCTATGTCCAAAACTAGAGCCACCTTCTTGAACTTCCTAGATATGTAAATCTTTTAACTCTGCCTTTTGTTGATTAAGGTGATTTTCGTTAAGTTTGTGGAGTTTGTAAGCCAAAGCATTTTTCAAATCAAATTGAATAGACATATGTCACACTGATATATATATGAAATGAAAACAGGTTTATCAGAGTAAAATGGAACAGGAATGGGTTATATAGTTAAAAAAATGAAAAAGGTAAAAAAATATACAACTGAGACAATTTATGATGATAAAAAGCTCAATTTGCTGGGAAAAAATAGCAATCCTAAATATACACCAAATAACAGAGCCACAAAATATACGAAGCAGTAGAGTTGAAAGGAAAACAAACAATTCCACAATTATACTTAGGGACTCTGATGTCCACCTCACCGGAAATGACAGAATGACTGGATAGAAAAGCAGCAAGGATACACAGACAAATAACCTCAACTTGAGAAAGAACATCTGCAACCCCACCTACCCAACCTCATGCTTAAAGGTGAAAGACTAAACCCTTTCCCCTAATATCAGGAATAAGGCCAAGACATCCACCCTCTCTATTCTTACTCAACACAGTGATGAAAGTTCAGGCAAGCACAATAAAGAAAGAAAAAATAAATAAATATAAGGCATACAGATTGGAAAGGCAGAAATAAAATATCCCAAGGAAACTACCAAAACTAAAAATTCTCTTAGAACCACACAGAGCACAAGATCAAGACAGATATCATTTGTATTTCTATATTCTAACAACAAACATTTGGAAATAAGTTAAAAACACAATATCATTGACAATTACACCAAAGAAAATGAAATACTACGGTGAAAATCTAACAGAAGATGTGGAGGATCTCCCTTCTGAAAATTACAGAGGCTAGTGAAGTTCCTTTGGGCTGTTCTCATGTTCGTCTGGAATTCCTTCCATTTCCTGCCTGAATTCCTGGATTCTGGGATAATTCTGGTCTTCCTGTCCAAAGCAAGAGATGGCAAATGAGGACCATGATAAAGGCAGTAAGTTTCTGATGTCTACACCAAGAAACTCACTCTTAGTGGGATGTCTCCTCTCAGGTAGCACCAAAACAACCAGTTAGGAGCTATCAAGAGCATATTTCTTTAGTGCCTGGGAGGATGGGAGACAAGCAGGGATCTCGGTTAATAAAAGAGTTCAAAAGCTCTTTGTGAAACTAATGTTTATTCACTTAATTAGAAATAAATATGTAAATAAATGGAATTCTGTTGAATATCTAAGTAAGAACCACTTATAGCATATGCTCTATTTTCTTTTTAGCTTTCATTTTAGTTTCGGGTGTTACATATGCAGGTGGGTTCTATAGATAAACTGTGTTACAGGAGTTTGGTGTACATATTACATTGTCACCCAGGTATTAATCATAAGTACCCGATAGGTGGTTTTTTGATCCTCACCCTCCTCTGACACTCCACCCTCAAGTAGGCCCTGCTGTCTATTGTTTCCTTCTTATCTGTTTTATTTTAAGCACTTTTGTATCTTAGCAAGTTAAATCCTCATACTAGTTGTGTTAGTTGAAGATAATTATCCTTATAATACACACAAGGGAGCCAAAACCCAGGGATATTAAATAACTGTTCAAAAACAACAACGCCAACAGAGCCTGGATTTGCACCCTTATCTCTGACTCCAAAATCTACACTCTTAACCAATATGGTACCCTGCTTCCCCAAATTCTTAGAACATCCTATTCGGATACAGTCATGATTGCCAAAGCAGGAAACAGCATGTAAAGTCAATAAATATAAGTCAAATATCTTCAGTGAAGGAGAGACTGAATCATCCACTTCCTAAAAATATGGAAATATATGCAAGCCTCATTTGCTAGAATCAACTTTGAGTAATGCTGAGTAAGCCAAACACTTTGGAAGTACTGGCAATAAAATAAGCAATCACATACTAAAAGGACAGAGGTCATTAAATGCTAAAGGAAGAAAAAAATATATAAGCTTATTCTTGCTTCTTCTGGACAAAACTGGGGTCAATGTGTGGAAGTTACAAAGAGAGAGCTCTCGGCTCATGGTCTGAGAAATTCCCGAGGAAGAATTTACAAAATTATTTCTTACAAAATTTGTTTCAATAATTACCTAACAAAATCACAATTTCTCTAATAAAACAAAACATTCTTTTGGAGAAAAATTAGAAAACACTGAAGTGCAGAAAAGATGGAAACCAAACCTTTCATTACTTCATCACATGAAGGCAATAACTGTTAGCATTTAGGTTTTTCAAAAAGAAGAACATTCTAACTGTCAAAATCATCCAGGGAAAGGTATTGCTTTCAAAGGAAGTGAGTTCTCCATCACTAGAGGTATGTAAGCAAAGACCAGATGGCTAGTGGATAGGAGCTGGTATATAGATGGATGCAACCATAAAGTGGGGAGAAAGTGGGTCTGGGCTGAAAGACATTTAAGAATCCTTCCAACTTTGAAACTACAGAAATCTATATGACCCAGGAAGAAAGCAGAATCCTGTCTGGTTTATTTATCCAGGATTATTTGGGATCTAGCACAAGTTCTAGCACATGGTAGGTGCTCAGTACACATATATTAAATGAAAATGAATGAATAGAGGAAGGCAAAGGGAGAGAGAAGTAGGAAAGATGGGAAGGAAGGAGAAGGAAGGAATTCTTGATTAGGTGGCAAGTTCCAGATTCAAGCCCCATTCACGCATTGCTCCTTGGCCATTCATTTAGCTCCTGCTATATGCCAAGCTCTGTCCTGGTTATAGGGCTTCGAGATGCAGTCCCCTAGCTCAGTGTCAACTTTGGAGCCCCTATTCAGCCTGAGTCTAAACAGGTCTTGTCTGTGGGTTTGGTGGGGATTGGGGAAGTTGGTCTCCATAAGGCTGGGGGCCCAGCAATCATTACAGGAAAGACGTGTTTGGGAAATGACAGGTGATTGGAACACCTGTGCTGTGTGATGTGCAGAGGTGTCTGTGTATGGAGGTGGGTACGTGTCAGCAGACTGGAAGAGAGACCCTTGGAATCATTTCTCCCTCTATTAGGTAAGTAAGTGGGAGACACAAGCCATTTTTCCAGGTTACAAGCTCCCCACCCGCCCCCCCCCACCACCCCGGGCCAAATCTTCCCCTCCAAATTCTCCCTCAAATCCCAGTAGCAGAACTGCATTCTGTGTGGCAGAGCGGGTCTGCTGTCACTTTGCACCTAAGAGTAATTTCAATTTTATCAGACCAGCTGGGGCTTGTTTTTGAGTCTGTGGAAAGATAGGAAGCACTCAGACAGGAAGCTGGGGATAAGCTTACACTGACAGATCTGTGAATTTGCCCATGACTTTAGGGGCAGAGGAATGTTCTGCTGTAAAACTGCATTGCTACAACCAAGTTGAAAACACACACACACACACAAATATATATATATACAAACATGATTACACCAATTTGGCTGTTTGGAGCCGGTTGTGACTCAAAGTTTTTGTTATCTTTGTTCTGTCCTGAGAAAAGCTCCTTTAGTCATATGGGCTTTCCCCTTCCCTAGGTTGGCCTTTAGCATCCCCTTTTAAAACCCCAAGCTCAAACCTCAGTTAATGGGATGTTCATGCCCACAGTTTTCCAGAAAGCTTGAATCTTCCCTTTCCTGATTCTCACATATTCAACGGTCAGCAAGCACAGCATATTTGTCTCTGAAATAGTTCTTAAATGCATGAATCTACTCCCCCCTGAGAATACTCAGGGCCCCAGTTCAGACCATCACCATCTCTTGTCTGCACTGATGCTCCTGTGTCTTGTATTGCCTCCTTGACTCAGTCTCTGCCCAAAAACCTTTCTCCATCTTGCTGCCAGTGTTACCTTCCTAGGGCACAAATTTGATGAAGTCATTTCCCTGCTTAGATATTCCTGGTAGTTCCTTATTCTCAGTCATGCTGCTCTGAGTGTGGTCTGTAGATGGGCAGCAAGCACCCTGTGAACTTTGCTCCTGTCCCTGAAAGATAAGTACAAAAGTAGGGAGAGCATTTGGAGGTGGATATGGATATTTGACATCACCATGTTATCCACATGTGTGGTGAGTAGACTGGTGTCATTAAATAGGGTCTACTCAGAGTGTTGTGAAACTCAAATGGGGGAGTCATCTGTGGGGCCAACTCAAGTCTTATTAGTCAGTGCACTGTTGGGAGAAGAACAACTGGTCCTGTATCACAGTGTGAGAAGCACAGTCCTACCGGATCAAATCCAAAGACTTCTTACCCAGTCTGTGTCTGAGGTTCTTCCAGTATCTCCTGAAACTCCTCCTATACCTTCCCCCATCTGTGAAGCTGCTTGGCAGTCCTCCAAACACTGGACATATGAATTCTTCCTGGAATGTCCTTCCCTGCCTTGTCTGTCTGTGGACCTTCTCTCGTGTTCTTACACATCTTTCATATCTCATTGCAGCTCTGCTAGAACGGCTTCTGTGTAGCCATTTCTGATGCCATCTCTAAATCTCCAACATAAATATCACCTCCTTGTGTCCTTCCCACGTTACCTCATTCGTTCTTTCAAAAAGCAACTTCAAATTTTGGAGGAATAAGACAAAACCCCTTCTATTGAATGGTTTCTAGCCTATTTGGGGTTGGGAATTGTTGTGTCTTTCCATGTTACCTAGTTCATTCTTTCAAAAAGCACTGTGGCAGCTTCAAATTTGGGATGAATTAGACAAAATTCCTTCTATCAAACGGTTTCTGGACTATTTCTCAATGAATACTTTTCTCATGAATTTTCTGTGCTTTGCCTCCTTAAGGAGACTATGTATTAAACAGCTTTGTGGCTGCACAACCTTAATGCAGTGAACGGGGGAGCTCAAGGAATGATACATTTGGGATTCATTGTGACAATGATGGCTGAGACATAAAAAGAGGTTCTGGAAAATCTTTTGCAGCAGAAAATTCTTTCTAGACCTGATCCAACATCTGATTCTTCATTTGGAATACACTATTTCTATCTGACAAAATTCTTTTGTACTTCACATTGGAAATTGTTGCTAAATTGATTTAATTCATATCATAGACAGTGCTCATTCTCTGTGGCATCACCATCCCAGAAAAGTGGGCTAAATACTGAGAGCACAATCTCCCTTCTAAGCCTTGCTGGTGCTGTGTCCTCTTCTCCAGAACACGCATCCCAAACCCCTCTATCCCTGGCTAGGTCTGACTCATCCTTCATGTCTCACTGTAGATCCCATTGCCCTGGGTCCCCTATGTGTTCCTAAAACTGGCGCAGATGACATTTTTTTCCTGCTCCCATACTACCCTTGAAAACCAACCTTTGGAAGAGAAGTGATAGAAACGCAAAGGTCAAATTATCTCTACCTTGGTCTTGAGGAGAGCAAATGCCTTAATTTTGATGCCTTCCTCTCTCAATTCAGTTTCTTATAAGAAAGGCTTTCAAATGGGCAAAGATCGAAGAGGAGGCTGGCATTTTTATTTCCTCAAACAAACAATTATTCTCAGGAATACTCATTTGAGTCAGAAATAGGTAACAGCATGGTAAGAAATACTACAAGAATAATTGCAAAGGAGTAATTTACCTCTCTGGAATGTCCCAGTTAGGCAGAAGGCTTAACGAACGCAGCTGGGGATGTTTTCTGAGACCCTATGACATGCACTTCACAATACGTCAGCACTGCTTTATAACAGCTCCCTCCAAAAAGAAACTCTCCATGAATTTGGCTGGTGACTCTTGATTACCAATTCTTTGGATTGAGACCACAGGAGAGACTGAATCTGCTATTAGTGTTTGGGGCGAGTCTCCCTGGCAGAGGTTTCTGTCCCTGCAGATCGCCAGTGTGTCTGTTCTCCTGTTTCAGATTCCTTTCGCTTAATTGACAGACCAGCTTCCCTCCTCCGCCTTCCCTGGTGACATATTCACAGGCCTGCAACACATATTAGTGTTTCCAAAGCAATGTTCCCAGCAGGAGTTCCCACAGGAGGACATACACCCAGGAGGAAGGAGATAAAGGTCTAAAATCTCGGCTTTAATTGCATTTGGATTTGGGAAACCTGTTCTGATTAACAAGGAACGCTGTAACGGCATATCTCTTACAATTTAATGAAAAGAGGTTTTTCTCCCTTCTTAAGAAAGTGAAAGAGGGAGTCAGATAACTCTGTGACACTTCCCTTCACCCACCCCCAAGCAATAATTTGATTCATGCAGGCCGAGAAATTTGATGCCAAGACTGACTGGCAAAAAAAAAAAAAAAAAAAAAAAAAAACTTTCAAAGGGCTCTGGTGCCCTCTGCTGGTAGTTGGTGCAAAGACCAGCTCTATAGGATAGAATTTGTCCTCACTGAAGGTTGAAGTTGACCTATTTCACTTCACTCACTTTAAAGACCAGATGCTGGGGTTGAAAGAGCCTCACTCAGTAACATCATGTTGCTCGTTAATAGAAACTATACTGTGATCCAAAGAACACCCTCCCTTGTGGGGAACTTCCTCTTTTAAATATTGTTTCCTTACTAGCTGTGTCCTTGAACAAGTTAATGACCTTTCTTCAAAAAAATTACCCTTCTTCGAAAGATATTATTTACCTGACATACTTATCTTGGGCATCAGCATCATCACCCTATGACTCCTCATGGGTGCTTGGATAATTGAGTTATAGAGGCTGGTAAGCACCCCTTCTTTTCCACTGTTCCTTGAGTTTGGTTAATGAGAAGATGGGTTGCAGATGGCAGTTTGTTGGTTAAAGTTATATAAATAGCTGCTTAGGGTACATCTGGTCTGTGCTCATATTTACAGCAAGTTATAATCCATATAACTTCAGGACTAGCTAAAATGTAGATGTGGTGTGTATTAGTCCATTTTCAAGCTGCCCATAAAGACATACCCGAGACTGGGTAATTTATAACAAAAAAGAGATTTGATGGACTCACATTTCCACGTGGCTGGGGGAGGCCTCACAATCATGGTGGAAGGCAAAAGGCACATCTTACATGGCAGCAGCAGGAGAGAATGAGAACCAAGTGAAAAGGTTTCCCCTTATAAAATATCAGATCCCGTGCAACTTATCCACTACCATGAGAAGAGTGTGGGGATCCGCCCCCATGATTCAATTATCTCCCACTGGGTTCCTCCCCTAACATGTAAGAATTACAGGAGATACAATTCGGGAGATTTGGGTGGGGACACAGCTAAATCATATCATGGTGTTAATTATAATTACCAACCCTTCTTACTAATTAACTAGGATACTCCTTCTTCCATTTGACTGAATGGCCTCTCCTCTTCTCTTCTCTGCCTAATTCAGCACCATCACATTTCAGGTTTACACCTGATCTACCACTTTTCTATCTCAGAGCTAATAAGCTAATTACAAGAAGTTTGTGGAATTTCTTTATGTAAATGTACATATTTACTTTTAATTTTTTTTTATTTTGGCACTATAAAAATCTGAATGAATTCAGACATTCTGAAAGGACATTTAGTGTACACTTGCTCTGATAAATTCCTTCTGCCTATGGAAGCTGTTATAAAAATGTTTGGCCCTGATAAGAAGCATTTTGTATATGACTTTAGGCAGGAAAAGTACAATGGCTAGGTTGGATATTGCTTGGAAAACTCTTTCCCATTGTACAGAATCCTTCTCCTTAATTATACAGTTATTCATTAAATGTCAGTTATATGTGTGCTAGAAGACACGGGGGAGTAAGAGAAACTGATTACTGACTCCATACATCTTATATCCAGCAGACAAAAAAAAAATGGTTGTTCATCAAGTATTGCTTATTTCCTCTTTGCCACCATAAACCATTTCACTGATTGCAATGGGTGTACTTAGAAGTTGACTCTAAGATGTTTCTCTGGGATTTTACTATAAAATGACTTTTAAAAAGTACACATATTTTTGACATTCTTTTGCATACACACACAAAAGCAAGTTACAAATTGTAGAGAGCTATAGAAATATAAGCTATTAATGTCCCAGATATTTTGATGCCCAGCTCATAATCTTTTACCCACATTGAAAGACTGTAAGCTTTAGTATTTAAAACATTGGCCAGAGGAGATAGCCAAAATACAAGCCTTCCCATGCTGCAGTCCCCCGCAATTTATGACTCAGTAGGTTTGAAGTCAAATGCAAGATTCTGATGTGCATAGCCCACAGACAACACTTTAAAAAATACTGTGCCTCAGCCTGCAGGGTTTTGTCTATCAATTCACTCATACCTTGTAAACTATTATTTTGAGAGACACACAGATGCTTGTTGGAGACCTTCTGTATGCCGGGCACTCTGTGTGGTGCTTTACCATAGTGGTTGAGCATAGTGGCCAAGAGCGAAAAGGGTAGACTCTCTGGGTTCAGTTCCAGCTCATTTCAGTCTCTTTATAGCCACTGTGTCATCACTGAAAGCAGGATAATATTAATAGCTTCATCATAAAGTGATTGTGATAAGATGGGTTGACAAATGTAAAGCATTTAGCATAGCATCTAAAAATGAAGGTGGATAAATTTACATGTGTAATGGGAATATCCATGAGTTTCCATGATACCTTTAGGTGCTAATGGCAGCATTGGTATCTGAAGGTAGCATGGGAAACTCGTCTATTGCTTGATATTTGGTGAACTTGAATAGAGCACTGGCTCTTTGATCATGTACCCAGAACCAGTGAGCAATACTGCTGGGACCAAATTATGACTGAAATCATAAACCCGGAGCCTGTTTTGAAACATACATAATCCACACTCTTTACCCCCAATGAGCTTTCTAACAAATCAGGGCATTACTCACGAAAGAGTGACGATGAAAGGATTTTGCAGTGCATGCCAACGTAGGCGAGAGGGAACAGTAAGTCCTGTGTAAGTTAGAAGCAGCAGCTCCATACAGACTTTGGAGGATGCGTTCATTGCCTAGTGAATGGAAAGATGTCTAAAGACCTTAAGTTAGCTACAAACCCAAGTTTCCAGACACCCTGGATTCAGCGATCACAAAATGGGGATGTTTGGCTCCTACAGTAATAAGCTGGAGAACAAATTGTTCTCCGGCCCTGCCAGGTGTTATGTGGTGAGACGTGAAGCCAGCACATTCTGCAGTGTGTTTCCACACTTAAATGTGATCTACCTCATCTGGTTCAGACAGAGGCTTTTTTCCTAGAAGTAAAAGGAAAACTCCCTTTATTGCTGACAGGCACCTGCATGCCAGAAGGCCACCAACTGGCAGAACAACGCAGAGTTTGGCAGGGGCAGTGGGAGGAGGGCCCGGGCTGTGGAGCAGCCAGACTGCAGGGGAAAACCATCTCCTTTCTGCCTCCTCCACCTGCTGGGAGTTACTTCCACTCAATAAAACCTTGCACTCATTCTCCAAGCTCACGTGCAATAGTATTCTTCTGGTGCATCAAGGCAAGAACCTCGGGATACCGAATTCCCTCTATTCTTGTGATAAGGCAGTAATCTAATTGAGCTAAAACAAGCCCCCTACGGTCAGCTAAACTTAAAGAGCACCCTGTAACACACGGCCACTGGAGCTTCAGCTGTAAACATTCACCCCTAGACATTGCTGTGGGATCAGAGCACCACAGCCTGCCCATCTCCATGCCCCCCTAGAGATTTGAGCAGTGGGGCAGTGAAGAAGCGAGCCATACCTCCATCATGCACCCCGTAAAGGGGACAAGGGGAACTTTTCCCTTTTCAATAGTATAGCCAGCCAGGCACGGTGGCTCAGCCTGTAATTCCAGCACTTTGGGAGGCCAAGGTGGGCTGATCACGAGGTCAAGAGATTGAGACCATCCTGGCCAACATGGTGAAACCCCATCTCTACTAAAAATACAAAAATTAGCCAGGCATGGTGGAGGGTGCCTGTAATCCCAGCTTCTCAGGAGGCTGAGGCAGGAGAATCACTTGAACCTGGGAGGCAGAGGTTGCAGTGAGCTGAGATGGTACCACTGCACTCCAGCCTGGGCAACAGAGCGAGACTCTGTCGCAAAAAAAAAAAAAGAGAGAAAAAAAAGAAAAAGTACAGCCATTTGATCCAGTGAGCTATAAAACACAGGGCTTTATTTCTGAACTTTTTTTATGCTCCATATTTTGACAAGTGCTATATTGGACAGATGATGGCTTGAATGTAGCAACACATTCTTACATTTTCATATTACTCAGCACCAAAACAAATTTTGCTTTTTGTAGTAATGGTCTTTTATTTAAAAAATAAATATGCAAATTGTTTAAATTGGATATTTCCACCATAGGACAGTGAGATTATGTTGTGAACAGTAGTAAGACTAGGCATTCACATCTGTCTGATGAGGGCACATTAAAGATTCTTTTCATAGTTGAACTTGCTCCCCTAAGAAGTAAAGTTCTATGCAAGAATAGATGTTAGGCCATCCAGCAACTATATGAAACAGCAAATATACGTTTTTCATTTTCATTCATATCCAAATCAATTATCACTTCCTCTAGAACATTCTACTGCTTTTTTTGTCTGCCAGCTCTCTTCTACATTACTTTCTTTCATAATCTTTATTGCTTCCAGATGTCACAATCATGATTTGTTTAGCAGTTAGCAATTATGATGGCCATGACTGAATTTAAATAGTAATTGTGCAAGAAGCTGATGTTCTAGTGTAAGCCAAAAGGTATCTAACTTTATACTAAAAGGCAAGAAACAAAATACTTTAAACAGCAATTGTGAGGAATCAAAGGACTTTCTCTGGTTTTTCATAAGGTGATAGAGAATTTTAGCTCCTAAGTTAAGGAGGGAGGATAAAAAAGGGGCTCTTACCCCAGTTGGTTAGAAGGAATTCTCTTAAACTTGGTTGACAAGAATGAAACGTTATCCTTTAGGCAACAAGATACAGAGAAGAAATTTCTGAACTCAAGAAAATGTTCATAATTTTGCCCACCCAATTAAATATCAGTACACTGCCATGGAGTTAAGAAGGACACCCAAGAGCAGAGAGATCCATCCCCCCACATGCTCGTATTTGAGAGATGGATATAGGAATGTATGTGTTTGTTGATGTGTATGTATTGATGTGTGTGTACATATAAGTGTGTGTGTGTGTGTTAGACTAGATAATAGTTAAACTGAGACAGTATAGCAGGTAATGGCTATGTGTTCTGACAATGTAGATACAGTACAATTATCAGAAAATGGTGGAAATGGGGAAAGCACATGAAAAGTAGAATATGTGAAAGGAAAAATTTGAAAAAAAAAGAGAAAAATAGAATAAACTTGCTAGTGACCTTATGCAGTATTTTGCCTAAAAGTGTGTTACTTTAATGCTGAGAAAAACAAGAGGATATTAGCTAACTTAAATGGTGTCATAGAGAAAAATAATATTAAATAACAAAGAAAAGGAAGACACTAAGCTATGATGTAAAAATATGAGTACAAGATAATTATGACCACAAATAAATAAACCTTTCTAAATAATAAAAGATTTATCAAAAGAGAGAAAATAAAATAAATAAGATATTGAAAAACTTTTATATATAATTACACATAATTATATATTATACATATTCAAATAACTACAATATGTATAATTTATAATAAATATAGTTTAAACTGACACAAGAACAGAAAGCCAGCACTGCATGTTCTCACTCATAGGTGGGTGTTGAACAATGAGAATATGTGGACTCAGGGAGAGGAGCATAACACACAGGAGGGCAGTTGCAGGGGGTAGGGGAGAGACAGCTGGGGGTGGGGAGGGATATCATGGGGAGAAATGCCAGATATAGTATGCACCTAAAGTAAAATAAATAAATTTAAATAAATAAATACATATATATTTTAGATGTAAAATATATTTACATATACATACACATACATATATAACATTTATTACATATTTAAATATTTCTATATGGATATATAAAATATAATGTAATATCTGAACTGAAACCAAACATATTATCGTATTATTGAGTCAATAGATTTAAATGTGTTTAGCTATTAAAAAGAAAATATTTTAAGAATATTTAAGAAAGCAAAATACATTATCATGCTATATATAAGAAGCATACTTAAAACACAGAGATTCAGAAAGGTTAAAAATTTTTAAATGGTACACCCAGACAATGAAATATTATTCAGTGCTGAAAAGAAATGAAAAGACATGGAAGAAACTTAAATACATACTATGTAATACATACTATTAAATGAAAGAAGCCAATCTGAAAGGCTATATATTATATGAGTCCAACAATATGACATTCTGGAAAAGGCAAAGCTATGGAGACAGTAAAATGATCGGTGGTCATCAGGAGTTATGGGGAGGGAAGTCTGAAATAGCAGAACACAAAGAATATTTCAGGCAATAAAATGACTCCGTGGCCGGGTGTGGTGGCTCACACCTATAATCCCAGCACTTTGGGAGGCCGAGGTGAACAGATCACCTGAGGTCGGGAGTTCAAGACCAGCTTGACCAACATGGAGAAACCCCAACTCTACTAAAAATATAAAATTAGCCAGTCTTGGTGGCATGCACCTATAATCCCAGCTACTCAGGAGGTTGAGGCAGGAGAATCGCTCGAATTTGGGAGGTAGAGGTTGCAGTGAGCCGAGATCATGCCATTGCACTTCAGCCTGGGCAACCAGAGCAAAACTCCATCTCAAAAAATGAACAAACAAATAAACAAAAACGACTCTGTATGACACTGTAATGGTAGGGACATATTATTATACATTTGTCAAATGCATATTGTACAACACTAAGAGTGATCCCTGGGTAGTCTCTGGGTGATAATGATGTGTTAATGCAGGTTAATTGATCATAACAAATGTACCACTCTAGCAGGGGATGTTGATAATGGGGGGAGGCTGTATAGGTGGGGTGGGGGAGTGTCAGGGGTTATATGAGAAATCTCTGTACCTTTCACTCAATTTTGCTGTGAACCTAAAACTGCTCTAAAAATGCAGCCTATTATAAAATAAAAATAAATAAATGCAAAAATAGCGAAAAGCAAAACTAGGTTAATGCAAAATATAAAAATAAGGAAGAAAAGAATGGGTTACGATCTTGATGATTAACAAGATGAATTTACGCCCAAAAGCATTCAAAGTCACTTTTATGCAGTATAAATCTGTAGGAGGCACTGTCAATAATCGAAGAAACCTAGTGAGCATTGAACCCCATTTTCACCACGTAGCACCCTCAATTTCGCATTCTTACATTGATTATTTCTTCTTTTAAAGGCAACAATTTACTATAAAGCAATTACAGCTATTAGAATTTGCTCACCTGATTATATAGTAACATATTTTATAAATCATTAAGTGTGACAAAGAGAAAACACAGAGACATAAACTAATAGCTGAAGACTTAAGCAAAGACGGATGAAACAGACCAAAAATTAGTAAGTACATCTAAGACTTAATCAGCTGTATCTCATGCTACTGGTGTCCCAGCTCAAAGCTCTCCATCTCCCCTCTAATTTCAGTCACATGGGTGGTACACAGTTCCGGAAGGACTTTGATTCAACTCCTGCTGACACTACCTTGCCTCAAGCATGTATCTGCAACATATTTCATGTTCTGCCCCTGGGATTCTGCATTCAGACACTAGTAAGAGCCCAATGCAAGCACATCTGCCCAGCCAAAAAGCACTGCCTCTAAGGGTAACCCTCAACGTTGCAGCTAATTAGCACTCACCCAGCAGTATACCTCTGAAAGAGGCACTGTCAATACTCAAAGAAGCCTGGTGAGCATTGAACCCCATTTTCCCCCAAGTGGCACCCTCAATAACACATTCTGACAGTGATTATTTCTCCTTCATGCACTCCTTCTAGTCCTTCATGCCTGCTTCCAGGGATGATCTTGTACATAGATTACATACACACAAAACCTTATCTTGGAATTGGCTCTAGGGGGATCTAAATAAAGATAAATGTATAATCAATAAAGTAATCTCTCTCTCTTTCTCTTTCTCTCTCTCTCTGTGTGTGTGTGTGTGTGTGTGTGTGTGTGTAATATATATAACCTACCAACAAGGCATATACTTTCTTAAAACGTACATACACATAGAGCATTTACAAAAATTAAAGACATCTTAATTCCCAAATAAAACCTCCAGAAATCCTAAAAAAAATTGAAATAACTATGAGCATTCTCTGATAACAATGCAATAAAACTAAAAAAATTGTAAGATAGCTAAAATTCTCTTCTATCTAGAACTTATAAAATGCTATAAGCAATTTTTAATTCAGTGGAAGATAAAGTTTCAAAATTTCTGAAAAAAATGATTGTAATGACTGTATGACATATTATCCTTATGAGATAAAGCAGTTATCAGAGATTGCATAGTATAACATATTTATATCAATAAAAAGCAAAAATTAAAAAATATATATACTCAGAAAATTCAAAAAACCACCACAAAAGCAGAAAGGAATAATTAATAAAGATTAAATCAGATTATAATGAGTTAGAAAAAAATATAATGAAACTCATGAAGAAATAAATCTAAAAGCTAATTCTTTTGTAAAGCAACAACAATAAAAAAAATAGATAAACTACCAACTAACTAATCCAAATGAGAAAAAGAGTAAATATAAAAGTAGTAAAATTTTAAAAATCATTGTAATTATTTTGCAAAATCCAAATGGAATACATAATTTTTAGAAAATAAGATTAACTGAAATTGACCTCAGAAAAGACAGAATCTAAAAACCTTAATATTTATGAGCAATAGATAAAATAGTTAGGGTTTCTCATGAAAAGCACCAGCTCCAGATAGTTTCACTGGAGAATTCTTCTAAATCTTTAAAGCTCAGATAAACCCAATGCTATTGAAAAGAAAAACAAAAATGTTAAAATCAGTTTTGAAGGAAAACAATATTGATCCACAAATTTGATAAACATTATACAATAAAAGGAATCTAGAGAAAAGTCTAAATTCTAAATGTTGATGCAAAATGTCAAATAAGTATTTGCAAACATAACTTATTAGCACATTAACAAACAGTGCATCATGACCAAGGGCGATTTGTTCCAGTACTTAAAGATGACTTAACATTAAGAAACTCATTAATATAATCCATCATATTAATAGAGCTATGGAGAAAATGTTTATTAGATATAGAATAGTATTTTGAAAAATTGAACACATTTACATTTAAAATATTCAATGAGACAAGAATTCAGGAATATTTAGTGATAAAATTAAGATACAATCAGTTTACTTAATGGAGGAAACATTAAATTCAGTTTCATTAAAGTCATAAGCAAAAAAGATGGCTATAATCTCTATCACTTTTAACACTATCGTTGGAGATACTAGCCAATGAAATTAGATAAAAGAATGCAATTAGAGGCATAAAAGTTGGAATTGAAAAGGTAAAACTATCTCCTTTTGTATAAGCTATGATTATGGGCTTAGTTAGTTGTTTGCTTACTTTACACTTTTGCAGCAAAAACTGATACAAAGGAAGCATGATTTAGAAGAGCAAGTAACTGGAAACAACCCAAATGTCCTCATGGACATTTAGGACAAATTGTACTACGGAAAAACTACACAAAGGAGTATTAGGCTTTATGCTTAATTTGTGTTTAATAGTAAGGACAATTGATGCAACTAGATTAAGTTAAAATGATTGTGAGCAATTGTTCCTTTTTAGAATCATCCATTAAATGTTCTTCTTTTACAGAACATTTAATTTTTCATAATAATTTTGTCATTAATCAAGGAACGAATTCCAAATTACTGCTTTGACCAGACCATTACTTTCAATGCTAGTAAGCCAAAATGTGTGAATATCAAATTTGGATTCTTCTTCAGAGGAGAATCATGAGTTGCCATGAGCCCAGCGTCTCTACTTTTTCTCATCTGAGGTGATCTCATTTTCTTCCTATGGCCAACATGTATGAATGAGTAGGGAAGGGCTGTTGTGGGTATACCTTGCTGATAGTGTGTAGCTGCTGACTCCGCTTCCCTCTCTGATTGCTGTGAGGGCATCATGTCATGGCAGGTAAGATCAAGGGCTTGGGTCAGACAGACATGAGCTCTAAGTCCTACTTCACCATTTCCCAAAAGTTTGAAAGATGACCAACTTAACCTTTGTAAAATTCAAATTTCTTGTCCAGCAAACAGTTAATAATACCTTCCATGAAGAGTTGCTGTGAGGATGAAAAGAAGGAACAAATATACAAGTCCTACACAATGCTTGGAAGAACACAGGTGCTCGAATTCGTTGTTTGTTTTCTGCCTCTATCTCTTATTATTGAAATTGTGGAAACATACATATAAATGTGCACTCTGAACTCTCCTAATAATAGTACAATTCAAGATTTTCACTAACGTTGTGAATAAGCTTGTGTAAAATTGTTATAATTGTTACTGAAACATAAACAAACTAAAACAAAAATTCTTGGTAACTCATAGACATCATTACAAGAAACCACAATCATTACTAAAGGTTCAAAGTTAGCATTGCATAATGACTTTCCTGTTTAATCTAGGTGTATATGTTGAATTATTTGCAACTATGTAACATTTTCATTATCCACTCATTGGTTGATGGGCACTTAGGTTGGTTTCATATCTTTGCAACTGTGATTTGTACTGCAATAAACATATCTGTAGGTGTCTTTTTGATATAATGACTTATTTCCCTTTGGGTACCCAGTAATAGGATTATGGGATTGCTGGAATGAATGGTGGATCTATTTTTAGTTCTTTAAGAATTCTCTGTACTGCTTTCTGTAGAGGTTGTACTAATTTACATTCCCAGCAGCAGTGAATAAGTATTCCCTTTTTACCACATCCATGCCAACATCTATTATTTTTTGACTTTTAATAATGGCTATTTTTGGCAGGAGTAAAGTGGTATCTCACTGTGGTTTCAATTTGCATTTCCCCGATAATTACGTGTGTTTCATGTTGTCCATTTTTATATCTTCTTGTGAGAAATGTCTACCAGTGTCATTTGTCCACTTCTTGATGGGATTAGTTGCTTCTTTGGCTAATGGCAGGCCAGTGGATTTGACATATACCAGGGTCAAGGAGAATTTGTGAGAGTCATCAAGAACCAGAACGAAAACCCTCATAATACATAGGGAATTTTTTAGAATACTAAGAAGGAAGGGTCTTGCCTTAGTACTGGGGAAAAATTAATTCTAGCAGAATTCCTCTATAAAAAGATAGGCAGTGGATATTTTAGGCTTTGAAGGCTACATAGAGTCCCTGTTGCATGTTCTTTTCTCTTTTCTAATAATTAAAAAATGTAAAAGCCATTCTTGGCTTGTAGGTAGTATTAAAAAAAAAAAATAGTCCCTGCCCTAAACCAAACACTGCTTTGGTACTACCTAACTAAACTTAAAAGCAAAACCCAAAAAGATCAAGCTATGTCAAAACTATTAACGGTCCTATAACAAAGTTCAATAATATTTATAGAACTACAAATATATCAGTACTTGTCTTAATTTGTTTGGTTGGTATTTTAAGAAAATACCATAAACTGGATGGCTTATAAACAATAGACACTTATTTCTCACAGTTTGGCAAATCAAGAAGTCCAAGATTAAGGTACTGGCAGATTTGGTGTCTAGTGAAGGTGCACCTCCTGACTCATAGAAATAGCAACTTCTCACCATGTTCTCACATGGGTAAGGGCAAGGCAGTTCACTGGAGTCTCTTTATAAGGGCGCTAATCTCATTCACAAGGCTCTGCCTTCATAATCACATTGTTCCCCAAAGTCCTCGCCTTCTAAAATCTTCACTTTGGAGATTAGGTTTTAATACGTGAATGGGATGGTGGGGCGGGGGTGGTAGATAAAAATATTAAATCATAGCAGTACTCTACCAGGAAAAATTCACAATGTTTGATACTCAATAAAAATTTTCAAGCTTTCAAAGAGCAGCAAAATGCAAACCATAATGAAGATAAAAGTTAATCAAAACTAAGAAATGGAACAAATGAAACAACTTATTCTCATAACCTGAGCCATCGTGACCTGATCTGTGGTGCACAGCTCTGGCATTGAGATCCATTTCTGCTGTTAATTCTTAGATATTTTCTTTTCTCTTGAATTTAAGATCAGCACCATTTCCAATAATCTTCTTGTAAAATCTACATAAGATTTTCTATGCACTTGTAGCAGTAAAGCAGATCTTTCAAGACACCTGCATCCACCGTAGTGCCTGAAAGCCTTAATTCATTTTTTCATTTTATCAACACACCTCAATCTTCGAGAATCCTGAAGGACAAAGATTTACCCTGATCCTTCAGCAAACTAGAATCTCCATTATGTCAGATAACATCAGTAAGAACCAAGAGAAAGCAAAGAATTGCTGTGTGTCCAATATAACCACTAGATGGTGCAATGCCTTCATATTTCCTCAACACTAAAACCCAGCGGTGAATTTAGTCCATTACAAGGAACACTACCAGATAGCTATCCTAATTTGTCATTCCACTTGCCTGCCTTACTTGCCAATCATCTTGTGAGAAGGAACTGAGTCGAATACAGTTTTGCTTTGCTTAGCTTGAAAGGGAGTTTTAATTTTATTTTTTATTTTCTATTTTTGTATGGTGATGCTGCGGTGAGAGTTTGTGTATTTGGAAAGCTAACCGTAAGAGGAATTCTAATTCCTCACTCCCTACCCCTAAGCATGGGCTGCTCACCTGACTCATCACTGTTGCCCCAGATTTCAGCATTCTTCAAGGCCCAAAACGGCTTCCTCTTCTGTAATAAGCATTCACTGACCTTTCCAGTCCACTATCATCTCTTTTTCCTAAATTCCTATCTTTTCCCTAAATTATTAATATCTTTGCTTTACTCTTTACTAGATAGTACAGTGTAACATTGAGAAAGTTACTTTACCTATTTGAGGCTGAGTTTTCCTTCTATATAATGGAAACAGTCATAATACATCATTCATGAAACGGTTGTTATGTTTGAAATAAAATAACACATGTAAAGCAATAGCACAGTGCCCAACACACAGTAAGTTCTCATAAATATATTTATTTACCAGTCTTGATGATATAGGAAGTATCATTTTTCACTGTCCTGCACTTCAGTTATGCGCTCAGTAAATATTCCTTGAACACAAATGACTTGCCAAGCATCTGCTTGCTGCCAGAAATGGAGCAGTGAATAAGATTTACATGATCCACACCTACACGTGCCTTACAGTAGAGCAAAGCAGAGAGAAATAAATCATTCTAGGAAGCTTTACAATAGAGGAAGTCCAGGGAGCTATGGGAGTGTGCAGCAGAATTAACTTGTCAGGTAGAATTAAGAAAGGGCTCTTCAAAAAAGTATCATCTAAACTGAAGCTGATAAAAAAGAGCAGTTAGGTAAAGGAGAGAAGTGGGATGGGATTTTTGTACAGTCTATGACAGCCCAAAGGCAAAGACTAGAAGCTTGGCAGTCATGACTTTCACATACTTCTGATGACAACTTACAATTAAAAATATATATATATTTATATCAAAATATGTATACAGACCCACACACACAAAACTAAAACAATACTTACTCAAACATTGCTTAACTTGACTGCAAAAAAATACATTCTAATGTTTTCTATTATCCTTTATTAAAAAGTACTGGCTTCAGGACATTTGTCTCGGCAAAAATTTCTTGAGTAAGACTTCAAAAGTACAGTTAACCAAAGCAAAAAATGGATAAATGGGATCACATCAAACTAAAAAGTTTCTGCATAGAAAAGAAAACAACAAAGGAAAGATAGTAAAGGAAACATAGCGAAGGAAACAAAGTGAAGAAACAACCTACAAATTGGGAGAAAATACTTGCAGACTATTCAACCAACAAGGGATTAATAACCAGAATATACAAGAAACTCAAACAGCTCAATAGCAAGAAACAAACAAACAAAAAACCCCAAACAGCAACAAACAATTAATCTATTTACAAAATGGGTAAAAGATCTGAATAGACATTTCTCTAAAAAAGACATACAAATGACCAACAGGTATATGAAAAAACACTCAACATCACTAATCATCAAAGAAATGCAAACAACACCACAAGGAGATATTATTTCAGCCCATTAAATGGCTATTATGAAAAACACAAATAATAACAGATGTTGCTGAGGATGTGGAGAGAAGGAAATGTTTGTACACTGTTGGTGGCAATGTAAATTAGTGCAGTATGGAAAACTGTATGGACATTCCTCAAAAAGCTTAACAACTACCATATGATCTAGCAATCTCACTGCTGGGTATGTATGAAAAAGAAAGAAAATCAGTATATTGAAGAGACAGATGCATTCCTATGTTTATTGCAATGCTATCCACAGCAGCCAAGACATGGAATCAACCTGTCTCTATCAATGGATAAATGGATAACAAAAATGTGGTATATATACACAATGGAATATTATTCAGCCTTAAAAGTAATTGAAATACTGTCCTGGATTTCATTGAGAAAGAATTCCTGTCCTGGATGTGAAAATATTGTTAAAAGAAATAAGATTTAGTGTTTGGAAGCACAATAGGGCAACTACGATATCACATCAGTTAACTCTAAGTTAACTATAAACTTAAACTATAAGTTTAACTGTAAGTTCACAGTAATTTATTGCATTTTTCAAAAATAACTAGAGGAGTAGATTTGGAATGTTTCCAACACAAAGAAATGATAAATTCTTGAGGTGATGAATACCCCAATTACTCTGATTTGTTTATTATACATTGTATGCTTGCATCAAAATATTACATGTACCATAAATATGTATAAATATTGTGTATCTATCAAAAAAATTTAATGATTTTTTAAAAGTATTGGTTGTACCTCATCACAGAGGACCAAAATACATGAAACAGAAACAAGTAGAAATGAAGAAAGAAATAAAAAATTTAACAGTGACACTTGTAAACTATAACAATCCTCTTCCAATAATGGATAGAATAACTAGGCAGAAGACCAACAAGTACATGGAAGATAAAGAATACAAATAACCAACTGTTGCTAACAAATATCTATAGGACAGGCAACCATCAACATCAAAATATATATCCTTCTCATATGCACATAAATGTTATCCAGGAAAGACCATATTCTAGGCACCTCCTCCCCCCAAAAATAAACCTCAGTAAATTTTAAAGTAATTAAATTTAAATTTGATTCTGAGAACTATAGGATCAAACTGGAAACCAATAACAAAAAGGAATGTGAAAAGTGAAAATTTAACAACACATTCCTATATAACCAATTGATCAAAGAAACATTACATGGGGAACTAGGAAAATAGTTTGAAATTAATAAATACGAAAACTCAACATAACAAAAACATATGGAAGGCAGCAAAGCAGTGCTCAGACA
This sequence comes from Ateles fusciceps, assembly GCA_036589455.1. Classification (NCBI taxonomy): domain Eukaryota; kingdom Metazoa; phylum Chordata; class Mammalia; order Primates; family Atelidae; genus Ateles; species Ateles fusciceps. The sequence goes on from JAZHEH010000113.1 coordinate 8,108,292, forward strand.
GAAATTTAGAGCTATAATTTCCTGTGTTAATAAGGAGAAAGACCTCAAATCAATAGCCAAACTTTTCCACCTTAAGATACTGGAAAAATAAGAGCAAATTAAAGCGAAAGCAAATGGAAGGAAGGAAGTAGTAAAGATTACAGCATAATTAATGGGTACAATGTGTATTATTTGAGTGATACATACCATAAAACCTGACTTCACCACCAAGTAATCTATGCATGTAACAAAATTTCACTTGTAGCCCATAAATTTATACAAATAAAAAATTAGAGCACACATTTATGAAATAAAAAATATGAAACAACAGGAAAAAAATCAACAGATCTAAAATTGGTTCTTGAAAAGATAAGCCAAACTGACAAATCTTCAGCAAGATTGACCAAAAAGAAAAGAGAAGGCTCAAATTATTAAAATCAGAAATGAAAAGAAGAGACATTACTGCTAACCTTACAGAAATAGAAAAGTTTATAGGATAAATACCATGAACAACTGTATGCCAATAGATTAGACAAATAAGATGAAAGAGACAAATTTCTGAAACTGACTCAATATGAAATAGATAATCTGAATAGACCTAGAACAAATAAAGAGACTGAATTACTAATTAAAAAACAAAACAAACACAACAGCAATGACAACAGAACTACCCACAAAAAGGGCTTAGGCTCAGATGCCTTCGATGTTGAATTCCACCAAATATTTATAGAAAAATTACGTTCGATACTTCATAAACTCTTCCAAAAAGTAACAGAATAGGGAACACTTCCCAATTCATTCTATGAGGCCAAAATTTCCCTAACATCAGAATCAGATAAAAATATTACAAGAAAAGAAAACCTATTTGTACATATATATGAATATATATACATGAATTCCTCAGGCTTCCTCAGCAAAATAGTAGCAAATGGAATCCAGCAACATATTTTAAACAATGTACACAACAACCAAGTGAGACTTATACCAGAAATGCAACATTAGCTTAATATGTACATTAATCAGTTAATGTAACATATATCAGTAAAATAAAAAGACAAAAACCACATGATCATTTCAATAGATGTAGAAACAGTATTTGACAAAATCCAACATCTGGTCATGATAAAAACACACAAAAATAGGAATAGAAGAGAATGTCTGCCATCTAATATAGAACATCTATAAAATCCCACAGTTAATATAACGGTTAATATTTGCTGTGAAAATCTGGTTGGTTGTTATGTGTCAGTGGCATTTTACCCTTTAAAGGATCAATTAGGATTTAAAAAAAAGCAATCAGAAAAATATACGACACCTTCAGAAAACACTGAGTGCATCTTGGCTGAGCATAGTATGAGCCAAGAAGAACACAGGATTCAAACCTTGAATGACAAGTGATTATTTAGTTAGATGGACCAGGGAGAGCCACTGAAGCGTTCAGAGTGGGAGAGCATGTAGAGATTTGTGTCTTAGGAAAATTTATCCATCAGTATCTGGCACAAAGTAGACATTCAGCAAATGTTCATTGGATAAATGGCAGCAAAGTAAAATATGCTTTGAAACAATAAAGACATTAAGTAGAGAATCCAATTAGGAGGCTGTAATGCACTGTCAGTTACATATCCAAATCCCATCTTCCCACCCTGTTCCTCTCCAATCAGTCCTCAGTTTCATTCTGGCTTCCTCACTCTTCTGCGCAGCCAGGTGCTGCAGAGGAGGTTAGCCCTAGCCTCAGGAACTGGATCCTGCTTAGCCAAAATAATTCCAGAGGTCCTTCCAAGAATTGGCTTAAGCATGGATTAAGCATGGACATGCATCAGAGTTTTGGCCTGTGGAGATATATGGGAGTTTTGGTTTAAAAAATTAAAGTTAAATTAGATAAAAAACACATAGAAGAGAGGACCAGTCGGTGGGCAAAAGTGACCCACAAGAAATAAAGAACCAAGAGATTGCAGAGAAGCTGAGCTGCAATCTTACTGGTATGCTTAGAACCACCGTAGATGTGTTATTTAAGAGAAAATATATTTTCATATCATTTTAGCCAGGAGCATCAAGATTTTCTAGTACTTAAAGCCAAAATCTTGCTGACAGAATAAAGAGACCATCAGAACTATCTAGGCAAATGGTAATTAAGTCCTGAGCTAAGATGTTGTCCTCAGGAAAAGAAAAAGTTGAACAAATTTGAGAGGCAATTTAGGCAAACAGTAGGACTGTCAGACTTAGCAAATAAAAACACGGGGCACACAGTTCAATTTGGATTTCAGATAAACAACAAATGCTTTTTTAGTATACATCTCCCCTGCAACATTTGAGACATACTTATACAAAAATCAAAAACATTATTTGTTGCTTCTCTGGAATCCAAATTTAACTGTTTTATCTAGCTGCCTGAGTGTAGAGCTTCAAGACTTTTAATCACTAATTTGATGTGAGAAAACAAAAGCCAAAAGAAGTTACAGATATCTTTGGGGTTTTAAGCTTAAGTCACTGTCAGGCCAGAGATACCACTAAATAAGAAAAGGAAAGAAAGGACATTTTCTGGAGTGGATAAAAGTTTAATTGGAAATGTGTGGTGGGTGAGATGATCAGCAAGTTATCTTAAACAGCAGTTCTCAACCAGAGGTGATGTTGCCTTCCAGTGGACATTGAGCAATGTCTGGAGCCATTTTTGGATGTCACAACATAGGGGAGGGATTACCACTGGCATCTAGCGGACAAAGGCCAGGATACTGCTAAACATCTCACAGTGCACAGGACAGCGCCTTGTGACAAGAATTATCCCATCCAAGATGTCAACAGTGGTGAGGTTGAGAAACCCTGAATTAGAGTACGAGGTGAAAAGAAAGATATTTTTAGGATGTTTATATTAAGTCTGCATTGGACTTAATAATCTAATTTTACTCTCTGTTTAGCAAGTATTTAATCAGCAACCAATATGTGGCAGGCTGTTTACCAGGAACATGAAGGGGAATAAGACATAATATGGGCTTTCTAGAAACTCAGCCTATCAGAGGAAATGAATGTGTAAAAGTTTGTGAATAAAAGCTTCCAAAAAGTACACTGAAGCAAAGATAACTTTATCTAAATTTGAGAAAGTATGCATGTGTTTGCTGTATCCTGCAAACAAGGGCCCCATAGCATTAGTCTGAAAAGTGTCAAAAGGGTCTAGTCTAGGGAATAGCAGATCTTTCTTTACAAAATCAAAACATCATGCGGATAAAAGTAAAAGCTACAAGAACGTACCTTAACCATAGTGTACAAAGCACTATTGACTGTTTTCTAGGTTCAAGAGCAAAGGAAGAAACACCTTGTAATGATTAATATCAGATGTCAACTTGATTGGATCAAGGGATGCCTAGATGGCTGGTGAAGTGTTATTCTGGGTGTGTCTGTGAGGGAGTTCCTAGAGGTGACTGACATGGGAGTCAGTGAACTGAGAAAGACCTGCCCTCAAAGTGAACAGGCCCTATCCAATTGGCTGGTGGCTCCTCTAAGACAAAGCAGGAAGAAGAAGGGGGATGCTCATTTCTCTCTCTCTCTCTTTCTCTGTCTCTCTCTCTTTGCCAGAGCAGGATGCCTTTTTCTCCTCCTGCCTTTGATATCAGACTCCATTGTCTTTGGCTTCTTGACTCTGGGATTTGAACCCACAGCCTCCTGGGGCTCTCAGGCTGGGGCTCTCAGGCCTTTAGCCTCAGACTGGAATTCTACTGTCAGCTTTCCTGGTTCTGAGGTTTTGGACTTCCCTTGAGCCATGCTACAGGCTTTCTGGGAGCCACACTACTGGCCTCTCTGGTTCTCCAGCTTGCAGACAGCCTATCATCTCCGTGACTTTGCTACTATGATGGTGTGAGCCAATACCCCCAATAGATCTCCTTTCCATATATATCTATTGGTTCTGTTCCTTTGGAGAACTCTGACTCATACACACCTGTTGGTGCCTAACATTCTCCTAGAAGATTTCATATTTCAGCTCATTTACTCACCATATTAACAGTATGAAGTGACTGTTACTATTACCACAGGCATTTCACAGGTGAGAAACTTGAGGCTCTTAGAAATTATGTAATATGTAAAGTGTGTGTTTTGGGCTCCCAGCAGGCTCCCTTTTCAGATTGCTTCTTTTTTTCCTTATCTCATAACATTTTTGAGGTTTTCTTGGTCTTCTGTTTAAACTCACGTTAGTTGGGCTGGTGCTCCTAATTGCAAGGATAACTGTTGGGGCAAACAGAATTAAAATTGTGCAAAGCTACACATCTACACAAGAGAGTACTATTCAGCACTATAAAGAAATAAGCTATGAAGTCATGAAAAGACACGGAAGTAACTTGCAAATTACTAGCTGAAAGAAGCCGATCTGAAAAGGCTACGTATTTTATGATTCCAACTTTATGATATTTTGGAAAAAGACACACTATGAGATAGTAAAAGATCAGTGGATTCACAGCATTAAGGAGGAAGAAGGAATGAATAGGTGAAGTAAAGAGGATTTTTAGGGCAGTGAAACTACTCTGTTTAATATTATAATGGCGCATACATGTGATCATACATTGGCCAAACCCATATGTATTAGTACATTCTCACGCTGCTATAAAGATACTACCCAATACTGGGTAACTTATAAACAAAGGAGGTTTGGTTGACTCACAGTTTCACATGGCTGGGGAGGCCTCAGGAAACTTACAATTATGGTAGAAAGAGAAGGGGAAGCAAGGACCTTCTTCACATGGCTACGGGAAAGAGAAGTGCAAGCAGGGCAAATGCCAGATTCATGAGAACTCAGTCACTATCATGAGAATAGCATGGGGGAAATTGCCTCCATGATCTAATCACCTCCATGATCTAATCATCTAATTTGAGATGAGATTTGGGTGGGGACACAAAACCAAACCATATCACCATAGAATATGCAACCCATAGCGTAAGAGATAATTCACATTAGGGTTCACTCACCTAACAGTGAACCCTGGTGTGAAGCTATAGACTTTGGGTGGTAATGATGTATCAATGTAGGTTCATCAGTTGTAACAAATGTACCACTGTGGTGCAAAACGTTGATGGTGGGGGAAGCCATCATGTGTGGTTCTTGGTACTTTCCACCCAAATTTGCTATAAGCCTGAAACTGCTCTAAAAAATAAAATCTATTAAAAATAAAATTAAATTAAAAGACTACTGGGGGAGTTCTGTTTAAAAAGATGTGAAACTGCAGGTATCCTCTGGTGGTTTTTGCCTCAGACTGTTGGTGCTCTGCATTTGCCTGTGTTTGTTGGTGATGGCTCAGCCCTTTTTGTTTTCTGAAAAAGAAGTAACCCCTTGAGATTCCTATCTGTTCATTCTCTGATAAGAGAATGCTAAGAGTCAGTGTGGTGGAATATGGGCAAGCCGTGGACCTTACATTCTCCTGGTTAATTGGTGAATGGCTCATGCAAGTTACTTTAATCAACAAAGACCCAGTCTCGTCATCGGTAAAATGGGGATGTCAGTGACAATTGTATTTAATTGTTCATTTACTCTTGGGCTCTTCTACCAGAAAGGAAAATTCACAGAGACAGGGACAGTGTCTCTTTATTCAGTCTCATCATTGATTCCACAATGCTGTAATTTAATGGACATTAAATAATATTGTATTAGATAAACGGATAAAGGAATACATACAGGAAATATAATGCGTGGCCTGCAGAGTGGTTGTGAAGCTTGAAGGAGACAGTCTATGGAAAGTGTCTGGTACATCTGAGGTGGCCCCTTTCCCTGGCCCTGTGAATTTATCTTTTCATCTAAAGCAGTCTTCAGCAACCACTTGGAGAATCATCCCTGGCAACTGAGAACAACAATAGACATCTAAACAGAGAGAGGCTTCAGGAGTACAACTGACCCAGAGAAATGAAAGAAAGGAGACACCTGCTCCGTTTTCCCTTAACAACATTTACAGAAGTAGGTCTTTGTCTTTCCTAATTGCACATTGGGGAAAAGCAGTACTAATTTAAACGTAACACGTTTCAACCAAGAGATTGGCTATTTCTGTCTCAGGTCTAACATAATGATTCCCAAGAAGCCTCAAACCTACTGATTCAATTATTTGAGGAAAATTTCTGAAGTTGAGATAGGCATTATTTTAGGTTTCATTATCATTTTCCTCCATCCAAAGGAAGACAGGAGTGAAAAATGGAATCAGCAGCACTTGTCTGGAAGGAAAGAGAACTATGTTTTATTCTGGCTCTGTCAACAACAAGCTGTGTATACTTGGGCAGGTCCAATCTCCTCTTTGGGCTTTGACTTCCAGATTCCCAGTATCTGGAAATTAGCCATATCAGTAATTCTTCAGACTACATGTTTAAAAAAAATTGGATTAATATTCAGCTATAATTTTATATTTTTTATAAAAGTCATTACTTTAAATCACAAACTATATCTTGACTGGTGGAAGCAGATGGTAAATACAGTGATTATTAATGAGGCTTATTCTTAGGTACTACTGCCTCTAAAACCCCCAAAAATATATTCTAATTTTGAGATGAGTGTGTGTGTGTGTGTATTACATGAGAGTGATTTTTACTGTTTATCACAATATGGAATAGACTTAGAGTGAAGAAACATTGATTATATGATTCTTTTATCATTTCCAGGTTTCAGATTAAAGGATCCTATTTAAAATGAGTAAGATGATAAAGATAATTTCAAATATTGGGTTCTCTGGTACATGCAAGCTATTATGCAAAACACTTTATTTAAAATTCATGCTTACCTCTCAATGGCCACTAAATAAATTGACAGAGAACATCTCAATTACATTCTGCATCATTTCTCTCCTGGGATTTTCAAGGCTGTGAATGTTACCACTTATTAAACTTACCAGTCAATTTCCACATAATATGATACTGCTTTTCACCATAAAGGCCCAACTTAATGGATCAATAATGGGATAACTTCAGTTTAAAGTTATCATCAGGGAACTCAAAAATTATAATTCGATGTCCTCTGTATCTATTTTCTTATATAAGGGAAGGAAATTTTTATTGACTTCCTAGAATGTGCCATTTTCTTCTGATTTAATATTTCGAATAGCTCATGTTACTGACACATAGTAGGTGCTCAAGTAATGCTTACTGAATTAATGAAGAAATTAATCGGTTAATTTTAGTCACCGTTTTATAGATGAGGAAACCATGGTCAAAGATTAAATAAGTGTCCCAAAGTAATGGAGGCAGGATGCAGTGGAGCTGGGATTCAGGTGTGCCTAATGCCAACCCCCAGCTCCCCGGCCTCGCCATTCTACCTCTTGTTTTCTAGAATCTGTCCTTGACTTCTCAACAGCATAGTGCATAGTACATGGTCCCCATGTGGCTGTTTTTTTCTTAGCTAAAATCACCTTCAAATTTTGAGTTACCTATAAACCAAAACAATACTGTCATCTGCAAAGAGACATGCAAAGATGACAGGATAGAGAGAGAAGTGAGAAGAAAAACAAGTGAGATTAGATTAATACTGATCACTTCTGCTGGAGCTCTAACTATGTTTTACCTCCTTTTTATTGTCCCACCCACTCCATTTTCTAATCTTGGTGATATTCTTGCATAAAATTAATCCTTTATGGACAGTGCATAGCTTCAAGTATTGAGGATGGTGTTGGTGAGAAACCAGTACAAACAAAATTAATCTATTGAATGCCAGGGACAAGAGGTTGAATACATTAAATAGTGTGATACCTTTCATGCAAAGGCTGACATTTTATTGGCAATCTGGCAGTAGCATTCTCATAGGACCTTATGAAAATCAAACACCATCTATCTCTGGATATAGAACATTTTAAAGGCTTTAATTATTATTCAAAAGTCAGTAATAAAAATGTATTACTGGCTTTGAAGTAGAAAAATGGAAGCTTATAGGGGTGATCCAGTTATTTAGGAGACAGAGAATAAATCCCATCCTTTCTCATTTTTCAACATTTGTCATTCTGTTTTTGTCATAAAAGACAGTATGAAATAAGTCACAGAACTAGTTTTAATTATTTTATTTTGAAATTCTGTAATTTTCTGATGATGAATGCAATTTAGTAAAAAATAACATTTAGAAAATACAGATAGTTATAAATAAGAGAATAAAACTAACCTTAGTGCAATCTTTCAGAGATAATCATTATTAGAATGTTTTATACTCAATAGAAATTTGAACAGCAAATGTTGACTAAGCAATTCAAGAAGAGAAAATTCCAATAAGCGTTAAAAAATAAACTATCCTCAACTCCATCGGTTATTGGGGAAATGCAAACTAATTAAGAAAGCAAAACAAACAATAAATTTAAAAAACAAGAGACATGGCTAAAGAAAATGTTAGAAAACTGGAACATAAAATTAAGAAAATTATAGAAAATGCAACATAGAGTGAAGAAAATATAAAATATGTAAAACATCTGCCCTCTAGAAAATACAGAAGAGCCTCTCTCATGCTTTCCTTTTTTCTCTCCCTCATGTTTTCCTTTTCTTTAACTTACCTTTTCTTAATAATGTAGCTGAAAAGCCATCAGTTGGGATAAACCAAGGTAGACAGTAGATTGGGGAGTGGGAAATCATTGCACAGAATGCTAAGCAGGGTCAGAAGGCATTCATGCAGGGGGAAAGGGAACTTGATATTGATACAAAAGGCCCAAGCAGAGTGAGGAAGACATGCCCAGTAAGGGGCAGTCCAGCATGTGGTGTCAGAGCCCGAGCAGGACACCTTTGCATAAAGGTGGCTCAATGTCAGAACGTGGCATGGGAAGTCAGACCTGAGCAGGGTAAGGAAGAAATCGATGCTTACGGGCAGGTGGAGGTGGGGGATGGGAGATTGTTTACATATCCAGAGACTGATGAAGTAAGTTTATTAAAAATACTAAACAGAATACTTACAGTTGGAAAGGGTAGTTATAAATACAAAATGGGAGAAAATTGAAATAGACCATTGGCTATGGAATTGGAATTAAAACACCAATGTTGTGTTATTTTTCTATTACTGCTGTAACCAATTATCACATACTTTATGATTTACAACAACACATATGTATTATTTCACAGTTCTGAAAGTTAGAAATCTAATATAGGTCTTACTGGGCTAAAATCAAGGTGTTGGCAGGCTGCATTTCTTTACAATAACGCAAGATATCATTTTTTTTCTGTGCCTTTTTCTACTTCTAGAGGTTGCCTGGGTGCCTTAGATTGTGCCCTCTTCTTCCATCTTCAAAGCCAGCAATGGAGGGTGAGGCATGCTCACATTGCATCACTGCCTTCCTTTTTCACTTTTAAGGCCCCTTGTGATTACATTGGATATACCTGGATAATTCTGGAAAAAATTCCTATTTTTAAGAGCAGCTGATTAGCAAGCTTAATTCCATCTACTACCTTAAGTCTATTTTGTCACGTAAAGTAACTAATATGTTTACAGGTTTTAGGAATTTGAATGTGGGCGTCTTTGGAGAGCCATTATTCTGCCTACCACAGTTATATATTTACAAGTCAATATGTATAGATAAAAAAGTAAATACATATTTAAATGTGTGTATGTTTATATATATGTATGTGCATGTGAATAAACACATATTATTCCTTTGTTCTGCCTACTGGGAAATCCTGGGGTTAATGACATTCCAGTAGTAATGAGCACATGTGGAAGGGCCCAGAGCATGATTTCTAAATAATATTCTCTGCTATAAAGCATGAGGACACATGGACACAGAGTGGGGAAACAACACACAGTGGGGCCTGTCAGGGATGGGGTAGGGGGAGGGAGAGTATTAGGAAAAATGCCAGTGCATGCCGGGCTTAACACCTAGGTGATGAATTGACAGGTGCAGCAAATCACCATGGCACATGTTTACCTACGTTAACAAACCTGCACACCCTGCACATGTATCCCAGAATTTAAAAATAGAGGTTAAAAAAAAAAGAACGAGGGTTCATTGGAGAAATGACTGATTCAGAGCTGAAGCATGAAAAAACACAAAGGCCCTGAAACATCTTTTGATGCCAGAAAGCAAGGAAATACACAAAGAAGGATGGGATGTACCAAAAAGACGCAGAAGCCAACATGAAGGGATATCTACTGGCTGAATTAAAGACAACTGGAGCATTGAAATAAATAATGGTAGTAGCGCATTGTCATACATTGAATAAAATAGGAAGCTACGAATCCATATAGATATTAATAAGCCAGTGAACATATTGAAAGTTTGGTGAGGAAAGAGATATTTATGTAGTTTTAAATTACTCCCCCACAAAAAAAACATATTAATTATAAAGGAAAACCAGTAACTTTACTCTGGAGAGGAAGGTAATACCATGTTAATGAAATAAGCAAATGTAAAGCAAGAATAAAATAACAAATAGAAATTCATCATTATTTAACAGAAGTCAAGGAAAGAAAGAACAGGGCATTACTCCTGTGATATTCCTGACAAAGATGCAGGCTATGAATCCAGTCGTAAATATCCCACATTTGGCTACAGCAACAAAAACTCAGATTCAAAAAGCTTGACAAATCATAAATGAAGAGAAATAAAAATTTGACTATAATTATATTTTCAATAAAAACAATAGAAATCAGAAGAGAAGACAAAATATTGAAATTATTTATCCATATAAACTCTATTTACATTAGATAATTACATTACATAAAATAAAGACACTGAGGAAAACATAAACTAAGTTGCCACCAAAAAATATCTTTACTGAGAATAAATGACAAAGAAATCAAAATATGAAGAAACCTTAATGAAGTGAGTCTGAAATTTAAAATCTTCTACATAAAAAACTCTAGGACTAAATGGCTTCACTGATGGATTCTGTCAAACACTCAGAGAATAACACCAATCTTAGACAAACTCTTTCAGACACTGAAGGAGGAAACATTTTCCAGCTTATTTTGTGAGTCCCATATTATTCAGAAATTAAAATCAAAAGCCATAAAAAGAGAACCGTAGACCAATATTCTCCAAGAACATAACATAAAAATCCTTTTAAAAAGGTAATAAATCAAATCCAACCACATAGAAAAAGAGATAATATACTATGATTAAGTGTTTTTTGACAAGAAATTCAAAATCGGTTAAAAATCTGAAAACCAGTCAAAGTACTTCATCAGAATAATAGAATAAAGGAAAACAACCACATCATTACATTAATGGTGTGGAAAAGGCATTCAGAAATATTCACCACCATTTCATGACAGCAACACTCAGCAAACTAAAAATAGAAGAAAACTTTCTCAATTTAAGAACATCTGTTTAAAACCTAGAATTATCATAATTTTTAACATCATACTTTAAGCCCAATATTTGATCACAAACAAGGCAAGACAATCCACTCTCACCACTTCCATTTAAAATTCTAAGTCCAGTGCCACCACCAACACAAAGAAATAAAACCCACATAGATGAGAATAATAGAAGCAAAACAGTCTTCATTTTCCGACTATATAACCATGTATGCAAAAAAAAGAAACCTTGAAAATCTACATATACTAGAGTAATAAATGATTTTAGCCAGATTGTAGGATTCAATACCAATCAACAAAAATCAATTAGATTTCTATATTCTATTAACATGTAATTAGAAAATAAATATTTTAAACTTTATTTATAATAGTATTAAAAATGCGTAGTGAAAAATTTAATAAAAGATGTCTAACACTTGTATAACAAACGCTTCAAAACATTACAAATAAAAAGTAATAAGGACCTAAACAAATGCGGAGATAACTACTGGAAGAGTCAACACTGTCTAGACGGCAGTCCTTTTCATATTCATTTAGACATTCAAGTCAATTCCAATCAAAATTTTAACAAGATTTTTTTAAATTGGTAAGCTTATTTCAAAATTTACATGAAAGGGAAGAGATCTAAACTAGCTGTCTTAGTCTGTGTGGGCTGCCAATAGCAAAATGCTGTAAACCTGGCAGCTTGTAAACAACAAATTTATTTCTCACAGTTCTGGAGACTGAAAAGTCCCAGATCAAGGCATCAGCAAATTTAGTGTCTAGTGAGGGCTGCCTTCTGGTTCACAGAAATGGCACCTTCTCTCTGTGTCCTCCCATCGTGGATGGGATAAGCAGCTCTGTGGGGTCTCTTTGATAAGGGTGTCAATTTCATTCATGAGGATTCCCCTTCAAGATGAGATCACCTCCCCCAAGACTCCACTTCTCAATACCATAACATTAGTGTTTAGGCTTTCAACATAGGAATTTTAGAAAGATGGAAACATTCAGATCACAGCACTAACCAAAATAATTTTGGAAAAAAATTTAAAACTCATACAACCCAATTTCAAGGCAATATAAAGCTACATTAGTCAGGACAGAGAGATACTGAAGTAAAGATAGATCCATAAATCAATGGAAAGTTCAGAAATAGACCTGCACTTATATGGAAAATTGATTTTCAACATAAGTGCCAAGTTATTTCAGGAGTGGAAAATGTACATTTCCAAAAACGGTGATGAAACTGCTATGTATATGTACAAAAATAAAAAGAAAAATCATACACAGACAATCCTTCTCACCATACACACAAATCTGAAATGAATCAGGGACCTAAATGTATGAGCTAAAACTGTAACACTTAGAGAGGAAAACATGGAAGAAATCACTTTAACGCTAACTTAAGAAAATATTTCTTAGACGAAACCAAAAAGAGTGTATAGACATTGCTGGTATGAAAAAAAATGGTAGAGCCATTTTGTAAACAGTATAGCAGTATGTTAAAAGGTCAGCCCTGCACTTACCATATATCCTAGGTATTTACCTAAGAGAAATGAAAATGCGTGCACACACAAACTCTTTTATGTGCATATTCATATCAGCATTGTTCATAATAGCCCCAGACTGAAAATAGCAAATCCAAATGGTGCCAACTAATCAAATGGTAAAGATGAACAAATTTGACATATTATATTATGAAATATCACCTAGCAATAAAAAGAAATAAAATACCATGGATCAATCTCAAAACAATGCTAAGTGAAAAAAGTCAAATCCAAGACTATACACTGTATGTTCCGTTAGAATTAAATTCTTAAAAAGGCAAAACTAAAGGGGTGTTTGCCACAGGGCTAGGAGTGAAGTGTCACAATACAACTTTGTTAAGGTGAAAAAATTGTTCTGTATCTTGGTTATGGTGGACGTTACAGTGCTATGTATAATTCCCCCAAATTGATCCAACTGTTCACTTAAGATGGATGGACTTTACTCTATGTAGAGAATATCTTAATAAAGTAAACTCTTAAAATGTGTTAAATTGCATTCTTGTATCACAATATACACAAAATTCTATTTTACATGTTTGTAGACTTAAATATGAAAGACAAACTGACAGTACGATACAAGAATATGTTTTTTTCTGGCCCAGGAAATGAGGCTTTTTTTTTTTTTTTTGGAACACAAAAAGCACTAGCCATAAATGCAAAGATTAGTACATTCAATTTTATCAAAATTAAAAATTTATAGTAATTTAAAGCAAAGTAAACAACTTGCCCTGGTTTACCTGGAGCTTTCTACGTTTTAGCAGTTTATAGCCTGTGTCCCAAGAAACCCCTCAGCCTCGAACAACCTGGAACAGTTAGTAACTCTATCAAAACTCATTAAATAAAGTGAAGACAAGCCCCAGCTGTTAACCAATATTTTCCATAGGTGTAAAAGACCAATAATTCTCTAGAACATTAGTAGGTAAAAGATGGCAAATATCTTATTGGTAAATTCACAGAAGTCTTAAATAGACACTTCCAAGAAGAGGATACCTGAAAAGCTAAGAAACACAAAAAGGTGTTCTTTCCAGTCTCACTTTTTTAAAAATATAGGAAATGAAAATTAAAAGTGAGATTGTAGTGACAGACCATTAGAAACCAACACATTTTTCAGAAATATTTCAACCTGATGGCACCAAGTATAGGCAAGAATTTGGGGGAAATAAAAACTTGTATAAAACTCTAACATATGAATGGATCAAAAAATTCCATAGAAAAGAATTTGCTAAATAAAATTATGAAGTGAAAATTGTGTATATCCTATAAACTAGTAACCTGACTCCTACTTATGGAGCTGTATAGAACTTGGAGCATGTATATCAATTGATATTTGGAGGAATCTTTCTGGCAGCCTTGATGCTAGTGGAAATAAGGAGAAGGAAACATAGAAGCAGTATAAATGCCCATTGAAAGGACATGAATAAATTAAATATATCCCCACAGCAAAGTATTGTTCAGCTGTGAAAACAAGAATCAAAGCCACGATTTTCAACGTGGATTTTAAAAGCTGTAGAAAAATACCAAGTTGTGAAAGAACACCTATATATGGGATACAGTCTTTTGAAGTTCAAAACCAAGAAAAACAAAAAAGTATTAATTTATGGGTATATGTGTGTGACAATATTAGGAAAATGCAATAATTTTATTTTTTATTCATTACACTACTAAAATAAAAATGATGATGGTCTCAAGTGCTTGTAAAGATGTAGAGAAATGGGCATATTTACCAAGAGAGAATGTGATTGCCACAATATTGATGAGTAATGATTTTCATGACAATATCTACTAAAATAAAAAGTAATAATGTTAGTGATGATATCTATTGAGCTCAAAATAAATATATGTTCTTTAACTGATGATATCTACTGAACTCAAAATAAATACATGTCCATTTTTGTGTATTGGAATTGATTCCATAAAAATAAAATTGCTTCTAAGTAAATGTGTTTGTGCAAAGATGCATCATAAATTGTGTTAAAACCAAAATGGAAGCAAATGAAATATCCATCAATAGGAAAATAAGTAAATCAACTGTGGCATATTATTCTGCAAAATAATCCAGCTAATTGAAAGCCTGAGTTAGACTATAAGAGATAGTTATTTAATTTTGTTAGGTGAGAATAAAAAATTGTAAATATGATCTTGCTTTTGTAAATAATTTATTTGTAAAACAAATAACTCAAGTCCAAAGCATTTGTGCATAGGTACATATATACTTGTTTTGTGGGGGGAAGAAATGAATTAATGCACATCAAACTTGCTAATATTTCTTACCTTAGAAATGGAAATAAAAATGGAATGGGAAGAGATGATTAATTTTTAAATACATCTTTGCATTGTTCTATTGGTTCAAAAGAGGACATGTTACTTTGTTAATATACAAAACTTTAAACAAAAATGTTTTTTAAAATACTTTATGTTCACTGGGGAAATTCTGGAATATTTAGTTTCCAAAATGTGTTCCAGGGAATTGTATTTGATGACACATTTAAATAATTATCTTACCTAAATGATACCATATTACTTAATAATTTTACTTGTGATATGAATTTTCAAGAAGAGGATTTCACTTGTAGAATTTTTTAAACATTTGATCACTTGGAATACCTCGAGAACTATAGCACCATAAAACCAATTTTCAGAAATAATGTCGTAATCCTACCTCCCAGACATAACTGCTCTCAACCTGAAGCACAGTTACTTCTAATCTTTTTGCTAGCATTTTTACTTTGTGTAGATCACACGGTACAAATAATTTTACTTCCTTTTTCTTCTTAATGCTATGTCATGGACATTGTTCTGATCAGTATACACATGTTTGTTTGTTCGTTTGTATGTTTGTTTGTTTGTTTTGAGATGGAGTCTTGCTCTGTTACCCAGGCTGGAGTTCAGTGGCGTGATCTCGGCTCACTGCAAACTCTGCCTCCTGGGTTCAAGTGATTCTCCTGCCTCAGCCTCCCGAGTAGCTGGGCCTACAGGTGTGTACCACCACCCTCGGCTAATTTTTTGTATTTTTAGTAGAGACGGGGGGTTTCACCTTGTTAGCCAGGATGGTCTCTATCTCCTGATCTTGTGATCCACCCTCCTCAGCCTCCCAGAGTGCTGGGATTACAGGAGTGAGCCACCGCGCCCAGCCAGTGTACATATATTTATGGACATCAGTGATAGTTTAGTTGCAATTCCAGTATAAATGTTTGTGGAAAATGTAACCAACACAATCCTAAATTGGTAATGCAAGATAGTAAATAATATAATTAAGCTGCAAATAGTGTGCTTGTGTGGTTCACACTAAAGGTTTTAAAGGGGCTGACCAAAAATGATGGATGTCTGGAGATGAGGAAAGACTTCGTGCAGAAAAGGCATTTGAGCAAAGACTGGAAAGACTGGAACACAAGATCAAGGCAGCCCTAGCCAGGATGAGAGCAAGTACATATAACCTGAATAATAAATAAGCATGCTTCAGGTAGGAGGTATAGATTCCAGTAAAGAGTAACCTGACTGGTTAATACAGGAGTTCACAAAGGCTTAAAGACAAGATCCAATTCTTAAGCATTTTATAGCAATAAGTGATGCTAGTCAGTGTGTTGCAGAGAGTGCTGAAATATGGTAATTGAGAACTACAATAAAAAGATTTATGTTTTCTGCATACATGGAGCTATCTTCACTGCTCCACCACAAATCTCCTGTTCGTGGACATACCCATCCCTTGAAAAGTGGAAGCCACTGTGATGATTTAATTGGGAAATCCATAAACCATTAGGGAATAATAAGTACTGACATTTTTAGAGTAATTTACAAATCCCTCATATATGCAATATCTAATTTTAGCTGTTCAACCAACTTGTGAGAGTTAAGTATTGCTCTCTTAATTTAATAAATAAAAAAATTAAAACTCAAAGAGCTTGAGTGGTTTGCCCAAAGTTACAATGTTAATTAGTGAATGAGCTGGGATTCCCACCCAGATGTTTTATCTTTCCATCTTTCTGCTCGACTGTATTCATTCTTTGGCATTGTCACCATAATGATAAAGACAAAGGATATTGGTATGTTTATATTGTTATGTCTCCAGTCTTGAAATTTTAAATTCAAATTTATTTTATAGTCATCTCTTCCTGTAATTGTTTTTTTTTTCTAATAAGGATCCATGGGCTGCATGTCTCTAAGTTGCTGGGGATCTGTGAATATATTTCTGTTGTGACATTCATGAAAAATATCTAGGATATGGGTAAAGATTTTGGTTCACAACCTTCTTCTCTTCAAACTCATGAGCTGTCACTCCTCTTCATTTTGACTTTTGATGTAGTGAAGTAGTGTCTCATCAGACTGATTTGTGCTTTTTGTTAGTAACCTGTTTTGTTTCTTTCTTTCCTTTTCTCTTAACTAAGAGTGCTTATCAAAATTTCCTTTATCCTGGTACCTCATAAATGCTGCTGGAAGACATCTTTTTTCACTGATTTCATCGGAGAAGCAAGAGCCCTTTTGTCATGACTTTTGAATCTAATTTCCTGTGAGCATCTTTTATAATTAACTCTTTTGCCCATGTTGCAATTGATTTGTTTATTTTTTTTTCTTTGAGAACTTTTGTAACTTTAGAGTAAACCTCCCCTCCCTGTCCTCCCTATTTATTTGCTGTGGTTTTCTCACGGTTTTTTCTTTAGCATACTAGAATAACTTCTCAGTTAATCCTCTACTTAATAAATATGTATTGAGTGTTACTCTACGACATTGATTGTTCTAAGTGTTGGGGATACAACAGAGAACAAGAGAAACAAACAAAATCTCTACCTTTGTGGAGCTTACAAAAGAAAATAGAGCTATGGAGAGTATTTTAGAAAGTGCTATATACTTTGGAGATAAATAGAGTGTTAACTGAGGGTCAGAAGAGGGAAGCTGAACTTTTAAATAGGGTGAGAAAACAAGATCTTACTAAGAAGGAAATACTTGAGTAAAAATCTCAGTTTGGCTCGGTAAATAACTGTTTGGCTCACTGAGAGAGCCAAAGAGCCTCATCAGACAGAGCAAGCGGCAAGCTCAATGGTCCCGAGGCAGGAGAATACTTGTGTGTTCCAGGAAGATCCCTGCCAGAATGCGTGAGAGAGCAGTAGGAAATGAGGCCAGCAAGGTAATCAAAAGCCAGATTAGGAAAGGCCACATGGGTAAGCGTGAAACTTTTGGCTTTTGTACTGAATAAGAATGAAAGGCAGTGAAGAGTTTTGAGCAGAGGAGTAACATGAGCTGATTTGATTTTTAATAGAATTACTTTGCCTTCTGTGCATAGGGCCAAGGGCAGAAAGAGACACATCCGTGAGAAGGCTATTACATCATCCTTATGAGAGATGATGATGACTTCAACCAAAATGGTAGAGAAGGATCTAGAGCCGTGGGGCTGGGTATTTACTGTTTTTCACAATGAGATTTCTGTTGAATTGGATGTGGGAAACATAGATGTTTGTAGTGGGAAACTGGAAGAATAAAGTTAAATTTTAACGTAGTAAAAACTCTGGGAGAAGTAGGGAAAAGAAGTCAGAAGTACAATTTAAAGCATAATATTTATGTAATTTTTTGGTCTGGCTTCTTTTGCTCAAGCTTTTATTGGTAACATTCATACTTGTACATACAAATATATAGCCATAGTTTGTTTATTTTCACTGATCTATAGCAGGGAAAGTTTTCCAAAAAGTTCAAAACCTTTTCCAGTAAAGAAGACAGTAAAAATTTTTGGATTTGCAGAACTGAGGGCCGTTAGCCATAGGCAGTATGGAAAAGAATAAGTATGGCTGTATTTCACTAAAATGTGTATACAAAAGTAGTAGTCCAGGCCGGGCGCAGTGGCTCACGCCTGTAATCCCAGAACTTTGGGAAGCCAAGGTGGGCGGATCACGAGGTCAGGAGACTGAGACAATCCTGGCTAACACAGTGAAACCCTGTCTCTACTAAAAATTCAAAAAATTAGCCGGGTGTGGTGGTACATGCCTGTAGTCCCAGCTACTTGGGAGGCTGAGGCAGGAGAATCTCTTGAACCTGGGAGGCGGAGGTTGCAGTGAGCTGAGCTTGCACCACTGAACTCCAGCCTGGGTGATAGAGCAAGACTCCATCAAAAAAAAAAAAAACCAGTAGTCCAGATTTGACCCACAGGCTGTAATTTCCTGATCCCTGATCTATAATGTTCTGTTGTGCAACTATGTCATGGTTTGTTATCATATCTTGTTTGTCTGTTTGTTTGTTTGTTTTTAGAGACTGAGTCTCAGGTCTTGCTCTGTCACCTAGGCTGGAATACAGTGGTGCCATCATAGCTGATTGTAACCTCCAACTCCTGGGCTCAAATCATTCTGCCTCAGCTTCCTTAGTAGCTAGGATTACAGGTGAGCACCAGCATGCCTGGCTAATCCCCTCCCCCTCCCCCCTCTCCCCTCCCCTCCCCCTCCCCTCCCCTCCCATGCCCCCTTCCTTCCCCTCCCTCCTCTCCCCTCCCTCCCCCTCCCTCCTCTCCCCCTCCCCCTCCCCCTCCCCCCCCCCCTCCCTCTCCCCCTCCCTCTCCCTCCCTCCCCTCCCTCCTCTCCCTCCCCCCTCCCCTCCCCTCCCTCCCTCCCCTCCCCTCCCTCCCCTCCCCTCCCCCTCCCTCCCCCTCCCTCCCCTCCCTCCCCCTCCCCTCCCTTCCCTTCCCTCCCCTCCCCTCCCCTCCCTTCCTTTCCCTTCCCTTCCCTTCCCTTCCCTTCCTTTCCTTTCCTTCCTTTTTCTTGAGTCTGCTTTTAGCTTCCCTATCTTAGTGCACCTAAAGGGAAAGGAATGTGCTTATTAAGGCCCACTGTTTTACTGGGGCCCATTGTAAGAAGGTGAAGTTTGGCAGTTACCCAAGAGACTTTCCCCCAACGTCCCTCTGCGACCAAGCTGTCTTATCTGTGTTTTACTGTCTGCTCTTTCTGGCTGCTTGTAGTTAGAAGAGAGGTGATTTTTCTAAAAATGCATGAGGCTAGAAAGGAGCTGGAACTGAATGGAAAGTGGCGGTGTTTGTCCGAGAGATGACGGTGCTTGTCCGAGATGACGGTGCTCCTGCTCTGTCAATACTGTTTTCCAAAATGATTCTATGCTTTAACTTCCAAATCTGTGTATGACAGTTTCTGTTGTTCCACACTCTCACCAACAATTGGCTACTGTCAGCCTTTTAATTTTAATATTCTGATGAGTGTTTAGTGATGTGTCATTTTGGTTTCAATTTCCATTATTTGATTACTGCTGAGGATGAACACTTTTACATGTTTATTGGCTGCAGAGGTTTTCTTTCTCATGGGGCTGGTTTAAAAATTTTGTCCATATTCCTAAAGCTCTGTGTTCTCATTATTTGATAGAGTGCTTTATAAATTATGGTTGTATGTTACAATTACATTTATCTGTACATTTATTCATTTTTATGTTGTTTATTCATTCTTGCATTTCAGAGCTTCCATATAACATATCTTCTTTCTGCACTGAAGAAATGTTCTTAGCGTTTGTACTGGTGCAAATTCTGCTGGTGATATATTTCCTTCATTTTTGTTTCTTTGAAAAGATATTAAATTTATATTAATTCTTAGTGGGACTTTTTTCCTAAGTATTTTTTGTTTCTTTGTTTGTTTTGTTTTTTAGGATTGTTTTTTTTTTTTTTGAGATGTAGTCTCACTCTTTTGCTGGAGTGCAGTGGCGCTATCTTAGCTCATTGCAACCTCTGCCTCCTGTGTTCAAGCGGTTCTCCTTCCTCAGCCTCCTGAGTAGCTGGGATTACAGGCATGCACCACCACGCCCAGATAATTTTTGTATTTTTAGTAGAGATGGAGTTTCACTACATTGACCAGGCTGGTCTCAAACCCCTGACTTCAGGGGACCTACCCACGTTGGCCTCCCAAAGTGCTAGGATTACAGGTGTGAACCACCATGCCCAGCCCCAAGCATGGCATTTTAGGTTGGCTATCCTTTCTTTCAGTACTTTGAAGGTATTATTCCTTCATATTCTGCTTTCAATTGTTTCTATTGATAAATAGGGTGTCTTATGGCTGGTTATCTGAAGCTAATATGTCTTTCCCCGCTTCTCTTTGTTTTTAAGACTGTAATTTTTGCCTTTAGTTTTTAGCAGTCTTATCATGGTCCTAGGCGTGGTTTGCTTTACATTAAACTTGCATGAGATTTAGACATTTCCTAAATCTGTACTTTATTTTGTCTTTTTAAAGAAATTCTTATTTTTTTTGGCCTCTTCCTCTCCCCTTCTTTTCTTTCTAAGTGTCCAATTACATGTGCATAAGACTTTTTTGCTAGATTCTCTATGCATGCTACACATTTTTCTGGATTTTTCATTCTTTTGTCTTTACATGCTTTATTTTGGATCTATTTTGGGGTTTATCCTCTAGTTAACTAATTCTACTTTTGGCTTTGTCTAATCTGCCCTTTAACACATATTACATTATTTATAGTTACTATATATATTTTTATGTCTAAAATTTTAATTTGGTTTCTTTTTATAGTTTTCAAGTCCCTGTTAAAATTATCACTCCTATATTTATGTTCTTAAACATATTTAACAGAGTTGTTTGTTTGTTTATTTGTCTGACAGCTTTATTATATTTATCATCTCTGCATCCATTTTTGTTGTTTATTGTTTCTCTTGATCTTATATCATGTTATTTTAACTCCATAAAATCCTGTTAATTTTCCATTGAGGCCGGGCACTTGTAATCCCAGCACTTTGGGAGGCTGAGGCAGGCGGATCACCTAAGATCAGGAGTTCAAGAACAGCCTGACCAACATGGAGAAACCTCGTTTCTACTAAAAATACAAAATTAGCTGGTCGTGGTGTTGTATGCCTGTAATCCCACCTACTTGGGAGGCTCAGGCAGGAGAATTGCTTGAACAATTCTCCTCAGGCAGGAGGCGAAGGCTGCGGTGAGCCGAGATCATGCCATCGCACTCCAGCCTGGGCAACAAGAACAAAACTCCATCTCAAAAAAAAAAAAAAAAAAAAAATTTCTGTTGAGCACTGAATGGTCTAAATAAAAATACATTCAGAAATTCAGGCTTAGGAGGTTTACTTTCTTCTAGAGAAGGCAGAAACCTAGAGGATCCAACTCACAGATATTTTAATCTAGTATCAGTTATTAAATAACTCAAAACATGGCTTCAGTCCCTATCCAGGTTGATCTATTGACCTTTATTCATAGGATGTAGCTGTTATGATCATGTTCTAAGACCTGAATGGGGTACTACACATCATTAACAAACACTGAAATCACAATCTTTTGTTTCATCTACAAACCCATGAGGCTGTTGAAATCCCCGTTCCACTTCCCTGCCCCTAATCTGCTTTTTGACAAACTGGGAGGATTTCAGAAAGAAAAATGGCTCTAAAGGCCAAACCTATCTCTCAAGATTTTGTTATATTCTTTAATGTTGGCTTTTTAATTCTTTATCTCCTTATTGACCCTAAAATTCATTCAAATAAATAAGCACATTGTTTTGGTTTTAAACATTTTGCCCATTTTTTAAAAGATTTTCTTCAACAGAAAGTTAGTCTGAATTACATAGTCCACCATTCAGGAAGCAGAATTTCTGACTCTTCCTCCTATTTTTTAATATTTTGGGCAATTATTTTAATTGTGCTATTGGAGTGTTTTCAGTTTCTTAGCCATCTTTTACTTCACTAATCTGCGTATTTTCATCTCATCCTACTTATCTTTACTCTCAGTCCGTTCTTCCTTATGGGACTCTCTGCCTTTGTTTCAGAGAGGCAAGGTTTTCTTACATCTTGATGAAAATACCAGGCTGTTTCTTAAATATTCATAAGGTTTTTATTCTTCCGAGTTTTCAGGATAATGGATCCTTTCTCTTATCTAAAATTTGTCCCCCAATTTGTTCAAATTGGTCTTTCTGTTTGTTTGTTGTTGTTTTTCAAGAAGGTCTTTCAGACTTGTTGAGAGAGTTTATAGATCACTATTAGTTGCTTTCTGCCAGCTACAGTGGTAAGGTATAGACAGGTCTATAGCTGAATGGTAGGTTTATTTGTACAACTCTTAGACCAATTATCAATCAGTTGTCATTGAGTAGGTTTGAATTGGTCTAAAATAATGTTTTCTTTGAAGATATAAAACAGCAAACATCATAAGCCCCAATATGTGCACTCTATCACAGTTCCTCCTGTTTCTGCCTTTTCCTCCTACTCATAATATCACCTGGGAGGATTTTCCCTCTAGCATGCACCACTACAGAGTGTTCGTGTATGTTTAAGACACTCCAACCTTGACAATTTTTTTTTTTGATTCAGATTCTTGCTCTGTTGTCCAGGCTGGAGTGCAGTGGCACCATCTCATCTCACTGCAACCTCTGCCTCTCAGGTTCAAGCGATCCTCCTTCTTCAGCCTCCCAAGTAGCTGGGATTACAGACACCTGCCACCATGCCCAGCTAATCGTTTAAATATTTTTCATAAAGATGGGATTTCATCATGTTGACCAGGCTGATCTCGAACTCCTGACCTCAGCAGATCTGCCCACCTCAGCCTCTCAAAGTACTAGGATTACAGGCATGAACCACTGTGCCTGGCCGACAATTTTATTAGCTTCTAAGCCCCGTATTCCTTAACAGTAAAATGGGGATAATAATATAACTGCTTTTGTAGGACCATTAATTGAGATAATCAATGTAAATTTATTAGCATAGTGTCGACTTAAATAAATGTTAGCTATTATTAGCAGCAGTAAGAAGTACTACCAACATTACTGCTATTAATTTGCTGCCTACCAGTCTCATTCCAATCTGCTGGATTCATATAGAGATGATTTGATGAGGCTGTGGATGTTTGGGGGAGTGGAACAGTTTGTTGGCTCTTTGAAAAGCAGTACTCATTGCAGTAAAGGACTCAACATTAAATTTTCTGATAGGTGTAGTTTTATATGCATGTTAAGCACTGGACAATGGAGGAAGTACTGGGCAGTCTCATATGCCTGTGGGTATCAAATACGTAATAAAAATAAGTGCAGTAGGCCAAGTGTAATTGAAAGGGCTGATAAAAACTGTGACAAATCTTAGCATATCTGGTATTTTGTAGGTAGCCATACTTTAGCTCCAGTTAATGGATACTATGTTGAAATGCAGGTTGAGTGATTTATCCAGATGATGGTCTTTGAGATTTTTAAGTGAAATAGCTTTCATATTTATGTGAATGCATTTTTTTTAAAAGATCCTGGAGATCAATCAAAATCTGTATGACCTGTATATGGCCCATGATCTGTGCCTTTATGACCTCTAACCCATAAGATAAAGCCCACATCTTATCAATAGCATCCCATGACTGGTGCTATGGTTTGAATGCATTGTCCCTCAAAATTCACATGTTAAAACTTAAACTCCAATGTGATAGTATTAAGAGATGGGGCCTTTAGGTGGTGATAAAGTCATGAGGGCAAAGCTCTTACAGATGGGATGAATGCCCTTATAAATGGGCTGGAGGAAACTACCTAGGCCTTTTTGCCCTTCTGCCACTTGAGGATACAGTAACAAGGCACCATCTTAGAAGCAGGGAGCAGCCCTCACCACATGCCAGTTCTGCTGGTACTTTGACTGTCCAGCCTCTAGAACTGTAAGGAAGATACTTCTGTCCTAATAAATCACACGGTCTCAGGCATTTTGTTATAGCAGCAGGAATTGACTAAGACAACCTAATTTCAGAAGTCCCCTTCAGAGTTCTTTCACCCCTTGTTGACTTTATCTTTATACTCTGTTAATGTCAAAGTGCTTCAAAGAATCCTCTGTCTTCTAAGCCCCTGGTTTGTCATAGTGACTAACCCTATATAGTTTTCATGTTATTCTGGGCATACAGACATCATAGTACATGAAGCACAGTTTTAAGACATCTGTTTTTCATCATCCCCTTTCCACCATTAACTTCTTTTTTTGTTTTTGAGACAGAGTCTCGCTCTTGTTGCCCAGGCTGAAGTGCAGTGGCATGATCTCAGCTCACTGCAACCTCTGCTTCCTGGGTTCAAGCGATTCTCCTGCCTTAGCCTCCTGAGTAGCTGGGATGACAGGCATGTGCCACCACACCAGCCTAATTTTGTAATTTTAGAAGAGACAGGGTTTCTCCATGTCGGTCAGGTTGGTCTCGAACTCCTGACCTCAGTTGATCCACTCGCTTTGGCCTCCCAAAGTGCTGGGATTACAGGCGTAAGCCACCACACCCAGCCAACCATTAACTTCTTGAAGCTGAAACCCATGTCCTCTCCATCTCTCCCCTCAGTGACTGACACATAGATGGCCCTCAGAAAACATGAGTTGAAATGAACTGAATTTATTGAAAGGAATATGGGAACTGTTATAATCAGTTTTTTTGCGCAAGGACAGATGGGACATAGAGGGCATGAAAGCAAACACTGATTATGTATCCTTCTCTTACTCATCGTTTTTATGTCTGAAGAACCAAATATTTGTTAAAACCCCAAAGGCAAAATATGCTTGAGGCACTTCCAGTAGGATTATTTTCCTGTATTATACCACTCAAATAGCAATGACAAAATTGGTATAATAGTAACCATAACTATAATTTATTTAAGTGATTATGAAACAATGTTCTTTACTAAGTAGTTTATAGGGAATATGTTTTTGATCTTCATGCCATCTATAAAAGGCACATATTGTTATTGTTCCCATTTATCAGATAAATACTTTGAGGCTTACAGAGATTTCTTATCATACTACGAGTAGAAACTGGTGATTCCAGTACCCAAACCCAGGTCTAACTCCTCTCCTCTTTATGCCACTTCACCCGTGACCAGCAACATCAGTGACCTCTGGATGATTTTCTGTCCTAACAAACTTGAACCCAGAAAGAATCCACACTTTCTTTGTGTTTTTTTTTTTTTCCATAACAATTTTTAAAAAGGTAAAGGACCAGAACAAGATCAGAGGCACTCTGGATTAAAAAAAAAAATACTGCATTTCATAGCTCAGATTGTGCCTCCAAGCATGCTTTCAGTATACAGATCCTTTTAGAAAAAGAGGCACCCTAATGAATGGACTGGTTTCTGAGAAATCACTTCTCCCTGCCTGAGAATAGAGGACAAAGCAAGGACCCTGGAGTCATGTATTCTTGAGTTCAAATCCCCACACTGTCACTTTGTGACCTTCCATGAATCGACTATATTCTTTCAGGTTTATTTGCCTCATATGTAAAATAGAAATGAGAATGCTCTGCCAGACGCACAGGTTTATTATGAAAATCAAATGACAAACTGTGTGGGAAAGAGCTTTTGAAACTGTAGAGCATCATACACCCGACAAGAATGATTATTATTCTGCTGAAATGGCATTCCCCAAGCCATTTTTTATGAAAGTAGAGATTTGGGGCAGAGGCTAGGGATGCACTGTGTGCAGTGGCCCTGCTTTGACAACCGTATAGTGATTTCAGTAATCAGCAAATCAGTGGAAACCAGGCTATCAAAGCTAGATATATACATTATATTATATAGACTTCTGCTTTGCCAGGGACTTATAATCTCACCTTGTAATAAAGCAATACATATTTTGTTAAAACACCCATCAACGAGCAATAAAAAGCAAGAAGGAAACAACAAAAAAAGATAGTGGCCACAAAAGCAGACCTCTATGGAGATGGAGGGAAGAAATCCAGTGTGCATTTTATTACTGCATAGCTCCTACCCAAACTCATCTTTACAAGAACCTCAAGCCAAGTGGACGTGATTTTTATCATACTTATGTCCATACAATAGAGAGGAAATTTCCACTCAACTGTCAAGTGATGCTAAGAAAAGCAGGCTGAGATTTCTCTTTCCTTCAGGCATTATGTGTATCAAACTCACAATCTTTGATTTAAAGCTGTCGTTTGTATGACAATCTGTTATATAAAACAAAACCAATCTCTCTTACTCTCCCATGTTCCTTTCACCAGGAAATAAACAACTTGTTATCAATTTATTTATCATAGATTTACTCTGGGAGAATGCCTTGGGACTTTGGGGCTTGGTACTACTGAATTAGGAGATGTGATTTAGATAGTATTTCATAGCAGGAGAGAGCCTGTCTCATGAAGAACCCGCTTGTTGTCTATTAATTAATAACTAGTGAATGGTTCTGTGCAATAAAGAAGCCAGTAGATAAGTGAGAAACACACCAGTAGGTGACAGAATATGCTCATTAAGAAAGAGAAAGGCAATTTGAAACATTTAAAAGAGAATAATGATTATAATGATTATACTAATAATGACAATAAAAGTAAGTACTTACTGAACACTTGCGGGGCACCATCCTAAGCATTCACATACAACATTTAATTCTCACAACAACCTGTGAGGTAAGCCATATTATTATCTAGATTGTACAGATGAAGAAACTGAGGCAGAAAGACATTAAGGAAATCCCCAAAGCTTGACAACTGCAAAGAGGCAGAGAACCTACAAAGATTAAATTTTTTTTATTATACTGTAAGTTCTGGGGTACATGTACAGAACATGCAGGTTTGTTACACAGGTACACGTGCCATGGTGGTTGGCTGCACCCATCAACCTGTCATCTACATTAGGTATTTCTCCTAATGCTATCCCTCCTGTAACCCCCAACCCCCTGAGAGGTCCTGTTGGGGCCTGTGTGATGTTCCCCTTCCAGTATCCATGTGTTCTCATTGTTCAACTCTCACTTATGAGTGAGAACATGTGGTGTTTGATTTTCTGTTCTTCTGTTAGTTTGCTGAGAATAATGGTTTCCAGCTTCATCCATGACCCTGCAAAGGACATGACCTCATCTTTTTTATGGCTGTATAGTATTCCATAGCATATATATGCCACATTTTCTTTACCCAGTCTATCATTGACAGGCATTTGGGTTGGTTCCAAATCTTTGCTATTGTGAACAGTGCTGCAATAAATATATTTGTGCATGTGTCTTTATAGTAGAATGATTTATAATTCTTTGGGTATGTACACAGTAATGGGATTGCAGGGTCAAATGGTATTTCTAGCTCTAGATCCTTGAGGAATTGCCACACTGTCTTCCACAATGGTTGAACTAATTTACACTCCCACCAACAGTGTAAAAGCGTTCCTATTTCTCCACAGCCTCTCCAGCGTCTGTTGTCTCCTGACTTTTCAATGATCACCATTCTAACTGGGGTGGGATGGTATCTCAGTGTGGTTTTGATTTGTATTTCTCTAATGACCAGTGATGATAAGCTTTTTTTTCATATGTTTGTTGGCTGCATAAATGTCTCCTTTTAAATTTTAATTTAAAAGGAATCAAATGGCTGGGCATGGCGGCACATACCTATAATCCCAAAACTTTGGGAAGCCAAGGCAAGAGGGTCATTTGAGACCAGGAGTTGAAGACCAGCCTGGGTAAAATAGTGAGACCCATCTCTACAAAAAATAAAATAAAATAGCTGGGTGTGGTGACAACCACCTGTAGTTCCAGCTACTTGGGAGGCTGAGGCAGGAGGATCACTTGAGCCCAGGAGTTGGAGGTTGCAGTGAGCTGTGATCACATCACTATGTTCTAGCCTGGACAGTAGAGTAAGACCCTACCTTAAGAAATGAAATTATTGATTTTTCTTCAAGTAATATCCTGATATTACCAGCCTTTACTTGGCATAAAGACACAGAAATAAAGAAAACATTATTCTTGACTTCCAGGAGCTACTTTCTAACTAATACACTGTCTTGCTTTGTTGACCTTATTCTATTTCCTAGGTCACAAGCTCACATTTCACTCACTGACCACCTTCTACTTCCTGGGTCATAGTTCTAACTTAAGTTCTTGATCTAGGAAGTTGAAGTAAGTCAGTAAAATAAAGTTAGAAATCTGCATTTACTGACCTTGTTCTATTTCCTCGGTCATTAGCTCACATTTCTGACCTTGATTTTGCTCCTTGGTTCTCCTTACTAGAATATAGACATATTTGGACCTCAAAAATAAAGATGCAAAAACATGAAATATTACCTTCATGGTTGCTACTTTGTGAGCAATACCAAGAGTGGAGAAAGCTTTTGCCTGTTTGAAATCTTTTTATCCTGAAAGTAACAAAGCATTAGGGAACCTGGCATTTAGACTGCGGCCACAAAGAGTCTTTTGAGGCTTATTTTCTCTGAAGATAAGAAAAAGTGTTACAACTGTGAATTCAGATCCTGCAACTGTCACCGTGCAAGCAGTTCAGCCTATAAACAGTAAATCCAGAATACCCCCTGGGTCTTTCTTTTTTTAAATTGAGATTTCCATATAGTAGTCTTTTTCCCTTAATAATAAATAAATAAGACAGTCTGTGTCTTATTAGCTTCTGCCTATTAATTCTCTGAATGTAAGACAGACATACAATACAAGAGTGGTGAAAGCAGCAAAAGTATGTTTTGTTAAAAAAAATTATGGAATTCAGGGTAGCATTAAGAAAGCATAGCTATTAATGACACTCTTTCCAGCCACTGCTGGGTAGCTGAGACTCAGGATCAGAAAGACGTAGGTCACATTCGAGCTTAGACCTTTGAGCGTTAGGTTCCCCTCCATAAATTAGGAAAAAAGTACAAAACTATCAGTATCTCTTCAAGTAAAAAAATACATAGATACACATGTGCATACACACACACACACACACACACACACACACACACACACATATATATATGAGTAGCTAATTTTTATTGACAGCTTACTAGGTGCCAGCACTGTGGTAAGGTTTTATGGTATGTACGTACATCAACTGAAGCCTCAAACTGGAAGTGCATGCCATGTATTTTTTGTATGTTGGCATGGTTTTACCCACTAGATGTACCATTATTTTAATATTAGTTGTCATCATTTAAAAATGGGGGAATTTTACTATGTATTTTTTCCTTTCTGATTGCTTCTTCTTTTTGTTTTTAAATGGCAAAGCTGAGTAACAAATGCCTGTGTTAGGTTACACACATGTTCTGCAGTTTCCTCCAGGTCCCACTCTGCCCTGTCGTATGGCACATAGCTCATGTCGCCAAGGATACTATCTTCTTGGCTTTTACAGACTTTTGAATTTGCCACCTCTGCATCACAACTTAATCCTTGAAAAAGCCCTGTAACATTAAGTATTGGCTTTTGTGAGAACATATAAATAAAATCTATTTTTAAAAGAAGTTTCTAGCCCATGCTAGTTAACTTTCTCCTTCACTTTTTATCTTAAAAATCTGGTTGGGTTTCAATGTGGATGCGAAGGCTTATTCTTAAAAGTTTAATTAAATACAGCTGAAAATAGAGGCTTTTTGAGGGAAGCTTTCATTCAAAGAACCATAAACTGCTATTCAAAGGAAATTCAAACGCAAACATAAATCCACCAAATGGCCACTCCTGCTATTAAAGGTAGATGAGCCACATCATTATCTGATTTCAACCAAAGAGCTTATTAAGGTGAGAATGTTTTAAGAATTAGAATAGGTTTTGAACTGGAATTTGGTTACTGCCAAAAGAATTGCAGGTTCGAAGAATAAAAGCATGGGGACTAATTTTGGAGATGGATTGTAAATTATTT
This sequence comes from Ateles fusciceps, assembly GCA_036589455.1. Lineage (NCBI taxonomy): Eukaryota > Metazoa > Chordata > Mammalia > Primates > Atelidae > Ateles > Ateles fusciceps. The sequence continues at coordinate 8,138,543 of JAZHEH010000113.1, forward strand.
ATGGAAACTTTGAAAAGCGTCGGCTTCACCAGGGCCCTCTGAGAAATGCAATACTGCTCTTCCAGATGCTCCTTCCTTAGGATGCCTGCTCTTTATCAGCATCCCTGTCTCCATGGTGATAGGTAAGTGCTCATCGCTCCACCTCCCTCCCCAGCCTCTACCACCCACAGCAAACCTTAGCAAGATGAAGAGCCCTCTGGGGGCCATGCACTGCAGCTTCAAGACATAAATAACACCATGGGTGGTTGCCACGGCAGTTCTTCATCCACAGTCTATTTACCCCAAGGTACACTGGCGACGCACTTAAGCACATCGAAACAAGAACTGATACATTTCAATAAATCACTCCAGCCAGGTGGTCACCAAGCTAGTGTTCCGAGAAGCTGGGGGTTACAGCTTTGAAAAAGGTCTATCATTCATCATTAGAAACAATACTAGGCTTGGAGTCCATCCCAGGCATGGAGTGCTTCTCCAGTTTTATACAAGAAGGCCACATGGTCCCATTAATAGAATGTCAGGAAAATTCAGATTTGCATTCAGGCAAACCTAGGGCTAATGTCTGCTTCCTTTACTTAGCAGTTGTGGGGGACCTGGTCAAATCAGTTTACCTATTGAACAAAGGTTTGCCCTTGTGTAAAACGCAAGTAATACTACATACCTCAAAATTGTTGTGACTATTAAAGGAAGTTTATATATGGATAGTGACCAACATATAATGGCAATATTAATTGGCACTATTATTTTTATGATGGGAGTGGATCTATAATGGGAGGTCATTGTGGAATGGTGGATTGTCATTAAGTAATTAAAAGATAAGATCTTCCAAATTAAAGATTCCATTCTATCTCCACCCAACCATGTAACATACACATGTGACTAGTAGCAACTTGTACTCAAGATCTGCCTGCAGCTACAGTGTGGGCAAATACTACCTGTGTGGTTCACAGTTTAGTTCCTCCCTCAAGTACTCTACTGAAGTCTAGCATGCATTCTCTTCCATAGAGTGGACATCTTGCCCTGACACCCTCAATAACATCAGTGTATCTAATCAAGCTTCGAAATTGTGTTGAATGCAGATGTGAGCCTTGGCTTGGATCCACTCTCCTCCAAAGAGAATACATGTTATTTTTAGAATCAAGCGTGTCTGAGTCTCTTGCCAGTGCTTCACCGCCAGCTGTATTAATCCACTCTTGCCCTGCTATAAAGAGCCACCCGAGACTGGGTAATTTGTAAAGAAAAGGGGTTTCATTGGTTCACATTCCACAGGCTGTAAAGAAAGCACTGGGCGGGGGGGGGGGGGGGGGGGGCCTCAGGAAATTTTCAATCATGGGGGAAGGGAAAGGGGGAGCAGCACCTCTCATGGCCCGAGCAGGAGGAAGGTTGGGAGGCAGGTGCTACACACTTTTAAAACAACTCAAGAAAACTCACTCACTATTGCCACAGCAACACCAAAGGGAGTGGTATTAAACCATGAGAAACCGGCCCATGATCCAATCACCGCCCACCAGGCCACACCTCCAACAATGGGGATTACAATTCAACACAAGCTTTGGGCAGTGTCACAGATCAAATCATATCACCAACTGCTCTCGATTTTCCTGATCCTAGAATTTGAATATTTCCCTGTCAACAAAACTCAAAGTGCAGTAAGCATTATCATTCCCATCGTGACATGTGAAACCTGAGGTTCACAAAAGTCACGTGACTCATCCAGGGCCACACAGTTTGTGAGTAACAGAGCTGAAGGGCTCACAGGTTGTCTGATCCTTACTCTTACCCCAGTACTCATCATCGTGCTTGATGGTGCCTCTCATAATAATCTGTTAAAAATATTTTTACATTGTAAAAGATCTATCCATACTATCAGAATTAGTTTCACTTTCAAAAGGCACAGTTATTTCAGGTAATGTTAAAAAGAAATCTCATGGTAATTGAAGTGGTTGAATTCTTTTAACAATTAGTCATCAGCGCTCAAGCCTGACAAATCAGTTGTTCTTTTTTAATCACAGCCTTCTTGCCGTAATCAGAGGGATGACCTACTTAACCATGGAAATATTTGCTTCACTCTAGTTAACTTTGCTGGTAACATGCACTTATGTGTTTAATTCCATTTTTGATCCAAACTGCCACAATTACATCTGTCTATAGCAGGTTCTCTAAGAAGAATGTAAAAGTCCTTTTACAAGTTTGTCTTGCTTGCTCGAAAGTGTAATCATTTTCATTTCATCAAGGTATCCCTGGTCTTCAGGGATTCTGAATTGGAGCAATTCTTGGTTATAACTCATCATTTTACAGATGCCTCTTTTATAACAGTCTTCTCATCTTTGGCAGAAGTTTCACAACTTTCCCCCAACCTTCGGGATGGTAATTTAGACAGATTTCCTACAAACACTTAGGAGCTACATGACTTAAGAGAAAGGCTGAGTGTGAAAATGTTTCTGATGCTTCAGTTCTAAGCTCGTCTCAGTCTTCTTGTCAATGCTTCACCACCAGCTTCATTAGTCCGTTCTTGTACTGCTCCCATTCCCTCTTGGACTTTGTGCAAATGACCCAGGGAAGATATGCTTTTCTTTAACATGAAACGTGATCTTTCTGGTTTTGAGAAACTTTATGGGCCTTTATCTATTTTGACTTTTATTTTAAAATTCAGATATTAGGATAAGATATAAAAATTCTTTGGTCGCAAGTACACAAGTTCAACCCCTCAAAAAAGGAATCCTTGTTTGTAATCCTATTCTTTTCTTCCTGCCAGTGTTCCATCTTCATGACCCTGTTTCTAGCCTCTATCCAAACATCAACTGGTGTGTGTGTGTGTGTGTGTGTGTGTGTGTGTGTGTGTGTGTGTTTCATTTGTCTCATACTTCAAAATAAGAATTTTATGATCATAACCTTATCATGAAATAATATATTAATTTAGATACCACTAACTTTGAATTTATGCTCTTTGATACATGGGTTGCAATTCTTAGTTGAAATTATAAAGGTAAAAGAGAGTGTGGTGTTAAGGCTCTAAGTTTCAAAATATTTTTTAAAACCTTTATCCTTTGACTATAAAACGTGTAACAGATGATGCTTATTGATTTATGAAGCTATTTTTAAAAGCTCTTTATGAGCATTATTCTGTTAGTTGACACATTGAATTATTGTTGTATTATACCAGATCATAGAACTGGGTGCTTACGTGGTATAAATCACACTGTTAAGAAGTAGCTTTCCCTCAAGTTCTGAATTAATGAAGTTTAACTACACATGAGTTTTTCTAGTATTTTTTGAAAATTTGATTCAAAAAATATTTAGCAGATAGAGGTTTTATGCTATTGTTCATACATTTACACACAATCTAAGTAAGCTGCAACATAAATGCATACTACATATTTATAAACTCTCTGATAAAATCTATGTAAATTTTACAATCTATTGACGTAACCTGGTCTAATTCAGAGCTTCTCAACCTTGGTGCTGTTGACATGATGGTCTGGATAATCCTTTGTTGTAGGGGGGCTGTCCTATTGCAATGTAGGATGTTTAGCAACATCCCTGCCCTGCACACACAAATTACTAATAACAACTCCACCCGCTTTGTGACAACCGAAAATTTATCCAGACATTACCAAATGTCTCCTGGGGTAAAAAATATCCCCTGGTTAAGAACCATGGGGCTATCCAATGAATGGAGCTCACAAAACACTCTTTTCTTTAAAAAAAAAAAAAAAGAATTAACGATGTTTAGTCTAACTCATTAGCTTAGCTGTTTAGAGTACAGTACTAATGAGTTCAAGGTCAGAAGATTGATCCTTATGAGGCTTAAAACATTCATTCAACCAGCATGTATTGAGTGGTCCGCAATTGTTTTGTACAACGCAGAGTCCAGAGAGAAATGCCAGAAAAACATAAAAAGGCAGCCAGGGCTCTCCAGGAGTTTGTGATCCTACATGGTGAATGAAAAAAAAAAAAAAAAGAAAGGCCAAATTAATGATAGAGTCAGTCAGAGTATGATTGGTGGATACCAGGGATTGAGAAAAGCTCTGTAAACACTGAAGGGTGGAAAGAATGTGGTCAGGCACAGAATAAACAGAGTTGGTTCCTCCCAGAAAGGACAATTATTGATAGTAAAAATTTAGTGTTCACTAAGCAGCACACTAAACACTTTGTTATATCCTGGAAATCTATATATGACAGAAGTTAAGTTCTGTCACTAGAATCACCAGACCTTAAAGGATTTAAACTCTCCCTTTGCCTATTTCACTGGATGACCAAGATACTTATCCTCTTTGAATATTCATTTTCTATGTATCAAATGGGAATAAATATAAGATACAGCTGTTTTGAGACCAGAAAGGGACAATAAGTGAAACCAATTTAGTATAATCCCTATACAAACAATAAATAATAGTGAATATATTTTATTCTCCTTATTTATATTATTGTTATTCATTTATGTGTCCAATTAAACCCAGGCCTGTCTGCCTTTGAGCTGTTCCCTCTATGATTTGCTATTTTCCTAGAGTGTGTGGGGGTCCCTGTTGGAATGCAGTAGGAGCTCCATGACTGCCCTGGTGAAAGACAGTGGGCTACATAATGAGGATCTTGAACTATTCACAAGCAACAGGAGCTGCTTCGGGATTTGGAGCATTGCTTACCTAAGACCCAAAAAAAGCCAGTGTAGCTGGATGCAACAAAGAGAAAAAGGAAATGTGGAATTCCTCATCTGGAGGGGAAAAGGTAGCAGGAAGCAAATCTGGCAAACTTTCCTAGGTGACAATAAGGAACTTGAATTTTACCTTGAGGTCAATGGGATGCCATGGAAGGATTTTCAATAGAGCAGTGGCAAAATCAAATTTGCCCTCTGAAAAGGGCAAATTTGACCCTAGCTATTTGAAGGATAGAGACTAAATTGGGTTATGACAAGCCTAGAAGCAGCAAAGTCAATGGAAAGGCTAAGTGACAAATAATAGTGCCCTGGGCTCAGCTGCTAACAAAAAGTAGAAACAAGTAGATGGCATTTGAAGTAGATGGAAGCAAAAGAAGATGTATCTGTTGGTAGAATTAATAGGAAGTTGTATTAGCCCATTTTCACACTGCTATAAAGAACCACCTGAGACTGGGAAATTTATGAAGAAAGGTTTAATTGACTCACAGTTCTGCAGGCTGTACAGGAAGCATGGTTGGGGAGGCCTCAGGAAACTTACAATCATTGGAGAAGGGCAAAGGGAAGCAAATACCTTCCTCACATGGCAGAGCAAGAAAGAGAGAGAGAGAGAAGGGTGAAGTGCTACACACTTTTAAAAACCAGATCTCCTGAGAACTCACTATCATGAGAACAGCAAGGGGGGATATCCACCCCCCATGATCCAATCACCCCTCCTACCAGGCTCCCTCCCCCCAACATTACTAATTACAATTTCACATGAAATGTGGGTGGGGACATAGAGCCAAACCATATTGGAAGTCCTTCAGCTAAGTAAGTGGCAAAATTTAGGTATTACTTTTTACCCTATATCATAGCTACCTCCTCTTCTAACCTAGATAGCTATAAACCACCAAACACTGAGATAACAAGAATTTCTATAGGTGTAAGTTAGTGTTACATCCCAAAAATTGGTAAAAAAAAAAAAAAAAAAGAAAGAAAATTCCTCAAATTTTATGGTCTTTGCATTTTTGCTGAAAATAGTAAATGTCTATGGAAAGAGTGAATGGATGATATTGGGTTAATTACATCCATCTCTGTATACAAAGAAAAACATGGCTTGCCCAAAGTGTGTTATTTACTTTCATGTACTCCATTAGCATTTAGCATTTACCAGATTATCCGTCTCTTTCAGGAAAACTTCAAATAAGTGTATGTTTCAAAAATATACTGTCTTGGTTTGACATCTAGTACACTGCCATCATAAAATAACACGGCAGCTGCTGAATGCTTTCCTATAAGCATGTCTTTCATTAACGTTTAATGGATTCACTGATACATTCAACAGATGTTTTGAGCTAGTACTCTATGCCATGTGTTGCACTTGATGCTGGTCATAAAATGAAAACAAGATAGACTACTATGCTCAACCAGTTTATAGGCTGGATGGGATTCAAACGAGTAAAAAGCAATTTCAAAAACAGTCACCAATTGGTTTGAAGGAATAAGTATAAGTTCCTGGAGGAATAGGACACTTTGCTCCTCTAGGAGGAGCTAATATGGAAATACAAACCTGAGGATAATTAGGACTAGTCTGCAGTTGGTGAATTTGGGAGGAAAATACTTCATGTGGAGGTCAGAATATATGCAAACGTCCAGAGATAAATGTTAAAATTGCATATTCCAAATATCTTAGAATGGCTGGAATGGAGAACTCTACAAGTGGTGAACTACCAGGCACAAAATTACAAAGGAGTCTATAGTCCCTGCTAAATAGTTGGCTTGAATCATCTATATGGCAAGGCGTTATGAAAGAATTTTAAGCTGGGGATTAACAGGATCAAGTGTGAAATTTAGAAAGACCCCTTTGACTACAGGGATCTTTCTGAGTAGGAGTGGAGAAGTCTAGTAAAAAAGACCAGGAAAATTAATTGAAAGTTGTATGTGTTATTTTGGGCTGGAAATAATGCGTTCAAAGAAACTGAGTATGAATGGACAGGAGTAGATTTTTAAGTTTATTTAGTTGACAGAACGGACAAGTCTTGATGATTGATTGGATGTGATGGGTAAGTCACAAGAGATGGCAAAGACAATGCCCGGGTTTCTGACTGAAGACGCGGAATGCACGATGGTGCCACGGAGTTTGCAAATATGAGATAAATGGTTACAAATGATAAAAGACATGATAATAAGTTGTACTTTGGACATGTTAAGTTTCAGCTATCTACAGATCATTTAAGCAGAGATTGCCACAGGTAGTTTGATTCACTATATTCACAGGCGAGCTCTGTGCCAGACTTGGAGATTGTGTTGGCACTAGCATACTCTGCAGTAAGAATTCTGACTGAATGTGGCCCATAAACAGAGGAGTCAGGGAAATGTGACAGCGTTGTGTGAATTAGCCCTTCATAGTTTTCCTGGGGCTGTTATAATTTCTCTATATAATCATGTGCTAAGCAAACAGTGTCTGCAGGGTCATTTCAGTGACTTTGTGGCATTAGTCTGTAATTAGGTTTCCACTAATTCCTGTTTACCATGATTTAAATCTACAGGCAATATGCCAATCAATGTCTACATATTGAGTGCCCCATATATGCTCAGCACAACTATCTGAACCCTCTTCAGATTTCTGGATATGGTAACCAGGATTAGGAGGAACTTGCAGGGTAAATTACAGTCCTAGACATAAAGAAGCAGCAAGTATAAATTTTTTAAATTCAAGATGGTTTGGCACCAAATAGCAAGGATGTTACAGAAACGAAGAGACAACGTGAGGGTCAAGAGCCTGGTGAAACAGGATAGAACAAGTGCAAAGTCAGGAGGACAAGAATGGCAATTAAAGAACAATTTAAGTGCTTAAACATCTACAGCTTGACTTCATCATTTATGAAGTGCATAGTACTTGGATGGGCAAAATTAGCTTAAAAAGTAGAAGATGTGACCTGGCGCGGTGGCTCATGCCTGTAATCCCAGCACTTTGGGAGGCCAAGGAGGGTTGATCACGAGGTCAAGAGATCAAGACCATCCTGGCCAATGTGGTGAAGGCTCGTCTCTACTAAAAATACAAAAATTAGCTGGGCGTGGTAGTGCACGCCTGTAGTCCCAATTAGTCGGGAGGCTGAGGCAGGAGAATCGCTTGAACCCAGGAGGTGGAGGTTGCCCTAAGCCAAGATCACGCCATTGCACTCAAGCCTGGTGACAGAGCAAGACTCTGTCTAAACAAAAATAAAAATAAAAATAAACAAGGTGTGACAGACATTTTGCATATTGATTTTAGTTTGATATTTTTTTCACAATTCTAGATCTTTATTCTAGCCACTTCGAGTTAAGGTAGTATTTTTCACTTGTAGTCAATCCCCTCCTTGTCTAAATCTGTTATAAAAGAATTCCTGAAATAATTGTAAGTAAATACTACTTATGAATACTTACTGTGTGTCACTGAATGGGCATTTTTTATGCTTTGTTGCATTTAATCCTCACAACAATCTCATAAAGTTTTGATTTTATTATTGAGCTTGTTTTACAGTTGAGGAGAGTAAGTCTTTGAGAAATGTATTTATTTACTCATTTGAAAATATTTATTAAATGTTCCTGGGTGTTTATCCTCACTAGAACAGATAAATTATATGTATTCGTGACAGAATACTATGAAATAATGGAAATGAAATTACTGTCACATGCAAGAATATAGAAAAATCTTGCAAATGTTATTATGAGTAAAAAACGTTTTATCAAATACATACTGTATGAATCCACTCTTTTAGAGTTCCAAACAAGATAAAATGAATCAGTGATAACAGGAAACAGCATAATGGTTACCACTGGGAAGGAAGGAGGGCTGTGACGGGGAAGGGGCCATGAGAAGGGTTCCAGGGTGCTGCTCATTTACTATTCTTTGATCGGGTCATGGCTGCATGCATGTGTTCACTTTGTGAAGATTCATCAAGCTGCCCACCTATGATTTGTGCATTTCTCTATATGTATTATATTTCAATTATAAGTATTTTCTTGAGGACATAAAGAAAAGTTTTTGGGGGGGCAAGTAGTCCATAGACTACTAATTTTAGATGTTAAAATGCTAGTATTAACCTGCTGTTTACTAGTCTTGGTGAAAAGTGGGACTAATAATGAAAGACTTTGATAGTTCAGAGCATGGGCTGAGAGAACTGTTTATTGCATGCCTACTGTGTATCGGTGATATGGTTTGGATGTGTGTCCCCTCTAAATCTTGTGTTGGAGGTAGGGCCTGGTGGGAGGCATTTGGTGGATCCCTCATGAATGGCTTGGTGCCCTCCCCCAAGGTAATGAGTGGTAATAAGTTCATGCAAAATCTGGCTGTTAAAAAAAGAGTGGAAGCTCCCCCCATCTCTCTCTTACTCTCTCTCTCTCTCTCTCTCTCATCATGTGATGTGTCTCTTTCCCTTTCACCTTCTGCCATGACTGTAAGCTTCCTGAGACCTCACCAGAAGTAGATGCCAGCAGTATGCTTCCTGTGCAGCCTGCAGAACAATGAGCCAAAATAAACCCTTTTCTTTATAAAGCACCCAGTCTCACGTGTTCCTTTATGGTAATGTAAGATGGATTACTACAACTGGTTTAGTGTTGTGTGATTTACATGCATAATCAGCTCTTTAAGTCCATTTCCCCATTTTTAAGTGAGGAGATTGAGATTCCTGTTGTAACTGGGAAGAACAACAAAATTCAAATAGTGCCTGCAAGATTTGTTTTATTCTGCCTTTGCTTTCCTCTGAAAACTTGCTCTAGTTTACACTCTGCCTCCAGGAACCCCAGCCTTCTTCAGTTGACCAAAGTCACCATTCTGCTGACCTCAGGGTTTTTGTACATGCTGTTTCATAGTCTGAACTGCCAGTCTCTCTCTTCATTTCTTATCTCTTTAGATCTCAGCTCATGGATACTCCTTAAGGACTCTTTCCCCTGCCTTCAATACCGGTTCCTTTATTCATGTTTTAAAGAACCATGTCCCTTTCCTGACAAGCCCTGAGCTGAGGATATAATTACACCTTGATTAGCAGGATTAATCATTTAAGATTTTTCATCCTTAGTAAATCATAAACACTGTAGGAGGACCTACCATGTATTTCTTTGTAGACATTAGCATGGACTATAGTATACACATACGACCATATCCCGGGAGACACGCACAGACCTGGCACATGGTAAACATCCCGTAAATATTTATCAAATAAATGAAAAAGGCCATTTCCTCAAGATTACACAGCTAGTTCATCTATATGTACACTGTATCATCCAAACCCTACAACAACTGAGCTACTTTTAATTATTTTGTAAGTTATATAAATGAGGGCAGGAAAATTCAGTTATTAATTTTTATCTAAGATCCAACAGCTCATTGATTAGTACCAAAACTACAGCTCAACATTCCTAGTTCTATATCTATTTTCTTTTAAAAATGTTAATGCAATGTGACTTTCTCTTTGTCTGCCCCTAATGACCTCCATTCTGATAATTTATACAAATGCCCAGATAGTAAGTCCATATGCTAACATTAATATAAGCTCAATGAACTAACCAGAAAAATAATTCACCATAAAAATATGATTTAATATATTAAAACCATAACTAAAAATATTACTTCAATCTGGCAACTTCACTTATCATCTCTGCGGAGTGCAGGTTTCTTTATATCCTGCATATTTCCCTTCAAAGAAAATTGAGAACTGCTATTGAATTGTGCCAGAAATAATTGTAGCTGTGTTGAACAGTCTACAAACATTCCTTTAAAGGCATGTATCATCTTGACATTTTATTTAGATATATCTTTTAAAGAAGCAATTGCCTCTATGCTGTAAGCTGATGGAAAGCAACTGTAGTTTCTCTTTAAAATCTTTTGGGCCCCCAGAGGGGACTGACAACTCAAATCATAGCTATACAGCAACCACTTATGTGTATCGCTTCCCTGTGGCAAAGTTCTTAGTTAAGCCCATGGATCATATTATTCCAAGTCAGTTGATACCTCTTTGAATGTTATTGCCTGTGTTTCTACAACTAAATTTAAAGATGAGCCTTTGCAATTGTACTATACAGATTCTCATTTTTTTCTTGGTTATTTCTGCCCTTTCTTTTTGCCTTTGTCTTTATGTTCCTACATTGTCAGGTACAGAATATGAGCAGAAAGTCCCAAAGCTAATAAATGAGAAATGCATTCCATGGGCTCAAAATGCAATAATGCTCTAGTGTTTTCTGGAGGTTTTTTTTTCTCATTAATCCAGCTTTGATCTTTAAGTTATAATCCATTGAAGAATGTAGCTGAATATGGACCACACTGATTTATCTTTCTTTACTCCCTAAAGTTAATTGATCACCTCTAAAGTCAGAATACCATTCACCCAAAACTCTTTACTGAGAGAAAGGCATTATCTTTATTATCACTTAACCAAAACACTTTTTAAAAAGCTGCCCTTTGAAAAAAAGAAAGAAAAAAAGGAAGATAAGAGGAGATGTGAAATAATGATAATGAGATGTCTTTAGCTTTGGACTTGGAATATAAACTGATGAGCAAAAGCAAAAAACATAAGGAAAAATGATCGTGAACATTCCCGTGAACTTCGGGGAACAGGGCAGGGAGTTTAACGAGAAGTTAGGAGCAGAGGCTACCTTCATTGGTTTGTTCATTTATTAATAATAGTGAGTCACATTAATTAAAGGTCAGACATTACAGCCACACTTACTGTAACCAAATTCCAGCTCCACCAACAAGCTATGAAGCCTTCAGCAAGTGACTTAACATCTCCGGCTTCAGTTTACTCATCTGTAAAATGGACGTGCTAATGGTATATATTTCATAAGGTTGCTGGGAAAGTTTAATGAGTTATCTGTAAGTAAGATAATTAAAACTCTGCTTGGTACATCATGAGTACAGTATAAGTTTTGCTTTTCTTGTTTTGTTTTGTTTCCTTGTGCATCTGCTATATTCCAATTCCCACATTAGCTGCTAAATTTTGCGAGAAGAATAAAACAAGCAATATTTATCATTTTGTAAACCACCATAAATAGTATGGTGGAATAGAGAGTTAGGAGAAGAAAATAATGCAGCTGTGAGGAGATCTGATTTATTGAATGGTGAGAAAATACCTCTCTGGAAGAGGTGTTCTGGATCTGAAAACCGAAGTGTGAGGGGATGAAGCAGAGTTAAGTGATACAAGAGACAAAATGCCCAGTTAGAGGAAACAGCACATGCGGGGCCCTGGTTAAATAGCATATGCGCCCTTTGAAGAAATGATGGAAGGTTCACGTGTCAGAGACACAGTTAAGGTTGATGAAGTGTGGGAGATGAGGCTGCAGGCATGGGGAGCGGGCAGGCCACTAAGGCCACATAGACCATGTTTTGTTTAAGAACAATGAGGAGCCACTAAAGGATTTTATGCAGAAGAGGGATATAACCAGATTTTTAAAAATTAATAGACTCCATTTTTTGAGCAGTTTTAGTTTACAGAAAAATTGCACAAAAAGTACTGAGAATTTCCATATACCTCTTCTCCTTTGCCCTTATACACAGTTTCCCCTATTATTAACATCTTGCTTTAGTGGGGTACATTTGTTACATTTAATAAACCACTACTGTTACACGATTATCAGCTGAGGTCCTTAGTTTATGTTAGGGTTCATTTTTGTGTTGTACAGTTCCATGGGTTTTGCCAAATACATAATGTCATGTATCTGCCATTATAGCGTCATACATAATAATTTCACCACTGTATCCAATTTTTACTAAAAAAAGAAAACAGAAGTCTACCTTTGAAAAGTATGTGGAAAATCTAGCTGGGGTAAGTGTGGTGATGAGAAACGCCTTGAGGCCAGACGTGGTGGCTCACACCTGTAATCCCAGCACTTTGGGAAGCCGAGGTGGGTGAATTGTCTGAGCTCAGGAGTTGGAGACCAGCCTGGGTGACATGGTGAAAACCTGCCTCTACTAAAATAAAAAAAGTTAACCAGGCAGGGTATTGCACACCTGTAGTCCCAGCTACTCCAGAGGCTGAGGCACAAGAATTGCTGGAACCCGAGAGACGGAGGTTGCAGTGAGCTAAGATTGTGCCATTGCACTCTAGCCTGGGTGACAGACTTTGTCTCCAATAGAAAGAAAAAAAGAAACATCTTGGGTGGCTACTTCTGCAATCTTGACAAGGGATGGTGGGTAGTAACTTGGACTAGGATAGAGGCATAGAAATCAGAAGAATTGATTTATTCAAGATAGATTTTAGTAATGGGTTTCAGGGTGGATATATTAATTATGATAGACTAACGTCTCTATATGTGAACCATAAAATGTCAGTAGCTTCTCATAAGAGAAATCTATTTCCTGCTTAATAACAGAAAAATAAAATAGAAATGTATTTCCAATGTACATTAGCAATGTGGGTTTGCCTTAGGCTGTCATCTAGGGAACACGCCATCTTCCAGCACAGTCCAACCTCAGGACCTTGCCCTTGCTCCTCAAGCCCTCTCCGCTCATGTGGAGACAGATCAAGAGTGCATAGGAACATGGGAGATCCACATCACCTCCATTCACATTGTATTGGCCACAGTTCAGTCTTACAGTCTTTAACTGCCAGGAATTTGGGGAAATGTAGCCCAGTTGTGAGTCTAGGAGAAGTGGTATGTGGAGTTTGAGAAACACATAGCAGTCTCTACACAGGGTAAAGGAGAGACTGGAGTCAACAGTGACTTCTGAGTTTCTGATTTGAGCTACTTGATTGCCATAGGTGCTGAGATTAAGATTAGGGAAGAATCAGAACTGGGGAATAAAACGTAGAGGTGAATATATGGAAATTCTCATTATCAGCAATCTCTTTCATAGAGAAAGACATACAATGCCACGATTTACCACTCCTATCTGCTTCTTTCTCCTATCCCCTGATCTCAGTAAAAAGCACCATCTCTTAGCCAGTTACTCAAGCCAGAAAACTGGGAGCTGGAACTGGCATCTCCTTCTCTCTGTATTTTATCTCTAATGGATCACCAGGTGGAATCTATTTTTCTCGAAACTCTCAACTTTTTCCCATGCCATGTAACCCAAGCCATCCTGTTCATGTCTAATTGCCTCCTAACTTGGCTTCCATAGCCTCTCTAGTTTCCTTACAGGCTATTCTCCCAACTGTAGTGATAGTTAAAATTAAAAAAAAATCTAAATCTGACATATTTTTAAAGTACTCCTTGCTTACAATACTTTCATAGGTTTCCAACACTTACAATAAAGATGAAAACGCATGACTTCCAAAGGCTCCTTGTGGTATGACATAAACTCATGTCTTTTCAACCTGAATAGATGTATTTTGTTTTTTCACCTCTGGAGTCCAGCTATTCTGAGTACTTTCTCAAAAATACTACACTTTTTCCCACTCAAGTATATGGGTGAATTCACCTAGTAATGTCTTATCACCCTTCAGATCTCAGCCTAAATGCTACTTCCTTGAGGAAGACTTCCCCAGTTCTACCATCTCATTGTGCATTGTCAAGCATAGAAACTTTCTCTACTATATCAATTCAGACCCTAGTGGTTTATTAATTTATTAAGTTATGTAACAGTTTGTTCAGTCTTTTTCTTCCCAGATGGTAATGGTTTAAATGTGTCCCCTCTAAAATTCAGGTGTTGCCAATGTGATAATATTAAAAGATAGAGCCTTTAAGAGATCAACCCATGAGTGCTCCTCCCTCAAATGAGATTCTAGGCCCTTAAAAAAGAACTTTACAGAGGGAGTTGATTCTCTCTTGCCCTTCTGCCTTTCACTACATGAAGATGCAGCAAGAAAATCCTCATCAGAGGCTGGCACCTTCATCTTGGACTTCCCAGCCTCCGGAACTGTGATAAATAAATTTCTGGCATCTGTAAATTATCCAGTCTCAGGCATTTTGCTATGGCAGCACGAAATTGACTAAGACACCAGAACTATTTTATGAGGGAAGAAATAAAAGGGGGAAAAATTAAAAACTGAGGTTCCTATATATAGAGAAAGACACAACTGCTTGCATGCTTTTTGGCCTTGAAGTCACTCAGAGATTAGGTTCCCAGGAATAATTTTTCAAAAAGGATAAATTTGGCTCATATCTATAGGTTTATTTGAGCTATTATTTAGGGAAGTAAAAACTTCAGACTCAAAATGAGGTTATTTGATCAATTAGGATTGCCACCAAGGCCTCACACAGAACTGTCCCTGACCCACCACATTCATTGTCTTTCTGGTCCCACAGCCCTTTTGCTAAGAATTTCTTAATTGCTTTGCAAGACCTGGTGGAAGATCCCTGAACTAAGAGTAGACACTTGGCAGTGTTCGCAGTGACACTGAGAGTGAACCCCTAACCTCCTCCACTGGCATCATAAACTATATGGGCTCCAGATCCAGCCTGCCCTAGTTGGATCCCAGCTCTGTCTCCTAGTAAATATCTAATCTTGACCAAATTACCTTATCTCTAAATGCCAACATCTCAATCTTAAAAAAGGAATTTAATTATAGCTTCTGTCTCATTATATTGTGATTAAGATTATACAATAAAACATTTTTAAATCACTTAGAACCATGCCTGGTATATGACAAGACTATATAAGTATGATAATGATGATGATGGATTATGATGACATTCTATACAAATAGGGTGGACTGCTCTTCCCCAATTCATATGTTGCTCTTTGGGAACTACTTTTGCTCTTTAAATCTGCCCTGGGAATTCTATGTAACCCAATTTTATTTGGAGTCACAAAATGAGAGGAAGAAGCTATAAAATAATTGTCCAGTTTTATTAATAATAGTAGAAAGCATAATAACTAACGTTTAATAAAGTTCAAGCATGGCCTAAATACCATAATAAGTATAACTTAAATCATTCTCACAGCAGTGCTCAGATAAGAAGACTGAGGCTTACAGGTTTTGATAAATTTGACCAAGTTCACCGATCTGGAAAAGGCAGAGTTGACACCAAAATCTGTTTCTGTCTGACTCCAGGGGCATAATTCTTGACTGCCTTAAGTTCTTAGTCTCATTCCACATGCAGGGATAGCTTTGGGATAAAGAACATGAAGAACAAAGGCAAAAGATGTAAACAAAACTTCATGCTTCTTTTTCAGTTTAGAGCAGGACCAAGCCAGATGGGAATGGCATGCCTGAGGTGTGTATCCCTGTACCTGGTCCGCTATTGTTCTGCCCCAGATCCCAACTCAGCGTCTGAGCCTTCTTACTTTTCTAAGGTATCTAACAGACATACACAAGTGGAATTTAAGCTTTCTTAGAATCAGCGAAATGCCAATTGTTGCTTGAATAAATTGCTATGGAAATTCAGACATTGTTACTCTGAGCCCATTTCTTCCTGTCTACCGGCACTGGCTCATATATCATGAAATGGCATTGGTGGAACGCAATTAGCATATATTGAAGGACATCAAGTAAATATATTTTGCTGCTGCACCCAGATTCTCTTAGCAGGGCAAACTCACCCAGCCTTTAGCTGTTGGGAATATTAGCATGAAGAATTCACGGCTCTATTCTTCACTGGGAATTGACCTTGGCCACAAGAAAGTGTCACACTTAAGGTTACACTCCCTCCCAAGGAACTGTCTGTAGTCAATGAGTGGCTGGTACAGAAATACATACACCTGGCCCACTTGCATCAATTTATGTCAACTCTGAAGGCTCTGC
This sequence comes from Ateles fusciceps, assembly GCA_036589455.1. Classification (NCBI taxonomy): domain Eukaryota; kingdom Metazoa; phylum Chordata; class Mammalia; order Primates; family Atelidae; genus Ateles; species Ateles fusciceps. Next base: position 8,154,836 of record JAZHEH010000113.1, read on the forward strand.
CTAAGCTTCTGAGCTTCCTATAGAATTTTTTTCTGTGGTCTCAGTTACAAATACTGAGTAATTAATCTGTCTTTCTTCCTGAGATGCAATATTGGTTTTCACTTACTAATTTGTCCAGGGAGAGGAGAGGTCATAAGCTTCCACTCGCCCTTTCCCAGCATGATAGCTTTTATACCACAGGTCAAGAAAGAAGTATGACATTATGGAATACTGCACAGCCATTAAAAAATAATGAAATCTACCAGGTGCAGTGGCTCATGTCTATAACCCTAGCACTTTGGGAGGCCAAGGTGGATGGATCATCTGAGGTCAGGAGTACGAGACAAGCCTGGCCAACATGGTGAAACCTCATCTCTACTAAAAATACAAAAATTAGCCTAGTATGGTAGCATGCACCTGTAGTCCCAGCTACACAAGAGGCTGAGGCAGGAGAATCACTTGAACCCGGGACACACAGTTTGTAGTGAGCCGAGATCATGCCACTGCACTGCATCCTGGGCAACAGACTGAGATTCTTTCTCAAAAGTAGATAAATAAATAATCATGAAATCATGTTCTTTGCAGAAACATGGATGCAGCTGGAGGCCATTATCCTAAGCAAATTAATGTAGGAACAGAAAACCAAATACTGCATGTTGTCATTTATAAGTAGGAGCTAAACATTGGTATTCAAGGATATAAAGATGCCAACAATAGACACTAGAGGTGGGGGAGGAAGGAAGTAGAGTAAGGGTTGAAAAACTACCTATTGGGTTCAATGCTCACTTCCTGGGTGATGGAATCAATTGTACTCCAAGCTTCAGCATCAGGTAACAAACCTTAATATGTACCCCCAAATCTAAAACAAAAGTTGAAATTATATTTTTTAAAAAAGGATTATGAAATTTCTGTCAACTACCAAGTATGATCATTGCAATTCTATATTCTGAGATGAATTGGTCCATGAAGATAAACCCAGGCTAAGCCTTAATATAGAGCCTAATCCTCATATAATTTCACTGTAACAATAAACCATGATCGTACCATATGTTACCATATGTCTAACAGCCCTCACAAATTCTGGATAGTCCCATTTCTTCAACATACAGTTACTCAAGTAAAGGCCACAGTTCCCTATTCTGTGGAACTAAGGGAATCATTACTGTATACACTTACTCTGATGTTGGAATGTCTCTCCTTGGAGGACCTGGCTTCTCCTTTAATGTAGTCCAAGACCGAGAACTGGTTCAGGACCAGAATGAGGCAAAGAACCATTACTTTTAATTGGTGGAGCTGTTTTCAGTCTTCTGATTAATCCATTCATGATTTATTGTAATTGTATAAATGAAGAAACTCACTTGCCTGCTGATCACTCTTGCCACTAGGAGCAGTGTTCTATTAACCATCACATAGCTCTCACTGGTCAGGTTCCCTTGGCTACCTCTCCAATAGTAATTACATTTACCTGCCTCTTATGCTTAAATGCTACCACTTGGCTTCTACTATTTGGGGCTACTTCAATATTCATTGATATTAAGGAGTCCAGTTCTGTAACAGCATCTCCTAATGAGAACTTTTTAACTTTAGAAGACAGACACCTTTGAGCTTGTGAGTGATGCTGGTGCCCCTATCACTAGCATGTTTCATATTATCTGGTAAGTAGGATGAGCTGTAAGCCTTCCTGAAAATCATAGTAAACTAGTTGGTTTGCTGGTATAGGGAGATATATTCTCATATGCTCATTTATTTGACCCCTTTTGACCTCTTATTCCAAGTCTACCACTTTGTGTGGACTACTTGCAGCAGAGAAATACATACAACTCAAAGAGCACCTCTCGGTGTGCTAATGGACTCTAATAGAGACCATAGATCTAATTGCAGGATACTGACTGGTAATATGGCTAGAGATGCCTATCATGAGCTGGGTTCCAACAAACGGACTCACCAAGACCTAAGTGCATGAGGGCCAACAATGATCCATCATAGGATGAAAAGGTATAACCAGCACTGGGACAAGAATGTCCATAACACACGAGTAAGCTTCAAGAGGATGCAGTCTATTTTCTCATGTTACCCACCAATATTACACTGTTACCTTTTCATCAGTTCACACTTTATGACCAGCTGACAAAGGAGGAAAAAGGCCAAGCTTGGTTCAGTGTTGGGTTGGCTTGGTATGTGGATTAGTGAAAATGGATTGGTGCTGAACTCAAAACCCATTGAGGGGTGCCACTGAGAATAGTAATGAGGTGAATTAGTCCAGTGAGCAGAGCTTTGGTCAATGAACCTGGACAGCCACTTTGTATTAGAAGAGAAATGGCCTGAAGTAAGAAAATATATGGACATGTGGGAAGGCAAATGGAATGGCTGGTATGCCGGGGGTCTGGAAGGAGAAAGATTGAAAGATTAGGGCCTAAGTTGTCTGGAGAAGAGGCATGAAAATGGGGCCTATGCCGGGGGCAGGATCTGAGATTATCTTTTAATTGCAAGTTATTGCTTATGACAGCATTCACCATGGAAGTGGCACTTAGTAACCAAATAGACAAAATGACTTGTCCAGTTGACAGCATGCTTCTGTCACTGATACTAAAAGAGATTGAGAATACTCTTAGCCTCTAAATCCTGCTAGATTAGCAAGTTGTTTCCCTGTTAAAGTTGAACTCCTTACAAAGCCTTATATCTACATTGCATTTTACAATTTGCTACACTGCTCCTGTTCATTTCTCATTCCAGAGAGTAGAGGCCTGGCAGTCCTATCCTTTGTCCCTTTATTTACAAGCAGAATCACCTTGAACCCATTGGTTTACCTCTCCGAAACTTAAATAGAGATGATAATACCCACCCATAGGTAGTTATAAGGACTGAATGAAATAATGTTTTTATAAGGCTTAATCAGGGCCTGTCACAAAGCTGATTTTGAATAAAGGTTAGGTGCTATCCATGTAGTCAGAACTCTGCAGTCAGACTCTCCAGCTGCTGCTATTGCTATCCCTCTAGAACTCTTGCTTTTGCTTTGATCAGATACCCAGATACCTTTTTGTCTTAGCCTTTTCAGGCTGCTATAACAAAATATTGTAAACTGGGTAGCTTATAAGCAGGACAAATGTATTTTTCACAGTAGAGTTCTGGAAACTGAGAAGTTTAAGATCAAGGTGTTTGTAGATTCAGTGTCTGGTGAGGGCCCCCCAACTGATTCATAAAGGGCATCTTCTCATTGTGTCCTCACGTGGCCAAAGGGACAAGGCAGCTCTCTTGGGCCTCTTTTGCAAAGGCACAAATCACTTTCATGATGGCTCCACCCATGACCTGCTCACTTCTCAAAGACCCCACCTCCTCATATCCTAAAACTCCTTGTGGCTTACAATATCAAAATACAAATATTGAGGGGGATGAAAACATTTAGACCATAGCACTTTTAAAAATGATTTTACAGAGGAGGTGGCACCAAGATGACCAAGAGGAGACAACACCAGAATGCAGCTCCCAGCAAATGAGACACAGAGGGCTAGAAGACTTCACGATTCCAAGTGAGGTGCCGGGTTCATTTTGGGGGAACTGGAAGGTCTCTGAGAGTAGCCCTGGGAGGGAGCCAAAGCAGGGCAAAAGCTGCCCAGGGAGAATGAACCAAGATGGTGGGACAGGGGGGAGCGTGTGCCCACCTGAAATGTGCAGTGGGCTCGGAGCATCAGGGGACTTCACCCCCTTGGTGCTCTGATTCGGATCCTGTGCTTACCTCATCCCTCCCACAACCCATGGTCCACAAGAGCCCCGCCAGACTGAGGGGCACTGTGGGTTGTTGATACAAATCAGAGTGATGGCTCCCGCCTGGTGCTGTAAGTTGTCAGCCAGACCTTGGTGGAAGTTTGGACTAATGCCAGCAGAACAGAAAAACCCATTCCACAGAAAGAGGCAGAGTTGAAAGCAGGGAAACAGGTCATAAGGCCTGGCAGGCCCCACCCCCCACAAAACTCAAACTGAAGCCTGTGAGCCAGAAAGGTTGGCAATGAATACACCAGTTTGACCCCAACCAGGAAGATTGAGCTCAGGGAAGGAGAGATGCCATTGGGAAGGTGGGGCTAATTTTACCTGCAAACAAATCCCAGGGGAAGACCACCCACCCAGCAATTTGACTGAATCTGAGGCAGCCCAGCAGCGCCTCTACAGGCCAAAAAGATATAGCTCCAACTGCAACAGAAAGGACATCCACTCAGAGATTTCTCCCGAAATCACCAATTTCAAAAATCAATGAAGATGGGGAAAAAACAGTACAAAAAGGATGAAACCTTCAAAGACCAGAACACCTCTTCCCTCCCAGGGATCACAACTCCTCACCATCAAGGGAACAAAACAAGACAGAAAATTAGTGTGACGAATTGACAGAAGCAGGCTTCAGAAGGCAGATAATAACAACCTTCTCTAAGTTAAAAGACCATGTTCTAACTCAATGAAAAGAAACGAAGAACCTTGAAAAAAGGTTAGATGAAATGCTAACTAGAATAACCAGCTTAGAGAAGAGCATAAATTACTTGATGGAGCTGAAAAACACAGCATGAGAACTTCACAAGGCATGCACAAGTTTCAACAGCTGAATCGATCAAGCAGAACAAAGGATATCAGAGATAGAAGATCAAATCAATGAAATAAAATTAGAAGGCAACTTTAGAGAAAAAAGAGTGAAAAGAAATGAACAAAGCCTCCAAGAACGATGGGATTATGTGAAAAGACCTAATCTACACTTGATCGGTTTACCTGAATGTGATGGGGAGAATGAATCCAAGTTGGAAAACACTCTTCAGGATATTACCCAAGAGAACTTCCCCAACCTAACAAGGCAGGCCAACATTTAAATCCAGGAAATACAGAGAACATCACAAAGATATTCCTCAAGAAGAGCAACCCCAAGGCACATAATCGTCAGATTCACCAGGGTTGAAATGAAGGAAAAAATCCTAAGGGCAGCCAGAGAGAAAGGTCGAGTCACCCACAAAGGAAAGACCATCAGACTCACAGTGGATCTCTTGGCAGAAATTCTACAAGCTAGAAGGGAGTAGGGGCCAATATTCAACATCCTTAAAGAAAAGAACTTTCAACCCAGAATTTCATATCTGGCCAAACTAAGCTTCATAAGTGAAGGAGAAATAAAATCCTTTACAGACAAGCAATTGCTGAGAGATTCCGTCACTACAAGACCTGCCTTATAAGAACTCCTGAAGGAAGTACTTCACATGGAAAGGAACAACCAGTACCAGCCACTACAAAAATGAACCAAATGGTAACTAAACATAGAAAGGAACAACCAGTACCAGCCACTCCAAAAATGTACCAAACGGTAAAGAGCATTGACACAATGAAGAAACTGCATCAACTAATGGGAAAAACAACCAGCTAGCATCAAAATGGCAGGATCAAATTCACACATAACTATATTAACCTTAAATGTAAATGGGCTAAATGCCCCAATCAAAAGACACAGACTGGCAAATTGGATAAAAAGCCAAAACCTATCAGTGTGCTATATCCAGGAAACCCATCTCACATGCAAGGACACACATAGGCTCAAAATAAAGGGATGGAGGAAGATTTACCAAGCAAATGGAGAGCAAAAAAAAGCAGGGAGTTGCAATCCTAGTCTCTGATAAAATAGACTTTAAACCAACAAGAACAAAAGAGACAAAGAAGGGCATTACATAATGGTAAAAGGATCAATGCAACAAGAAGAGCTAACGATCCTAAATATATATGCACCCAATACTGGAGCACCCAGATACATAAAGCAAGTTCTTAATGACCTACAAAGAGACTTAGACTCTCACACAATAATAGTGGGAGACTTTAACACTCCCCTGTTAATATTAGACAGATCAATGAGACAGAAAATTAACAAGGATATCCAGGACTTGAACTCAGACCTGGACCAAGCAAACCTAATAGACATTTACAGAACTCTCCACCCCAAATCCACAGAATATACAGTCTTCTCAGCATCACATCACACCTACTCTAAAACTGACCAAATAATTGGAAGTAAATAACTCCTCAGCAAATTCGAAAGAACAGAAAACATAACAAACAGTCTCTCAGACCACAGTGCAATCAAATTAGAATTCGGGATTAAGAAACTCACTCAGAACTGCACAACTTCATGGAAACTGAACAACTGGCTCTTGAATGTTGACTAGATAAACAATGAAATGAAGGCAGAAATAAAGATATTCTTTGAAACCAACGAGAACGAAGACACAATGTACCAGAATCTCTGGGACACATTTAAAGCAGTATCTAGAGGAAAACTTATAGCAATAAATGCCCACATAAGAAGCAAGGAAAGATATAAAATCCACACCCTATCATCAAAATTGAAAGAGCTAGAGGAGCAAGATTAAAAAAAAAACACAAAAGCTAGCAGAAGACAAGAAAAAACTAAGATCAGAAAGGAACTGAAGGAAATAGAGACACAAAAAACCCTTCAAAAAATCAATAAATCCAGGAGCTGGCTTTTTGAAAAGGTCAACAAAATAGACCATTAGCCAGATTAATAAAAAAGAACAGAGAGAAGAATCAAATAGATGCAATAAAAAATAATAAAGAGGATATCACCACTGATTCCACAGAAATACAAACTACCATCAGAGATCACTATAAACAGCTCTATGCACATAAACCAGTAAACCTGGAACAAATGGATAAATTCCTGGACACTTACACCCTCCTGAGCCTAAACCAGGAAGAAGTTGAAACCCTGAATAGACCAATAACAAGGGCTGAAGTCGAGGCAGCAATTAATAGCATACCAACCAAAAAAATCCCAGGTCCAGATGGGTTCACATTCGAATTTTACCAGACATACAAAGAGAAGCTGGTACCTCTCCTTCTGAAACTATTCCAAACAATCCAAAAGAGGGGAATCATTCCCAAATCATTTTATGAGACCAACATCATCCTGATACCAAAACCTGGCAGAGACTCAACAAAAAAAGAAAACTTCAAGCCAATATCCATGATGAACATAGATGCAAAAATCTTCGATAAAATACTGACAAACCAATTGCAACAGCACATCAAAAAGCTTATCCATCATGATCAAATAGGCTTCATCCTGGGGATGCAAGGCTGGTTCAACATACGCAAGTCTATAAACGTAATCCACCACATAAACAGAACCAAAGACAAAAACCACATGATTATCTCAATAGATGCAGAGAAGGCCTTCGACAAAATTCAACAGTCTTTTATGCTAAAAAATAAACTAGGTATCAACAGAACATATCTCAAAATAATAAAAGCTATTTACAACAAACCTACAGCCAATATCATGCTGAATGGGCAAAAACTGGAAACATTCCCTTTGAAATCTGGCACTAGACAAGGATGCCCTCTCTCACCACTCCTATTCAATCTAGTATTGGAAGTTCTAGCCAGAGCAATCAGGCAAGAAAAAGAAATGAAGGGTATTCAATTAGGAAAGGAGGGAGTCAAATTGTCTCTATTTGCAGACAACATGATTGTATATTTAGAAGACCCCATTGTCTCAGCCCAAAATCTCCTGAAACTGATAAGCAACTTGAGCAAAGTCTCAGGATACAAAATCAATGTGCAAAAATCACAAGCATTCCTATACACCAATAACAGACTTAAAGAGAGCCAAATCAAGAAAGAACTGCCATTCACAATTGCTACAAAGAGAATAAAATACCTAGGACTACAACTAACAAAGGATGTAAAGGACCTCTTCAAGGAGAACTACAAACCACTGTTCAAGGAAATAAGAGAGGACACAAACAAATGGAGAAACATTCCATGCTCACGGTTAGGAAAAATCAAAATCATAAAAATGGCCATATTGCCCAAAGCGATTTATAGATTCAACACTATCCCCATCAAACTACCTATGACCCTCTTCACAAAACTGGAAAAAACCATCTTAAAATTCATATGGAACCAAAAGAGAGCCCGCATAGCCAAGACAATCCTAAGCAAAAAGAATAAAGCTGGAGGCATCACACTACTTGACTTCAAACTATACTACAAGGCTACAGCAATCAAAACAGCATGGTACTGTTACCAAAACAGAGATATAGACCAATGGAACAGAATAGACACCTCAGAGGCAAAACCACACATCTACAACCATCTGACCTTTGACAAGCAGGACAACAACAAGCAATGGGGAAAGGATTCCCCTGTTTAATAAATGGTGTTGGGAAAACTGGCTGGCAGTATGCAGAAAGTAGAAACTGGACCCCTTCCTGACACCTTACACTAAAATTAACTCCAGATGGATTAAAGACTGAAACATAAGACCTACCACCATAAAAACCCTAGAAGAAAACATAGGCAAAACCATTCAGGACATAGGCATAGGAAAGGACTTCATGACTAAAACACTAAAAGCATTGGCAACAAAAGCCAAAATAGACAAATGGGATCTAATTAAACTCCAGAGCTTCTGTCCAGCAAAAGAAACAATCACTAGAGTGAACCAGCAACCAAGAGAATGGGAAAAATTTTTTGCAATCTACCCATTAGACAAAGGGCTAATATCCACAATCTACAAAGAACTAAAACAGATTTACAAGAAAAAAGCAAATAAACCCATTCAAAAGTGGGCAAAGGATATGAACAGACACTTTTCAAAAGAAGACATTTATGAGGCCAATAAACGTACGAAAAAATGCTCATCATCACTGGTCATTAGAGAAATGCAAATCAAAACCACATTGAGATACCATCTCACCCCAGTTAGGATGGCAATAATTAAAAAGTCTGGAGACAACAGATGCTGGAGAGGATGTGGAGAAACAGGAACACTTTTACACTGTTGGTAGGAGTGTAAATTAGTTCAACCATTGTGGAAGACAGTGTGGCAATTCCTCAAGAAACTAGAAATAGAAATTCCACTTGACCCAGCAATCCCATTACTGGGTATATATCCAAAGGTTTATAAACTGTTCTATTATAAAGACACATGCACATGTATGTTCACTGTGGCACTGTTTACAATAGTAAAGACCTGGAACCAACCCAAATGTCCATCGATGATAGACTGGACGGGGAAATGTGGCACATATACACCATGGAATACTATGCAACCATAGAAAACGATGAGTTTGTGTCCTTTTTGGGGACAGGGATGAATCTGGAAACCATCAATCTCAGTAAACTGACATAAGAACAGAAAATCAAACACTGCATGTTCTCACTTACAGGCGGGTTTTGAACAATGAGAACACATGGACACAGAGAGGGGAGCATTACACATTGTGGTCTGTTGTGGGGACTAGGGGAGGGACAGCGGGGGATAAAGAGGTTGGGGGAGAGATAACATGGGGAGAAATGCCAGATACAGGTGATGGGGGGGATGGAGGCAGCAAACCACATTGCCATGTATATATCTATGCAATAATCCTGCATGTTCTGCACATGTACCCCAGAACCTAAAGTGCAATAAAATAAATATATATATTTTTTAAAGTGCAATTATATATATATATATATATATATATATATATGATTTACACCCAGGCTAGCAAAGAGACTTCATCTTCAATCTACTTCTGATCCCCCTGGTGATGTCTATCGAGGGCTGTGCTGAAATATGTTCTAAGGAGGCATGCACCAACCAGTGCCTCACGACTTTGATTTCTACTTCATTTTTCTCTATGACTCCCTAGAGCACCTCTAAAGATCCCTTGAGTGAAAGCACTTAGAAATCTACTGGCCTAGGGCAATTGTTACAAGCATGTCACAAAGAGAACTTACTTAATGAAAGGTCTAAAAATTATATATCATTTAACAAAGCAATTAAAGACATTATCCAAGACTGTGCCACCTGGGCTTCTGTGGCCTACACCAGCAAACCTAATAACATCATCACAATTATACACCCACCATCAAGCCCCAGATGTGGGTTAATAAGGAAATGCTAATGCAAAAAAAAAAAAGGCTCAAAAATGTAGAGGGAGAGAATAATAATGACAGACTAACATATCCCTCTCAACAAAGCACATTCTGCAAATTAGTAAAATCAGCAATAACTTATCGTGAGAGCTATCCTCACAGAATTGTTTTATTGGTTTATTTTCCCCATAGGGTGGGAAACAGACCAACAAAACTAAAGAAGACCAAAAATAGGGGGAAGAGTTAACTCTGCTGCTAACTAGCAATGCTAAGTGAAAATATTCTCACTGACAAACAAAAAATGTGAAAATTATTTTCTTATATGACTATCTTTTTACTAGAGCTGGAAAATGATATCACCTCTCTTTCCTAAGTTTCCATCTTATTTTAAAGGTGGAAGAAGGAGTAAAAGAGAAAGAGGCTTGGGAAGTAAGGGGAGTGTTCACTTCTGAAAGCTGATGCTGACACCATGATTCTCTAATCTGGTAAACGTACTTAAGCAAATGTGGAAATAAAGAGAAAATCAAAACAAAGCCAGTGAACAGTTGGCAAATATAGTAGATGTCACATAACTGTGAATCAACAAATATGATGAAGTATCTAATATTTGATCTGAGAACTATACTGTCTACTAAGGGGAATATAAACAGAGTGTTTCTAAGTCAGTTATTTACTCTTGATCGATCCTCAAAAAAATCCTTTTGAAGTAGATACTTAAAAAATGAATGAGCTTAGTTTTAAGGCAATTTAACCATCCACTAGAATGCTTTGGATGTAAGTAACTGAAGGCCCTATTCAAACTCCATCAATAAGGAAATATTCATTATCGCCTGCAACTGAGAGTACAGTGGCTGAGCACTCCCTAGGTGTCATACAAGGACCTAAGTGCCAGCTTCATCTTATGTCTGTACCCCCTTGATGTTCACACACATGGGTCATGGTGATGATCTGAGCTACATTTCTTTTTTCCTTTCTAGCATAGGGAAGAACCCTCCTTTCTCCTGGGTATGAACTGTCTGTTCTTCTCTTCAAGATGTCTAGAGCAACTTAGGTTATAAGATCACTCTTAAATTAATAACTGCTGCTCAGGGACACATGTGCTAGAATGCTAATAATAAGGGCCATTCCCAGAGCTGGAAATAATACCACTTTCCTCTGAGTCATGGCAGACACATATGTGAACAAATATTGGGTGCTTGTAGGAGGGAAGAAGGGGGATGGAGGACAAATGGACAATCAGTGAGTACACTACATTTGCCCAAAGTCAAATGGTTGACAAATGGCAGAGCCAGCACTGAACAAATTAAATATCTTATAAAACCACAGACTAATTTCTGCAACTTAGAAAACCACTTGCTGTATCACCAGATAATGCTTTGCCTTACCATCCAGCAATTGGTTTGTACAACTACACCTCCAGAGATGCATGATAACCATGTTTACCCAACAAAAAAATGAAGTTACTTGTTCTAGAGTAAGGCACTTATCAAAATAACTAAATGTAACATTTGAAGTACAGAAAGTGAGAGAATATCCAAGGCACATTAATGTTATGCCCATAGAAACCTTTGATTTGAAATGAAGTCAGTTGTGTTATAAATATGTAATAACAATATCTGTACAATAATAAATATTGATGTGACATTTAGTTCATCTTATTATCATTTGTTCATAGGAAAGCAACTCTGTTATACTTAAAAATTGCAAAAGATTTAGAAATCAAATACAATTTTTAAATGACTTGTGGTAAACAAAACACCTTGGTCTGATAAACTTTCTCTAATTTCTTCTGCCTGCTTCTGATAATGGTCTGTATTTAATGCTGCCCCAGTGTCTGGTGTCTCTAAAATATTTAACACTGGAACAAAGATGAGCTGGCTAGTTACTGGGCTCTTTTTAGTTGAGCTCCTGATCCCAAAATATTCACTTCTCATCTAGGGTTATACCAGTTCTGTAGAGATAAATATCCTCCTTTCACAAAGCAGTTTTGCTCCATGGGGAAAAAAGATGGATAGTGGCAGCCCAGGATAGCACGTCTGCTTGGAGGATTAGTTCCAGTTTACTATGCAGAAGGAAATATGCCAGACAATTCAACTCTTGGAGCATCTCCCAATCCTCTGTCCGCTTGAGGCCATTATCATTATAAACCTGCTGCTCCCAGCTAGATCACTAAGCCCATTAGGGTCCTTTCTTCCCCTGGGTGAACAGAATTCTTTCCCACTTTCTTTCTCTGAGTAGGTGTTGGGTGAATGAAAGATTTTTGTACATAATATAGGCTTTTTAATTGAATTGAAAATGCTGACATGAGACACACAGAAATAGAGAATGACCAGGCTTATGGCTGCCTTAAGTGTTTCTATAATACAATAATCACCGTCTTTTTTCTTCTTCCCGCCCCCATTCTTGGCCAGTTATATCACCCTCATCTGAAGTGTCACAGACTCTTGCCCTTCTCATCTCAAATTCAACTGCAAATTTAATTTTGTAAAATCTCCCTGCTCATTACCTCCCTGTTCAAAAACTTCTGTTGTGTTGTACGCCCATTGCCTACAAAAGACCTTCTTAATCAAGGATTGGCAAACTTGCTCCATAAATGATCAGAGAGCAAGTATCTTTAGCTTTGGGGGGCCAGATGGTGCCTGTTGCAACTACTCAGCTCTGTCTTCTGCCATTGCAGTGCTGAAGCAGCCGTAGACAATCTATTGCAAAATGGGTTGACTAAGTTCAAACAAAACTTTATTTATAAACACTGAAGGAAATTTGAATTTCATAACATGTTCATATTCTTTTTTATTTTTTCCCAACTTTTAAAAAATATAAAAACCCATCTTAGGTCATGAGCCATACTAAAACAGATGGCAGGTTAGATTTGACCTGCAGGCTATAATTTGGAAACTTCCAGGTCTAAAGTCTTTTAGTCCAACATTCCAATTAATACGCATTAACAATCCAGCCATCTCTTGAGCTTTAGTTCTCACTGTTCCTAGTGTACCATTATGCCACTCCTAAGAAATTGAGCCACTTTGTTCCCTTAATGTACTGTGTGTTCTCCTGTCTCTGCTTTTTTGATAATGTCATTCCTTCCCTCCAGCTTCAAGACTCAGTTTCTAAGTGTTACTTCTTTCATGAAACTTTTCCTTAAAAGAATCTTTTCATGCTTTATAATAGCAATTTCTGCCTAGCTCTGCATTAAGCAATTTGCATACATTTTGCCCTTTAAACCTTAGACTGTGAAATAGGTGCTGCTGGAACTATTTTACGCATAGGAAATTGAGATTCAGCATGATTATGTACCCAATGTCATAATAAATGTCCAAGCCAGGATTCTAAATCCTGCTATTTTGGACGCCAAAACCCATGCACTGCCTTTTAAACTCTAAGTACACCAAACAGGCTAGATTTCATGTGTACTTCTCTTGATTTTATTTCCTCCCACTGTTAAGAGTTATTTGTGTGAACATCTTCACCTTTTTTTCTGCAGTCTGGAATTCTCTAAGGCACAGTCCCTCTTTTCATTTCTGTATCCTCAGAGGGACTCGTATGGAATAGGTGCTTAATACATCTTTGCTGATAGAATGAGCACCATTCAGTACGTACTTGTAACAATGAATTCCTATTATTAACTTTTGGATTTGATTTCCGATAATCACTACCTTTGATGATAGAAAAGAAACCTATCTTGTTTTTTTCCCCCAGAAGGCAAACTCAGAGAAAAACAGAAAATTGAAACTGGTTCCTGTCAGTACATATGGAAAGATTTTACTTGTGCTCAAGTAAAAACAATACAGCTACAAATATGAAATGCATGTGGCCAATGTTTTGGATTTTAGCACCTTCTCTCGGAAAAAAAAAATACTAGAATTGTCGGCGCATTGGTGATTTCCTTTAGCATGTGACTTCTCAGGTTGGCATGATCTTTTATGGGCTTTATAGACCCTTTGATATCAGCAACAATGGCGCTGTTGGTTAGAGGGCACAGAACCTGCTCCCAGCCTGGTTCTGACAGGGTCAGCTTGTATCTTTATTGGACACTTGGGTCATTTAGAATGGAGCTTTTGTCTGGCCATGGTATTTGGCAACAATGACAGACAGAGCAATCAACAACTGCCATCCTCCTGCAATTCAACTCAACAAATCTAAAACGGGACTGATTCTCCTGTCTTCAGACGTTAAGACTGACAAACATTTTCCTCCTTTAGATGTGATACCTGTTAGAACGTAGTGTCTTGAGAAGTGGTATGGCATAATGGTACAGAGTCTAGTTTTGAATGCAAGAACTACCATTCACTCACTGTGACTGTCCATGCTTTCTATAATGTTATCTGGCTTTTGACTTCATTGCTAAAATGGAGAAAAATAATATCATCTTCACAGAATTTTAAATAAGGCAGACAGCATTAACAACATCCTCATTACAGTGGCTGGCACATAGTAGGTACTCAATCACTGAAGTTTCTTCCTTCTCTTTCATGTTATATTATGTTTAAAAACACGGACTAGCACTAGTTCATGAGTTAGCTGTGTAACAATAGGGTTTTGTTACTTCATTTTGTTTTCTATTGTTTAGTTACTCTCTCAGGGACATGATTGAAATTTGACTCATGAATTATGTCACAATTCGAATCTATATTAAATGAGTAATGACACTAAACGTGAAGACCCCAGATTTTATTATTTTATTTTGTTTATTTTATTTTTATTTTTATTATATTTTTTTGAGATGGAGTCTTGCTGTGTCACCCAGGCTGAAGTGTAGTGGTGTGATCTTGGCTCACTGCAACCTCCACATCCTGGGTTCAAGGGATTCTCCTGCCTTGGCCTCCCGAGTAGCTGGGACTACAGATGCCCAGCACCACACCCAGCTAATATTTTGTATTTTTAGTAGAGACGAGGTTTCACCATGTTGGCCAGGCTGGTCTCGAACTCCTGACCTCAGATGATCCACCCTCCTGGGCCTCCCAAAGTGCTGACACGAGCCAGCACGCCTGGACAAGACCCCAGATTTTAAAGTTGAGGTTTTGAAAGCAGACAATAAGCTGTGCTACAGATGTATTGAAAGTCTGTGACTTATAAACACAAAGCAATAGAAATGAAGATGCAAAGGGTGAGAACCATTGCATTCTGCTGCCCCATGGCTCAGGGACCTCAGATGTAGCTGCTAAGGACCAACCAGTTGTCTTCAGCTAATTGTGCCCTGGTGATGAGGTAAGAAATCTATTCCCTAGAAGGTTTTTTTCCTACCACAATCGCCTCACTTCTCTCTCCTTCAGGATAAATCACCAAACCACACTGTTTCATTTTTTTCTCTCAACATTTTACCTCTAGTTACAGCTAAGTTAATGTCATCCTAGGGAAATGTTTTCTTCCATAATTATATGTATTCCCCTTAGCTAATTTAGTCCTCCCTGTCTTTTTCATGTTTTATTCAATTCTTTTAAGAACTTCTATCTCCCTTCTTAGTTTATTACTTTTCTGAACATCCAAGCAACCTAACTCAAGCTTTCTATAAGAGGTTTATCAAAGAAGAGGATATCCCAAAGTCTTATAATAAAAGAAAATTTTAAGAGTCCTCAACATTTAAATTCACAAACTTGCCCAGAATTCTCTTTTAGAAATCCTGTCCTCCATATTTTAAGCTCATATTCAAATAAATGAATTCAAATATTCAAATAAATAAAATTATATTTCTTCATCAAGACTTACATATTTTGGTATTATTTAGTAACTAAATTCTCTAGTCGATTTGTCTTTGTAGCTGTAGTATTTCCGTTTACATTATGTTAAGCAGGTTCGTGGCCTAAATAAGATAATTAACTACCATTCACAATAATGTTTATATGAGTACAAGGTGTTAAATTTTAATGACCCACATACAATTACATTTTGGGAATGTAATTCATTTGAAGGATAGTTGCTGCTTGTGTATAAGCTATTAGTTGATTTTAGGAAATTCATAGCTCACTTAATGTAGTGTAAATCATACAGTTTATTGTTTTACTTCTTGGAAAATGTTTCTGATAGTTATCATGTATTTCAACTGCTGGGATTTTTGCAACTTTTGAAGTTCACAGGGAATATGAAGGACACATCTTCATCAACATTAGCCCACATGGTTGCCCACAGTTAACAGGTTTTGGGTTATGAGTGGCTTTTAATGGTTGGAGTTTGGTGAGTGTGATAGGTCTCCCTTTGGGTCTTTCTACCAGCTGTCATATTTCCAGAAAGCTAGTCTCTGAGCAAATTTGGTCAGATATTCAAATGTTTATTAGTAAAGCAGTAAAAAAAAAAAAAAGAATTAAGTTAACAAACTGTACTAGTTCAATAACATTTCTGTTCTCTTTTTATATACTCTGACAAATTTATTCTGAAGCAGAGTAATTTCATCAGTGGATGGTTATAATGCATTCATGCAATGGCAGAAGGCCTTATGACCCATCTGGCCAATTCATGTTCCTGGACTCGTTCATTTCACCAGTTTAAAAGTTATGTCTAACAACTCTCATACTAATTAATAAACTCTCTAGTGTTTGTTGATCATTCATGAAGAAAGTTGAATCCTTTTTTCAAACCACTTTACCGAGGTATGACTGACGTACAAACAAAGCTGTGTATTTAATTTATACAACTTGATGCGTTTGGAGATAAGTACATACCTGTGAAACCACCACTGCTACGACATGAGCATATCCTTCCAATAGCACTGCTAATCTGTGGGCTTCTGATTAGGATTTCAAAGGCTAACTAACTTAGAATGTGCATTGCCAAGAAGGAAGCTCCAATGTTAACTAAATGGAATGAGATCAAAACACACACACACACACACACACACACACACACACATACACATTCAAGCACTATAAATTACAGATATGTAAGACACTTGAAAATTCTAAAATCCAAAATGTTAAAATTCTATACCTCCTCATCTTTTCACACAGGAGTCTCATGCAGATGCAAGTATAAGAAATGAGAATGAGGCAGATACATTAACACAGTAGGAGAGCCCTGCTGGAGAAAACTAACAAAAGACATTGTGTCCTTTTGTGGTGAGACAATGCTGAAGGTTTTAAATTGGGAGGAACTCAAAAATGTGTAAAATTCAGTGTTTCTGAAAGAGTATAAAAAAAGGGGGGCAAGGATTACTGCCCATAGAAAGCATGGGGGGGAAAATAATTGCAGTGGTTTACAATTAAGAAAAAGATATGATGAAATTACTATTTTCCTGCTGGGTGATATTCTTTTAAAACTGTGCATTACCTAGTCAGGCATAGTGGCACATGCCTCTAATCCCCATTACTCAGGAGGCTGAGGAGGGAGGATCACTTGAGCCTGGGAGTTTGAGTCCAGCCTGGGCAACATAGTGAGACCCTATCTCAAAACATACAAAAAAAATAGTGAGTGATATCTGTTAAGAAAATCATATATGTAAAAGGATGACCAAACAGAACACACACCCTGATTGATGTATTTGTTTTCATTTTGCCAGTGAAATGTCTATTTCTAATTTTTAAGATGCCAATTTAAGATTGGGTCACACAATTAATGTGAAATGCTACCAGGGTAATTAGTGTCTATGCTTAGAATCATATGACTCTGAAAATTAGGTTTAGAACATTGTGATCTATGAGAAATTAAGCCAACATCATTTAATTTTTAATTATTAAAAAGTATTTGATTAGCAAAATGATTAAGTCATTAAGCATAATTTAATAATTAACATGCATTTAAATAAATTATAAATGTTTAATCAAATCAATAATTATTTTTAAATCCAGCCCAAAAGGCAATTAGGTATTTTCTGCTAGCTGCACAGTCTGAGATCCAGACAGGAAGAGCATTGTTTCTGTAAAATATGATGCTATTTACCCTTCATCTATTTATAAACTGGGTTCTGCCAGTGATTCAAGAGAACAAAACACATTTAATTACCACCCAATTCTTGAATGCTCTCTACAACATCACTGCCAAGGTTGTTCCAACCTAGGCTTGAACCTCTCCAATGATAAGGATTTCCTTTCATCCCAAGGCCTCCAGTTCAGTCTTCCAAGAGCAATGGCTGTTATAAAATCCATTCTTGTTTGCTTTTGCTCAACATATATGTACTGGGGGACTTCTGTCAGGTAATGTCATTGGCTCTGGGACCCAGCATGAGACAAATAACATAAATCTTGTTGCCCCCATGGGACTTAAGTTATAGTTGGGAAAGACAGACAATAAAGATAAGTACATGAATTATCTTTCTAGTTTGGAACAGATATGGTCTACTGAAAAACAAACAAACAAACAGAAACAGTGAAGGGCCATAGGGAGAACTCTGTCATTAAGTTTCTGGAGAAAGAGAGTAAGTAAGTGAATAACTGGGGGAGGCAGAACTGACACAGGAGGCAGAAGATGCAAAGACCCCAGGAGAAATGTGCCTGGAGACTTTTTTTTAAAAATATACTCTAAGTTCTGGAGTACATGTGCAGATCATGCAGGTTTGTTACATAGGTATACACGTGCCATAGTGGTTTGCTGCATCCATCCCCCCCATCATCTACATTAGGTATTTCTCCTAATGTTATCCTTCCCCCAATCCCCCCCACCCCCTGCTATCCCTCCCCTAGCCTCCCCACCCCTGACAGGCCCCAGTGTGTGATGTTCCCTTCCTTGTGTCCGTGTGTTCTCATTGTTCAACTCCCACTAATGAGGGAGAACATGCGGTGTTTGGTTTTCTGTTCCTGTGTCAGTTTGCTGAGAATGATGGTTTCCAGCTTCATCCATGTCTCTGCAAAGGACATGAACTCATTCTTTTTTATGGCTGCATAGTATTCCATGGTCTATATGTGCCACATTTTCTTTATCCAGTCTGTCATCGATGGGCATTTGGGTTGGTTCCAAGTCTTTGCTATCGTAAACAGTGCTGCAACGAACATACATGTGCATGTGTCTTTATAATAGAATGATTTACAATCCTTTGGGTATATAACAAGTAATGAGATTGCTGGGTCAAATGGAATTTCTATTTCTAGATCCTTGAGGAATCGCCACAATCTCTTCCACAATGTTTGAACTAATTTACACTCCCACCAACAGTGTAAAAGTGTTCCTATTTCTCCATATCCTCTCCAGGATCTCTTGTCTCCTGATTTTTTAATGATCACCATTCTAACTGGTGTGAGATGGTATCTCAATGTGATTTTGATTTGCATTTCTCTAATGACCGGTGAGGATGAGCTTTTTTTCATATGTTTGTTGGCTGCATAAATGTCTTCTTTTTAAAAGTGTCTGTTCATATCCTTTGCCCACTTATTGATGGGGTTGTTTGGTTTTTTCTTGTAAATTTGTTTAAATTCTTTGTAGATTCTGGTTATTAGCCCTTTGTCAGATGGATAGATTGCAAAATTTTTTTCCCATTCTATTGGTTGCCAATTCACTGTAATGATAGTTTCTTTTGCCTGGAGACTTTAAGAAACACCAGAATGCCCTTGTGGCCAGAGCACTGCAAGTGTGAAGGGAACACTAGGAGATGAGGCCAGAGAGGCACCTGGGTATGATTGGGACAAACCACAGTAAAGGACAGGCCATGGTAAGATCAGTCTCCCCAGAAACTGCTGAATGTGAAGAATGGAAGTGAGGCCCAAACAAAGAAGCCTCCAAAGGAGAGAACTCTGAGGAATGAAAATCGGCCCTCATGTGTGCAGAATCTTTTCTTCCTTAGGCTAAACAAATCTACCTAATTCATTCTCTTGCTTTTCACGTCACCTGGTTTTGCAGCCCTCACTATTGTGGCAACTCTGTTTTGAATGTGATTCAGGTTGTCTGTTCCTTCTTTCTGTATAGGATCTGCAACCAGATAGAACAATTAGTTAACAAAGCACAGTCTTTACATTTAGAGAGCGATATGCTCCCACATAGCCCTAATTGCCCTCGTGGGAACCCTTATTCTGGATTACGGTGGCTGTCTGTTTATTTGCGCATCTCCCACATTAGAAGGGAACTTCTTAACAGCAATGATAGGCTCTCTTGTCACAACTGTAACCCAGAGCTGCTAATATCATTGGCTCACATATGGTTGAATAGCTTCACCTGCAGTCGATATTAGTTGAATATTTATAGATGAAAAACCAGACGCACAGAAAGGTTAAGAAACTTGCCCAAAGTCACAAAGCTAGAAAATAGAAGAGCTAGGGTATGACCCCAAGCTAGCAGTCTGTCTGAATAGCCTGTTCTCCTGTTCTCTGACCTTGCTATAGTACATTCCATGGAAATCATTATTTTATTCTTTTGTCTATCTTTTCCACCAGACTCTGAACCACCCTGAGCCAACAGCTATGTTATATTCATTACTGCATCCATCATATCTAGCACAGTGCCTGGAAAAATCGTAGCTCATTGTTGAACAGATGGTGTTTTAGAAAGTTTTGTTCAGTTTTTAATCTTGTTAAATTAATCTAGCTGAGGCCATAACTGATGGCATTTGCAGAAAGACTGGATTTCATATCTATTGATCAAAACAGAGCAGATGGAACACATTCAGCATGTCATTCAGGTAGGAGAAAATTATCCCCCCACTCCCAATAAACACAAAAAACACACAGGCCACTTCCCAGGGTTTGTCTGTGCCTGTGAGAACACAAGTGCAGATTCCATTCTCTTATGGATCGGTATGCTCCAAGATCATTAGGTGAAGTAGGAAAGCTGACCCCATCCAAACTAAGCCCCCCCAACAAGTTAGATATCTAAAAGGACACACGAGTGATAAATTTGGAAAGAGATTGGTGGGGCAATTAAGTCATTTTTTTAATTTTTAGATGATAGGACAATGAATTTTAGGTGGATCTCATCACTCTACGTTAAGTAACCAGTCAACGTGACAAAGTGGAAAAAGCTCAGGCAGATCTTGAATCAGAGAACCTAACTTCAGTTGTTGCCATGTGAACTTGGGAAAGTCTTTTTAACTCTCATGTACCATGTACTCTCACATCTCTTGTAAAGCACGACGAAACATTTGCCCTTCCTGCCTCCAATGGCTACCATGAGAATTCAGTGGAATAATGTACATAGCATGGATGTGCAAAACAAGCCTGCCTCCTGGGGATGTAATCAGAACGCAATTTTGTTTTTGTTTGTTACTACCTCGTTAGACTTACTTCATGGGGTTGGTTGTTCTATCACTGGATGAAAACTCAGTCAGCCCCACGGCATTTCTGCCTACTTTAAGCCTGAAATATAATGTCAGTTCAATCACCGAAAGTATCTAGTCTCTGTAATAATCACGGAGTCAGTCTTTATTAAAGTAAAACTTCTCTCCACCCTCACAACTAGGGCCTGTGTCAGGAGATCCCCAAACTTATCCCTAGTTTCAACCATTTGTTAGGAAGACCTACAAGATTTATCATATAATGGTACTTATAACTATGATTTACTATGGCAAAAAGATACAAAACAAAATTGGCAAAGGGAAAGGTGCATGAGGCAAAATCTTAGAGAAATTAGACTCAAATCCCATGATCCTCTCCTAATAGAGTCACATAGGATGAGCTTAGTTCCCCAGTAATGAATTGTGACAACACAGGTGCAAGTTTGCTAACCAGGGAGGCTCAGCTCCAGGTTTTTATTGGAGGCTTATTACATAGGCACCCGCTATTTAACACACACCAAAATTCTAGTCTCCCAGAAAGAAAGCATGAGTTCAGCATTAAACATGTTGTTTGCATAAACAGTTTAGGCACAGTGAGCTACTCTGATCAATTAGAAAGATAGGAACTCTCTTGAAAGCCGAATTTTCAGACACCAGCCAAGGGCCAGCCTTGTAAGCAGACCTTTCTGAGGAAACACAATCAAAGCTACTACATGAACTTTGAGGCTGGTGACTTCAGTGCAAAAAGATGTGCATCCTTCTCTTTGCTCTTCCTTATCTTCTTCCCAACCACCTAGCTGCAACTGAGTATGAAAGAACTGGGGGAGGAAGGAGAGGTAAGAAGAGCAGGAAAGTTGTTACTTAACCAGTACTGTTATAACTTTACTGCACACATCTGAGTCTGGCTGGTGTTTAAAGGTTGGCATTGTGTCTCACTGGCATCCTAGTAGGTTCTTCAAAGTTATTCCCTGGATTGAGTAGGACTTCTGTGATGTGGTGACACATTTTTCTTGGCTGGAGGTGACCCTGATCCCCTGGATTTTCAGAGCACTCTACATGGTCCCCTTTGGAGCTCCATCACACTTCTGAGTAGCCCTCCTGGACAGGATGTAAAAGAGCTGCATGTGAGCTCTCTCTTGTGCTCAGCCCACATCTGGCTCATGCATTCCTACACCATTAAACACTGAGTGTAGACAGCCCAGTGCAGCCACTTCACCTTGGCTGCAGTTGCCTGAAGATCCAGCCAGCCTGATTCTCTTAGTTTTCCAGTTAGAATCAGTCAGATATTTCCTCACTGTTTTCCTAGCATCAGCAGCTAAGTTAAACATCAAGCTTTCTGAGTGATCTTGTTGATGCATTTCATTTTATTTAATGTAAAAAGTGGAATTCTCTTTTTCCTCACCTTGGGGATTGAGAGGGAAGATGGGGAGGGGAGGGGAAGGAGGAAATGTTAAGGAGCTCATAGTGAACCAGTAGCTTTATCCAGAAAGTTATTTTATGAAGACTCTAAGTATTTCTCTCACAACTCATTTTGATATCTAAAATCCACATGCAAATCTAAGTTTTAAGTGCCCTAAAGTTTTGATAATTTGGAATGAGATTTTTCTTCTTTACAAAAAAATAAAAGTATAATATAAAACTAGGTACTAAAAGAACATTTTAAATGATATCATAAATCACAACAAAATAAATTTTTTAAAGGTGATGAATACTACAAAGAGTATAAGACTCAAAAATGTAATATCATTATTAACTATTTGACATTCCTCTATTATGCCTTTTCTTGTACTTTTAGCTATAGACTCTTTGATCCCTTCTATAAAGACAAGAACTTTGTAACATTTTCAATAGTGTGAAAAGAAAGATAATCCAGTCTTTCTTCCAGCACAGTTGTTTTGGAATTAATTTGTATTATGATAAGCTTGACATTTTTTTCCAGCATCATAACACATTGTTAGCAATGTCATGTAAATGTCTAGGATTGTTGCCAAAACTGAGAAAGTCTCCGTCAAGTTTCTTTCACACAGGATTTGTAAGATTTGGAAGAAGTTTCCACAGACCCAGGCCTGTGGTTCCATTTCCAACTTTTCTTTTTGTCTCATCCCACGTGCTTCTATGCTGGGATCTGCCACCCCCTGGTTCTGCACCCATGTGAATTGGTGCTAGGAGAAGGTCAAGTATTTGTGAAAACCATGCTCACACTGAAACTGGTGGCGCGAATGCAAATTGTAACACAAGTGTGACCTGGAACCACATAATTATATTCCATCCCAAACTAAATGTGTCTACAAATCAACTTCTCATTAGTTCAGTGGTTCTCATGGAGTGAGGGTTCAATTTGATGTCCCCAGGGGACTTCGTCACAACTGTGGGGGGTGGAAGAATAGGGGCTTGCTACTTGGATCTAGTAAGTATAGGTAAGAAATGCTGCTAAACGCCTTTCAATGTATAGGACAGTGACCATAGCAAAGAATTACCTGTGACATCCAAAATGTCACTTGTGCTGAGATTGAGGAGTCTTACTAGCTGGATCTTCCTACCTGGATCTTCAGAAAATGCCCTTAGTCACTATAACAACACCCGATTCTGTGGGAGGTATAAAAAAAGAAAACTACAAGAGGAAATAGACTGTGATCCTAAAGCATTGCTGTTTTGCAAAATAAATGATCATGTAATCACATTAAAGGGCTTTCCCAAGGCCTTGGAAAAGGAACTGAGGGTTCTAAACCACCCTGGTTCTTTCCTTACCTTCATCAGTTTCAGAGTAAATCCACCTCTGCTAATATGTCTTGTTTTCCCATCCCTGCTGAAACAGAGGCAGCAGGAAGAGTCTTTGGTTACCATCCTATTACACATCAAACAGGAACAAACATTTTTAAATATGTTCTTGTAACAGGCTAGTACATTATCTCAATTTTGTAAAGTTTAAAATAGAGAGAGGCCACAAACTGGCTGTTGGTAGGCTGGGAACTTGCCTGCAGACATAGTTTGTTGATTCTCACAAGATTTAAATATTTTGAATAAATTTTCAGCACTTTAAAATTAAGATATATACCAGGGAATCCCAGATGTCAGGCATTTATTAAAAAATTCAGTAGCATGAAGCTCCCACTCCCACCTGGCAAGAGGTGAAGCTGGTTTTAGTGTGCATACATTTTTTCAATTTGCCTAAGACCTACCCAGCCCATTGCCTATACTCCCTGCCTGGCCCTCTAAGTACTTTAATCTGCAAGACTGCTCTGTGGTATCAGTTAACTGAAGGGCTGTGCAAATATTCGACAGTGATATTGGTATTTACACTTTAACTTTTCCATCTAGCCTTTTCTGGATGATAGACAAACACTCCCTTATTTATCATGAGTCATTTTTCTTTTCTCAGAGGGTCACAAGATGTGTACTTTAATAGAAGCCACATAATCTCTGCAATTTGTCACATGTTGGACCTTCTAGGGAAAAGCAAAGGGCAAAGGGGAAAAATGTGTTCTCTGTGTCCAATGCAGCAGGGCTTACTAAAAGGTGGCAAGCCTCAAAGAAATAATCTGCAATAAATTGCGACAGGAAAAGCATGTTTTGAAAAGGCCATGAGATAAAATGTCATATTGATTTGAAAGCCCCAAAACCCAATTAATCTTGTGAAAATTAATGAACAAAACAAAAGTCAATAAATAATAGCAACACAGAAATTGCAATATGTATAAAATTAAACGTCATTTATTTCTCATTTGAGACAGGGAGATGCTACTCACTCATGTTTAGAGAAAAATTTAAGTGGGATCCTTTCAAAGCCAAGTCTTCAGGTCCCACTCAAAAACCATCTATGATTCCCCAGAAGGCACAAGATAGTGTATCCGATGTCAGCCATCAAAAGAGGTAAAACTATTTGAACTTTCTTTATTTCAGAATCCTGGACTCTGTTCTATTAGTCTTGTTCTTAAATGCAGAATTTCTTATTTAGTTGAAATATATCAAATCTAGCTTTCTTGTTTTTTATTGAAGGAACTGAAACTCAGTTACTTGGAAACTGGCTATGATGCCTAATTTTATGTGTCAACTTGGCGAGGCCATGGTGAAAAGATATGTGGTGAAACATTATTCTGGATGTACATGTGACAGTGTTTTAGGATGAGATTAACATTTAAATCTGTGTACTACACTTTGAGTAAAGCAGATTGTCCTCTATAAAATGGGTGGGCTACATCCAATCAGTTGAAGGCCAGAATAGAACAAAAGACTGACCTTCTCTGAGCAAGAATGAATTCTGCAGCAAATGATCTTCAAACTTGAACCTTAATACTGACTCATCCCTAGTTTCCAGCCTCCAGCCCACCCTGCAAGTTTTCAACTTGTCAGCCCCATATTTTCATGAGCCAGTTCCTTAAACTAAATCTCTTTCTATATACAGGCATACCTCTTTTACTATAGGTCACTTTATTACACTTCACAGATATGGCATTTTTTACAAATTGAAGGTCTGTGAAAACTCTGCATTAAGTCTATCTGAGTCATTTTTTCTATAGCATGTGCTCACTTCATGTCTCTGTCACATTTTCATAATTGTTATGATCCTTTGAAACCTTTTCATTACTATTATATCTATTATGGTGATCTGTAATCAGTGATCTTTGATGTTGCCATTGTAATTATTTGGGGGCACTATGAGTCACACCCATAGAAGATGGCAGACTTAATAAATGTTGTGTGTTCGCACTGCTCCACAAACCACCCATTCTCCCACCTTTCTTCCTCTTCTTAAGTCTCTCTATTTCCTGAGACACAGCAATATTGAAACTAGATACCTATCACTTTAAATCAAAAGGTAGAAATGATTAAGCTTAGTGAGGAAGCCATGTCAAAAACTGAAACAAGACAAAAATTAGGCCTCTTGATCCAGTTAGTCAAGTTGCTAATGCAGAAGAAGAGGGATTTTTTTAGAGGGGAATTTTAAAAATTGCTTTATTGAGATATTATGCACATGCCATATAATGCACGACTTTCAAGTGTACAATTCACAGCTTTTAGTATAGTCACAGAGTTTTCTATTCATTACCATAATCAACTGTAGAAATTTTGTCACCCAATACAAAATCCCGTATCCATTAGCAATCACTCCATATTTCTCTCTAAACCCACTCCCCCAAGTCCTAGGCAGCCACCAAACTATTTTCTGTTTCAATAGACTTCCCAGTAGACATTTTATGTAAGTAGAATTATATAATGTGGTCTATTGTGACTAGCTTATTTCACTTAGCATAATGTTTTCAAGGTTCATTTATAGTGCAACATGTATCAGTACTTAATTCCTTGTATGACTGAATAATATTCCATTGTATGGATATACCACATTTTACTTATTTATAAATGAGTTGATGGACATTTGGAAGGTTGACTTTTTTACTATAATGAATAATGCTGTTACGAACATTCATATACAAGATTTTGTGTGGGAATATGTTTTCATTTCTCTTGGGTATATATTTAGGAGTGCAATTTTGGGTTATATCAGAACTCTCTGTTTAACTTTTTGAGGAATAACGAAGTGTACCATTTTACATTCCCACCACCAGTGTATGAGAGACTCAGATTTCTAACAACTTGGCTAACATGTTATTGTCATTTTTAATGCAGCCATCCTGATGGTGTGAAATAGTATCTCATTGTTTTCTAAATAAAGTTAACTTCAATTGCAGATTCATGGGGTACATGTGATGTGCAGGCTTGTTACATGAGTGCATTGCTGAGGTTTGGGGTACAAATAATCCCATCAGCCAGGTAGTGAGCATACTATCCAATACGTAGTTTTTTAGCCTTTGTCCCACCCCTTCTCTTGTAGTCCCCCACTTAGTCCTCAGTTTCTACTGTTCTTTTTTTTATGTCCATGTGTACCCAGTGTTTAGCTCCCACTTACAAGTGAAAAATGCAGTATCTAGTTTTCCATTCCCGCATAAATTTGCTTAGGATAATAGCATCCAGCTGCATCTATGTTGCTGCAAAAAATATGATTTTGTTCTTTTTCACGGCTATTTAATATTCCACAGTGTATATGTATTAATACCATATTTTCTTTATTCTTTCCACTGTTGATGGGCCCATCGGTTGATAGTTTTACCACTGTGAATAGGGATGTGCTGAACATGAGTTCATGTATCCTTTCAGTACACTTTATTTTCCCTTGAGTATATACCCAGTACAGGATTGCTAGGTTGGAATAGCAGTTCTAAGTTCTTTGAGAAACATCCAAACAGCTTTACACAGTAGTTAAACTAATTTACATTCACACCAAGAGCGTATATGCATTCACTTTTCTCCATAGACTCACCAGCACCTTATTTTTTGACTTTTTACTAATAGCCATTGTGACTGGTGTGAGATGCTATCTCACGGTAGTTTTGAGTTGCATTTCTCTGATGATTAGTGAAGTATTTTTCCATATGTTTGTTGGATGTTTGTATGTCTTCTTTTGAGATGTGTCTGTTCATATCTTTGCTCACCTTTTAACAGAGTTATTTGTTTTTTGCTCATTTAATTAAGTTTATTATAGATTCTGGATATTAGACCTTTGTTGATTCACGTAGTTCACAAATGTTTGTGTAGTTTGCTAATATGTTCGCCTATTCTGTAGGTTGTCTGTTTACTCTGTTGATAGTTTTTTTTTTTTTTCCTGTACAGAAGCTCTTTAGTTTAATTAGGTTCCACTTGTCAATTTTTGTTTTTGTTATAATTGCTTTTGAAGACTTAGTCATGAAGGCTTTGCCAACGCAAATGTCTAGAATGGTATTTCCTAGGTTTCCTTCTAAGATGTTTCTAACTTTGAGGTCTTACATTTTAATAGTTAATCTATCTTGAGTTAATTTTTTAATATGGTGAAAGATAGGAGATCCAGTCTGATTCTTCTTCATATGACTAGCCAGGGATTCTAGCATCGTTTACTGCATAGAGAGTCCTATCTCCATTGCTTATTTTTGTTGACTTTGTTGAAGATCACACGGTTGTAGGTGTGCGACTCTATTTCTGCATTTTATTCTGTACCACTGGTCTATGTGTCTGTTTTTGTACCAGTACTGTGCTGTTTTGGTTATTTTAGCCTTATAATATTATTTAAAATTGGGTAATGTGATGCCTACAGCTTTGTTCATTTTGCTTAGAATTGCTTTTACTATTTGGGCTCTTATTTGGTCCCATAAGAATTTTAAAATAGCTTCTTCTAATTCCGTGAAAAAATAACATTAGTAGTTTGATAAGAATAGCATTGAATCTGTAGATTGCTTTGGGAAGTATGGCCATTTAAACAATATTGATTCTTCCAATCCATGAGCATGGAATATTTTTGCATTGTTTTGTGTGTGTCATCTATCGGTTTCTTTCAGCAGTGTTTTGTAGTTTTCCTTGTAGAGATCTTTTACCTCCTTGGTTAGATATAGTCTTAGGTATTTTACCTTTTTGTGGCTATTGTAAATGGGATTGCATTCTTGATTTGGCTCTTGGATTGAACGTTATTGGTATATATAAATACCACTGATTTTTGTATATTAATTTTGTTTCCTGAAACTTTACCAAAGTCAGTTGTTAGTTGTAGGAGCCTTTTGGCAGAGTCCTTAGAGTTTTCTAGGTATACAATCATATACCTAGAAAATATATACATCCCTCAAAGAGAGGGATAATTTGACATTCTCTTTTCCTATTTGGATGCCTTTTATTTCTTTCTCTTGCCTAATTGCTCTGGCTTAGAATTTCAGAACTACATTGAATAAGGAATGATATAAGTGGCCATCCTTGTCGTTTCCTTTTTTAAAGGAAAGACTTCAAGCTTTTGCCCATCCAGTATGATGTTAGCTATGGATTTGTCATAGACGGCTCTAATTATTTTGAGATATATTCCTTAGATGCCTAGTTCTTGAGGGTTTATTTAAATGAAGGGATGCTGGATTTTAATGAAAACTTTTTCTACATTTATTGAGATATTATATGGTTTTTGTTTTTAATTTTGTTTATGTAGTGACTCACGTTTATTTATTTGTGTATGTCGAGCCAGGAATAAAGCCTACTTGACCACGGTGAATTAAAATTTTTATATGCTGCAGGATTTGGTTTGCTGGTGTTTTGTTGAGGATTTTTATATCTATGTTTATGAAGAATATTGGCCTGTAGTTTTCTTTGCTTATTGTGTCCTTGCCACAATTTGGCACTAGGGTGATTCTGGTTTATAGAATCAGTTAGGGAGAAGTACCTTTTTCTTCATTTTCTGGAATAGTTTCAGTAGAATTGGTACCAGCTCTTCTCTGTAAGTCTGGTAGAATTTGGCTGTGAATCAGTTTGGTACCGGGCTTCTTCTGGTTGGTAGGATTTTTATTACTGAGTCAATATTGGAAGATAATGTTGGTCTGTTCAGAGTTCCAATTTCTTCCTGATTCACCTTGGAAGGTTATGTGTTTCTAGGAATGTATTTTTTCCTGTATAATTTCTAGTTTATGTGCATAGAGATGTTCACAATAGTCTGAGGATCTTTTGCATTTCCGTAGAGTCAGTTGTAATGCCATTTTTCTCATTTTTGATTCTGCTTACTTGGGTCTTCCCTCTTTTTGTTTGTTAATCTAGCTAGTGGTCTATTGATCTTATTTATTTATTCAAAAAAAATTTTGATTCATTGATTCTTTGTATGGATTTTGGGTCACAATTTCTCTCAGTCCTACCCTGAGTTCTGTGACTTTTTTCTTCTTCTGGCTTTGGGGTTAATTTGTTCTTGTTTTCTTAGTTCTACTAGGTATGATGTTACATTGCTAATTTGAGATCTTTCTGTCTTCCTGATGTAGGCATTCAACACTAAATTTTCCTCAACGCTATATTTTTGCTGTATCTCAGAGATTTTGGTGTGTTGTATATCTTTATTTGTTTATTTCAAAAAAGCTTTTATTTCTGTCTTGATTTCTTTGTTTGCCCAAAAGTCATTCAGGAGCAAGTAGTTTAATTTCCATGTCACTATGTGATTTTCCAAGGTCCTCTTAGTATTGATTTCCATTTTTATTTCCCTGTGTTTCAAAATTATGATTGGCATAATTTTGATTCATTTTAATTTATTGAGACTGGTTTTATGGCCAACCATGTGATTGATATTAAGAGTATGGTCCCTGCACAGATGAGAAAAATGTATATTCTGTGGATGATGGGTGAAGTACTCTATAGATGTCTATTAGTTCTAATTCATTAAGTGTCAAATTTAAGTCCAGAATTTCTTTGTTAGTTTCATGGCTTGATAATTTGTCTAATGCTAGCCGTGGGTTGTTGAAGTTCCCACTATTATTGAATGGCCATCTAAGTCTTTTTGTAGATTTAGAAGTACTTGTTTATGAATCTTGGTGCTCTGATGTCAGATGTGTATATATTTCAGATAGTTAAGTCTTCTTGTTTAATTGAAGTTTGTATTAGTTCATTTTCATGCTGCTGATAAAGACATACTTGAAACTGGGAACAAAAGAGGTTTAATTGGAACTTTCAGTTCCAAATGCCTGGGGAGGTCTCATAATCATGGCAGAGAGCAAAAGACACTTTCACATGGCAGTGGCAAGAGAACAATGAGGAGAAAGCAAAAGCAAAAACCCCTGATAAACTCGTCCAATCTGGTGAAATGTATTCACTATCATAAGAACAGCATGGGAAGACTGGCGCCCATGATTCAATTACTTCCTCTGGGCTCCCCCCCCACAACATGTGGGAATTCTGTGAGATATAATTCAAGTTGAGATTTGGGTGAGGACACAGCCAAATTATATCATTCTGCCCTTGGCCCCTCCAAATCTCATGTCCTAACATTTTAAAACCAATCATGCCTTCCCAACAGTCCCCCAAAGTCTTAACTCATTTCTGCATTAACCCAAAAGTCCACAGTCCAAAGTCTCATCTGAGACAAGGCAAGTTCCTTCTTCTTATGAGCCTGTAAAATTAAAAGTAAGCTAGTTACTTCCTAGATACAATGGGGGTACAGGTATTGGGTAAATAACAGCCATTCCAAATGGAAGAAATTGGCCAAAACAAAGGGGTTTCAGGGCCCATGCAGATCCAAAATCCAGCAGGGAAGTCAAATTTTAGAGCTCCAAAATGAACTTCTTTGACTCCAGGTCTCACATCTAGGTCATGCTGATGCAAGAGGTGGGTTCCCATGCTCTCAGGCAGCTCCATCTCTGTGGCTTTGCAGGTTATAGCCTCCCTCCTGGCTGCTTTCACAGGCTGGTGTTGAGTGTCTGCAGTTTTTTCAGGAGCACAGTGCAAGCTCTTGGTAGACCTACCATTTTGGGGTTGGAGGACAGTGGCCCTCTTCTCACAGTTGCACTAGGCTGTACCCCAACAGGGACTCTGTGTGGGGGCTCCAACCCCATATTTTCTCTTCTGCACTACCCTAGGAGATGTTCTCCATGAGGGCCCCGCCCCATAGTAAACTTTTGCCTGGGCATCCAGGCGTTTCCATACACTTTCTGAAATCTAGGCGGAGGTTCCCAAACCTCAACCCTTGACTTCTGTTCAGGCTCAACACCACATGGAAGCTTCCAAGGCTTGGGTCTTCCACTCTCTTAAGCCATAGCCCAAGTTGGCTACTTTCAGTCACGGCTGAAGCATCTGGGACAACAGGGCACCAAGTCACTAGGCTTCACATAGCATGGGACTTTGGGCCCAGCCCACAAAACCACTTTTTCCTCCTGGGCCTTTGTTTCTGTGATGGGAGGAGCTGCCATGAAGGTCTCTGACATAGCCTGGAGACAAACTATATCAAACCTTTATCACTATCATTATGTAATCCTTTCTTTGCTTTTTTTAAACGTTGGTTTAAAGTTTGTTTTATCTGATATAAAAATAGCAATCACTGCTCTTTTCTGTTTTCTGTTTGTATAATAGATTTTTTCTACAATCTTTTGCTTTGGGCCTATGGATGTCTTTACTTGTGAGATGGGTGTCTTAATGCAAGCAGATGGATGGACCTTGTTTTTTTAATCCAACTTGTCATGCTATGCTTTTCAAGTGTGTTTGTTTAGATCATTTGCATTCAAGGTGAATATCTATATGTGAGGTTTTGATTTTATTATGAAGTTGTTAGCTGGTTGCTTTGTAGTTTCTATTGGGTAATTGCTCTTTGGGTCTGTCAGGTATGTACTTAAGTATATTTTTATGGCATCAGGTATCATTTTTATGTTTCCATATTTAGAACTTCAATAAGAATCTCTTATAAGGTTTGTCCAGTGGTAAAAAAGTCTCTTAGTGATTGCCTGTCTGGAAAAGATTTTATTTCTCTTTTGCTTATTTTGGTGAGATATGAAATTGTTGCTTGAAATTTCTTTTCTTTAACAATGCCAAAAATGGGCCCCTAGTCTCCTCTGGCTCTTAAGGTTTCTTCCTGGAAGTCTGCTGTTAGCCTGATAGAATTTCCTTTTTATGTGACCTGACCTCTTTCTCTAGTTACCTTTAAGATTTATTTTTAAGCATTGACTTTGGACAGTCTGATGATTATACACCTTGGTGATGTTTATTTTATATAGTATCTCACAGGTGTTCTCTGTATTTTAAAATCTGGATGTCTACCACTCTAGCAAGATTAGGGAATTTTTTTTTTTATTATTCCCTCAGATATGTTTTCAATGTTGTTTGCTTTTTCTCCTTCTGTCTCAGGAATGCCAATAATTTGTAGGTTGGTCACTTTACATAGTCCCATATTTTTCAAAGACTTTGTTCAATTTTTAAGTTCTTTTATCTTTATTTATGTCTGACTGGGTTAGTTCAAAAAAACTGATCATCAAGCTCTGAAATTCTTTCTTCTGTTTGGTTTTAACTACTGATAAAGCTTTCAATTGTATTTTGAAATTTTAAGTGAGTTTTTCAATTCCAGAAGCTTTGACTGATTTCTTTTTAAGATGTTTATCTCTTTCTTCACTGCCTGGATTGCTTTAGAAGTTTATTTGTGTGGACTTTCAACCTTGTCTTAGATCTTATTGAGTTTCCTTGCAATTTATCCCTTTAATTATTTATGTTATTTCCTAGTTTTCATTTTGGTTAGGTAACAATGTTGACAGCTAATGTGAATCTCTGGTAATGTCACAACATTCAGATTTCTTATGGAGCCAGAATTTTTGTGCTGCTAGTTTTTTCTCATCTGGAGATGCTGGCACTTCTAAATGTTGTCATTATTTTCCTGCAGATATATTTTTTCCCCTATAATATTATTTTTCCCTTCCCCCTTCCAGGGTTGTGGCTGTACAGAATATTGGGTAGAGTCTTTTAGCTTTGGTTTATAGCTATGTGCCCTTCTGTCAGCAGGTTTTATATTGGGCTATGTGGTGTAACCAATAGGCCAGTAGATGGTGCTTTTGGGTAATAGCAGCTACAGCCAACAAAGATGGGTATGTACTTGATCCTTGTTTACTGAGAGAAGCTTTTTTCTTTTTCTTTTTCTTTTTTTTTTTTTTTTTGGTTCAGGCAATAGGCTGATTCATGATTCATGGAGTACACAGTGGTCTGAGGTCCCTGCTTAGCCCTAGAGTGGGGGATCAAGATTGGCAGGGTCACACTGAGTAGACCCTCTATAGGTCCCCCAGTGGTAGGCACAAACACCAGCACTGAGGGTGGAGGGCAGTGGGAGATCACTAAGCACCCAACAGTTTGTTGAGGCATGGAGCTAGGAAAGCTCGTTGGTCCCAATTTCTCTGCATAGCAAGGGATGACCTAAATAATCCAGGATAATGAGTGCCCCAGATGCTTGATATCTGCCTTGGTGTGGAGCATAGAGGGCCCTGTATAGGAAGAGTAGGATGGCTTGGACTGCTAATCCAGGTGAGCAGGTGCTCTGAATGCCTAGAGACCTGTTTGGGCCTGGAGTGGAAAGGGCCCCCCTGTACCACAATCTATGCATGAGTAAGATAGGGAGGCTCAGGCTGATGATCTAGATAAGTGGGTATTCTAAATGCTCAGAAATGTGCCTGAGGGTGGAGCAGAGAGAGACCCACTGCACCATTTCAGGTGGCTAGGCTGGGGGAACCAGAAATGATATACACAGCATGGTTCCAGGTCACCAAGCTGGCCCTGGCCACAAGTTTTGTCACCTAGTGAAAACTGCAGCTGCAGCAGCTCTCCTCCTAGCCTAGATCTGCTATAGGGAAAATCAAAATTCTAGCACCTACTGCTGAGGCACTTTCTACATTTGCTGCTCAATTCTGACTAATAGAGGCCCCTACCCCACTACAGTGCAAGCACTCCAATCTCTGGTCTGAGACTAAAATGCTTATGTGGCCACACTGGTGGGCTGCCAAAAAGTGACTGAGTTTACATGAGCCTGGATTAATAACAGTGATCTGATCTCAGGTCTGGGAAAATCCCTTCAGCTTTCAGCTTCTCCTCAAGTTAGTTCCAGGACTTGGGAGAAACAAAGTGCTCTCTCTTGGCATGGATTGCATGGATCCCTAGTGGAAAGGTGAGTCACAGAGGGAGACTCCCTGCCCCTCTCATGTACTTGGGCTTCACTCACTTTTAGCAGCCAGACGCTATCGTGTGGACTGTTTGCTCACTTTCTTCTCCCTGGGATCTGGGATGACCTTTGCTATTCCAGTGGATTCCCATTTTTCTTCTTGAATTAAAGCTCACAGAGTTGATCTGTATGCACTATCTTGCTATTTTTTAAGTGGGTAAGGCACATTAAACACCTCTAGTCCATTGTCTTGGGAGAAAAAAGATGGAAAAGTACTTGAAAAAAATTAAAAGTGCTACTCAAGTGAACACACAAACAATAAGAAAGCAAAACAGCTTTATTGCTGGTAGGGAGAAAGTTCTGGTGGTCTGGATAAAGGTCAAACCAGCCACAATGTTTTCGTAAGCCAAAGCATAATCCAGAGCAAGACTCTAACTTTCTTCAATTCTGTTAACACTGAAAAAAAGTGAGAAACCTGCAGAAAAAAATTTTTGAAGCTAGCAAAGATTCGTTCATGAGGTTTAAGGAAGTAAGTCATCTCCGTAATAGAAAACTGCAAGGTGAATCAGCAAGTGATGATGGAAAAGCTACCGCAAGTTATCTAAAAGATCAAGCTAAGATCATTGATGAAGATGGAAACACTAAACAACAGATTTTCAATGTAAACCAAACAGCCTTTCATTTAAAAAAAAAAAGCCATCAAAGACTTTCATAGGTAGAGAAAGAAAATCAATGCTTGGCTTCAAAACTTCAAAGGATAGGCTGACTCTCTTGCTAGCGGGTAATGCAGCTGGTGACTTTAAGTTGAAGCCAAAGCTCATTGACCATTCTGAAAATCCTAGGGCCTTCAAGAATCAAGCTAAATCTACTCTGTCTGTGCTCTATAAATAGAACAGCAGAACCTGGATGACAGCACATCTGTTATGGCAAGGTTTACTGAATATTTGAAGCCCATTGTTAAGACCTACAGTTCAAAAAAAATTACTTTCAAAATATAACTGATCACTGAAGAGCGCTGATGGAGATATACAAGGAGATTAATGCTGTTTTCATGCCTGCTAACACAACATTCATTGGTTGGCTCCATTGCCTATGGATCAAGAAATATTTTTGACGTTCAAGTCTTATTTTTAAGCAATATATTTTGTAAGGCTATAGCTTCCATAGATAGTAATTCCTCTGATGAAGCTGGGCAAAGTACATTGGGAAACTGGAAAGGATTAATGATTTTAAGTGCCATTAAGAACATTAATGTTTCATGTGAGGAGGTCAAAGTATGAACGTTTAAAAAAGTTTGGTAGCAGTTAATTCCAACCCTCATGGATGACTGTAAGGAATTCAAGACTTCATTGGAGGAAGTAATAGCAGATGTGGCGGAAGTAGCAAGAGAACTAGAATTAGAAATGGAGCCTAAAGACGTGACTAAATTGCTGCAGTCTCATGATAAAATTTGAACAGATGAAGAGTTGCTTTTT
Source organism: Ateles fusciceps (assembly GCA_036589455.1). Taxonomy (NCBI): domain Eukaryota; kingdom Metazoa; phylum Chordata; class Mammalia; order Primates; family Atelidae; genus Ateles; species Ateles fusciceps. Next base: position 8,190,747 of record JAZHEH010000113.1, read on the forward strand.
ATGAACGAGCAATGAAAGTGGTTTCTTGAGACATAATCTATTCCTGGTGAAATGCTGTGAACATTGTTAAAATGACAACAAAAGATTTAGAAAATTATGTCAACTTAGTTGCTAAAGCAGATGCAGGTTTTGAGAAGATTGACTCACATTTTGGATGAAATTCTACTGTGGGTAAAATATTAAATACTATAACATTTTACAGAGAAATCGTTCATAAAATGGTCAATCCATGTGGCAAACTTCACTGTAGTCATATGTTAGTCGATTGCCACAGCCACTTCAGCTGTCAGCCACCACCATCCTGGTCAGTCAGGCCATCAGAATGGAGACAAGACCCTCCACCAACCAAAATATTATGACTCAGTGAAGGCTCAGATGATCATTAATATTTTTTATCTTTAAAGCATTTTTAATTAAGGTATGTATATATGTTGTTTTTTTAGACATAATGCTATTGCACACTTAATACACTGCATCATAGTGTAAACATAACTTTTATATGCACTGTGAAACAAAAATAATTATGGGACTCACTTTATTGCAATATTTGCTTTATTGCAGTGGTCTGGAAATGAACTCACAGTATCTCTGAGGTATGTCTATACAGACATATCCTGTTGGTTCTGTTCTTCTGGATAATGCCAGTATACCACCTAAGGAGGTTTTAGGCTAGGACTCATGCCCTGTGCCTTCCTATCCAGTGTTCTTTCAATTTTTAAGGGACTGTCTGCAAAAGCCACTAAAGGAAGTTATTAAGTGGGCAACGTTTTCCCTATTTGGGGGTATATCCCTTTGATGTATCTCTATTAGCATAAATATTTTCCAGATCTCCTATCTCAAGAAGAAAAAGATAGGGCTCTGATTTAGAAAAGAGCCAAAAGGCAGAAGTAGATGTCAGTTCTAGGATACCAGAGCACTAAAGCAGGAAGTGCTCTCTCAAGATGATGGGAGATGCCAAGACCATACCAACAGGCAGAGAAAGCAACAGGCTGGAGCACCAGGATATTAACTGACGAGAAAGAAACCAAGAGGAGAGCCAAATCCCAGGGAGACAGGACAAGGTGTTAAAAGGGCCAAAAAATTTAAACTAGACCAATAAAAGCAGATACAAATACAGATAGCAAGAAGTAGTTTCAATGATTCACTCAACAATTATTTATTGTGCACCTGACATGTTTCAGGCACTATTATAAGCACAGAGGATGAAATGATGAGCAAAGGGGTCATGAAATAATCCCTATCCTCAAAGGGTTTAGAGCCTACCTTTTGCAATTATCTGGAATAATGATTTTGAGCTGAGAAGCAGAGAGGGCATAACTTGCCATGAGCTTGCTTGTACATCTCCAGGGTAACAGGGAAGAGATGTGTAATTTTTAAAATGCACACTCCAAATGATCCTATACATTTCTACTGGAGAGTGATTTTTAAAATCTATTGTTTTCATAACATAAACTACAGAAAGTAAATCTTGGCAAGTTCTTCTTGCAGAAAGGGCAGTTTGAGAAATATTTGCCAAGAATATGAGCGAGCATTTTCAGCTTGCTTTTATAAACTGGCAAAGCTGGGATGCAGAAGATTGTTGACTTGCAAAACAAGACCAAAATGGAACAGATATATGTTTATTCACATGCACACATTGATTACATGTCCTCCAGTTCCCGTTTCCCCTGCTTCCACTCATATACCTACACACACTTCTACATAGACACACTATCTGAATAGAATCTTTTATGACCATGTGCCAGACTGTGTGCTAGATACTAAGAATGTGGTACCTGTCCTCATGTTGCTTCCTGTCTGCTGGAAAAGCAAAACAATAAGTAAATTCTTGCACTAACAAATGTACTTGACAAACTGAGTATGCAGCTAAAATGGAAGGATGTGTAATTCTGTGAGAGCAGAGCTGAGGAAACCCAGCCCAACCCAGGGTGTCAGGAGGAAAGTGCAGTGGAGTGATTTGACTAATTTAGGTCAGAGACGTGGTCCTCTTTCAGAGCCATGGAACATCTTGCTGTTCTTTTCCAGCCCATATTTTATCCACATATCACGCATGAAGGTAGCAAGAAGATGGCAAGGCCATCAAATCCAGTGTAGAATGATTGATGGAAGTGCTATAACCCTTCTGAAAATATTACCTGAATATCACTCACACTGTAAGTGTGGCTCTCCCACAGTCCTTTAAGATTTTCATAAATCCTCCTTGTAAGAAAGTTCTGCTAACACTCACGACACAGCACTTACTTGCAGCCTTTTGATTTTCACCAGGTGATGCACAGTCATTACTAATTCAGCCAAATAGTTCACCTTCAACGAATCATTGGCCCCAGCAGTTTGGAGAAAGCAAAGCAAAACAAAAAAAACACATATCTTGGGCCTTGTTTATGACCCCCCAAGGCCAAATGCTTGGCATTTTCTGATGCATCTTTATGAGATTTTCTTAGGGAACAGATATGTTTGTTAATTTTTAACCTGCTCCTCTTCAGATAAGTAAGAAGGCAATTAGGTTCATTCTATAGCTCAGATGAATCTATTTGCCTCTGCTGATGCAATCAATAAGCATTTTTGACTACCTGCTATGAACGAGGCTCTCCAAGTTGCTGACAGACAAGCAGGGAGACAGAGATGCAAATAAATAAATGCAATAAACCAGGGGAAGCGTGAAACCAGAGGCAGAGACTAAATACCTGAGAGAGGAGAGGGTGAGGGATTGCTCTGTAGGGAAAGCACTATTCTAGCTGCGATGCAAGATGAATAGTTTCCCAGGCAAGGGGTGGAGAGGAGGGTGGGAAGGAGGAACAGAGGCTCAAGCAGAAGAAACAGCCTTTTCAAAGGTGCAGAGGTGAAGAAGAGCCTAGTCATCCGTAAGCAGAAAGCTGTTCAATATGTCCTGCAAGTCTGAAGTATGAGTGGGTGGGGAGTGGTGAGCAGCAGCGATGGTGAGGGGGACTTGTAGCTTTGAATGCCATGTTAAGAGCTTTGGGCTTATCCTGGAAGCAAAAAGCAATCTCTGAAGAATTTTAAGCAGAAATGATGTTGCCATCGGATTTGTGTTTCAGAAACATCGCCCTGGAAACTGCAAAGGATAAACTGAAATGAAGAGAACTAACGCAGGGAGATACACCAGAAGGCCACAGCAGCACGGGTGTGAGCCCAGAAAGGCTGTTTCATCTGGTTTTTCTATTCCCAGAACCTGTTTCCTCCACATCAGTCTGGCTCTAGGACTGTTCTTTCAACCAGAAATTGCTGTGTTTATTTCAAAATTTCTCCTGGGATCCAGCACTGGGTACATCAAACTGGGTGAGGATTTGGAGGGAATCTTGCAAAGGTTTAAAAAGCAAATATTCCAGATTCCTTTTTTGTATGTCCTCCACAGCCTCAGCCCTGGAGGATAACATTCCTGATCATCTGATAATCCATGGTTTAGATTCAGAAACTTTATTAGCTTCTAAATACTCTTTCACATAACCATGGAAACTTGTCCTTGAAGATAGATAGCATCTAATCCCCACACTCCACTTTATAGAGGAAATACAGCCCATGAAAGATAAATGAAGTGACTTAGCCCAGGTTATCACATACAGTAAATGACAAGGTCTAAATCATTATTGACACAGCATAATGACTTATCATGATCAATCATGGACATTTAAAAAGCAATATGTCAGCAGGCAAATGGATTAATAAATGAATCCATCCAGCCAGTGAAATATTATTCAGTACTAAAAAAAGAAATGAGCTATCAAGTCATAAAAAGACATGGAGGAAACGTAAGTGCATTTTTATAAGTGAAAGAAGCCAATCTGGAAAGGCTGCATACTGTATGATTTAAACTCTCTGACATTCTGGAAAAGGCAAAACTATGAAGATAGTAAAGTGATCAAGGGTTGTCAGGGGTTAGGGGGAGAAGGAGACATGAATAGGTAAGGAACAGGCAATTTCTAGGGCAGTGAAACTACTCTGTACGGTATTAAAATGATGGACACAGGTCCTTACACATTCATCCAAATTCATAGAATGTACAATGTGAAGAGTGAACACTGATGTAAACTGTGGAGTCTGAGTGATGATGATGTGTCAATGCAGGTTTATCACTGCCGTAAACGTACTACTTTGGTGGGGGATGTTGATAACGAAGGAGGCTATACATCTGTGGGGGACAGGGACTATGTGGGAAATCACTGTAACTCCCACTTAATTTTACTATATATCTAAAATTGCTGATATGATTTTGCCTTGTGCCCTCACTCAAATCTCATCATGTAGCTTCCGTAATTCCCACGTGTTATGGGAGGGGACGCAGTGGGAGAAGACTGAATTGTGGGGGTTGGTCTTTCCCTTGCTGTTCTCATGATAGTAAGTGGGCCTCATAAGATCTGATGGTTTTAAAAATGGGAGTTTCCCTGCACAAGCTCTCTTTGCCTACCGCCATCCACATAGCATGTGACTTGCTCCTCCTTGCCTTCTACCATGATTGTGAGGCTTCCCTAGCCATGTGGAACCATAAATCCAGTAAACCTTTTTCTGGATTCTTTTGCAATTGCCCAGTCACAATATGTCTTCAGCAGCAGCATGAAACAGACTAAATATGACTGCTATAAAAATAAGTGGTCATCTTGTGTTCTGAAATGTGTTTTTAAGTTAGTGAGAAATGGAGAGAGACAGCTGGGAAATGAGATCAAGCATAACCAGTGCTCTGTCCTTGCCACACCGCAGTATCATTGGCAGCTGCACAACTATACTGTATGAAGACAATTGGTAGCAAGTGACAGAAACTCAACTTGAGTTGGGCGTAGCTTTAAAACAAAAGCAAATGATTGGAAGCTTCATTTAAATACATGAAGGACTGAGCTGCACGTAGTCTCAGGAATCATTGGAAGCACTAGAGCATTACAGGAAACCTCCACTTCTCATCTCTGCTCTTTCTCCCAGGGTTGGTTCATCTTTTGTCTCTCAGGTGCACTTTATCCTTTTGGCAGAGGGCAAACATGGACAAAATATGGTGGCTAGAGACTCACAGACCTCATCTCTTATAACTTTACCCAGAAAGAACTGTGTCCCAACCCCTCACACAGCCTCTCCTCTCCGAAAGTCAAAATACAAAATTTGATTGTGTTTTACTTACGATACATTTTCCACCCCCATCAACCAGCTGAAGTCCTTAGACCAGAAGTTGCCACTATAGCCACATAGCTGTAATTGGGGGCAAAACAATTTCTCAAGTTGAATAAAGGAGAGATCCCAGAAAATGTATTGGGGTCATAGATTCCTTCTAGTACCATTGGTTTCACTGATAGTGAGTAAAAATAATTGTGGAACTTTATTCTATTGCATTTTTTTTTAGTTTTTAGTTTCATAAGGATGGCAATATTTTATGCATATGAGTATCATCTATCATACCTTCTCTTTACTGCTTGTGCTAATTTTTATTTAATGTGTAGAAAGACTTTTCCACAAACAAAACTTTAACCTTAAAGAAAATCGTAACTTTGAAGTATTTTTTAATTTCCCCACAGGGACCATTGTTCATTCATTGTGTGTTGCAAACACTTGAACTACAGTCACTCTAGTGTTAGGCATGGTTATATTAAGATGCACAGGTGTAGAAGAGCTTCCTGAGGACAGGGAACTTATCAACTCAGGGTGAGCACATCAACTCAGGGTGAAATCTGAGCATTTGAGGTCATTCCCAGGCATCAATCAGAGTCCCTCTCCGAAGAATATGTGAGGAAAGGACCAGGATAATCTGCCAATTCACAGTGGAACATGAAGAGCAAGTGAAGGGGCCTGGGGCTGGGAGTTATAGAAACTGCAGTGCAGGATGCCCCTATGACAGAAACAAGAGGAAGGAATGACTTACCCTGCCTGTGGCTGCTGAGGAAAGTTTTGTAGTACTAATGGGAACAGATTCCTGAAGGGTGAATATAAGCTTTCCAGGAAACAGAGGAGGAAAAGCAGTAGTGTCAAAGGGACTGAAATATGGGAAAAAATGGTGCATGGAAGTGTGTGACATGTGTACTTGAAAAGGCCACTATAACTGTAAAGAAAATAAGCCTATTCAGCCTAAGCAAGAGAGAGAGGGAAGGAGGAGGAGGAATTAGGAGAAGGAAGAAATTAAAGAGAAAGAAGGAGAGGGGAGGGGAAGGGAAAGGGAGGGGAGGGGAGGGATGGAAGAAGATGAGTTAGTTCAATTGTTTGACGGTCCTCCTAGGGCTTGTTTCTGTTAGATTGAGATGCATCCTTTGCCTGTATAGTGAAGCCCCTGAAGAAGGCCTTACCTGGGATCCTTCCTGGTAGAAGGGATAGTCACCTGGTGGATGAGCTGAAGAGCACATGCTCAGCAAATGGTGAGAACAGCTGGAGCACAAAGCACTGCTTCACTGGCCCTGTTGTGGGACTTTTAAGAGAATCAAATCCACAACCAAGTACCAGCATCTGTAAGAATGGTGAGACCAGTTCTCCATCCAAGAAACAGTGTGATTATAAACGGTCAAAAAATAGCATGAAAGAATACAAAGAGATGCCAGGAGCCAAGTAGGGATAATGCCAAAGCTTTAGTGATAAATACCACCGGATTGAGTCAGGAAAGCTATACGTATATGAACACTATATGGCTACAGTGTTACATTTATCCTGGATGATGTCTTTCTCATCTGGGGCCACCCGAATGGACCAGGGTGGCACAGGAATGAGTTGCTGCTCCACAATGTTTTTCAGATTTCAGGTGAAAATTCATTACCATAGCTTAAGTGCCATCATTATCCATTCTAACACATCGTGATGCTTTTCCAAATGACTGTGGCTACACTCAAACTAATGTCATAATACAAAATATTGTCCTTTCTTTCCATGTTATTTCAGCTGATGTTTTATGGGGAAACAGCCAAGAGGGTAAATTCTTTTAAAATTTTTGAGAAGTAGACACAGAAATTTTGTGTTAGAAAAATAAACAATATGTTCTTAACAATATGTTCTCCTAAGAACCAGCAATTTCCTAGGAATCAGCTCCCTTGGAAGCTCTGTGTCCCATTTTTCCCAACCTTGATCAAAGCTAGTAGGGAAAGGAGGAGAAGAAAATTATAAAATAAGCATCATTAACACTGGATCCTATAGAATGTTCCTCTCACCTTTCCTGAGAACTGGATTTACAATAAGGCGTTTATTTGCATATTATTTACTTATTAATTTGGGTGCTGAGAGTTTGTTTATTTTTTAAGGCAGAGGTGAGAGGAAAACTAGGATAGAGAAGAAAATAATTAAGTCTCTCTTCAGTAGTTTTTTTTAAGGCAGGAGCTAGACATCAGCTCAGTTGGATTGGTGGCTATAAGCAGCACATTAACTTGTAACAAGTTTACATGCAGGTAATTGCTATCCATGTAAGACCTAGAACCACCTCTTTCTAACCATTTGTTTCAATTTAGGGTTCATTTTTGAATTAAGTCTCTCAGATTACAGAAGATGGACATGTGCTCATTTATCTATGGGTAGGAGGAAGTGACAAAGTGGAAAGCCCATTCATCATTAAAACCATCCTCACTATCGTTATTATCACCATCATCTTCTTCTTCATCATCATTATCACCACTGCTGAGCTTTTGCTGTATGCCGGGCTGTCATCTAAGCTTCTTGTGTACATTGCCTTATAAGGGATGTACACACTTTATAATGTAGATATGATTACTGTGCACTATTTTGCAGATGAGGAAAGTGAGACTCCTAGGGATAGTATAAATTGCCTAAAGTTACTGAGGTGTTAAGTAAGGAAGCTTGAACTGAAATCCAGCTCTTTCTGGTTCTACACTTTATATTTTCAACTAGGATGCTGCACATATTCTAAGGGATCTCAATCCTGAGATTGTTCAACTTCTGAATAAGGAATTCAGTTAATAAATAGAGAGAGCATAGATTCAGAGTGCAAAGGTCTGTGTTTCAATCCAGCCCATCAGTAAATAATTTTGTTGAACTTGCCAAGGTTAATTAGAGCTGGGCCTTGGTTCCCCCGTTTCTACTATGGGGGATTGGATCAGTTGATCTCAGAAACGTCTTCCAATCCTGATATTCTGTGATGTGGTGATTTGGGAACTACATATCCATACTAGATTTCCTCAAAACAAAAGGGCAAGGTCTCTCAGTACCCTCATCTGTAAATGGGATCAGCATCCTTGATTTCTAACGAGAGATCAAAAATTTGTCTCATAAATATTTTGCAAAAATATGTCAGTGAGGTTATATACCACATCCAGGAAGAACTGCTATTTCCATCCCCCCTCGGCCATGAGCAGATGCCGTCAACCCCCTGAGGCTCTGCAAGCGCCAATAGTCTTAAAGGCTAAAAGGGTAAGCAATGCTTACTTTTAAAATTACATTTTTTGCTTCATGAAAAGATCCACTAAATAAACCCTTTAAATAGCAATCTCTTTTAGAGCATTGAAAAGTAATTCAATATACTTCTTCAGATACACATTTACCATATCAAGCAAGGCCCACCTTTATCTCCAACCGGAGTTTTGAATATTTATCAGTCTAATGAAAGCAGAGACCTTTTATTCTTATAAAGGAAAATATATAAATTCACTGATTGAAAGTGTATTCATTGCTGGCCTATTTATTAAGCACTGAAAACTGGACTAGGTACTGGGGATAAAAGTGTGAGCAAGATTGGTGCAGTGATTTTCTGCACAGAATTCCTAAGTCCAGTATGTCAGTAGATAATTTTTAAAGTGATAGCTTAAAAAGAAATAAAATGCTATGATGGGAGAAGTATAGGTTTTACAGGTACTCCAAGTGTGAGCGTGTCATGGGAGACTTTCTGGAGGAAGTGATATTTGTACTAAGACCTGAGATCAGAAGGAAATAGGTGAGGGACAGTGGGTGGGTATGAGGAGATTGTTCCAGAAAAAGGTAAAAATACGGGCTGGTTATGGTGGCTCACGCCTGTAATCCCAGAACTTTGGGAGGCCAAGGCGGGCAGATCACAAGATCAAGAGATCGAGACCATCCTGGCCAACGTGGTGAAACCCTGTTTCTACTAAAAATACAAAAATTAGCTGGGCGTGGTAGCGTGCACCTGCAGTCCCAGCTACTGAGGAGGCTGAGGCAGGAGAATTGCTTGAACCTGGGAGGCGGTGGTTGCAGTGAGCCGAGATCACACCACAGCACTCCAGCTTGAGTGACAGAGAGAGATTCCGTCTCAAAAAAAAAAAAAAAAGGAAAATTAAGTATGAAGATTCAAGAAAGAAAGAGTATACTGAAGTCACTCATAGAAATGTAAGACAAGACTATCTGAAACATGAGGGTGTTCAGGTAGATAGGAGTCATCTCAAGAAGGACCATAAAAGCCTTGGAGACCTCAGTCTGAGTAACTTCAGGCAAGTCACTTAACTTTTCTGAATTGCAGACTTCTAATCTGAAACATGAGTGGTTTAGAATAAATAATGTCTAAGGCCTCTTTCAACTATGAATTTAATATCATTGCTAAAGGCAGGAGATAAGATTGGGGAAATAACTTTACCTGAACTTCATTAGAGGTGTAAAGAGATCAAGTTAATGGTGCACTCATTTCTTTATTAAATAGTTACTTATACCTATTTATGTTCCAGCAACAAAATTAGAAGTGATCAGTAAACAAGTAATTACAAAAATAATACACAAATATTATGTTTTAATACTTATATAGTAAAAAATAATTACATAGTCAAATCTTACAAAGTGCTTTGAAGGAAAATAAGGCTCTCATAAAGAATATCTACCATAAACCTACAGAAACATCATACTTTACACCAAAACATTAAGAATTTGTCAGAAATATCCTCTGTGATTTCCATTAAACATTGTAATGAATATTCTAACAAGAACAATAAAGCAAGAAAAATAGAAAATAATAAAGATCAGAAAGGAAAAAACAAAACCACTGCTTTTAACAGAAAATAAGATAATTTAAGTGGAAAATCTCAGAACATTTCAAACCATTGGAATTAATAAAAAGCACATCAAAGTTGAAGGCTGATTAAAAAATCAATTGCTATCTTATACAATTGTTATATCAGAAATTGAAAGCTTAAAATGTGCTTAAAATGCCATTTCTAGTACATGATTTGCAAGTTCTTTAAGAAAAACTTTACAAAACATTACAACTACATTTAAAAAGATCTAAATGAATTGGTGATAATCATATTTATGAATGGAGAACCCCAATATTTTTGCAATGTCAATTCTGAAATTAATCTAAGGTTAAATGCAATTCCAATCAAAATCGCAAAAAGCTATTTACAAAACAAACTGCTTCTAACATTTATTTGTACAAGAAATGTATCATGAAAATCTATGACAAATATGATTTATAAGATATCACAGGCTGGGCACGGTGGCTCACACCTGTAATCTCAGGAGTTTGGGAGGCCAAGGCGGGTGGATTACAAGGTCAGGAGATGGAGACCATCCTGGCCAACACAGCAAAACCCCGTCTCTACTAAAAATACAAAAAATTAGCCGGGCATGGTGGTGCACGCCTGGTAGTCCCAGCTACTTGGGAGGCTGAGGCAGGGGAATTGCCGGGAGGTGGAGGTTGCAGTGAGCCAAGATTGTGCCACTGCACTCCAGCCTGATAACAAAGTGAGATTCTGTCTCAAAAAAAAAAAAAAAAAAAAAAAAAAAATCACACTTTATAAGAAATTTATAACAATTAGAACAGTGTGGCAGTTGCCCATTAACAGATAAAAATAACCAATGATATAAAACTAAAACTAAAACAGAGACTTTAAAAACAGATCTGTGGCCATTTTGATAATTGAATACAGTCAATCATCAGGAAAGAATCAACTATACATGAAGCTGAGGAAATGTTATGTATTTTTGAAAATAGTAAGATCTTTACACAATACCTACTCCAAACAATTTCACATGAATAACCTAAATGTGAGAAAGCAAAATCTGTGTATCCAAAAATATGCAACCACCTTTTCATACCAAGGAGTATATGATTTCTTAAACTGGACACAAAATGCCTACATTGTAAAAGACTATATTTGCCTGTGTTGAAATTTTAAATTTCTGCTTAGAAAAGACACCATAGTTTTTTGTTTGTTCATTTGTTTTTTTCTTTTTTGAGATAGAGTCTCGCTCTTGTCACCAGGCTAGAGTGCAGTGGTGCAATCTCGGCTCACTGCAACCACCAACTCCCTGGTTCAAGCGATTCTCCTGCCTCAGCCTCCCAAGTATCTGGGCACGTACCACCATGCCCAGCTTATCTTTGTATTTTTAGTAGAGACGGGGTTTCATCATGTTGGCCAAGATGGTCTTGATCTCCTGACCTTGTGATCCGCCTGCCTCAGCCTCCCAAAGTGCTGGGACTACAGGCATGAGCAACTGTGCCCAGCCAACACCACAGTTTTTTTAAATAAGTTCCAGAAAATCTATGCATTTATTTAAGAAAATATTGATATACATCATTTATAAATAATTCTTACCCATCAATCCAGAAGAGGCAAATGACTGAAAAGAAAAATGGGCAAAATATGTAAATAAACAAGTCATAAAGGTGGAAACACAAATGGCCAAGAAACACAAGATGTTCAATTTCCCTATAAATAATAAAATAAAAATTTTATCTTACATCAATTCAAGGGAAGGAAGGACAGAAAGAAGAAACAAAGAGAAAAGAAAAGAAAGAAAACCTGTTACTACAAATTGTTGGTGAGGATGTGGAAGCATGGTACTTTGCATGTACATCAGATGAGAGCTTGAGTTAGTACAACAATTTTGGGAATTATTTTGATAATATCTAGAAAGTTAAAAATAAACATGTACCCTAAAGAAACTCTTATGTATGAAGTTAAATATTTATCTACAAGAATGACAATGCAGTGATGTTAATAAGAGCAAAAAACTGGAAACCGTCTAAATGCCCCCAAAGGAGCACTGATAATAAATCATGGTGTAATCACAGAATGAATACCAGATAAGAGTTAATATGAATACTCTAGTGTTATATGTGTCAATGTAGATTACATGTCAGAATGCTGCACTCACAAAAAAGTAGGTTTACACAATGGTATCATTCATATCAATGTTAATAAACTGCCAAATATAGATTATCTATCAATCTGTAGATAGATAGATATCAATAGATTGACAGATAGATATCTATAGATAGATAGATCAAGATAGCTAGCTAGATAGATAGATAGATAATCATGCATGGGGATAATAAATATAAATTTCAAAAAATGATTACCTCTGGGGGGGGTGGTAAGAAGGAAAATGGGATTGGTGAAACACTTGAATTTATACGAAAAATATTTTATAATAACTTTCTAAAGAGAAAAGAGACATTTTCTGCTTCTGTGTTGAGTGCAGCTAAGTACAAGTAAAATAAATACTGAAAAGTATTCATAGGATTCAGCAACATGGATGACATTGGTGGCCTAAGTAGTATTTTCTTTCTTTCATAGAGCAAGTATGCATGTGTGTTGGTTCTTGGTAGTCTGTTGCTATATAACGAACTATCCAGAATTTAGCAGCTTTAAGTAGCAAGCACTTATTATCTTAATGTTTTCCAAGGGTCAGGAGCTCAGAAATGACATAACTGGGTTGCTCTGGCTATGGCCCTTTCATGGAGTTGCAGTCATGATGTCAGCTTGGGCTGCAGTCATCTGAAGGCTTGAATGGGGCTGGAAGAACTGCTTCCAATGTGACTCCCTCACAGAACTTGCTAGTTAAGTATGATGCTTGGCAGGAGGCCTGTTTCTCACCACGTGGGCCTCTTGAGTGTCCTAGTGACATAGCAGCTGCTTCCTCTCTGAGAAACTGATTCAAAAAAGAAGTAATAACCCACATTATCTTTTATGACCTAGTTTCTAATATTCATACCATCACTTCTGCTTTATTTTGCTCAATAGAAGTAAGTTGCAAAGTGCAGTCCACACTCAGATAGGGAGAATTAGGCTTCACCTCTTGAAGGGAGGAGTGTCAACAAATTTACGGATGGACTTTCAAACCATCATAAGGCATTATAGTATCAATATAGTGCTCTGAGACATATAAATATTATATTAGATGTAATTTCTGCTGTCCAGAATACAATTTTGTAAAACAGTTAAGTCACATACAAGGCAGTTCACATCCAAGCCCTGAAAGAGTAGGCGCAGTCAGATAGGCTGCTGATAAATAGTTCAGTGAAAGGAGATGGAAATCTTCTTACTCCAGGGACCAGAAGGCGTTGTGAAGGGCTTGGGATCAATGAACATCCTAGCATATAAACTGCATGATGGGAACAGCTTTGGTGAGTGCTTGGGATCACAGAAAGTATGCACCCAAAGAACATTTTATTTACCATTATTATAGAAGATATCATATTGTATTAGAATAGTTGCTTGTCGAGGTTTTCCCCTATCCTCAGAGCCTTTGTGTTTCCTCAGAACCAGGACACAGTATTCTCCATTTCTGTGTCCCCAGGAGCTATTCCTATATCTGGCACCTGGAAAGTCACTCATAATAGTGTGTTGAAGGAAATACATGTTAAAAAATAGGATGAACATATGAGTAAGGGAATGACTGAGTGAACAAATGAATTCTCTGCTGCCAAGATGCTGGCCCAGACTACTTGTGTGGGAGAACAGAAACAGGATGGACACATAAGAAGTGAAAAAAAAAAGTACAGAGTGTTGAGATTCCTTGGTTTACGTGAAGCCCAAAGCATAACCAGAATGAGTGCCAGCCTCCACTATCTCAGAGGCAAGAGAACAGTCTCTTTGGTCTTGCAGAATTCCCACTATAAGATGTCCAAAAGCCAATCAGCTTTTAACCTTTCTTCTCTAGATAAGCAGACATAGCTCCCTCTCCCCTGCTGGCCTTCACTCAGAAATTACCATCCTTTCCTGTCTTTCGGTTTCTCACCCCCAACCCTGTACTCTTTATAGGCTTCTGATCTAAACCTTCACTTTGACCCAGACCACTAGCATTTATAGAAGTGTGATATCCAAGATCATCAGAAAAACAAATGGACCTTGGAGGGGGGTGAGGTAGGTCTGTGCCTTAACGCATTGGAAAAGCACTGGACTCTTTACAACCTCCCCCATCCCCCCATGATGTACAATGTATACATTCTGGCAGTAAAGAATTCTATTTAACATTTTTTAAAAAATTTGCTTCTCAAACTTATTTGACCTTAGGATGCTTTTTATTGTAAAATTAATGATGATGAGAATGATAATGTAATGTAACTTACTGCTTTTTATGTGTTCGCCACTGTGCTGAGAATTTTATGTAACCTATCCATTGGCCCTCGGAAGAACTTTATGATGTGGATATTCTTACCATTCCTATGTATAGATGAAGAAATCACAATACAGATAGGTTAAATAACAACCCCAGGCAATGAACTAAGAAGTAGCCAAGATGGGATTTGGATCCACATCTACTTGGTTCGAGGGCCTATGGTTTAACACCAAATAAACCATTCTGTCCTGGAGAATATTGTCTGAAAAGCATTGTCTTAACCACTCTTCAAATACATCCTCCCTCTTCTCCACCTTGTCCCCTGACAATGTGCCCTCTCCTCCTCATCTTTAGTGATCGTATTCTCATCTTCCTGCCAGGTTTTCCTAGTTCATTGTAGGGTCTCAAAAAATATCCCATGATGGATGCATCCTATCCAATGCTAGTTAAGTAGCTGAAAGTACCAGCATGAGAAAACTCATACAAACATCTATGTGTGCATCTTGTCAATTTAATACTTGTAGACTATTTTATTTTTTTCTCATAATTATTTTTGAGACCAAATCTTGCTCTGTCACCAGGCTGGAATGCAGTGGCATGATCTCAGCTCACTGCAAACACTGTCTCCCGGGTTCAAGCGATTCTCCCACCTCAGCCTCCCAAGTAGCTGAGACCATAGGCACACACCATGATGCCCAGCTAACTTTTGTATTTTTAGTAGAGACCGGGTTTCACTGTGTTGGCCAGAATGGTCTCGATCTCTTGACTTTGTGATCCACCCACCTCCACCTCCCAAAGTGCTGGGATTACAGGCGTGAGCCACTGTCTTATGAATTTTTAAAAAAGAATCTCATGCAGAGCTTCCTCACTGCTTGCATTATCTTCATCAATATTCTGCATCCCAGAGGGCTTCAGTAAAATCTGTTTGGTTGATTAATCCTCACTTTCACCATAATTAAAAGTAAGACTCAGTCACTGCTTTAGCAGCTCTCAGTTGGATAAGAATTCACACAGTGATCTGTCTAGTCTAATTCATGGCAGGGGAGAGTTCCTGAAAGGGACAGCCCCAAACTATTCAAAGGTGGGACCAGCTGGGATTCCAAAGAAAGAAGCACCAAACAACACGGTGATCAGGCTAAAGCATTCATTGATTGATTGATTCATTCATTCATTTATTATTCCAAAGCATTTATTAGGGGAATTTACACACAGAAAGGGCTGCAGTGTGTCCAATGGACATAGAACGAAAGAGATGTTCTACTTCAGTAAGTCCACATCAAGGGGGTTGAGGTATTGAGTTTGCATGAGGGTTTAAGGGATTTGGCTAAAGCCACAGGCTAGTTTCTTTCAATGTTTTGAAACAACCTAAACACTTTCATCAGTGCCTTAGAATGTTCAAGTCCCCCAGCTTGGGTTCAAGCTTGCAGGGGAAATTATACAGCTGGATGGGTCAAACTACTTTGTTTCTCAGTCAGGACAGAGAAAAAAGTGGGGAAAACTGAGGAAGCCTACACCCCCGTCTCACACATACACACAAACACACACGCACACACACACACACACACACACACACAGAGAGAGAGAGAGAGAGAGAGAGAGAATTACTGTGTTATAATGTTAGAGGGGCCATCAGAAAAGTCTGAATACCTCTCTCTTTCTAGTTCACAAGAAGCAGCGGAATGTGGCTGACACACAAAGAAATGTTCTTGCTAACCAATTTCTAGGCATCCCTCCTAGTCTTCTTATCTGGCTGCCTGGAGGAAATCTTCTACCTCACCTTGGGAACTCTCAGTATCTCTCCTCCTGAAAAAGACCATCAAGCTGGTAACCTGAAAAATCTCTCCAAATGACCTGCAGGTGTCTGGGCTAACAAAGAAATTCAATGTGAAATATTAATAGCCTTTATTGAATGTGAACTTTTGACTCTGTCAAAGTCCTTACCAGCCTTCTCCACATGGTCCCTGCTTTCTCTGTTTTATTGTTATTGTTATTGACAGTATTCAGCCAGACTTGAGGCTGCCTTCTGAAAGCACTGTTCTTCCCTCCCTAGAAAGTCATTAATGTGCATCTTACGGCCTTGGAGATGATTAAAGGATGATTTCTATTCCCTTCTAGCCATTTGTCATTTTGCCTTGGATCATAAAAGTCTAGGATAAGTTTCCAGGGAGATTTAATCAAGTGACTGGAGTAAAATTGCACAAGGTGTTTCTTCCAAGATAGGGGAATGGGAAAGGATGAGAGGATTAGGCAGACCCAGTCCCCACCATTTCCTGGATATGGGATTCTAATCAAGTCCCTTCCCCTCTCAGAGCCTCGGTCACCTCATCTGGAGAATATGAGATTAATGAGCTGATGCTCATAAACACACCAGGCACAGATGTGGCTGCACACAGCAGGTGCTCCACAAGTGAGAGTTTTCCTCCAGCCTTGCTTTTAAAGTAGACTCCGAGTGCTCTCATTCTAGGACAACGGTTTACCAAGTGGGGGAAAGTCTGGTATCTACAGAGACATGGCCTGGGATGCCTCCAGAATATCATGGAGAACAACTTGAGGGTTGAAGGCAGAGGAGCTTTCCAGCATCTCCATGTACAACGGGTATATAAATTAGTTAAATTAATAGAGACAGAAAGTAGGATGCTGGTTGCTGGGGGACTTGTTTGGTAATAGGTAGAGAGTTTATTTGTAAGACTAAAAAGTTCTGGAGATTGATTTTCACAATAATGTGAATATACTTAATGCTGCAGAACCACACACTTTAAAATGGTTAAGATGGTAAATTTTATGTTATGTGTTTTTCAATGAGAGAATGGTTAACCCAGATCAAACCCTGATCAACCCCACTCTGGCCTATTGTTCTATAACCAAAGAGAGGCTAGAGGACCATCCTTAGGAGAGAAGAGACCTTCTCGTTGGTTGTAACTGTGCACTCTGCGAGGGAACTGACATTTTGAGCAGCAGCTCTGTGCCAGGGTCTGGGGTATGGCAAGGTGAATAAGGCCCAGTCCCTGCATGCACACAAGTTTTTTTATTTTTTTGTCAAAATGAGAAAGGAGCAGTCCTAGGACTGTGTATATTGTGCTGTGAGAGAGGAATTCCTTCTACCAGGAATGCAGGGATGGGAAGGCCTCCAAACCATGGGACTGGGGGCTAAGGCATTGGAATGTTCAAGAGTTTCTTCAACAGAGAGGCTGCCTAGACGGAGGAAAGAAGAACAAGAACCAAATGCAAACCAAAAGAAACAAAATGAAGTGGGAGTGGGCAGTGAGTCTAAAAAGGTAATTTGGGCCAGATGGTAATGAGCCTCACGTGCAGCGTCAAAATGCTCTGGCAAACGGCTATCACTAAAAGGTTCTCAAGCAGTGAATGACACTATCAAATTTATTTGTCCTGAAAACCACTTTTTCATCAAATTTCAGAATTTGATTAACAAGCTTATGCTCTCTTGGAAACGTCCAGTAAACAGTAATTGTTCTTTAGCATTTGTAAAGTATTTTTATACTCATTATTATATTTATAATTTAAATAAGTGGTAATGTAACGCATATAATGCAGTGACGTATCAGTGCCTTTTGGCTGGAAAAAAAGAAACATATTCTGCTAAGAATTAAAGAGATAACTGAAGACTGGATCACCAAAGGTCAGGATGGACAGTCCCAGGCTCCACGTGCATGAAGGAATGCCCTGCCCGAGAGGATGCCACGTGGGGATGAGGCAGGACCAACCATTTTCTTTTTATGCTTTTTTTCTACATTTTAGTTTTTAAAACATAAAGACAAACATAGAAAATAATAAACAACAATGTTCCCAACATTCTAGGACTACCAAATCATTACATGTTGTCATATTTTTTTAGTCAACTATTAAAGATACAATGGAAGGTGGTCTGAGTTTCCTCTCCTATCTCATTCCATATTCCTCTCTCAAAGGTCATGACGCTCATCCTTTACATATGTGTTTCTATTATTTTATTATATATTTGGATACATAAAAAATCAATAGCATTGTTTCTCAACTTGTTTTTTTTTCTTTTTTTGCTTAACATTTTTATTTTGAGTTTTAACCAAATTTATTCATGCAGGTTTAGTTCATTCATTTTCATTGAAGTCTAATAGCCCATTAACTACATCAGGGGTGTTCAATCTTTTGGCTTCCCTGGGCCACACTGGAAGAAGAAGAATTGTCTTGGGCTACATATCAAATACATTAATACTAAGGATAGCTGATGAGCTAAAATATATATATATATATATAGCTAAAAAAAATACTGTTTTAAGAAAGTTTACAAATTTGTGTTGGGCTACATTCAAAGCCATCCTGGGCCACATGCAGCCTGAGTGCAGTGGGTTGGACAAGCCTGATCTAAATAACTCTCCTCCTTCTTCCTCCTCCTCTTCCTCCTCCTGCTCCTCTTTCTCTCTGTCTCTCTTTTTATTTTGTTTCTTAGACTGGGGAACCAGACCCTGAAATGGACTGTGGTAAGGATTGTTAGGAAGTATTCTTGGAAGATACGCATAAAGTGAGGAGGGGAAGACTGGGAAGAGGGAGAGTTGAACTGAGATTTCGCTGCGGCAGAGGTCTCAGCCTACCTCACAGGGACCTGTGGACATGTCTTACGGCCTTGGAGATGATTAAAGGATGATTTCTATTCCCTTCTAGCCATTTGCCATTTTGCCTTGGATCATAAAAGTCTGGGATAAGTTTCCAGGGAGATTTAATCAAGTGACTGGAGTAAAATTGCACAAGATGTTTCTTCCAAGATAGGGGAAGAAACATGTGATGGCCTTCAGAGTTGTCCCAAATGGAGGTGAAGTGTCCTTAGTATCACCAGATTAACCAATCATTAGCAATTGTCTCCTGAGAGGAAGCATAGCCTTGGTTGAGCCAGTTAGTGTGCAAGGGCAGTTCCCAGCTTTAAGCCTTCAGCCCCTAGAAATCCAAGCACTGGGGAAGCAGTGTGCCAGCTGGAAGAGAGGGTCTGGGCAGAGGACCTGAGTATCCACCATAGACTGGTAGGGTTCTTTGGCACTCAACATTCATTCTATCCTTCTTCCAGTGTGACTGGTAATGGAAAGCCCAGAAAGCTTCCAACTACATTTCTCAGCTTCTCTTAGAAGCACTGCTGTGAATGTGGCTTAGTTTGCACCTGTGTGAGATTCAAAAGGAAGGCACAAGATGGGCGCTGTGTTTCTGCTCCTGCATTTCTGCTGACAAGCAGAGGCTGGAGGGGAAAGGATAGAGCAGATGGCTTTTCTGCACCAGTGATGGCAGAGATTCCAGTGTCCAGGCACTAGCTTTGTGGGTGTTGAGAAACAGCCAATGGGGGCATCCTTTCTGCAGGGGCAGGTCACACAGCAGGGGCAGCATGCTCTAGAATCAGCAGCTGCAGCTTCTTAGCTTGGCAACTTCCTGCTTGGGGTCGTGGCAGGTTGGTTCTAGTGCTAGAGGTATGCTGATTTCAGAGGAGGCAGCCGCTCTTTGGCGGGGGCCCAGTTCTGGGGTGTGACTCTGTAGGCTGTTCCAGGCATCTCTAAGCTATTTCTTCAGTGCTTCCCCCAAGGATTTTCTAACCACTTACTACCCTTAAATGTTCCCCTCCTCACTTAAATCACCCAAGTGATTTCAAGGTCCTGCACCTGAAACCTAATTTACATTAGTTATTTACAATTTTATTTACTAATTTGTATTAGATAATTGGATTTTTTTCTAACTACTTGTATTATTCCATTTTTACACTGCTAATAAAGACATACCCATGACTGGAAAGAAAAAGAGGTTTAATTTGATTTACAGTTCCACCTGGCTGGGGAGGCCTCATAAACATGGCGGAGGGCAAAAGATACTTCTTATCTGGTAGCAACAAGACAGAATGAGGAAGAAGCAAAAGCAGAAACCCCTGATAAACCCATCAGATCTCATGAGACATATTTACAAGAATAGCACAGGAAAGACCAGCCCCCGTGATTCAATTACCCCACCCCCCCCACCGAGTCCCTCCCACAACATGTGGGAATTCTGGGAGATACAAATGGGGAAACAGCCAAACCATGTCATTCTGCCCCTGGTTCCTCCAAATCTCATGTCCTCACATTTCAAAATCAATCAAGCCTTCCCAACAGTCCCCCAAAGTCTCAATTCATTTTGCATTAACCCAAAAGTCCACAGTCCAAAGTCTCATCTGAGACAAGGCAAGTCCCTTCCACCTAAGAGCCTGTAAAATCAAAAGCAAGCTAATTACTTCCTAGATACAACGGGGGTACAAGTATTGGGTAAATGCAATGATTCCAAATGGGAGAAATTGGCCAAAACAAAGGGGTTACAGGGCCCATGCAAGTCCGAAATCCAGCAGGGCAGTCCAATTTTAAAGCTCCAAATGATCTTCTTTGGTTCCAGGTCTCACACCAGGTCACGATGACGCAAGAGGTGGCTTCCCATGGTCTTGGGCAGCTCTGCCCCTTGGCTTTGCAGGGTACAGCCTCCCTCCTGGCTGCTTGCATGGGCTGGCATTCAATGGCTGTGGCTTTTCCAGGCATTTGGTGCAAGCTGTCAGTAGATCTACCATTCTGGGGTCTGGAGTACGGGGGCCCTCTCTCACAGTTCCACTAGGCAGTGACCCAGCAGGGACTCTGTGTGGAGGCTCCAACCCCACATTTCCCTTCTGCACTGCCCTAGCCGAGGTTCTCCATAAGGGCTCCGCCCCTGCAGCAAACTTTTGCCTGGCCATCCAGGCATTTCCATACATTTTCTTAAATCTAGGCAGAGGTTCTCAAACCTCAGTTCTTGACTTCTTTGCACCTGCAGGCTCAACTCCACGTGGAAGCTGCCAAGGCTTGGCGCTTCCACCCTCTGAAGCCACATCCCAAGCCGTATGTTGAAAGGAAGAAGCAAAGGCGGAAACCCCTGATAAATCCATCAGATCTTGTGAGACTTATTCACTATCATGAGAATAACACAGCAAAGACCAGCCCCCCACATTCAATTACCTCTCCCTGGACCCCTCCCACAACAGGTAGCAATTCTGGGAAATACAATTGAAGTTGAGATTTGAATGGGGACACAGCCAAACCATATCACTGCTACTAGCAGCAATGCTGCAATAAATATCCCTATGCATGTCTTCTGTTAAATAGATGCAAGAATTTCTCCAGAGCACAAGGGCATGTCTTCAACTATTTTATCATCTTATGCTCCCCCCTGTATGGCACTACAATGTTTTGTTCAAAGTCAGTATCTAAGAACATTAAGTGAGGACTGGCTTCTTGAAAATTGCAACTTTAAGCAAAATGTTGTATAATAAATTCAATTTTTTTCATCAACATTATCTGAAGCAATCTTGAATGAAACGACTTTGAATAAAACAACTTTGATTAAAAAGATGTTATTCAAGGACCTGCTGTATATGAGTTTGATTTCTCATCCCTCACCCCTGAACTCTCCTACCTTTCCAAGTCTCCAATAAATCTATAAAAACAACAAAAAATAATTTTGAAAGGAGTTTCATTTCTCTAACATCATTGCTAATCCCTGGAACTGTTCATACATTTTTATATTTGCCAATCAGTGTGAAGTGATATCTCTGTTGTTTTATTTCCTCTAATAATTAATAAAAGTAAGTATTTTTTTATAAGTTTATTCATCATTCATGTCTCCTCTTCTGTGAACTCCCTGTTCACATCCTTCGTGGATTCTTCTTCTTGGTTGTTTTTTTTCCTTATTGACTTGCAAAATTTATTTATGTATTCTGGGCTCTAATTCTTTGTTCATTATGTGTGTTGTAAATATAGTCTACAATCTGTGGCTTGTGTTTTAATGTTTTATGGTATCTTTCAATTATGCAGAGGTTTTAAATATTTTAAGGTAGTTTAGAATTATCACCCCATGGTGATATTGGGCAAATATGAGAAAGAGTTGTGGGGTCAACTCCAAACCCTCACTCACTGATGTCCATGGTTTCAGGTACTTTTATGCAAGGAATGTATATCTTTTTGAGCTAAATAGTGCAATTATGGTTATGTTTTTCCATAATATTCAATCTAATTTGCCATTTGTTTGTACCGAGAGAATACATGAGTCATTCCACTTAAGATTCAAATTCTAGGGAAAAAAAGATAATCTAGCTAGTGTAGTTTGAATCATATGCTCACTCTTGGCCAGAAGATTGTGGGTCATCTTGACTGACACAGTTCTACCAGCTGTGTCAATGGAAGAGGAGGAGATCCCCAAATCACAGCCCCAGTGCAGTCTTCAGATGTAGGCAAAATAAAATAAAACGTGGGCAGGCAAAATAATCGATGTGGGCTTCAAGTACTTGGCAATATATTGAATAAAGAATTGTTATTTCTTAGCTGTAGTGATTACAGAATTTTGTTCTGCAAAATGATAAAATAACATGATCAACTCTGGATAACATATTTACATATGGCACAATGGGAAGCATTGAAAAAAAATACCTCAATTCAGTCAGGAGCATTAGAGAAGGATTCAGAGGAAATAACTAGTGCATCAGTCAAAGAATGGGGGAGATTTTCTAGGCTGAGGAAACAGCACATACAAAGAAAGGGGACTGTCATAGGCAAGTCATAATCAGAGAGCTCCAAGTAGTTAAGTATGGCAGACATGTGAACTGCAAAGACGGACGGTTATAGGTAAAGACAGAGAGGAACACGTCTTAAACCATTCACTAATAGATGTCTTTGGAGAGAAATAAAGGAGGGTGGGGGAGGTATTTCTAATAATAGAAGCTAAAATAAGAATATTGAAATTTAGGTGTTAAAAATATCTCAGGCTTCATGAGACTAGCACAATGTCTCACAGCTGTTTCAAGGTCCCACTGACAGAGAAAAATACTGGGGGATGTGAGCGAGGTGTAGCTCATCTTCTGTTCTTGGATTAAATGTACAGATCTCCATCTGCAGTGATATACCAACAAGCTCTAAAGTTAGAAAAGCATATAAGAGTCCTAGGCAGAAAGAACTTTGAGCCTAGTTTTTTTGTAAAATCAAATATAATGTTCTTATTCAAAACACTTTCTGATTTCTGTTTTGGGACACAGTAACACCTTACTTGTAGACATGGCTGTGTCATAGAAAAGTAGAGAGGGTATGAAACATGGTGTCAGCTGCTCTGGGTTTCTACCCAGCCTCTGCCACTTGACAGCTACATGGCTTTGGACTTCTCCACACCTGAGTTTTCACACTTGCAAAATGGTGATTAAAACACCTACAGAGTCCACCAACACCCAAAGCAGATAAACAAAACTTAGTTCTTTCTATATACCTATATATAGCAGTTTTTCCGAAGAATTAATTACATAACACTTTAAATGCGCTTACAAATACAGAGTTGATCTTTGTTTGTTTTGAAATTGTACAGTGTTTTCCAATCTGTAGGTTAAAAATCAGTTAGTGATTTTGACTACCATTAAAAATAATAATAAAAACAAAATGAAGTCTAAGAGATTGAAACAGCATCAAGTGGAGTAGACTCAAATACAAAATACTAAAGTAATGCCAAAATATGGAGTACTTTTCTTTAAAAAGTCTGTTTTTGTGATGTGTGTGTGTGTGTGTGTTTGTGTGTGTGTGTGTGTGTGACAGAGTTATGCTCCCGTTGCCCAGGCTGAAGTGCAATGGCGTGGTCTCTGCTCACTGCAACCTCCACCTCCCAGGTTCAAGTGATTTTCCTGCCTCAACCTTTCAAGTAGCTGAGATTAAAGCACTCGCCACCATACCCGGCTAATTTTTGTACTTTTAGCAGAGATGGGGTTTCACAATGTTGGCCAGGCTGTTTTGAAGTCCTGACTTCAGATGATCCACCCACCTCAGCCTCCCAAAGTGCTGGGATTACAGATGTGAGCCACCACGCTGGACTTTTTTTTCTTTTTTGATACAGAGTATCACTGTGTTGCCCAGGCTGGAGTGCAGTGGTGTGATCTCGGCTCACTCCGACTCCGTCTCCTGGGTTCACGAGATTCTCCTGACTCAGCCTCTTGAGTAGCTGAGATCACAGGTGCAGGTCACCACACCCAGCTAATTTTTGTATTTTTAGTAGAGACAGGATTTTGCCATGTTGGCCAGGCTGGTCTTGAACTCCTGACCTCAGGTGATTCGCCCACCTCGGCCTCCTAAAGTGTTGGGATTATAGGTGTGAGACACCGCACCTGGCTTTGTTTTTGTGTTTCTTGGAGTCTGCGTGTGTGTGTGTGTGTGTGTGTGTGTGTGTGTGTGTATCACATGATTAGTATGAATAATTGGCATGAATTAAAAATAAATGTTGAATAAGATGACGCAAAACTTAAACTAGGACTTTGGGCTCCTATGCTGACAGTAGATACTTAACCAGTATAGGGGAGGATTAGGTGCCCCATGAGTTCTTAATGAATATTAATTACTAGTCATGAAATGAATGATGGAAATTACCAGTTGAGGAACCAAGGCATTCCTCAGAATTAATGTCCTGATAGGAAGTAATGATGTCCCAGTGAATAGCTAAGGGCTATTAGCACCAGCTCAGCTGCATCTCTGGGGAATGTCTAAATCAAAGGTCATAATTATGCTCTCCAGAACAGCAAATGAAGATTCATAGGCCCATAAATTTCCTTTTCTATGGGCCCTAGACTTGTGTGGCTCAGTTAAAAGGCAGGAATCAAGAATAAATGCTCTGTTTAGTAAACCCAGAGGTTAGGGGCAGAAACACTCATCATTGTGTAATTCTCTTAGAACTATCCAGTTTAGAGTCTGTCAAGAGAAACATCCCTGAGGTTATCATCTTTGAAGGGACCTCAGTTTTCACATTCAGAATTGAACTATACAATCTCTAAGTTTTCATTCAACTTAATATTCTATGAGCTGAGGTGAAATTTTTGCTGACAGAGTCATCAGTGAATCTTGACATATGAGAACACAGTGGTCTTAAAGCCGTAAGTACAGTATAAACACCTCAGTCATCTGGTTCTTCTTTTGAATCTTACGTTTTGTGGTTCCTGTGCATTTGCCCATAAATAATTTCTATACCTTTTCTCCTGCTAATCTGTCTATTGTCAGTTTGTTTTACAGACTCAAATTACCAAACATTCAGAGGAAGGGGGAAGGAAAATCCTCTTTGCCCTTATACTATAATTTGTTCAAGATCAATCCATGCTGAAGCATGTGTTACAATCTCCTTCCTTTTTAGGCATGAATAATATTCCATTGTATTTTTATACCACATTTGATTTATCTACTCATCCACCAATAAACATGTGAGTTGCTTCCACCTTTTGGTAATTGTGAATAATACTGCCATGAACATGAGTGTACAAATACCTGTATGAGTCATATGTTTTCAAATCTTTGTGGTGTATATCCTGAAGAGAAATTGCTGGATCATATGGCAATTCTGTTAATTTTTTTATTTTAATAATAAAAATGCCAGGACCAATGATCACCAGCTGCCCAACTTCCAAAAATTATGCTTCTGAAATCTCCTGATATCAACTCCACATGGAGTCTTGCTCTGTCACCCAGACTGGAGTGCAGTGGTGCAATCTCAGCTCACTGCAACCTCCGCCTCCCAGGTTCAAGTGATTCCCCTGCCTCAGCCTCCCAAGTAGCTGGGATTACAGGCATGCACCACCATTCCCAGCTAATTTTGTATTTTTAGTAGAGACAGGGTTTCTTCATGTTGGTCAGGCGGGTCTTAAACTCCCGACCTCAGGTGATCCACCCACCTCGGCCTCTCAAAGTGCTGGGATTACAGGCATGAGCCACCATGCCCATCCCTCTGTTTAATTTTTTAAAGAACTATCATACCAATTTCCAGAGCAGGAATACCATTTTACATTCTTAACAGCAATGCACAGGGGTTCCAATTCCTCTACATCCTCACCAACACTCGTTATCTTCCAGTTTTTTGATGATAGCCATCCTAGCGAGTGTAAAGTGGTATCTCATTGTGAATTTGATTTGCATTTCTCTAATGATTTTGAGCATCTGTTTTTTTTTTGTTTTTTTTTTTTTGAGACAGAGTCTTGCTCTTTCACCAGGTGCCAGGCTGGAGTGCAGTGGCATGATCTCGGCTCATTGCAACCTCTGCCTCCTGGGTTCAAATAATTCTCCTGCCTCACTCTCCCAAGTAGCTGGGACTACAGGCGCATGCCACCATTCCCAGCTAATGTTTGTATTTTAGTAGAGATGGGGTTTCACCATGTTGGCCAGGATGGTCTCCATCTCTTGACCTTGTGATCCGCCGGCCTCAGCCTCCCAAAGTGCTGGGATTACAGGCGTGAGCCACCATGCTGGTCTTGAGCATCTTTTTTATGTGCTTCCTGGTCATTTGTATATTTTCTTTAGAGTAATGTCTAGTCAAATAGTTTGCCCATTTATCAATTTGGACATTTCATCTTGTTGTTGTTGTTCAGTTGAAGTTCTTTATATAATATGAATATTAATCTTTATGAAATATATTACTTGAAAATATTTTCTCCCACTCCATGAGTTGACTTTTCACTCTGTTGATTGTGTCCTTTAATATACAAGAGTTTTTAATCTTGATGAAGTCTAATTTATCTATTTTTTTTCTTTTGTTGCCTATGCTTTTGGTATCACAGCAAAGAAATCATTGCCAAATCCTGTGTCATGAAGATTTTCCCCCTGATTCTACGCCTTTTAAGGGAAGAACTACTAGGTTAGATGGCAACAGGTAAGGATACAAGGGGCTGGGAAGTACTGGTGCTAAAACACAAATTATCAGACCTCCTTTTCCCTCTTTCAATTGCTCACTGTCCTAATACACTCTCCTCGCTCTGCCACATAATTTTTCTCTTAGAAAGAGAATCCTGTCAACTCTGAGGTGATAGTGACTAAGGCTTGTCTAAAAGAACTACAGCTCCTAAGGATACCTATATTTCAACATGGGCAAGAAATCTTAAACCAAGGGAAAGAAGACATGTGTTTGACATTTTGTTCATCTGTAAGCTTGTGATAGAAACCTTCTCACACCCTGAAGCCACAAATCAGAAAACTGGCCCAGTTTCCCACTTGCCATTACTTCTGTTATTCCAGCCTTCAGCATCAGACTGCTTTATTAATCAATGTTACCAGTATTCCATTACAGACAGGCTATGGTGGAGGTGTAACCTATTAGCCAAGCAGATTCCATTTGTAAAATCGACAAACAAAATCCTTATAAGCCTCCTTCATGATGTTAATCCCTTCTCCAAGGAAGTATGACACCACACCCTTCCTTTGTGCAATGGCAGGTAACTACTTTTTCTTCTTTACTGGCTGTTTCTTAAGTGTTTCTAAATCACGTTTGCACTTTATAATTTGTTTATGTAAAATAAAATATTTTCTTGGAATCTGTTCATGTTTTGAAAAGCCTTTATTACATTCTATAATTTATATAAGAAAACAGAGTTTTTCTCTATTTTCTAAATGTAAAAATCATAATGCTGAGTATGCTCTTTCAAGCTATACTTCCTTGCAGAGATTGATTTTATTTCTCCACCATCATCCCAAGGTATCCACCACACACACACACACACACACACACACACGTCATAAATCATTGTTTCAGAAAGCAGAGGACTAGAAAGGGTTGTTGTTGTTGTTGTTTGTTGTTATTTGTTCCATTTTTTTCATGGAGATTATAAAGACTGATGTAAATCAAGGTTTATATGTGTGTGATGCATAGAGGCAAGGGACTGGAGCAGAAAGCAATAAACTGATTAGACTGTATAAGGTCACTAAAGATCTGGAAGGAATAGAGGTGGCAGGTAAGGGTGAGTTTATTGCTGACATGAGCTAAGAGAGAAGGGGCACAGCTGAAAAGGTAAGTTCCATCTACCTCTCAATTATGCCTTGAGTGAGCACCGGTTATACCTATTTCAGTCTACCTATTAAAGTCCACTGTGGACACACAGTTGTAGGCAAAAACACTGAGTGGCATCTCCTGTGGCCTTTATGATAAAAATCTAAGTGAGGCTTAGGGATAATGTAAAGAAGGGAAAAAAAGAAAGAAAAAGAAACAGAGAGAGAAAGAACAAAAGAAGGAAGGAAGGAAGGAAAAAAGGAAAGAAAGAAAGAGGAAGAAGGAAAGAAAGAAAGGGAAAGAAAGGGGAAAAAAAGAAAGAAAGAAAGAAAAGAGAGAGAAAGAAAGAAAGAAGGAAGGAAGGAAGGAGGAAAGACATGACTAAGGTCAAGGAAAAGTTTTCCATGCCTAATTTGTTGCAGAAATTATTCATGAATAAGTCAACTATGAAAATACGGCCACTGATACCCTGCCAAGGTTAGTGTGAGCCATTAGGATCTGCTGAGTAAATTCCAGCTATGTAATCGAAAACTGCTTGGTTGGAGGCTTTAACTTAAGTACCAATTCCCCGCCGCGCCCCTTCCCCCTGGTTTTTATAAGGGAATGGTGCTGGGGGGCAGGCTGAGGTACATTGCAGGTAATTGTGCTGAGCCAGATGTAGTAGTTCCTGGATACTCTGTCAGAGAAGCATCTTTTAAATTTCTTCTCTCTCTTCTCTCCCTCAATTCCTCGATATTTACTTCACATTCTACACAGAAATGAGAGAGACACACTGGTTTTGCTGGGGGGGTTTACCAGAGAGCTAGGAGCAGTCCCTTTTTCATTCAAATTGGCCAATTCTTGGCTATATACTGGGGCATAAATAAGAGTTAAACAAAGCCTAAAAAGCTGAAATAAGGGGGGGGAAAGGGGAGCCTAATGATCTCACATAGGTTGTGAATTAATCCATGTCACCAGGAAAAAAACAAGCATTTGATAAATCAGTGAGTATCCTTGTAAGGGTATATTTCACATCATCTCCAAATTTGTAATTGTGCTCACTACCTCCAATAGAAATCCCTCACCAGATTTTACTGTCTAATGGGCATATAATAAAAGGTAATATACATTCTTGTGCTAAGCAATAAATAGGGAACACTCAGCAGCACTGTCTTCCTGAGGAAATCTCAGGTCTTCTGGGATGCATATTCATTCGCACAATAAGGAGACACAAATCAACATGGTGGCCGAGCAGGCACTGGGTGAGTGATGGCCTTGGGTCTTAATGAAGCCAAACCATGAAAGGCATTAGAAAGATTGATTGGAGTTAAGTTAGCTGCCAGTGTTAGCTGGGGGTGCCCCAGGCTGTAATGAAACTGCCAGGGGTTATTTATAGAGATATAGGGTTTGGGGTGTAAGTTATGTCCAGCAAGCTATTTTTATAGACAGACACACACTTTAACCTCTACAATGAATGGAGCAGCAGACACAGTCCCACTGGGCTTCTCTCCACTGGTTGGGATAGCATGCTTTCCCAGGCATTTGCACCAGGCTGAATAAAGGCAGGCTCTCAATCAGAAGGAAACTGGGCACCGGTTAATGGCATTGTTTGAACATGTCAGTATTTTTTGAAAATGTTGGTGTTAGGACAACAGAAAGTGTCAAAATCAACACGAAATAATTGTTTTCACATGAAACAAAACAAACACACATACCAAAACAATGTTGCTCTGTAAGTCGGGGGATAAGATATATGCTTATTTCAGTGCTTATTAATCCCTTTTCGGCCTTGGCTTCTTTTATGAGAGCCAGAATGGAAGGAAAAGAAGTAAAACCAATATTAATTGCATGCCCTCACAATGACCCTGACAAAGAAATACCAGAATGCCCATTTTACAGAAGCAAACACTAAGTCACTTTTCTCAGACAACACTACCAGAAAGTGGCATGGTTTTTACATTGTACTGGTCAGGACAATTTTATATTGTATTTGCATTCTGGAAGGAAATAAATGGAACTCTAAAAAGTTTTAACTAAGAAGAATTTTATGAACATCCCTTGTACCAAAGATTGGAACACAGTTAAGAAACAGCAAAGCACCCAGGGAACAGCAGCTGGGAAAGGCTGTGACCACCCCTACATGTGGAGGTCCATTGGGTGAACCCAACCAGATTCCAGAAGGCAAAGCATTCTGGGTAATGCCGTACACACGCTCAGCCTCCAGGGCACAGAGGAGGGTGGAGCTGAACAGGAAAGAGAATAACTAGTGCATTGTCATGTTCTTCAACCCAGCTATATTTGCTATATATTTTTTGGCCTTAAGGTGAATGTGGAAAAAGGTCTGAAGCAAGCTGAAAAACAAAACTTTTTATCAGCCACTAGGAATATGATCATATGAACTCTAGCATAGCCAAGAGGCTGGAAATGTTACCCAATCAGAAAGTCCCTTTAATTTCCTGCCTGACTGGCTCCAACAGAGGGAAAGAGGGAAATGGTGCATGGGTTGTGTTACACGTGTGACTCCTTAGAAGCTGCTTCTTCTTAACTTGTGAAAAAATATCCGTAAAATGCTGTGAAGGGGACCAGGGGAATATTCCAGGCCAGGCCAGGAAGTACAGCAACAGCAGTTGGGGCCACAGCAGCTCATTTTTGTGGAGAAGAGAAAGAGGGGGCACCGACAGAATGAGGGGTGGACCTGGCAGCATCCAATGCTGTGTGGGTCTCTCAGGGATCCCCTCAAATGCAGACCCTGAGACAAGGATTTGGGGGGGGTGGGTAGTCTACTTGGGAGGTGATATGGTTGGATATGTGTCCCCTCCAAATCTCATGTTGAAATGTAACCTTCAGACTAGGCACAGTGGCTCATGCCTGTAATCCCAGTACTTTGGGAGGCTGAGGCAGGTGGATCACCTGAGATCAGGAGTTTGAGACGAGCCTGGCCAACATTGTGAAACCCCGTCTCTACTAAAAATACAAAAAATTAGCTGGGCATGGTGGCGGGCACCTGTAATTCCAGCTACTCGAGAGACTGAGGCAGGAGAATCACTTGAACCCAGAAGGTGGAAGCTGTAGTGAGCCAAGATCATGCCACTGCACTCCAGCCTGGGCAACAGAGTAAGACTCTGTCTAAAAAAAAAAAAAAAAAAAAAGAAAAGAAAAGAAATGTACTCTTCAGTGTTGGAGGTAGGGCCTGGTGGGAGGTGTTTGGGTCATGGGATTAAATCTTTCATGAACAGCTTGGTGCTGTCCTCATGATAATAAGTGAATTCTCACTGTGAGTTCATGTGAGATCTGAGTGTTTAAAAGTGAGTGGCATCTCCTTCCTCTCTCTCTTGCTGTCACACTCACAAGGTGACATGCCTCACCTTCTGCCATGATTGTAAGTTTCCTGAGGCCCACATCAGCAGCACATGCTGGCACCATGCTTCCTATACACCCTGAAAAATAATGAGCCAATTAAACCTCTTTTCTTTATAAATTGCCCAGTCACCAGTGTTTCTTTACAGCAAAGCAACAATGGCCTAACATAGGAGGTGATAACAAGAAATATAAGGAAGGAATGGGGGAAAATAAAACGGAATGTTTTTTCAGGAAAAAAAAAAAAAAAAAAAAAGAAAAAACCTTGCATCTCAGAATTAAGCCACTAGGGGGAAAAGTTGAGGCATTGACCTGCTAACTCTTAATCTTCATTAGTTGGGAGTTACTCCCATAAGGCATTTCCAGGTTGCTACTACCTGTGGTGGAACAAGTTTGAAATGCCAGAGAAGGCAGCAGAGAAGAAGAGAACACAGGCGCTGCCCACCAGAGCTTCAGGTGAATTCAGGTGGGCTGTATATCAAACAAGTTATGATGCCAGTCATGCTGGCTCAGTCATCTGAAAAGACTGGATTTGCTCAGGGGCAAGAATCATCTTCAAGAGGTAGAGGCTGTAGATGAGACTGGTGAGAACTAGAGCCTGCCATGCAGATTCAGGCATGAGATTCAAATCCGTACTCTTTATTAATATCATTTGACTTTTCCACTAACGGTTGCCCAGGACAATGAAATTTGCTTTTCATGAATTTAGTAAGCCAAGAAATTCCTTCCTGTATTAGCTTCCTAGGGCTGTCATAATTACCACAAACTGGGTGGTTTAGTAAAACATAAATCTATGTTTTCACAGCTCTGGAGTTCAGAAGCCCAAAATTAAGGTGTGGGCAGGCCCTGGTCTCTCTGACTGCTCTAATGCAAGACCCTTTCTTTCCTCTTCCTGGCTTCTGGTGGCTGCCAGCATTCTGGTGGCCTTAGCATCTGTTGGCTTGCAGGCATTTTACTCCAAGCTGTAGTCATCAGGAAAGGATGTTTTCCTTGTGTGTTTCTGTGTCTCTGCTTCTTTACTTTTTTTTTTTTTTTTTTTGAGACAGGTTTTCACTGGATTTCCTTGGCTGGAATGCAGTGGCACAATCACGGCTCACTGCAGCCTCGACCTCCTGGATGCAAGCGATCCGCCCACCTCAGCCTCCCTGTAGCTGGGACCACAGGCACCCACCACCATGCCTGGCTAACTTTTTTTGTGTTTTTAGTAGACAGGGTTTTTCCCTGTTGCTCAGTCTGGTCTCGAACTCCTGAGCTCAAGCAGTCCTCCCACCTCAGCTTCCCAAAGTGCTGGGATGGTTTCTCTTCTTATAAGGATACCAGTCTCTGAATTACATTCCTCTTTAATTCAGAATGACCTCATTTTAACTAACTCCATCTGCAAAGATCCTATTTCCAAATAAGACCATATTCTGAGTTTCTGGATAGACATGAGTACTCAACTGAATTGATCTTCCAAAATATGTCCATGTCAAACCTTTGGAACCTATGACACAGAGTGGATAATAACTTATAGGGCAAAAGATGGGATTAAATTAAGCATTTTGAGAGAAGGGATTAATTATGGGTTAGCTATGTGGACGTAATTGCAATCCCAAGTAAACTTATAAAACAGAGAGGAAGGTTGTTTGGAGGTGACATCCACACAAAAGAGAAGGTGAGGTGATGACAGAGTAGAGAAAGATGCAGCCACAAGCCAAGGGATGTCGACAGCCATGAGAAGTTAAGAGGCAGAAGCAGATTCTCCCTTGGAAACCAGGAGGAGTGCAGTCCTGCCAACACCCAGATATCAGCCCTCTGGCCTTCAGAACTGTGAGAAAATAAACTTCTGTTTATTTAAGCCACTAGGTTTGTGGGAGTTTATTATGGCAACCTGAAGAAACTAACATAAGGAATTCTCTGAAAAGACATTAATTTGATACTTGAATACTCAGTTTATTCTTGTAATGGATCACCTTCTTGGTGCTATAAATATCATCAAGCGACCTACTCTTCAAGATTTACTTTGAAACCACCACCCAGCTCTGACCACCAACCCCGAACAATTATGTCACCTACATTCCCAAACCAATAAAGCCCCTGCATACAATTACCTGCATTTATCCAGACTCCAGAAACCTTATTAACACCCGTCCTTTGCCTTCTCTCCTCCAATAAATTTAGTAAAACCCTGTTAAGGTAGTGAGCCTCCTTTCCACAGTGTTTCTGGGGGAACCAGTTTCAAAGCTGGGACTATGGTGTGTTTCTTGGTTATGCTATTTTTTCTTTTTCACAATACAAAACATTCCAGTTTAATCATCATTCTTAAATTAAAAGTACATGGGATTAAATTTTGAAAAAATTCTTCGAGAACTTCATTATTTATTTATTTATTTATTTTATTTATTTATTTTGAGACAGAGTCTCACTCTGTCGCCCAGACTGGAGTGCAGTGGCATGATCTCGGCCCACTGCAATCTCTACCTCCCAGGCTCAAGCAATTCTCCTGCCTCAGCCTTCCAAGTAGCTGAGACTACAGGCCTGCACCTCTTCTGCCCAGCTAATTTTTGCATTTTTAGTAGAGATGGGATTTCACCATGTTGGCCAGGCTGGTCTCGAACTCCTGACCTTAAATGATCCACCCGCCTCGGCCTCCCAAAGTTCTGGGATTTCAGGTGTAAGCCGTCGCGCCTGACCAAGGACTTCATTCTTTAAAGATTAGATTTAGGGTTAAATCTAACATAAAGGAAGACTGAGGGAAAGGTAGAGCTTCCCATATGGCCCCTTCCCACACACATACCTACTCTTCCCCAGTATCAACAATCCCCACTGCAGTGGTACATTTGCTACAATTGATTACCTTACGTTGACACATCATTATCATACAAAGTCCAAAATGTACATTCTACGTGTTTGGACAAATCTACACTGTGTCCACAATTATAGTATACTATGGAGCATTTTCACTGCCCTAAAAATTATCTCTGCTTTACTTACTCATCCCTCTTCCCCACCAACTCTGGGAAACCACTGATCTACTGTCTCCACAGTTTTGCTTTCTTCAGAATGTCATATAACACAATCATATAGTATGTAACCTTCTCAGATTGGTTTCTTTGACTGAGTAACAGACATTTGTTTCCTCTATGACATTTCATGGTTTGATAGTTAACTTCCCTTTAGTGTTGACTAATATTTCATTGTCTGGATATACCAGTTTATTTATTAATTGACTCACTAAAGGACATCTCGATTGCTTCCAAGTTTTGAGAATTTGAAATATAGCTGCTATTAACAGCCATATGCAGTTTTTTTGTGTGGACATACTTCTTCAACTATTTTGGGGCAAATACCAAGGAGTGTGATTGCTAGATCTCATGGTAATAGTATGTTTAGTTTTATAAGAAACTGTCAAGCCATCTTCCAAAATGGCTATACCATTTTGTATTTCCATCAGCAGTGAATGAGAACTCCTCTTGCTCCACACTCTCACCAGCGTTCGGTGATGTTAGTGTTTTGGATTCGGCCATTCTAAGTGCATAGTGATATCCTATTTTTGTTTTAATGTGCATTTCCCTGATAACATACAATGTGAAGCTTCTTTTCATTTGCTGATTTTCATCTGTATAACTTCTTTGGTAGGGTTTCTGTTCAGGTCTTTGGCCTGGTTTTTAATTGGGTTGTTGGTTTTTTTATTGTGTTTAAGAGTTCTTTATATATTTTAAGTAACATCCTCTATCACATATGTCTTTTGAAAATATTGTTTCCCAGTCTGCGGCTTGCCTTTTCATTCTCTTACAGCGTCTTTTGCAAGCAAAAAATTTTAATTTTAATGAAGTCCAGCTATTGATTCTCTCTTTCACAGATCATGCCTTTGGTGTCATATCTAAAAAATCATCATCAAATCCATTGTCATCTAGATTATCTCCTATGTTATCTTGTAGGAGTTTCATAGTTTCGCATTTTACATTAAGGTCTGTAAATCCTAAATCCATTCTGAGTTATTTTTTGTCAAGATTTAAGCATTCATCTAGATTTGTTTTTGTACATGCTTACCATTTTAGAATAAGAGCCCAGCTGATAGCATGGGATACAGCCTCCATAGCTGACAAGAGAAGCAGAGGTTTCGGACTCCTGCCAAGAGACTGAGTCTCTGTAAATATTGAAAACCTGGATCTGCATCCTCTGGAGTGATGATCTCCAAATGTTCTGACAGTACATCTTTAATGGTAAATTGTTTTTAAATTACAGTGTCCGATATATACATGTATATATGTATGTATGTAAACGTACACCCACACATATATATGCTCTGTTGTATGAAGTACCTACAAGGCTAGGCACAGCAGCTCATGCCTGTAATCCCAGAGCTTTGGGAAGCCAAGGCAGCAGGATTGTTTGCGCCCAGGAGTTTAAGACCAGCCTGCTCAACATAGTGAGACCCCATCTCTGCAAAAATAATTTAAAAATTAGCTGAGTACTGTGGTGCGTGTCTGTAGTTCTTACTATTTGGGAGGCTGGGATGGCAGGAATGCTTGAGCCCAGGAGCTCAAGGCTGCTCGAACTGTGATCACACCAAGGCACTCCAGCCTGGGTGACAGGGTGAGAGTCTATCTCAAATAATACTAAATTTACAAGTTCTACTGTTTTGTGTGTATGAAAAAGCATAGACAGAAATGTAAATATAAAAGTTAGAAATAGCAATGAAATGAAAAATCTTTAAAATAATTTTAAATTTACTTAATAATACCACCAAAATCTTTGGTTATATCACCAAAATTAATATTACTAACTACTATATTTGTGAGAGTACACCATCAAAATTATAAAAGACATTTAAATGTGCAAATGATTCATAGGTTTCGTTTCAGCAGAATGCTGAGTGTTAGCTAGCAAACCCTTCAGGGCTATTTGATCCTATAGAGGTTCATGCCTTTGATTATCTTTGACTAGGCTATTTTACAACTCTGTAAACTGAAAGAGACCGATGATAACGCAAATTATTTTTTCCATAGAAATGCAAATGAATTTTCTGCAGTAGAGATACAGTTGATTTCTGCCCTGTAGAAACACACAATTTGTTGCCCTACATGATATCAACCAGTTTTGCAGCTATTAGCAAATTAATTTTAGGATTCCTGATTGTAAGTATGTCTACTCTTCAGATCTTCCTTTGAACTAGATTAATCATCTTACAGTTCTCTCATTAATTAATAAAGCAGATTTAATGACAAATAGTCATTTTACATATGTCTGACAGTCACAATTTTATCTTTTTGAAAATTATCCATTAACAAATGAAAACAAGTATGTGTTTTTAAAAATCTTTGTTTCATTTTCTGTTATATAGCAATTTATGTGTCTGATTCTAAGTTTAGTTCATTTTGATACTCGGTTTTAATGGATGCTATAGCTGCAAAAATACTCTTCATAGGGATAAGTTGGTCCAAATATGAAATTCGAATGGTCATCTTTCAATGTCACCACCATTATGTAAAATGTCTTTGATTTAAAAACTGTCTTCTCTGATGTTAGTTATTATTGCAAACTGATATGAATATGTTGTTTTTATATACAAACTCTGTGCGTGTGTGTGTGTGTGATCAAATGGGTTTATATCCCACTATAATATTTGTATTTAAAAGCTTTTTAAATGGGTTAACATTCTATTTCCCAGTGTATGGCAGGTGCCGCTGACAGCAATCACTTCAGCATATCATGACGCTATGGGTCTAAGAAGAATGTGTGTTTGGAATCCTGAGCTGAGGAATCCGGGAGTGGCCAACCTGGAGATTCACTCCTTATCTACGAAGGATGTCTGAATCCCTGGCCTATCCCCATACAGGGGTCCTTTGTTCTGGGTTAAATGGAGGTTACTAGGTAGAGGTTTCTAAGTACAGGGTGCTCAGTAAAAATGCTGTATAAACTACATACTATGTATACACAGTAGTGGTTTTCCTGTCCAGCCGTCTGCCACTGAACCATCCCTGCATGTATGTCCCCGAATGAAGTCTATGTCTTGTTCATTGTCTCCAAGCCTCTTCTTCAGCCTCCTGGACATGATGCCATCCCTGCTGGAGTCAACGGGGGTCTAGCATGACACGAGTTTTCTAAATGCGGATGTGAGAGTTACCAGAGTTCTCACTCTTTTTGTTGTTGTTTGTTGGTTGTTGCTCTTTTATTTTAAGTTCAGGGGTATATGTGCAGGTTTGTTACATAGCTAAACTTTTATCATGGGGGACCTCTCACTCTTAATTCATTTTTGAAAAGCTGAATCATATAACACTGAAAATATTTTTAGACACCCATTTTAAAATGTTCTTTCCAGAGCAGAGGCTTTATCTGACAGCTATTTTTTTTACTCATTCTTAAACCATCATATTTACCTTGAAGAAACAGTTTAACTGTAGTATTCAATTTTTTTTTCAAAAGATATGGTAGGTAAAATAATTTCATTTATTTATTTATTTATTTTTGAGATGGAGTCTCACTCACTCTGTTGCCCAGGCTGGAGTGTAGCAGCAGCACGATCTTAGCTCACTGCAACCTCCACTTCCCAGGTTCAAGCGATTCTCCTGCCTTAGCCTCCCAAGTAGCTGGGACTACAGGTGTGCACCACCACGCCTGGCTAATTTTTGTATTTTTTTTTCTTTTTTTTCTTTTGAGACGGAGTCTTGCTCTGTCACCAGGCTGGAGTGAGTGGCGCAATCTCGGCTCACTGCAACCTCCGCCTCCTGGGTTGAAGCGATTCTTCCGCCTCAGCCTCCCGGGTAGCTGGGACCACAGGTGCATGCCACCACACCCGGCTAATTTTTTTTTTTTTTTTAATTTGTAGTAGAGACGGGGTTTCACCATGTTGGCCAGGATGGTCTCGATCTCTTGACCTCGTGATCTGCCTGCCTCGGCCTCCCAAAATGCTGGGATTACAGTAATTTTTGTATTTTTTGTAGAGATGGGGTTTCTCCATGTTGGCCAGGTGGTCTCCAACTCCTGACCTCAGGTGATCCACCTCCTTGGCCTCCCAAAGTGCTGAGATTACAGGCATGTGCCACCGCACCAGCCTAGGTGCCACCACATTTCATCATAAAAAGCCCTACAATTTTGCAAAAAAAAAAAAAAAAAAATGTGTTAAGGGCTGGAATGCATCTCCCTAAAATTCATATGTTAAAGTCCCAATCTCCAGGACCTCAGATTATAATCTTGTTTTGAGATAAGATCTTTAAACAGGTGATTGAGTTAAAATGAGGCATTAGGG
This sequence comes from Ateles fusciceps, assembly GCA_036589455.1. Taxonomy (NCBI): domain Eukaryota; kingdom Metazoa; phylum Chordata; class Mammalia; order Primates; family Atelidae; genus Ateles; species Ateles fusciceps. Next base: position 8,229,310 of record JAZHEH010000113.1, read on the forward strand.
TGGGCCCTTAATCCAATATGACTAGAGTATTTACAGGAATATAAAGAGACAGCAGGGAGGCACATTTACAGGAAAAGGCCATGTGAGGACACAGGGAGAAGGTGGCCATCTGTAAGCCAAGGGAGAGGCCTCAGAAAAAACTAACCTTCCAACACCTTGATCTCAGGCTTCTAGCTGCCAGAATTGTGAGAAAACAAATTTATGCTGCTTAAACCATCCAGTCTGAGGAATTTTGTTATGGCATCCTGAACAAACTAATGCAATGTGTAACCCATCTTTAGTTTTGGCAATACTTTTCAGTTCTTTGCTATAGAAAATGTATAACATCAGCCAGGTGCGGTGGCTCACACCTGTAATCCCAGCACTTTGGGAGGCCAAGGTGGGCGAATCACGACGTCAAGAGATCGAGACCACCCTGGCCAACGTGGTGAAACCCCGTCTCTACTAAAAGTCCAAAAAATTAGCCGGGCATGGTGGTGCATGCCTGTAGTCCCAGATACTCGGGAGGCTGAAGCAGGAGAATTGCTTGAAACTGGGAAACTAAAGTTGCAGTTAGCCGGGATTGCGCCACTGCACTCCAGCCTGGCAACAGAGCGAGACTCTGTCTCAAAAAAAAAAAAAAGAAAAAGAAAGAAAACGTATAACATCTTATGCTATAAAAATTGCTTATCTCTCAATGTAATATTGTAGAGATCACACTATTTGTTTGTTTGTTTGTTTATTTATTTACTTATTGAGACAGAGTCTCCCTCTGCCTCCCAGACTGGAGTGCACTGGTGCAATCTTGGCTCACTGCAACCTCCCGCCTCCCAGGTTCAAGCGATTCTCCTGCCTGAGACTCTTGAATACCTGGGATTACAGGTGCATGCTACCATGCCCAGCTAATTTTTGTATTTTTAGTAGAGACAGGGTTTCACCCGGTTGGCCAGGCCAATCTCGAACTCCTTACCTCAGGTGATCTGCCCACCTCAGCCTCCCAAAGTGCTAAAATTACAGGCATGAGCCACTGCACGTGGCCTCACATCATTTAAAATAACTCATAAAATCTGTAAGTCTAACAAGAGGATATGAACTGCATAACTTAACACATAAACTATACTGAGTTTCAGAATGCTGAAAATCAGGGAAGGAGTAGGTCATCACTGTCAAGACCACCATATTGTGGAATTTCCATTTTTTGTTTCTGACATGGGGATCAACCCATCTTCTAGGTAAGGACTTCCCCAAAGTCAAGCCACAGAATAAATAAAGCTTAATTTATTTTTTTCCTAAAGGATAAAAACAATATACAAATAAAAGCTATGGTATTTTCTTTTCACATTGCATAAGAATCATCTTTTGCATGCCTGGGATGCCCACCCCCTATCTTAGAGACCATCACTTTAAGAAAAAAAGACAGTCCCGCCTCTAGGAAGAAGATTCAGTGTATGAGTGAGTTTTGTGCCCCAGTACTAAAGCAGCCAGGGTACCTCAGGGACAGCTTGTTGAACAGCTACTTCTTTCCAAAGCTACTCCCATCTGAGACTCTTCATGTACCTTCACATGGGTTTAACTGTCCTTGGATAAAAAAAAAGAAAGCTTTTATATCTAGACCATTCATCTAGGCGATGAATACCTTTGAAAAGTTTAAGTAAGGGAGACACGATTTAAAATGGTTAGTGTTGGCTCTGTGAAAAATGAGTTATGGTGGGTGAGAATAAATGCAGTGAAGCCAGTTAAGATGCTGATGCAATTTTCCAAGGGAAATGATGAGAGTGTAAAATGAGTTGTTATGAGGATCCAAAGGGGACAGACTCCCAATATATTAGAAAGCCAGGTTGATTGGAATTGTGCAGCAGATCGGTTGTTGGGAAGGAAGAAAAAATGTTACATGAAAATGTTAAAGTTAGGATTTAGGATTTGGGTGTGTGGGAAATGAGGTCTATTTAAAAACATAAGACGTAATATAATAAACATTTTAGAAAAAAGTAAAATCATAATTTCCATTTCATTTATGTTTAGTTTGAGTTACTTTGGAATATCTAGATGAAATTATTCGTCAAGGAGTAAGATTGTTGAATCTGGAGTACATAAAGAGAGGTACAGTTAATTTTTTATTGGTTAGGGTAATAATGGGTTACAGAGGGAAGATTATACTGCATGTAATTTTAAATCACCATTAAAATCAGAGTAAATCCTTAATATTCTAGTGTTCGTTTAATCTTGTCCTTGACAATAGCCAATTCATAGAGGCAGAACTCTGCTACTATACCGGACCTTACTGGTCTGCAAAAAAGCTTCCATGCCCTAACAAACTAGGATTGCAAGAAGAAAAGACAGTCCCTGCCTGTAGGAAGAGGATTCAGTATATGAGTGGTTTCTGTGCCCCAGCACTAAAGCAGCCAGGGTACCTCAGGGGCAGCTTGTTGAACAGCTAACTCTTTCCAAAAGTTATTCCCATCTGAGATCTTTGGTGTACCTTGACCTGGGTTAAACTGTCCTTGAATTTTTTAAAAGAAATGTTGATCTTACGTATCTTAAGGTATTCATGACCCTAGACACCAAAAGCCGTTGAAGTGGATGAGCTTATGGAGCAAGGGTATGGTAGGATTTTAAAATAGGACTCATTCTGTCTCATTTCAGTTGAGACCCTGAGAAACAAGGTGCCAACTAACTTCACATCACAAAACAAGGTGACAGATCACCTAGGCAAGAATTGCAAAGAAAATTTCAGAAGTTGGCTTTCAGTCTCTAATGTAATATCCCTTTTCTGGCGTAAGAATATTGAAGTTGAAAATCTCAGAGAGAATTTCTTCAGGAGAAAGTTGTTCTGTGTTCTCACATTTGTGTGTGTGTGCCTCCCAGTAAAGGGAAACAAAGAAGGGGGAAACCCCTTCCTAGTTCAAGAGTAAAAGAAATTTCAAATAAATTATCCAGAGAGTTTAATAGGTGCACTTCGGACACCTTGGACTCATCATGTCTGACACCGATCGCAGAAATGTAAAGGTCAGGTTCTACGTTATCAGCCTGAGGCACCAGGGCAGAGAGAGATGATTATGGATAGGGAGTTAGCTACACTTCATCAAGAGTAAGAATGAGGATGCCTGAGTGTTTCTTGGGGATCACAAGAGGGCTACATGGGAGAGGGACATCACACCCTACAACCATCTTGAACCTTCCCTAAGAAGACCACCCAAAGGGATGATGCGATGTCAATCAGAAAGAGGAACCAGCAGAACAGCTCAGATAGAAACTGTGTGTGGCCCTTCAGAGGTACCAGCTTTTGCTGTCTAAATTACTGTTGGAAGTACAGTAGCACAATCCCAGGGATAGAATCTCCAAGGAACCCTGGGCATACCGTACCAGAAAATCAACATCGAGCATAGATTAAATGAAGAGAATGTCACTCCCCCAGGCATGCATCAGTCCCATACAGGTAAGACTTTTCCTCTTTCTTTGATCTCTTATCGCACAGCTCTGATGAAGAGAGAGAGAGACAGAGAGAGAAAAAGAGATAAAAAGCTTGATCACAAAGCTTGGAGTGAGTGGGTTTTGATGAGAGAAGAGCTTCATAGTAAGGTAGGAAAGAGGATTACTCTTTCTTAATGTTGACTTCCACCCTAAAGAAGGAACTCATTGAAGGGAAGGGAGAAGTTGTATGGCAGATGCATCTGAAAGCAATAGCTTAACTTGAAGCATACCATAAGAATTGACTGCGTATGGCAGATGCATCTAACAGCAATAACAAAACTTAAGCATACTCCGAGAATGACTCTGTGGTCTAAGAACAATGTGTGTTCAAGAGTTTCAAGCTAAGGAATCCAGGAGTGGCCAACTCGGAGGTTCATTCCTTATGTATGAGGAACTCCTGAACTGCTGCCCCACTCCATGGAACGCAGGCCATACAGGGGGATGGCGGCCCTTTGTTTTGGGTGAAATGAAGATTGCAATGTGGAGGTTGGTAGGGGGAGGGTGCTAAGTGAAAATGTTATGTAAATTGCATGGTTTTTACTGGCAGTAGGAGTTCTGTGTGGCCTGTCGCCACTAGTCTGCCTTGTATGTATCTTCCCTCATTCAACCCCATGTCTCAGTTGCTGGCTCTGGGTCTCTCCTCTGGCCTCTTGAATGTGGGGGCTATCCCTATTAAAGTTCATAAGAGTCCAACATTACAAAAGTTTTAACTTCAAATTGTCTATGCAGTTCTGATTATTACTACTGGCCATGTTAATTATTCCCAAGAGACTTCTGTGACCAAAAGTGACCAGAGGACAATTGACTACTAGAGAGTGATCAGAATTGAGAATGGCCTTGGACTTTATTCAAGGGTCGGGGAAAATGAGCTTCACAGAGCAGATATGAAAGGGCAATTGGAGGAAAAGGAACGTTCTCTTCTCTTCTCTTCTCTTCTCTTGTACTCCATGGAGATTTACTCTTGCAAAGTAAGAATTACCATAGTTTAGAGTAAGAACAGAAAAGCTCGAAGAATGAAGTCTTCCTAGAGCTGCAACATCTTAAGTGTGGGCAGGAAGAGAAGCACGAGAGACTGAGAAAGAATGGTGAGGAAAGTAGGAGGGGAAACCAGGAGCTGGTGGTGTCAGGGAAGCAACTGCCTTTTTCTTTCAAATGCTACCCTATTTTCTCTGTCTTCCCACACACCTCCTCATCCATACACATACTTAGTGCAATCCTGGGACATTTGGCAGGCTATAACCAAAAACTTGTGAACCAAATGGACAGAACTATTCTCCAAATAGTTTCCATCCAACTGTCTAAGCTATAAAGATTGTAGAACTCTGTAGACCAAAGAGGCTCTTGTTTCACAGGTCTGTGAATAGTGAAATCATGCATCCAGGTTTATAATGCACGTAGCATATATTTGAATAGCTTCTGCAAATAACTTCCATCCAACTGTCTAAGCCATAAAGATTGTAGAACTCTGTAGACCAAAGAGGCTCCTGTTTTACAGATCTGTGATTGGTGAAATCATGGATCCAAGTTTATAATGCCAGTGAACAGCCAGAACTACTGAGGAAATATTAGCTGCATCTGGTGAATGTGTCCTCTTTGTTTTTTCTTTGAGACAGGGTCTCATTCTGTGGCTCACTGCTCACTCACTGATCACAGCTCACTGCACCCTCAACCTCTGAGGCACAAGTGATCTGCATACTTCAGCTTCCCAAATGGCTAGAACTACATGCACAAGACACCACGCCTGCCTAATTTTTAAATATTTTTTGTAGAGATGGGAGTCTCCCTATGTTGCCCAGGCTGGTCTCGAACTCCTGGGCTCAAGCAATCCTCCTGCCCCCATCTCCCAAAGTGTTGGGATTGCAGGCATGAGCCACTGCACCCAGCCACTTTCTGCTTTTCATAACACTTTCATTTCATGTTATGTAAGCAGTTGCACATAACACATCATACCTTGACAGGAAGGAGAGCCAGGTGTGTTCTCTTTATGGGGCAGATGAAGGCAATGGGATTGAAAACAAATAAACAGATTGTGTCTAGAGCTAGAACAAGACACCAGCAATTCCCGAATCTTGGGGACTCTTAATAGAACATGTTGTTTTCTCCCTGAAACACTACATTATTTGGTGATACCTTTTATTTGTATGGCTCTTTAAGGCTACAGAGTATGACCAACTACTTCACTTGAAGGTACTTCACTCTTCTCAGCATAGCAACTCTTCATTACCTTACAAAATTCAGCTCTTTGTCAGCACACCCAAAGTCTTCAGTGAACCCCTTAAGCCATAAACAAAAATCTTAGACCATTTGGGATGCCTCTAACTCACCTAAAGCAGGAATAATGCAATTTCCTATCACATGGGAACGGCAAGAGGATAAAGAGGACACAGTGAGTGTCCAACACATAGAAAGCCTTCGGTAAAGATCAATTAGTGCACACTATCATGAAGAGTTCTTTCACTCTTGTGTTCAATGGACAATGAGTAGGGGAAAAGACATTGTGAGGACTTCAAATCTTATTTTGGAGATATTCATGTTAGCATCACAGAGACTTGCCTTCTTCCTACCAACTAAATGGCAAATCTTACCCTACCCAGGATTAATAGGAAGACACAACATTTGTCCTCAGTTCCTGCAACATTAAAACAACAAGGCTCAGGCTACTTCTTAGCCAGAGCCATTCTAAATGTTTCTGCCCCCAACTTAATTGCAGTGATAAATATCATGTAGAGAGCTGAGGCTAAATGCCAAATGCAAAAACCAGCTGAATAGCAGGAAAAAAAATAAGCCATTAGGCCCCTCTCTCTGATGCCCAGAGGAGGTTACCTGTTCCTCTTTTTCAACAGGCATCACTTTTTGTTTTTTTACATTTTTAAAATGTATATTTTATTGTGGAAGGTGGCTTTTATAAAGTGTTTTTCTCTGTGCCTCTAATATGCTTTGGTTTGAATTTTACTTTGTCTGATATGAGAATTGTAAACTTTCTTTCTTACCATTTTCATTTTTCTTGTGACTTTTTGTGCATCCTCCCTTTTCTTTAGTGCCATATATTTGTTATAATTGATAAACCAGTATTGATGTGTTATTTTAACTTGCGTAAGTCAGCATAACAACAGCAGGGATATATGTATTTGTCCCGCATTCAAACATCTCTCTGAATGCTTTTAAATACCAGATTGTACTATACAGACCAGCAGGAATTGGTATTTAATAACACAGCTAGCAAGAGGTGTGGTATCCCAGCAAATCCCACCTGTTTCCTGTGCGAGCCAGGTGCAAGGCACTGTGATGGGCATTTTTATGAACATCCATCTCAGGACCCCCAGAGCACTCATGGGAAGCTGGGATTATATTAGACACTGGAGAAACTGAAAGCAAAAGGTTAAGAAACCAGTAAGAGCAATGTGGCTGGTCAGCAGCAAGATCGAACCTCAAACTCAAATCTTATGGTTTCAACTTCCATGACCTTGATGCTACCATGTGGCTGCCTTGGTCTTCTACCCAACTTCTCATTTACTTCCCTGATTAAATCACAAGAATCCTGGGAACTGTAGGAGAATATGCTAATAATTGATGGCAGTGAAGCCATCAACCAGTGGAGTGGTTAATTTCTTTATATCAAAATCTGAAAAATACATTTCACCAGGAAAACTATTATGCAGAATTGATTTAAATCCAACTCAGCTTCTTCCATTGTAAATGTTGGGAGGAGGAGAGTCTGTCCCCCTCAACAGCCCTGAGTTCTCCCTGCTGTATCCGGAAGTGGCCAACTGCTTGGAGCATAGTTTCATTCAGAACAACCCCAAAATTTGATCATTGAGGAAGCTGAGTCTCAATGAGAGGAAAGGATCCACTGAGAGACAACTTTTGAAGTCTTTAGATGTTTACCTTTATTTTCTCACAGAACCCTGTTTGCTGCATGTCATTATATCAGTATATTATGAGGAGCAGTGGTTTGCCCAGCTGCACCAGGAGGATAGGACTTGGAGCTAGGATTCTACCACAGGCTTTCTGACCCCAGGCTCTGTACCTTACCTCCATTCCACAGGTGTATCCAGAGCCTCTCATAAGTGAGGGAAATTTGTGCTTCATTAAAACAAAACTTTGCAAAGCTCCAGAACTGTTCTGTATGTCCTGAAATCCCCAGACTCCAGGGCCTACCAGTTATTAATATTTATTAAACAGGCATCACTTCACTGTTTCTTATCTGGATCACGTTCTCAGAGTCTAAACTCAGCACAGCAAACCTTCCTTCTGTTCCTCCCTCTTCCTATCACAGCCAGGATGAAATAATTATATTTCATGTAGCTAATTTATACCTGCTGCTCAGCAAGCATATCCTTTTCGTGCAGCCAAGGGCAAGTGTGTCTGTGGCGGCACGGGAGAGAAGGAAAGTGTGAGTTTCCAGTTAGCCAGCGAGTTAGCAGCTCAGCAAGAGAATAAAGTGAGTGCAAACAAAGAAGACAAGAGTGAGGAAGAATAAATCCTAAGTGTCTCCCTGGCCTGGAAATTTCTAGATATGGTCCCTGTCAGAGTCACCAGGTCATGCATCGGAGCACGAGCTTTCTGTTATCATGACCGCTGGAGAGCAAGAAGCATGTTGTGCAAGCCCTGCTCTCCTTTGGTGATGTATCCCACAGGCACTGACAGGCTTAAATTATAAAAGCTGTGACTTTTTAAAGGAGTATGAATTGAGGCTCAGCACAGTAGCCCATGCTTGTAATCCCGGAAGTTTGGGAGGCCCAGATGGGAGCATTTTTTGAGCCCTGGAATTAGAGACCAGTCTAGACAACATAGTGAGACCCCAACTCTGCAAAAACTTTTAAAATTAGTCAGGCATGAGGTGTGTTCCTGTAGTCCCAGCTCAAGAGGCTGAGGTGGGAGGATCACTTGAGCCTGGGAGGTTGAGACTCCAGCAAGCCAAGATCACATCACTGCACTCCAGCCTGAGTGACAGAGCAAGACCATCTCTCTAAGAAAACAAAAAGAGATACGAATTGAGTTTCTTGGGTAACCATTCACCATTTATCCATTTCTTCAGTCACTCAAATTACTCACTCTACCATCCATTCCTTGCTTTCCATATATATGCCTGTAAAGATGGGCACTGTGTCACCTGCTAAAAATTCAATAGTGATTTCAGCTGAATATGATAGCTAATGCTTACTGAGTGCATACATCATACGGGAATTGAGGAAGAGTTAATGTAACAGTCCAAACACAGTGCTTAGCATTGTAACAATGATTAACAGTGCTAAGCATTCTGTATGGACCATTACATGTATTCTTCCTCAATTCCCATAATGTTATAATTCTCGTTTTACAGATTAGGAAACTGAGATACAACCTCCAAAGACATGCAGCTAATAAGTGACAGGGCCTGCATTCAGTCTCAAAGCTCAAAAAAGTTAATCATCATAGGCTGGGCGCGGTGACTCACACCTGTAATCCCAGCACTTTGGGAGGCCAAGGTGGGCAGATCACGAGGTCAGGAGATGGAAATCATCTTGGGCAACACGGTGAAACCCCATCTCTACTGAAAATATGAAAATTAGCGTAGCGTGGTGGGGGCCTGTAATCCCACCTACCCAGGAGGCTGAGGCAGGAAAATGACTTGAACCCAGGAGGCAGAGGTTGCAGTGAGCTGAGATTGAGGCACTGCACTCCAGCCTGGTGACAGAGCAAAACTCCATCTTAAAAAAAAAAAAAGTTAATCATCATGATAGACAGAGCACCTACCACCATTGACTTTATAGTTTAATCCAGGAATAGTTAATAGCTTACCACCTGCTAACTTTTCTTCCCCTGTGTTAGATTTCAATTGCTGCATAACAAATTAGCACAAAATAAGCAACTTATAACAATACACATTTTTTTTTATTTTATTGCACTTTAGGTTCTGGGGTACATGTGAAGAACATGCAGGATTGTTGCATAGGTACACACATGGCAATGTGGTTTGCTGCCTCCATCCCCCCGTCACCTATATCTGGCATTTCTCTCCATGTTATCTCTCCCCCAACCTCCCTACCCCCTGCTGTCCCTCCCCTAGTCCCTCGACTCCAGTATGTGATGCTCCCCTCCCTGTGTCCATGTGTTCTCATTGTTCAACACCCACCTATGAGTGAGAACATGCAGTGTTTGATTTTCTGTTCTTGTGTCAATTTTCTGAGAATGATGGTTTCCAGGTACATCCATGTCCCTACAAAGGACATGAATTCATCGTTTTTTATGGCTGCATAGTATTACATGGTGTATATGTGCCACATTTTCCCTGTCCAGTCTATCATCGATGGGCATTTGGGTTGGTTCCAGATCTTTGCTAAACACAATACACATTTTTAATTTCACATGGTGTATATGTGCCACATTTTCCCTGTCAGTCTATCATCGATAGGCATTTGGGTTGGTTCCAGATCTTTGCTAAACACAATACACATTTTTAATTTCACAGTTTCCATGGGTGAGGAGTCTAGGAACAGCTTAACTGGGTCCTCTGCTCAGTCTTACAAAGCTGAGATCAAGGTGTTGGTTGGAGCTCAAAAATCACTGAGATCTCCATGGACCTATAAAAAGCTCCATTATATCTGCACTATTAACTTGATGGTCATTCTTCAGTACTATGTTATTATTTCAGTAGAACTTACTACTCTGACCATGCTGTGTTTTCTACTAATGGGCAAAAGTCCTGTGCAGTCTCTAGTAAGCCTGCACTTTTTCTTTGGTGCCTACTTTTTATTACATTATGCCTCTTGCCTCATATTTTAAGTTGTAACCCTCTGGATACCTTATTCCATAACCTACATAAGCTTAACACTTAATGGTAGATCTTGCAGTAACAATATGTAATGTATACATATGTGTGTGCCTGTGTGCATGCGGGTGTATGTGTATTCAGTGAGAGCAAAAATAAAATTATATGTTCATCCAGATTTGGTGGCACATCAGTGAAGTAACAGTGATAAAATATTATTTCTCAGTACTTGTATTAGTTAGCCTTTGCAGAGTAACAAATCATTCCAAAACAATAAAAAGCTATATAGCTCACAGTTCCGTGGATTGAAAAAATTAAGCTGGGCGGTTTGTACTGATCCCGGTGAGGCTTACTCCTGAATTTGTAATCAGTTGGTGGCTTGGCAAGTGACTGGGTGACCTAAGATGATCTAAATTGGACTGACTTGTCTTTCTTGCTTCTGTTCCTTTTCAGTTCACTGTCCCTCTTGCTGAGGTCATGGCTATTTCCCCCATTTTAAAACTCCATATGATTTTCGGTGGGAGTGGAAAGCTTCCAGTCACATCATCTCCTCCCCACTCCTGTCACAGAAATAAACACATAGCTTCAGTCCAGCTAGTCAAGCACCTCATCGCCCTAGCCACAGTGTTTGGCCAAAGCATGGATATATGATCTAAGCAGGACCAATCATAAATCTTCCCTGGGGTCTATACATATTAAATAAGAGTGAAACTTATTCTCCTCTAGGTTGGGAACTGCAATAATATAAACCTGGGACAGTTATTAGTCATGTGCCTCTCCTCCACCACATGGAAAAAGCTTCTGGAACCTAGAACAGAGTAAGTCCAGTGCAAAAGGAGAAGAAGAACTGAAGGATGGGGAGACAGTGGGTCCTGAAGCCAGCACACGCTTGTGTAAGGCCAGCTTCATGGTGGCCTGATCATACTATCTACTCATACTATCATGTTACAAATTCAAATGATTCAAAATTGTTTGTATTTGTAACATGATAGTATGAAGTGTAAAATGAGAGATATTCCCATTTTCCACGAATTGTGATAGAACAAACAGTAAGGAACAATTGTGTTGAGACAAACGTGAGAAGCCAGAACAAAAAAATGCTAAGTTCTTCTACAGCCACCTGGAGGCACTGGGGTGTAGCATATCCCCCTTTAATGTACCTTTCCACTTTCTTTGAGATGCCAGGGAGGGACTAGGTGTAAAAAAAGGAAATTTGTCTTTTGGAAGAAGAGAGAGATTATGAAAAAACAATGATTTCATATTTGTACCCCTAATATTAAAGAGAATTTTCAACGAATTTCAGCCCCCTTCTTCCTGTAAGAGAGAGTTGTACAAAACATGCTGTTCCCACCGCCATCACTACTCCACCACTCAGGAATTGGTGATGATCTCTTGTATGAGTTTCTGGTCTTCTGAACTGACAGAGAGACCATTGCTACTGATCTGTTAACAAAAGGAAAAGACCCAAAAAGCCAAGAAAGGAAAGCCAAGGAGACCCTCACTACCTCCATTTGGCAGGAAGAGATGACATTTCCACAGGCAGAGCTGATACAATGGAAGTTCTCTTAAACCATCTCAAACCATTTTACCAGTATCCTCCAAGAGAGCTGCCGGCCAGGCTAGAGAGCCCAGCAGCCAGAGGATGTGGGCTTGACCACACATGAAGGTGGGAAGTGGGAAGAGGTTGAGCCTCAACCAGGCCTCTTGCAAGGCAGCTGACTACACAAGACGGGGGTCCCCCTTAAGATCTTCCCAAAAATATAATCCAGATGTGTCCCCCACAAGACACCAGTGTTTATACTCCTGTGACATAGAAAGGACTACAAGCCAGAGTATTAAAATCAAGTCCAAAAGGGCATGGAAAAACCACCATGAACAACCATAAAAGGAAATACAATTTTTCTGTCTCTTTCCTTCCCATTCATAAATTCAGAGAAGCAAGGACAGGACAGGGGAATGAGCACACGGAGAGTGGCCATAGACTCTCCTATGTTTGGGGGCCCAGGGGTAGAATAAGAGATAAGAGGTTTTGAATGGAGAGGACTAACTCTTCGTCCTTGAAAGTGACCAAGAAGTTGGAAAATCTGACTAGCATGTCATTAAGTAGGTGACCATATAATTTATTGCAAATTCCAGGGCACTAATGACAGTCAAAGGGGACACTATTTATAATTGCTTGAGGACAAAAGATGTAAACCAGAACACTCCCAGGCAAACAGGGACATATGTCATTATGCCCATGAGGAAAGGGGGCTGCGGGAGAGCAAGACTGTTAACAGATTCTGGAAAAGTTAAAAGTGCTTCCGGTGTATATTTGCAATTTAATCATAAAGCCAATTAATGCAAACTGAAAACTTCTTTTGCATTGGAGCAACTTTGAGATAGATTTCTGTCACAATTGAAAGGCCTCTCACTAAAAAAAAAAAAGTTCATCAGCTAGGCTGTAAGTACCAAGAAACAGGTAAGCACTGTACCCAGTGGAAAACATGGATGAGAAGCCCCTAAGCCAGACTTGGGAGTCCAGGGAGAATTTCCAGAGGAAGAAACCCTAGGCAGAACCTTTAAGTACAAGCAGAAAACACAAATGTGTGGGAAGGGTGGTCAAGACAGAGAGGGGAAGGCAAAGGAAGAAACATGTGAAATTAAATGCAAGGTGAACACTTTATTAAATCGACGAAGATAGGCAGGATCTAAACCATTGGCAGGACAAATCTGGGTCTCTATTTTTGTCAGTAAAGTTTTATTGGAAAATAACCCCACTCATCATTTTACATATGTCTATGATTACCTTCTTCGCACTACAGCGGTAGAACTGAGTGTCTGGCCTGTGAAGCTTCAAGTATTTACTATCTGGCCCTTATAAATATGTTTGCTGACCCCTTATTTAAAGCACTATGTAATCAGCCAGTTGCCCCTCTCAAATCACTGCTGGTTCTAAGAGAGGTATACAGAAGAGACTTTCTTTATAACTGCATATAGATTTTTCATTTCACGTTTCTATCTTGTTTCCTACCTAGTGAGCTTAGCTGCATCCTGCAATAACAGAGAAGACTTTTGTGTATGTCAGAGGCAGGTCTAAAGAGATGCCATTGACATCCTACCCCTTTTCCTAGGAGGGATGCCCACAGAAGCAAGCCCTGAGAAGAGGACCTATGGTGTGAGTTTATTTTGTAAGCACAGAGACCTGGCAGGGGAATGGGAAAGGGATAGATGAAGAATGAAGCCAACAGGGAGCGCACTGTTGAGTCAGCAACCACAGTAGACAGCTGGAGCTGCATCCCCAGAGGGCACATGGGAAACTGTGCAACAAAAGTATCAGAAATATTCCATCTGGGGGATGAGGAGGCTCAGCTGCTTATCCTCGCACCTAGCAGTCATTGATTATTAGCCCCATCCCAGATGTCAGGCTCCCATCATGGGATGGACACAGTGGGCTCCAGCAGCCTGACAGTCTTCTCATGAAGATGCAGGTGCTTGTCATTGGAAATGAGGCCACTGTGCATGGAAATGTTGGTTGTGACAGATTGCAGAGAGAGCACTGGCATCCTGTGCCACTCGCATCTTGGTTCTGGCTTGACTTTGAAAGTGATCTGGAATTCCTTTTTGGATAACTGGAGAAAACAATGGAGTAGGAGCAATTGGAAATACCTGGGGTGACACTTCTTAGTCCATCCTGGCCCATGTATACCTTCCAAACAGAGGTAAGAAGAGGAATAAAAAAAGAGGAATAAAAGAGAGTCAGGCAGGAGAAGAGAAGAGAAAAGAGGAGAGGAGGGGGAGAGGAGGAAATCGGGTTAGAGAAAGAAAATGGCTTCACTTCACTCTTCAATGTAGACTAAGTAAATAAGGTTGCCCTCACCAGTGTGGGTGGGTATCAGCCAATTCACTGAGAAGCCCAAATAGAATGGAAAAAAAAATGAAGGAGAGTGACTCTTTTCTCTCCTTAAGCTGGGAATGCACATCTCTCCCACCCTAGGGCATCAGTGCTCCTCTTTCATAGGCCTTCAGACTCTGACCAGGATTTTCACTATTTCCTCCCACTGGTCCACCCGCAGTCCTCAGGGTTTCAGACTTGGACTGGGGCGTGCACCATTGACTCCCCCTGGTTCTCAGACTTTCGTGTTTGGACTGGAAATGGCATCACCAGCTTGTCTCCAGCTTGCAGACAGCAGATTGCAGGACTTCTCAGCCTCCAAAATCATGTGAGCCAATTCCCACAATAAATCCCCTCCTTTGTATCTATATATATTCTATCAGTTTCATTTCTCTAGAGAACCCTGGCTAATGCAGGCATATATAAGATTTGCATAGCACATGTTGCTTCAGGCACCCTATTTGGTTCTATCCCCATGTGATCTTATTCACCCATCCATCTTCTACTTATAAGCCTGACCGAAGCCCTGCACACAGGAATAGGACCTCATACCCCAACGTCAAATCTTCAGAGCCCTCAAGCTCCATGCCCGTCTTTCTGCCTGTGAAGCCTGTACATAGTGCTGTATCCTCACTGTCCCATGCAATCACATACACATACACACACACACACACACACACACACACACCCTTCTGGTCTTTGCACAGGTGTGTACCTCTTTACCTGTGATGCCCCACACTCTGCTCCTCCTAGCACATTCCCTGGCTCACTCTTCCACCTACATCAGCCCATCATGATCATTTTCTTCTCTGAATACTCCGCAAGCTTGTTAGCGCCTCATCACATACCACTGGACTTTTTACCGACTAGCACTCTTTACCACTTTTAACTCTACTTCATCGTGTCTTGCTGATACAGCTATCTTAATAATATCAGATATTTAGATCTCTAAATAATATCTTACTTTGTATTTGAATACTGCCATCTCAATTACATATATAAAGCATTTAATCTTCAAAACACCCCCTGTGACATATATTCATGTATACATGTAGATGTATAGATGTATGTACTTGTATATAAATCTTATTTCCATTTTATACATGGAAGGAAAACAGAGTGCAGAGAGGCAACACAGTAAGAAAAAAAGCACAGGCTTTAGCATAGATAGACCGAGATTTAAATCCTAACCTAAGCTGAAACTGACAGAGTGGCCTTGGAGAAGTTACTTAAACTCCCTGGGCTCATAAGATGAGAATTATAATGCCCCTTTCATAGATATTTTTTTTAGAAGGACTAAATAAAGTAACTAGTGATAACAATTGCTGCCACTCAGAAAAACCACCATGTACCAGGCACTGTGCTAAACACCTTACATGCTTTACTTCACCTAATTTTGTCAGTCTTATTTGATATTAACATTACACCCCCGTAAGAACTGAGAAAACTGAGCAAATGTGCACAGACTATGCAGAACACTCCCTAGCACACAGTAGGAACACAGCAAATAGTGGCTTCTCTTGGCATTGGAAAGGGTAAGCTAGAAGCACTACCAGGAAGAGCAGGCGAGAGAGGAAAATGAAGAGGCAGGGCCAGGTGCGGTGGCTCACGCCTGTAATCCCAGCACTTTGGGAGGCCAAGGTGGGCGGATCACGAGGTCAAGAGATTGAGACCAGCCTGGCCAACATGGTGAAACCCCGTCTCTACTAAAAAATTACAAAAATTATCTGGGCGTGGTTGTGTGTGCCTGCAGTCCCAGCTACTTGGGAGGCTGAGGCCAGAGAATCAACTGAACCCAGGAGGCAGAGGTTGCAGTGAGCCACTGCACTCCAGCCTGGTGACAGAGCGAGACTCCATCTCAAAAAAGAAAGAAAGAAAGAAAATGCAGAGGCAGAGGGATGACTACAATGCAGTTTCCATGTTCCAGTTGGAGAAACTGCCCTGGACAAGTCAGAGACACATCCATTGTTTGGCAGACTGCACCTTTCAAGCAATGTTTCTGTTTGTTTCTACCGCAACAATAATTAGACTCTGAACCAGTAAAAAAATTATCCACTGCAAGAAAAATAAATTATATTTATTGACTTACAGGGCAAGAGTAACACCACCATGGTCTAATAAATGTATCTATAATGGCAAGCATGGAAAATGAACTGACAGTGGTAACAGAAGAATTCTAATCTCCTAGCTGAGGCCATGTCTGTAAGCACCGGTGTATGATTTTCCTGGGCCCCTGAGATACATTGGCTACACCTCAAAAATGTACCTTAATGGAAAAGCTTGCAGAAGAGGAAAAGCCATACTATCTCCCTTCCTGTTCCTTGAACCCGGGGAACACAGTTTTGGAACAGTGCCTGGACAGTCTTCCCCCAGGATAGCTACATGGCCAACTCCCTCACTTCTTCCAGATGTGTGATCATATGTCAAGCCATCAGAGACCCTCCAGTCATTTTATCTGAAATAGCATCCTCCCCTACGAGTGCCTGCTCTCTCTCCACTCCTGCTGACTTGTACTTCATAGCATTTATTACTACCTGACACCTTAAATGTTCCTTTACTATTTTATTGCTATAATTGTATGTATCTATGGATTTGTTTATCTATTCATGTATTTATCATGTTATGTATTTGTGTATTGTCTATCTACCCATAGTAGAATGTAAATTGCACAAGAACAGGAATTTCTGTGTTCAATATAGCAGTTCAAATATTTATAAGAAAGCCAGGCATATAGTAGGTGTCTTAGTCTTCTCAGGTCACTACAAAAAATTACCAAAGATGGGGTAGCTTAAACAACATTCATTTTTCACAGTTCTGAATGCTGGCAAGCCCAAAATCAAGGTGCCAGCATGGTTGGGTTCTGGCGAGGGAGGGGCTCATCTTCCTGGCTTGCAGATGGCCCCCTTCTCACTGTGTCTTCACAAGGTGGAGAGGGACCTCCAGTCTCATCCTCTTCTTATAAGGACACTAATCCCAGCATGGGGGCCCCATCCTTAGGGTCTCATCTAAATCTAACTACCTCCTATAGGGCCCATCCAGTTGTGCTTTCTGTCCTTTCTCATGGGTCCCCTGACTTGGGTTACCTAAATGCTACGTTGAATGAAGAAAAGAAGACAGAATACGTATTAACTCTATCCTTTTCTTTTAGAGACAGAGTCTCCCTCTGTTACTAGGCTGGAGTGCAGTGGCATAATCTCAGCTCACTGCAACCTCCGCCTCCCAAGTTCAAGCGATTCTCCTACCTCAGCCTCCCAAATAGCTGGGATTACAGGCATCTGCCACCATGCCCAGCTAATAGTAGAGACGGGGTTTCACAATGTTGGTCAGGATGGTCTCGATCTCCTGACCTTGTGATCCGCCCGCCTCGGCCTCCCAGAGTGCTGAGATTACAGGTGTAAGCCACCGCACCCAGCCTCCTGTGTCCGTTTTTAAATGTGAGGTTTTGTACAAATTTCAGATTGATTATTCTGGCGCTACACAAAGAGAACTGAGTTGTATCATTGCTCCTATTTGAAAGACAGAGAAGCTGTGGCTCAGAGTAGTTACAGAGCTTACCCAAAGTCACACAGCAATTTAGTCATTGGGGAAAAGGGGTACAGGTAACTAAAGTTAGAACACAGAAATGTACATTCCAACCTTGTTCGGGTTTTTATTTGGCAAAACCAGGAAATTGATTACATGCACCTCATCACCATCCACAGCACCCCCATGGCCATGGCAGACACTGATCACCCACCATCTCCACGACATACTTCCCCTGGGCCAAGGCATGGTGCCAGGGTCCTCCTTAACACAGCATTCCAGCTAGCCTTGGGCAAACAATGGATGTTAAAGGAGATAAACACTCCTACTTGCCTTCTTTTTTTAAAAAATAGTTTCAATAATTTGATTATAAATCAGTGAAAGCTGAAAAACCAGAATGCTTCATCATGATTGCCTATTTTCTCATGTACAGATAAAATTAAATTATGTCTCTGTGTTTTTTGTTTGTTTGTTTTACTTTAAGTTCTGGGATACATGTGCTGAATGTGCAGGTTTTTTACATAGGTGTACATGTGCCATTGCCTTCTATCCTATTGACCCTTTTGCCCTCTCCATTTCCCATCTGCAAGATGGAGACAAAACATGACTTTGATTCTAGAAAGGGTCTTTTAGGAATTACTTACTAGAAAGCTTTGCCATTTGCTCAGTACCATTTCAACCTGTACACAATATGTACAAGTATATTGCTGTTATTTTGCTATATTGCACTAGAATGAACTGTGTATTTTATATGCACACACACAGAGTCATAAAATAGTATTATAAATTATGTGTAAAGACAAAAGTGGATGCTTTAAAATATTTATTTCATTGCCATTACAGATATGTAAAGCATTGTCATATTAATGCTTTACAGAACTAGGAAGAATGAATCTAATCTTTTGATACTAAATGATTACAAGTTTCATATGGTCCTAAATCTTGTATGCCTGCAGTATCAGATTCAGCACATTGGTCTCAATAAGAAGTATGTTTATTTATTTGTGTTGTACAGACCAAGATCAAGAATAGTTACCCTTTTAAGGAACATTTTCAAGAAATCTGGTGTATACCCAAACAATAATTGTGATGCATAATTATTTTGCAAATAGGCAGTAAAGATAAAATTTCTTTATACCTGATTTCTTAGTTACCACCTGGGGTTCTAATTAAAATTCACTTTTGGTACATGAAATGGCTTCAGATGATGTTATCCTTATCTCATTGTGTAATAATTACATCCGTGGTTCTTCATTTTGTTTTTAATTAGCTTCCACTGTTCTCTACAAATGACACAATTCATTTTTTAATGATAGATACAATCTTAAAGGACAAGGAAAACATCCAAACATAATTAGGGCACGAGGAATAGCATGTCAATTATTTATGGTCAACTAGATTTTATTTCATTTACACTTTTCTCTTAACTTGTCTTTTCCCTCGCCCTTATCAGTTCTTATGACAAGGACACTGTGGAGGGGACTTCAATATTTTTGTGAAGGCAGAAACCTCTGATGAGAGCTGGCTCTCTCCACTGGTGAAGTTGTGTTATGGCATCTTGTCCAGCTTCATTCATTCTCCATCAGAGCTTCACACCATACTTGCTGTGGAACTCTGGATGGCCAGGGGTATAGAGTCTATTAATATGTCATGTCAGAGGAAGAACGCAAGAATCAACAATGTTGCTTAAACCAGGTTGCAGAGTAGCTGAAGTGACAAAGTGAGGTTGTGTGCTATAATTGTGACACTGTGATTAAATTAAACAGATTAAGACAGAATTCTGGAAGTTGTCATTTTTATAATAGCAGGCATAAGAGCATGACAAGAATCAAGAAAGAAAACTGAGCAGGCAACAAAATGCACATCAAATTAATGAACAGGAGTCAGAAGACTACAAGCAAGCCATCTGCGTACATGTAGAGGAGGAACTCTTGAAATCTCTGCTAACTTTCAATGCTAGAACTGGACATGCATATATATATGTGCAGCAGAGGGGGAGATGGAGGAGGGAGAGTTCTCTCCCTCCCTCCAGTGCCTTAGAAGCAATTCTTAGCAGCTAGTAATTAATTCAGTGTAACATGGCTATGGGTTAAAGATTGGTAACATGGAGAAACTTTATTACCAATGCAGAGTGGCCCAGTCTCCATTTTCATTTCACTCTGATCTTCCCCGTTTCCTGGTCAAATAGCAAGATACCTCTGGAAAACCAGGTTAAAAGGATACCCAAAGTAGTTTCCAGGATACCACGATTACATGGAGTATTGAAACCAGAAGCAGAGGAGTCCTCATAAATGCTTCTATACTGTCTGCAGTTGAAAACAGCACTTTTAATCCAAACCACTTGGTTTTAGCACTAACTATTGGCTGTGCAACAATGAGCCTCAATGTCCCCATTTGTAAAACTAAGATAAGACTGTAATTCACAGAGTTGCTGTCAAGAGCAGATGATAATAATATCCGTTAAACACTTTCAAAACAGCAAAGTGCCACATCATTATAAAGAGTTACTCTTCCCTAACAGAAGGCCAGTGAAGTCTTCAACAAAGTAAGTGTCTATGACCAGTTTCAAAATGTTAGGTGATGGGAGTTAAAAGGAGAACAAAGAAGCATAAAAACCAGAAAGATAGAGAAGTACGCATGTTGGGCAGTGTCTCAAGCTCTTTCATGTCCTATCACTGATTCGTCTTCACAGAAACCCTATTTTATCCACATCTCTACAGGTAAGCACACAACTGTAATGAACTTCCCCAAGCTCACAGTGCTGTTCTGATCTGGCCGGGCCTGATTCCAAAGTCCATGTACTTCTCATATACTACACTAACTCTTAGGACTTCCTTCAGCCACTTTCATTTTCTCCCACTTTGGTCTCTCCCTGTCCCTTAGTTCTCCACAAAACTAACCTCTCATAGAAGCCCAGCTGAATTTCCATCTTTATCATCAAACCTTCTTCCCAATTCTCTTAGTTGTCAGTCCCTTTTCTGACTACCTCTCCGCCAACCTCACATCAGCATCTGTCTTGATGAGATCTCTATGAAATCATTCAGTCGGTTGGCTAAGCTGGAACCCAGTGGTACTTTTGCATGAAGGCCTCCTGTCCTCAACACAATCAATATCCATTTTCATCTAGCATCTGCAGAAAAGAGGACTTTGGTGATGGGAAGGGGTAGGCAGAGGAAGGAGGTTGGAGGGATACTACGATGTTTAATCTCATTTCATCCCTCAGAATGAGTTTATTCA
Organism: Ateles fusciceps; assembly: GCA_036589455.1. Classification (NCBI taxonomy): domain Eukaryota; kingdom Metazoa; phylum Chordata; class Mammalia; order Primates; family Atelidae; genus Ateles; species Ateles fusciceps. The sequence continues at coordinate 8,250,144 of JAZHEH010000113.1, forward strand.
AGAGAAGTACTTAGTCATTTCACTTCAGATTTAAATAAAATGCAGTCATTTTATATTACAAGCTGGAGAGACCAGATGACATCTAAGTAACAGCAATTTTATATTTGAAATAAAAATTCAGCACGCATGTTAAGTACAGGAGGCTCTGTGCCAGGGGATTTTTCTTGAGTTGAACATAATAACTGTTGTAGCTAATAAACATTCTGTTTCTAGCTAATTTGCTAATTCAATTTTACCTCCTCTGTTTGAGACATGTCACTACCCTGTTTAAGAACTTTGGCCGGGTGCAGTGGTTCACACCTGTAATCCCAACACTTTGGGAGGCCGAGGCGGGCAGATCACAAGGTCAGGAGATCGAGACCATCCCGGCCAACATGGTGAAACCCTGTCTCTACTAAAAATGCAAAAATTAGCTGGGTGTGGTGGTGGATGCCAGTAATCCCAGCTATTCAGGAGGCTGAGGAAGGAGAATCGCTTGAACCTGGGAGGCGGAGTTTGCAGTGAGCCGAGATCACGCCACTGCACTTCAGCCTGGCAACAGAGGGAGACTCTGTCTTTAAAAAAAAAAAAAAAACCTTCAATGGTTCTCCACTACTTACAGGATAAATTGTTAATGCCTTTGCTGCCAACAAAAGCTTCTATCAAGACCCCAAATTGTATGTTCTGCCTTAGCATCTAATATTTCCCTAAGAGAACATTCCATCTCTGTCTTTCTTGCTTTCAAATCATGCTTTACATATTTCTACTCCTGAGCCATTTTTCTCTCTCTCTCTCTTTTGCCTTTGCCCTCCACTTCCCTACCCACACAAGCACAAAGCCTAAGCACAGTCTTCCTGTTCTTATTGTCCCTACATCAGCTTAACATACCCCATCTTCTCTCATCCAGACCCATGTGTCACTGTATGGAGAGACTCTCTCATCTATTTAGGAGCAATGGAATCAATGGAGTGCTACAGGAGTCAGAAAACCACCACTTCACTCTAGATCCACATAAACTCTTCTTCTCTAAAGAATATAAGTAGCCCACATGCTGCAGTCTCATCCACCGAGATTATCTGGTGAGATAATTGTCCAGTAAAGTCTATTACTATATAATATGGCAAATAGTATATATGTATATAAACAGTATAAAATGCCAAATAGACTTTCCTCTCTCTAGGCAAAAGAATGTTGATAATCAGCTCCTTCTAAGAGATTAGCACTCAGCAAACATGTCTGAGCACTGGCTAAGTGAGACATCTCGCTGGGCACTTTACACAGATTATCTCACAAGGACCCTCACAGTACCCTGTGAGGCTAAGACTAAGTTTGCCTTCAAAGAGATGGGGTAGCTGAGGCTGCACAAGGTTAAGTAACTTGTCCAAGGTCACATAGCTAGAGTGCCATTAGAAGGAACCTGGCAGAGCAGGCAAATTGCTCCACATCCCTAGAGGCTACTGCAAGGTGACTCCTCCCCCTATTCAATGTAGACCATTCCAATGAGCAGCACTCTGAGAATCTCCCAGGAGCTTCCATGGTTCCATCTCTTCTGCTCCCTAGCAAAACTCACAGATTCAGCATAAGGAGAAAGCTTATTATTTATTCTCAGGCAAGCGGAAGAATATTGACCACCAGTTAATTCCATTAAGTCCACTAACACATTTATGCCGGAGGGTGCAATTTTTTGAATTGCAGACGTGTGAAAAATTAGACCTTGGTGATGACCTTGAGCAGTAGGATATAAATAACCCCCCACATGCTTAGCTTTCCAATAATGGAACACTAGGCATAAATGTACGGTGTTCCATTATTGGAATACTAGGCATAAACAAATGGGCAGCTGCTTTCCCTATATCACATCTGCCCAGGACAGTAAAGGTCACAGGGATGACTTCAAGCAAGATGCCCTTGGACTTTGATGGTACCTGCCAGCCTCTGACACATCAATCAAACTGAATGGCCTGTAATCTTCTTCTTTTGCATAACTGTCTATCACTTATAAGCACGATAGTAACATTATCTCATGTGATCTTACAAGCACATTCGTGTCACGATTTTCAACATCCCCAGTTTACAGGTAAGAAAACAGAAGCTCTAATGACAAAGCATCCGTGAACTCATAGGTGAAAAGAGAGGGTATGTTCTATTTCTTTATTGGATTAGTGGTTATACAATGTTCATTTTGTCATCGTCTATTGAATTGTATATTGTTTCATGTACTTTTCCACATTTACACTCCCAGGAAAAGAGGTTAAAGATGAGTATAAAGGGCATGAAGGTATTCACTGGGTCCATGCTCATTAAAGAGATATCTTCTTTTAACATTTCATCCAAATTACTTTTTCACAATCATTGAATATTTGGTATATACATTATGTGCAAAGTACTGTCCTACATGCTAGAAATAATTATTTTAAATCAAAAGACAAATGCTTAATAGCATTTAGTTATTTAACTTTAACTTAATTTCACAAGAAATTTCCTTATAAAAACATAACACTCCCAATTCCCCACGCTTTTAATGTTTACATATACATACACCCCACATACAGACACATGCACACATCATTCTTTATTGTGTCTGTGTAATATTCCACTTAAAAGATGAACATTTATTTATTTAACAGTCTCTTTCTGAGTTTATTGCTAGTCTTTGTTATTACATTACATACTGCAAAAAATCTACGTACATGCATTTTTGTTCATATGTTCAGACATATCAATGAGATAAAATATTTAAAATGTCAGTCCTTGACCAAGCATTTTTCTTTTTTTTCTTTTTATCAAGATGGGGTTTCACCATGATGGCCAGGCTGGTCTTGAACTCCTGACCTCAGGTGATCCACCCACCTCAGCCTCCCAAAGTGCTAGGATTACAGGCGTGAGCCACCATGCCCGGTCTGACCAAGCATTTTTAAAACTTTGCCAGTCGTTGCCAAATTGCCCTCCAAAGTTTGCACCAATCCTTGATGAGAACATATATTTCTTCACACCTTGGCCAATATGACACTCTGATATTTGCCAATCTAACCGGGGAAAGTTTTCTCATTGGTATTATCATTTTTATTTATTTAATGATCAGTGATGCTGAGCATTTTTTTCGTATGCTCATAAGCCCATTTGGTTTTTCATAGGTCAGTCTGTCCATGTTTTTACCTGTTCATATTTATCCTTCCTGTCATCAAACGGTCTCTCATTGATCTGTAATAGCTCTTTATCTATTGAGAAAATCTATCCTTCATTTTTCATTCTTCATACTTTTTTTCCTGGGCAGAAATGTTCCATTTTTATGTAGTCAATTTTGTCGGTATTTTCTCTTCTTGTTTAGAAGGATCTTCCCATTCCAAGATTACCTAAAGAAGTGTTTTCTCTAATGTAGTATTCTTAAAGGGACTTGCTTGATGAGGTTTTACTCTTTCTAGGCAAAAGACTGTAGATAACAAAATATTGAGGTAGAGTCCATTCCTGTTGAGTTTAATATCTAAAGATGTATTTAACATGAGATCCTACAAAGATGATCAAAAGATAATCAAAAAATAATTGAACAAGACTAAAATTACTGTACAATATGGCAAATAGACTTTACTGAACAATTAACTGAAGTTTTATGATGTATAATAGCCTATAGTTATTATTTGGTGGGCTTTTACTATACACTCCAATTCTTCATCACTAAGGAAATGATAGAAACACTTAGCCAGATATCATCTCAGCTCAGTGAGATGGGGTAGCTGGAGCTGCACAATTCGTCTTCTTTTTATCTCCTCCGAAGTTACTTTAATTTAATGCTATACCTTCCATGTGCTCTAGGCTGGAATATTTCTTCACATATTAGAGATCTTTTTTACTTGGAGTTGGCAATATATTCTCAGTTTCTATCTGTACAAAGGGCTCAAAGTTCACTCAATGTATGGAGGCTTTGACTACAGTATTCCCAAGGAAGCTCACTTTTTTCAACAGGGTCTGTAATACCTGTGCTGCTAGTAACGTATTAGTCCTAGATTTTTCCATGTGCCATAGATTTCTCTAGTATGGGGAAAAGAAAGAGAATGATCTGTAATATTTATAATACCCACCACTGTTGTTAGGTCCTATACACTCTTACTTCTTTTCAATTCCTCACAAACTACTTCCTCACCTTATTATACTGCTTAAACTACTTTTAGACAAGGAAACAGGGGCTCTGGGTGCTGGAGTAATAGGCCAAATGTATCATGGCCAGGTATCGGTGCAGACAGGATTTTAATTCAGGTCAGACTGCAAAGGCTGGGCTCTTATGCGACGGACACTATATACATGTGAGAAATTGAGAGGTATAATGGGATCTCAATAGAGGGACTACAACACTTTGCTTGAAAGAGATTGACAGAGGAGACACCTGGAAGAGGTCTCAATAATACCAGATGCCCTCTGGGCTTAACACAATAGCCTCTTAGAGAAAATATCCTACAACCCACTAATTGGAACAAACAGGGCACTCCTGGTTTCCCTTTCCCTTTCTGGCTTATCCTCTGATGGTTGCAGATGACAGTGTGGCTGGCTGACTTTTCGTCTAGACAAACCTACTCCCCCACAGCTCATGCAATTTCTCAGATGCTGCCAGGCCACCTTCACCTCCTCATTTCCCTCCTCCTCACTGTTTTGTATTCTCCACGCTGCTCCCCGTCCTGTGGAAACGAATACGTCAAAGCCATATGGAGTCATTCTTTCTGGGCGCCCGTGTCCTTTCTCTCTTCTTCTTTTCCTGGAACATTAATATTAATAGCTTGTTTCTTTGCAGTTGCTTTCTTCTCCAACCTCAAGGGACCAGAACCTTTTCTTGGTCTTTGTGCCAGGCGGAGCACTTGTTTGAAGGCGTGGTGAGGCGTGCTGGGAAGATGATGTCTCTGATGTAATCCTGGGCCATGCAGTGCAAGCATGTGATGCTACTCCACTGCCAATTCAGTCCAGCCAAACACTCTTCATAACGTTTGTCCTTTTGAAGGAGGAGGGGCAGTCATATGCAAACAATCCAGCAAAACCCAGAGAAATCAGCCCTAATTAATAACCACTGGGTTTGGAGCCAGACTCTGTGCTAAGCACTTTGCATGCTTCATCTCATATAATTATCACAGTTCTTCCAGGCTAATATCAGTATCCCCATTTTACACATATGAAAACTAAGGCTCCATGAGAGTCGCCATCTGCCTAATGTCACATAGCTTGTAAGTTCGAGGACAGAAATGTAAATCCCCTTCTTGCTAACTCCAAAGCCCATGTTATAAACCTTCACTGTCAACTATTTCCTGTTCTGTAGCCTCTATTCAGGCTGCGTTCCCAGAAAATGGAGTCAGAAAGAAAGGCTTCTTTTGTGCTCAGTCGGTGGGGCCCCCCCCTCAGAGCATGAGACCTGGCACAGCAGGAGCCAGCCTTTGTGGGTCTGTGTTCTCCTCCCGCACACCCACCCCAGCCTGCCTTGGCACCATCTCTGAGCTGCATGGAAGCTCTGGCATGAGAGGGCTGTGAAGCCAGGGTCCCATGGCCAGATCTGTGCAGGCCAGCCCTCAAGAAGGCCCCAGTTTGCACCTGCTACTCTCTCGCCCTGAGCTGGGGTGCAGCTGTGCATCAGGAATCACCAGAGGGATGTGCCAGGAGATGAGTGAATCCCAAAATGACAGCAGCCATGTTGGAGGGGGAGCAGTGCAGAGCTTCAAGTTCATGTAACTGAAGTGGAAGTGACAGACACCACCCTTGATTTAAAAAAAGAAAATTAATGTATTCCTTCAATAATGAAAGGCTAAAATAGCCAAAATATCTAGAAACTTTATCATGGTTTACAAGGGTTTGTTGGTCAGCTTGCTCCCAAAGCATTGGGCAGTCTGGGAGCAGGCTGAGCCTAGGCTGGGGGCATTCCAAGGCACCAAGGGGACAGAGTAATTTTGCTGCTGGAAAACATGAGGAACCAGAGCAAAAGAAGCAGGTGTTTAATGAATTTAGGATTCTCAAAACTTCTCCACAAATGTCTATTACATCAGCTGGTTAGTTGAGAATTTATAATTTCTTACCACCCCATGGGTCACAGATAGGTGGCATTGCCAGTAACAGAATGTAGTTATTTAGTTTTTGCTCTTTCTCTCCCTCCCCCCACTTTTAGGATGATCTGCAACTATCCCTCAAATAGCTCACCCAGTTACTGCTGGGATTCCCCCAGGAACGTCATATGGGAACATATGGTCATATAGGCTCAATGGGTGCAGGAAAAAATAAAAGATGAGAGTCATTAGGATTTGTGGGATGCTCTGGAGGCATCTCATAAGCTTTCTAGCTATGGCACTGGAAGAAACTGTGCACCCAGAACCCAGAAGTTAGGACTAGGTCACCACTCTAAGCAAAGATGAAAGGTAGGTAGCTGGAAGGTCTATACCCCTCTGCCCAGTAAATCTGTCACTCTGAACAGTCTGCTGAAACACCATAAAAAAGCACATCATGAAGCTGTGCCTGCCCACGTCAGCATTCATCTTGCTCTCATTCATCGCCCTCAAAGAGCTTGTTTGCAATTCCTTTAGTAAAATGGAGTGAACGTTTTTCTAATTAGTTTCTTCCTGCCTCCAATAAATAAAATGTAAAATTTTTAAAGGTTTCAAAACATACCAAATCACTGGTCTGTATGGGGGCACACATACGTATGGATCTCTCTGATATACCTTCTCATTGCATCTTATAATACTTTCCACAAATGAACTTAATTACTGATGGGCCTAATGATTTCTTGAGTGTCTCTCACTCTGCCTCCTGATTGCATACTACATGAGGACGGTGGCCGTGACTGTCGCATCACAACAAGTTCCTTCAACAGTCATTGGCTGAATAAACAAAGGGATGCAACTGACTCTGCATGGCCTGCCCCATCACACAGAGAGGGAATGCTTACATTTGGACCGATTAAGACTGACTTCAACACCAAGCCTATCAGAAGCAGATGCTCCTTCTAGAATTCCCTCTGCCTGCCTATGTGATGAAAACATCGCCATTGACCCTTATGATAGAAAAACAGATGCTGATGAGGATGTGGAGAAACAGGAATGCTTTTACACTGTTGGTGGGAGTGTAAATTAATTCAACCTTTGGGGAAGATAGTGTGGCAATTCCTCAAGGATCTAGAACCAGAAATACCATTTGATCCAGCAATCCCATTATTGGGTATATACTCAAAGGATTATAAATCATGCTACTATAAAGACACATGCATATGAATGTTCATTGCAGCACTATTTACAATAGCAAAGACTTGGAACCAATCCAAATGCCCATCAATGATAGACTGGATAAAGAAAACGTGGCACATATACACCATGGAATTCTATGCAGCCATAAAAAAAAATGAGTTCATGTCCTTTGGAGGGACATGGATGAAGATGGAAACCATCGTCCTCAGCAAACTAATACAGGAACAGAAAACCGAACACCCCATGTTCTCACTCATAAGTGGGAGTCGAACAATAAGAACACAGGGACACAGGGAGGGGAACATCACATACTGGGGCCTGTTAGGGGGTTGGGCGTAAAGGGGAGGGAAATCATTAGGACAAATATCTAATGCATGCAGGGCTTAAACCTAGATGATAGGTTGATAGGTGCAGCAAACCATCATGGAACATGTATACCTATGTAACAAACCTGCACGTTCAGCACATGTATCCTACAACTTAAAGTAAAATTAAAAAATAAATATAAAAAAAGAAAAGAAAAGAAAAACAGGATAAGCGGGAAAAAAAAATTGGCTGGCTGGGAGATAAGGCATTTGCCTACTAGAAAGTCAGATTATTAATATTCTGCAGAAAATAAGAAAACTTATTTAATAGTCTATGGCAAACAGGAAATCCAACACTCTAACAAATTACTTTCTGCTGGCCATTTCGAGTAATTCAGACTCTAATTCTACTGCTCATGAAAAACTGTGTGACTTCTATAGACAGAGAGCCAAGGCTGAGTTACAGTTTGCAAGGCCAACATATTTCTGAGATCGCTCCAGGAGACCTAATGGGAAATTTCAGATGAGGTCACCTGCTTTATTAAATGTCAAAAGGAACTTTCCCCCCCTCCTCCCCGAGTACAATTTATTCTTCTAACCTTACAGCATGGGAAATGTGATTTTTCAATGGAATTTTCCTTCAAAGGTCATCGTCTTTACCAAGCTATCAAACTTCTCGTTGAAAATGGATTTAAATAATTTGGGGTCTGTTGTGTCGGGCCTTTTCTTTTTCTTTTCAATTTTCTTTTTCCGTTAGGAAGAGACTCATTCTGGTGTAGTCATGCCCCGTCGAACAGAGCCAAACCTGGATATAATTATTTCCTCTGAAGTGAAAGAGGCCTAATATGGAAGAAGCTATTGAAATTGAAATCTCAGAAAACCACCAACCCAACGCAAGTGTATTTTTATCAACGATGCATCTCCCAAGAGGCAGGTTATTAAAGTTTCATTTTATATATAATGTGTGTGTGTATGTGTGTGTATATGCGTGTGTGTATACACACATAAATGTTCACACATATATGCATGTGTATATATAAATACATATATAATTACATATACATATAGAAAGAGAGTCTTCAGAAGGAAGATATGCAGTAATTAGCAGAAAAAACAGAATTGCTAACATCTCATTAGAATAGAAAGTGAAGTCATTTTTTTTTAACTGTCATATATTTAACTAAGAAAAATCAGAATTTGAGTGCAAGGCTACCAGTCAATAATGAGGTAAGGAGGAGCAAGTTTCAGGAAAACTGGGGTGACTTCTCTATGCACCCTCTGTTCCACACCCAAATAATGGCAAACAGACTCTCCAGCTAAAAAGCCATGTGGTGAGCTGAAACTCCTGTTCTGCCAGGTTTCTTCTCTTGTTAAAGAACCACTGAAGAGACATCCATCCCTACACTTTGGCTTTAAGAGGTTTCTAGCTTCTAGGATCATGCACAGTGATGTCACATGGGCATGGCTTTGTCCCCTGCTCCCTTCTCTTTGTTATTGTTTCCAGAGAAAAACAGAGCCCTTTAGATGTCACAGTCTGAACAGGAAGCCTGTTACTCCACTGGGCCTCACTAGGCAGGATTCAGAAGCTCTGCTTGCTTATTGGTTATTTTGTCTTTTTTCTTTCTTGAGCTCTAACTTGGCTTTTACAGAAAATCCACTGGAAACACAGACTCTAAACTTTACATCTTACGCTCTGTAGTCTAAAATACACACCTCTTCTCAGTCCTGACCCACAAAATGTCAGGCTTCATAGTCTTCACAGGGAGAATACTTGCTACCATTCTTCAAGGCAAGGCTTCATCTCTCTGTATTGTTACTCCCACTCTTCATTGCCTGAAGTACCATTTCCTGTCTTTCCAACCTGGCTTTCTCCTCCGCATCTTTTCCAAGTCAGTTTGAGCCTCCTCCACTCTCTACAGCCCTCTGGGCGGGAGTGCCTGGCCCTCATATGTGCTCCCACAAGACTTTGTACTTTTACTGTTCACTGAACTCCGATTGATCTGACCATGAGTCTGTCTCCTCCATGATCTCTAAGCTCTTGGCAGGTAGCTCTCTCCAGCGTTTAAATCTACAGCACCTAATAGAGTGGGAAAATTATAAATGATTATCAATTAAATTAATTTGACATTCTGCTTCCTCTTCTTTTTCAATCATTTGTAGAGACAGATCTCATTATGTTGTCCAGGATGAGCTTCAACTTTTGACCTCACATAATCCTCCCACCTCGGGCTCCCAAAACACTGAGATTCTGTGAGCCACTGTGCCTGGCCCTGTTTCCTATTTTGTGTCTGAAACAGTGGCCTAGGTTATGCTGCAGTAACAAACAACCCCCACGTCTCAAAAAGTCTTTTGAAAATGGTATTTCTTACTCATTCTGTGTGTCAATCATGTGCCATTTGAGGCCTCTGTTTCATGCTGGGCCCCAGGATGATGGCGCAGACACTATTTGAAATATTGCTCGGTTGTTCATGGCAGAGGGAAAGATCTGGAGAGACTTACACTGTCAAGTAAAAACTCTGACCCAGAAGTGACAGGCAACCGTTTCATTCACAACTCATTGCCATCCACAGCTCACTGGTAGAACATAGTTACACGGCCCTCACTTAATTACAAATGGACCAGAAATTTCACCCCTGATCCTTGAAAGCAGGAAGTAAAATATTTGAAAATTAGCACTAATGATTTCAGAATAGCTGTTGAACAGCTTTACTCTAAAGTCCTGGAGTGGGGTGGGGGGATAGGGTAGTTTGCTATGATAAAACAGGAATCCTGGCTGGGTGCAGTGGCTCATGCCTGTAATCCTAGCACTTTGGGAGGCCAAGGCAGGTGGATCACCTGAGATCAGGAGTTCAAAACCAGCCTGGACAACATGGTGAAACTCTGTCTCTACTAAAAATACGAAAATTAGCTGGGCACAGTGGCACTTGCCTGTAATACCAGCTACTCCGGAGGCTGAGGCAGGAGAATCGCTTGAGCCTGGGAGGTAGAGGTTGAGACTCTGTCTCAAAAAAAAAAAAAAAAAAAACACCAGGAATCATGTCTCATTTCTCTGTACAATGTAAACTTAGCACTGTATCTACAACTGACTATCTAGGTGGGCTGCTGTTCTCATAGGGTTTCCTGCAACCCAGCATGCTCTTACTTCTCTGAGCTTTTATAACCCATGCCCATGCTGTTTGTTACCCTTGGAACTCTCATTATCCCCTTCTCTGTTCTTGCTTGCCTTCACCTGATTATTCCCTGTGTATTTTCCAGACATTGTATTATATATAACTTCCTCCAGGAAGCCTTCACTAGAAACCCCTCATATACACATCGCCAAATTGTGATTAACTATCCCTAGTCTCTTTTTCAAGAGCCTTTTTGTTTTCTCCATCCTAGAATGTACTAGATTTTTTTTCAATAGCCTATCACCTCCCACTAGACTAAATGTTTTCATGATAGTACAAATCCTGTCTTGTTAACCACTGTATCCCCAATGCTAAACACATGTTAGTTGCTCAAGATGTATCTTTGAAGAAATGAATCAATTAATGATTATATATATGAATAAAAGAAATCTCAACTCTTTCTATATTGTTTCAAGGTAGTTTCTCCAGTGCTTTGACTCTTTTACTACCTTCCAAGAGAAGAAGAGATGCATTTCTGTTTCCCTCCTTGGGTTCAACCCACAAGTATTCTTCAGTTCACTTTCCAATACACTTCTCTCAGGACAAATTTTGACTCATCATTTTTGTTTGATTTCTAAGTTGTGAAAAGACCCCCTTGGTTGGTAGAATACTCTTTTCAGAACTCTCCACTCTGAAGTTTGTAAACTCATTTCACATGCACACACACTAGGAAACTTGATCTCCTACGTTTAAAATGAAAGCTACAAGCACAACTACCTCTGGAGCTCCTGTTGGTTCAGATGCTGATTTTCTGACCTCATGTCTTCACTGCATTCCAATCTCTTTGCCAGTGCTTTTTTCTTAAAATAAATCCCTCAACCTCTGACCAGGGTAGTTGTCTCTAAGCAATTTTAGAAGCATTAGTCTTATCTGGAAGAAGGTTATATGTTAGGTCATTACTCCTTAGGGTAGACAGAAAGCTTTTCCTTGTTATCAACAATATTGCCTGAAATTCCACTATTCGTTGATTTATTTATTTTTGACATTTCTGTGTCAAATTCTATGCTAGGTGTTTTCTCACAGGTAAGTCATGGGTGTTAGGGTAAATCTCTTTTCTTCTTCTGGGACCCCACTTCCCCATTGATGCAATAATCACCTGAGTAAAACAGGTTGTCATCTCCTCCCTGCCTCTGTCTGTGTCTCACACCTCCTCATTCTCCCTTAGGGAGGCTTTCCATGACTCTTACACTGAGGCATCCATCCCTGAAATCTGTTCCCACAGCACACTGCACGCCCCCAAATATGACCGTCCTCACATCTTGTTATAACTGCTTGTTTAATGTCTGTCTTCTTCCACAGAGGGTAATCTTTTTGAGAGCATGGGTTGAGACGGTCTCACTCAACATCTATTTTCTGATGCATGGCATGTCATTCAAGTACTTTACTAACAGACATGTAATAAATACTTGCCAAGTGCATGAAAGAGAATGTTTTGGTCTGGTTGAGACTGAACTGGGAGTTAAGTTATACAATAAATGTTAAACTCTCCAATTCTCAGGCTAAGCATGTGCTTAGGGAAAGATTTTAAAAAAAAAAGAACATTTCAAAGCATTAAAAATCTCCTTTGACAAACTTATCCAGAACTTTGGCATCAAACAATCCTATAAACAGCTATTTAATGTTACAATACATAAATGCTTTATGTTATTTCAAAAGACCTCAATTTTATTTCCAACTAATTCCCAGAGTAAGAAAGCAGCCTTGCTCTAGCTCATAACCCAAACATATATATCCTCACCCAGCTACTCTAGCTACAACTTCCCCACTAAACAACTTTCCAATGAAAAGCTAAATGTTTGAAGTGAAAAGAGACACCAACCGTTGTGTGCCTGAGGAACATATGGAAGAAGTAAGGGACTCTCGCTGGACTTGTTTTGGCTGAGCACGGAAGCTTCTGGAGCATTGCATAAGGCGTTACTGAGAAAACATTCCAATAAATCTCATCTGCTATTTCATGTGTGCAAACCTCAGTTCATTTAGCAGTTCCCAACTTTCAAATGGGTTTAATTCCAAAAACACACTTTTTTGTCAGATTCTCTTAAGAATTCAAAGCCATTTTCCCATAGAAACAATACTGTAAGTGGTTGTAAGTTTTCCAGGCTGGCTTACCAAAACCTACTATTCCATAATTTAGCTGAAATACACTTACCGTTACGAAAGCAGATAATGATGCTACGAAGGTGCCATTTTCTTTAAAATGCCATCAAACCTATTTAAACATGGAGAATATAGCAAAATACATTTAAAAGTCACAATAACTGGCCTGGTGCGGTGGCTCATGCCTGTAATCCCAGCATTTTGGGAGGCCAAGGCGGGCAGACCACCTGAGGTCGGGAGTTTGAGACCAGCCTGACCAACATGGAGAAACTCCATCTCTACTAAAAATACAAAATTAGCTGGGCATGGTAGTGAATGCCTGTAATCCCATCTACTCGGGAGGCTGAAGCAGGAGAATTGCTTGAACCCGGGAGGCGGAAGTTGCAGTGAGCCGAGATCATGCCACTGCACTCCAGCCTGGTCAATAAGAGCGATACTCCACCTCAAAAAAAAAAAAAAAAGTCACAGTAACGTTTATGGGGTCAAGGTCTAATACATAAAACTTAAAACAAGAAAAATTAACAATAACTCAGTTTTACCTTGCCTATTGGTACTTACAATAGCAGTATGAAACACATTGCTCACGTCTCTTAAAGTCCATTCTTCCCCTTTTCCTTTAGAAAGAGAAACTAACACTTAACTTATAACTGGATGCAAGGTCAGCCAGAATAAAGAGTCTGTTTCACAGCCCCTGTGCAAACAAGTGCGGCCATATGATTACATCTGCCAATAGGATGCATACAGAAGTGATGTGCGCAACTTCTAGGATTTTTCCTTCAGGCTGTAGCCCCTGCCCTTGAGTTGGATAAAATAGAGAAATATTGGGAAGTTATACTAGATAGCACAATTGAAGACGGAATCCTGGAGACTAATGAAGCCCAAGAAAAGTTTCTTAGACAATATTGTAGAGCAAGGCCTCCCTATCAGTTCTGAACCATCTATAAGGCAATTATTATGTCAAAGAAAAATAAATTAACTTGTATGAGTTGCTTTTAAGTTCTTCTGTGATTGTAGCCAAATATATATCTGAACTAATACAAGCAAAAAAAAAAAAAAAATGGTGATCTAGGTGGAGAATCCTGTGGAGATACTGTGGAGATACTCAGAAGAAAATATCTGAGGATTTCCAGGATGGTGCTAATTAAGAGAAAGATTTCTGTTCAGAACTTAAGATTTTTCTTTTCCTTGCAAAAATGCTATTCTTTGCCTAAAGAATGTTTGCCAAAGTAGCCCATGGAGATATTTCCTCTGGACCATATTCTACAGTCTAAACCAAATGTTTGTTTACAAAATTCCCTCCCTCCCTCCCTTCCTTCCTTCGTGCCTTCCTGCCTTCCTGCCTTCCTCTCTTCCTTCCTTCCTTCCTTCCTTCCTTCCTTCCTTATTTGAAGCCCAAGATGAACCAGTCATTGGGCTAAGAGTATAAAGTTCCGTAACACACAATGTTTTGTCCTCAAGGAAGTCATAGATTCATATGAGAGACAGAAAACGAAACAAATAATAGCCCTGGCGTGTGATACGTGTTATAATGCAGTTATTTCCAAAGCTCCAGGGAAGCACAGAAATAGAAATGTCTTTTGAAAAGTATCACACTCAAATCTTGCCTCAAAAACTAAAGAATGGGGGTTTGGGAGTCACAGCGAAAGGGTACAGAATTTCTTCGTGAGTTGATGAAAATGTTCTAGAATTTATTATGGTGACGGCTGCACAACTCTGTACAAGCCACTGGATTGTATATTTTAAAGGGGGTAAATTGTATGGTACTTAAATTATATCTCAGTAAATCTGTTACAAAAAGAATACTGAAGAAAGATCCAGAGCTTTTTTGAAAGAAATTTTAGTCTGAAAAGATGACTGAACGCATGCATATGTACACATTTACACATATTTGATTAGTTCATAACAAGGCTCAAAATAAAAAAATCACAATAATGCTCAAAAGTTTTTATGCTAGATTCAAAGTTGCTTGATGAGAAGAGTCAGAGGCTCAGGTGCCACTCAAAAGTATAATTCAAAAAACAGTCATGCTGGGCCTGGTGGCTTACACCTGCAATCTCAGCACTTGGGAGGCCAAGGCAGGGGGATCAACTGGGGCCAGGAGTTTTAGACCAGCCTGGGCAATATAGCAAGACTGTCTCTACAAAAAAGAAATAAAAAAAGAAAATAAAGCAATCAATAGAGAAAAAAAGTATATAATATTTAATATTTTAAATAAATATTAACATTTTAAATATTAAAATCTCATTTTTAAAATATAAATGTGTTTCATAAATGTTTTTATAAAAACATTTTTAATGTTTATTTAAAATATTTATTAATATAAGTATCTATACTGTACATATTTATACAAATATTTCTATATGAGTATATTTGTGTTTGTTTATATTGAACATATTTAATAAGGGACCTAGGTTGGAACACATTAATAGTTCCAGTTCTTCACCTTCCTTTTTACCTGCACTCGTTGCAACAGAATATTAGCAGGTATTCTTTGACCAAAATTTGGAAAGCACTTGTGCATTTTCTCTGATTCTTGCACTTTTGACATTGTGGAGAGAAAAAGACGCCTTAGCTAACTCAGGAGAAGGATGAGAGACATGTGAACCTCTGCTGTGCCCAACCCAGAACAGGCAACCAGAGACTCATGAGCCAGCCCAGCTGAGACCAAAGACCAGAGACCCTATCAGCCAAGCTTCATCTAGACCAGCTCATCCCCATCCACCTTACAGTATGAACTCAATAAATGTGATTGGTACAGATGAGGTTGCTATATAAAAAAGTTATGGACATACTTAACTGATACAAGCCCAAGTAGATTTTATGATCAGGCAAGTTGGGGGCACACTTTTCTGGTCCTTACTCCCACTCGGTTTTCCTCTCTCAATTCAAATACCAGCAACTGATCCTGACAACCTAAGTATAACGTTCTCAGATCTGCTAAGCTCACTGTTTAAGGCACTGTGTGTACAAATTGTTCCAAACTCTTAAGATTGGATGAATGGAGATAAAGTCTTCCTATTGTTTCTCTTGTTACCACAGATAACTCTTGGCCTCTTACTGCTGATCAACTACCACTTCTCAAAGCCACTGTTCTTACATGCCATGGAGCAAAATCGACATCATTAACTTCAGGAAATGATGAAGTCATTTGCCCACAGAGGCAGACTTTTTCTCTCTCCCTAAAACCCTTGCTTCATTTTCAAGCTCATGTGACTTAGTCACTCAACCCTGAACATGTGCTCAACAAGAAGTTGAGGGAGGTGGTTGTACTGTTTTTTAGTTTTCTTTATACATGGTTTCTATGCAAGCCCCCAATTCAGAATGATCTCTGTGAGGACTAACATAAGATTTAACAGCCTGTATTGCTCATCAGGGTCTTCCAGGACGGAGAAATGATGACTTAACCTTTCACAGCAATCGCTGAGTTACAATTATTTAATTTGATTTTTACAATTCTGTTTTATTAGACTGTATCTGTATTTTCAATATTATATCTCTAGTATTTGCTACATGGTCAAACACATGCTCTGCAAATCCTCGTGTGTCTGAAGACAAATCAAAATCTTTATAGAGACTGTATCTTATAGATTCAAAATCAGATAGTCTCTAAATGTCCCTGAAATTCAGATAATGAATGACAGCCTCCAATGTCATATATATGTGTAACATATATATGACACACACACATATATGTATGTATGTATCCAAAGAGAAGGTGTAGCAGAAATTTTTTTAAACTGTGAACTTTTAAATTAGACAAACATGGATTTGAATCCTAACTCCATTATTTTCTGATTATGTACTTGGCAAATTAATAATTCAGCTATCTATGCCTCTATTTCCCCCCTTTGTAAAATGGAGATAATAAAGATCTCCCATGAATGTTGTAAAATTAAGATCATGTATGTAAAATGCTTAGGATATTCTTTTTGTGTAGAATAGTAATAAATGGTAATAAATTAAATGATGCTTAAAGACCTTCTGGATTATTTTTGGTGTTTTATAAAAGACACAGAAAACACACACCAATTTGAAAGGAAGAAAGAGTGTATCAGTTCAGAGATATTACTCCATTAGGCTTTGGAAACTTATCTTTGATGAATTAGTCACTCTGATCATATAACTATGGAAACAGCACACACGTGGCTGAATCAGAAGCTCTTGGCCCCATCCTGCAGAAGCAACAGAAACTAGATTAATAGTCATGGAGCCCATGGGACATAGGAACTGGGAAGAGATTTTAGGTCTTTTGGTGCTAGTCCACTCTACTCCAGGAGAATCGTCACATTTAATGAACACCTTCTAAGTGTCAGGCACTTTGTGGGGGGCTAGAGAATAGAATACAAATTCCTTATCACATGGCATTGGAGCCACAATCTCTTAACCTAGATGTTTGTCCAAGTAAACCCAAAGTCTCTGTGGTCACTTATCAGGCCCTTGTTTTCTCTGAACCTCTGGAATGAACTTAGTATGTTACTGGCATGCAACTACTTGTAGATGAAGTGAACTCATGTCTTTCAAAATAGTCCCACAAAAGTCATGGTGGCAAAGAGTGTTCTTTTTAGGTAAATAATGGTAGCCTTAAACACCTAACAAAGCATCTCACCCTATACGGTGCTCTGTGTCACATCTGTGTAATCAAAATAGGACTGAGAGATTGGGCCCCCATATGGGGTCGTATCAAATGACATCTGACATTACCATGTCTCAACCTTCATCACTTTGGAAACAACTACTGAAAACACTATGTGAGCATGCTTCTACAAATACAAACATACACAGACAGCCCATGTCTGTTGACTGTTGACTGATGGCTCACTCATACACACACATTCCTCACAGGAATGAGCACCTCAACTAAATATTCATTCTAAGATTAAGAACAGACATTTGATTTCTCAAAGAGGCACAATCTTAAAAGTATTCTGACCTGGTTCCAGAGAACATAAATTTACATAAATTAAAATAGTGAAATCATGATTTTCTAAGGAGGATTCCAGAAATGACTACTATATTTAAAATAATGAGCAGAATGATGGCATCCACTACAAGAGGCTTGACTGGCTCAGGCTTGCCCGTGGACTCCTTCACAGCGAGTTTAGCCTAGATGTTTAAAAGTACACAGATTCTCCATCCCCCATCTCTGTCCCTTGAGACTGTCCTGATTCTGACTTTATAAATCTATACCCTGAGCCAGGCATGGTGGCTCATGCCTGTAATCCCAGCACTTTGGGAGGTCAAGGTAGGTGGATCACTTCAGGTCAGGAGTTCACAACCCCCTGGCCAACATGGTGAAACCCCATCTCTACTAAAAATACAAAAATTAGCCAGGTGTGGTGGCAGGCACCTGTAGTCCCAGCTACTTGGGAGGCTAAGGCAGGAAAATCGATCGAACCTAGGAGGCGGAGGTTGCAGTGAGCCAAGATCACACCAATGCACTCCAGCCTGGGTGACAGAGGGAGACTCTGTCTCAAAAAACTAATAATAAAAAATAAAAATAAATAAATTTATGTCCTGGGTTTTTCTATTTTTGCAGGTTTCCAGGTGATTCTGTTTCCAGGTATGAGAACCACTAGCTTGAGTCAGCTGTAGCACATTTCTATTACTGATGTTCAATGAATCAACCAGAAAGAGACTCAACATCTGTTACCCTCCAGATCTTGAGTTGCCTGGTTGGGCTACCTGGATAGGTACACCTTCCTTCTTTGGCCTTTCTCAGATGTCCATCTTGAAAGCTGAAAGCCAGGTATGCGAAACTATCCATGCCAGCTAATTGTTAGCTCTTCAGTCAGCAAGCCTTCTTTTTACTGTTCTCTCTGCACAAACTTACAAAGATTTTCCCTAGGGCCATGCGTGAATCTGATGAGTCTCGAGATGTCAATCACCCTCCATCCTCTGAGCTTCTCTAATCCCCAGAAGCTAAACCAATCACTCAGAAGCATCAGATTAAAGGTACAAGATTCTTCCCCCACAGGTCTCTAGGTTGTTTGTTTTTGTTAGAATCCCAAGCCCCATTTTATCTAGACTCTGTGATCTAAATCTCCTTTGCAAAGATTCCAAAAACAGGAAACAAGGTTGAAACTTTGTATTGTGGGTGTGAGTGAGGCCTTGGGGTAAGTACAGCTAAAGGAGTTAAACCAATCATGCTGTAATCTTCCTTGACATCCCACATCAATTTGATTAAATATTTATGTGTGCAACTTTTCTCCAATAGCGCTTAATACCATTGCAATTTGATAAGCATTTGTGTAATTATTTAATAAGTCCCCAAGAAACTCTAAGCTTATGGTGACAGAAACTTTGACGGACTTTCTCACACTTATCCCCCAGCACCTGATGCAGAGCCTGGTGCCCCAGTAACAAAGGGAAATAGGTCTTGATGTTGTTGTGCAAGGGTGCTGGTTTCCTGTCCTCTGGCTAAATGCTCTTTCAGAAACAATTAGTGAATATTTATTGCTTAGGTTGACCATGGGAATTTTGAGTTCCCTAGGCTGAGTTCTAAGAGGATTAAGCAATCATAAGATGCCTACGGGCAAGGCAAAGGCAGATCAGGAAGCTGAAGATAACTCTGGCTTTCCCTGTGGAAGGCATCAGTCAACAGTCAACAAAGATGGGCTGTCTGTACTAGTCAAGGAAAAGGATGATAAGGGAAACGATGATGGGCAGGGAGATGTCCAACTTTTAAAGATCGTTATTTTACGCTTCTGATGACTCCCTCACCATACACACTGCAGGGACGATTGCTGTGAAAACGGAATGTTTTGCTTCTGGCAGGGAAACATAAACAAAGTCTGTATTCTAAAGGATATTTACTGGGATTTGAAGAATTAGGGAAGGGAGGAAAATAAGGAGAAAGACATAACAAGAGAACAAATCTGAAAGAGAAAGAAAAGTGAGTCCAATAATTTTTAACTAGTCCATCTAGGTACATTTTTATCCCTGACTTATTCACAAAGTATTTCTTCTCCGAATAAGCTAGAGCATCTCTCTAAATCCTAATATAGTGAGAATAAGATCAATGTTCTGTATTTTACAGAGCCAAAGAAGCTAAAGAGAATTTGTAAGAATCCAGCACAATTCAGAATCACAGGTTTTAGAGCTGGGATGGATTTTCCAGATATCTTCTGGCTCAAACACCTGCCCTAGGATAGGTAATGTTTAATTTTCCCCATTTTATAGATAACATGAGCCAGTATTAGGGCTGTGCTTATGTCTGAAGAATAAGTGGCTAAGGAGAGCATAACTTGGTCCTCTAAACATAATATTTTGCAAAAAAAAAAAAAAATCTGCTCATGAACTAACAGGCAGCCCCTTATCGAAGTCACCTAGTGATTTCCAGACTTGTCAGAATTTATTTCAAAAATCTTAATTAGCCAGGCATGGTGGCAGGCACCTATAATCCCAGCTACCCAGGAGACTGAGGCAGGGAGAATTAAACCTGGGAAGCAGAGAGTTGCAATGAGCCGAGATCATGCCACCGCACTCCAGCCTGGGTGACAGTGAGACTCTATCTCAAAAAAAAAAAAAAAACGGCCTGGAGCAGTGGCTCAGCCTGTTATCCCAGCACTTTGGGAGGCAGAGGCGGGTGGATCACAAGGTCAGAAGTTTGAGACCAGCCTGGTCAATATGGTGGAAACCTGTCTCTGCTAAAAATACAAAAATTAGCTGGGTGTGGTGGTGCATACCTGTAATCCCAGCTACTCGGGAGGCTGAGGCAGGAGAATCAATTGATCCTGGGAGGCAGAGGTTGCAGTGAGCCAAGATTACTCACTGAACTCCAGCCTGGGTGACAGAGCAAGACTCCATCTCAAAAAAAAAAAAAAGAAAGAAAAAACCTTATGAGTGATTTCCATGTGCCAGGTTCAGCACAAACTCCTTTAATCCCCACAACAATCTTGGGAGGTGAATACTTGATCTCCATTTTCCCACCGAACAAACCAAAGTGCAGAAAGCACAAGTAACTTGCCTGAGATTGTGCAGCTAATCAGTGAGTGACCCAGGACTGAACACAAATACACCACCCCTGAGCCTGGGTCTTAACCTCTGTGTGCTTTGATACCTATCAATTTTATATTCTACCAATGCATCCTTTTTAGCAAAGGAAGCACTTTCTAAATATGACTTTTCTTCCCCCTCTTGTAATCACTGAGCGGGTTTGTCTTCTCTGCTGCCCAAAAAAGTCAATGCACTGAGAACAGCAGTTTTTTGTAGAAAAGACAGAGTTTAATCAGTGCAGGGCTAGCCAAACAGAAAACAGAGTTTATTATTCAATCATCCTTCCTGAGAACTCAGAGGTTAGGATTCTTATGGATAATTTGACAGGCAGTGGGCTAGGGAAGGGGTGCCGCTGATTGGTTGGGGATGAAATAATAGAGATAAGGAAAACAGTATTTGTGGGCTGAATCGAGTCTTTCGGCAGGGAGCGCAGGACCAGTTGAGTCATAAGTCACAGGTCCAGATGGGTTAGTCAGTCCCCACAATGCAATATTCTGAAAAAAATCTCAAAAGACCAATCGTAGTTTCTACAACAGCAGTGTTACCACAGGAGCAACTGGGGGAAGTTACAAAGCTTGTGACCTTCAGCACAGTAACTCATGAGAGCAAAGCAAGCTATGCCCACATTTTAGGAGAATTCGAGTCCCCTCCCATAATTCTAACCTCGTGGCTTTTCATTAGTCTTACAAAGGAGGTTTCAGTTCCCGCACAAGGCGTGGGTCAGTTTCAGGGAGAGGGTCAGTTTCAAGGAGGGACTACTACCATTTTTCCTTCAAAGTTAAACTATAAACTAAATTCTTCATATGGTTAGCTTGGTCTATGCCCAGGAATGAGCGTGGACGGTGAACCTGTGAGACTAGAATCAAGGTGGAGCCAGCCCTGCTCGACCTCTCTTGTTGTCATAGTCTTTGCAACGGCAGTTTCACTGTCAAAGAAAACTGTGTTTAGAATGCCCTGATAATCCCATTACAATATAATATCCAAGAGGAATGTGAAAATTAAGGGTTAATAAAGGTTACACCCACTTGGGAGGCTGAGGTGGGCAAATCACAAGGTTAGGAGTTCGAGACCAGCCTTTCCAATATGGTGAAACCTTGTTTCTACTAAAAAAATACAAAAATTAGCCAGGTGTGGTGGCGCACGCCTGTAGTCCCAGCTACTCTGGAGGCTGAGGTAGGAGAATCGCTTGAACCCGGGAGGCAGAGGTTGCAGTGAGCTGAGATTCCGCCACTGTACTCCAGCCTGGGCAACAGAGGGAGACGCCGTCTCAAAAAAAAAAAGAAATGTTGCACCAGGCACCAGGTTTCACGTCTTGTGAGAAGGCATCCAAGAGGGGGAAAACAAATCCAAATTATTACCCCAGAGAAAGACGGGAATTAAGTACTAAGAATCACTGTGCTCCGGTGCCTGTTTTATACTCATTTGTCATTTTCCCACCTGTTTGTGAGACTGTGTTGCAACAGCTCTCCCTCCCCAAATGAGTGTTCATTTCCCCCATTTATCTTAGAAGCCAACAGCCAAATAAAATACATCATTTTTTAAGAAGTGACTCATTTATCAGGGGCTTATGTATCCCCAGAATAACAGCTCAGAAGATGCCTGGCTCCAACTCTTGCCTAATTACAATATCTGTCTCAAAACAGGCTGAAAACATCCTTTCCCCACTAGATTGGAAGCTCCATGAAGAAGAGCATTGACTCTTTTTACCTCTGCATCCCAGAGCCTTCCCAATGGGTTGTTCTCAATAAATACTTGGTGGATATAAAATTGGCTTCTAGCCAGTGGTTCTCTACCAGGGGTAATCATGCGCTCCAGGGAACATTTGGCAATCTGGAAACTTTCTGACTGTCACAACTGTGGATAGGGTTGCTAGAGGCATCCAGTGGGTGGAGGACAGGGATGCTGCTAAACATCCTACCAGGCACAGAACAACCCTCTGCAGCAAAGAATTATCCCACCCAAAATATCAACACTGCTGAGAGTGAGAACCTCTGTTCTAATTCAATGCAATTTTTTTTGTAAACGGAAAACAACTGAGAATTGAAGAGATGAAATTTCTTGCTCATCAGAATGGAGGTAGAGTCAGGCCTGGGACCTAAGTCCCAGCCCACTGTCCTTTCCTTTCACTGATAAATAATACTCCCGAAATTGGGACAGCTCTCTGCAGATCACTCATTTGATTTCCTAGACCAAACAGACATGCTAAAAAGAGAATCTTAGATTATGGCATGATTTCCTACTGTCTATTTTTACCTAAAAAAAAAAAAATTGCATAGCTTGGTGTATATAAATAAAGCAAATATTGTATACATACATATCTTTAGCTGATATTTTTTCTTTCATTTTTCTACAGACTGATGAGACACTGCGTCTCACCACGTTTTTTCTAAAGATGTATTAATAACTGGTTAAACAGTGATAAGGACATAAAATGGTTCTTTAGTGCTCCTTCTCTCTCATCATCTGAGACAAGTATCAGAAAAAAGTCAAATCTGCTAACTTTGAGTACTAGTTGCATTATTATTTTGTATATTTTTTAAATATACAAGCAGGCCTTGGCTCAGATACCTCCCAAAGCCACTGATGATGCCCTGAGACATCGTCACAGTTTGCAGCGATCAGAAGGTCGAGTGGAACATGAGGAAAAGCAAAATCTTTGGGTCTAAACAGTTCTTTCATTTACTTGGGCAAGTCAATTAACCTCTCTGAGACTGAATTTTCTTTTCAAAACGGAAATTCTTTAAAAGGAAATAATTATAGGGATGTTAAAAAATAAAAGATGAATTAAATTCCTTCCTAGAAGAATGAGCACAAACTTGGTGAAGATAATAGATTTCTGCGTTTTCACTGTCGACAAAACTCTCACTTTTTCTTCTTTTCATCCTTCATAAGAAGTCTAAAAATATTGGAGCAAAATTAACAGGTAAAATATGTTCCTCTTTTTTCTTTCTAATAAACCATGGTAACCCCAGACACTACAACATGTTAAATGGGTTTGCTCTGAGAGTCAACTTGATGACTCAGTTCTGCTTATCAGCTCAACACATTCCAGTTAGCTTTGATTACATGATGCATGTTGGACCCCACACTGGACCACTGAGGGGTTGTAGGGAGACAGGCAGGATGACTCTGAACCAGGCCCTGCCTTTAGGAAGCCCACAATTTAGTGAGGAGACAAGACAAGGGCACATGCAATCCTAAAACCACACAGACTGGGCTCCATGCTCTACAGGAGATGCAAGGTATTCATGCCTTAGTTTCAAATGACAGAGACCACTTCTGACTGGGCGCTGGGGAAAAGCTTCTTGGAAGTGGTGACATTAGAGGTGATCCTTCAATGAGGGAAAGGATTCAAGTAGGGCTGTCAGGGAGGAGCATGTTTTAGTAGGAGACAACAGCCTGGTTACAGAAGACAGAACATGGAAACATAAGCACGGAAATGTTCTGGTTTCCCAGAAGGACAGGCGCTCTATAAAGGGTGCTAACATGAGCTTAAAATAATATGACAGGTTTTGAAAAGGAAAATGTGCCTTCATTGTTTGTTTCTTCATTCATTCATTCAATTATTTTATTTATTCCATAGGCAAATGGGGAGCTACTAAAAATTTTTGGAGTTGGAGTGGGATATGAGATGTCTTTCAAGAAGGTTATGCTGCAGTCCTGAGAGAGTAGACATGCCAATTGGCACAGAGCAGCAAGGAGAGTATAAAGACACCGTGAAGCCCTCAAACTGTGGTCTGTTCATTTACTCCTGTTTGAATTGGAAGCATAGGGTCTGACATTTGGATGGGGTCTTAAAAGAGTCATCTTGTGCAACCTTGCACCCAATGCAGGAATTTCTGGGGTTACACACTCTGACTGAATATCTTCCCCTGATGAGAGGGGCACTGGTGCACAGAATGGCCCAGGCATGAGTGAGCAGATCTGCTCCATAGATCCAGGAGGCAGAAAGTCACATGGAAAAGGCCACAGCCTTTGTCTTCTGAGACCTGGGCTCAAATCCAGCTCTGCCCATGTGAACACGGCAGGATATTCCCTGAGTCTTGGTTTCCTTATATATAAAAAAGGAAAAATAATCTTTAACATATAGGGATGTAGTGATATAAAAATGAGCTATCTTACCCACCATGGTAGATCCTTATCCTTCCTCTTGGTCTGAGCCCAAATCTTCTTGCTTCTTTCACCCATTCATGGGCCCTAATTTCACCTTCTAGAGGCAACAGAACACATTTGCTCCCAATTTCACAAGACAGTATTAGAAACAGCAGCCATGTTCTCATGAGTCTTCTCTTTCCTATGTCAAACATTACCTTCCTCAGATGACATTTCCAAAGCATTTATCTTTGCCGTCTTGCTGTATGTATCAGGATGATGTCTGAATTCTTGGTCTTTAATTGTTGCAACAAGATCATCTTGATTAAAAAATATATATGAAATTGTATTTCTACATATGGTGAGGAGTAGAAGTAGGCTCTCTCAGAGACAGTCCGATGATGTCATTTTTCTAATAAGTTTACTTGGCTAATAGGGAGGGAGGGGGCCATGTTGATGATCTCTACAGAGACTTCTCACCTCCTTTTATTCCCTGCAGGCCCTGTTCTGACAAGTTCTTAAACACTGTCTAAGACAAGACATTGGGGAGAAAAAAAAATTGAGAACCACTGGTGTAAGACACATGGATCAGCGTTGGTCTGACTCCTCAAAATAAACCAAGACTAGCAAGACTAAAATAACTCCAACACTCCATGTTAAAGAAGCACTGATGAGCTTTCCTTAAGGCAGCGCATAATACAGCACTGTAGTTTTCAGTACAATTAGCTGGCCTTGGGATTTGAGTACCGCCTCAAAGATAAGGGAAGAAATGAAATCTAAAATCGGTAGAAGAGGCCCAGTGCCTTTCCCACTAGTGCGGAGTACAAGCTGTTTATGCCTTTAGGAAATCAGAACTTCCTTTCTGACTGACCCATGGCCAACAGAAAATATGGTTGGCAACATGCATTGATCATTTTCTATGGATTGGGCTCTGTGGGAGTTCTCAGTGATTAACATAGCATTTCTAAGGTCTGGCTAAGGAGATTGCCATAGAATAGGATTATGGCACTACCATGTGCTAGATGAGACAAGGATAACCAAAACAAAGATTTTGCACTTCAAATCTAAGGTCATGGAGGAGGCACAGAAAAGAAAAGGCAGGTCCAAGCATGGTGGCTCATGCCTGTAATCCCAGCACTTTACAGGCTGAGGTGGAAGGATTGCTTGAGTCTAGGAGTTACAGACCAGCCTGGGAAGTGTAGTGAAACCTTGTCTCTACAAAATTTTTAAAAATTAGCCAGGCATAGGGGCTCTGTCTGTGGTCCTAGCTACTCAAAAGCCTGTGGTGTGAGGATAGCTTCACCCCAGGAGTTCAAAACTGCATTTAGCCACGATGGCACAACTGCACTCTTGGAGAAAGAGTAAGACCCAGTGTCAAATAATAATAAAAAAAAAGAAAGAAAGAAAAGACAAGTGCAAACAAAGGTAATTTTAATAATAGTGGCATAAAAGCTAGGATGGAAATTTATTTAGAATGCCATTGGGAGGTGGAAGCAAAGTCAGGGAAGCCTTCTCAAAATAGGTGGCATAAAAGCTAAATTTCACAAAGATTTCACCAAGCTGAAAGACAGGGAAGGGAGCTCCAGGCCAGTAGAATAACACGCCCAAAATCCAAGCAGTGTTCAGAAAAAGGGCAAATGTAGGGGAATGAGAAGCTTAAAACCCTTAAGCAATGTGAATTTAAAAAAAAAAAAGAAAGAAAGAAAAATGTTTTTAAGCATGAAAATTACATGAAACAGATTACAATGCAATGAGAATTGTCCAGCAACTGTGGAGAGAATGAGTTGGAAGAGAAAGACCAGAGGCAGGAAGATAAGTTAGAAGACTATTGCCCAAGCCCAGATAAGAGATAAGGCCCTGGGTTAGGGCAAGGGCCTCTGAGGTGAAGAGACAGTGGATTTTATAGACATTTGTACAAGGAGCTAAATTGAAATGGATCATGCTTCTGTGTAATGGTGTTGTGCCGTAATTGAGGACACGATAGCTAAGGATGGGTCTTCAGAGCCCCTAGGCACAAACAGAAGAACCATCATGAAGAAGAGCCACTTTCATTTAAATATTTGTGCTCTGCAAAGATTTTAGAGGAAAATGAAATCCTTTACTTTACTAAATATTTATTAAACTTAACACAGTACATACTCATTTATTGCCAGGTACCATACTATACTCATCAGATACATAATCTAATTTACTATTGAAAATTATTTTTGGGGTAAGTTACATTATTTTACATTCATATATTTGAGTGAATTTAAGTGCCTTGCCCAAGGTCACAGTTAATAAATTGTTGGCTTACACACCGAGAGGAATAAAGCAAGAAAACATTTTAACAGATACTAAATTAAAGATAAAATGTCTATATTTCAGGAGTAGCCATGTGGCCCAGTCTGCACAAATTAAATAAAACCCTAAAGGAAACAGTTTATTTTAGTGTCAAGGCCAGGTGCTGTGGCTCACACCTGTAATCCCAGCACTTTGGGAGGCCAAGGTGGGTGGATCACCTGAGGTCAGGAGTTTAAGACTAGCCTAGTCAACACAGTGAAACCCCGTCTCTACTAAAAATAGAAAAAAATGACCTGGGTGTGGTGGCACACACCTGTAATCCCAGTTACTCAGGAGGCTGAGGCATGAGAATTGCTTGAACCCAGGAGGCAGAAGTTGCAGTGAGCCAAGATCATGCCACTCCACTCTAGCCTGTGTGACAGAGTGAGACTCTGTATCAAAAAAAAAAAGAAAAAGTGTCAAGATCATGAAAACAAAGAAGAGAGAGAAAAAGAAGCAGTTTGAGCAACTGTCACAGACTGAAGCAATTCAGTGGACATGACAACGAAGTCAATGTGGAATTCTGGATTGAATCCTGGCCCAGAAAAAGGATAATAGAGAGACAACTGATAAATTGCAAATAAGTTCTGTAGATTCATTAATAATATTACATCAATGTGAATTTCCTGATTTCAATAATTGTAACATATAAAATGTCAACATTAGGGGAAGCTGGGCAAAAAGTATCTGGGAATTTTCTTCAAGTTTCCTAGTCTTCAAGTTTTTTTAAGTCTTAAAATTATTTTCAAATAAGTTAAATACACTGTCTTGGTCCATTTTGTGCTACTGTAACATAATGCCACAGACTGGGCAATTTATAATAGACAGAAATTTATTTCTCATAGTTCTAGAGACTGGGAAGTCCAAGAAAAAGTTGCCAGCATCTGGCAAGGGCTTTCTTGATGTGTCATACCATGGAAGAAGACAAAAGGTCAAGAGACGGCAAGAAAGAGACACAAAAGGAGGCCAAACCTGTTCTTGTATGAAGAACCCATTCCCATGATAAGGAACTCACTCTCACAATGACAACATTAGTCTGTTAATGAGGGTGGTGCCCATGTGAGTCAAACACCTCCCTTTAGACCCCTCTTCCAACATCACCACACTGGGAAGCAAGTTTCCAAAACATAAGCTTTAGGGGACACATTGAAACCATGGCATACATGCATATATACATACATACACTCCCCAAATGGTCTACAGGTATTGACTTAATCAGGCTTTTTTTTTTTTGGCTTGCTACTCAAATGTTAGCTCTTTATTATTTATGTTGACAGCATTTCTGACACTTTTAAAAAATTTTCTTCTTAGCTTTTCTTGTCAAAAGACAGCCTAGAAACTGACTCAGTACACAAAGTTTCCCTTTGTGCTCATTGCTTCATTCCTGTCTCTCAATTCATTCTTATGATTTTGTATCCCAGAAAAATCCATGAGCCGAGAAGTGAAAACAGACTCTCATGTAGAGAGTGGGAGAGGAGAAGCTGACTTACCAAGGATAATTATTTTGCATGAATGGAAGGAGAAGAAGACATGAATAAATTATGGCTCTAGAACAAAAACATAATCGAAAGCCCGCAATCTAGGGATAGATAATAAATTGTGAGGGATGATCAGGACGGAGTAAAGCAATCTGCAATGAGAAAATGAGCTGGCTGAGGGTCATCCATATTCTGAGACTAAAGTTTTGGTTGCCTTGTTAGAAAATAACCTCAGGTGCATTAAAATTTTTCAGCATTGATTGTTGTAGAGAGAATCATTGATGGATGATGAAATTAATGGGCAAATGTCTGATGAGAAACAGGATGTTTGCATAGTCTTAAAGTAGAATTTATTAAGCAGACAGGAATACATGAATCAGGCACCACCAAGAACAGTTCAGGGTGTGAGAAGACTTCTTTTACATTGTGTTCATGGAAGCAAGGCAAAGAAAATCTTAGAGGCCCAAAGAGAAAAGTTCCAGACCCTCTAATCGCATGGCCTCTAGGGGAAAGGAGAGGGCTGAGATTGAGTTAATCACCAATGGTCTGTGTATTAATCAATCGTGCTTTTGTAATTAAACCTTCATAAAAATCCCTAGGCAATGGGGTTTGGGGAGCTCCCTGGTTGGTGAATGAACACATTCAGGTGCTGGAAGGGTGGCCCCAGAGAGGGCATGGAAGCTCTGTGGTTCTTCTCCAATACCTTGCCCTATGCATCTCTTTCATTTGTCTGTCCCGAATTGCATCCTTTATAATAAATTAGTAATAGTAAGTCAACAGTTATTTCTGAGTTTTGTGAGTCATTCTAGCAAATAATCAAACCTGAAGGTGGTGTGGGGGATGTCCTGACTTTGTAACCAAGACCGACAAGTGTGGGTACCCTGGGGATCCAATTTTTGCAGCTTACATCTGAAGTGAGGGTAGTCTTACGAGAGTGAGTCATCTAACACAGTGGTCCCCAACCTTTTTGGCACCAAAGACTGGTTTTGTGGAAGGAGTTGGGGGGGGAGTAGGGTGGGGAAGTGGAGGTGGGAGAGTGATGGGGTGAGAGAGGGTGCGGATAGTTTTGGAATAAAACTGTTCTACCTCAGATCCCTTTGCATGCACAGTTCACAATACGGTTCAAACTCCTATGAGAATATAATGCTGAGGCTGATCTGACAGGAGGCAGAGCTCAGGCCGTAATGCTTGCTGTCCCACCTCCCCTCTTGCTGTGTGGCCCCACTACTAACAGGCCACAGACTCTTACCAGTCTTTGGCCAGGGATTGGGGACCTCTGGTCCAACACAAAGCTCAGGTAGTTACTGTCAGAATTAAATTGAAATGTAGGACACTCAGCTATGTTCAGATAGTTGGAGAACTGGTTGTTGGTATAAAAAAAAATACTCCACATATTTGATGTCAGAAGCGTTGTGAGAAGAAACGATTTAGATGACTGAATTAATTTGTATAGCCTCAAAGTATGGCCCCACAAGAGGCTGATTAATTACAAAGAAAAAATTTAAATCATGACAGTGGAGAAAGCTGGCAGATACCACCTTAACCGAGTGATCAAATTTCACTTCAACATTAATAACATGTATTGACATTACGTAGCTTCCTCTGACACGATGCACTGAGGTCATAACACCATCTCTGTGGCGAGGTCCTCCCCACAATCTCATTCACACTAATGCAGGGAGTTTGGGACTATGTTTTCTGCCTTTTCTTGGAAAATAATTCATTTAGCCACTAGTATTCCTTGGTCATAGGGATACCTATGGATGATGTGGAAGCTGAAATAACTTTAATTTAGCTGACTGTGTAAACAATCATCAAGTAATAGAATCATGTTGATGTAAAATAAGCCCTCATTCTATTTGGGGGAAACAATTCAATTAACAACAGAAACATGTAGAGCCACCCCGTGGTTATGGAGATTTAGTGATTCATTGCCACCGAAAATTGCCTGTGGTGGTGTCAGTGCTATTTCCCTCTTATTCTTGCTTTGGCAGTACCCAGCAACCATGCCTAGTTTCCACCCATTACAAACCCACATGAAACAAAAATCACCAGGGGTTAAAAGACCTAAATTGGATTACGCTCACACCATTTTGAAAACAAGATTTTACTGGTACTCGCAGTCAACTGAATAAATATCCTTACATTAGCTTATGGCTCATTAGAATTCCAGTGGAGATTGTTTTTAATTATATGTGTCTGCCTCTGAATACATGGGGAAAGGGCAGAATGATATAAGGGTTTTAAGACAGGCCAGTAATCCCAACACTTTGGGAGGCCAGTGCAGGCAGATGGCCTCACTTGAGCCCAGGAGTTTGAGACCAGCCTGCGCAACATGATGAAACACTCTCTCTATAAAAAATACAAAACTTATAAAACTTAGCCGGGCATGGTGGCCCACATGTGTCATCCCAGTTATGGGGGGATGCTGAAGTTGGGGGATTGCTTGAGCCTGGGCGTTCTGGGCTGCAGTGAGCTGTGATCGTGCCACTACACTCCAGCCTTGGCCACAGAGCAAGACCCTACCTCAAAAAGAAAAAGAAAATAAAAACAAAAATAAAAAAGAAAGATAGGCTAGGTGCAGTAGCTTCTGCTTGTAATCCCAGCATTTTGGAGAGGCCTAGGCAGGAGGATTCTTGAGCCCAGGAGTTTGAGACCAGCTGGGGCAACACAGCAAGACGCTGTCTCTACAAAAATAATAATAATAATAATTAAAATAAAAAAGATGAAATTGACATTCTGTTCAGTAAATAGAGAGTTCTGGCATAGAGCTAGATTGCGGGTGACACTGAAATTACATGGGGTCTTATTTAACATTATTCATTTGCAAAATTATCTACCGAGGCTATAAACTTCTGGTTTTCAAACTGTGTTTTGCATCAGAACCAGGGACAAAAGATACAAATGCCACCGCTCTTCCCCAGACATTCTGAATCAGAATCTCTAGGAGCGAGACGCAGGAATCTATTTTTAACACCATTCCCCAATAATCCAGTGAACAATCAGTTTGAAGAATACTGCTCTAAATGCTCACCAGTCTTACTTCAAGCTACCTATGATGATACAAGTATAGACAAATCTAAAAAGACAAAGTTCATAGGGGAGGTTAACCAGAGGGTCAGCTAAATGTGGTCCATGGACCAAATCTGGCTCATCACTTATTTTTGTATATAAAGTCTTTTAATAGGAATACAAGTATGCCCATGCATTTAGGGAATGTCTGTAGCTACTTTACTAAAAGAGCAGAGCTGAGTAGCTGTGACAGATGCCATATGGCCTGCAAAGCCCAGAATATTTACTACCTGGCCCTTTACAGAAAAAGCTTGCCAATCTCTGGCATAAATAGATGCCACAATCTGAGGGATCAGGAAAATGGGTAAACAAAGACAGGCTGGTAGAGTAGTTGGTTGTTTACAAATTGTCAGCTCCTTTCCTTGTATTCTAATCTCAGATCTGCCACATGCTAGAATGATTTAACCTTCTCCAACTGCAGTTTTATCTGTAAAAATGAGAAGGATTAGATTAAATAAAACTACACTTAAAAGCATTGCAACCTTTGTACTAGGTAAAAGAAGAAAGGTGAATGAATCATTGTTTTTGCCCTCTAGTAGCTCAAAGTTGATCTGTAGGTTCTATTTTATCTTTAGTTTAAGAGGCTATACAGTGATTAGGATTGTGCATACTGGAGTGAGATTGAGGTTGAAAATCTGGTTCTGCCACTTGCTAGCAGTTTAATCTTGAGAGATCCTTTATGCTCTTTAGGCTATTCATAAAAATGGAGGCAGTATCTATCCCCAAAATGTCATGGTTAGGTTAAATTAGATAATGCAAATCAAGTATTTAATACAATGCGCATCTATCCATCTGGCTGCTACTAGTGTAATTCACAGTCTAGCATTTGTTTATCAGTGGCTACAGCACTGGTTGGGCCTGGACAATTCTTTGTGCAAACCTGTTCAGAGCATCTAGCATCTCTGCCAACTAAATACCAATGAATACAGAAAATGTGGTCTATTCATACAATGGACTGTTACTCAGTTTTGAAAAGGAAGGAAATCTCATACACGCTGCAAAATGGACGAACCTAGAAGATAGTATACTAAATGAAATAAGCCAGTCACCAAAAGACAAATACTATATAATTGATTACACTTAAAGTGGGTATCTAGAGTAGTCAAATTCATAGAAAAAGAAGTACAATGGTGGTTTGCAGGGACTGGAGTGAAGGGAAAACTGTAAATGTTGTTTAGCAGGTATAGAGTTTCAGTTTTACAGGATGAAAAAGTTCTGGAGATTGATTGCACAACAAAGTTAATATGTTGAACACTACTGAATTGTACATTTAAAATAGTTAAGATAGTAAATTTTAGGTTAGGTGTATTTTACCACAATTTTTTGGGGGGGCTGGACATGTTTTCACTCTTACGCAGGCTGTAGTATAGTGATGTGATCATGGCTTATTGCAGCCTCCTGGGTTCAAGCAATCCTCCCACCTCAGCCTCCTGATTAATTAGGACTATAGCACTCCTCCACCACCAAATTTTTTAAAAATTTCTTATGGAGATGGGGTCTCACTGTGTTGCCCATGTTGGTCTGAACTCCTGGACTCAAGGGATCCCCTAGCCTCAGCCTCCCAAAGCATTGGGATTACAGGTTACCATGTTGGTCTACAGTTACCATGGCTGGTCTACAACTTTTTTTAAAAAAGTTTACTTTTTAAATCATAAAAGGAGATTATGCTTTTTTTTTTCAGATTGCTTGCTAAAATTGTCTTTACATTTTCACTCCACTTTGAAGAGGCTGAAACTGGTTTCTTCGCTCTCTGTGAGGTTTATGCGTGAAAGTGCAGGCAAAGCTCCAGATCGATATGAAGGTATGTTTCTATATGTTGTTTAAAAGTAAAATGAGTGAAGGTTTTCATAACAGACTACTATGCAAATTTGTTGGTTATATTGTACCAACTGCAAAAAGTTAATTATGTGTTCAATATAAGAATTAGTGGCTTGTTGAAATTACAATATAAATATAAATTGTTTTAAATATAAAACACAGACAATTGTAATTATTAGTTCCCTTGAGTACCCAATTTCACCACTTTTTCACTATTGATTGTTAAATATTGGTATGATTCTGAATGGATTTGTTTAAATGGCCTTTTCCACTCTAAATCTTCCCTGGATAACAAAGAACTCCTTCAATTATTTCTTCTCTCCACATGACCCCCAACTCTCTAGCTTTAGACCTGAGCAATCTAAGTTTTTCAGGACATGTCTCAGGACATGTTTACTTCAAATGTTTCTGTTATTCAAATTCAGTGTTAAAAAGTCTAACTTATCATTGCCCATCTAAAAATTACTTTCCTATTTCTAGATGTCATCATCTTAGCCGCACCAACCACAGTGAGATTACTGGTATCTTGTCATTCTGTCTACTTCATTTGCTCATCCTTTATGTAATAAGTTTCCAAACTCTACTTACTGTTTCCTCTTCTCCATTCCCTAAGTGATTCCCTTAGTTCCAGGTTCTTACCACTCTTGTCCAGATGGGCACAATAACCTTCTTATTCTAACTTCTTGTGGGTACTTTTTTTTTCTATTCTAATTCTTCCAGGTTAATTTTTCTAAAATGTAGGTATGCTCAAGCCCCAAAATTGTATTGTATACATAATTATATATCTAGTTATATATATATATATGTATATAATAATATATATAAGTTATATATATATAAACATATATAATATATATGTTTATATATAATATAAATATAATTATATATTTATATATTTATATAATTATATATAATATAACCAGATATATACATAATTATATATCTGGTTATATATATATATAAATATATATATATAAGTGTGTATCTTGTTTTATATATACAATACATCTTGTTATATGTAATACATCTTCTTTTATATATATATATATACACACACATATACATATATATAGATATAAAACTTTTTTTTTTTTTAAGGGACAGAGTCTTGCTCTGTCACCCAGGCTGGAGTACAGTGGCATGATTATAGTTCGCTTCTTCCTCAAACTCCTGAGCTCAAGTGCTCCTCCCACCTCAGCCTCCCGAGTAGCTGAGACTACAGACATGCCACCATGCCCAGTTAACTTTTTCTAATTTTTTTGTAGATATGGGGTCTAGCTGTGCTTCCCAGGCTGGTCTCAAATTCTTGAACTCAAGTGATGCCCAAGTCTCAGTCTCCCAAAGTGATGGGATTATGTATAAGAGCCTTTGCACCCAGCCCCAGCCCAAACATTTTACTTACTCTCCCTCAGACATAATTTTTAGTCCCTGTCTTTTGGTCTTGTACAATTCCTTCTTGCTGGAATTACCTCCTCCATGATTTCCACCTCTCCAAATCCTGCTCAGTTCTCAGTACTAATTCGAAGCCTTTCTTGATGAGCTCAAGCGTAAGTGCTCTCTCCCTGAGAACACATTTTGCCTACATCCCTAAGAAGGGAATTATCCATGCATGTAAACACTAGCTGCTTATAACATGGGATCCAGAAGTAAAGAGGCCAGGATGCTTCTAGTGCAATTTTGAGTAAAACTCTCAATGGGTATAATGACTACAAATAATTGCTATTTACTGAGTGTCTACCATGGGCTAAGCATTTTATATTTATGAGTAATAGCCATCATTTATTATTACTTAGATTCTAAGTTTTTAATATAGTATATGAATCAATCCATACAAAAAACTCTGTAAGGTGGGTGATATCGTTAGCCCCATATTTCAGACAAGGAAACTAAGTCAGAGAGAATATTTATATCTAAACAAAGAAACTTGTAACTAATAAGTTAAAGAGGTAGGATTCAAACCCAGACAGTCCAGCTCCTGAATCTACATTCTTAACTATTACCCTATATTATATTATGCCATTTAATACTACAGTAACTCTATAAGATGTGTGTGTGTGTGTTTCTTGTTGAGAGAAAAAAATGAAATTCAAAGAGGTTAGGAAATACCCTAAATCATGGATGTGGGGAGTGGTAGTGTTAAGCTTTATACCCAGGTCTGTCAGGCTCCATTAGACATTATCTTTATTATGCTGTGTTTCTGAGATTAACATGACTACTTCGAAGGTTACTGTGGAAATTAAATAAAATCATGCATATGGTTTATAAATGTTAATATATTATACTAAATGTTGAGTTGAGTTTTGCATGAACATATTTTATCTTGCCACCATGCCTATTAGCTTTAGACCAATGGTCTCCAAACTTTGATCTCATACTTTCATTGGCCTTTTTATTGGTTTGGAAATGTAATAATTTATATGTAAATTAAATGTATGCATTACTGTAGTAATAAATCTTGATTCCGTCACTTATTAGCTAGTTGGTCTCATGCTTGTTTCTTAACCTATCTATGCTTCATTTTGCCTATTTGTTAAATAGGGAGACTAGTATAATCATCATTAGTTGTTGTGAGAGTTAATATAATTACTATATGTAAAGCATTTAAAATAGTGCCTGTAAATGGTCATGTGGTATCTTAGTAATAAATAAAATAAAACAGTACCTGCTTCACAGTAAAATATATAAAGAGTCACATACAATTATTGATTGTGTCATTAATAAAATACACCAAAAAGAAAATTTTTTCACTTAATTTTTAAATTTTAGTTTATTATTAATATATAAAACTTCTTTGCTTTAACTAAAAATATTAGTTAATTTTAGCAAGACAGACATGATTCAGTGTGCTTCGCTGTCTTTAAATGTCTGGAAACAATATTTTGTGATAAAATGATTTTATAGCCTAGTTCTAAATGTCTTTTGATTTTCATAATTTTAATGACTGCCATAGTTAAAAACATACTTAACAAAGAAGCACCGGTCCATATGGAAAAAGTATATCCACATACAAGTTAGCGTATTAGCTTTAATCATTAAACCATCATCTCTACTTTTTGGCCCTATCTACCAGTAATTCTAAGTTTTATGTTGATATTTGACCAATAAATTTCCACATTATGTAATATAAAATCTTCTTTGCAAATTAATGGAAGGTATTTGATAATTTATTTTTTATAAATTGTTTCAAAACCTTTGTATTCATTTGAAAGGTGTTTTCTTTGTGGTTTTTTTGTTGTTGTTTTTTGCGGGCAAGCAAGTGCATGAGAAAATTCAGTTTCAAAAACTTAGTGTTGAAATATTAGAATCTTTTAAGTAATAAATAGCAGTTGTAGTCTCAGGAATAAAATCTCACAATGATAAATATATTTAAATATTTCAAAATTTTTAAAAGCATGAGTTTTCTTCAAAAGACTATTTTTTATTTATTATCAAAAATTTTCCTTTTATCTAAAAGGAATCAAGTAAATGGATATATATTATTTTTAAAAATTCTGCTAAGTAGCATATCACCAATAGCCATTGATATTTTTCTCACAATGTGGCTGGAAAAAGAGTTCAAACCAGGAAGAGAGGCATCTTGTTTTTCCATTTCTTTGTTATTGTCTGCAGCTTGAATTATTAGTATTATTTTAACCTGAAGTTTCTTTGCAGGAAATATTTTTAAATACTTGTGTATTTTAAGAGGATTAGTTTAGTTAAAATCAGCAATATAGTGTACAAATCCATTTTATTAAACAAATGAACCAAACTGTCTCATACCAACAGTGTCACCATGTGGTCAGCAAAGAATAGCCTGATGCATGTTTTTGTCATACCTCCATCTTATTAAAGGGATTTCAGCACTCCCAGCTGCTTTCCTCTTCTGTTTACCATGGTCCTTTACTGTTAACTCTACTTCAGTTAAGCATCAACATATTAACATACACACACATCCTTTTAAACTCTGTTTCTTTTGTTTCACTCTTATATTACCCATAAATATTCCTTTTCCCTACTCATTTTTTTATGAGCTTAAAAATTAACCCTTTAAAAATAATTATTTTTAAAAGTGTAAGGATGGTATTAATAGTTTGTCTGCAAACCATACATGTTTTAGTTCTTTGGTTTTTGTTGTTTTGTTTATTTGTTGTTTTGAAACAGGGTCCTGCTCTGTTGTCCAGGCTGGAGTGCAGCAGAAATATCTCTGCAGCCTCCAACTCCTGGGCTGAAGCAATCTTCTTACTCCAGCCTCCAGAGTAGCTGGGACTACAGGCCTGTAACACTACTTCTAATTTTTTTTTTGTAGAGTCAAAGTGTTGCAAGGCTGCCCAGTCCAGTCTTGAACTCCATGAGCTCAAGCCTCAGCCTCCCAAAGTGCTGAGATTACAGGCACAAGCCACTGTGCCCAGCTGGAAGTATGCAGCTTTATCTAAAATCAGACACAATGAGTGCCAGTATTCTCAAAAGCTTTTGTAAATTTTTAGACATCTTCAGAATTACTATTTTCACCTAAACTTCTACCCATATATTTATCCTCTCCTAATTATATTTATGGGATTTAAGCATTTGGCCGGATGCGATGGCACATGACTGTAATCACAGAACTCTGGGAGGCTGACGGGGGCATATCACTTGAGGCCATGAGTTCGAGACTAGCCTAGTTAACATGGTGAAAACCCTGTCTCTACTAAAAATACAAAAATTAGCCAGGTGTGGTGGGGGAGTTGCCTATAATCTCAGGTACTCAGGAGGTTAAGGCACAAGAATCGCTTGAACCCAGAATGGGTAGGTTGCAATGAGCTGAGATCAGGCCACTGCACTCCAGCCTGAGTGACAGAGTGAGACCTTGTCTCACAAAAAAAAAAGAAAAGAAAAAATCTTTAGCATTCAAAAGCAGGTTTCAACTATTTTTAAAATTCAATTTTAACGTTGCTTTGATTCAGGAGGTTCCAGTTCTTGGGATGAGCGCAGTCTACCCTGTCTGCCGCACTGACAGCTTCCACTGCAGCTATGAAGCCTGGACGGACATAGCAGCTGTGTGGAACAGCTACTGGAGGACTCTGAAAAGTCAATAGCAAGAAGACTGGGAAGGCACCCTTAAGCTTAAAGTACCACCAATCCTGTGGTTAATTTTTATTTTTCTCTCCTCTGGTATTCTCTAGTGTGAAACCCAGAAAGGAGCACCAGAACACCCAGAGAGCTCCAGGGGAAACGCTTTGTTCTGCCTCAAGGTATGAAAGGCAAACTTCTAACACTCATGTAAGAGAGTGTGTAATTCCCTCTTTTTCTGTTTTCTCACACCAGGATCCCCAAGCAATTCCACAGTAGTGATGGCAGAGGCCTCCAACAGGAGCCCCACTGGAGGGGGAGGATTCCGGGGGGACTTTCCTTTCTGATCAGTGGAGCTGTAATTCCAAAGAGATGAAGTGACTCTCCCTTAATTTTTATTATTTCTTTATCCTCCCAGAAGTTAGCTCTGGATATGTGTAGCAGAGTGGGAATACTGAAGCCTCCGCTCCCTAACAGAAGAAACCAAATAGAGACTTCCATGGAACAAGTACCAACAGATTGCAAAAAGGGGGGGATATCAAGAAAGTAACCTCATAAAGTTGCTTATAAACTCCATGGTTCCTCAAATTTATGTATGCATGGGTCTGGCCCTAATCAACATACCAACAAGTTTAAGAACTAAACATGTAGACAGACACTGCCCAGGTCACAAGCCCACTCCTAAGTGAGGCACATATGAGACGGATCTGATTAGAATTGTGAAGACTTTAGAAATGAAACTGACATCAGAACTATAGCCCACTGGCTGGGCATGGTGGCTCACACCTATAATCCCAACAACACTTTGGGAGGCCAACGCAGGCAGATCACCTGAGGTCAGGAGTTCAAGACGAGCCTGGCCAACATGGCAAAACCCCATCTCTACTAAAAATACAAAAAAAAAAAAAAAAAAAAATTAGCCGGGTGTGGTTGGGTAATGCCTGTAATCCCAGCTACTTGGAAGGCTGGGCAGGAGAATCTCTTGAACCCAAGAGACAGAGTTTGCAGTGA
Source organism: Ateles fusciceps (assembly GCA_036589455.1). Classification (NCBI taxonomy): domain Eukaryota; kingdom Metazoa; phylum Chordata; class Mammalia; order Primates; family Atelidae; genus Ateles; species Ateles fusciceps. The sequence continues at coordinate 8,289,716 of JAZHEH010000113.1, forward strand.
GTGAGCCAAGACTGCTTCACTGCACTCCAGGCTGAGTGACAGAGTAAGACAGTCTCAAACAAACAAACAAACAACAACAAAACTACAGACCACCGAAGTCAGTTTAAAACTTATAGCCTGAAACTAACCAGGTCAGCTGCCTGCTAAGACAAAAATATTTGTGTTTTCAATAGGAGTTCAGTAAAGCCGAGAGTCTTATAACAGTCAAAATGTGCAGGACACAATGCAACATTACTCAGCACATGAAGAACCAGGAAAATCTCAACTACACAGGAAAAAAACACTCAACAGGTAGCAACATCAAGATGACACAGTATTATGGGCTGAATTGTGTGCCCCCCAAAATTTGTATGTTGAAAGGCTAGTAGCACAAAATTCAGCTGTATTTGGAGATACGGCCTTTGAAAAAGGAATTGAGCTAAAGGAGTCATTAGGGTGAGGATCAGTATGGCATAGGACCAATATGGCTAGTGTCCTTACAAAAAGAGATTAGAGGACATACAGTAAGAGACTTCAAGGATGCACCCACAGAGAAAAGACCATGTGAAGACACAGAGAGATGACAGCCACCTGCAAGCCAACAAGAGAGGTCCCAGAAGAAACAAAACCTGCTAACATTTCAAATTTCTGTTTAAGCCACCTTGTCTGTGGCCTTACAATATCAGTGTGTATTACTGTGCTTGGATTTTCCAACAAATCTCAAAGTAGCTATTATAGGAATGTCATAAGAAGAAATAGCAAATGTTCTTGAAACAACTGTGAAAACAGAAAATCTCTGCAAAGAACTAAAAGATATATAGAAGAATAAAATTGAAATTTTAGAAATAAAAAATATAAATAAACACAAAATAAATTTTTAAAAAACTTACTAATTGAGCACAATAGCAGATTGGAAAAGAGAGAAATTATCACTGAACCAAAAGGCAGATAAATAGAAAACATCCCATCCAAAGAACGAAGAGGAAAAAAAAATTAAACAAAAATTAACAGAATCTCATGGACCTGTGGAGCAATAAAAAGGATCTAAAATTCAGATCACTGGAATCCCAGAAAAGAGAGAGAAGAGGATGGTGTTGAAAACATATTTAAAGAAATAATTACTAAAAACTTCCCAAGATTAGCAAAAGAATAAAACTATAGATTCAAGAAGTTAAGCAAAACTCAAACAGAATAACCCCCCAAAAAATTCACACTCAGCTAATCAAACTGCTGAAAACTATCCTTTTCTTGGTGGGGACCGGGCTTGTGGTCTCGCTCCCCGTAATGTACGGAGGAAGAGGGAAAGGGCTCTGGCCCCCTCGGCGTCATGTCTTCAGTGCCGGTGGCTTCCCACCTGCTGGTTCTATCCTCCAAGCGTCGAGACACCAGGAAAAACAAAAACAAAAACAAAACAAAACAAAAATTAAAAAGAAAAAAACAAACTGCTGAAAACTAATGACAAAAACATTTTTTTAAAAAAGCAGTCAGAGAGGCTGGGTGTGGCGGCTCACGCCTGCATTGCCAACAGTTTGGGAGGCCAAGGCAGGCAGATCACCTGAGGTCAGGAATTCAAGACCAGCCTGGCCAACATGGTGAAACCCCGTCTCTACTAAAAATACAAAAATTAGCTGGCCGTGGTGGCGGGTGCCTATAATTCCAGCTACTCAAGAGGCTGAGGGAGGAGAATTGCTTGAACCCAGGAGGCAGAGGTTGCAGTGAGGCAAGATCGTGCCACTGTACTGCAGCCTAGACAACAGTGTGAGACTCCATCTCAAAAACAACAACAACAAAAAAAAAAAACGAGAAAAGAAAATGAAAGAAAGCATATAAAAATAATGCATTATCTCTGGTGGAACAACTTGAATGGCAGATTTCTTATCAGAAACCTTAGAAGATAGAAAGCCTGGAGCTCTTACAAATGACACAAAAGCACAAATCATTTTTTAAACCGATAAATTGGCTGGACTTTGTGGCTCACACCTGTAATCCCAGAACTTTGGGAGGCTAGGTGGGAGGATTGCTTGAGCCTAGGAGTTCAAGACCAGCCTGGGCAACATGACAAGACCTCATCTCTACAGAAATTTAAAAAACTGGCCAGTGATATGATTTTGCCGTGTCCCCACCCACATCTCATCTTGAATTTCCATGTGTTGTTGGAGGAACCCAGCGGGAGGTAATTGAATCATGGGAGCAGGTCTTTCCTGTACTGTTCTCGCAATAGTAAGTCTCACAAGATCCAATGGTTAGTGTAAGGGGGAGTTTCCTTGCACAAGCTCTCTGTTCTCTTGTCTACTGCCATGTGAGATGTGCCTTTCACCTTCTGCCATGATTGTGAGGCCTCCCCAGTCATGTGGAACTGTAAGTCCATTAAACGTCTTTCTTTAGTAAATGCCCAGTCTCGGGTATGTCTTTATCAGCAGCGTGAAATCCGACTAATTTAGCCAGGCATGGTGATGTGTACCTATAAACCCAGCTACTCAGGAGACTGAGGCAGGAGGATGTCTTGAGCCCAGGAGTTGGAGGCAGCAGTGAACTGCGATCATATCACTGCACTCCAGCTTGGGTGACAGAACAAGACCCAATCTCAGAAAATAAATAAATAAAATAAAATAAATTGGGCTTCATTAAAATTAAAGTGTTTTGCTCTGTGAAAGACGTTATTAAGTGAAAAGACAAGCTATGAACTAGGAGAAAATATCTTCTAATTACATATCTGACAAAGCACTTATATATGTATATATAATGACCTCTCTAAACTCAATAGCAAGAAAACAAAAACCCAATTTGAAAATGGGCAAAAGAAGACACTTGCTTACAGAAGATACGGAGATGGAAAATATGTATATGAAAAGATGTTCTACATAATTAGCCATTAGAAAAATGCAATTTAAAAGCGTAAGATTCTGCTACATATGTATTAAATAGCTAAAATAAAAAGTACTAGTAGAATTAAATGCAAGTGAGGATTTGGAGCAATTGAAACTCTTTCATATTGCTGATTGGAATGGAAAATGATACAGCCAGTTTCCAAATCAGCTTGGCAGTTTCTTATAAAGTTAAACATACAAGTACTATATGATACCATTTCTATTGCTGGGCATTTCCCCTTTGAGAAATGAAAACTTATATTCACCCAAAAATCTGTACATGAACATTTATTGCAGCTCTATTCCCAATTGCCAAAAACTGGAAATAACTCCAGTGTCCTTCTGAAACCAGCTTAATTGTCCCATAGAACTGATGTTTGTAGCTTTTTGAATAAATATAGAAATTGACACCTATAGTCTTTTTTTTTATTTTACAATATGTATAATTATTTAATTTATCATAATATAACACAATATACAAAATATTAACAGTACTCATTTTTAGATTCAATAAGCACTTCAAATACAGAAATGTTAAAATGGCAAAACTATACTTCGCAACTTTGGCTTCAATGAATCTAGCTCACTAGCTCAGGCTAAACATCCACTCTCTGAAGCACTTCTTCAGGCATGCAAAAAACAGGATTAACAGGCTTAATCTGTTCTTCTCCCAAAGTGACAATCCAGCAATTCCAAATAAGGTATGAAAAGGATCCACCATATCTCCTGGCCTGTCTGCAAATCCCCCTGTTTCTTCATCTTGACACGCTAAGATGAAATTACGCAGTTTCTCTCTATCAATCCAATGAAGTCTTCCAATTATCTTTAGGGATGCCAGCACCCACCATGAATAGCATACATCTGGTAACTTCTCTGGCCTTCCATTGAGTCCACCTGAGGGTAACTGTCGTTCACAAAGCCACCAACCAAGTAAATCAGAATTCACTTGGTGCAACTGACTTGTAATAGCCAGGAATCCTGTGCAACAATAGATCTGGCCAGCATGGGATTCAGAACCTGGTCTGCAACCAAATCCACCGTCAAAGTTCATACAGGATAAAACAAATTCGATTGCCTTTTCCACATTAATAGCATCAAGCTTCCCTAACAAAGCCAAAGTTGCCACTGCACAAAGAGAATCTCGTATCAATTTCTCCCCAAATATCTCCAGCAAAAGAACCATCTTCTTTCTGCAGACTTTTAACATATTCCACAACTTTATTTACGTCGATAACATTAATACTGTCATACAGCGTAAGAATCTGGACAGCACTAAGAGTGTATAAAAGATGAGGATCATGTCCGATACTAGCACTTATTCCACCACATTCATATTGGCAAGACTTAATAAATGCCAGAATCTCTTCTCTATTCATGCAATGAAGTTGTCCCATGAGATCCATTACTGTCAGACCCCAATAGATGCCACTCATTCTCAAATATTCAGACATACAGTATTCATAATCGTCTTTCTTTGAGCCATAGGATGCAATATAATCTGCATGTTTCTCCAATAAGAGAGTGTCTGGTGCATCCGACTTGATAATAACATCCTTCTGTGGAGTGCCCATGTCTAATAGCGAAAAGCGACACCTATAGTCTTAAAACTTGAAAATTAAATTTGTTTTATCGTCTCAATTCCTTCCTCAGGAAACCAGACCTCGAGTAAGAAACTGAGGTTCTGAAACGCACCACATGGCTGAACCTAGGCAATGAGATGCCAGACCCCTTATCCATCATGTTGCTGTTGTTGTTTTATTTTGTAGAGATGGGGTCTCATTGTGTCACCACAGCTGGTCTTGAACTCCTGGCCTCAAGTGATCCTCTCACCTTGGCCTCTCAAAGTGTTAGAATTACAAGTGTGAGCACCGCACCTGTGTCACACGATTCTCTTACCCTTCCCTATTTCCTGTTTACCAACTTTCTTCCTTACTCCCCCCTAATTCCTGTTTTCCACCTCCTCTTCCTTACCCCTCCCTAATTCCTGTTTTCTCATACCTAACAACATTCCTTCTCCTACATAGAAACCCCCTGATTTTAGTTGATGGGGGAGATGGACTTGAGACTCATCTCCCATCTCCTTGGCTACAGCACCTGAGTAAAGCCTACTTCCCTGGTAACACTCTTTGTCCCAGTGATTAGCTTTCTGTGCACTGAGAAATGAGACCTAGACAAACCCTTGGTATCTTGGTAGCACTTTACTGGTAAGTGAAAAAACAAACTGTGGTATGTCCATGCAATGAAATACAACACCACATTAAAAGGAACAAACTACTGATGCATGCAACTATTTGGATATATCTCAAAGAAATTATGCTAAGCAGGGAAAAAAGCGAATCTCAAAAGATTCCATTTTATGTAACATTCTTGAAATGTCAAAATTAAAGTGATGGAGAACAGATCATTGATTGCTAGGGTTTAGAATGGGATCCAGGGCATGTGACTGTAAAGAAGCATCAGGGTAGTTTTGGGACTGCTGTCACTGTTCTGTATCCTGATTGTGAAGGTAGTTATACAAAGCATGTATGTGTAAAGATTCATAGAATCATGTAACAAAAAGTCAATTTTTCTGTACGGTAATTTAAGAAAGAAAATTAATAAATAAAAATATATTATTCTGTTTTATACAATTATTTATTTCATAGCATTATTACTTTTCCAAAAATTTGAATTGCCAGATATCAGTTACCCTGTTGGAGAAATGACCCTTTGGTAACTTGCCTAGAAATCTAAATTTCAGGGAAAAATAATGTATCTTGAGTTCCTGTCATTACTTGACAATGAAGGATGACTTAGATTGAAAAGTCAAAGAAGAAAGATGGGGGCCAAGCCTGGGCTAACATGAAGGAAGCTGTGTCCAAAGCTGAGCTGTGGAAACAGATCCAGCCAAGCTGAGTGAGTGCGGTCCTTCCAAGAAGAAAGGAATCACTTCCTAAGATGGAAAACACCAGGCTTAAAGGGAGTTTGAGCTTTTAAGCAATAGCTTATTTACCTGAGAGGATCTTTAAAAACTATTTTGTTTTTGTTTTTTGAGATAGAGTCTTGTTCTAGTGCCCAGGCTGGAGTGCAGTGGTACAATCCTGGCTCACTACAACCTCCGCTTTCCAGGTTCAAGTGATTCTTGTGCCTTGGCCTCCTGAGTAGCTGGGATTACAGGTGCCCACCACCACACTCAGCTAATTTTTGACAGGGTTTCACCATGTTGGCCAGGCTGGCCTGGAACTCCTGACCTCAACTGATCTGCCTGCCTCAGCCTCCCAAAGTGCTGGGATTCCAGGCCTGAGCCACTGCACCTGGCCAACAAACTATTTTTTAAAAGAGGAAGAGACTGATCTTTTTAGTTACCAAATTTTTATTCTAACACTCCACCACACTCCTCAGCATCAGTGGTTAAGGGAGAACCAAAGCAAGATGAAATAAATTCTAAAAACAGCACTTTCTCTTTTTACTACAGATATAGATACAGATAGATTGAGATAGATTGTACATACAGTTTATATATACAAATATTTTTACTTGTATACATATATTATATATATCCCCAAAATATATACTACTATATTTATAATAAAAGTTGACATTTATTAAGAGTTTGTCATGGCTTTAAAATATGCCTGTAAATAATTTGAGGCTCTTCCATTCAAATAGTGGAAACTAAATCCCTTCATTTTGAATGTGGGCTGATCTTAGTTACTTAGTGACTCACTTTCAATGAAAACAATGTGGCAGAGCTGATATTATGAGGAATCAGAGATTAGGTCATAAAAAAGATTCAGCCTCTCTCCCTCTCTCTCTCTCTCTCTCTCTCTCCTCTCTCTCTCTCTCTCTCATTGCTCAGTCTGGGGTACAACAGCTGTCAAGCCATGAGGACATCCATTCAGCTCTGTGCAGAGGCCCACATGAAGAGAAATAAGGTCTACCACCAACAGCCAGTCCCATGTGAGTGGGCTGTATGAGAGGGCCATCTTCAAAGTGGATGCTCCAGCTGCCATCAAGCCTTCAAATACTTGTAAGTCCAGCCAATATCTTATTGCAAACTAATGAGAAACTCCAGGCCTAAATAGCCCAGCAAAGCTACTCTTGAATTCCTGAGTCACAGAAACTGTGAAGGATAATAGATTATCACTGCTCTAAGCTAGTAAGTTATGCAGCATTAAATAAATAAGTAATACAAAAGCTATATGCATCAGGCTTCAAATACATTATCAAATTCAGCTCTCATGAAGTAGCGCATATCATTTTACAGGTAAGCAACCTGCTTCCTGGAATTATTGAAAAATTTACCACATGGTGATGGAGTTAATTCATAGCCATGCAGAAATTCAAACTCTGGACATGCCATATAGATCATGTGACTGGATGTCAGGCACTGGGAAAACAGCCATGAAAACTTTGGGAGTCGTGGGAGTGTTTATCAGGGGAGAGCTGTTGAGCAGGAGAAGGGAAAGCAGCATCAAGTTGAGCTAGAAGAAATGAAAAGGATAAATTAGCAAATTCAGTAGAAACTCTATGCACAAATCAGGTTTAACCGGAAGGTAAGGAGTGAGATTCTGGACAAAGAGAAAAGGAAAGCAAGGTGAGGAAAAGACAAAACTATGGAATGGTGTGTGTTTTTTAATCACCAGCAAGAGGGTAGCCAAAATCACAGTAGGAATTAGCCAAAGTGGAGTGAGTCATTTGTCAAAGCCATGCTGCTCATTTTCTATTACTGGTTGCCCTGGTAATAGAACCTGCACTTCATGGTAATGAAATTTAAATTAGAATATCACATGCAAATAAAGTAACATGATTTTTTGGGTGCGGATGTTCACATTTATCTGGTTAGCTCCACTTTCTCAGAAATTCTAGGTACAATTTGGGAGGAGTTTTGTCTCAGAAAAAGAATGATACTGTGAAAGAGAAGATAAAGAATACAGCTCATTCTCTTAGCTTGGCCACCCAGAAAGGTCTTCTAGGTACCATTGATGTGGTTATTTTCCCCCATAACCCTCGTAGGAGTCAGTGTTAAATAAAAAAATTTGCAATCTTTCTTGTCTGGCCCATTCTGACTTCATTGCTTAAGGGAACCCTACAAGTCAGGGCTGCGCCAGGCCAACTGATCACTTCCCCAGGGCCCTCAGTAAGGGGTCAGAGCCCTATATATGCTCACTGCTTGGACAGCTCTGCGTACTTTGACTATTTCTGCATAGACATAGGTGCCCAGAGAGACTGCATCCATTTCCTAGGGCTGCTATAAAAAAGCACGAAAAACTAGTTACCTTAAACCAACAGAAATTTATTATCTCATAGTTCTAAAGGCTAGAAGTCCAGAACCAAGGTGTCAGCAAGGCCATGCTCTCTCTCTGCAGGCTCATGTGGGGAGATCCTTCCTTGGTTTTTCCTAGCTTCTGGTTGCTTGCTAGAAATCCTTAGCAATCCTTGGCTTGCAATTGTTACCCTTCAATCTCTGTCTCTTATGCAATATGCCCATCTTCTCTTTGTGTGTCTACCTGTCTTCTTATAAAGATACCAACCATATTAGATTACAGCCCACCCTAATGACCTTATCTTAACTTGATTACATCTGCAAGGATCCTTTTAAAGAATAAGGTCACATTTGGAGGTACTGGGGGCTAGAATTTCAACATAAAAATATTTTAGAGGGTGTGATGGTTAATTTTATGTGTCAACACAGTTGGGATAAGGGATAGCTAGACAGCTAGTAAAACATTATTTCTGGGTGTGTCTGTGAGGATGTTTCCAGAAGAGAGCATTTGAATTGGTAGGCTGAGTAAAAATATCCACTCTCAACAGTGTGGGCAGGCATTATCCAATCCATTGAGGGCCTGAATAGAACAAAAAGGTGAAAGAATGGTGAATTCTCTCTCTCTGAGCTGGGACATGCATCTTCTGCTGCCCTCAAACATTGGAGCTCCTAGTTCTCTGGCATTTGGACTCAGATTGAATACCATCAGCTTTCCTGGTTTTCCAGCTTGCAAACAGCATATGGTGGGACTTCTTGGCTTCCATAGTTGCATGAGCCAATTCCTGAGATAAATGTATATATATGGTAGAAGAGCCCAGAATCAACAGAGATAGCAGAAATGAGCAAAAGAAGAAATGGCCCCAAACAAACCACTTGCAGTCCTCACAATGACACAGTTAATCTAAGAGATAAGATGCTAGGCTAAAAGTGTAAAGACGTGGCTTTCCATTACTCTGCTGCGGACTATGTGTGAGCTTTCCGTGTTGTCCACCTGAGCACCAAGCACTGACCATCAAATCAATGTCCCTTCAACACCCAGTAGCTCATGGGTCACCTGTGCTTTGGTGAGGCATTTCCTCTGCTCAGCACTTTCATCAACACAAGAGACAACTACTCCCTAGATAAGCTCTGGGGCTAAGATATATCTTCAAGCACCCATAGTCGCATCTGCCACCAACCTTCAAGGTAAAGAACGGGCAAAGAAACATGTGAATATATTCACAAATACCTGGGGAGAAGATAAATGTGTGAACATGGCCACAAATACTTGGGGACAATCTGGAAATGGATGCAACACTCCATGGTCCAAAACTGAGTTACGTAATCATACCCAACAGCCAAGTACTTGGAGACAATCTGGAAATAGCACACATCACTCCTGGTCACATTCCATGGTCCAGAGCTCAGATGCCTGGTAGCACCCCAGCAGGCAAGGAGGGTGAGAAATGAGATTTCTAGCTGTGCAGCCATGTTTCTAGCTGTGTAGCTAAAAATCTGGAATTCTATTGTTAAAGGTAAAAGGGAAGAATGGATTTTGGTGGAAAGCTTGTCTCTCCCATACTCTATACATATTTTGTTAAAATGCTAACTTTTTTCTGTGCGGTCACCCTGAAAACACTACTTTAACATTTGCATAGTTTCCAGCCTTGTAGTTGTATAAAAATTTATACCATCATTTTCCTATTGTTGAACATTTATAATATTCACTTTTTCACATTATAAATAATGTCTTAAAGAAGAAACACATTAATCTTTGTGCATTTCTCTGTTTATTTCCTTATGGGTATCTCTTAAAAGGCTTTTATGAGAGTCTATGACCAGGTCTGTGATACGGGGACCACATTAGCCTGAAGAACTGCTGTTCCAGGTCTCTCTTGAGAGAAGGGAAACTTTCATGGCCTCGGTGCATTCTGACTATCTTTCCAGGCCATTCTGTTTTGGTTAATTCTTCTAGGCCCTCAGCTGGATATCAGAGGCAGAGTACTTGGGAGATTTTTTTTTATAGCCAGATGTGATATTGTTAAAAGCATGCCATTACTGGATGTTTTCAGAGGTTTGATCTGAGGGTTTGCCTTGAAACTGTGTCCCAAACATCTCCAGGTTATGTGTACGTACTATTTCTACTCATGAACTCATTTGCACACCTGTTTACAACCTGCAAGATGCTTAGCCACACATGATCTCATTGGCTGTATCCAACAGTGATTTTTCTAAAACACAAATCCGATACTACCAGTTCCATGGCTTAAATCCTTTGAAGTATCCACACACCTGTGGATTAAAGTCCAAATTTTTTAACATAATTTATAAGTCTCCATGACTGCCATACCAATTAGCTTATTACCGCAAACAAACAAACGCATCTATTCTCCCCCCACCCCCCACACACAAAAGCTTCACGGATTAAAATAATAGCCTTTTATTTAGCTCATGATACTATAAGTCAGCAATTTGGGTTGGGTTCACCTGAGCAGTTCTTATGTTAAGCTCAGTTGTGTTCACTCCTGCATCCATGGTCAATTGCAGGTCAGCTAGGCAACTCTGCTTCTGGAAATAGCTGATTGTAGGCTGCGATGCCCAAGATACTAAGGCAAGTGTCTCTTACCATCCAGCAGGCTACCTTGGACTTATAAAAATGTCAGTGTCAGGTTTAAAGAGTAGCAAGAAGCCCCTATATGCAAGCATTTTTCTTTTCTTTTTTTTTTCTTTCTTTTATTTTTTTTTTTTTGAGACGAAGTCTTGCTCTGTTGCCAGGCTGGAGTGCACTGGCGTGATCTCAGCTCACTGCACCTCCACCTCCTGGGTTCAAACAATTCTGCCTCAGCTTCCCGAGTAGCTGGACTCCTGAGTAGCATGTACCACCATGCCCAGCTAATTTTTGTATTCTTAGTAGAGACTGGGTTTCACCATGTTGGCCAGGATTGTCTCAATCTCTTTTATTTTATTTTGAGACAAAGTCTTGCTCTGTCACCAGGCTGGAGTTGAGTAGCATGATCTCGGCTCACTGCAACCTCCACCTTCCAGGTTTAAGTAATTTTCCTGACTCAGCCTCAAGAGTAGCTGGGATTATAGGCGCCTGCCACAATGCCCAGCTAATTTTTTGTATTTTTAGTAGAGACAGGGTTTCACCATGTTGGCCAGGCTGATCTGGAAATCCTGACCTTGTGATTCACCCGACTCGACCTCCCAATATGCTGGGATTACAGGCGTGAGCCACCACGCCTGGCCTTCTTCTTCTTCTTTTTTTTTTTTTTTTTGAGACAGTCTCACTTTGTTGCCCAGGCTGGAGAGCAATGGTGCCATCTTGGCTCACTGCAACCTCCACCTCCCAGGTTCAAGTGATTCTCCTGCCTCAGCCTCCCAAGTAGCTGGGATTGCAGGAGCACATCACTATGTCTGGGTAATTTTTGTACTTTCAGTAGAGATGGGGTTTCACCACGTTAGCCAGACTGGTCTCAAACCCCTGACCTCAGTTGATACACTCGCCTCAGCCTCCCAAAGTGCTGGGATTACAGGTGTGAGCCACTTCACCCAGCCTGCAAGCATTTTTCAAGCGTCTTCTTGCATTTGCTAATTTCTCATTGGCCAGAGCAAGTCCTATAGCCAACTCAGATTGAAGGCATGAGACCAGAAAGCAGATTTTCCCTGTTGATGAGAGGGAAAAAAATGGTGGCTATGTTTGCCATCTACAGTGACTTCTTTCTCCCGTCTCATCTCTCTGTGTCTTCACCTTCACCTCCAATACTCTGCTCCTATTAAACAGAACTTACAGCTCCCCTGCCCTATCTTGTTCTTTCAGGCCTTCAGGCTTTTGCCCATGCTAATGCCTTGTCTGCTAGTATTCAGCTCCGAGTAAGGCCCATCCTAGACATCCCTTCCTCCAGGAAGCCTTCATTCTCTCACCTCTAGCAGGGCTGGTGTTCCTCTTCTGTGCTCTTACCCTTCCCCTTATAGCCCATACCATGCTCTAATACAAATGTCTGTTTCTTGTCCATTTCTCCAAAAAGACTATAAGGTTCTTGAGAGTAGTACTTTTTTCCTACTGCATACTTGGTACCTAGTGTCATACAATAGGAGTAAAATAGCTATTTATTGGTCAGCTGATGAAATGCGCATGAGGGAGTGAAAGAAAACAGAGGTAAGAAAACCTTTTGCAAATCGACAGGTACCCCATATATCACAGTAATGGATACTTAGAGCAAGAAGGAACTTATTATCTTATCCATGCATAATTTCTTGGAAAAACATGATTAAAAATTTCTTTTCAGTCCATTGGTCACAGCTGTGGTTATGGAAAACAACTCATGTCCTCATAGTGCTCATTCTATTTGGAACTCTTTTTTTTTTTTTTTTTTTTTCAGACAGAGTCTCACTCTGTTGCCTAGGCTAGTGTGCAACATCATGATCTTGGCTCACTGCAACCTCCACCTCCTGGGTTCAAGCAATTCTTCTGCCCTAGCCTCCCAAGTAGCTGGGATTACAAGCACCTGCTATCATGCCCGGCTAATATTTGTATTTTTGTAGAGACAGAGTTTCACCATGTTAGCCAGGCTGGTCTTGAACTCCTGACCTCAGGTGATCCACCCACTTTGGCCTACCAAAGTGCTGGGATTACAGGTGTCAGCCACGTCGCCCAGCCTCCAAACTCTTTTTAGGCTTAACGCTCTCTTTCTTCACTGAACCCAAATCTTCCCAGTAACTTACACCGGTTGCCCAAGACCTGCTGTCTGGAGCCTCAACGTTAAAGCACAATCTTTTTCTTCACACATCAGGCCTTCCCACCCCAAATCTAATGCCTGTCCCTCTTAGCATGTGTCCTCACAGCCCTCACCACCCTGGTGACCTTCTTATGGCCACACCCAATGTGTCTCGGTTTCTCTTGGAAATGACATTGGGAGCTGGACAGGGTATTCCCTCAGGCTTGAGAGGTGAGCTTCTCAGTAAACCAGCAGTCAAGCTGGCTCCAGTGAAGCTTACTGCTGGGAATTTTAGCTCCCACTGAATTGGAACTCAGCCATGAATCACACCATTAATATAACTTTTCTTAAAAGGTTAAACTCTACACGGGCATTGATATGAGGAAAATGCCACCTGAGTCTTTTTACCTGTTCTTATCATTTGTATCTAAGTCAAGGCCCCTCAAAAAGCTCAACACTGCTGGGCTTCAAATATCTCTTAACAAAAAGTAGCAAGAGATACTGAGGTGTATTTCATCATGAATGGACCATACACTTTGGAATGAACCAAAACTGCATTGGACAGCTAGTTCCAAAATGTTCTAAGTATGTGCATTAGGAAGGGAGTTAACCTCTTTAGAACAGGGAGTTCCTCGTCAGCCTCCAGAGCTACTGTTAGGACCACATGTGTCAAACTGAGTACTTACACACATTATACATTTTAACATGCACCTACCTTTATGAAGAAAATTTCATTAATATGCCTATTTTATATTACATAAGAGGACATAGAGGCTCCGGATTTTGAAGTTATTTGCCCAACATCACAGGGCTAGCAGGTAGCAACGCTGGACCGTGAACCCAAGTCTCTAGCTCCAGACCATGGGCACCCAGTGAACCCTCTATAAATGTTGGTACTTACATTCCTACCTTGAAAAGCAGAGACATGGGTGATTCCTAAATCACCCATGTTACTGAACGGTGACTAATGTGAGCTGCCACAGTTCTGTGTCCACAGGGCTCACACAGTCACCGTGATCTGCGGTAACAGCCTGGCAAGAACACCGAGCTCAGTTCAACACAACCAACCTCTGGGGATCAGCAGTAGTGACCAGTTTTGCTGCTCTATTAGCTCACTTTCCCAGAGATAGATTAGAAAGCAGGACATAAAAGAAAGAAGAAGAGAGAGAGAAAGAAAGAAAGAAAAGAAGAAGAAAGCCTACCCCAATGTGTTATTTTGCTAACAGCCTTAACTTTGCAATAAATAAAGACTGCAAATGGGAAGAAAATGCATAAAATGAAAATAAGCTGAGTGAATCATGGCACGCAGTTTGTACAGTGTATAAATATTCATGTTAAATTACCTTTTCCTCCAACTCCATGGTCCTCCTGTCTGCACTTAGGGCTGAGTGGTTTCTGTAGGCCTTAGTTACTGACACAAACGTGGTGATTTTTGTGAGAACCTGAGGAATAAATAAGGGCTATTAGCACCAGACTGAATAATGTCTAATCCCACTGAAAGCCCCGGATGCTGAAGTACCCTCTCGCCATTTGGCAAGGGAACAGTAATCCATCTCTTGGTCTTTCCTAGTCAACGGAAACTGAGCTGAGGGAGAGAAAGAGAGGGGGAAAATCCTTAATCTTAGCAACAGTGAGATCTGGCATTTTAGCTGCAGAGCTTAAAGGGAAAAAAAATACAAAAAGCCTTGTTGAAAAGTTCAACTCTAGGTAACCAGGTTCTGAAAGCTTCTTTGTATGAGTGGGGGAGGTGGGTTGTGTAGGCAAGGAGGAATGAGGGTCACACCAGGGTTGCTTGCCTGCCTGCCTGGCAGCAAGATCGTTCCCTTCCTGTGAGGAGGAACAGGGCAGGGTTGCTAAGGACCGTCACAGCTCACAGCCCGGCTGCATGGGAAGGCCGAGACAGGAGCTAGCCCGAGGCTCAGCTGGCTCCAGGAGCCAACATTCCTTCCCTGATTCTGCTCTGGCCTCACAGTGACCTTGGGTTAAACTGCAGTCAAGTCCAATGCTGGTAACATTTATCTCACTCCTCTGTGCAGCCCTCAGCTGCTTCCCACCCAAGGCAACATTCTAAATGTGAGTTATTGGAATTTCCCTACATCAGCAAGGAGATGTGCTGGCATCTTACTCCCCAAAGCGATCCCAGTTTATCTCTACCTCTCTACCTAGGAAAAGGAACATCAGCAAGTGTGTGATGTGGTGTGCATGTGAGTGTATGTGCTACCCATGGTTAAGTAATTTCTGCATGCAAAAAGGATCCTACATAAACTGTCTTATATATAACAGCAAGATGACTAAGTGTTAAGCCTGGCTTTCTTTTATACCTCATCGAATTTGTTAAAATGCCATTTTCTTCAAATGAGAATATATAGTTCATAAAGCTGAAAGTTTCTAAGTACAGCTTTGGCTGTTTATTTCAGTTAATCCAATAAGCATTTCTTGAAGACATACTATGAGGCAGGCACTGCACTTGGAGCTAATACCAACAGGACTATTGTGAAGGGAAAACAAAGCAGACTCTTGAGGCAGACCAAGTTCGAGTCCTGGCTCTGCTACCTGCACCTTTGAGACCTTAGGTAAAAAGCTAAAACATTTTCTTCTTCTTTCTGAGACAAGGTCTTGCTCTGTCGCCCAGCCTGGAGTGCAGTGGCGCAATCTCAGCAACCTCTGCCTCCCAGGCTCAAGTGATTCTCCAACCTCAGCCTCACAAGTAGCTGGGACTACAGGCATGTGCCACCATGCCCAGCTAATTTTTCTAATTTTTGTAAAGATGAGATTTCACCATGTTGCCCAGGCTAAAAACTAAAACTTTCGATGCCTCAGTTTCCATATCCTTAAACCAGAGTTAACAGTACAGAAGTGAGGATTCAATGAGATGGCTTGTATAGGAAGCATAGTGACACAGTGTCTGCGACCTGGAAGCTCTATATATGCGTTTGCTCAGATGCTGCCTGCAGAGAGCACTCAGCCTAACTGGGAGCCTGTGGGCAGATCACAACATCACAGCGTGATGAGCTCTTTAACTGAGTATGAACACAGCTCTACAGAAGGACAGACAAAGGAGAAATGAGAGGGAAGATTTGATGGCAACAGACAGACAGGTGGGAAGGCAGCTTTTCAGAGAGAGGATCAGCAGGTGCCATATCTGGACCGGGGGAACCCAGAGGACGTTTTCAGAGATGTGCTTCGCCATAGCACTTGAGTGTGGAAGAATTGGGAACTACTATTTTCTGTTGGTGTTGATTTAATAAATCAGAGAATCCCTGGCTCCCTATTATGAGTGCATTAATGGATGCTTTTAAAAGAAAGTAAAATAAAATAAAAGGGATTTCAAGAGGAAGAGTCATTTACTGAACATCCACTAGCCTTTTGCATATGTAATTTTTTTTTCTTCTCTTAACAAACAAGGAAACTGAAGATCAAAGAGATGACCCAACTCATCCAAGTTCATATCAATAAGAGGTGGAACTGGGCGGCAACCCCATCTGGACTAATGGCTCCAAAGGCTGTGCCTCCTTTCCCATGCTGCCTCCCACTGAAGGCTTTCAACTCAGGATGCTCCCCACCCTCTCTTCTCCAGCCAGTTTCTTCCGTCCCTCGCCTTGAGGACCGTGGGGTTATCTATCTAAAGCATCTCTCTCCTCCCATTCTTCTCTCCTGACCTCTTTTTCTCCCCCGCACTGGCAGTCCAGACAGCCTCCCAGCCCAGAAAACACATACAGGCAGCAGGAAGGCAGGCTACTATCTTCTTCATGTAAAAAGACTCACGTGTTTCATGTCATTTTTAATCTGTGGAATAGTCTTGTGGCGTAAGGCTTAGAATTTACAGAAATCCAGGTAATATGTTCGTGGTCATACAGAAAGTAAAGGGCAGAAAGATAGCCATTGGAAAGTCTGTTAATACCAAGGTCAGGAGTGGACCTGTTTCTAAAATATCAGCGCCCATGGTGCTAATGGCTCAAGTCTACATCCCACACATACCCGCATCTTGGCACTTTGAGCCCCCCTTTCCTGTCCCTCCAATAACCTGAAGAGCCCTTACTCTTTTGAGAACCCTTACATTGGTGAGTAGTAGCTAAAAAGACATTTCTTCATAACAGCATGTTCATATGCTAACAGAACAGGCAAGAAAAAACGGTACAGGTGAAAGACATGGGAAAGAGTGGAAGAATTATTTGAGCATTTCTCAGGAGAGGAGAAACAAACCTAATTTTCTTTCTTTCCTTATTTTTTGGGACAGGGTCTCACTCTGTTGTCCAGGCTGGACTGCAGTGGCCCAATTACAGCTCATTGCAGCCTCGACCTCCTGAGGCTCAAGTGATCCGCCCACCTCAGCCCCTGAGTAGATGGGACTTCAGATGTGTGCCACCACGTCCGGCTAATTTTTTTTTTTTTTTTTTTTTTTTTTGTAGAGACAGGGTTTTGCCATGTTGCCCAGGCTGGTGCCAACTCCTGAGCTCAAACAATCCAGCCACCTCAGCCTCCCAATGTGCCTGGGCTTACAGGCATGAGCCACCGCACCCGGCCACAAACCTAATTTTCTTTTGATACCAAAAGGAGCACAAACTTGTCATTACCTGGGCTTGTGTGGGGGCCACATGTATGGCCCTCTGTTGTTCCAGTTAGGTTCTGCTTCATGTCCTTAACCCTAAAACATTGGCAACTCACTTAGATCCAGCAAACAGCAATGCTAATAGTCATAGCTAACTTTCATGAAATACTTGGTGACAGGAAATGTGCTAAGCCCTTAATGTCATTACATTATTTAATCAGCTCAGCAAGGCTGTGAGTTGGTTTGTGCTGGATGTCTTCCACTTGCCCTCAACAGCTATTTCCACCCTTTTCCGTTTGTCTCACTCCACCCTGGGAGGCCACTCTGTACAGTTTGTATCACTTGCTCCCATGCCCTCTGGCTTCTTGTGGGTTTGGCCAGCAGGGAGCTTCAGAAAAGCAGGATTTTGGAGAAAGAAAGTAAAATAAGGTCAGATTCCCTCTCCGTAAGGTCATTTCTGATAGACTATGAAGCCATGGCTTTTCTCAAAGACATCTTTTCTTTTCTTTTCTCTTTTTCTTTTTTTTGAGAAAGAGTCTCACTCTGTCGCCAGGCAGAAGCGATCTTGGCTCACTGCAACCTCCGCCTCCCGGGTTGAAGCAATTCTCCTGCCTCAGCCTCCCAAATATAGGCACCCACCACCATCCCCAGATAATTTTTGTATTTTTAGTAGACAAGGTTTCACCATATTGGCCAGGCTGGTCTCGAACTCCTAACCTCATGATTCCCCCACCTTGGTCTCCCAAAGTGCTGGGATTACAGGCGTGAGCCACCGTACCTGGCCTCAAAGAGCCCTTTTCTAAATACCTCTTCTCTTCTTCGGTTCCTGTAATTTCTGTCTCCCCTCTTAGATATTGACTTAGGGAAAGTCACAGATCTGCTGCCGTAACCCTGCATACCTTACTATCTTTTGTGGTTTTCTAAACCACTTCTACACATTTATAATTAGTTCCTATTTCCTGTTGGGATCCTGATATATAGGTACTATTTTTATACCCATTTTACAGACCGAGTCAGGGAAATAAAGTAACTCATACAAGGCCCCCACAGCTAGTTAGCAGCAGAGCTGGATTTCAAAGCCAGATTTGTCAAAATCCAGAGCTCAAGTTCTTAGCTGCTTCACTGAGCAGCAATAAACAGTACTGGACACTGCAGGCAAGCTAGGAGGCCTGGGAGCTGCAGCCTTGACAGACTCCTCATGAAAATGTGCAACGGGCAGAACTACACGGTGTGGATGGTTTGCCGCCACTGTCAATGCTCACCTGTCAACCTCTTTATAAGGTAGCTAGAAGGAAGGGAGGAAGACGGGCATCTTCATTGAGGCTGCTGTCCTCTCATCCTGGAGTCAGCCTATGTTGTTGGGACAGAACATCTGCTGGTAGCAGGAGGCTGTGAGGAGCTATCAGATCTCACCCACATTCCAATCCTGTTTGGAAATGCATTCCAAGGTCCCAGAGGCTTTTCTCTAATTGCCCTGGTTGAGCCTAGAGGTGGTGCCATTGAGACAGAGCCTTATTTAAAACAACCAAACATACGAAGGCCAGACAGTGGTTGACTTTATTTCAAAAGAACAATCAGTGACACTTAAGTGCCCCAAATATTTTTGTCACAAGACACCAAGAGAATAAATAACACCAGGAAATAAATAACAGGAAATAAATAACAATGTGGCTTGCATCTAAACTAGACTGACCTCTATATGGTGGCTTCTGACTTCCACTTTGGGAAGCTGGATGATCTTTATTTAATGCTGGGACACTGAGGCTTCTTCCACAATGAGAAATTTATTATCTCAGGTTTCAGATTAAGTGGAAGAGAATATTTTAGCTAAAATACTTACATACACTTCCATAAATTATTTTCCTATAAAATAGGAAGAGGTCTACTTCCTTTGCTTAAAGCAAAACAGATTGGCCGGGTGTGATGGCTCATGCCTGTAATCCCAGCTACTCAGGAGGCTGAGGCAGGAGAATGGCTTGAATCCGATAGGCAGAGGTTGTGGTGAGCCGAGATCACCCCACTGCACTCCAACCTCTTCCATCCCTGAAGTCAACTTTTCGTTAACCTTAAGATTTCACCTCAAGTGCCCCTTTCTCTAGGAACTTCCCTTGACCCTCCAAGAAGGCCAAGTTTTCCTTCCTTCTGAGCACTTTACTCCAATTGTATTTACATATTCATTAGTGTGACTCTTTGGTGAATGCCTGACTCTCCTGAAAGTTTCATTTATGAGGACTGAAAGTTCCATTTATCAATTCCATTTATCTGCTCTGTTCATTATTCCATTCCCAGGGCCAACTATGATGTCATATAGTCAGGTGTTCTGTAAATCAGTATTGGATGAAAAACATCAATGATGAATGAATGAACAAATTTTCAGTCTCTGCTAAATCATACTGAGTCACATCCTCTTCTCGGTCCATTGTTCTTCCCCTAATATCAGCCATTTTAAATGGATGGGGTGTGTGTGTGTGTGTGTGTGTGTGTGTGTGTGTGTGTGTGTGATTGTTGTTTTTTTCCATGAAGCAATCATTCTCACTCCACCCCCCACATCTGTTTCTATGGGCACTATACCTACAGGTTGACCTATCCCACAGCCTGGCCACCTCATAAAAGAAAACCACAAACACTAAAGTGACCATTTTTAAATACACTTTTTGTAAAATACCTCTTTTAATAATCTACATCCAAAAAATGATGGTATATCCATACAATGGAATATTACTTAATGATTTTTTAAATGAGCTAGCAAGCCAGGAAGACTTGCAATAAATGCATATTTCTAAGTGAAAGAAGTCAGTGTGAAAAGTCTACATATTACAATTATATAATACTCCAGAAAAGGCAAAACACTGCTCCTAGACAGCCTCTGTGGCTCCATTATGGCTCCGTTACCTGAAGGTATTGGGAGATCCACAGCTAAGATGCCAGGACCCTCTGGAAGCATAGAAATGGGACCATTGACATTTATGGATGTGGCCATGGAATTGTCTCTGGAAGAGTAGCAATGCCTGGACACTGCACAGTGGAATTCATATGGAAATGTGATGTTAGCGGGCTATAGAAACCTGGTCTTCCTGGGTATTGCTGTCTCTAAGCCAAACCTGATTACCTGTCTGGACCAAAAAAAAAAATAAAAAGAGCCTTGGAATATGAAGGGACATGAGATGGTAGCCAAAGCCCCAGTGGGTGGGAATGAAAGTAAATACAACAGATGACACAGATGAGAATCCAAAGGTCAAGGAGAAAGCCAGTCCTTAAAATGTGATTTGGGAAGCTGTGTTCCACAGGAAATAATGTCCGGGAAGCCTGAGGTGTTTGTTTGTTTGTTTTGCTCTCTCATAGGGCATCTTCTGTCTTAAGCTTTTTAATTCTCTAAGGATTCTACTTTGCCTTTGGTGATCTCCTTTCAAGTTTACAATGAGAACCAAAAGTCCACTTCATGGTATATAAGAGACTGTATGTAATCTGACTGCTTTTCTGTTGTTTTGGGGAACACACAAATATCTGCATACTTTTGAGATATTCTATGTGAACTATTTTTTAATTCTCTTTTTGCATCACGTCTGAAATGCGTAAGTAGTGGTTTCTGTTTCAAGGGTTTTTGTGTTTTTGAACATTCCATCCTGTTTGCATTACTATAGTCTTTAAATATAGTTTGAAATGATAAAGTTAAAAAATAAATAAATAAAAGGCAAAACTATGGAGATAGAAAGAAATCAGTGGTTGCCAGGAGCTGATAGAGAAGGAAGAAGGAGTAAATAGGCTGAGCGCAGGACGTTATTAGGGCAGTAAAACTATTCTGTATGATACTATAATGGTGGACACACAGCTTTGTGTGTACTATAGACTCTTGTTTTTTTTTTTGTTTTTTGTTTTTTTTTTTTTTGAGCTGGAGTCTCACTCTCTTGTCCAGACTGCAGGGCAGTGGCCGAGATCTCGGCTCACTGCAACCTCCGCCTCCCAGGTTCAAGCAATTCTCCTGCCTCGATCTTCTGAGTAACTGGGATTACAGGCGAATGCAACCAGGCCCAGCTACTAATTCTGTATTTTTATTAAAGATGGGGTTTTGCCATGTTGGCTGATCTCAAACGCCTGACCTCAAGTGATCTACCCACCTCAACCTCCCAAACCGCTAGGATTATAGACGTGAGCCACTATGCCTGACCAGACTCTTGTTAATAATAATATATCAACATTGGTTCATTGTAATTAATGTAACACACTAATGCAAGATACTAATAATGTGGGCATCCAGGGTTTTTGGGGGGAAGAAGATACGGGAACTCTGTATTTTTTGCTCAACTTTTCTGTAAATCTATAAAACTATCTATTAATTTGCAGAAATTTTATAATGTAGCTCTTCACTCAATGTATAAAATGTAAAAACAGAGGGATGCCAGGCTGGGCATGGTGGCTCACTCCTATAATCCCAGTACTTTGGGAGGCTGAGGCAGGTGGATCACCTGAGGCCAGGAGTTCAAGACTAGCATGGCCAACATGGCAAAACACTGTCTCTACTAAAAATACAAAAATTAGCTGGACATGGTAGCGCATGTCCAGAGTCCCAGCTCCTTGAGAGGCTGAGGCATGAGAATCAGTTGAACCCAGGAGCAAATGTTGCAGTGAACCGAGATAGTGACACTGCACTCCAGCCTGGGTGACAGAGCAAGACTCCCTCTCAGGGAAAAAAAAAAAGGGGGAGGGATGCCAGTTGAAGTAGGAGCACTGTCCTAATCCTACCCACTTTTGTACCCACTGATGAACCTCAGATCCCACTTTCCTCTTCCCTGGTCCCCAAGACCCCACTGAGGACCAGTAGGGATGCAAGCCCCAGTTGTACAGGGAGGGAGAAGTAAGAATTCCGAATTGGGAATAGGTGAAGTCTGATTGCCTTAATCTTCCAAAGTCACAGACAAGACTCCTTAGCCATCCTGTTGATAAACACATCCCAGTTGTCTCCAAAGAACCCAAGAAGAGCTCAATAACCCCTTGACAGCAAACCAGAGCCTGTTAACTAAAAGCGGTGGCCCCACAATTATTGGCAAGTGTTTGCTGAGCAGACGGGTGCCAGTGAACGCCGCAGGGCACCAAGGCAGAGAGGAGCTGGCTCCACCAATTAAAGGTGTGCTTCTGAGCAGTCCCTGTGTCTAGGAGAGTTTCTGAAATAAGCCCAGGCACACCAGCACAGGCCCCTGGGAAGGGAGAGCGAGCAGCCTCTCTCTGGCATCGCCATGGCTACCTCTTAGAGCCTGCCTCTAAGCCTTTCAGGAATCTCTGCTATTTGTGGAAACTGATAGCATTCCCCAAGGCCAGCATTCCTTCCCTCTCAGGCACTCTCTCTTCACTTTCCTTTGCCCCAATTAAATGAAGGCAAGGGTGGGCCCCAACATTGCCCATGCTGGGAACCTCAATGAGATGCAGCAGAAAGGCCTCTATCAGAGGTTCTGTGGCCGAGGCCACCCCAGACATTTCTGCTTGCCCATCCACAGAGCACACGGTGGAACAGCCTTCACATGCTCCTAAACTTCTAACAGGATTGGAGGAAGAAATAAACCCTCCCTGACGTGACTGATGTGCCAGTTAATGCCAGTTAATGCCTTTCTGTGTTCTGTCTTCCCAGCACAGTTTCAGGAAAAGGAGAATAAGACAACGATGCAATCACTATGATACATTTGCCACCAAGAACACCCAGGTAGATTTCCCGCTGGGGCCAGCATCAGGTGCTAGTCTCCATCTTTTTCCAAAAAACAATTAAAAATAAGGAAAATGTATAGCTTTGTTTAATAAGGTAATGTTTTAGAAAATGATGGAAACTGAATTTACACTAGCTTAAATTCTTATTAAAACCAGATCCTTTCAACCAACTAACAAAATAAAAACCTTCAGAAATAGTGTGAGGTTTCCTGTTCAAACGGTCCCCAACTCCATCTGTTGGTCTTGTCTGCCCAGTATGCCTTTGTCATTCTAGGGACACCACATCATTTTTAGGATGGTGTCTCCAAAACTCTTCCTTCTACAACCCCATCCAAACATGTAGTTACAGTGGAAACTGCTTGATAATAGTATACCAATTACGTAGCCTCAGGACAGGCATCTGTCCATGACAGACTAGTCAGGGTTCTTCCCCCCACCTAAGTGGGAAGCTGAGAAAGTGATTTCTAGAGCTGAGGGCAGCTGTGGTTCCTTCCCTGGGGAAAGGGGGGTGTCTAAAGGAATGCAGAGGACTTTCAGAGAAAAGCAATGGCAAGGTAAGCAGATCTCTGCAGACATTCAAGTAACTAGTTTGAGGCTTATGTCGTGGATTGGTAGAATAATGGTCCCCAAGAAAGTATGTCTCCTTGTAGATGTCACCTTACCATGTGGCTTGCTTGGGCCAGAGGGGGCATTAGCAAATATAATGCAAGTAGAAGCTTGAAAAGCACCTAGGCATTGAAACTTACCCTTTTTCTTGCTGCTGTTCAAACCTCTTCGCCACGTGAAAAAGCCCAGGCTAGCCTGCTGACAACAGGTGGCCCAGCCAATACCCAGCACCAACTGCCAGGCGTCAATGGACCATGGCCAGTAAGACCATCATAGACAATTCAGCCTCTGTTAAGCCACATGGAAGACTCCAGGAGAGCCCAGAAGAAGAAGCATCAAACTAAGCTTCATCCAAAATGATGACCCACAGGGTTATGAGCAAATCAAGTGGTGGCAGCTTCTTGCATCAAGTTTTGGAGTCATTTGTTACTCAATAATAGGAGACCTTTCTGCCATCATGTGACGAAGGTGACTATAGGACAAGAAATCCGTAGAAGGAAAGGCCCAGATATCCCAACCACTCCAACTATCCCTGCCATCTGGCTCACATCACAGCTAGAACACGAAGCCCAGCTGACACTGAACAGAGCAGAGGTAAGTCTCTCAGATGAGTCCAGTCCCAGCTGACAATCCACACATTCATAAACAAATTGACGTTTGTTCAAACTTTAAATGTAAAAAGTCACTACATTTGGAATGACTTGTTATGCCGCCAAAGCGAATTCAAATAACTTCCTTAAAGCTATCCATTCTTGTCTTTTTCATAGTCATTTGCCCGTGCTACTGAAGCAAGATCATTAAGGGCATTCCTCATAACCTATCATTTTTCCCTTGACAAATCCTAATTTTGTGTATGGGGGCAATTTACACAAGGAAACACTCACCCTGTCCATTTAATTCAGCTGCTATTTAGCAGGCAGAAAAGTGGTGTTTCTTTCTCTCATTTAATAGCATCAAGGCGTTAATTATATTTTACTATCGCACAGAGGGGGGTTTTGTATGTTTAATCAGTCTATACGTTGTGGCTCAGCTTAGTGTGTTTGCTATTAAGAAGCCTTGATATTGGCCAGGTGCTGTAGCTCATGCCTGTAACCCCAGCATTTTGGGAGGCCAAGGCAGGTGGATCACCTGAGGTCAAGAGTTGGTGATCAGCTCGGCCAACATGGCAAAACCTTGTCTCTACTAAAAATACAAAAATTAGCCAGGCGTGGTAGCGCACGCCTGTAATCCCAGCTACTCAGGAGGCTAAGGCAGGAGAATCACTTGAACCCAGGAGGTGGAGGTTGCAGTGAGTCAAGATCACATCATTGCACTCCAGCCTGGGTGACAAGAGCGAAACTCTGTCTCAAAAATAAATAAATAAGATAAAAAATCAGTTTCCTAAGTCCAGTTCAAATCTCCCAATACTCTTAGATACTGCAACTTCAGCCAAGTGTCTGCATGAAGAGCCCAACTCTTCATAGCTTCATAGCTGATTTGCTAAAATTACTGGCAGTCATCACTCCCCAGTAGTTGGTATGGCCCTTTCAGGCTTGGATTGGAGGAACTGCTCACCTCTTGAGCACATCTATCTTCTTTACCCTTAAAGGTCTTCTGTCAGTCATCCACTTCCTTCCATTAAGTGAGAAAACAGCCTTTAACCATATCATAAATACACTAAGAGTTAATCACATTCAGAAACAATCTTTCATGGAAAGGATGCAATTCAGAAACATCCAGCTGTAAGATAGACACTTGACAGGGTTTGCTATGTTTTTAGTATACCATTTTGAATAAGGACTCCATACCCATGATTACAAGATTCAAATACTATACAAGAGGATGTCATGCAAAGTTACTCTCTTTCCTACCTCTGAAACTTAAATCCCTACCCAGAGGCAACCATGCTTATCAGCTTTTTGGATAAACTTCTAGAAATAGACTATAGAGTATATAGAAAAACAAGAAGGAAAAAAGCATGAATATATATTCAAATATATATAGCATATAGGATATATTTCTCTCACTATTTTCCACAAAATGTGATGAATATGTTATTATCTATGCTACCTGCACCAAGAATATGGAAAGCAACAGGACAGAGGAGGCTGTCTGAAAAAAGACCTTAATAACCTGCAAAGTCCTACACTAGGGAAACCTGAATGTTCTAACGACATTATCTGCAAAGTAAAAGGATCTTGTCCTGTGCCTCTGTCTACACACCAGTGCTCCCTTGATTATGGTCTCTGTGTCTCTTTGTGTGCATGCAAGTCATACGCGCACATGTCTGCCTTACCGTGAACACAAATTGGCCACATCCATCTTTGGGGGATCAATGTGTTCTCTATCCCACTGGCCTGGCCATTCAAGAATCCTGGATGGTGCTTCAAGTCCCTAGGCCTCTGGAAGGCCCTTGCACTGGTGACTGGCTCCACATTTGCTTCCCTTTTGCCCAAGCCTGTGCAGCAACATTTAATTTATGGGACACTCACACTGGCCTTGGCTCAAGCCTTGAAGCCCAGTCTCCCTGGCTGCATACTTCCTCCTTCTGCACTTCTGACACCCATTAACAAGCAGCCTATGGGACCATACACTAAACTCCCCCATATTTTACAAATAGATGAAATAGTAACTAGGCATGGACTTGGTAGAGAACCAAAAAGAATATGGACAGCAATACAGGATGGAATCAGGACTCTTGCATCAGGTTGGGTGACCTGGGGTTGG
Organism: Ateles fusciceps; assembly: GCA_036589455.1. Taxonomy (NCBI): domain Eukaryota; kingdom Metazoa; phylum Chordata; class Mammalia; order Primates; family Atelidae; genus Ateles; species Ateles fusciceps. Next base: position 8,316,059 of record JAZHEH010000113.1, read on the forward strand.
GTGTCTAACAGTCACAGGATTGCATCCTGTTTCCTCTACATAAAAGATGTGTTTTCAGCCAGGCACAGTGGCTCATGTCTGTAATCCCAGCACTTTGGGAGGCTGAGGCGGGTGGATCACAAGGTCAGGAGTTCGAGACCAGCCTGGCCAAGATGGTGAAACCCCGACCCTACTAAAAATACAAAAATTAGCTGGGTGTGGTGGCATGCACACGTAATCCCAGCTACTCGAGAGGTTAAGGCAGGAGAATCGCTTGAACCTGGGAGGCAGAGGTTGCAGTAAGCTGAGATCGTGCCACTGCATGCCAGCCTGCAGAACAACATCAAGACTCCACCTCAGAAAAAAAAAAAAAGATGTGTTTTCTTGGTTGAGTTTCTTATTTCTGGAGCCTCAGTTCTCAATATCTGTAAAGCAGGGATAATAATACATTATAGAATAATTAGGGTTATAGAAAATATATGCAAAACACCAAATAGGATATTTTATTGGATAATAATAATTTTCCAAAATTTACATGGCATTTCTTTTGTTTCTAAAGTAGGCTCACCTTCAGAGCTTTGGCCTCTTCTTTGTTTCTGTAAACATTAATAGCACCTATGGAGTATGCTTAGACATAGGGGACTACAAAGATTATCAAGATACTATTGTCTTTGTGCCCTGAAGGTAGAAGTTGTGGCTGAGGGGCCGGGCACGGTGGCTCACGCCTGTAATCCCAGTACTTTGGGAGGCTGAGGCGGGCAGATCACCGAGGTCGGGAGTTCGAAACCAACCTGAACAACATGGAGAAACTCCATCTCTACTAAAAATACAAAAATTAGCCAGGCATGGTGGTGCATGCCTGTAATCTCATCTACTTGGGAGGTTGAGGCAGGAGAATCACTTGAACCTGGGAGGCAGAGGTTGCAGTGAACTGAGATTGTACCACTGCAAACATTGCTCTCCAGCCAGGGCAACAAGAGCAAAACTCCATCTCAAAAACAAACCAAAAAGAGTTGTGACAGAGGAGAGAGGAGACAGAACAAGCCAGTTCCAGTGGCATAGTAAGTACTTTCTTCTGTGCAGGTGTGAGGAGAAACTATGGAAATATAGAGCACTTAACCATCTGCTGTTAACAATATATGCAGCAGAGCCAGGTCCAGAGTGGGTGTGACTGTGGGATGAAGGCCAAGTGTGGGCTGAAATGGGAACCTACATTTCCTGGCGCACTTCCTTAATCATGCCCTGGTGTACTTCCTCAATCATACTTGCTGCCTGGCTTCTGTCAGAAGTGACCCAGCTTTTCTCTGGAGGATTTTCCAAATATCATAGCCAGCGCCATGACCACTTCCACTTCTGAGCCTGCATGTGCACAGGAACACAAGAGGTCCCCTCCCCCTCCACCTTTCTCTCTTGGGCCCTCACATGACCTCTAGATGAAGTCTCCAAGAAATAAGCCTCTGTGGATAATTTGCCAAGCTAGCAATTCAGCAACGGGGCAGGGAATCTTTCCTGACTTCTGCAGATAGGGGCTTACATCCCAGCATGAAATTTGTTTACACTTATCTTAACACACAAGAACAAATTATCCAGCCCTTGTTATAAATCCAGCAGCTCTGTGTCTGTGGGTAGGTTTCTGTGTAAATCTCCAGCAAACTCTACTTGGCTGACTGCTCACTTTTGTTAGCTGCCTTTTCCTGGCTCCGGGTTTACGGAATTGTCCATCTCACTAGAGAACACACTGGTTTCATCTGTGGAGATGGTAGAAGAAAGGAGAGAGCAGCCAGAATCACTGCACCACAGAAACCTCACCATCCCAGTGTGTGTCTCTCTCCCAGCTGACCCCCGATGGTTCCATCTGTCAAAACAGCCCAGTGAGCCATGGAACCTCTGTCCTGGGCAGCCTGGAAAACCAGAATATATCACCTTTCAGGGCCTCTTGTAGACTCACCCCATTCAGGATGGTTAGCACAAACAGATGATCCCAAGTGTGGTAAGAAACCTGTCCCAGTCAGTTTTAAATGGCATCAGTAGTCCCAATGCCAAATGATGAGGTTTAGGCAGGGAAAAGGGAAACTCTCTAGGCTGATGATGTTTACTTTAACCACCAAAGTAAACATCATTGGCTGGATGCCTAGATCTCAAAGACAACAAAGGTGGCTTAAGGATAATTTTTTAAAAAATCATTAACAACAACGACAGCAATTGAGCCATTACTCTGTGCCAGGCAAATAAGAGCAGTTTCAACAGCTTCAACCCTCCAGGTTCATTACCTGAAAAACTCATAAAAGCCCAGAGAGGTGAGTGCTAATAAAACTAAGGACTGGGCCAGGTGTGGTGGCTTGCCCCTATATTCCCAACACTGGCTGAGGCGGACAGATCACTTGAGGTCTGGAGTTCAAGACCAGCCTGGCCAACACGGTGAAAACACATCTCTATTAAAAATAAAAAAATCAGCCAGGCATGGTGGTGCATACCTGTAATCCTGGAGGCTGAGGCAGGAAAATTGCTTGAACCTGGGAGATGGAGGTTGCAGTGAGCTGAGATTGTACCACTGCATTCCAGCCTGGTGACAGAGTGAGACTGTGTGTCAGAAAACAAACAAACAAAAAAACTAGGGACTGAAGCACAGAGTGGCCAAGTGATTTACCTGAGGTCACACAGAAATAAGAGAAAGATCAGGATTAAAACAGGTGGTCCAACCTCAGAGTCTACGCTCTAAATTAGTGCTTCTTAAGCATTGACACACAAAACAAAAATCACCTGGAGACCTTGTTAAGATGCAGATTCTGTTTTCATGGGTTGTTGGTAAGGCCTGATACCCTGCAGTTTCTACATGCTTCCAGGTGAGGCCCATGCTGCTAATTAGAGGGCCACACTTGGAAAAACAAAACCTAGTCCCACTCAGTGCTAGAAAATGGAATAGGAGACCAGGCGAGTTGGCTCACTCCTGTAATCCCAGCACTTCGGGAGGCCGAGACAGGTGAATCACCTGAGGTCAGGAGTTCAAGACTGGCCGGGACAACATGGTGAAACCCCCATCTCTATTAAAAATACAAAAAAAATTAGCTGGGCATAGTGGTGGGCACCTGTAGTCCCATCTACTCAGTAGGTTGAGGCAGGAGAATTGCTTGAACCTGGGAAGCGGAGGTTGCAGTGAGCTGAGATTGCACCATTGCAATCAAGACTCCAGCCTGGGCATCAAGACTCCATCACACACACACACACACACACACACACACACACACACACACGCAAAACAAACAAAAAAACAGAAAATGGAATAGGAGTACCTCTATCAATCCACCAAGTGTTTGTTACCTATCGAAATTAAAAGAACAGAAATTGGGAGTGAGCCTCTAGAAATCTTGTAACAATTTGGCAATTATTTTGTGCCTGTGAAATCTAGAAAACAGTAAAAACAAACAACTGAGGCTTTATCTTAGTCCATTCAGGCCACTCTAACAAAACATAAACTGGGTGGCTCATCAAGAAACAGAAATTTGGTGGCTCACACCTGTAATCACAGCACTTTGGGAGGCTGTGGCAGGTGGATCACCTGAGGTCAAGAGTTCGAGACCAGCCTGCTCAACATGGTGAAACCCTGTCTCTACTAAAAATACAAAAATTAGCTAGGCATGGTAGCACACACCTGTAATCCCAGCTACTTGGGAGGCTGAGGCACGAGAATCACTTGAACCTGGGAGCCAGAGGTTGCAGTGAGCTGAAATCCCGCCACTGCACTGTAACCTGGATACAAGAATTCCTCTCAAAAAAAGAAAAAGAACCAACCAGAAATTTATTTATTTCTCACCTTTCTAGGTGCTGAGAAGTCCAAGACTAAGACGCTGGCAAATTCAGTGTCTGGTGAGAACCCACTTCCTGATTCACAGATGGTAGCCTCTCACCCTGTCTTTATATGGTAAATGGTGCAAGGGAGCAATCTTGCTGAAGCCTCTTTTGTAAGGGCATTAATCCAACTCGTGAAGACTCCACCCAATTTGATCACCCCACCCACCCTAGGCCTTGCTTCCTAACACTGTCACATTGAAGATTAGGTTTCAACATATAAATTTTGGAACAATACAGTCAGCTCACATCAAGCATAGATGTCATTTTATTATTTTGTACTTCATTCCTTTAGTAATTTATATTTATGGTATTTTACAAAGGTATCAGTCTACAAAATATTGGACATTGTTAATAAATAAAATGAATAGCCTTTTATATATATATATTTTTTATTGCATTTTAGGTTTTGGGGTACATGTGAAGAACATGCAAGATTGTTGCATAGGTACATACATGGCAGTGTGATTTGCTGCCTTCCTCCCCCATCACCTATATCCGGCATTTCTCCCCATGCTATCTCTCCCCCAACTCCCCCACCCCCCCACTGTCCCTCCCCTTTTCCCCCCCCGACAGACCCCAGTGTGTGATGCTCCCCCTCCCTGTGTCCATGTGTTCTCATTGTTCAACGCCCGCCTATGAGTGAGAATATGCGGTGTTTGATTTTCTGTTCTTGTGTCAGTTTGCTGAGAGAATGATGGTTTCCAGGTTCATCCATGTTCCTACAAAGGACATGAACTCATCGTTTTTTATGGCTGCATAATATTCCATGGTGTATATGTGCCACATTTTCCCTGTCCAGTCTATCATCGATGGGCATTTGGGTTGGTTCCAGGTATTTGCTATTGTAAACTGTGCTGCAATGAACATTCGTGTGCATGTGTCCTTATAGTAGAACGATTTATAATCCTTTGGATATATACCCACCAACACAACACATCTACAACCATCAGATCTTTGACAAACCTGACAAAAACAAGCAATGTGGAAATGAGTCCCTGTTTAATAAATAGTGTTGGGAAAACTGGCTAGCCATGTGCAGAAAGCAGATACTGGACCCCTTCCTGACACCTTACACTAAAATTAACTCCAGATGGATTAAAGACTTAAACATAAGACCTAACACCATCAAAACCTTAGAAGAAATGAATAGCCTTTACTCTTTCCCACAGATAATTTGGAAATCACTTCTCTAAAACCACTACACCACACTTGCTCCCTAACAGATGGGAAATCTAGGGCCATCAGGATGCACACAGATATGCATGTATGTGGCCCACTCGGTTCCCATTTCCTATAGGTTCCATTTCCTCATGATTTTAGCGGTGCCTGTGTATATCCACCCCCTTAAGAGGAAGACTGCCATTCCCCAAACCCCTCAAGCTATGTGAATTTTGATTTGTCACTTTTTAGCTTCAGAACCTCTTGACCAAGTCACTCAACCTTTTGCAGGTTTCATTTCCTCCTCTGCAGAATGAAGGTAAAGCCCACTCACTGTGTGGCAACTCAAATGAAATGACTTAAGCCTGCAAAGCACTTAGCACAACACCTGGAACAATCACTAGCAATCAATAAAGGGCAGAGAGAATTATCACGACGAAAAAGTACTGCAATAAAGAAATTCAGTCTGGGCTGTGCACGGTGGCTCAGGCCTGTAATCCCGGCACTTTGGGAGGCTGAGGCAGGCAGATCACTTGAGGTCAGGAGTTTGAGACCAGCCTGGGCAATATGGTGAAATGTTTCTACTAAAAATACAAAGATTAGCCAGGCGTGGTGGCACACACCTGTAATCCCAGCTACTCAGGAGGCTGAGGCAGGAGAATCGCTTGAACCTGGGATGTGGAGGTTGCAGTGAGCCAAGATTGTGCCACTGCACTCCAGCCTGTGTAACAGAGCAAGACTCTGTCTCAAAAAAAAAAAAAAAAAAAAAAAAAAAAATTCGCCAGGTGCGGTGGCTCACGCCTGTAATCCTAGAACTTTGGGAGGCCGAGGTGGGTGGATCACCTGAGGTCAGGAGTTCAAGACCAGCCTGGCCATCATGGTGAAACCCCAGCTTTAAAAAAAAAAAAAAAAATTCATATCAGGCATTCATCAATTCCATCAGCATTTTCAAGAAGGAGCTCCTGACTCGCTGCTAGGTATTAGGAAGGCAAGGGGCTGTGTTTCTCTCAACAAAATTAGACAAATTTCCTCCTCAACTCAGAAGGTTACAGCCTAACTTCTCACCAAAGTCTACAACGGCAGTTAAATTTTAACCCTAACTGACAGGCAGAATAATGCCCTATGGCACTGCAAGATGCCCAATCACCAAGCAAAAGTGTAATTATTTTCATTCTGCTACAGAAACTTAGAAAGGTGGGTGAACTAACACAGTTTAGAAAGATTTTCAATATCCAGGGATACAAAAACACAGGTTTTATTTAACCTTCAGTTAAACAGAAATCCAGTTAACTAGAGACCTTACAGGTGGAGTATTCCTAGTGAATGGCTGTTAGACTTTGCCTATGAGTCGTTTACATAATGACTCAGGGGGCGAGAGGCCCTGGGACTTGGAAACATGGAAGCAAAAGGGCAGAGGATGACTTCGGGAAACGCTGAGCTAGTCCCTGAGGATTTGGGCAGGAATTTGTTAATCACTAGGTGAGAGAAATTTGCCTGGTGGGAATGGGAATATTTTTGACCTTGCCAAACTCACACACCTCTTCATGCCCAGGTTGGCAATGTGTTTACGTGCCTGCAGGGGCGTGGGGATACGGAGGGGCACACTGAAATTCGATTTATTTGTCTTTGTTGGCATGCCCTCAATGCTTTAATGGCTCAGTCCCTCCCATGGAAATAAATTCATTTGTCAAATCAGTTAGGGTCCCCAGATTATTCTCTCTCCACCCTCGCCCTGGACAGTTCCTATAAAGAAAATTCTGGTTCCTTTTCTCAGTGGAGCCATCGTCTATCAATCTGTTCCTGAAATCTGTATGGGTGTGCTGAAGTCTAAGCAACCCATCTGAAACCCTGGGGCTAGCTGCTCTGGGTGAAGCATACTCCAGTGAGATGAGGAGGAAGAGGAAAAAGAAACCCTTGATCAATGGGTGTATTTGCCTCACCAAAAAGCTCCTTCCTGTTGTTGTTTGTGATATCCCCCAGGACAACTGTGACCAGAATAGGAAGGCGCCATATGCAGTGGGCTTGAGATCAGACTTGCCTGGGTCCATGCCCTGTTGGCTGGCTGATGTACGGACTCTGGATGGGGACAAGTTTCTCCTGGTGTTTCACTTTCCCCAGCTATAAAATGGGTATGAGCAGAATAATAAACGCTACCCTGTGAGGTTTAGGGAGGATAAACCAGGTAACACAGTATGTGCCCCAGAAATAAGGCTTCATCTTTTTGCTGGCTTGTGGCTATGCAGAGTGGTGACAGCTAGTCTGATTTGCAAAAGCTGAATAAATATAGCTTTTATCCTTATACTTCTGGCTCAGGCCCTAAATATCCCTTGTCTGGCATTTCCAACTACTTTTTGTGCCCTTAAGACAAAAGCTTCATTCTATGCATTCATTAATCCATCACTTCAAAAATGCTTCCTGAACACCTATTAAGTGCTAGTCAGAGTGATAGGCTGTGAGTCTCTACTGAGCAGGGATCGCATTTTAGCCCTCTCAGTGTAGCAGCTGAGCAGAGGTACGCAAGGCAGGTGTTCACTAAGGTTTACTAGAAGTGGATTGCCAGGCTCAGCCAAGCAGCATTTTACAGTGAACTACACGGGGCTGCAGCCTCAGAGCCTAGGGCTGGGCTCTCACATTAGAACAAAGGTAAGTCCTCGCCTTATGAAGCAAGGACTTCACGCTTCACTCACATAATCCAGCCAATGTTTCATTCAGCAAACAGGCAGTTAATGCCCTGTGCAGCCAGCTTTGGTAACATCCTTTCTTGAAGTTTGCTCTTTTTAATGGCCCTTACAAATGTTTAACTCTTAAAGTTTTATGTGTGTGTGTGTGTGTGTGTGTGTGTGTGTGTGTGTGTATTTTTCCTCCTTAACCCACACTTTACCCTGTCAACTTCCTCCCGGCTCCATTTAACTCCGTTGTTTTGCAAACCTGAGCGCATACTTGAAATTCAAAATCACTTCTTGGCCAGGCACCTGTGAAGTGGCCTGATCTTGGCTGGGCTCACTGCAACCCCCACCCGTCTCCTGCACCGCCCCAGCCCTCGCCGGGAATTCGAGACCCGCCTGGCCAACATGATGAAACCCCGTCTCTACTGAAAATACAAAAATTAGCCAGGCATAGGGGTGGCCACCTGTAATCCTAGCTACTTAGGAGCCTGAGGCAGAAGAAGCGCTTGAACCTGGGAGGCGGAGGTTGCAGCGAGCTGAGATTGCGCCATTGCACCATTGCACTTCAGCCTAGGCAACAAGAGCGAAACTCCGTCTCAAGAAAAAAAAGAAAAAGAAAAAGAAAAGAAAGGAAAGTTAAGTGCAGAATAAATAGTACCCCCTGAAAGATAGAGGATTCAGGGTGGGCTGCTTTTAAGTACGAGACAGCAAACACTGGCACTAGGGAGACTCCGTTATGGGAATCTTACATGATTATAAAGAGATAGAAAGAGGTGTTACTGGTAAGCGTGCTCTGGGCGGTCTTCTGGGTGCTCATGTACAGTAGCTGTCCATGCTTGTTCCTACGCTGCATGTCTCATTAGCATCTTAAATCTCCACCAAAAGGTGTGTTTTTACTATTATAATGAGCAAAGGGTCAGTTTAAGAACAGGTAAAATCAAAGTGCACACACTATCTAGAAGGGAAAGTTCCTACTCAATATAGCTTTATTTGACTGTGCCCAAAGACAATGTGAATGCTGAGGCTTATTGTGTTGATTGTAGGGTCACCACAGTTGCTGCGTCTGGAGAACACTGACTACCTATTCTGCCTCACTGGTATTAGAAGGTGAGACCTCTGGGAGGTGACTAGGTCATGAGGGTGGAGCTCCCGTCAGTGGGATAAGTGCCTTTATAAAAGGGACCCCAGAGAGCTCTCTTGCCCTCCGTCTGCCATGACAAGATGCAACCAGAAGATGGCAGCCTGCAACTCATTAGAATCTAACCATGCGGGCACCTTGATCTCAGACTTGCAGTCTCTAGAATTGTGAGAACTAAATTTCTCTTATTTATAAGTCACTCAGTCTATTGCACTATGTTATAACAGCAGAAACTAAGACAGACATGTTAATGCCTTTGAGATTTATTGATGTATTCTGCATATCTTTGATCCTATTCTTACAGAAAAGACAAGGTTACGGCATCCTTGCCCTTAAGAGTCAAAGAGGTAATATTCTTAAAGATGGAGGTGCAGGGTGGATTGGAAATTGCTAGAAGTGGGCTGCCTGTTAAAAATCCAAGCCCAAATGCAAACCACATACATACTCTAAATTTTTACAGTGGTCACATTTTTAAAAAGTAAAAAGACTCTTCCCAAACCAGTGGGACTCGAGGGGGGGGGGGAAGTGGAGGGGAAGTAAAAAGAAACAAGTGATTTAAAATAGATTCCACCTAACCCAACAGATTCAAATTTTGTCACTTCAACATGTAATCAATATTTTAAAATTAGTAAGATATTTTCCTTTTTTGTATTGTCTTGGAAGTCAGTATACATTTTGCATTTATAACTTATTTCAGTTCAGACTAGTTACATTGCAAATGCTCGATAGCCACGTAACCAGTGGCTGCCATGTTGAGCCACAGAGCTGTCATTTCTTGGTAAACTTGGCTGCGTTTCCTAGGCCCTATTTCTTAACCTCTCTGTAACTCAACTGCCTAGTCTGCAGTGCCTGACACATCATAGGCATTTAGTGATTTTAGAATTAATCTTCTCGTCTGTAAATTGTGAGCATAAATAGAAGTGGCTCATAAAAAGCTCTTTTATTTATTCATTTAACCACAGCTTATTGAGCCTAGCACGTGTCAACCCCTGTGGTAGGAGCTAAGGATGCCTCAGTGAACAAACAAAACTCTGACTTCATAGAGCTCAGAGTCTAACTAGGAGAGATGATAAACAAAAATAATTTAGCAAATTATACAGAGTACTAAAAGGTGACAAGATAGTAGAATAAGTTATAGATAGTAGAGCAGGGACAGGAATGAGGAGTATGTATGGGAGGACACTTAGAATTTAAATAGGGTTTTCAGGGAAGACTCACCAAGGTAGTAATATCTGAGTCAAGACTTAAAGGAATGGCTGGGCGTGGTGGCTCACACCTGTAATCGCAGCACTTTGGGAGGTCGAGGTGGGTGGATCACTTGAGGTCAGGAGTTCGAGACCAGCCTGGCCAACATGGCAAAACTCTATCTCTACTAAAAATACAAAAAATTTGCTGGATGCACGCCTGTAAACCCAGCTATTTAGGAGGATGAGGCAGGAGCAACACTTGAACCTGGGAGGTAGAGGTTGCAGTGAGCCAAGATTGCACCACTGCACTTCAGCCTGGCCGACAGAGCAAGACCCTATCGCAAAAATTAAAAAATGACTTAAAGGAGCACTCTATGAAGATATTGGGGGAGGAACTTGGGGTAGAGGAGAAGTACTCCTAACAGAAAGAACAGCCACTGGGGAGAAACAGCAAGGGGCTAATAAATGTCTGGAGGTGTAAGTGATGAGGTGTCAGAGAGGTTATGGGGGAGCAGGGTCTTAGGAGCTGTTGTAGGAACTTGGCACTTCTGCAAGGAAGATGGGGGAGCCATGGTAGGGTTTTGAGCAGAGGAGTGACCTAGCTCGGCTCTCAGTCTCACGGAATCCCTGGGGCTACTGTGCTGCGAATCAACTTTAGTGGAGTGTGTGATCCATGGTGATCCCTTCACCCAGGCCAGATAGAAATTGACAAATTAGATTTGTTGAGTCCTGTGTTCTAAATGTTGGGTGAGTGGTTCCCCCCTGCCCATTTGTCCTGCAGAAAGCCATGCTGAAGAAATGCTGTCTTCCTCTCTCATGTCTGAATACTTCTTCCCTGGAAGCATGAAGAATGCCCAAAGAAAGAAAAGGAGGTCACGTTTGCTCTGCCAAAGCCTCTCTCATTACTGACAGCCTTGCCTCCTCTTTGAATATCTCATCCTCTTCTTCCTGCACAAGAAGTGCAAAATAAGATTCTTAGAATTTAGATTATTTTTTGAAATCCCCACATTTGGATTTGCAGATATGCCAATATTTGGATTTGTCGAGCTGTAATTTAAGCTGGTCTCTCCCCTGGAACTGCCTGGTGAAATGCATCTTTCATGAGGTTTCTGCAGGAGCCCAGCCACAAGCTCAGACTCCCAAGCACAAATCAAACTCTGGTTCAACATTAACAATGTGATGTCAGGGCCTCCTAAAACAGCAGGCCTCCAGCAGGGACTGGCTTCAATGTCTTCCCACCCATATACCCTCTTCCAGGAAAGGATTAAAAGCTTCCTCACAGACAATTGAGCTGCAGGATTAATGCATGGAGAGCTGGCTTGGGGTGGGCTGCAGCCTCACACCACTTCTCAGGGTACCTGCTTTTCACCCCTACCCACAGGGTACACTAGCTCTTGCCCAGTCAACTTCAGAATCCCCTCTGTTGATCTGAGCAAATAAAATGCAGAAGCCAAGGAAAAGGATGTCATTCAGCAGCCTCTGGGCTTCCTTCATCTGAAGGTCAAGTAATAATTCAGCCAAAATGTAAAACTCTTTATGCAGGACTTAAAGTCAAAGACAGGCAGACTGGGAGGGCTAAGGAAAGCAGTTACAGGCCAGCAGCTTCCAAAGGTGAGACAGGCCCAGGCCTCACCTATTGAGAGAGTCTTATTTTAAAATACAAATGAATGCCAAAAGCAGGCTATAATATTTATCGTCCCTTTCATTGGATGGTCCTGTCTATGCAGCTGGTGCTGTACGTATAACCTCGCCTGGCAATAGGGGCTTATGGTAAGGTGAGGCCTGGACTAAAACATCAATTTCCCTTTGCACTCCTCCCCCTTCCCTGCTCTATCCTAGCAATATGCCCAGCTTCACCCTCATGACAACCCTTGGCTTAGGGAGGGCCATGACCAAGACAGGGAGGTACCAAAGCAAGGTGGCCAACTGTCCTAGTTTGTCTGGGATGTGGGGCTTTCAGGCTAAAAGCAGGAAAGTCCTTGGCTAACTAAGTATGTTGGTCACTCAGACCTGTCAGGTTCTGGCTGAGCAAACAAACGTATATGCTGGTGTTCCCTGAGGCTGCCTGAGAGTGTGAAAAATAGACTTGGAAGCAGCCAGGTTTGGATTTGAACCTAGCCTCTCCCATTACAGGGGGCAAGGTTCATGCTAACCTCCCTGGGCCTTTGTATTCTTATTTGGGAAATGTCAAAAATAGAACTGATAGGGAGGGAGATTTAGTAAAAGAATGCCCACAATAAATGGTTACCATTTTCCCCATTAGAAAATCTTATCTAGGCCAGGTGCAGTGGCTCAGGCCTGTAATCCCAGCACTTTGAGAGGCCACGGCGGGCAGATCATGAGGTCAGCAGTTTGAGACCAGCCTGGCCAACATGATGAAACCCCATCTCTACTAAAAATACAAAAATTAGTCAGGTGTGGTGGTGCATGCCTGTAGTCACAGCTACTTGGGAGGCTGAGGCAGGAGAATCACTTGAACCAGGGAGGTGGAGGCTGCAGTGAGCTGAGATCACACCACTGCACTCCAGCCTGGGTGTCAGAATGAGACTCTGTCTCAAAAAAAAAAAAAAAAATCATTATGTTCTACTGAAAATATTAAAAAAAAAAAAATTAGCCGAGCATGGTGGCACGTGCCTGTGGTCCCAGCTACTCAGGAGGCTGAGGTGGAAGAATCGCTTGAACCCAGGAGGCGGAGGTTGCAGTGAGCCGAGATTGCGCCACTGCACTCCAGCCTGGTGACAGAGCAAGACTCCGACTCACACACACACACAAAATCATTATCACAGAGTGTCAATAATGCCTGGCACCTACATAGCCTTTAGGATTTACAAGGTGCTTTTATATAGAGGGTTTCATCTAAGGAGTCACAAGTAAGGCAAACAGTGTCATCAGCCTCCCTTTCGAGTTTGGAAAACGAAGCCCGGAGTGGAGAAGAGACATCTCCGAGGTCATGCAGTTGGCAAACAGGATTAGCCCAGATCACCTGGCTCCATTTGTTATTGCTTACCATCAAAAGTCACAACAAAACCCCAGCAGTGCATATGAGGTGCAGGTAAGTCTGAGGACTTCCCACTGTCAGGAAGGTGTGGAGGAAGCTGTTTCCCAGCAAACGCGCTCAGCTCCTTGCTGCTGCCATGGGCCTGGGGCCCAGCCTAGGGAACAGGCAGAGTTCCACATTGCCTAATCAGATAATTCTGCCCTTGTGCTCCTGTTTTTGTACGTTCTTGGAGCAAGCCATTTAAACTGAGATCTCTACCATACCTGCAGAGTCAGGGCCGATGCCTTGTCAGGTAGAAACGTCAATTCTCAATTATTCCCCACTGATGCAGACGGGAGTACTGTCAGAGTAACTAACTGGCATTCAACGCAACTTGTTTTTATTGAGTGCCTCCTCCGAAGAGGTGTGTGGGATGTGACACTTGGGTCACTGTTGGGGGGATGAAGTGCAGTATGGCTGAGAATTCAAATCCAACTAATTTTCTTTTTTTTTTTTTTTGAGATGCAGTCTTGCTCTGTCAGCAGGCTGGAGTGCAGTGGCAGGTCTTGGCTCACTACAACCTCCAATTCCCTGGTTCAAGGGATTCTCCTACCTCAGCTTCCCGAGTAGCTGGGATTACAGGCACACGCCACCACACCCAGCTAATTGTTGTATTTTTAGTAGAGACAGGGTTTCACCACCTTGGCCAGGATGCTCTCAATCTCCTGACTCCACCTGCCTCGGCCTCCCAAAGTGCTGGGATTATAGGCGTGAGCCACCACACCGGTCCAAATCCAACTAATATTCCTTTACTGAACTGCTGCTCTTGGAAATATCACTTTCCCAGCCCTGTCCTTCGCTTTCCTGCAGCCTTCATCTGCCTGGGATGCCTTTCCTCCCACAGCCTGGGCCTCTGGGGGACCGGCTTCCTTTCTCACTCCTGCAGTCCATTTCCCCTAGGGCAGCTACCTGGATGCCCTTAAATCCAAAGGCTCACACACCTCTCTACCTGCATCTCCTATCATAGCTACACTCACTCACTGTGCTCTGGTTACAACTGTAGTTTTTCCTTTTTCTTAAACACCTCCCATCCTTTCCCCTTCTAACCTTTGCTCTTGGTCCTCCCTCTGGAGGTAATATCAAGGCTGACTCCTCATCTCTCAAGGCTCCGCTCAATTCTACTTCCTCAGGAGCCCTTCCCTGACCATCTTAACCCAGGTAGGCCACCCCTATCACCCTCTCCTTACTGACACCTATTCAATCCCATTTCCCTATTTTATTTTCTTCATGGCCCTGCTCTTCTCTCTCAGATACTTCCATTAATTCATTTACTTATTTATCACTTGCCTCCTCCCATCAACATGTAAACACCATAAGAGCAGGCACATTGTTGGCTCCATCCACAGCTGTATCCTTGGAGTCTGATAAACCCAGACACTCAAATATTTGTTAAATATTGTAGAATCTGTTGGTCTCTATTTAAAACAAAGAAGTTAAAAGCATGGGGCTGGCCAGGCGCAGTGACTCACGCCTGTAATCCCAGCACTTCTGGAGGCCGAGGTGGGTGGATCACCTGAGGTCAGGAGATCAAGACCAGCCTGGCAAATGTGGTGAAACCCCATCTCTACTAAAAATACAAAAAAATTAGCCCAGCATGGTAGCGTGTGCCTGTAGCTACTCAGGAGGCTGAGGCACGAGAATTGCTTGAACCTGGGAGCCAGAGGTCACAGTGAGCCAAGATCACACCACTGTACTCCATCCTGGGTGACAGAGTGAGACTTCATCACAAACAAACAAACAGACAAACAAACAAAACAAAAAGCATGGGTCTGGAAGTAAAGTGGGCTTGTGTGATCTTCCCACCTACCAGCTGGGAGAAGCCATGTCCTCTCTGACCTTTCTCCTCCTTTATAAAAAAATCAAGAGCTCACTCTATGGGAGTTATCTTGATTAATTTTAGAGTTGTGTTTTCTCTATGAGCCCAAGCACTTTGGCAGGCACTTTGTCATTCATCTTTGTATCCACTATGCCTTGAAACATCACCTTACCACTGCAGCATCCTCTATTTCTTATTACAGGACATGTCGCAGTGCCCCAAAGAGTCTTTATTTCTCTGTCTCCTCCAATATGGTGACTACATGGGGACATGAACCTCTAAGCAGCCTAGCACAGTGACCACCGTAGAATGGATGCACAGTGATTAGGACTAGCAGGCACCTAGTGTGTCTTCCAGAAATGTATTTTGAACCACGTCCTCTTTAGAAAGGACATGAATAAATATATGAATTAGAATATAAATTTTAATGCATGAATTTTAAATACATGAATTAAAGAATAATACCAGATAGTATATGATCAAGTACCGAGTTACACATATTCAGGTAAAAAAATGTGTAATACAGTTATTGGATGGCAAAGGTGGCCAACAGAGAGCTTCCTGGACCACGCAAGGGACCTAGGTAGGTGAGGTATGAGGGACAGGGACTGGGTCCAACTGGAGAATACATTTCACCTGCAAGGCAACTACCACTTCTCTCCAGCAATTTATTGCCATCCTGGAACATGGGTCTGATGGTCTCAAATCTTTATTTTATTTTATTTATTTATTTTGAGACAGAGCCTCTCTCTGTCACCCAGGCTGGAGCGCAGTGGCACAATCTTGCAACCTTTGCCTCCCAGGTTCAAGCCATTCTCCTGCCTCAGCCTCCTGAGTAGCTGGAATTAAGGCATGACCCACCACACCCGGCTACTAATTTTGTATTTTTAGTAGAGAGGGGTTTTCACCATGTTGGCCAGGCTGGTCTCGAACTCCTGACCTCAAGTGATCTGCCTGCCTCGGCCTCCCAAAGTGCTGGGATTATAGGCGTGAGCCATCACACCCAACCAAGTCTCTTTAGATTTTTCAAATGAAACTGGAAATGTGAATTTTTATATGAAATCTTCCAAGTTTTCAAATTTTTGACAACTAGCTTAAAATTATTCAACAACTATTTGAGATGAGCAAAGCATTTTGAGAGCTATGCTATAACCTCTGACCAAGTGCTCTAGGTGACAAGATGGAGGTTGAACACTCAACAGGCATTGGTGGAAGAATCTACACTAGAGGCCAACTCTCAAAGACATTTACTCATTCACTCACTTACTGCCTCATAAAACCAGGATGCAATTCTTGACCTATGACCAAATTTTCCCCTAAGGCATCCATCAAGCATTTATTGAGTACCCACTCAGTGCTAGGCATTCAGATATAAAATAACTCAGGGCTCATTCCCTTTGAGACTTTATAGTTGGTCAGTTCAAGATATGTTGTTGAGTTGGGTGTGGTGGCTCACACCTGTAATCCCAGCACTTTGGGAGGCTGAGGCAGGCAGATCACCTGAGGTTGAGACTTCGAGACCAGCCTGACCAACATGGAGAAACCCTGTCTCTACTAAAAATAAAAAATTAGCCGGGCATGGTGGCACATGCTTGTAATCCCAGCTACTCGGGAGGGTGAGGCGGGAGAATGGCTTGAACCCGGGAGGCGGAGGTTGCGGTGAGCCGAGATGGTGCCATTGCACTCCAGCCTGGGCGACAAGAGCGAAACTCTGTCTCAAAAGAAAAAAAATTTTTAAAAGATAGTTCTTGAGCCACTATTGTGCACCTGAGAACAGCTCATCAAATCAAAAGGAGAGACACTTAGACAGCTAGGTATTGCTTCCTCACCCACCAGATCTCTGACCCAGAGTGCTGGTAGCAAATTGTCACACTACTGTGTCCTTCTCTCAATTCAGTTCTCCCATCCCCAGCCATCTCAGTAGCACCTAGGAAGAGAGTGGCTTCCCAAATTAGGCAGGAGCAGAAGTCTCCCAATCTGATAAACATAGGATGACCAGCCATAATCTCTATAAGCCTAACTCTTGTCTATAATATGGAGATCGTAGTTTGGTGACGAATATCACTCAGGTAACAGCAGCCCCCACACCATTTGCTATCAAATGTCTGGGGTGTGGGGGACTCATCCAGTCACATGTGCCTGAGGTCTTGGGACCTAGCCAGTGAATAAGTCTAAAACACCTCTAAGATGGAGCACTCTTCAGTTTGAAACTACTGAAATAGCATCCACACAGCACCCAGTCGGTCTCACATTGGCCAAACTTAAACTGTGATCTCAGACTTGCTGAAGGACTAATTTCTATCCCAGCCCTGCCAATATTGATTGTTTGGACTCAAATTACATAAGTAGATTGATTTTTATTTTTTTCTCTCAAACTGGAAAGGACCACAGTAGTGCTAGTATATTCCTGTTTCCACTGGCTGGTTATACACACTCGAAAAAAAATAGTCAAAAGAAAGCAATGGAAAACGGAGTACAGGTCTTGCATTGCATGCTGAAGTCCCCCACGAATTAGTTTGGGTGCTTGCAGTAGCACCTAAACTTGTTTATTGTGAACTGAGCTGTTAATCCTCCACCCTCAACCGATCCATTATTTAAAAAAAAAAAATAAAAAACAACAACAAAAAACACTTCAGTAGCCTACATTTTAGGTAAAAGAAACGAAACCAGTGGGGATGGGAGTGTCCTTTTGTGGTGGAGGTTAAGAAGCAGCAGTGGTCTCCTATCACTTCCCTAAGTCAACAGGAAGGAACTATATATATCCTCCAGGGGCCTCTGCTAATTTGTTTCTCATTTAAAGACAATTAGGCAAATCCTACATCTCCTAGCCCCCCTAAAAAGCTGTCAGAGCTGCACGATTTCTCTCACTACCCAACGAACTGGTACCTCCCTGGAAATAACAGTTTATGAACTTTGTACTAACTTCCAGGGACATCTACTAAACACAGCGGTGGTCTTGGGACCCAGCCAGTGAATAAGTCTTCGTTCTGTTTTATACTGTTTCCTTTCTGTGATTTTCTTTTCTGCCCCGAAGTTTCTCACTACTAATTCTGAAAACACCGCTAAGATGGAGCACTCGTCAAGCCGTTCTGGTAAAGAATCCTTTTTTGCGGCCAGGTGCGGTGGCTCACGCCTGTAATCCCAGCGCTTTGAGAGGCCGAGGCGGCCGGATCACGAGGTCAGGAGATCGAGACCATCCTGGCCAACATGGTGAAACCCCATCTCCACTAAAAATACAAAAAATTAGCCAGGCGTGCTGGCGGGCGCCTGTAGCCCCAGTTACTTCGGAGGCTGAGGCAGGAGGATCGCTTGAACCCGGGAAGCGGAGGCTGCAGTGAACCGAGTTCGTGCCACTGAACTCCAGCCTGGACGACAGAGCAAGACTCTGTCTCAAAAAAAAAAAAAAAAAAAAAAAAAAAAGGGGGATCCTTTCTTGCTTTCTTGTAACCTTTAGGGCAAGAAATAAAGAAATATATTCCAGGAAAGAAAAGAAACGACTGTTCCCCGCCCCCAGATACTCTGGGGAAAAAGGAGGTGAAAGGGAAAAGGCGCAAACACCAAGCTCTCCCCCTCTATCATTCCCACACTGGCAAGTTGTGCTTGCCTTCCAATTTCTGAGAGCTCTGCAGCTCGTAAGGCAAGCGGTGTTCCCCGCGCCAGCCCCAGCCGGCGGGTGGATTACTTACCCCGGGATTTAAACCCGCTCTGGCGCGGAGGCGTGGCCAGGCGGAGCCCCGCGGCCCGGGTGGGCGGGGCAGGGGCGGGGATCCCGGCGGCTCGGCGCTACGTGGAAAAGACCGGAGCTCGGAGAGTGAGCGCCTGTCTCTTTAAATGCCACGGGCTGCGCTCCCGCCCGGGAGCCGGGAGCCGGATCTACAATCCGGTCCCCTCCCGCTCCGGCGCTTGTTGCTCACCCGGCCTGAGCGGGAGCTCTTGCCGCCTGGCTGCAAGGCTGCCGTCTTTTCCTCCTCGCGCCCCACTTCCCCCCGAGAGCTGGCTGAGGAGGGGAGGCAGCCTCAGCTGGCGGGAGGAGGCGCGGTGTGAACAGTGATCCCCCACGCCTTCAAGTATCGGGGCGCTACGCAGCCGTGGGGGGAGAGACATGCCCCCGCTCTGTCCGCTGCGTTGCCCTCTGCCCAGCCTCGCTGCCGCCCGCGCCGGGAGAGGAAGGACTGCGGAACCCACACCTGCAAACTCCCCCTAGAAGTCTCGGGGTGCGGCGGGGAGCCCTTCCCCAGGCCCCACGGCTTCCACCTCTCCGCGGGTGAGTTTGCGCAGGTAACCTGAGCCTGAGGGCGGGCGCGGGGGGAGGGGCGGGCGAGCGGGGAGGAGGTAGCGCCGCAGGTGAGTCAGGTAGGGTGACTCACCTGCCCAGGTCGCGCTCTGAGATCCTCGCTCGGTCCCCTGGGGATGGATGTGTTGGTGAGGAGGAGGCGTCCCAGGGGCTAGTCAGGGGCCGAGTCTGGGAGGGGAAGTTAGGAAAGGAGGGGGCATTGGAGTAAAGTTTCTCTTTCCTTCCCCTCTTCCTGCCCAAGCTTGGCAGGTGGGGCGCGGGCGGAAGCAATAGAAGCTGCTGATGCAATGGGCTTTTGCCAGGGCCGGGCGAAGGGCTGGGGACAGGGAGAACTGGAGTTGCCCGGTCTCCTGTGACCGTGACCTTAGAGGTGGAGAAACGAGGGAAAGCTCGCTACACCCGAGACTCCCCGCTAAAATGGCTCCAGGTGCGGAGTCCTCACCGGTTCTTCCTTCGGAACAAAACGCCCTTTTCACGGAGGGGCTCCTACATGGCTTTCTTGCCTTCCTCTCCCAACAGGTGGCCTCAGCCCCGTCCGGGTACCTGTGCCAATGACCCTAGTGGTGGTTTCGCTTTCTCCCCCTCGCGGCGGTGTGAATCTGTGTCCGCAGCGTGATGGGCAACCAGGTGGAGAAACTGACCCACCTAAGTTACAAGGAAGTTCCCACGGCCGACCCGACTGGCGTGGACCGGGACGACGGGCCCCGCATTGGGGTCTCCTACATTTTCTCCAATGACGATGAGGACGTGGAGCCGCAGCCGCCGCCTCAGGGGCCAGATGGCGGCGGCTTGCCGGGCGGTGGGGACGGGCCGCCGCCGCCCCAGCCGCAGCCCTACGATCCGCGGCTGCATGAGGTGGAATGCTCCGTGTTCTACCGGGACGAGTGCATCTACCAGAAGAGCTTCGCGCCAGGCTCCGCGGCGCTGAGTACCTACACACCAGAGAACCTGCTCAACAAGTGCAAGCCGGGCGACCTGGTGGAGTTCGTGTCGCAGGCTCAATACCCGCACTGGGCCGTATATGTGGGTAACTTCCAGGTGGTGCACCTGCACCGGCTGGAGGTGATTAACAGCTTCCTGACGGACGCCAGCCAGGGCCGTCGAGGCCGCGTGGTCAACGATCTGTACCGCTACAAGCCGCTGAGCCCCAGCGCCGTGGTGCGCAACGCGCTGGCGCACGTGGGCGCTAAGGAGCGCGAGCTGAGCTGGCGAAACTCGGAGAGTTTCGCCGCCTGGTGCCGCTACGGCAAACGTGAGTTCAAGATCGGCGGCGAGCTGCGCATCGGCAAGCAGCCCTACCGGCTTCAGATTCAGCTGTCGGCGCAGCGCAGCCACACGCTCGAGTTTCAGAGCCTGGAGGACCTGATCATGGAGAAGCGGCGCAACGACCAGATCGGGCGCGTGGCCGTGCTGCAGGAACTCGCCACGCACCTGCACCCGGCGGAGCCAGAGGAGGGCGACAGCAACGTGGCGCGGACTACGCCGCCTCCCGGGCGCCCCCTTGCGCCCGGCTCCGAGGCGGAGGATGGAGAGGCGGTGGCACACTGATGGGCAAGCTGAGCGCAGAGCTGCGAAGGGGAGCTGTTTGCAGTAGCAGCCGCTGCCCCCTTCTCCCTCTCTTTCTCCCTCCTCCGCCACCGTCTGGGCCCCATCTGGGATTTCTGAGCCCTTTGGAAAAGAGTTGGTGAAATGCGCAGCCAGCTGTGGACGGGGGAGGAGGAAGGGGACAGAGGGAGCAGGTAGGAAACACTTTAGCTGGGTGCTGGGTGGTGGGAGGTTCTCCCTCCCCTCCCTAAATCTGTCTTCCTTTCCGCGGTGGGGCAAACTGTGGACTTGCCTGGCACTTAATGCTTGTTAGATCTGGGTTTATAATCGGCCATTCTTAAGCACGTGGGGTTGGAGAAAAGTTCAGAGTACCCATTACTGCCATAGCTTCCTACTCTGGGTTTGGAAAAATCGTGGTACGAAGGCCAGAGCGGGTTTGTGTAGTCGCCGGCCAGAGCGGGGCCGGGCCAGCCCGAGAGCTGCTCATCTGCTTTGGTGAAGCAGAGCTGGGCTGTGTATGGGATGCAGGAGGCTGGGGTGATTTATTTTATGGGATTCCTGGAGCGTAGGGCTGGTGAATCTATGAAGAGGTCTGGGAGCAGCAGACCAAAACCGCAGCAGCCTCCTATTAAGCGTAACAAATAGTTAAGCAAACTCCGGCTACAAACAAAGACTTTGCTACCTCCCTCCTCCACAACCCCCAAGTAATTAGTCTTCAGGAGCTGGCTCTTAGCTGAGGCTCCGGCTACCTCCTGCTCCACCCGCCCCTTCCCAGGTTACAAGTAAATCATTGTCAAGGGCCAGCCAGGGGAAGGTTTCAATTAATGTTCTGTTCTGCTGCCTTTGTTTCTCCCCCTGCTGTTGTAGGCACTTACGGCTGCGTTGTTATGAAAGGAGGGAATAGCCCTTTGTGTCTTTGATCTAATTAAACCTGCTGGGCTGTGTTCATCTCCAGGGCAGGTCACCGATAGGGTTGGCTATGCCACCTCATAAAGTATCTACTGTGGAAGCAGCCACAAAGGGCTGCCCTGGCAGGAATTAGTTAATCTCTCCTTCCACTCCCCTTCCTGAATAGTGAAGGGAGTCCTTTTAAAACAAAGATTTGGTAGTAATCCTGTGATTTTTTTTTCTCCCCCACCCCCTCACTGGCCCATCCCCCCTCACCCTCACTTTTGTTCTCCTGGTGGTGAAATCTTAGGGCGAACATGTATTTCAATGGCAAGATACTTATTTTGCTATTCACGCTTAATGCAATTTAGTTCAAGGCGCACAGTCTTGTACTGTAGCAGTCTCCTGGTTGCCTGGAGAACACCTCCTTTAGAGACCTGTGTTAAATAAGAGGGGCAGCGGTGATCATAGGTGCCACCTGGTTAGTCAGCACCGAATCTGACTTTGGTGACAGTCCTAAAGCACAGTTGGTGATTGTGAGATCTGTTAGTGGCAGAATGAGCAGATACTACTTGGTTTGCTTAGTATGAGACATTTTCCATCTAGCCTGTCTCTTAAATTTCTGTGAGATCTTAATGATGTATGCCTCAGTTGCAGAATAGCTTCTCTGCTGTGCATTGCCATTGCTGTCTCAAAAGTTGAGTGAAGTTTGAGTTTTCTTTTTCCTCTCTTGGGAGTCATTATAAACTACTCTGTACAAGTCATTTTGTGATGTAATTCTTAACAGTTGGAATAGAATCGTAGCTGAGTGGTCCACAACCATGGCTATCCTAAGTCAAGGCAACAGGATCTCTAAGTCAAGCAACAAGACTTAAAGGATTTTTAGTATACTTGTTTTACACATGGACGTTGAGGCCATTCTCTAAAAGCTTGGACCTTTGTAGCTCCTCAACGTGAAAGGGCGTTAGCTGTGTTACCTGTTTTTACAGTGATCATGAAACAGATCTGGCCACTTTGATTGTTAAAGATGAACCACATTCTGTCCCTGGTCTGGGACTTTGGAGGGAGATGAATTTCTTGTTGGAAATGTAGATCTAGTGTCCATATTTAATACTCTCAAAGCTTTGTGTTTATTCTCTTTGCTCATTGAATAGCAGAGCAAGATAAACATGGGTTCAGACATTTAGGAGAACCTGCTATATCTAGCTGAGTTGGGTTTTCTTTCATGCTTAACACGGTAGTAAAAACAGAAGGTAGGCTGGGCACGGGGTTCACACCTGTAATCCCAGCACTTTGGGAGGCTGAGGCGGGTGGTTCACCTGAGGTCAGGAGTTCGAGACCAGCCTGGCCAACATGGCAAAACCCTATCTCTACTACAAATACAGAAAATTAGCTGGGTGTGGTGGCGGGCACCTGTAATCCCAGCTACTCGGGAGGCTGAGGCAGGAGAATTGCTTGAACCCGGGAGGCGGAGGTTGCAGTGAGCCAAGATTGCACCACTGTACTCCAGCCTGGGCAACAGAGCAAATAATGACCACTGTGTAGACAAGTGGGAGGGAAGAACAGAATGGCACTGTCCAGCTCTGGGCTAACCAGCTCATTTTTCAACTCCGCCACCCCTGTCTCCTTCCTCTGTCCCAGAGTGGAAAGTGATGTATGGTGACACTGAAGTATAGCAGCAACTGTGTTATAAACAAACTGCTCTAAGAGATCTCAACTTGAAGGAAGAGCTCCTAAAAAATCTACATCAGTAGTAGCATTTTACCTCTAGAGAAGAGGTTTTCAATAACAGGACTTGGAAATGAACTAGAATAGGAAATAGATCTCTTCAGATGCTGCTTTCCCATATAATGCAAGCGTTTCTACAGGGTACCAGAGGTGTGAAATATGTGACTCTTAGGAACAGTGATTTTTATTGGGAATTTTCTTAGGGTTATAACAGCGCAAAAACCAACCAGTAACAGCTCCAGGAAAGGGGAATGAATCAACTCTTGGTTCTTTCCTCAAGACGGCAGTGTTGTGGATAAGTGTGTTTTTAATGTCCTGGCAATGGCCACATTTGACACTTTAGAAAAAATAAACATATTTAATAATTTTTGTTTCTCCTTAGGAATAAGACTTTAGAACTGTTTTGTACTGTGAATTACGGATGCTCTTTGAAGGAAAGAAATATCGATTCTAATGTTCTTCAGAAGCTCTGGCAGGGATAAGCAGGACATCGACTGGAACGTATGCTAAATGAAAGCAGACAAATTCTATTTTCTTACCTGAGCAAATATTTTATTGAAACTGCTTATGTATGTCAAAGGAGCCCACAACTTCAGCTACACAACTTTTTGTATTGAAAGAACTCCTACTTTTTGTAGCTTTTATTTCACATTTAATTTAAAATGACTTTTAGCACTAAAATGCCTAGAAGATTTTACTACAGACCTATAAGGAAATGTTTAGTTTTTATGAAAAATGACAAGTCAGTGGTTAAACTTCTCATGTCTTTGGCGCTTTGGCCCTAATAGCGCTGGACAACACCACGACCACATGGAAACATATTTTTGGAAGCAGAACTTTAATTTTATATAACGTATGCTATGGAGAGCTAAGAAAATTTAAGGACTACTTGTTTTCTATTTTTTTCTTAATAAAATGCAATCCACTGTGTTGAAGCCTCTTGATGTCATGTGCTTGTCTAACCGTGCTTTGTTTTATAAATTAGAATAAAATCTAGTTGTGATCATGGTCATCAAATGGATTTGTTTGGAAAGCCACATCTTTGTGAAATGTTTTTTAAATCAGAGTAACTATAAACTGATTCATTCAGCTTTTCGTTTGGTTTTGCTCTTGGCTGTCATACTTGTGACTCATGAAGAATTATGTTGACAAACAGGATACATTCCACATGCATTTTATTTCCCAGTGAGTTGTATAAACTTTATTTTTGTTGAAGGTTGTATGTTAAATCAATGTTACGTTCTTATATCACTTCTTGAGAAGGAAGTTTTGACTTGAAGTTGTATCATTTCCTTCAAAATGAAGGGCAGTGCTTAAATAAAAGATTGATGATATCTTTTAAGCCATTTCCTCTTCTCTATGTCTTATTAAAATAAAACCTGTCAAGTTCTTTTGAAAAAAATGCTATGAGGGTTTCTAATAAACCATCTATTAAAGTTCACTGGGTTTATATATATTTTTTTCTGCTTGAATACCCTTTTTCTGACATTTTTGGTCCAAATTCAAGTTACTCAGTTTACTATAATTTCTCTGAGAATATTAGTGTGCGTCACCTTTGCATTGCACGGTAAACATTTTGTTGAATTCGTTTAGTGGCTGAAAACCCTGCATTACTTTGTGAGAATTAATCGCTTATTGCTAAACTATCAATGTTCATGAAAAATGTCTTGTGAACCTACATTTTCAATACCTACTGATCTTTCAAAATCCATGTAAAAACTGCTGGAAACCACACATTATGGAATCTACACTGGGGAGTCTGTTTAGTAACCCATCAGGAATCTGTGTTGCATCTTAAGTGGCTTCAGAGTTCCAGATGAAGGAAACGTATTTACAGAAAATGGGTGAACATAGTTGCGTGGCACTCTTGGCATGAGAAGGGATGCAGGTGCCAGTGGTTGGTAACAGATGTGGCATTGGACTACTGCGTGGGATGCCACTGGGTACACTCCTAGGCCACTGCCTGAAGCCACCACAGCAGTCCTGTGAGGTTCAAATGCCTGGGCTTTTAAACAGGCTCCTGTGAGAATTTTAAATAGGAAGAAAGTTGAATGAAGGTTATAGGGAGCCCAAGCAGCAATGAGGCCATTTATCCCTAAAGTGAGAGTCTAAGGTATAACGGCTCTCATTGCATGAGAAAGCAGGGGAAGGGGTGCTTAATACACAATGTGCATTTCTTCTTGGGTGATTTTGATGGAGGTTGCGGTTCCGATTTCTCCTAAGTGGACTGAGTTTGCTTAATGTAGGGAAATGACATGTTTGTGACTTTCTGAAATGAACAGGCTTAGGATATATGCAGAAGGCCTTTTATTTCCTTTTACTGAGTTTTCTGGGGAAACTGCTCATTAAACAAATAGCAATTTTATCTACAGAGTAGATGCAAGAATGGCTAGTGTCTGCATTTGCAGCTGCAGTAAGGTACTGGCTGTCTTTGAAGGGCTGGAAGATGCTGAGCCCTAGCCTAGGAACTAGAAATAAAGAGGTCGAAAAACAAAAACTAAAATTTGGAAGCTCTTCAATTCCCTGTGCCTAACATACAAAGATAAACCTAATCCTGTCCGGATGCAGTGACTCACACTTGTAATCCCAGTACTTTGGGAGGCCTTGGCAAGGGGATTGCTTGAGCCCAGGAGTTTGAGACCTACCTGGGCAACATGGTGAGACCACCATCTCTACAAAAAATAAACAAAATTAGCCAGATGTGGCGGTACATGCCTGTGATCCCAGCACTCAGGATGCTGAGGTGGGAGCATCGCTTGAGCCCAGGAGGTCGAGGCTGCAATGAGCCAAGATCATGCCACTGGTACTCCAGCCTGAGCAGGTGACAGAGTGAGATCCTGTCATAAAACATAAACATAGAAAAATAAAGATAAACCAAGTCCATAGTTACTGTCAATCATGTAACTTTCATTCTAATTAAGCTAGGCAGATAACTACTTACCAAAATTGTGATAGGTGAAATGAAGGAAATCTACAAGGTGTACGGGAGAATATGTCCCCTCAATGAGTCAAATGAGGCTTCCCTGAGGAAGTATTTTTGTTGCACCCCAGAAGTGGAGGAGGGAGCAGGTGCTTCAGAATGAGTGCTGATTACATTAAGGGAGGAAGGCTGGAGAGGGAGTGAATGGACCTCAAGTGCTCTCAAAATGCCTTTGCTTCGTGCTCCTGGTACACACCCATTTCTCCCTGGGGCTCTCTTCTACAACATGTTGTCCAACTCATTCATGTATCTCCAATGCTTACACAGGACCAGGCAAAGAAACCCCCACTAAAAAAAGTTTGAGTGAGTAAATGAATTTTGAGTTTGGACTTTGCCAGACTAAAAAGCCCCTAGATTATCTCAAGATGATGTTGTGACTGGTTTGAAAAAAATGAACATAATAGTGGTTTTTAGGGTGCATTGAACAGGAAGACCAAGTAACTGACTCTGTCTTCCCTTCCTCTTAGAAGGCAACCTTTAGAGCAGAAGGCAGCTAGAGTTTGTTCTGGTGGAAGGGTGCTAAGGATGACTTACATTGCCAGACAGGTTACGGAGTAGATTGTGAAGTCAGGCCTTTGCCCGGGTGCAAATCTACAGACAAGTGGCATTGGCTAGGGTGGATGGAAGAATAGTGGTAAAATGGAGCAGGAGGTTTTATAACATGCCTTCCATAGCCTTGGAATTGTGATTGGGGAAGAGGTTATTTTGTTCATTTGGCAAACCATTGACATAATACAGTACCTAGTGTCTTGTCCAGTGTGACCATAAATGACTCAAAAGATGAGCACTCTGATACTTTCCTTAGGAAACTTGTACAGTGTAGTTAACTCCAAGACTCTAGTTGTCTTGATAGTCAGTGCATTCTTTTTAAGCTCATTATATTTGAGAAGTCTCAGTGACAATGCTAACCGTCAGGTAGGGAGTCTGACTGGGGCACACCATATTGAATAGTGGTTAAGGCTTTACAGTCAAATGACCTGGGTTTCTCTACTCCAGCCTTCACTTACTATGAGACCAGTAACCTTGGCAGAAGTTACATACTTTCCTGGAAACCACTTCCTCTTACAGCAAGTTAATAGCATCCATCAGTTCACTTTCTGAACTTCAGTTGCATTAGTAAAGTAATACAACTGATAACATAATTTGTAATAACATAACTGGACTAAATCTACCTTAAATAGTGCTTGTGAAATGGAATATTGAATGTAAATTCCAGATCAATAACTAGTATGGGATGGGTGCAGTGGCTCACGCCTATAATCCCAGCACTTTGAGAGGCCAATGTAGGCAGATCACTTGAGGTCAGGAATTCAAGACCAGCCTGGCCAACATGATGAAACCCCGTCTCCACTAAAAATGCAAAAATTAGCCGGGCATGGTGGCGCGCACCTGTAATCCTGGCTACTAGGGAGGCTGAGGAAGGAGAATTGCATGAACCTGGGAGGTAGAGGTTGCAGTGAGCCGAGATCACACCGCTGCACTCCAGCCTGGAGGACAGAGTGAGAATCAATCACAAACAAACAAAGCAACTAGTGTGACTGGCTAGGGAAATCTGGGGTATTATGTGTTCAAAACGATATTATTGTCTGGGAGAGAGAGGTCTTCCCTTTGGTCTTGGAGAATTTCTTAGCTATACATGAGAACTTAGTAAGATAAGAAAGAGATAACTAGTTAATAAGTTAATACGTCAGTTGTTTAACAGATGCTGTAATGTTTGAAATGTTTCTTGGCGGCTGAGCACGGTGGCTCACACCTGCAATCCCAGCACTTTGGGAGGTTGAGGTGGGTGGATCACGAGGACAGAGGTTTGAGACCAGCCTGACCAACATGGAGATACCTCCTCTCTACCAAAAATACAAAATTAGGATTGCGTGTAATCCCAGCTACTCGGAAGGCTGAGGCAGGAGAACTGCTTGAACCCAGGAGGTGGAGGTTACAGTGAGCCGAGATCACATCATTGCCCTCCAGCCTGGGCAACAAGAGCGAGAGTCCGTCTCAAAAAAAAAGAAAAGAAAATGTTTCTTGGCCAGGTGAAGTGGCTTGCGCCTGTAATCCCAGCATTTTAGGAGGCCAAAGTGGGAGGATGTCTTGAGCTTAGTAGT
This sequence comes from Ateles fusciceps, assembly GCA_036589455.1. Classification (NCBI taxonomy): domain Eukaryota; kingdom Metazoa; phylum Chordata; class Mammalia; order Primates; family Atelidae; genus Ateles; species Ateles fusciceps. Next base: position 8,344,426 of record JAZHEH010000113.1, read on the forward strand.
TTGAAATTAGCCTGGGCAATACAGTGAGACCCCATCTCATTAAAACAATAATAAGGCTAGGCACAGTGACTCATGCTTGTAATCTCAACACTTTGGGAGGCCAAGGCAGGAAGATAACCTGAGGTCAGGAGTTTGAGACTAGTCTGGCCAACATGGCAAAACCCCATCTCTTCCAAAAATGCAATAATTAGACAAGCATGGTAGCAGGTAACTGTAGTCCCAGCTACTCAGGAGGCTGAGGCTGAAGAATCGCTTGAACATTGGAGGTGGAGGATGCAGAGAGCTGAGATCACGCCACTACACTCCAGCCTGGGTGACAGAGCAAGACTCCGTCTCAAGAAAAAAAAAAAACCCAAAATAATAATTAAAAAAATTTTTTTAAGAAATATTTTTTGGGCCAGGCACAGTGGCTCATGCCTGTAATCCCAGCATTTTGGGAGGCTGAGGTGAGTGGATAATGAGGTCAGGAGTTTGAGACCAGCCTGACCAACACAGTGAAACCCCATCTCTTCTAAAAATACAAAATTAGCCGGGTGTGGTGGCACACGCCTATAGTCCCAGCTACTCGGGAGGCTGAGGCAGGAGAATCACTTGAACCTGGGAAGCAGAGGTTGCAGTGAGCTGAGACCATGCCATTGCACTCCAGCGTGGGTGACAGAGTGAGACTCCGTCTCAAAAAAAAAAAAAAATGTTTTTTGAGCATTTCTCTTTAGTGGATTAACCGTTTACTTTCTTTACACATATTTATTAAATATGTTTACTCATTAATTGAAAACATATTTACTGAACACCTTGTTTGTTTAGCACTCATTATGTTGCCCAGCTGGATTTGAACTTCTGGTCTTAAGCAGTCCTTCTGCCTCAGCCTCCCAGGTAGCTGGGACTACTGGCATGCACCTGTTACTGAGCATTTTTAAGACACTGGGCTCCGGGTAGTCAGGGTGGGACAAAAGGGATTTTGCAGTAATAATATAAACAATGAGGATGTCACCTTGTCCACTCTGCCCTTCTGTAATCACCACAGACTTTCTGAACAGATGTTAATATTACGTTCATTTTACAGTTGAGGAAAGAAGCTTAGGGAAATGAAGTGATTTGTCCAAAATCACATATCTAATAAATGACAGCTTCTGGACTGGAACAGGAAAGCTGGTCTCCAAAGCCCCAGGCTACTCTTCCTGTCCTGAAAGATCACCTGACCACCCTTCCCTGCCCTTCCTCTCACCCCATGGAGAGTACGGACCTCTTCTGCTCCAACAAGTGGCATGCGGCATTATCTGAATAGCATTTGTGTTTCCACTGTTATTGCAGCAACCCTGGAGGCAAGAAGAAGCAGGAACCAGAGAGGCAACTCATCCAGAAGGACTTTACATTCTTATGAGTAACAGGCCCCAGGGTAATCACCCCATCTTCCTTGTGGCCAAGCACTGTGACAGTCTCTCCTTCAACTGTTCCTCCTCCGTCCTTGCGTGACTTCTTTACTGCACTCCCCCCAGGACATGTAGACATCAGGCCACATAGCCTGCTTCTCACCATGGCTCCAACCCCTGACCTGCAATGTAACCTCGGGCCAGTTAGTAACCTCTTTCAGCCACCTTGACTTATCTAAAAACCAAGGCTACTAGGAGTGCCGACTCCATTAAGCTGTTCGTTGACTTACATGAACAGCTTAGTGCATCACAGGGTACTTAGGCGTGGTGTGGTCACCCTGTGGGTTGGGTCTGCTGCAAATGGCTTGATCCGAGATGTGTGGCCTTGACCAAGTCGTCCCTTTACCATGTTAGGAACTTGGTTGTGGTTCTGTGTGTGTGGAACACATAGCACAATCTATGGCAAGATTCCAGGTGTAACATTATCTTTTGAGATGGCTGTCAGACGTTGCTCTACCTTTGTTTTAATGAATACTTGTCTCTTGGCCAACACCCTAAACCTCATTCATGTGAAAAACAGAGCAAGGCGAGGTAAGTCAAGCCTGTAATCCCAGCACTTAATCACCTGAGGTCAGGAGTTTGAGACCCGCCTGGCCAACATGGTGAAACCCCATCTCTACTAAAAATATAAAAATTAGCTGGGTGTGGTGGTGGCAGGAACCTGTAATCTCAGCTACTCAGGAGGGTGAGACAGAAGAATCTCTTGAACCCGGGAGGTGGAGGTTGCAGTGAGCCACTGTACACCAGCCTGGGTGACAGAGCAAGACTTTGTCTCAAAACAAAACAAACAAACAAGAAAACAGTTAATGATAATAATAATTGGCTGAATGAATTTCAGGAAGTGCTTTTGTTGTGAAAAGTTGGCACTGTCCCCAAAACTTTTTTAAATGTTGAACTGGCAAATTTTGTCATTATGCTTAGTATTATAAACCAAACCTGAGCAGTGGAAAGGAAAAAAGCAAATTAATCCATATCTCTTTATTTTGGAAAACATGTTCAGAGGTTTTCGTTTGTTTTAAATTTGGCTTCATTCAATGATTTGTTGTTTTGTTTTCCATACCAGAGTATATTTCTCTTTACTCTCTGGCTCTACTCTTGGGCAACACATCACAGCCTGTGGAGAGAATGCTTGCGTATCTCAGTGGATATGTGTGCTTTATTCTGCTGTTTGGGAGGGTCTGTTTCTTCTCATATTTCAGAAACAGCAGAGTTGTCCATAAAGCCATAAAACATCAAAATGGTGATAGCTCTTTGTGCTGACATTTATTTTAGTACTTTTTAAAGTGGTGGCTCATGCCTGTAATCCAAGCACTTTGGAGGCCAAAGCAGGCAGATCACCTGAGGTCGGGAGTTCAAGACCAGCCTAACCAACATGGCGAAACCCCGTCTTAAAAAATAAAAATAAAAAAAATAAGAAAAAAAAAAAACCAACTTCCTTTTCTTTTTCTTTTTCCTTTATTTTTTTGAGACAGAGTCTCTCTCTATCACCCAAGCTGGAGTGCAGTGGTGTGATCTCAGCTCATTGTAACCTCTGCCTTTCAGGTTCATGTGATTTTCCTGCCTCAGCCTCCCGAGTAGCTGGGACTACAGGCACCCACGACCACACCCCGCTAATTTTTGTATCTTTAGTAGAGATGGGGTTTCATCATGTTGGCAAGGCCGGTCTCGAACTCCTGGCCTCAAGTGGTCCCCCCTGCCTCAACCTTCCAAAGTGCTAGGATTACAGGTGAAAACACTATTTTTTTCTTTTGTTTTTTTGTTTTTGAGACAGAGTCTTGCTCTGTTGCCAGGCTGGAGTGCAGTGGCACGATCTCGGCTCACTGCAGCCTCTGCCTCCCAGATTCCAACCATTCTCCTGCCTCAGCCTCCTGAGTAGCTGGGATTACAGGTGCGCATCACCACGCCCAGCTAATTTTTGTATTTTTAATAGAGATAGGGGTTTCACCATGTTGGTCAGGCTGCTCTCGAACTCCTGACCTTATGATCCGCCTGCCTCAGCCTCCCAAAGTGCTGGGATTACAGGCATGAACCACCACACCCGGGCAAAACACTATTTTTTAGAGCAGTTTTAGGTTCCCAGAGAGGTCCCACATGCCCCTCCTCCCCATCTCCCCACAACTGCCCCCTCACCAATATTAGGCATCAGTGTGGTATGATTATTACAATCAGTGAGCTGACATTGGCCTGTCATTACCAACCAAAGTCCATAGTTTACGTTAGGTTTCACTGTTTGTGTTGTACATTCTATTGTTTCTGACAAATATATCCACTATTATAGTATCCTGGAAAATCACTTTACGTGCAACTGTTTCTCCTTCTTCCTTTTTTCTCCGCCAGGCTGAGAGTTGGACTATTTTCAGCTGCTCTTATCTGGCCTCAGAGACACTTCTCAGCAGCCCCCTTGGCTGTTCTCGCCAGGTCAAATGATGTTCCTGGCTAGAGCCATGTCAGTTTATTCCTTAAGCGTTTATGAAGGCCCACCAGGCGCTGTTCTACCACTGAGGCTAAAAAGAGGAATACCACGTGGTTCAGGTGTCTGCCCACATTCCCTAGAGGAAGACAGTCTGACAGTAGAGGCAATGCCTGTGATAGAATGTGATGATAAGATTCAGGAAAGCCCCAGGCCTAGGGCTCCACTGAGGGGGGTGAGCTAACCTTCCCCACCCCCGAACCCCGCCATCCCTGGCCCCACCCCTTGGAAGTGGGAGGAGTAAGCGATAGACTTTCTAGGGAAGGTTAAGCAGGTAGGGCATGTCTTATCAGAGGAAGATTCCAACATAATCCTGCTCCCATCTTATCAGTCCTAAAGGACTGTTAATGATGAAACACACATACCTGCTCCTGTACGTGTGTGTGACAGGTGGAGTGGAAGAGGGAGTGGAATGTGGGGAGCAAATACTAGAAACTGAGTAGTAAATCCGTTTCTTCCTATTGCTGATATAGAACTCAGCCAATTAGATTACATTATTATTATTGCTACTTTTTGAGACAGAGTCTCACCCTGTTGCCCAGGCTGGAGTGCAGTGGTGCTATCTTGGCTCACTGGAACCTCTGCCTCCTGGGTTCAACTGAGTCTGGCTAAGTTTTGTATCTTCAGTAGAGAAAGGATTTCACCATGTTTGCCAGGCTGGTCTTGAACTCCTGACCTCAAGTGATCTGCCCACCTCAGCCTCCCAAATTGTTGGGATTAGAGGTGTGAGTCACCACGGCTGGCTAATTTTTAAAGCTTTTTTTGTAGTGTTGGAGTCTCGCTATGTGGCCTAATTTGGTGTCAAATTCCTGGCCTCAAGAGATCCGTCTGCCTCCCAAAGTGTTGGGACTACAGGCAAGAGCCACTGCGCCCAGGTGTTTTGGATTTTTTTTTTTTACTCAAATTATATCTTGCTACTCATATTTCTCCGCCATGTTTTTTTAAAAACTCATCAATAAATCAGGACTTTTATTTTAGTACATAAAGTGTCTGGAATATTTTTTAACAGCTGACTATTGCATTATAGGAAAGAAGCTTCTGTTTCTTATTTATCCATTGTCTCATTAATGCCCATTTAAGCCATCTCCAACTTTTCCTGATTACAAATGATACCACAAACATCTTGCTATACATGTTCTTGGCATATATGTGAGTATTTCTGAAGGATATAATCTCTGAAGTGAAATTTCTAAATAAAGGTCATGCACAATTCAAATTTTGACAGGAACAACTATATGGTCCTCTATAAAAGATGGTGCCAATTTTTAATAATGCTAATAACATACTCTAGTGTTTGAAAATATTTACCTATTCATAGGCAAAAAACAGTATATTGTTTAAGTTTCTATTAGTATTTTATTTTTTACAACCTGAATGAGTCTTATTTATTCTGCCAAAAATTCAAAAATTCAAATCAGTGGGCCACCAGTTTTCTTCTATGGCAAACATTTGAATTCAGTCCCAAGCACTGGGTTACTGGATTCACTCAGTGAATTTATTTTCTTTTCTATTTGAGACAGAGTGTCACTCTAATGCCTGGGCTGGAGTGTAGTGGCACAACCTTGGCTTACTGTAAGCTCTCCCTCCTGGGTTCAAGCGATTCTCCTGCCTCAGCCTCCTGATTAGCTGGGATTACAGGTGTGCACCTCCATGCCTGGCTGATTTTTGTATTTTTAGTAGATGGGGTTTCACCATGTTGGCCAGGTTTTGAACCCCTGACCTCAAATGATCTGCCTACCTCGACCTCCCAATGCATTGGGATTACAGGTGTGAGCCACTGCACCTGGCCCCACTCAGTGAATTCTAAAGTTCAATCTATAAACTTAATAGAAAGGTAATGGTGAAGAGTATCCAAAATTATCTTTCTTTTAAAAATATAAATTAGGAGATACAGCTTTATATCCTCAGTGGCTTCCAATAGCACTTAGAATGAAATTTAAGGTCTTTACCATTTCGTGTTGGCCTTCACCATCTGGCCTCTATTTATGTTGCTAAGCTCACTTCTTATCACCGCCTCTTGCAGAGTATATTCCAGCAGTCAGGTCTATGCTTATTTTCCTAAACACACCAAGGTCTTTTTTGCATTCGAGTAGTATTATTCAGACTTTCTGACTACTAACCTGCATAAGAAATACACTGTGCATCACGACTCAATGCCCACATATGTGTGTGTTTACGTATGTATCTGACGCTAAAATTTAACCAAATAATTCCCACCTGTATGATGATGCGCCCTAATATCATCTATTCTGACTTACTCCACTCTTTCATTTAGGGAGAAAACATGTGTTGTTACCGATTACACTGATTTTGCAACTTACTAATTCAAGATTTCAGGTTTGCAAAATAAGAGGAGTCCTGAAGTATGCCAGGGTCCTTACTGGATGGCAGAGTTACTGGCTTCCTTTCCGTTTTTCATGTCTCAGCATAAATGTTATCCTTATTTGCTGTTCTATCCTAATTTGTTACTCTGCCACAATGCTCTGTTTATTTCCTTTATGACAATTTTCCAAAATTATAATTGCCTATTCTCATCATTTTTTGGAAACTATTTATTTTTATTAATGTATTTTTTTGAGATGGAGGCTCACTCTGTTGCCCAGGCTAGAATGCAGTGGTACAAACTAGGCTCAGTGCAACCTCTGCCTCCCAGGCGCAAGTGATTCTCGTGCCTCAGGCTCCCGAGTTGCTAGGATTACAGGTGCCCGCTACCATGCTGGTTAATTTTTGTATTTTTAGTAAAGTCACAGTTTCAACACATTGACCAGGCTGGTCTCAAACTCTTGACCTCAAGTGATCAGCCCACCTTGACCTTCCAAAGTGTTGGCATTACAGGCATGAGCCACTGCTCCCAGCCCCACAGATTTGTATCCCTCTATTGTGTGTCTCTTCCCACTAGAATAAGGGTAAAGACCTCAATTGCTTTGAGCACCACTGTGTACCCAGTGCTTAAGATAGGGCTTGGACAATAGTAAGTGCTCAATAAATATTTCTGAATGAATAAAGAGATGCTTGTTTTTTACACTCTGAGATGTTGTTACGTAGCTCAGCACATTCATATGCCCTGCTAATTTTGATCATAGAACATTTTCTCACATCGTTTTTTAATCAGGAACTTCCTAGTTTTCCCTTTTAAAATAAAATATCAAAAGGTGACAGTGCATACTCTATTTCCACATGCAGTTACGTGTGATGCTAAGAGTAGGGACTGCAGGGCAGACTGCTTGGCTAGCATTACCCACCTCTTCATCCCCAAATGACCTGGAATGAAATGAGAAATAAAGGAAATGTGTAGATCGATTGTTTCAAGAAAATATCATAACCAACATCTAAATAGAACTTAGCATTTCACCCAACAATTTTTCATACATCTAAACCTTATAGTACTCCTGCTGGAAAAAGTAGAGGGCTTATGAAATAATAATAATGCTGACTGTTCATTGAGGGCTCTCTTGGTGCCAGCTCCTACTGACTCATTCTCATTTTTCTCACAATAGCCCTGTAAGGCTGCATTTATGCCCATTTTAAGAGTGCTGCTGAGGAGGTTAGGTAAGCAGGGTGGCACAGCTGCTAAGTGATGAGACTGAGATTCCAGGGCCAGTTTTTCCAATCCTGTGGTGAGATGATTTGGTAGGCAGAATACTGTCCCCTCTGCTAAAAGATCTCCACATTTGGATCCATGGAAGCTGTGAATATGTTACCTTTCATGGCAAAAGGGACTTTGCTTGTATGATTAAGCTAAAGATCTTGAGATAGAGAGATTAGCCTAAATTATCCGGTAGCACCCAATGTAATCTCAAGCCTCTGTACCAGAGGGAGGTGAATGATGAGAGTCCTGGCTGCTTTTATTTAACATAATGTCTTCAAGATTTATTCAAATTATAGCATGTATCAGTATTTTCTTCCTTTTTCCCTTTTTTTTTTGTTTTTGGAAACCGAGTCTCACTCTGTCACCCAGACTGGAGTGCAGTGGTGTGACCTCGGCTCACTGCAGCCTCCGTCTCCTGGGTTCAAGTGATTCTCCTGCCTCAGCCTTCTGAGTAGCTGGGATTACAGGCATCTACCACCACGCCCAGCTAATTTTTTGCATTTTATTAGAGACGGGGTTTCAGCATGTTGCCCAGGCTGGTCTTGAATTCCTGACCTCAAGTGATCTGCCCTCGTCAGCCTCCCAAACTGCTGGGATTACAGGCATGAGCCACCATGCCCTGCCAGTATTTCATTCCTTTCTATGGCTGAATAATATTCCATTGTTTGTATATACTATATTTTGCTTGTACATTCATTTGTTCATGGACATTTGGGTTGTTTACACATTTTGGCTATTAGGAATCATGCTATGAACATTGGCATGCAAGTATTTGAGTTCCTGTTTTCAACTATTTTGGGAATATATTTAAAAGTGAAATTGCTGGATCACATGTTAATTCTACAGTAGCTTTTTGAAGAACTGCTAAACTGTTCTTCACAGCAGCTACACCATTATCTTTTACTATTTTTCATTAAATATTTTAATATGTAATGCTTCCTGTTTTCTTAAACTTCTTTGCGTCATTTTAATATGTTTTGGACAACTCTGGATGGTTGTGATTAAGATCAATGAAAAGCAGAATTTTTTCAGCTTTTTAATTTGAAGGCAGGAGTGAGTCATAATGGTATTGATGAAAATAAGTTTATACTTATATAGCACATGAAAGTGCTAGGCCCTATTGCAAGCAGTTTCTATATGTAAACTCATTTAATCCTGCAGGGAACCCTAAGAAGTAGGTTGAGGTATTTATTATTAATCTCTCTATCTTGCAGTTAAGGTAATGGAAGCACAGAGAGGTCATGAAATTTGCTAAGCGCATATGAAATTAATTCCTTGCCTGTTTCCTAAGACAATTGTTCTCAAAGTGTGGATCTTGTGCCAGCAATAGCAACATCATCTGAGAACTTGTTAGGAAAGCAAATCCTCAGGCCCACGGCAGCCCTCCTGAATCACAAACTCCGGGGGTAGGGCCCAGCCATCTGATTGAAGAAGCGCTCCGGGTGATCCCGATGCAACTAAAGTTTGAGAAGCACTGCCCCAAAAGATTTTCTTATGGAGTTAAGTTAGGATCGCCAGATAAAATGCAGCACACCCAGTAAAATTTGAATTTCAGATAAGCAATGAATACATTTTTTTTTAAGTACAAGTATGTCCCAGATATTGCATCTTATACTTTCACTTGCTAAATCTGCTAACGCTAATGTTCAGAGTTTCATTGTAAGGATTTGGCAACTGTTGTGGATGTCCCATCATTTCCAATTTATTTGCAAATGGCTGAAATAGTCAACTAACAGAAAATGACTGCGTCAAGCTTCTCAGTGCACTTAAGAAATTACAGGCTAGGCGCGATGGCTCACACTTGTAATCCCAGCACTTGAGGAGGCCAAAGTGGGCGGATCACCTGAGGTCAGAAGTTTGAGATCAGCCTGGCCAACATATTGAAACCCCGTCTCTACTAAAAATACAAGAAATTAGCCGGGTGTGGTGGTAGGCATCTGTAATCTCAGCTACTTGGGAGGCTGAGGCAGGAGAATCACTTGAACCCAGAAGGCAGAGATTGCAGTGAGCTGAGATTGTGCCACTGATCTCCAGCCTGGGCAATGGACCAACACTCTGTCTCAAAAAAAAAGGAAAAAAAAAAAAAAAAAGAATGGTGCAAGAAAAGATGGGCACGTGGCTGAGATTCTTCCACATGCTACGTGTCAATGTGCATTCCAATGAACTAACTCACCTAATTGTGAAGGCTTCTCACTATTTGATAGATAGCAAAATTTAGCTAACTCTCTTGTGGTCACAAAATCAGTAGCAGGAGGGCCAGCTAAAACAGTTTTTCACACTGCAGGTTACTTTATGGAATCAATAAATCAATAAATCAATTTAGATTGTTATAATCAGATCATGTGTGTGCGTGTGTGTGTGTGTGTGTGTGGTGTGTGTGTGTGTGTGAGACTGGATAAGAAAATGTCAGAGTGAATTACACATACCTTTAGCAAGGATTCTACTGGGTTAAATTTTTATTATGTTTTTACTTTATTATATGTATTAACAGTAAGGGTAAATTTCTTTTTAATGATTTTTGTTGTTTCTTTTACAAAATACCTCCAGTGTGTGTAGGTACAGGATGTAAAATGTATTTTTTTGGACTGAGGTTAAAAAGATAGGAAAAGACCAGGCACGGTGGCTCATGCCTGTAATCACAGCACTTTGGGAGACTGAGACTGATGTGGGTGGATCACCTGAGGTCAGGAGTTCTTGACCAGCCTGGCCAACATGGTGAAACCCTGTCTCTGCTAAAAATACAAAAATTAGCTGGGTGTGGTGGTGTGTGCCTGTGACCCCATCTACTCAGAAGGCTGAGGCAGGAGAATCACTTGAACCCAGAAGTCAGAGGCTGCAGTGAGCCAAGATAAAGCCACTGCACTCCAGCCTGGATGACAGAGACAGACTCTGTCAAAAGGAAAGCAATAAAGGAAGAAAGGAAGAAAGAAAGGCAGGAAAACACTGCACTGAAATGTTATCTCCATGAGAACAGGGATTTCCACCCGTTTTCAAAATTTTCTTCTAAGTCTCCAACACTTGTCACACATTCAACACACATTCGTTGGTGAATGAATGCAGCTGGGGACCATATTATATAGGTCATTGGGTTCCATGATAAAATCTGAATTTTATTTGAATGAAATGGGAAGTCATTGAAAGATATTAAGCAGGGGGTGCAACTTGATCTGATCTGTGGTTTTAGAAGGTCACCTTAGCTTTTGTGTGTAGAACGGATTTGCAGGGAAATAAGAGATGTAAGAGTGGAAATGAAGGACTTTTCGAGTAGCTCTAGGATAGACCATGATATCTAGAACTAGGACAATAGGTAAATAGGCAGATTTGAAATATGTTCTCTAGTTAGACTTCCAGATGGATTATGATTCAGAGGGAGGGACTCAGAGTGAAGGAAATTAGAGTCAAGAATGATTTTTGACTTAAGAAAGTAAATGATAGTGAAGAAGTTAACCTGGTAGAGGATAGGTTGATGTTGGGGGAGAAGGGAAAGTTGAGGAAGTTCAAGAATGAAGGGAAGGGGTGATCTCAACCACAAGATTCATCAGTTTGCCGGACCTGAAACCTTCGATGTGTCCACAGCCCTGGATTAGACACATTAGGAAATAACAACTCTGTTCAGAAGTATGGGTATTGCTTCATTAGTTGTGTGCTTTCTGCAAAGATTAGATTAAGGAGCCAAAAGTTACTTGAGAGTTAATAAAGGAATTATAACACATTCAACAGTGGGATGTGGTTGGGGGTGAGAGTAGGTTTGGGCCTTCTTGGTCATGTCCAGCAGTAAAGGCAATACTCATTTGTAAAATAATGCATTTCCTAATCACGTTTCACAGACTATGACATTTGATCTTTGCATCCTCTCTTTGAGGTCTCATTACTCTCCAACTTGAATATATATGGAAATTGAGCCTCAGGGAAGGAGGAATAAAAGGTTTATTGAGCATATCCTATAAGCCAGGCCCCATGCTTAGAACTTTACAAATGCTATTTCATTTAATCATAAGCATAACCTTGGAGGTTAGCACTGTGATTCCCATTTTACAGAGAAAATAGAGCTTGCATGTGATCATAAAGCTATGAAATGTACTCACTATTATAGAACCAACAGGCTTATATGCCCACTGGGCAGTAACAGAGCCATTACACTGAGACAGCAGGGTTTGCCACAGAGAAAGTTTAATAATCATGGCACTGAGCAAGTTGATGAGAGGAGACCCTCACATCTCTATCACCCCAAGGAGTTCTGGGTTGAGGTTATTAAGGGGATTGTGGAGGGTGAAGGGCTAGAAAATTGGAGTTGTTTGTTAATCAAGGCAAGGGGGATGAAGTCATCAGGATGTGGAAACTGCATTTTTTGGTGAGTCAGCTCCTCATGGAGTCCTTCAGATTAGCTGACAAGAGTGGGGTCCTTCAGACTACCTTAGTCAGTAGATTCATCAGTCTGCAGGACCTGAAGGAGTACCTCAAAGGGAATACTTAACATTTCATAATCAAGCTGTTATCTATACAGCAGTTAAGGGAACTACAATCTCCTAACAGGGTCAAGTGATTCTAAGACAGTAGGCACCAAACAACTCAAACAACTATGAGGAAGCAGGTCAGAGAGTGAGCTGACCTCATGATTAATTCTGACCATGCTGCAAATTTGGTTTATGTTTATTTCTCCCCTTCTCTTTTTCCCTGAATAATTTTATGAAGTTTATAGGGGCGGTTCACCACTAGGATGCAATCCCCGGTTATCTGACTCCTGGACCAAATCTCCTCCTGTGGCATTATGGTTATTTCTAGCAGTTACCCCCATTTCATTTGCAAGCATTTCCCAAATCGCATAACCCCAAAGACGTCTCTTCAGATTGCCACAGTGTTGCTGAATGTCGGAGTGGAGGAACATTAGACTTCCAGACTTAGATCTTCTTTAGTGGCCTCTGTTACTCTGAAAAATGAGTTGATGAGGGCAAGAGATTGAACAAACCCAACTGAAAGATGACAGAGAGCTTGAGTTCCTGTTTGTAAAGGGCTTTGGGTTTTTTTGAACTTTTTATTTGGGCATGATTTCAAACTTGGATGAATAAGCATTGTACAAAGAACTGCCTACCCTTTATGCTGATTGATTAGCATTTTGTAAAGTGCAAATGGAAGAAATGTTTTTAATATTATTCTTGTCCAAGGATTCTATGCCTAGCAGCCTTTCAATTCCTCATTTAATTGTTCTTCAGCTCAGAACTCATGTTTATCCTTTTCCACTCAAGTTCTGCATTTCAGTCTTTCATCATTACTCAGGATTTCCTTCTCTCTCACATGGCAGGTAAGAGTTTGGCCTTCCCACTACTCAGCTTGGATTTGGGTTAGTGTTCCCCCACTTACTAGTCATTGTAACTTTTGAAGACGCAGTTTCCTCATCTGAAGGAGCATCTTCTTTTTTGGAGACAGAGTCTTGCTCTGTCACCCAGGCTGGAGTGCAGTGGTGCAATCTTCACTTACCGCCACATCCGCTTCCCGGGTTAAAGCTATTTTTCTGCCTCAGCCTCCTAAGTAGCTGGGATTACAGGCACACACCACCACGTGCAGCTAATTTTTGTCTTTTTAGTAGAGAAGGGGTTTCACTATGTTTATCGGGCTGGACACAAACTCCTGACCTCGTGATCCACCCACCTCGGCGTCCCAAAGTGCTGGAATTACAGGTGCGAGCCACCGCTCCCAATCAGAGCATCTTAATTGAGTATTTGTGATGATTACATGGAATCATGTGAGAGAGTTTAGCCACTGCAATTAACTGAATGCTTTGTTTCTCCAAAATTCCTATGTTGAAATCCTAACTTCCAAGATACGATGATATCTGGAGATGGAGCCTTTGGGAGGTAACTAGGTCATGGGAGTGGAACTCTCATGAATGGGATTAGTGTCTTTACAAAGGAGCCCAGAGAATTCTCTTGCTTTCTTTCCACCCCATGAAGATATCTAGAAATCGGCAGTCTGGAACCCAGAAAAGGGTGTTCCCCAGAACCTGATCTCAAACTTCTAGCCTCCAGAACTGTAAGAAGTAAATTTCTGTTTGTAAGCCATCAGTGTATGGCAATTTTTTTATAGTGGTCCGAACTGTCTAAGACAGTTACGGCACCCAGTCCAGAGTAAATTCCCCTAGAAGTGCACTCTCACTTGCAAAGGACCCATATCTGGCTCATAATCACTTGCACAGCTGTACTAGTTGTTAGACTCCTGGGACAATTCCACACCAGTTGGTGAATAGCAGCTTCCCTGAAACTCACCTCTCATCACAATAGCACCCCCCATCTTTCTGGCCACTTGGCCTCTTCCCTGGGACGCCTGTGGATATCTCCACAGTATAACCAACTGCTACATGCTTACAAAGCTGAGGCCTCAGCACCCTGCTGCAGTTCTATGTACAGCCTTTGATTGGTTGATAACTGCTGGAAAATGTTAATGTCCTTGCTGGATATTAGCTTAGTGCCTATAAACATTGTCACCCCCCATTTACAAATGACAAAGTAAATGAAAGAGGGAATTATGTAACCCTGCCCAAGGTCATACAGCCAACAACGACTTAAACCCGAGGCTGCACAGTTTCCAAAACCACTTCCAGTCTCCCTGGAGTCAGGGTCCTTGTCTCCAGGACAGGTTCAGGCCTTTTACCCTTGGTCAGGGGGGATTTGATTTGTCGAAGGAGGAACAGAGCCAGTTTAGAATAAGTCTGTTTGGCTTCTTTGCCTATATAGGCATTGTCTATACGGAGAAATTCTCCTTGCCTTTTTGTTAAGGGCAAATAGTCAAGTTCAATGGTCAATTTTAGCCCAGAGATCAAACTCAACTTGTTAATTATTCACACAGTTGATAACTCTGCTCTGCTCTTGTAACTGTTAAACCAGTTGAGAGAAGTTAGAACTACAAAGATGGTTTAAAAAAGAAAGAAAAAAAAACTTTTTGAAAATAACTTTTTGAAGCAGAGCATACAAACATTTTTAGAAAGAAAATGTGAGTCAGTGAAAGCAAAGATATACAGAGAAGGGAACATTGCCTTAAGGGCCAGACAGAATCCTTGCATGAGTTCTGTATTATTGGACATAAGAAGTAATAAATAACCTCTGTTTCACCATTTGGAAAATAAGAATGAGTACCTTGCAGAATTGTTTAGAGTAAGATACAATGGGTGTACAGCTCTGAGGTCAGTGGCTGGCACCAGGATTGAAAGTCAAAATATTTACTGATCTGGTCTACAGACACAGGGAACAAACCAAACAGGGTCACTATGAATCGGCATCTCAGAGGCTTCTAGCATGCAAGGAGTTAACCCTTACCTTGCAGAATCATGGAGGACAAGGATTTGCTTATTTACCAACCTGTACGGAAATTTTTTAGCAGCTGTACCCACATGTCCGACTAAGGAGCAACCCTGCCTGGCAGTAGAAGAAAGTGCCCAGCTACTCTTCATTATGTGACGAAGAGTACCAACAAGAGACAGCTAATAATTTAGGGGTTGGTTTTTTTTCCAGTGGTACAGGAGGGGTAAAGTGAAAGGAGAAGCCTTCTCCCTCCTGCCTCTCATCCCCCACTCCCCAGAGACAACAATTAGTGAGCAGATTCTTATATCTCTTTCCAGAAATTAGCCAATTAGCCTTCTTCCTTCCATACAAATGGAATCATAATGTAATAATTGCTAGTGTTGATCATGTGTCTGCTATGTGCCTGGGAATATTTTAAGCCTCTTGTATGAACTATATATTGTTTAATCCTTATGGTGACCCTTGAAATAGGTATTGCTTTTATTTACATTTTTCATATGGGGGAGATTGAGGCCTCAAAATATTCAGTCATTCACCTAAAGTCACAGAGTAGACAAGGAACCCAGGAATTTAATATACTTCTATCTCAGTTTTATGCTTGCACAGCATTTCTTAATATGAATGAATCCTCGTTTAACTTATTGTTGAATATCGAAGTTGTCTGAATCTGTTTTAACAATTACGGCTGCATTGAATATATTTGTGTATTTATCTTTGAAGTTTTATCTTTTGTTTCATGTCCCCTTTGTTCCAGAATTCTAGGATCTTCTTTACATACATTTTGTCATTTTAAAAGTGACAACTACTCCAATCAGTTAGGAATCGTCCATTTTGCAGATAAGGATATTGAAACTGCAAGTAGTTAAGTAACTTGCCCAATGTCCCAGAATTAATGAATGGCAGAGGCTAAAATTGAACTTAGGCTACCTGATTCCAGAGCCCATGATACCATTGTCTTTATGGAATATACATGGTAGTGCATGAAAACTCCCAAAAGAACTCCTCACATCTATAGAAATCTTATTTTTCTAATACCATCACCTCTTTATTATTTTTCTTGAGTATTGATCTCACCGAGACTCAGTCTTCCTCCTGATAAAATAGGGATAGTAATACTACTAGGAACAGAGTTGTGTCCCCCCAAAATTCATATGTTGAAGCCTGAACTTCCAATGTGATGGTATTAGGAGGTGGGGCTTGGGGAGATAATTAGGGTTAGGTGAGATCATGAGGGGTGGGATGCTTAGGATAAGATTGGTGCCCTTGTGAGAAAAGACACCAAGACAGCTTGCTTTTGCTCTCTCTCCTGACCATGTGGAGACACAGCAAGAAGGTGGCCAACTGCAAATCAAGAAAACCCTCACCAGTAGCTGATCATGCTGGCACACTCAACGTGGACGTCCAACTTCCAAAACTGTGAAAAAATAATTATCTGTTGTTTAAGCTGCCCAGCCTATGGTATTTTGTCAATGACAGCTAGAGTAGACTAATATAGCTACCTAATAAAATTATTATAAAGAATAGCAGAAACAAGGTAAAAAATTTCTAGAAAAATTTTTCTTCCTTCCTTCCTTCCTTCCTTCCTTTCTTTCTTTCTTTCTTTTTCTTTCTTTCTCTCTCACTCTGTCACTCAGACTACAGTTCAGTGGCACATTCTCAGCTCATTGTAGCCTCTACTGCCTGTGCTCAAGTGATCTTCCTACCTCAGCCTCCTGAATAGCTGGGACCACAGGCACATGCCACCATGCCTAGCTAATTTTTTTGTATTTTTTGTAGAAACAGGGTCTCACTTTGTCGCCTAGGCTGTTCTCAAACTCCTGAGTTCAATTGATCCACCCGCCTCAGCTTCCCAAAGTGCTGGGATTACAGGTGTGAGCCACTGCACATGGCCAAAATATCTAGAATAATTTCTAACATGAGTTATGGAGTAATTGTAGGTATTATTCTTAGAGCTTCAAATGTACATTAATTTCCTAGGGCTGTCGTGATGAAATACCACAAAGTGGGTGACTCAACAAGAGAAATTTATTCTCTACAATTTTGGAGGCTATAAATCCAAAAGCAAAGTGTTGCCAGGGCTATACTGTCTTCAAAGCCTCTAGGGCAGAATCCTTCTCTGTCTTTTCCTAGCTTCTGGTAGCCCCAGGTGTTCCTTGGCTTGTGGGAGCATCACTCCAATAGCTGCCTCCATCATCACATAGCATTCCCCCCTGCATGTCTGTCTTCATGTGGCTGCCTTGTGTAAGGACGCCAGTCACATTGGAGTAAGAGCTCACCATACTTTAGTAGCATCGCATCTTAACTAATTACATCTACAATGGTCCTGTTTCCAAATTAAGGTCACATCCTGAGATACTGGGGATTAGGACTTCAATATATATTTTCTGAAGGAAGCAATTTAACACATAACAATATATAATAGATTACTTCATCCAATCTTCACAGCAACCCGGTGAAGCAGATAATATTGTAATTCTTCCCATTCTAGACATGAGAACACGGATATGGTTTGGCTCTGTGTCCCTACCCCAAATGTCATCGCGAATTGTAATTCCCAATGTTAGGGAAGGGAGCTAATGAGAGGTGATTGAATCATGGGGGTGAGTTTCCCCTTGCTCTTCTTGTGTGCTAGTGAGTTATCACGAGATCTGATTGCCTAAAAGTGTGTAACACTTTCGCTTGCCCTCTCTCTCCCTCTGTCTCTCCTGCTCTGCCATGGAAAGATGTCCTTGCTTCCCCTCACATTCCACTATGATTGTAAGTTTCCAGAGGCCATGCTTTCTGTACAGCCTCTGGAACTGTGAGTCAGTGAAATCTCTTTTCTTCATAAATTACCCAGTCTCAGGTAGATCTTTACAGCACTGTGAGAACGAATCAGTACAGACACTGAGGCTCAGAGAATACATATAATTCATCTAAGGTCACATAGAGACTAAGTATGTGTTTTACTGCTTCTTGATTTATAAGAGTTTAGGGGCATAGTAGACTGCTATGATCTAAATGTTGGCATCTCCCTAAAATTCATATGTTGAAACCTAACCCCAAATGCAATGGTATTAAGAAGTGGGGCCTTTAGAAGGTCATGAGAATGGAGCCCTCATGAATGGAGCCCTCCCCACATAAAAGACGTTTATGGGAGCTTATCTCCTTTTTCACCACATGAGATCACGTGGAGGATCATCTATGAGGAATATCTGTGTGCCCCCACCAGACACTAAATCTCTTGATCTTAGACTTCCCAGCATCTAGAACTGTCAGCAACAAATTTCTGTTGTTTACAAATTATCCAGTGAATGGTATTTTGTTACAGCAGCCTGAACCAAGACATAGGCACTCAGAAAAAAAAAAAAAAAAGGTTTATTTTTTGTTTTATTTAATTTTAAAATACATCACAAATGACTGTATATCCTAGCACAAGGGTTACCAAACTTTTTCTGAAAAGGTACAGACAATTGATATTTTAGGATTTGTAGTTGGTATGATCATTTTCTTCTGCAACAATTGAACTCTGCTATTAGAGTATAAAAACAGCTGAAGATAATAGATACACAAGTGCTCATGACTGTTTTCCAATAAAACATTATTTGAAAAAATAAACAGTGGCTGGATGTGGCCAGTGGAGCCTTAGTTTTCCTGTCTTTGCCCCAGTCTTAAGTAGCTTCGTGTTGTCCTAAGTGACTGTGGTTGATTTGATTATTGTTCTCCATTCTCTTCCCTCTGCCATCCTGTGATCTTGCAGTGCACTGTAGTGTGGGCTGAGTATATTTCACTACCCCATTATCATTGGCTTATTTAAATTACATATTTTAGCCAAGAGAATGTTAATAAATGTGATGTGAGACCTAAATGTGCCCTCACTCTTTGGCTGGCATCTTTCTCTTTCATAATCCTACATGAGAAGCGCATACCCTGGGCAGCTGCTGGTCCCAGGAGAATATGGAGGCATATAGCACAGACCTAAGCCCAATATACAGACCGGAGTCTAAAGTCTACTCAAGCCCAGCAAATTGTAGCTGACTCTCAGATCCAGGTGAAAGATAAATGTTTACTGTTTCAAGCCACTGGATTTGTGGAGTGATTTGTTGCCCAGCATTAGCTGATGAAGATCAAAGAAAATAGACTCCTCCTCAGATTCATCCCTTTTCCTGGGAGATACTCACAAGTTGACTCGGCCACCCAGCTTTCGTTTTAGAAGTTGAACCAAAATATCAGGGAACATCTCACCAGAGGGTTGTGCTTATTATCATGTATCTCTTTCTAGTAGCAACAGAAACCCCAAAATAATGACAAGAAGCAGAGGCAGCAGTGGGGGACAAGCATCTATCTTAGTTATATAATTGAGGTTCAAGTCTAGACATTGCCTCTATGACCTTGGGCAGGAGATTGATCTGTTTCTCCATCTGTAAAGCAGGTCCAGGAATACTACTTTCTCTAGATTTGAGAAGAGATTGAATAGCAAGGCACATATCTGGCACAAAGTAAACAAGTTATAAAATCACATAAAGTTAAGGAAAATTAGTAAAGCCGGCAGTGGCATTTTATATCCTAAGCAAGCCATGTAGGCCTTAGGTAGGATATTCAAGAATTCTCCTGAAGTCAAATGATTAGTAATATGACCATCACATAATAGACTTTCAATAAATGTTTACCCAGTGTTGTTCAGGCCTCTTAGGGCAGGTAGTTCTGGGGATTGTTGTTGTTGTTGTTGTTAGCTTAGTTTTCTAGTGTCAGAAGCAGGTTTTAAGTTCCTAGAGCAAATCTTGAAGTTAGCAATCTAACATTTTTCTTCTTCAGAGCTCCCCGTCTTCTCTTGCACCTGTACTCGATTGGGTCTTTATGCAAATTCCCACTAAGTACAAGTGACTGATAGTGATGGAAGGTAGACTTTGATAGGAATGGGATAAGCCTTTTACGTTTATGGGCTTTGTATTGTTTTCTTTTTCTCTTTAAGTAGCAGCTTTATTGAGATATAACCAATATATCATAAAGTTTATTTTTTCTAACAGTACAATTCATGACTTAATAAGAAGTCCACTGTATGGATATACCACATTTTGTTTATCTATTTATCAGTTGATGAATATTTTAGTTGCCTCTACATTTTGGCAATTATAAATAATGCTACCATTTGATGGTATTCTTTGATGCACAACATTTTAAAAGTTTGATGCAGTCTAGTTTATTTTTTATTTTATATTTTATGTTTTCAGTGTCACATCTAAGAATTGATTGCCTAATCTAAGGCCATGAAGACTTACTCCTAAGTTTTCTTCTACGTTTAGATTTTTGTATACTTTTGAGTTGACTCCTGTATATGGTATTAAGTAGGGGGTCCAGTTATATTCTTTTGTATGTGGATACCCAGTTGTTCCAATAGCTGAAAACACTATTCTTTTCCTCACTGAAAGGTCTTGGTACTCTTGTCAAAGTTCAACTGACTTTAAATATTTGGGTTTATTTCTGGAATTTTAATTTTATTACATTGATCTATATGTCTGTCCTCATGCCAGTTTCTCACTGTCTTGATTTCTGTAGTTTTGTTAATCTTTGAAATCAGAAATTGTGTTCTTGCTTTTTAAATTATATTGGCTATTCTGTGACTCTTGCATTTCGGTATAAATTTTAGAATTGGTTTGTCAATTTCCACAAAAAATGCCAGCTGGGTTTTGACAGGGATTGCATTGAATTTGCAGATTAAATTGAAAAATATTGCCATCTTAGCAGTTTTAAGTCTTCCAATCCATAAACATGAGATGTCTTTCCATTTACTGATTATTTCCTTTCAGTGGTGTTTTGAATTTTCACTGTAAAAGTCTTGTATTTATTTTGTTAAGTATATTCATAAATGTTTTGTTCTTTTTGATGCTAAGTGGAATTGTTTTCTTAATTTCATCTTCAGAGTTCATTTTAAGTGTATAGAAATATATTTGATTTCTGTTTGCTGATTTTATATCTTGCAATCTTGCTGAACTCGTTTACTAGTTCTAATATATTTTTAAGTTGATCTTTTAGGACTTTCTACAAACAAGATTATTTTTTCTGTTAATAGAGATAGTTTTACTTTTTCCTTTTAAACTGGATGCTCCTTTCCTTCCTTCCTTCCTTCCCTCCCTCCCTGCTTCTTTCCTTCCTTCCTTCCTTCCTTCTTTCTCTCTCTCTTCTTTCTCTTTCTCTCTGTCCCTCTCTCTCTTTTCTTTCTTTTTTTCTTTCTTCTCTCTTTCTTTCTTTTTTAAAATTTATCTGGCAAGGACTTTTTTTTAGATGGAGTCTCACTCTGTTGCCCAGGTAGCAACATGCAGTGGCATGGTCATAGCTCACTACAACTACCACCTCCCAGATTCAAGTGATTCTCATACTTGTCTCCCAAGTAGCTGGGACTGCAGGAGCACAAAACCATGCCTGGCTAATTTTTGCATTTTTAGTAGAGACAGGGTTTCACCATGTTGGCCAGACTGGTCTCAAATTCCTGACCTCAGGTGATCCACCCACCTCAGCCTCCCAAAGTGCTGGGATTACAGGCGTGAGCCACTGCACCTGGCCAATGGCAAGTACTTTCAGCACAATATTGAATATAAGTTTCAAGCGCAGATTGGTCAGGCTTGGTGGCTCACACTTGTAATCCCAATGCTTTTGGAAGCCAAGGCAAGAGGATCACTTGAGCCCAGGAGTTTGAGACCAGCCTGAGCAACATAGGGAGACTTCATCTCTACAAAACAAAACAACAACTAGACACTAGAAAACTAAGAAACCCCAAAAACAAGGCTGGGCACAGTGGCTCATGCCTGTAATCCCAGCACTTTGGGAGTCCAAGGCAGGTGGATCACTTGAGGCCAGGAGTTCGAGACCAGCCTGGCCAACATGGCAAAAACTCATCTCTACTAAAAATTCAACAATTAGCCAGGTGTGGTGGCACATGCCTGTAATCCCTGCTACTCAAGTGGCTGAGGCACGAGAATTGCTTGAACCTGGGAGGTGGAGGTTGCAGTGAGCCATAATTGCCTCACTGTACTCCTGCCTGGGAACAGAGCAAGACTGTCTAAAAAAAAAAAAAAATTAACCAGGTGTGGTGGCATGGCTTGTGGTCTTAGCTACTAGGGAGGCTGATACAGGATGATCACTTGAGTTCAAGAAAGAGGTCAATGTTTTGATGTTACACAGTGAGTTATGACTGTGCCACTACACTCCAGCCTGGGTGACAGAACAAGACACTGTCTCAAAAAAAAAACAAAAAAAGAGTAGACATCTTGTCTTGTTCCTGATCTTAGAGAAAGAACTTTCTGTTTTTCATTATTAAGATAAGAATTGTGGGTTTTTCATAGTTACCTCTGTCCCCCCGGATTCAAGTGATTCCTATGCCTCAGCCTCCCAAGTAGCTGAATTACAGGTGACCGCCACCACGCCCGAGTAATTTTTTGTGTTTTTTTGGTAGAGGCAGGGTTTCACCATGCTGGCCAGGCAGGTCTCAAACTTCTGACCTCGGGTGATCCACTTGCCTTGGCCTCCCGAAGTGCTAGGATTACAAGTGTGAGCCACTGTATCCGGCCAATACCTTTATGTTCTTAACTTTTTTAGTGTTTTTATTATCAAAGGATGTTGGATTTTATAAGATTTTTTGTTTTTGACATGATTATGTGGTTTTCAAACTTTATAATTTATTAACATGCTCTTTTACATCAACTGATTTTTGTATGTTAAACCAGCCTTGCATTACTGGCATATACATTTGCTCACAGTGTATGATCCTTTTGATATGTTAGTGGATTCATTTTATTAATACTCTTTTAAAAAGTTTTCATCTATATTTATATAGGATGGTGATCTGGTTTTTTTATTTTGTTATGATATCTTTGGTTTGATATCAGGGTAATGAAGGTCTCATAGAATGGTGTCTCTGAGCTTTGTTTATTTTCACTTATTCTTTATTCTTCTCACTTTTTATAATATAATCAGTAATCTCAATTGACTTGTCTTCAAGTTCACTGATTCTTTCTTCTGTCTGCTCAACTCTGCAATTGAGCCTCTCCAGTTAATTTTTCATTCCAGTTATTGTTCCAACTCCCAGGATTTTTAGTTGGTTCTTTTAAAAATATTTTCTGTTTTTTATCGATAATCTTTATTTGGTGACACGTTGTTTTCATACTTTAATTCTTTACGTATAGTTTCTTTTAGTTCTTTGAACATTTATGATAACTGATTTAATCTATCTATTATCTCATTTTGTGTAGGTCAAAAATCTGGATGCAGAGTAACTGGTTTTTCTGCTCCTGGTCTTACAAGGATTAAACCAGTATTTTATTTGAATTGTGTTCTTTTCTAGAACCCAGGAGTCTCCTTTCATATTCAATCTGGTTGATGGCAGAATTCACTTTCTTGCAGTGGTAAGACTGAGGCCCTTGTTTTCCTGCTGCTAATGGCTGACAGTTAATCTCAGCTCCTAGAGGCCTCCCTTCAGATCTATGACGTGGCAGCTAATTTCTTCAAAGTGAGCAGAAAGAATCTCTCTCTAGTCTGATAAAATCTACTTTTTTGTTTTGTTTTGTTTTTAGGGAAGGAGTTTTGCTCTTGTTGCCCAGGCTGGAGTGCAATGGCCTGATCTAGGCGCTCTGCAACCTCCACCTCCTGGGTTCAAGTGATTCTTCGCCCCAGCCTCTCGGGAAGCTGAGATTACAGGCTTGAGCCACCACACCCAGCTAATTTTTGTATTTTTAGTAGAGATAAGATTTCACCACCTGGGTCAAGCTGGTCTCAAACTCCTGACCCTCAGGTGATCCACCCGCCTCAGCCTCCCAAAGTGCTGGGATTATAGGCTTGAGCCACCAGGCCTGGCCGATTCTTTTTTTTTTTAATTTGTTATTTCCCTAGGTTATTGGGAAACAGGTGGTGTTTGGTTACATGAGTAAGTTCTTCAGTGGTGATTTGTGAGATTTTGGTGCACCCATCACCTGAACAGTATATACTGCACCCAATTTGAGTCTTTTATCCCTTACTCACTTCCTACCCTTTCCTCCTGAGTCCCCAGAGTCCATTGTGTCATTCGTATGCCTTTGCATCCTCATAGCTTAGTTTAGCTCCCATTTATGAGTGAAAACATACAATGTTTGGTTTTCTACTCCTGAGTTACTTCACTTAGGATAATAGTCTCCAATCTCATCCAGGTCACTATGAATTATGAATGCCATTAATTCATTCCTAAATCGAGTCTTTTTTTTTTTTTTTTTTTTTTTTGAGACAGTCTCACTCTGTTGCCCAGGCTGGTGTGCAGTGGCACGATATTGGCTCACCACAAGCTCCACCTCCCGGGTTCAAGTAATTCTCCTACCTCAACCTCCTGAGTAGCAAGGATTATAGGCACACACCACCATGCTCAGTGAATTTTTGTATTTTTAGTAGAGATGGGTTTTCACCATATTGGTCAGGCTGGTCTCAAACTCCTGACCTTGTGATCCACCCACCTCAGCTTCCCAAAGTGCTGGGATTACAGGCATGAGCCACCACACCTGGCCTACATTGAGTCATATATAACATAACTGAATCATGGGAGCGACCATCTTATATTAACAGGATCTGCTCACACTCTGGTGAGCGGGGGGGGCAATGACTTGCTCATGGGCACACGGCTGGTAAGAAGCAAGGTAATTCTTCTGAATCTAAGTAGGATGGCCTCTGTTCTGCCCCCACACCTGCTGGCTGGGTTAAAGGTCAGTGTTTTGTTTGTTGCAAGGCAGACATTGAGGACATCAGTACCCGAGGCCTCTTTAAGGGACTTTGCTCTGACTTAGTCTCCTCGTAGGCTCCTGCATTCCCTGCCTGTGTGTTTGGGGAGAACACCTGAGCATAGAAAACAGTATTAACCAGGAGTTTTGATAAAATGGAGTTTTCAGGGGTGAATTGCAATTTAAATAGCTGAAAAATTCCATTTACTTTCAGCAGTGTATTTTGAATGCTCCCTCTGAGCCAGCAGAAAGAGAGCACACAGTCATCTCCTGCAGAAAGAAAATGGAATTTTTATTTTTGTCTTGAAAGTGCCTTGAAATCAACAATCTCAAGGCTAGCAGTGGGGCCTCAATGAAGACATCATCAGAAAGAACAGCAGAAGGTCCTGAAGGTAGTCAGCCATCAACCAAACTCACTCTCACTTTAATGGTTTTGCATGTGCTAGAAGAAATTAACCATTTAAGACCAGCCTTCCTACCTCCCTCTGCTCAATCTCCTGGTTCAATGTGTCTAATTATCTAAATGATAATGAGTTTTCTATGGTGCCAATTCAAACCTTTTCATTATTCGTCTGTGTCTTTCTATAGTAATGCAAATCTGTTGATAGCCCTCATCAATCAATCCTTCAAACATTTGAGGACAGTGGAGCTGGGATGTGGGTTCCCTCTCCAAATTTCCTTTAGCTGGCTCCTGCACAAACTCCCCAGCCACTGTGGGAAGGTGGTCTCACCATCTACAGAGGCTAGCCCCCTTGTTTTAAAGTGGGAGCAAACTTGGTAGGTGTATTCATGCTCCAGAGCTCCCAGTGCAATCAGGCTCGTGCTAGACTCCAGCTGAGATCACATCCAGCTTAGCCGCCTTCCCATTCTACCTACTGCATATCCTCCCCACCTGAGAGCCCTCCCCAGGGTATCACATGCATTCAAAATCAGTGTCAGGTGCTGCTTTGAAGGCACTGACCTAAGAGAGTTATTAATAGTAAAGAAGGTCTGCTATACCCTTCCTGTATCTAAATTAAAAAATAAAATGAAAATTACATCCAGGAATTAAAGACCTTGCTGTAAAAAACATTCATTTAAGTAAGGTAGTCCCACTTTTCCCCACTAATTTAGAAGTCAGGCACCTCTCAACCTCAGTTATCTGGAACATAGAAAAGGCCTATAGGGAACTAACCTAGATAATGCAAAATAAAAGACAGTCTGTAACTTTATCTTTTTTTAAAGTGCAGGTTTTAGAATGAATCCTCTTTGACATGCTGGGCAGCTGCACCTGGGTGAGTATAACCTCTCCGGCCCTTCAGTTCCTGTCTGTAAATGCGAGCTCACCCTACAGTCTCACAGTGTTCCTGGGAAGACAAATACATAATAATACAATAAATGGGTTAGTACATATCAGGGCTTCAAAGAACAGAGCCTTTGTTATTAAGGCCTTGGTGTGACAGGGTTCACACAATTTTAGACTGGTTACAGGCCAATTTCTATTTCAATTCTGAGGTTCAAAGCAGATTTTTTTCTTACACACAAACAAAAACAAAACCTCCACAGCTCTGAGTGAAGCAAAAAGGAACTTTGATGTTTTTCACCGTGCTGGCTTCCCTTTGGAGAGGAAGGGGATGGATTGCTGAACAGGGGGAGAATATGGGTGATGATGTTCCGGGCATAGTGAGGTGCATATAGACAGCAAAGACAAATGGGCATTGTCCTGGGTCCCTGGAAGGCTGGTGAGCATCAAGTTTCTGGATCTGCCTCAACCAGAGAAAGGGAAGCAAATGTGTGAGGTTGCATGTGTTAGCATTTATTTAATCTGGGGAGCAGGTGCTCTGTGGATGTTTGTCTTACTGCCTGTAATTTTATGTAAGTTTGAAGTATTTAAAAATTAAAAAATAATAAATGTAACAAAGGACTAAAGAAGAATTAATTTTTTTTTATTTTTTTGAGACAGAGTCTCTCTCTGTCCCAGGCTGGAGTGCAGTGCAGCTCCCTGCAACCTCTGCCTGCCAGGTTCAAGCCATTCTCCTGCTTCAGCCTCCCAAGTAGCTGGGACTACAGGCACCTGCCACCACGCCTGGGTAATTTTTTGTATTTTTAGTAGAGTCAGGGTTTCACCGTGTTAGCCAGGATGGTCTCAATCTGCTGACCTAGTGATCCACCTTCCTCAGCCTCCCAAAGTGCTGGGATTACAGGCGTGAGCCACCACGCCCGGAGAAAGGAGAATTACTAAACCCACATTGTGAAATGAACTAAGCATGGTATAATTTACATTATCCTTAAGTCAAATTTATATTTATGTACCATGTGTATGCATGTGTGAATATATACACATGTATGTGCATGTATATATCCATCAATCTCTCTATAGAGACAGTTACATACTAAATGATCATATTCACATAATATATGCATATATTTTGCACATGTGATTTTAACTGAATCCTCTTACCAGCTTACATGGCATCTGCCCTGAGTTAACAAACGAGCAAATGTTTGGGTCCTGTTTTCACTCTGTTGTTGCCCATTTCTCCTTAGATTTCAGGTTAGCCTCCTGGCCTCGGTTCTTTGATGAGTTCAAGAAGCGTTTTTAATGTGCAACTTGTCCAGCTTGTCTCTTGTTGGAAGGGTGGGAGCAATGTTCTTTCTAGCCCTCAGATAGTCTGAGCTGAAACAGAAGTCTCTGCATTAAAATGTTGAATCTAACCATGTGCCCTGGTTTAGAAAGCATTCCTTTTTTGTTTAAAATAATTACGGTAGTGAATTTCTCTTTCCCAGGTTCCTAGTGAAGTTGAACATCTATTCTGCTCCTCATTAGTCATCTGTAGCCCCCCAGAGTCAGTGTAGTCCCAAATCTGCTCTCAGGAGTCCTGGGTGGGAGGATCTGGGGATCTAGACAGGGAGGAAGATACGGAAGGTTGATTTGGGGGAGGCAGAAGAATTGATGAAGCGGTCCCTAGTCACCAGTCTCTGCTTTTTCCTTAGGGTATGCTCATCTCTGGGGTGAAAACCAATCTGCCACACATTCCTTTTCATTCCTCCAGGAGCTGACCTGCACTCCCAGGATAATTTATTTTAGTAAGAACTTCATTCTCTGTCATCCTACCAACAGAGACTCCAGCTAGAAGACAAAGGACTCAGAGCTGGACTCTGGCCCTCTCTTGGGGGGAAGCATCGTCTAAGGCAAAGTGAAGGAAGTGACATCCATCAGAGTACTGGGAGGAGACACCACCTTCAGATCTGTATCATTCGAAGAGAGTTTAACCTTGTCTATAATGTGGTGAGCAGCATATAAGGAACTCAAGAGAAGAGGCAGTACCAGGGCTAGTAAGAGCAAATTTCTTCTTTCTTTTTTTGAGACGTTTCCCGCTTGTTGCCCAGGCTGGAGTGCAGTGGTGCGATCTTGGCTCCCTGCAACCTCTCCCTCCCTGGTTCAAGCAATTCTCCTGCCTCAGCCTCCTGAGTAGCTGGGACTACAGGCACCCGCCACCACACCAGGCTAATTTTTGTAGTTTTAGTAGAGATGGGTTTTCATCATATTGGCCAGGCTGGTCTTGAACTCCTGACCTTGTAATTCACCCTCCTCAGCCTCCCAAATTGCTGGGATTAGAGGCGTGAGCCACTATGCCCAGCCAGTAAGAGCAAATTTCTTTTGTCACCCCTATGTCCCAGAAAAAGGAGAGAGTGCTCTATGAACCTGGAGACAGAGAGGGCTCTGTGGAGAAGCTTCCTGACCCTAGTGAAACTCGAGGTGGAGGGAGGTGGCATCTCCAGGTGTGAATCTGAGAGTAAATATGCCACCTCCTTCTCCCTCTCTCCCTCCTTCTGCTGGCACTTAGAATTGGCCAAAGCCAATTGTGAGCCAAATGGCAACAAATCCATTGATATATGCAGAGAGGTCAACCAGCCAGGCACAGAGGGGAAGGGTGGAGAGTGGATATGGACTGGGGAATGGGACATGTCCAGCACTAAGTTGATGGGGGACTGTATCTCATCAGGTACTCACAGCTATTCAAAGATTTGTTGAGTTAAATGCCAAAATACTGTATAATGATATTTATTTTACTCTGATAATTCAATCGTTATTTGAATCACCCTGCAAGGGGTTTGCTATTATTACCTCCCTGGAAAGCAAGTCAGAGAGTGATTAGTTATATGCCGAAAGTCACACAGCTATAAAGTAGTGAGACCAGATTTCAGTGGAGGTTTTTAAGACTTCAAAGTCCTTGCTAATAACCACTGCACTAGGCAAACTTATTCTATCTTCTGTTTGTGTAGTGCTCAATACTAGACTCTTCTCCCTCAGCACCCTTAGGACCCTTTTGGACCTGGTTTTGTTTCTTTCTTTGCTTTTCTTGTCTTTTCTTTACGTGGAATCTTGTTGCTCTGTCGCCCAGGCTGCAGTGCAGTAGCGCAATCTCAATTCACTGCAACCTCCACCTCCCAGATTTAAGCAATTCCCATGCCTCAGCTTCCTGAGTAGCTGGGATTGCAGGTGCATGCCACCACACCCAGCTGATTTTTGTATTTTTATTAGAGACGGGATTTCACCATGTTGGCCAGGCTGGTCTCAAACTCCTGACCTCAAGTGATCCATCTGCCTTGGCCTCCCAAAGTGCTGGGATTACAGGCATGAATCACTGCACCTGGCCTGGTTCTTTACCTTTCTTGCCTCTCCTACTGTAGACTGAGTCACTGGTCACAGCGTTAAGAAATTTGACCCATGCACTACAAGTCAAGACCAGGACCTGGAATGCTGGCAAGTAATTCCAGGGTACAAGGTGGACAGTCAGAGCCAGAAAGCCACAAAGAGTGACCCAGAAGAAAAGAAGGTGGAGACTACTTGCGTGGTCTCCTGTTTTCACCTGTACCATGGCGGTCAACCCAGGGAAAATGGGATGCAAAGATAAGCCTAAGCTGGAACAGCTCCCAAACAAGTGTGTGAACGTTCACTCCCTGAAGTATGTGAAGGTGACATTGCTTTCGTCCAGCAAAATTAGCTAATATTTGTACAGCACTTTAGTATTTAAAGCAATACTAATACACATTCCCAAGTATTTTCCAAGTATTTTCCCACTGGTTTCCTATAAAAAACAGAGAGCAGGCTGGGCATGGTGGCTCACTCCTGTAATCACAGCACTTTGGGAGGCCAAGGCAGGCAGATCATGAGGTCAAGAGATCCAGACCGTCCTGGCCAACATGGTAAAACCCTGTCTCTACTAAAAATACAAAAATTAGCTGGGCATGGTGGTGGGAGCCTGTAATTCCAGCTACTTGGGAGGCTGAGGCAGAAGAATCACTTGAACCAGGAAGGCAGAGGTTGCAGTGAGCCGAGATCGTGCCACTGCACTCCAGCCTGAGCAACGAGAGTGAGATTCCATCTCAAAACAAACAAACAAACAAACAAAACAGAACAATGAGCCTTCCTTACTGACATTTTTCACCATGAGAGTGCCATCTCAATGACCAAAAATAGGTTTGTGCCAGGCAGGGGAAGTGGAATATTTTACTAAACTGTGGGCTTCCGGAAGGTAGTGTTATTTTATTTTGGTGTCCCTACCATCTAATATGGTGTCTGGTACTTAGTAGCCACACAGATGTACCTCAACTAACAATGAGGTTATGTCCCAATAAACCCACCATAAGCTGGAAAATCCCAGACCAAACCACTGTAAGTTGGGGACTGTTTTTTGGTATTTTCTTGAGACAGAGTCTAGCTTTGTTTCCAGGATAGAATGCAGTGGTGTTATCAGCCTCCACCTCCCAGGCTCAAGCGATCCTCCCACCTCAGCCTCCCAAGTAGCTGGGACACAGGTGTGAGCCACCATGGCCAGCTAATTTTTGTATTTTTTGTAGAGATAGGGTCCCACTATGCTGCCCAGGCTGGTCTTGTCTTGAACTCCTGGACTCAAGTGATCATCCCACCCTGGCTTCCCAAAGTGCTCAGATGATAGGCATGAGCCACACTGCCTGGCCTATATTTGTTAAATGAATGAATTAAAAATAGAGTAAGTAATAGAACGATGAAGGGATTTGGGAGCAAGTAACAGCAGACACATAATTCTGGTTCTATTGCTTATTGAGTGAGAATCTTTGAGGGAAGTCATTTAGTCTTTCCGGGCTTTAGTCTTCTCATATATGAAATCAGGAAAAAGAAAAATTCCTATGATTGCATGATGTTTGGGAAGTACCACACACACACACACACACACACACAAATCTCACTCTCAACACCACCTTCACATCTACCAAGATAACCGTGATAACGTGATGATGGTGACTATGGGGATGAAAGAGAGCTTTCCTTTGGGGGATCCTATATTTCTTTTTCTGCCTCCATTATTTGAAAGAGTTTCTTTTCACTCTGTTGCCTAGGCCAGAGTGCAGTGGCGTGATCTGGGCTCACTGCAACTTCTGCCTCCCAGGTTCAAGTGATTCTCCTGCTTCAGCCTTCCGAGTAGCTGGGATTATAGACACGTGCCTCCACACCCGGCTAATTTTGGTATTTTTAGTAGAGGTGGGGTTTCACCATGATTGCCAGGCTATTCTCAAACTCCAAACCTCAAGTGATCCACCTGTCTCGTCCTCCCAAAGTGCTGGGATTACAGGTGTGAGCCACCGTGCCCGGCTCCAACCAACACACTAGTCTTAAACTTTCCATTTGAGAAAAGAGCAGATGAGAAAGCTGTTCAGGGAGCAAGGTGACTTCTGTTATTAAATCAACACCACAGGGCAGGCTCGCTCTCTGCTACTTATTATTTTTACACAGAAAAGTTTAAAAGCCACCCCACAACATCCTCTCAGAGGTAAAACTCTCGCTGCAGGGGTTTGCGGAAACTTCCAAGGCTGAGGTGTCACTGGGCCAGGAGCTGCGTGCTTAAACAGTTCTACTCCACGTAAGTTGCGATTTTTTTTTCTTCTTTGATTTATTTACTTTCCTTTGCCAGTTAACTTTTCTCAGTCTATAAAAATTAGAAAGTTTTGGCTGGGCACAGTGGCTCATGCCTGTAATCCCAGCACTTTATTAGGCCGAGGTGGGCAGATCACTTGAGGTCAGGAGTTGGAGACCAGCCTGGCCAACATGGTAAAAGCCCATTTCTACTAAAAATACAAAAATTAGTTGGGGGTAATGGTGTGTGTCTGTAATCCTGGCTAGTCAGGAGGCTGAGGCAGCTGAATCACTTAAACCCAGGAGGCGGAGGTTGCAGTGAGCTGAGATCGCGCCACTATATTCCAGCCTGGGTGACAGAGTGGGACTCCATCTCAAAAAAAAAGTTAGAATTTTTTGCTTTCTTTCTTCTCACCATCAGAGGCCTATAACTTTCCTCTTGTCTCCATACCTCCTGCCACTTATTTCTCCAAAACTGATACGTTTAGCGATAAGATCAGTTAAGATAACATCTAACAGGAAGAACCATGGTCTGACACCCTCTCGCTCTGAGAACTAGCTCTAGCTGGACATGGTGGCTCATGGCTGTAATCCCAGCACTCTGGGAGGCTGAGGTGGGAGGATTGCTTGAGGCCAGGAGTTTGAGACCAGTTCTAGAGTAATTAGTAAAATAATAACAATAACTGTAATTACGGAGGAGGATAGGTAGATAGACAAGAGGGTTAATGTGGTGTCTCCTAATAGGTGTATTAATAGATGGCCTGCTGTGATGTTAGCTGTTAGCCATACGGCTAGTGCAATTGGTGGGATGAAAAGGCTGACTGTTTCAATGATAATTAGTATAGAGATAAGTGGGGTGGGTGTCCCTTGAGGTAGGAAGTGAGCTAGAGATTCTTTTGTTTTAGATCGAAGTCCTATTAGTACGGTGGCTGTTCATAGGGGGATTGCTATGCCTATGTTTATTGATAGTTGGGTAGTTGGTGTGAATGCATAGGGTGTAAGTCCGAGAAGATTGGTTAGGGCGATGAAGGTGATTAGGGTCAGGAGTATGAGGGATCAGGTCCGTCCTTTAATGTTATGGACTATTATTATTTGTTTTAGTAAGAGTTGGTGTATGTGTCACCATAGGGAGACTACATCTCTACAAAAAAAATAAAAATAAAAAACAACAAAAAATGACTAGCTGTCTACTTGATATGCACCTATGATTTGATTGGGAGGCTGCAGGCAAGGGATCTCTTTAACCTGTGTCTGCCGTACTACCAAGACATGCTGATCATTCTCTTATTTGACCTGGATGATGGGGGGAGGAGGAAGGATACTGGAATCAGAAGCCGTAGAATACAAGGCATATAGCAACTTTCCTTTAAGAAGTTAGCTAAATATTAAAAAAAAAAAAAAAAAAAAAAGGTTTATGTCAGCAGCAGTGGCTCACACCTGTAATCAATCCCAGCACTTTGGGAGGCTGAGGTGGACAGATCACTCGAGGTCAGGAGTTCGAGACCAGCCTGACCAACGCGTGCCGCCTCTACTGAAAATACAAAACATAAGCCAGTGTTGGGCGCCTGTATTCCCAGCCACTCAGGAGGCTCAGGCACAAGAATGGCTTGAACCCAAAAGATGGAGGTTGCAGTGAGCCAAGATCGCACTACTGCACTCCAGCCTTGGCAACAGAGCGAGACTCTGTCTCAAAAATAAATAAATAAATAAGATAAATGTTTCTATAAAATACATCAGACGACAAAGGTGTCTGGTCCACAGTATACATTATAATGATGCTTATCAATGTGAATCACAGTCATGAATCCAAGATGGGATCAAAGCAAACTTACCTGAAATGCTCAGCATTAGTAAACATTGTTTTATGCTACAGGAAAATGCACAGGGAATACTGTATTGAAAATTTTATGTGCAGCACCTTTTCTTTTCTTTTCCTCTTTCTTTTTTTTTTTTTTTTTTTGAGACTGAGTCTCACTCTGTCACCCAGGCCAGAGTGCAGTGGCACGATCTTGGCTTACTGCAACCTCTGCCTCCTGAGTTCAAGTGATTCTTGTGCCTCAGCCTCCTGAGCAGCTGGGATTATAGGTGCATGCCACCACGCCCAGTTAATTTTTATATTTTTAGTAGAGACAGTGTTTCACCATATTGGCCAGGCTGGTCTGGAACTCCTGACCTCAGGTGATCTCACCGCCTCAGCCTCCCAAAATGCTGGGATTACGGGCGTGAGCCACCACACCCAGCCACATGCAGCATCTTTTCAATGACACATTCACCCAAGTGATCTTGTTTCCTCCCCTCCTGCACCCCTTAAAAGAGGAATAACTTTCGATTCATTGATCCTCTGGTTTTTAAAAATGTGCTGTGGGTGCAGCAGAAGGAAATGCTCTTGTCATTTCTGTGAGAACAAGACTTTTAGCCTGGAGTTCATTAATCTCTGGAAAATTCTGTGGATAGTGTTTATGAACCTGATATTTATGCACAATTTTCATATCTTCTATGGGCATGTTTTTCTGGAAAAAATTTCCATACCTTTCAGCAGATTTTCATAGTTATGCATGTCTCCCAAAATGTTAAGGGCCATTCACTAGGAAGGTTTACAGAAACATTCTAGAAATGATACACAGTGTATTTGAGGCGAAGATCAGAGGAGAAAATGTAAAAACCTTCCCTTTTTCATGGCTTATATGATTTTCACTCCTTACCCAGAGTCAATGAAGGAATTGCATTCAGAGGTGACGTGGCACAGTGAAAGCATAATGG
Source organism: Ateles fusciceps (assembly GCA_036589455.1). Lineage (NCBI taxonomy): Eukaryota > Metazoa > Chordata > Mammalia > Primates > Atelidae > Ateles > Ateles fusciceps. Next base: position 8,378,557 of record JAZHEH010000113.1, read on the forward strand.
TAGGTGAGGCTGTGTTGTAGCCAAGACTCAGATACCAGTTTGCTTTCTGAATCTGTGCAGTCTCTACTATGCTAGCCATGAAGTAGTTAAAGAGGAACACTTCCCCTCTATCACTATACCTGCCTCCCAATACTGATACAACCAGGAAGAGACAGGTCAATTACACAGAAAGTTTGATGGCTTACATTTGCTCCCACAAAGGTATGCTCAAAAGTTAACCCACAGTGTGTAAAACCAGAGAATGGGTTGTCTTAAAGAATTGTGCATTAGCCAGGCTCTGTCTGAGCGTCCTACATGTTAATCCTGACAAGTCCCTTCATGATCCAGACTGTTTCCTCATCCGTTCAAAACAGGTGAGTTTTACTCACCCCAACCTGCCTTTTGGGGCTATAATAGTTAAATGAAAGTGTTTGTGAAAAGCACTAAGGAAAAAAATTAAACCTAAAAGAACATAGAAACCTGAGTATTTTGGTCTCAAAGGAAAGAATCTGATTGTTTGGAAAGAATAGCTGTGACAAAATAACAGGGTAGACTCTGCTTCCTGGAAGAAGAAACTAACAGGTAAGGTGGAATTTGTTGATAGTAGGCTTGGAAACCATAGTCAAAATATTTTCTGGGCTGCTTTAAGATTTTTATTTTTCTTTTTTTTTTTGGTGGAGGTGGGATTTGAGACAGTCTTGCTCTATCACCCAGGCCGGAGTACAGTAGTGTGATCTCAGCTCACTCCGCCTCCCAGGTTCAAGCGATTTTGCTGCCTCAGACTCCTGAGTAGCTGGGACTGCAGGTGTGCACCACCACGCCCAGCTAATTTTTGTATTTTTAGTAGAGACAGGGTTTCACTGATTTCACCATGTTGGCCAGGCTGGCGTCAAACTCCTGGCCTCCTGTGATTCACCTGCCTCTGCATCCCAGAGTGCTGGGATTATAGGCATGAGCCACTACACCTGGTCTGCTTTAAGGATTTGAAAAATATTGCGTGACTCTGATACTCCAGCAACCAACTGATGGTGTGAGCTTCAATCAGACTTTGGTTCAACAACCATCATAAATGATTCTCTGGGCTTTTTGTATTTTGTTTTTAGCCTTTTGGTCACACTGGGGTCTGAGGTCCCCTATCAACAGATTACTGGCCTTGAAGCCTACTAGGGCAGCCACCTTCCACAATGGCTCTGTGAGAATGTGAACACTTCATGTGTTTCTAACTTGCACGCTCAACATACAGAGTGAAATCGTTAATAATATTGACAATGATGATGAGGACATATTATTATCCTAGATGTACTATACTAGGCATTACATTATGTTATTTTAGTTATACACACATACTCTGCAAAATAAATTTCTTGAAAATAGGTTGCACCTGGGTGATACCATCAGGCAATAGCTTTGTTTTTCTCCCTATTGCCTTCAAATGAATAGAGTTGTATTTGCCTTCCCCTTTCCTGATGGCAGATTGAGAAGATTCTGTAGCTTCCTAATCTCTTGCAAGTATTTTAAAAGTCCAGTTCAGGCCAGGCGCAGTGGCTCATGCCTGTAATCCCAGCACTTTGGGAGGCCGAGGCAGGCAGATCACCTGAGGTCGGGAGTTCGAGACCAGACTGACCAACATGGAGAAACCCCATCTCTACTAAAAATACAAAATTAGCTGGGTGTGGAGGTGTATGCCTGTAATCCCAGCTACTCGGGAGGCTGAGGCAGGAGATTGAACCCAGGAGGCAGAGGTTGCAGTGAGCCAAGATGGTGCCACTGCACTCCAGCCTGGGCAACAAGAGCAAAACTCCGTCTCAAAAAAAAAAAGGGTCCAGTTCAATCTAAATAAAAATTTAATCTCACATTCCGGTTAAGGCTTCTCCCGTCTGCTCAGCTCAGGCTTGTCTGGAGGCTCAGGTGCCAGGAAAGGCGTAAAGACACTGGGTTTGCTTCTCCACTCTTTGCAGCACTTCCCACCCTGCTCACCTAACTGCTGAAGGATTTTCCAATATAGTAGCAGTAGAGGGATGAGAGATGGTGGTACATGCTGGCTGTGGTGCTCTCTTGACTGTTGAAAGCCATCCAAATGGTAGGATCCAAACGTTGGCTCTTCCAGTTGGCACTTTTCATGGGGGTTCTTCAGAGACCTTGACTTAGCCATGAGTTAGGTGAACCTGTGACGTCTCGCAGCTCCTGCTCCTGGTGGTACCACAGTCCCCTTGAGCAGAGAGAAATTAAGCTGGCTTCCTTCTGTGGCATTTGCCTGCTCTGGCAAAATGCACACATGCTTGCTCGGCCATCGTGGGTAGCTTTGCAAAGCTCCTCAACCTCTGTCTTCTCCAGCCAAACACTAGGAAGAAAAACTACGCTTTCAATGTCAAGAGAATATATTTTAAGATTTCCCAGGAACTCCATGATGTTCCACCTCTGGAGTAGCTTGAAACTAGCTTCTGCATCTCTGTGTCCTCCCAAGCATCCAGCCTAGGAGTGTGATGCCAGTCTACCATCTCGCCGTAAATCCCCTCTCCAGGATTTTCCCATACTGCCTCCTACTACTTCACTTTGCTTGTGAATGAATGAAAGCAAACCATCTGCAGTATTATAAGCCTCTTTGAAAGAATGTTTTTCCTTCTAAGAAAGCTGCTAGTCTTCTCATAAACAAGCTGTTGAAAGTATTAGATTTGGTCATGGGCTGGCAGTTCTCATGCAGAGTGGTCTACCTCCTCTCTTTAGAATGCAAGGCTACTTAGCTATGTTCAAATCTTTAGGGTCTAAACCAAAACTCTAAATCCCATTAAACATTTGTTATAATCCCTTTACCCATAAGGAATCGAATTGCAAAGAGATTTGTTGCAAAATGCCCAAGGTTACTGAGTTTATAAGAGCAAAAATCAGATTTAAACTCTGACCTGGTCCTTCTCCCATGTAGTCTTTTCCATATTCCAGATGACCCTTCTTAACTGAAATTGCCTAGGACCTTGAGAGGAATTACACTTAATTCCATTTGACAGACAGTAAACATAGGCTCAAAAAGTTTAAGAGACTTGCCCAGGATTAACCTGTGGATTATAGGAGTTGAATGGCTCACACAGAGGCGGCTACTTCACAATCAATTTAACAAAGGATTATTAAAAACATGTGGGCAGCCTTAGGAAGCTACAGGGGATGGTGCCGTAGTCCAGGACTAGATAGAAACAAAGAACTAAAGAGAGAAGGGAAGGAGAGAATTGTGTTCAGAAGGCCACATTGAGAGGAGTCAGGTTGTAGGATGAAGTCAGTCCTAAATCAGAACTCAAGGAGGAAACTGTACTTCCCACTTCTCCTCCCTACGCCTGCTGTCCTCTGGGAGCCAAACCCAGTGGGGGAGCCAGAGGGTATCAGAGCCTGAAGTTCTTTCCACAGGTCAGTCTCCCAGGGAAGAGAGCAAGAGAATGAAGGGTGGATTTGACCCACTCAGCCAGGAATGGAAGAACTGGGTTTTCAATCTGTGGCTGCCTGCCCCAAACTCTATGCCACATTTTGTTGCCTCTGTGCTTATTTTGTTATGTGGCTGGGACACTTCCTCTGAATTGTAAACACTCTTCAGCAGGGACTTTCCCGACTGTCCTTATAAATGATTCCATCCTGAGCACACATGTGGGATAGTCACATGCACTTTTCAGTAAAAGCACACTGACTGAATTAATGGATGGGGAGGACAGGTTTGAAACGCAAGGGGACAGTATGAGCAAAGGGTGAGAAATGGTGTGCCCTGCAATAGCTCCCTGCATAGGTATTTAGATGAGACAATTCATACATTTTGTTTACACTTTTTTGTATACAAGGTCTCATTTAAACCTCAGATCAACTCTTCAGTTATCACTCCCTGATGAGTCCCTCAAGTTTATTTGTATAGTGACAGTAGTTGAAGCAAAATGTAAATTCAGATCATCTGGCTCTAAATCCAGTTCTCTTTCAAGTACCCCTCAATTGAATATACTATGGTGAGATAATAGGATAACCACAATTTATTCTCTTTCTCTTTCTCTCTCTCTCTCTTTCTATTTCTCCCTTCCTCTCCATCTTTCTTTTTTGGGTTTCTCCCTGCTATTGCTTTATTGTTGAAATCCAATCATTTGTCCTTTAGTATGTCTCACATTCTGGATATATCTCTTTGCTTTCTTGGAGTTTTATTTAACTTGTTTATTATGTGCTATATTTCCCATAAGTGAGCTCTCATGGCTGGTTTTGATAAAGATTCAGCTTATTCTAAAATGTTTTGGCAAGATAGTTCACAAGTGGTGCCGTGTGTTTCACACTAAATTAATATGACTATCCCACCTTTCATGAGGCTAAGAATGATTGGTGGGTTCAGGTGTCTTATGAAATTTTTAAACGCCATTATTAACAACTGTCATTATGAAGTTAAGCATCAGCAATATAGTGGGGGGCTCTGCTGGGCATCAAACATGTTATCTTGTTGAATCTACACAAAAGCTATATGAAAAAGGGATGCCTATCCTTATTTATCAAATGAGAGCACTGAGGTTCAGAGTGCAGGTGCCTGGAGTCACACAAGTCGTGAGTGGCAGAGGCAGGATATGGATGCAAATCTAACGGACTCCCGAGTCTGCGTTCTGAACAGCTACATGATGGATATTATGTGTGGCTTCATTTCTTTTCGGCATGTTTTCACAGACTAACTCCTACATCTTTTGATTCTTGTGCTCTTAATAATCTGTCTGTTAGAGTAACTTATACAGTTAACTTACAGCCAGTGCTGGGAAAAGGGCCAAGGAAGAGGCCCCCTTGGTTCCAACCGGGCCACAGCAGAAGCGAGTAACAGATAACAGGTTGTGCAGCAAGGCTCCTAGAGTAGGTGGTAGGTGACAGCAAGCAGCAACATCGAGAAAAGCGATCAATTGAAATCCTTTTAATTGTACTTTATAAAAACACAACCCCAAATAGCTTAAGACAAAAGGCCAATTGATTTCCTCAACTCATCAAACTATGGAAAGGCCAGAGGTGGACTGACCTCAGGAATCGCTGGACTCAAGTACTAGGCAGAATTCCATTGAATGCTGTCTTCATCTCTCAGCCACCCTTCTTCATGCTTGCTGGTGTCTTGCTCTCAGGCTGGCTGTCTCCACATGGCAGGAAGCACTACTACAGCCCCTCATCTTTACAACCGCATGACCAGAGAGGAAAGAGTACTAATTTTCTTTTGTCAACTCCAGTGAGGAAAAAATTGCAGGGAAGGATTCTAAGTGGCTGGGTTTGGAGGAATCCGTATAACCAATGAAATGAGGCCCTATGTTTGGCCCACTTAGGTCATATGTTCCTCCTATAACTAGGGAGAGAGGGTTTATCACTGATATGGTTTGGATATTTATCCCCTCCAAATCTCATGTTGAAAAGTGATGCTCAGTATTGGGGGTGGGGCCTGGTGGGAGGGATTTGGATCATGGAGGATGAGTCCCTCATGAATGGCTTAGTGCCATCCCCTTGGTGAAGAGTGAATCTCACTGTTAGTTCACATGAGATCTGGTTATTTAAAGGATCCTGGCACCTCCTCCCTCTCTCTCTTGTTCCCTCTGTGTGACATGCCTGCTCCTCCTTCACCTTTTGCCATGACTGAAAGCTTTCTGAGGCTTCCCCAGCAGCCCAGCAAATGTTGGAGCCATGCTTCCTGTAAAGCCTAAAGAATCGGGAACCAGTTAAATCTCTTTTCTTTATAAACTACCAGGTCTCCAGTATTTCTTTATAGCAACACAAAATGGACTAATACAGTTACTGTAAGAAAGGAATGAATTGCATAGGATAAGATACTGAGGATATTGTGAGCTGGGCAGTAATGCCAGTCTGCGTTTTTCATATGTTCTTGTTATAAACAAATGGCAACAATATTCAGAGGCAGACTCCAGGGTGACCAAAAAGAAAAAATTTAGCGGAAGGAAACTGATACTCATTAAACACTCACATGTGTTATATAATATCCTAAATGCTACATGTATCGCTCATTTAATCTTTACAACACTACCATAAACTCAACGTTTTATTATTCTCACGTTAAAGAATAAACCAAGGCTCATAGGAGTTAAATGATTTACCCTAGATCAAAGTTGTATATATGAAGTCAAGATTTGGATCTAGATTTTTATGGCTCTAATGCTACTCCATTACTGAGGGTCTAAGGATACAGGGACAATAATCAATTATAGACATTTATCTATAAAGCAGGTGATTCTTCACAGAAATGGGGCAGGAGCCTATTGATGCTATAGATCATCTCGTCAGATTAGAATCAAAATCTATGCTGGTGTATTGCTAAATAAAAGCTGTGTTTTTCACTAGACAGACCCCAAATTGAGGGACATTCTACAAAATACCTAACTCATATTCTTCAAAACTGTAATGATCATCAGAAACAGGACTGAGATTGTAAAGACCATCTCAGTATAGACCAGAGGAGAGTCAAGAGACGGGACAACTAGATACAATGTCATATCCTCGATTGGTTCTTGCAACAGAAAAAGGGCATTTGTGAAAAAGTAAAAATGGTAAAATCCAAAGAAAATCTAAAGTTCCTTTAAAAATAATGTACCATTGTTTGTTTCTTAGATTTGACAAATGTACCATGGTAACGGAAGATATCAACAATAAACGATGTTGAGTGAAGAGTTTAAGAGTGCTCCGTTATCTTTACAATTGCTTTGTTAAGTTAATCTTTAAAATTATTCTATAAATTTAACATTTAATTTAAAATTATCTTAAGATATGAAGTTTATTAAAACAGAACTGCTTTCCCTCTTAAGAGCATCATCTGTCACTGTGTCTGGGACAAGTCTGCACAGGTAGGGGCTTGCTACTGATGGAGCAAAGAAGACTCTGGGGCTCCTGACACAGGGTGTCATGGGTTGAATATTTGTGCATATCCCTCCCCCAACTCATACGCTGAATTTTAGACCCCCAGTATGATGGTGTCTGGAGGTGGGACCTGTGGGAGGTAATTAGATTTAGATGAGTTCAGAAGAGTGGGGCCCCATGATGGGATTGGTTACCATAAAGTGTTACCACAGCTCTTTCTCTCTTGCCATTATGTGAGCACACAGCGGGAAGGTGATCATCAGCAAGCCAGCAAGAAAGCTCTCACCAGAACCCAACAATACTGGCACCCTGATCTTGGTATTTCCAGTATCCAGAACGGTGAGAAAAAGATGTGTGGATTAAACCACCCAAAACACCCTATTTGTGGTACACTTTGTTATTGCTGATTAAGACCCCAGGATGAAATACTTTGTTATAGGTGGCAAGCTGAAGAAACAAAACCCTAACATGAAATTAAAGGAAAGTGAGGCAGCTGGTTAATGGTAATGGTGAATTTTTGTTTGTATTTCAGATTCCACCCAGGTAAACTTCTCCTCTACAGATGCCCTGCTAACATGCTCTTATTTCAGACTATGACATCTCTAAAGCTAACTTACTCTTGTGCCACATTTGAATCAGCAATCTAAGATTATGCCCCAAACAGTGTTTAAAGCTCTTTGGAAAAGTTGTCCCAGTTCCCACTAGGTGCTTCTTATCTCTACTTCTGGCCATGGCTTCTCCTAGTTCTCTTGATTTGGAAACAGCACAGGCCAGAGGGGGACTTGCTAATTTCTAATGTTACCCAGTCTCAAATGCACTGCTTAGATGACTTACTAAAAATGAAGAATGATCCCTCATTAAAGTCTTCATGGACTATAAAACTGCATAAGCCATTAAGTATATTATAAACCTTCATTTCTGCCAAGGGTGTCAAACTTTTCACATATGTTTCTTAGGCAGCTATAGGAGGTAGGTTAAAAGGAAAAAAACAGGGTAGATGACTTAAGTCTGACTAATTGAGAGGAGAAGTGAAATTCTGAGGGTATATGCAATTGATTCTTCTCTTTCCAGGGTAAAACAGAGGGTCTTGCATAAAGTGTATAAACTCACAGATTTCAGAGTGGGAAACAGGGTGACCAACGGTCCCAGTCGGCTCAGGACTGAAGAGTTTCCCAGGGTGAGAGACTTTAAGAGCCAAATCGGAACAGTTCTAGTCAAACCAGGATAGTTGGTCACTCATATAAAAGGGACTTTAAAGCTATCTTCTGAGACATAAAGACTCCAAAATATATTCTCTTCTCGGGGGGTTTGCATATAGCAAATATGTTTTCAGGAAGCAGTGGTGTGTAATTGACAGAGATGGGTTTGGGCAGGACAGTGGGGGTGAGGGGGAGGCTAGTCCAACGAACTCCCAGTCAGAACACCTGTGTATCAATATTAGCCCCACTGTCAGAAGCTAAGAACACCTGGATAAATGATGCCTGCTCTATTTTAGTTTCCTCATCTGCAAAATGGGGATACTACTAGTAGTTCTTATAGGTTTATCTTGAGGATTAACATTCAATAAGGCAGGTAAAATTCTTGGTATTCTGTTTGGCACATAGGAAATGCTAAATAAATAAATGTTAAATGTTATTATACTGTTAATACTATAAGCAGTCTGAATTCTTATTCCTAGTACTGCCACTTACCAGCAAAGTGGCCCTGGTAATTGCAGCCTCTTCATCTGTAAAGGGAGATAATGACACCTTACTGAGAGGTTGGGAGGTTTTAGTGAAAGCACATGAGGGAAATGAAAGCTTCTCAATTCCTGAGTGGCTCAGCGTTCACATTTTCTTCTCTCACATTTAACTCCACTAGTAGAGTACAGAGACAATAGGATTTACAGACTGGGCCTTAATCTTGGCTATGCCATTACTAGGGACTAAATTTAGTGACTTTTCCTTTTTAAAAAGTCTGAGATTTTCTTGGAAGGCTGGGAATTGGTTCTGGAGGCAGTTACCCAAAAGGAGTTGTCAGTCATGTTTCGACAGAGGAAATCATCATTGGAAGAAGCATGCAATTGCTTTGATAGCTCATTCTATCACCCACATGTTAGCTTTGTGCTTATTCTGCAGTGCTAGGCCCTTTCCCACTGTATCTACTCACAGACAATCATTACTAAACCATGGAGTAGATGGAAGATTGTTTTCAGCACAGTGGAGTAGAGGCTGGGTAACACTACTCACCACAAACTCCAGATTCCTTTGTGCTGTTTTGCTTCCTCCCTTCTCCCTTCTTCCCTTAGCCTTTCTTCCCCTCTTTCCCTTCTGTCTTACCTTTGCTTTTGTTCATTTTTGACATTCCCCCTCCTCTCAACCTTCGCAGTAGAAATTCCTGTGTGTTCCTCAAAGGTGGTTTTCTCTTGCTTTTGGCCATGTAGCTAGACTACATTTCCTTACATAACCACAGGGCTTGAGTTTACCCAATGGAATGTGAGTAGAAGTGACATGGCCTGGCCCATGAAAACTCTTCAGGGACAATCCTCTCTCTCTTTCTCCCCCTGCTGGCTGGATATTGAAGTTCAGGGATTCTTGGTACTGAAGCCTCCACCAACCTGGCTCCCAGTAGGACCGTAGGAGCCAATCAAATCCAAACAGCAATCCTCACCTCTACCCCTTGCTGTCAGAATCATCTTTTGGGGGCTTACATGGGTGAGAAATAAATGAGAATTGAGCTTCATATGAGTAAGAAATAAACTTTCATTTCATTAAGTCAATGATATGTCAAAGTTAATCTATGCTAGCAGCCAGGCTTACATCAAATAATATGGTCATGCCCTTGAGGACTCCTCTTCCACCATTTCTGATTTTGCCATCCTCCACATCTCTCTCCTCTTAATTACTATGAACAATGTAGATCTGAGGCAGCCGTTTCCATGTTTGCACACTCATAACCAATGTAGTACTCAGCAAAGAACACTTAGTGATAAAGAACCATCTCCCTTAAAAGGGGAAGTAGGTTAAATAATTATTTTATGTGATATACCATCCTTTTATTCCATAAGTAATTACACAAAGTACCTACTATGTGCTCTGCTCTTCTGTAGGCACTAGAGGTAGAACAATGAAAGTAAAATGCTACCCTCAATAGCTTTTATTGTGTGGTGGGGTCTTGCTCTGTCACTCAGACTGGAGTGCAATGACATGACTATGGATCACTGCAGCCTCTATCTCCTGGGGTCAAGCAATCCTCCTGCCTCAGCCTCCCAAGTAGTTGGGACTACAAGTGCACATTACCATGCCCGACTAATGTTTTGGTTTTTATACAGACAAGATCTCATTCTGTTGTCCAGGTTGGGTGGGCTTAAGGTGTCCTCAAACAATCCTCCCACCTTGGCCTCCCAAAGTGCTAGAGTTACAGCTCTGAGCCACTGTGCCCAGCCCTGCCCTCAGTAGCTCTTGACATAGTGCTAACCTAGATAACTATTACTAAAACACAGTTTAGAAGTTACAAGATTTTATGGAAGCCAAAGGAAGGCTATCGTAATTCAACTTGGATCTGAATCAGGGAAATCTTCCTAAGAAGGACCTGACTTAAATCTCAAAAAGCAAGTAGGCTTCAGATGAGAGGAGGAGGAAGGGTGTTGTGGTATGAGAACTGTGAGTAAGAAGGCAGTGAGATAGGCTGCGTCCTGGAATCTGCATTTTTGGGTCCGGCCAGAGTAAAGAGTATACATATGGGGTGTGAGTGTGGCAGGAGATAAAACTGGAGGTTGGACATCATGAAGGACATCAGGCTAAAGCTTTTTTTGTTTGTTTGTTTTCTTTTTAGATGGAGTTTTGTTCTTGTTGCCCAGGCTGGAGTGCAATAGTGTGATCTCAGCTCACCACACCTCTGCCTCCTGGGCTCAAGTGATTCTCCTGCCTCAGCCTCCCAAGTAGCTAGGATTACAGCCATGCACCACCATGCCTAGCTAGTTTTGTATTTTCAGTAGAGACGGGGTTTCACCATGCTGGTCAGGCTGGACTCAAACTCCCAACATCAAGTGATCTGCCCGCCTCAGCCTCCCAAAGTGCTGGGATTACAGGTGTGAGCCACTGCGCCCAGCCTAGGCTGAAGATTAATGTGCGTCAGACGCCATCTGTTCTTGCCACCTCACAATTTCCCAATCACTACATCAAAAATAATTCCCAGTCTTCATATGTGGCTCTCCTGCGTGCTAAGCACAGACCCAAGAGAGGAAGACACTTCAGTGAGATGACCAAGCTTCTCCACAATGCCTCTGAAATGTCACTGTCCTTAATGTTCTTAGGGTCAGCCTCACTATACATGAATTTGATGAGGGGCTTTCATGAAGAAAGAAACACGGGGCTTAGGACAACTGGGTATAGTACACTAAACATCTTCTATGCAGGCTAAGAGCTTTTTATCTTCAACCACAATATTACATTATTGTTGCTTCATTTTGTCTTTTTTACTTATGCAGCCCTTTACTGTTCTTAATGGCTTTTATTTACATGACTTCATTTGATCTTCCCTGCTGTCCTCTGTAACTTGTAGAATGGATTCTATGATCTCATCAAACAGGTAAAGGGCCTAAGGTCTAGAGTGTTGAGATAATTTGCCTCTCCTTATTTGTACGTGGTTGATCCAGGACCAGAATTACAATGAACAAATATTTTCTCGGCCTTGATCTCCTTGAGACCAAACATCACATCTTTTCATTGTTGTCGCCTTCCCAGTGCTTCATATAGGCACTTAACCTATACTTGCTGAGTTAACTTGAAATAGTGATTAAGAATATAGGCTTTGAACTCAAAGGAGACCTGGATTCAGCATCTGTTTTTTGTTTGTTTGTTTTGAGTTTGTAGGCAGATTTTTTTTTTTAACTTTCTTTTTAGGTTCAAGGGTACATGTACAGGTTTATTATACAGATAAATTTCATGTCAGAGGGGTTTGAGGTACAGATTATTTCACCTCCCGAGTATTAAGTAGAGTACTAAGTAGAGTAGGCAGTTTTTTGATCCTCACCCTTCTCCCTCAAGTAGGCCCTGGTGTCTGTTGTTCCCTTCTTTGTGTATATATATACTCGATATTTAGCTCTTACTCATAAGTGAGAACACAGCATCTAGTTCTTGATATACTTGGGCAAGTCATTTAACCTATCAGAGAAGCAGGTTTTTAATTTATAAATTCACTATTAATGCTTTCTCACATGGTTGTTGTGAGAATCAAATATGATGATGTAAATGAGGCACTTAGCATAGTTCCTGGCACGTAGAATTGCTGAAATATGCTGAGGATTATTACTAGCTTGATTACTGTTTCCTGTCAGTTATTTTTTTATTATGCAGAAATTTAAATGTACTTAAAAGTAGGCCACATAGCACAGTGAACCACTGCATAACTAAACACAAAGCTTCAAAAATGATCAGCTCATGGCCAATTTTGTTTCATCTCTATCCCCATCTTTTTTCATTCTTTCTATTATTACTGTTATTTATTATTATTATTATTTTGCAGACAGGATCTTGCTCTGTCACCCAGGATGGAGTGTAGCTGCACAATCATAGTCCACTGCAGCCTTGAACTCCTGGACTTAAGCAATCCTCCTGCCTCAGCCTCCCGGGTAGCTGGGACTGCAGGTGTGCACCACTGTGCCCAACTAAGCTTCCTTATAATATTTTTTTTGAGCCAGGGTCTTGCTCCATTGCACAGGCTGGAGTGCAGTCATGCGATCTCAGCTCACTGCAACTTCCACTTCCTGGTTTCAAGCGATTCTCCTGCCTCAGGCTCCTGAGTAGCTGGTATTACAGGCGTGTGCCACCAAGCCCAGCTAATTTTTGTATTTTTAGTAGAGACGAGCTTTCACCATGTTGGCCAGGCTGGTTTCAAACTCCTGACCTCAAGCGATCTGCCTGCCTTGGCCTCCCAAAGTGCTGGAATTGCAGGGGGCGAATTAGCATGCCCGGCATGTACAAGAAGTCTTATAAAATGTTGGGAAGAATGGTGTGGTGGATACACCTAAAGGTGACCCTCAATGAGTTACCTCTTCTCTTCATTGTGGGCAGAAACTGTGAATCACTTCTAATCAACAGAGAATGGTGACGATGGAATGTCACGCCCTTGGTTAAGCTATGTTATATGAAAAAGACCGTCTGTCTTCTCTAAGGCTTAAGAAGCATTTTTACAGGGAACTTCTAAGTTAGCTGAAGAGCCAAGAAAAGCCAACGTTTGCTCCGAGGAGTATCACTGTGCCATAATACTCTTCCAGCATTCCCTGACTTTTCAGTGGAGAAGGTTCTGGTATTTTTGCAGTCTGCTGGATTTGACTGGTGGACCTGAACAAGAAGGTGCCAGGAGGGAGTTGTTAACTCTATCTCATTTCATTTAAAGGTCTAGTAAAACAAATTCCTCCTGCATAGATTAGGGTGAGGATATGAGTCACAGCAGGGAGACTTTCAACCTGAGGCTGCTAGAGAGAACTCCAAAGTACTAAGTCAGGTGACATTGACTGGCACTCTCACCAACAGCAGTAATTAAGAGCGGGACTTCAAAGTAGAGAAAAGGAAGGAGTCCTGAAGTATCTAATTTTTCAAGGTGTAATTACCCCAGAGAAAAACTAAAAATCTTCTTGGGATACCAGGGAAACTGAGGCACATGCCTGTGTAACATAGGCATACACACACATACAATCAGACATATACAGTCACAGGAACTTCAATAAGTAACCCAGGACTTTGCAGTCAGAAAATCTTTAATTTTTAGAATACATGTAATGAGGCTGAGTGCAGTGGCTCACTCCTGTAATCCCAGTATTTTGGGAGGCTGAGGCAGGCAGATTACTTGAGGTCAGGAGTTCGAGACCAGCCTGGTCAACGTGGTGAAACCCTGTCTCTACTAAAAATACAAAAATTAGCTGGTTGTGGTGAAATGCACCTGTAATCCAGCTATTCAGGAGGCTGAGGCAGGAGAATTGCTTGAACCTGGGAGGCAGAGGTTGCAGTGGACCGAGATCGTGTCACTGCACTCCAGCCTGGGCAACAGAGATTTCATCTCAAAAAAAAAAAAAAAAAAAGAATACATGTAATGTTTACATTTTATTCTTTACAAGAGAGGATAAGGGGCAAGCTTATGAATTTTTCTTTGCTTGTGTGAATTTTTCTTTCTTGTGTCCCTAAAAGTCTGGAGGGACCCTGTTGAGGCCACACACCTATTAACACTTGGAGATGTTCTTGTTCATGGCTCTCCAAGACCCCTCCAACCTTTGATGATGGCAAAAGTACAGATACATATCAGTTCTGCTCAGGCATCTGTTATCCATCTCTTCTTGGCTCCCTCCAGTCCCCAGAGATACACAGACTTGGGAATACTTTGAGCCGCAGTAGTTTTCTAGAATACCTGGGTTATTTCCATCATTCGAGAGAGGAGGAAACCGAACCCCAGAGGACTGGAGCAATGTAGTCAAAGTCACAGAGCCACTCAGATGCAGACATGGGACCAGCAGCCACGGCCTTGTCCTCTTCCCCACCCCTCTCCTATTGCTATTCCACATATGCTGGAGGCAAGAGGTGGGTGGACACTCAAGAAATGCAAACTCGTGCTAATGTTTGAATATTAAAGTTTAATATTGTAATTTTAGCCTGAAACAAAACAGTATTAAAAAGGTACATCTGCTGAAACAAATTAAATAATGCATTTCTGGCCTCAATACACATGACTGACTCATTTGGTCCCGTGATTTTCTTCCTGGTAGCAGAGCTGGCCTGCACAGGGTGGGCAGAGAGGCAGCAGGGCTTCCTGGGACCTCCTTTTTAAAATTTTTTTTTTAACTCTTAAAAATATGGAACTTTTCATGAATTTGTATGTCATCCTTGCACGGGGGCCATACGAATCTTCTCTGTAGCATTCTAATTTTAGTATATGTGCTGCCAGAGCGAGCACCTGGGGCCTCTCTTCTACTGGGCATTTCTTCTTTCTCTACAGTTTCACTCCTTGCAGGCTTCTGCTTCCACACAGTGGACCCCAGTTGTTTTGTGTACTTAACGGCACCTTTCTGTCATCACAACTGGTTTCATGTGACCACCAGCTAATTCACTTTATTGGTTTGTTAGAGATGCCATAACAACGGACTATTAACTGAGTGGCTTAAACAACAGAAATTAATTTTCTCACAGTTCTGGAGGCTGGAGGTCCAAAATCAAGGCAGGTGCAGCGCTGGCTCCTTTGAGGGCTGTGAAGTGTGAGACAAAGTAGCCAATGCAAGAAGCCGTATTTGCTCACTTCTGCTTGGTAGCGTAATTTCACAAAGCCCCTGATGCTGAGACAAAGTGCAGCTCTCTGGCAGGATGCTTTGAAGACAAAACAGGATAGAGCACAGGGCCCCCCATGTCTCTTGCCTGGGTCACTAAATTCCTTGAAACAAATGACCCTAGCCCTTGACTTTTCCTACACTCTATAAAACAACATCTGATGGAATTAGTGATTATGCCTCTGTAGTCTATAACCAGATATACTGTGATACCCAAACCTTGATGTAACTTTACTTTAATGTAGCTTCTCGGGAAATTTGATGTGATTTTGCACATACTAAACCTCCACCACCTGTATATGAGCATCGGCTTAACTACTGTATTGGTGTAGTCTGATAGAACCTCTCTAAAGGGCTGCTCCTGGGCTATTGGCCTGTCTGTCCTCAGTAAGGCTTCTGAATGAGACTACCTTTAATTCTTTAAAAGCTTCATTTTTTTCTTTAGTCAACAGAAGGAGAAATCTTTCCTAGGCTCCTCTCACTGGTCTGCAATAGCTATCCCCTCCTTGTGTCTTCACATCATCTTCCCTCTGGATGTATCTTTGTCCAAATTTCCTCTACTTTCAAGGACACTAGTCCTTGTAAGTATATATATTTAGTATCTATATTTACCAGTCCCTATAAGTATACATATTAGATTAGGGCCCACTCATTAACCTCATTTTTGCTTGATTACCTCTGTAAAGACCCTGTCTCCCCATAAGGTTATACTAAGGTTACATTCTGAGATACTAGGTGGGGCACAGTTAGGGCTTCAATATGTGAATTTGGTTGCAGGTGTAGGGGGATACAACTCAACCAACAACCCCCAGCCAAACTGGTAGTCTGCTTGCAGTGGGTAGGAGGAGAAGATAGGACTGGTTCTCACCGCCCTCAGCCCGACATTGCCCACCTGCATGAGCTGGGGCACATCCTGCATCTTTGTAAGCCTCCATGCCTGTGCTTTAAAGTGAGCAGAAGTCACTCCTGCTTCTAGAGCTGTGATGACAAATAAACAGGATAACATTTGGAGACAGCTCTGGGATGACATCTGATACATCAAAGACTCTCAATAATTGTTCTCGTTCCTACTTTGGTCCCTAATGAGAGACTATTCACAGATAAGAACTCTTTCTATTCTCTAAAAGAGAAACCAGAACAAAACACATGCACACATCTGCCCTTAGAAACTTCTGTTCAAATGAAACTTCATAAATAAAAACAAACAAAACCAAGAGATAAAATAAAGTAGAGTGGTGACTCAAGTTTGGGAACACCCAGGCCTCCCTCTGGATATTTACAGTCACAAAGAACACTTAGCCATAATTCCTTTCATTGCTTCTCTAATTAGGCAGAGTGACAGCTTAGATATTTTGTTAAAAATAATAAAAACAGTAACATCGTGTTGTTTCTCTTACAAAAGGAATATGTTTACTGTATTATAAAATGTAATAAAAAGTCATATTCATATCACATATTTGAGAATATCATGTCATATTTTTTCAATAAAAGCCTATTGCCATTTTTATTGTAAAAAGTTAAATCATATAATAATTGCTATCTGATAACATCTTCATATTAACCATGTTGACAATGTACCCTGAACATTTTCTTATGTTAATACATATTCTTCTCTATATTATTTTTAGTGGCTACATAGGTTTTTGTTGTATGAATAATGAATCATTATTTACTTAGCTGTTCATTATTGATGAACATTTAAGTTATATTCTGCTTTTTTTTTTCTTTTTTTTTTTTATTGCATTTTAGGTTTTGGGGTACATGTGAAGAACATGCAAGATTGTTGCATAGGTACACACATGGCAGTGTGATTTGCTGCCTTCCTCCCCCATCACCTATATCTGGCATTTCTCCCCATGCTATCCCTCCCCAACTCCCCACCCCCCACTATCCCTCCCCTTTTTCCCCCCCCCGACAGACCCCAGTGTGTGATACTCCCCCTCCCTGTGTCCATGTGTTCGCATTGTTCAACACCCGCCTATGAGTGAGAACATGCGGTGTTTGATTTTCTGTTCTTGTGTCAGTTTGCTGAGAATGATGGTTTCCAGGTTCATCCATGTCCCTACAAAGGACACGAACTCATCGTTTTTGATGGCTGCATAATATTCCATGGTGTATATGTGCCACATTTTCCCTGTCCAGTCTATCATCGATGGGCATTTGGGTTGGTTCCAGGTCTTTGCTATTGTAAACTGTGCTGCAATGAACATTCGTGTGCATGTGTCCTTATAGTAGAACGATTTATAGTCTTTTGGATATATACCCAGTAACGGGATTGCTGGATCAAATGGAATTTCTATTTCTAGGTCCTTGAGGAATCGCCACACCGTCTTCCACAATGGTTGAACTAATTTACACTCCCACCAACAGTGTAAAAGCGTTCCTATTTCTCCACATCCTCTCCAGCATCTGTTGTCTCCAGATTTTTTAATGATCGCCATTCTAACTGGCGTGAGATGGTATCTCAATGTAGTTTTGATTTGCATTTCTCTAATGACCAGTGATGATGAGCATTTTTTCATATGTTTGTTGGCTTCATGTATGTCTTCTTTTGTAAAGTGTCTGTTCATATCCTTCGCCCACTTTTGAATGGGCTTGTTTGTTTTTTTCTTGTAAATGTGTTTCAGTTCTTTGTAGATTCTGGTTATCAGCCCTTTGTCAGATGGGTAGACTGCAAAAATTTTTTTCCATTCTGTTGGTTGCTGATTCACTCTAATGACTGTTTCTTTTGCTGTGCAGAAGCTATGGATTTTGATTAGGTCCCATTTGTCTATTTTGGCTTTTGTTGCCACTGCTTTTGGTGTTTTGGTCATGAAGTCCTTGCCTACACCTATGTCCTGAATGGTTTTGCCTAGATTTTCTTCTAGGGTTTTTATGGTGTTAGGTCTTATGTTTAAGTCTTTAATCCATCTGGAGTTAATTTTAGTGTAAGGTGTCAGGAAGGGGTCCAGTTTCTGCTTTCTGCACATGACTAGCCAGTTTTCCCAACACCATTTATTAAACAGGGACTCGCTTCCACATTGTTTGTTTTTGTCAGGTTTGTCAAAGATCAGGTGGTTATAGATGTGTTGTGTTGCGTCGGAGGTCTCTGTCCTGTTCCATTGGTCTATATCTCTGTTTTGGTACCAGTACCATGCTGTTTTGATTACTGTAGCTTTGTAGTATAATTTGAAGTCCGGGAGTGTGATGCCTCCAGCTTTGTTCTTTTTGCTTAGAATTGACTTGGCTATGCGGGCTCTCTTTTGGTTCCATATGAAGTTTAAGGTGGTTTTTTCCAGTTCTTCAAAGAAGGTCATTGGTAGCTTGATAGGGATAGCGTTGAATCTGTAAATTACTTTGGGCAGTATGGCCATTTTGACAATATTGATTCTTCCTAGCCATGAACATGGAATATTTCTCCATCTGTTTGTGTCCTCTCTTATATTCTGCTTTTGAATTATTGTATTTTTGTTAGAAATCAAGGTATTGATGAGCTTTCTTAATTTTTCAACGTCTCCCTGTTCTTTCCACTGGAGGATTATTGAACTTTAGATGTATAGAGCCAAATGGGGTAGCTGGAATGGTGGAAAAGGAAAGAGACAACTTACTCACAGAGCTCCATTTACAATAGTAAAGGGAGCTGTGCAAGGGTTTATAGATATATTGGGAGAGACTTATTATACCTATGCCTCAAATGAATCGGTTACCAAACTGTTTCTGAAAAACAACAACTGCTAGCAGGACATTCCAAAATGATGGGGGAGAAAAAAATGAATCATTAGAGTTCAGAATAAGGTGCAAATGAGTGATAGAGGACTCTGGAGAGGGTGCCTGATTGGAGGGAAAATGCCCGAGGAAGGAAGCAGGCAGACAGGGAAGCGTGAAAAGGTAGGAGCAGCCTTCCTCTGTGGTATCACATCAAGGGTATATTAGTCTGTTTTCACACTGTTATAAACACCCACCCAAGACTGGGTAATTCATAAAGAAAAGGGTTTTAATTGACGGACAGTTTCCCATGGGTGGAGAGGCCTCAGGAAAGTTACAATCATGGCAGAAGGGGAACAGGCATGATTTACATGGCAGCAGGTAAGAAAGACTGGTGAGTGAAGCGGGAAGAGCCCCTTATAAGCCCATCAGATTTCAGAACTCATTCACTATCATGAGAATAGCATGGGAGAAACCACTCCCATGATCCAATCCAGGTCTCTCCTTGACACGTGGGGATTGCAATTCAAGATGAGATTTGGGTGGGGACACAAAGCCAAACCATATCAAGGGGGCTCCTACCCAGAAAGTGCTGCATGAGACCCAAGATTGCCTTCAGTAAGGAACCACTGCACAACTGTTTGTGCTTTTGTCTTTACTGAGCTTTGAGGCAAAGGGCTGGGAGGCTCTCGGACAGGGTTTTGATCCTGGAGCTTCAGCTGATTTTGTTGGGCAAACTTAAGCAAGTCAATTATTTTTTTCTGGACTGAGCCTTCTAAATCTTTAAAATAAGGATAATGGGTTAAAAAATAAATAAGGTCCTTTTTAGATTCTTTACTTAAAAAAAAAGTCAAAACCTCCTAAGATTTCACAGAGAAAAAAGGAATAATTTCATGAATCAGGAGTTACACAGAGTGTAGGAGAGGAAACATGCAGGATCCTTTTCACGAAGTTTATTAAGCATCCTCTCCCACGTTATTCTAATCCTATCACTCATGCTCTCCCTTCTGGGTCCTGTCAAATTACTATTCAGATCAACTGACTAATTTTGTCTGAAAAGGGAATGGAAAATCTCCATGTCATCTGATACACTTTTGCTTTGATGGATAAGGCAGAAGTTTCAAAGAGAGTGTTAGGCAGGAAAATCCAGCTCCTTCAAACTAATTACTGCATATCTGATTTATTTCCCTCCTTAATGCTGTTTATTTTGTCTTTATTCAAAATATAAAATTGCTCCCTGAGTTGGGATATTAATGTCTTTCTTCTTCTTCAGCAACAGATCATTTGTGGGCCCTGGTTATAAATAGGAGGTTAGAATCCATGACTCATTGTTTTTTCCCTTTTTGTACAGGATATCCCCTGAGATTAACTGTGGTTACTTTTTTTTTTAAGTTAGAGACATTAACCTCTAATTATTTGCTGGTTGTTACATTACAGGTTTTTGTTTTTAGGAAAATGTAAAGGTTTTCTTCTGAGCCTTCTTCCTGGAAGATTTTTGTGGTTCAATAAACTAGAATTTTAAACATCACTGGGCAATGACTTGATTGCTTACATTTTTGATGGATTCTTCTGTTCATTCATTTAATAAATATGTATTTATTTCATGCTTACTCTGTATAAGCGATGTGAACATTCAGTCTCTTGAATGCAGCAGGGCTCTGAGTCTAAGGGTGGGAGGAACATAGAGACAGGGAATTATTACCCAGGTCGATCTGTTGTGTGTTTAGAGTTTATTCATTTGTTTATTATTTATTTATTCACTGATTCATTCAATGTCCACTGCAGTCACATATCCTGCTGGGGTTTTACACAAGTATGGTACATCTGGCATCCATTCCTTCATTTATTAACAAAAACAACAACCAAGCACAATCTCCTGCTAGGTGTCACTCTCCAGCTGGACCGTAGAATATGGTGGAGAGAGGAAGATAATTATGAAGGGCTTTGCATGACATGCTTAAGAAACCTTGACTTAATTCGGTACCTTGGTTTTTTTCTTCTTTTTTTTAATCTGTGCTTTATGTTACTTCCTACCTGTCTACCTTGGGACAAGTTACTTAACCTCTCTGTACCTTGGTCTCCTTGTGCATTAAATGGTGTATCCATCAGTGCTCAGTTAAGAGAGTAAGCTGCACTACAGGCATTTCCAGCAGAGAGGGATTTAATACAGGTAGTTACAGTCTTTTGGAAGAGGTAGAAGAGTGAAAGGGAGAAGGGAGAAACTCAGAGGCCAGGGGAGCTCTTACCAACCTTTGGCAGAAACCTAGCCTGCATGTGCTTATGATTTTCTGGAGGTGCAGTTGCTGTTACTGCTATCAGAAGGTCCCTGTAGCTGTGCACGGGGCCAGAAGGTGCACTTTGGCTGATATGTCACCACTGGGGGAGGCATCCATGAAAGCAGAGGTAAAACAAAACCAAAACAGTGCAAAAACAAACTTCTTCCCTCCAGCATTTCAGTCCTGTCCCAAGGGTTTTCACTGGCAGAGCCCAGCCAGAAGGCAGCTGATCACAGCCTGTGAAATGTAGTTTGCAGGCTTCCAAACTCCATGCATTATAAAGATGAACATAGGAAGTCAGGAATGAAGCTGACAGCTAACAGACAATTAACCAGCATACTTGGGGGACAATGATGACACCTTCCTTCTGTGCTTGCAGTGAGCTAATAAGTTAAAGTATGTAAAGGTGTTTAGAATAACGTCTGGTGCATAATTAACAATTGCTATTAGCTATTATTGCTATTATCTAATGACTCCAGGGAGTTAGGGAAAGATGTGTAAACAGAGTGGTAACAGACTCAGACTTATGTTTTAAAAAGCTCAACGGGGGAGCCACAGAACAGTATGAACTTTAATGGGTCATGTGAGAGGCAGGGACCACTTAGCAGTTGGTTGGGATTTCAGTGCAATAAGGATAGAGAAGAGGAAACTGATTACAGAATTATTTTGGCTATAGAATGATCTAGACTTAGTGACTGATAGAATCAGAGAAGGAGGGCAGTCCCAAGATGCTTCCAAATTTTGGATATGGGTGATCGTATGTAGTGGGTGGTCTCTTTTCATCATTATGTCATCAGTGTGGGAATGGAATGTGTCTAATTGAACATTGACTTCCCACAACTAGATAGTGCTTGGCACACTGCACGTGCTTGATACATAGTTACTGAATGAACCAAGGAATAAATAATCTAGTTTTCTCACTTTATTAAAGAGACGATTGAAGCATGGAGACAAGTAGTCACTTTTCCAGAGTTCTAGAACTGAATACTAGCAAAATCATACACCTGAGATTTCTTACGTTTGTTTCACTTTGCAGTGACTGCACAGACCCCACGAAGGAAACATAATACCACCAACACACAAAATCCTTAGTCCCTATGCCAACTGCAATCCTGGAATAGCTAGAGACCAGATTCCCATTTTTGAAGAGAGAATTAGGGCAAGGAGTTTCCTAGGCGGAGAGTATCCAAACAAATTAACGTAATGCTTGCTAACATTTGCACAGGATACTTTATAGAAAATACGAGGAAGTCAGTTCCATTACTGGGCAAATATTTGCAATCTACCTGGCCAGTCTATGCTAGGAGCTGGGATGTGCCTTCAAGTAAGACTTGTCCCTTCCCTTGAAGAACTTGCTATAAGGAACACAATTTTTGAAAATATGTTTCAGGAGTTCTTCTGGATTTGAAAAGGTAGAACTTTAGAATAAGGCAAATCTCCCTTACAGTGCCATGCCCCTCTCATAGTGGGTGCTGTAGCTTCTGGGATTTTTCTTTTTTTGCTAACAGAACAGATAAAAGGGTACATTTGAGTCCAGCCAGGGCAACAGGACCTTTCCTGTTCTTTTCCTGTGACCTTTCCACTCTTCACAAAATGAGGTCTGTGGGTCTCCTGCATCTGTGTCATCTGGGATGCTTGCTAGAGTATAGATTTTTGGGCCCCCACCCAGACCTACTGAAATACAATCTCATGGGGTAGGAGTCTTTGGCAAGGAGGATGTCAGGGTTGGCTAACAGGATGAAGCCAGATTAAGTATTTCTCAACCTTCTGCTAATTAGAAGCAAAGTCACACACCTGAGATTTCTTATATCTTTTGCACTCTGTGGTGACCACACAGACTCCATAAGGGAACATTAATAATAATAATAATAATAATAATAATAATAATTTGTCAGCCTTCTGCCTGAGAAATGCTTAGTCTGGCCTCATCAAGCTAGGACTCTTACCTGTTCGCCAGCCTCTGACTTCTTCCTTCCCCCTCAAGGTAAAAGTAGTCATTCCTATTATTTAATCTTTATTTCCTCCTCTGGGCCCTCGTTGTGTACTGTACATATTTGTATACTTGTTTGTCTTGTCACAAGCCTTTCTTTCCTTTGTGATGACACAAGTCATTGTCAAATTGAAATTCCCCCAACTCTTCAAGGAACTATGTTCAAGTTCCTGAACGTGCTTTGCCTTTTCTCGACTTTAAGCATCTGTACACTTAGTCCTCTGTCCATTTCTTTGTTTTGTAGTTTTTAAATTATCTTTCCAAACAGCTCAAACTATTCTTTTCCAGGAATCCTTTCCACACCCTCGGACTGCCACACATTCTTTGTGATCCGTCATCTGAGTATTTCTCTTTACACTGAAACATTCTCGCTGGGTGCGGTGGCTCACGCCTGTAATCCAAGCACTTTGGAGGCCAAGGTGGGTGGATCACCTGAGGTCGGGAGTTCAAGACCAGCCTGATCAACATGGTGAAACCCCATCTTTAAAAAATAAATAAATAAATAAACATAAAAATAATAATAATAAAAAAAGAAACATTCTCTTTGTCTGCCTCTTCAGTCTCTCACACTTGGCTCTGTGCTCCCATGAAGGGAGGGAACTGAGATGGATTCTTGGTATCCCAGATTCTGGTCTGTAAAGTAAGCGACCATGGAGTTACATAGCTGCAGAGTTGACCAGTCAGCTACATGTCGTGTCCTGGCACTTGAACTTGGTCCCGTGCTCTAGGGAGACAGAGAAGAACAAAGTTTTCTATCTGGACTATGAAGCCAGCTTAGCAACACCTGCTTCTTCTGGGCAATGTGTCCTAGGGATGAGAGAGCCTTCTTGTGTCTGTAACTTCAGGTGACTCTTCCTATTTGAAGAAAATCTTAGAGATAGGGAGGTAAGTACCTCCCACTCCCAGGATTCAATGTCCTCTCCTAGCCCTGGGTAACTTGGCTCTAGGAAGTGGTGATGAGGCTTTTCTCTTCCCCCAGCCACTGCAGAGGACACGCTTCTCTACCCTGTGTCTCAGAAACAGAGGTCTGTCTCCATCTCACTCAGTCATTTGTTTTCTGGGATTTGGAGCAGAATTAATTAGCTTGGAAAAACACTAGGACAATGCTAACTATTATTAATGACACAACAGTTCCTTCCTGCAGGGGATAGGTGGTTCCTGGTTCACCTGGCAGCTCTTAAAGATGGACACAGTTTTTTCCATCTTTAATCTAACAAGCTCTGCTCCAGGCTGTGGGACTCTCTGTCCCCAGCCACTCCCAGTCAGGGTTGTTGCCAGAAACTCACTTGTGCCAAAATGGGGCTGGGTTCCAGGCTCCTGCCCTGTCTGTGGCAGAGGAAGTCGAAGGACTTAGGTATGTCTCCTTAACATGAGAGAGAACACCTAAAAGATGAAATATGGAAGTAAAAGTAATGGGAATTAGGCACATGCTGTGTTCCAGGAAATATGCTTGGCACTTTTACATGTAATCTCAATTTAATCCTCATCACAGCCCCATAAGGTAGATACTGCTTTCCCTAGTGTATAGGCAAAAAAATTGGCCGGGCACAGTGGTTCATACCTGTAATCCCAGCACTTTGGGGGGCCAAGGCAGGTGAATCACGCGGTCAGGAGTCTGAGACCAGCCTGACCAACAATAGTGAAACCTCATCTCTATTAAAGATAGAAAAATTAGCTGCCACAGTGGCTCATGCCTGTAGTCCCAGCTACTTGGGAGACTGAGGAAGGAGACTCACTTGAACCTGGGAGGCGAAGGTGGTGATAAGCTGAGATTATGCCACTACGCTCCAGCCTGGGCAACAGAGCGAGACTCTGTTTCAAAAAAAAAAAGAAATGGAGACTCATAAAGGATAAGTGTATTGGCCAGGCACAGTGGCTCACACCTGTTATCCCAGCACTTTGGGAGGCCAAGGCAGGCAGATCATGAGGTTAGGAGTTCGAGACCAGCCTGGTCAATATGGTGAAACCCTGTCTCTACCAAAAATACAAAAATTAGCTGGCTGTGGTGGCGTGCACCTGTAGTCCCAGTTACTTGGGAGGCCGAGGCAGGAGAATCGATTGAACCCGGGAGCAGAGGTTGCAGTGAGCTGAGAACATGTCACTGCACTCCAGCCTGGGTGACAGAGCGAGACTCTGTCTCAAAAAAAAAGAAAAAAAGGATAAGTGCATTGTCCAAGGGCACTTTCCTAATAACTACCAGAAACAAGATTTATACCTAGCTTAGTTTGACTTTGAAATCATTACTGCTTCATTCCCTATAATGGGTTGGGGTAACGAAATGAAAAAAAAAAGGCCCAATGCAGTGGCTCACGCCTGTAATCCCAGCACTTTGGGAGGCCAAGGCAGGGAGATCACTTGCGATCAGAAGTTCAAAACCAGCCTGGCCAACATGGTGAAACCCTGTCTCTACTAAAAACAGAAAAATTAGTTGGGCATGGTGGTGGACGCCTGTAATCCCAGCTACTCCAGAGGCTGAGGCACGAGAATCACTTGAACGTGGGAGGTAGAGGTTTCAGTGAGCCGACATCGTGCCACTGCACTCTAGCCTGGGCAACGGAGCAGGACTCTATCTCAATAATAATAATGATAATAAACAAATTAAAAAGAAATTACGACAGCTTATCCAGCAGGTGACCTTGTGTTGTAGCACTGATATGCATACTCTGCATGGACTTGATGGCACAGATCTGCTTTACCATGTTAGGGTTTGTTCCCATCCCTACCCCAAACTCTATTCCCTCCGTAAGTCTTCTCTGGGCTTAGTACTTGGCCCCACCATGGATCTAACAGCCCATGCCTAACCCATTCCATTTCTTCCTCTTGTTTGTCCAGGCTCCACTGGTATCTCCCCCTTGTTTGGATTTCTGCAGCAAATGAAATACCATTTGAGTTAATGATTAAGAGTTAGTATGTGTTGGGATCAAATACCACTCTGTCATTCGGTAACTCTATGCCTTGGGAAACATATTTAGTGATTCAATGCCTCTGTTTCTTTATCTCTAAATTGGAAATAATGATATTTAACTCAAATGGTTGCTATCTTTTAGAACCCTTCCTCTTCCTCACCTCTCCAGCTGTGGCAGGCATCAGCTCTTTCAAGGAACCTTACGTGACTTATTCCATTAAGTCAAGGGCTCTCCCTCTGTGCTCTGATAACGCCCTGTGTATATTATTATTATTATTTTAATAAAGATGAGGTCTCACTACTCACTATGTTGTCCAGGCTGGTCTCAAATTCCTGGGCCCAAGCAATCCTTTCACCTCAGCCTCCCAGAATGCTGGGATTACTGGCGTGAACCACCAAGTCTGGTCCCTTGAATTATACTCACCTTATTATGATATAAGAACCAATTGCACTTAACTAGACTGTAAGCATTTAAAACAGAGACTATGTATTGTTGACCTTTGATTTCCCCAGTAACCAGCTTGGGTCCTGGTATATGGTGACCCTTCAATTAAAACTTGTTGGAAATTGAATGAATATATTAATGAACAAATGAATGAATGAATGAAGTGATCCTTGAGTTGAGTTTTGAAAAATGAGTAGGTGCTCACCAAGCAGATAGAAAAGCAAGGGGTGGAAGAATAGCCATCCAAATAAAAGGGGCTACGTGAGCAAAGATTTGCAGCCTGAAGCACTTAGGGGTTGTTGGGGGAGCTGAGAGCCCCTGGCAATGGCTAAGACACAGGGTGCAAGTCAGGGAAGCAGAGCAGCTTGAGCCGAGGGCCCTTTGGCTTCTAGGATCAGC
Organism: Ateles fusciceps; assembly: GCA_036589455.1. NCBI lineage: Eukaryota > Metazoa > Chordata > Mammalia > Primates > Atelidae > Ateles > Ateles fusciceps. The sequence goes on from JAZHEH010000113.1 coordinate 8,405,365, forward strand.
ATTTCAGAAGCCTTTAGTCTCAGGCTCCATTGAGGCTTGAAGAGAACAAAATATTGGTTCAGCTCTAAGGGTGTTTTGTTGTTTTAGTTTGTTCCAGTTGAGTCACTTCAGATAATACATTGATTTGGTCATGCATTGAAGCCATCCAGTATGGCATATTTGTAAAAGAAAAACAAAGACAAAATAATTTTGATTCAAGTCACAGTTCAGAAAAAGACTATAGTTCCTTAATTCAAAAAAGCACTTAAAACCATTTTGGTATTTCTGAAATTGTCATCCATCATTTAAACTATTGCACCTGTGTTTCAGGAGCAGGGTCACATTATCTTTTTCTTCATGTATTTCTGGGACCACTCGAATTTCTTCCCCCTTGGAAGGATTAGGAAGTTGATGTCTAATTTTTCTCCCTCTCACTGCTTCCTAAGGAAGGAAGAATACTTGTCTGATTGATGGAGGCAAGAATTGGATTTTTATGAGTTCAGTTTTTTTTTTTCCAAATCTTGATCAACTGAAAACTTTGACCAGGGGTAATAAAATCAACAAAGGTTGAGATCTACATAAAATAAAATACAGATAATATTGTAAATGTTGTTTATAAAACAATTTTAATTTGGTCATGTGTGTGTATGTGTCTTTGTGTTTGTGTGTCTCTGTGTTGGGTCGTGGATATAAAACATGTCTCCTCCCTTTCTGGCTGCTCTAGAAAATAAAATGAAATAAACCAACCAAAAAAACATATCTCTTCTTGTGGTTTGATATGGTTTGGCTCTGTATCCCCACCCAAATGTCATCTCAGATTGTAATACTGGCCAGGCATGGTGGCTTATGCCTGTAATCTCAGCACTGTAGAAGGCTGAAGCAGGTGGAACACCTGAGGTCAGGAGTTGGAGACCAGCCTGGGCAACATGGCAAAACCCCATCTCTACTAATTATACAACAATTAGCTGGGCGTAGCAACACATGTCTGTAATCCCAGCTACTCGGGAGGTTGAGGCACAAGAATCGCTAGAACCTGGGAGGTGGAGATTTCAGAGAGCCAAGATCATACCACTGCACTCCAGCCTGGGTGACAGAGCAAGACGCCATCTCAAAAAAAGTAACTAAATCCCAATAATCCCCAGGTGTTGAGGACCTGGTGGGAGGTGATTAGATCATGAGAGTGGTTTCCCCTGTGCTGTTCTCGTGGTAGTGAGTTAGTTCTCACGAGATCTGATGGCTTTATAAGTGTTTGAAATTTCCTCCGACACACACTCTCTTCTGCCTCCGTACAAGACGTGCCTGCTTCTCCTTCTGCCATGATTCTAAGTTTCCTGAGACCTCCCCAGCCATGTAAAACTGTGAGTCAATTAAACCACTTTACTTTATAAATTAGCCAGTCTCATGTAGTATCTTCGTAAGAGTGTGAAAATAGACTAATATATGGGTCTCGGTCAAAACTTTAAGAACCTCTGCACAAGTTGGTGTGCCTTATCTGGGTTGAAACTTCACAGGCCACTGCTGCTGCCTGTCTTCATTTTTTTCAGGCCACTTGGGTGCTTAGTTAGCGTGATATTTCTTTTCTTTGTTTCATCTTAAACAAAGCAGGGGCACCTGGATCCAAGACTTCTTCTAGGGGAGGATCCAGAGGCCTGTGGTTTCTCAACTCCTCTGTTAGGGTTGGGCAGTGCTGAAGTTCTCTATGCTGCAGACTGAGGAGTGAGTTCCTTGGCAGGATGGCTACAAAGAATTGAGCAGTTTGTGTGCTGACAAAAGCACCATTCACTCATAAGGACCAGCAGGGGCTGAAAGCAGCCCCTACTTGATGTGCCAAGCCATGAGCCTATGTGGCTGCCTTCACCCAGAAATGACATCTTGTCTATTGCATCCAACGTTTCCAGATAGGTTGATGGTAAGCCTGTTGCTGTGGTCTCGCTTAAGGCAGTAGGGAGCTCTGGACCTGGAGGAAGTATGCAAACCTTTCTTTCTGGCAGCAGATCCCAGCAGTAGCTCTCCTGCCCAACCTCATCTGTGAGATTGATTTTTTATTTCCTAGCTGACACTGGTAACTTTTCTCAATGGGTTTACTAATTGAGAAGAAACCATGAAGGCTGTAATTACAACCTCTGAGAAACCACATCTGTGTGCACACTTAATGAAGGGTTAGTCTCCCCACTCTCCCATCTCTTTCTGGAAGTCTTTTATTAAATCAGTGTGTGTCTTACCAGTGGTGATGTCTTGCAGTCAGACATGTAAGACATGGTATTTGGGCTTCATTCAGTTCCACATATAGCTGTGGGGTTTTCCAGTTTGGACTTGGTTTTTCCTATTGTTCTCAACTAGTGCCTCAACTCAGAGCTGGAGCCTCTGTGTTTGTGAGAAACTTCTGCCTATTTCTTCCTTTCTTTCCTTTAAACCTATTTTCTTCTTCTTCCTTCTCTTTCTCTCCTCTCCTCCCTAAGTCCCTTCTTCCCTTATCAAGTATTTATGGAGTTTAAACTTTGTTTAATCCATATAATTCTTCCAGGAAGATTACATTATAACTTGTAATAAACATATAGAAACAACAAAAAGTGAATGCAAAGAAAGGCATTTTTATAAATCTGGTCTCTTGAATCCAGCCCATGCCTCTTTACATTTTACACAGGGAGATTGTTGTAATTATAATAGAAAGGAGACAAGCTGAGAATTGAATACACAGGCACTGGAATGTATTTTCTACCATTATACATTGATTTACCTTTTGAGCCTCAGTTTTTTAATCAGTAAATTGGGAATAAATTAGAAAGACTCATTGGGGATTGATTTTATTTTTCCTCTTCCAAATGAAGAGGACAAGTGAAGCCATCAAAAAAAGTTACCTAGTACTTTCAGAAAAGGTGGATCTGAAAGGTCACCTTTAGGCTGATCACAGGGTCTTTGGTAGGAATGCAGCTGTATGTCAGATGGTTGCACCCAGAGGAAAAGGCGAATCTGAAATTATATTTTCATTTAAGTCACTCCACATGGACTGTGGCCAACTGCTCCTTGGGACAGGTAGAGTTCTGGGGAAGAAGTAGACCAATTTGTTCAAGGGGTCCAGGTAGTATGCTGAGGAAGGACTAATGCCTTCCCCAATCCCTTCTCCAAAAATTCCAAGTTAGAAAGAGCTCATTGGTGAGAAAAAGAGGCCACAGCCATTTGTGAGGTGGGTGAAATCAGTGGAGCAACTAAGAGTAAGTAAGTTTTGTTATTGGTTTTCTAGGGCTGTTGTAACAAATGACAACAAACTTGGTGGCTTAAACAGCAGACATTTATTTCTCACAGTCCTAGAGGCTAGAAACCTGAAATCAAGGTGTTGACAGGGCCACTTTCTCTCCAGGGTCTAAGAGAGCATCCCTCCCTGCCTCTTCCTGCTTTCGGTGCATGCTGGCAGGCCTTGGCGTTACTTGGATGCTGGAATCATCCCACAGACTCAGAGACCTACCGGATCTACCTTGTATCTGGGAATGTCTTTTGTTTGCTGAAAGTACTGGTAACCAAGCAATAATGCCTGAGGTTTGGGCCTGTTTGATGTGGGTATATAATTCTGTGAAGTGGTCCACTGTCCTTGAGGCAAGAGCTATGGATGCTCTGGAAGCCAAGGGCTCCAACCCAATTCTGCCTTTTGACTTGACTCATCCCAAACCTTCTATTTAGCTATGAACACTCATCCCTTGCCCCCTATTTCCCATCACAGATATTGTGCCCAGATAGACACTGAAATAGTGACTATAGGTCCTACTCCAACTTTCTCCACTAGATAATAGTAAGAACAATAGAAACAAATACAATATTAATAGTGAACATATTAGCAAACCTTACTGTGGACCAAATATTGTTCAGAGTGTTTATATGTATTAACTTATTTAATTCTCTTAAAGCCACTTTGAGATATGTGAAGTGCTATTGAAATCCCCACTTTCCAGTTAAAATAAATGTGATTAAAGGGTGTGGAGCTGTGCTCTGTGGAGCACAGACAGTGAAGGTGATGCAAAAATCTAAGCCTCAGTTCCCACCATTCCCTGCCCCACAGGGGGCCGGGGGCTTCTGCTCTTCAGTGCAAAATCCCCTCCAGGCCTATAAGGTGGCAGGAGAAGCACTGTGAACACATAAACATTTAGATTATTAATGTACACTAACTGTGTCCAAGTCAGCAAAGAATATAGTCGTCTGCAACACTGAAGATCTTCTTCTTTTAAGGGTCTATTCATCTAATCCCATCCTTCTCCACCTGAAATTCTCCCAGATTTTCTTCCAGTGGTACTTTTTTTTTTTTTGATGGAGTCTCACTCTGTCACCCAGGCTGGAGTGCAGTGATGCGATCTCATATCACTGCAACCTCTGCCTCCTGGGTTCAAGCTATTCTCCTGTCTCAGCCTCCTGAATATCTGGGATTACAGGCACACGCCACCACACCAGGTGAATTTTTGCATTTTTAGTAGAGACAGAGTTTCATCATGTTGGTCAGGCTGGTCTCGAACTCCTGACCTCGTGATCCACCTGCCTCAGCTTCCTAAAGTGCTGGGATTACAGATGTGAGCCACCACACCTGGCTGTCTCCCAGTAGGATCTTGCTAGGCCACATGCACACATGGGTTTTCTGGTTATAATATCATGATTCCGAGGAAGGGGTGGCCAAGGTAATAGAGCTAGTGTCCACTAAGTCTTCACGGAGACTGCTTCTCTAATGAATTACATTCTGTGTTCTTGGCTTACACCCTTACGAGCAGAATGTTTTCTTATGTTCTGTAGTTTTCTTCTCCCTGTTTTGTATATTTCTCACAAACATTTTCTGGAACTTACCAAAAAACTCAGTTTTTCTGTTATCTAAGCTTGAAATCTTCCTAATTTCAATAAAATAGGCCCTTTTAAGTCATGCTTCCCCTCAATGTTCAGTACCTGGGACTCCTGCATGCATGAAACGGGGGAAGAGTTAATGCCTTAGTAGGGATAGACCAGCTATCCCTCCTATTCCACTGCAGACTCAGAGGGATTTGGGGATGTTATTTATAGTTCAAACAGCAAAGAGAGACACTCCACTTTAAAAAGATAATCAACACCTCTTATTTTCCTAATGATTAAACAGACAGTGCTTTTAACATTCCTGAGTTCTGTCATATCACCCTGTGCTTTCATATCTAAATAAACTATCTCAAGTCCCTATTCTACACAATTGAGAGAAGTTCAGTGTTCTTCCCAAGATTTCTAATGAGAGAAGCACTTATAAAGTCTCCTGTCAACATTCTGACTTTATTTATTTATTTATTAAATGGCCTTTTCTTTGAGACAGAGTTTTGCTTTTGTTGCCAGGGTGAAGTGCAGTCGCGTGATCTCGGCTCACTGCAAACTCCGCCTCCTGGGTTCAAACGATTCTCCTGCCTCAGCCTCCTGGATATCTGGGATTACAGGCACCTGTCACCAGTCCTAGCTAATTTTTTGTATTTTTAGTAGAGATGGGCTTTCATCATGTTGGCTAGGCTGGTCTCAAACTCCTGCCCTCAGGTGATCCACCTGTCTCAGCATCCCAAATTGCTGGGATTACAGGTGGTGAGCCACCACCCCTGGCCAACATTCTGACTTTAAATCATAGCTTTCTATCATCTCTTAATTGTTTGCCTTTTCCATTCTTCATATAAGCCCATTATAAGGCTGTTCTTGTCTTTAATGGCTTATTTGTTTAAATAAGATCCGGTAATTACCACAAAAAAGACGTATCTATTAAAGTTTTTATCAGATACCATTCTTTATAAATTTCCCTGGCCATTCCCAAGGATGAGCTGTTTTACAGCCTTATTCTCCTTATGTCCCAATCTGATAGCATTTCCTGGGAAGTGATTCCTCCCTGCTGTGATTCTTTTCTGTTTCTTCCTCAATTCCAAAAACTCAACCAAAGCGACTCAGACCCTGGGCTGTAACTGAGGAGGTGGTGTGGGATAAAACATCTCTTTATTTGAAGATTGTGGATAGGAGGCAGGATTAGCTTGCAGCTACTGCTTGGACAGACAAAGTAGTATGTGGAGATTTACATTATAAACTTTTGCTCTAAGAACTACCACAGCAATATACCAGGAAAGCTGAGAGATCCTTTGAAGGAACCGGATCACTGTTGTAGGTTCCCTGAGATGCCGAAACCTGTGAGTCCACTTACTTTCTCAGTGGGCAGCCTGGTGGTCTGGGGTGAGTTCTCAGCCCTGGTCACCAGCTGCCTGGAAATAGGCTTGGTGCTGTTGGGAGGGCACGGTGGGAGTGAGACTGGCCTTTAGGACTGTGGGCAACATGGAAGCTGGGTGCGGCCTGTGACTGCTGACTTTCCCCCTCTTCTCTGGCAAGCTGTGTGACTCAGCAGAGCTAGTAGCTCTAATCCCCCTGGGAACATAACTCCATTGACCTGAGAACAACATCCCCATTCCCCCACAGCAGCCACAGCAAGCCCTGCCCAGGGGAGAGGCTGAGCTCAGACACGCCCTCGCCTGGTAGTCTTTCTCTACTCATCCTGGTGGCTGCAAACAAAGGACATAATCTCTTAGAAGCTCTATAGCCCCACTCACCACATGATCCTCCCTATCCAACCACAGCTGATGTGCTTTTGAAAGCACCATCTCTGGCTGGAGACCAATCAACACAAAACCACCACACTAAACAAAAATACAACCAAGGATACTCACAGAGGAGTCCACTTCACTCCCCTTTTACCTCCAGTGGAGCAGGTGCTGGTACCCATGGCTGAAACACCTGAAGACGGATCACACACATCACAGGATTCTGCAGACACTCCTCAGTACCAGCCCAAAATCAACCACTGCAGTTTGGCTCTCAGGAAGTCCCATTCCTAGGGAAAGAGGGGGAGAACACTGTATCAAAGGAGCACCACTTGGGACAAAAGAATCTGCACAGCAGCACTTGAGTCTTGGATATTCCATCTGGCATAGTCTACCCAAATGAAAAGGAACCAGAAAATCAATTCTGGTAATATGATTTTATTAGTCTGTTTTCATGTTGCAGATAAAGACATAACCGAGACTGGGGAATTTACAAAAGAAAGTGGTTTATTTGGACTTGCGGTTCTAATTGGCTGTTCCACGTGGCAGGGGAAGCCTCACAATTATGGTGGAAGGCAAAGAGAAGACAGTCCCATCTTACATGGATAGCAGCAGGCAAAGAGAGAATGACGAAGGCGCAAAAGTGGAAACCTCTGATAAAACCATCAGATCTCGTGAGACTTATTCACTACCATGAGAATAGTATGGGGGAGACAGTCCCCCACGATTTAGTGATCTCCCACTGGGTCCCTCCCACAACACATGGGAATTATGGGAGTACATTTTATTCACCAGCATACAACATTCTCCAAGATAGATCATATGACAGTCCACAAAACAAGTCTCAGCAAATTTAAGAAAAGTGACATTTTATCAAGTACTGTCTCAGATCACAGTGGAATAAACATAACCAACTTCAAAAGGAACCCTCAAAACCATGCAATTACATGGAAATTAAATAACCTGCTCCTGAATGATCATTGGGTCAACACTGAAATCAAGATGGAAATTAAAAAATACTTTTAACTGAACAACAGTAGTGACACCACCTATCAAAACCTCTGGGATATAGAAAAGGCAGTGCTAAGAGGAAAGTTCATAGCCTCAAATGCCTACATCGAAAAGTCTGAAAGGACGGACACAAAGAGACAATCTAAGGTCACAGAACTGGAGAAACAAGAACAACCCGAGCCCAAACTCAGCAGAAGAAAAGAAATAATGAAGATCAGAGCAGACCTAAATGAAACTGAAGCAAACAAACAAAAATACAAAAGATAAATGAAACAAAAAGTTTTTCTTTTAAAGGTAAATAAAATTGATAAGTCATTAGTGAAATTAACTGAGAAAAGAAGAGAGAAGACCCAAATAAGCTCAATTAGAAACAAAGTGGGAAATATTACTGCAGATACCACACAAAAAAGATTATTCAAGGCTATTTTGAAAACTTTTATGGACATAAACTAAAAAACCTAGAGGAGTTGGATAAATTTCTGGAAATATACAATCCTCTTGGGTTAAACCAGGAAGATACAGAAACTCTAAACAGACCAATAATAAGCAGTGAGATTGAAATAGCAATTTAAAAAATTGCCAGCAAAAAAAGTCTGAATTGGACCAGACCAATTCACAGCTAAATTCTATCAGACATTTAAAGAAGAATTGGTACCAACACTATTGACACTATTCCACAGAATAGAGAAAGAGGGAATCCTCTCTAATATCATTCTATGAAGCTAGGATCACCCTAATACCAAAACCAGAAAAGGACATAGCAACAACAAAAAAAGAGAACTACAGACCAATATCCCTGATGGCATGAAATCAACTTGATCATGGTGGATTATTTTTTTGATATGCCATTGGATTTGGTTAACTAGTATTTTGTTAAGGATTTTTGCATCACAGAACTAGAAAAAAAAATTCTAAAATTTACTTGGAACCAAAAAAGAGCCTACATAGCCAAAGCAAGACTAAACAAAAAGAACAAATCTGGAGGCATCACATCACCTGACTTCAAACTATACTATAAGGCCATAGTCACCAAAACAGCATGGTACTAGTATAAAAATAGGCACATAGACCAATAGAACAGAAAGAAAACCCAGAAAGAAACCCAAATACTTAATGGCCAGCAATGCATACCACCTCATTCCTGCAAGTATGGCCATAATTAAAACATAAAAAAATAATAAATGTTGGCATGGATGTGGTAAAAAAGGGATACTTTTACACTGTTGGTGTGAATGTAAACTGGTACAACTGCTATAGAAAACAGTGTGAAAATTCATTAAAAAACTAAAAGTAGATCTACCATTTGATCCAGAAATCCCACTACTAGGTATATACCCAGAGGAAAAGAAGTCGTAACGTGCACATGCATGTTTATAGCAGCACAATTTGCAATTGCAAAAATATGAAACCAGCCCAAATGCCCATCAATCCAGTGGATACAGAAAATGAGGTATATATAATATACACCATTGAATACTACTCAGCCATAAAAAGGAATTAAGTAATGGCATTTGTAGCAGCCTGAATGGAATTGAAGACTATTATTTTATTTGAAGTAACTCAGGAATGGAAAACCAAGCATCAGATTTTCTCCTTCATAATTAGGAGCTAAGGCATGAGGACTCGAAGCCATAAGAATGACACAATGATACCATGGACTTTGAGAACTCTGGGGAAAGGGTGGGATGGGGGTGAGAGATAAAAGACTACAGATTGAGTACAGTGTACACTGCTTGGGTGATGGGTGCACCAAAATCTTAGAAATTACCACTGAAGAACTTATGCAACCCAACACCACTGTTCCCCAAAAATATATTGAAATACCCAGGAGGCAGAGGTTGCAGTGAGCCAAGATAGGACCACTGCACTCTAGCCTGGGTGACAGAGTGAGACTCTGTTAAAAAAATAATAAAATAAAAAATCTATTGAAATTAAAAAATCAACATTGTGATGGGTGCACCTCACTACTAAAGAACTTACTTATGTAACCTAACACCACCTGTTCCCCAAAAACCTATGGAAATAAAAAAAACACTTTTTAAAAATCAGCATTAAAAAAAAAGAAAAGCCCCTTTATTTTTCAAGGCACTCTTGTTTCAACTTCCTCCCCCAGATCATTGCTGAGGTTTGTCTTTCTTAACCAAAAAGGACATTGGAATGTTTTCCTAAATTCATAAACTATTCATCCTATATACTCACTCTTAGAAAGGCAGAAACCTTGAAACAAAAAGTTTTAATTCTCCTAGTCTTAAAAAAGGTTCAAGATGGAATTCTATTTGCAGCATCTGCTAATAGAAGGAGTAGGAAGATGATGAAAAGAACTTATTTTTTTGCTGTCCAGAGCAAATTCCAGAGACCAAGATCTTTTAGTGTTTCTATTTTTTTTCTATTTTGGATAAAGAGCATGTTGCAGGATTGCTGGAAGTCAATAGATGCTGGCCTCCCTGTGTCCTACTTACCCCCTCCAGCTCCCTATAGACATGAGGAGTGCGGAGTCAGGGGGCCCTGGTGTTAAGGCTCTGTCCAATCATGACACTCAAACAAACTGATTCACTCGTAAGGATGGAGCCCACCGCCCTGCCAGAAAACTTCAGGAGAAACTTGGACATTTTTGCAACTGTCTGTGGTATCTGTCATCAGGCTGACACTTACTGCAAAAATCTCACCCACAGCTGTTAGCGTCAGCATTTCTGTGAAGCTTATGGTGGGGGTAATTTATGCTTCTTTCCAGCTACCCTGCCTTCTATATCCCCAGCACATCCTCCCCATTTTTTGAGACCATCATTTCACTGGAAGGACCTGCGTCATCTATCACTGTCCTCCAGATTCAGCAGGTTTTAAGGAGCCCAGCTGTCAAGTGCTCTGCCCAGGAGAGGGGAAGTGGGAAGCCAACCCTAATTCACCTTAATGGGATGGTCACAGAAAGCGAAGTCTGGTTGGCTCCACTCTTTCTAAAATTTAGTTGTTGTTATTATTATTTTAGAGACAAGGGTCTTGCTCTGTTTCCCAGTCTGGAGTGCAGTGGTACCATCATAGTGCACTGCAGCCTCAAAGTTCTGGGCTCAAGCGAACCTCCTGCCTCAGCCACCTGAGTAGCTGAGCCTACGGGTATGCACTAGCATACCTGGCCATTTTTATTTTTACTTATTTTGGTAGAGACAGCATCTGGCTGTGTTGCCCAGGTTGGTCTGGAACTCCTGGCCTTAAATGATACTCCTTCCTTGGCCTGTCAATGTGTTGGAATTACAGGCATGAGCCACTGAACCTGATAGTTTTTATTAAAGTGATCCATGAACATGTTTCAAAAAGTCAAGTGGTTCTATAAGGCTTATTAAAACAAACTCAAAAAGCTGTCTTCCACTGTCTCATTCCTTAAGCCCCCCAAGACTGTTTAAAGCATTGCAGACTTTTTTTCTTGCTATGTTCTTCCGTGTCCCTAAATACTACTTTTTTTTCATTTTTCAGTTATAGGTTTTATTTGCTATCCACCATAGAAAATGAGGATTTATTTTCACTCTCCTCAAACGCCACTACATATGTACTATTTTTCCATTCCTGTCCCCCTGACAGGTTTTATCTAATTATGGTGAGGTAAATATTCAGTGTTCACATTATTTAAAATATGTAAATTTTTATTTATATACATATATTTAAATACAGATAAATCATTTTAGATATGTGTACTTACAGGTAAATCATGTAGTTTATTAGTATTGCATTTCCTTTCTTGCGTAGATTTTTATTTTTGCTGAAGTTAATAATTGCCTTTCCTTGTTTATTTCCTTTGCTGTACATCTATCTCACTAAGTAATCTCCAAAGTCTCTCTGCTTGTCCATATGTCTTCTCATCTTCTTCTGACACATGAAGAAGCCTCTTAATTTTATCTTCTTGAAGAGGACCATCTCAGAGCCCTCCTTAATCCAGGACTCAGTCACCCTTCTTTCTACTTTTCACCATCTTCCTGGGTCTTCACATTCTCTGATATTAGATCCCTTAGTCTGTTGCAACTCTTAAATCTCTTTCCTGTTTTTTGTCTTTATTTTTACAGAACTCATCCTCAATTCAATTTCAAAGAAAAAGGTGCATGAGAGTTAACATTTTTGAGATATTGTGTGTCTGAAAACATCTTTGTTCCACTTTTTTTGGTCTAAGTGTTTGTGTTCCCCCAAAATTCCTTTGTTAAAATAGAATCCCTAATGTGATGGGGTTAGCAGGTGGGTCCTTTGGGAGGTGATTAGGTCATAAGCATGCAGCCCTCATGAATGGGATTGGTGCCCTTAGAAAAGAGACCCCAGGGCCGGGCGCGTGGCTCAAGCCTGTCATCCCAGTACTTTGAGAGGCTGAGGCAGACAGATCGCTTGAGCTCAGGAGTTTGAGACCAGCCTGGGCAACATGGTGAGACACTGTCTCTACTAAAAATACCAAAAACAAACAAGCAAAAAAATAGCTGGGAGTGGTGGTGCTTGCCTGTAGTCCCAGCTACTCAGGAGGCTGAGGTGGGAGGATCGCCTGAGCTCAGGGCAGAGGCTGCAGTGAGCCAAGATAATGCCACTACACTTCAGCCTGGGTGATGGGGTGAGACCCTGTCTCAAAAAAAAAAGAGACCCTAGAAAGCTGCCTTGGGAGGTCAAAGCTAGAAGGTGCCATTTCTGAACTGGAAAGTGGGTCCTCACTGGACACTGAATCTGCTGGTGCCTCGATCTTGGACTTCCCAGCCTAAGAAATGTGAGAAATAGATTTCTGTTGTTAATAAGCTACACAGTTTATGGTATTTTGTTATAACCCAAATAGACTAAGGCATACACCCATTCTAAATTAGACTTACGTAGTGTAGAAAACACTAGGAATCATGCCATTTTCTCAGAATTTTGAGGGCATTCTACTAGCTTGTCTTGTTAAATGGTCTAAAGCCATTTTGGTTCTTGATCTTTTGTGGAGAAACTGCTCTCCATCCTCTCAGGAAATTTGTGGCATCTTTTTTTCTTTCCTTTGCTTTTTCTTTATTTGTGTGGTTTGCACATTAAAAAAAAATCCATTTACAAAGTATTAATGAGTGATTAATTAAATCCTAATTAGGTGGCCCTTTTACTCTGGAAACATATGCCTTCCATTCTGGGAAGATTTCTTGAATTAATTGATACTGTTGCCCTCATTTTTTGAATTATCTCTTTATGGAGGTGCTATCATTAGGATGCTGGATCTTCAGGACTCAAATAAAATTTTTGTTTATCTCTCATTTATCTCTGTTTATCCTTTTTTGCTCCACAGACTAGAAAATTGACCCAACTTTATCTTCAAACTCTTTGGTTGAGATTCTTGATAATGATTACTGGTCTCATCATTTTGATTTCCAAGAGCTTTTTAAGTCTCTCTGATATTTTTCCACTTTTGATATATGAATAAAATATCTCATCTTGATAAATACAGTGTTTTGTGCAGCCTCTTGGTTTTGCCTTCTATTTTTCATAGTAGAGACTTCCTTCTGATGCTGGGTGATACTTGGGCGTCTCATAATTAAGAATGTGGCTCTCCAAAGCTAATTGGAGCCCTAAGTGCAGGCACTGGGGCACCTGACTGTGGACTTCACTGTTGGAAGTGCTGCTTTGCCCTTTTCGCTGGGAAACTGCTAATACTGGCAGACGTATAAGTATATATGTAGATATACTTACACGTATATCTAGGTCTTTTTCACTTGGTGCCTCTGTGGGTTGGTTTCCTTGAAAGCAGACACTGAAACAAAATTGGGGGTGCAAGATGATTTTTGGGAATCAACAGTGTAACATTAAGGCCTACGGGTAGGAAGAATTGGACAAAGCAAGAAGTCAAATCACGGTCGGGGGTGGTGGCTCAAGCCTGAAATCCCAGAATTTGAGGAGGCCAAGGCAGGTGGATTACCTGAGGTCAGGAGTTTGAGACAAGCCTGGCCAACAAGGTGAAACCCCATCTCTACTAAAATTATAAAAATTAGCTGGGTGTGGAGGTGGACACCTGTTATCCCAGCTACTCTGGAGGCAGAGGCAGGAGAATCGCTTGAACCTGGCAGGCAGAAGTTGCATGAGCTGAGATTGTGCCGTTACACTACAGCCTGGGAGACAGTGAAACTCCATCTCCTAAATAAATAAATAAATAAATGTTGAACTGCTATGCAGGCCACCCTGGCAGGGAGCTCTGGAGGGAGGCTTGTCCGTTAGTGTGTTCTGTATTGAGCTGAAATGGCTTTGTCTTTGCCCACCTCTATCAGTCACTGGATGTGGGCCATCCCAGAGAGGGCATGACATTGGTCAAAGGTGCTGTCTGCAGCTGAACCAGATATGTGAAGGAGTTGATGGGGTCCCCCCCCCCAAAATGTGCAGTCAGCTGGTCCTGGAAGAGGGATCTCGGTAGTGCCTCTCTGTGTTTACCAGAGAGCTAGTCAGATTCCCCAGGTAGGCTCTTCCGACTCCTGCATTTCTGCAGGATATTCGCTTGTTCTAAGGGTCAAATAGGGAGTGCTGGGGGAGGGGGAGGAGCGGTGCAGGGGGAGTAATCTCAAATCAGTCCATAAACTTTCTCATTGTATTATCTCTTGCAGTATGAAGGTCCCATCTTTATCAGTGCCTGGTATTCCACAGGGCAAAGACCCTTATTTTATCCCTTTCAAGCTTTTCAAGGAATAAACCTCCAGGCTGTGATTTACAGAAAAAGAAATGTGGGGTTTAACTCCTTAATCCTACTTAAAAACAAACAAACAAACACACATCTTCCTGTTGTTAGCCACCCCCTGCCCCACCCACACATACACAATCTTCCTGTCCCCAGAGGTACATAGTACCACCAATTTCTGACTCTTTTGGAATATGCGTGGCCTGAGTCAGCTTGCCCAACTGGGTCTCCCATTGCAGGCTTGGGATCAGCGTGCATGTAATTACTAAGTCATATCAATCATCCATCTGCTTTGCAGCTTCAACAATTTTGCTGCTATTATGTCCTCTCCTGTTCTCGTTGTCCTTGAGGGCTTATACTTAAAATAATCCCTTTACTCTCTTTTCCTGAGTTTGGATCGTTGAAGAGATAAATGCATGTATATTGCCATCTTTAACTTGATTTTGTTTTTAAAGAGACACAATATGTAAATTTTCTCCTCAACCAATTGTAGAACTTCCTCAGCACAAATTAGAAAAGCAGCATGGAAGTGTAAAATCAGCAAGCCTTCATAGCTCGTGGCTCTTTCACCTGACTAACAAGATCTTTATCCATCTGAGCTGCATTTAATTGTCAAATGGGGATCTGAGTAGCTTTCTGAAAGTTATGAGTCAAGTGTGTAAATTACCGGGCTTGCAGTAAATAGATATTAAATTTAGTTCTTAGTTCTCTTTGAAACCACAGATTAATGTAGTTCATAATTAAAACATAATGAGGTCGAATAAAACACTTGAAATTAGGTTGTGGGGTGGGCTTGCGTAGGATCTCCATGTGTGGTTCCACAGCCTCTAATTCCCTTGATACAGAAAAGTGGCAGAACAGGCTGCCAGAATGCTCCTAAAGCAAAAGATGTCAGAGCTCCTGTTCCCCAGGTCCCCACCTTTGGTTTACCCAGAGGGCTCTGGTTTCTTAGCATTTTCTTTACTTTTTTTTTTCATCTCACAGCTCATTTATTTTTATTCCCATTCTTGGCCTGCATATCAGGCTAATAAGCATGCACAAAAATCCACAATTGTTATAAACCCCAGTAGCTTTACTTCCATGGTTCAACAGTGGCTGTAAGAAGTGAAGACTAAATTACAGTTGGGTGGCTACGTGGTATGCATTACTTGTTTATGACTTCACCTTTAAGTCTGAGAATGTGACATTCTTTGGGCTGTGCCTAACGAACTTTCTTGGGGAAGACTTGCAGTCAGGCCTGGTTGACTTTCCAGTCTCTTTCATGCACTGCTGCTCCCCCCACACATCATTTTACCCCCAATTCCCCCACATCAGAAACACACACACACACAAAGAAACAAACACATATCCTACACCGGGGTTTCTTAATGTTTGCTCCCTACTCTACCAGCATCAGAAATATTAGGCTTGCATATTAAAAATGGAGATTCCAGCCAGGCATGGTGGCTCACACCTATAATCCCAGCACTTTGGGAGGTCAAGGCGGACAGAGATCACCTGAGGTCAGGAGTTTGAGACCAGCCTGACCAACATAGAGAAATGCTGTCTCTACCAAAAATACAAAAAAATTAGCCGGGCATGGTGGTGGAGCCTGTAATCCTGGCTACTGGCTTAGGAGGCCGAGGCAGGAGAATTGATTGAGCCTGGGAGTCGGAGGTTGCAGTGAGCCAAGACTGCACCACTGTACTCCAGCCTGGGCAGTAAGAATGAAATTCCATCTCAATAAATTAATTAAATTAAATTAAACAAAAAATAAAAATGAAGATTCCTGGTACCTACTCAAGAAGAAGTAATTAAACTTTTTAAAATATTAAAAACATTTTATTAGGGTGTTAATGGCACTGTACATATTTCAGGAATTATAATCAGAAAGTACATTTAATTAAAAAAATAGATTTAGGGGGTACAAGTGCAGTTTCATTACATGAATATATTGTGAAGTGGTGAAGTCTGGGCTATTAGTATAACCATCACCCCAATAGTATATGTTGTATCCATTAGGTAAGAAGTAATTAAACATCTTGTGCCACAGACCCCATTGGCCTTTGAATCTCTTCTCACACCATGTTTTTAGATGCATGCAATTAAATATATAGGATCACAAAGAAAACTAATTATACCGTTTTCTGTCTATGAAACTATATATTAATTTTCTGCTGCAGCAGTATATGTGCTTATTTACTAACACATAAAATAACAACAAAATAAGATCAAGTTGAATAGCTTCTATTATTTTAGCATAAATGTTATTTTGAGAAATCTACAAAAGTAATGTGACATGAAAATATTTGTGGTTTCTATTAGTGACATCCCAGATACCTCTAATGCTACCTAGTTTGTTGCCTGTTTTCAAAATGCTAAATTTCAATTCCAGTTTAGTTAGTGAAAATAAAGACGTAAATTATTTTCCAACTAGGTTCAGGCACTTCCTGAGTTCTAATTAAGTACGCTGTTAAAGTCCATTGAGGCCATGGTTTTGGACTAGCCTTCTGTACCAGGCCGCAGCAGACCAGACCAAACCAAAATAGACTCCCTCACGCTAAGTGCCACAAAATCAAACTGAAACTGAAAGGAAACAGTAAATCCTCAAACAGAAGATTCACAGCAACCAATCAGAAAGACCCGATTGTACCTGAGTCAGTGTAAAAAAGAAAGTCCCCTCTGCTTTAATCCTTACAAAAAAAAAAAAAAAAATAGTCTGTAGTAACCTGATACTAAACAATCTACTTTTTCTATTGGTCTGTTTCCTTGTTCCTACCTTACAGAAACCATTCTGTCATGCCCATTCTATTTTATAGAATGAAGTGTTGCCCGATTCTAGCATTGCAAATAAAAGCCTATTAAATCTTTAAACTAAACTGGCTGCAATTTTGTCTTTTGACAACACTAAGTTAAAAAGTGAAACAAAACAAAAAGTGCTCTTCTAAATCCACTGAATTTGTCTCAGGAACAAGGTTAAGAATCTGCATTTCAACAGGCTTCCAGAACAGAACCACTGATCAACGCCATGTTTCCAAAACAGGACACAGTGCCAAGCCTCTATGTACTTATAAGCCTTGCCCTAGGCACCAGCCAGCCTGCTCAGAAACACTAGTGGACACTATTCAGCTAGCTGAAGTCTTGCCATGTCTTCCTTGACCATTTTCTTTATTATCCCACCCTATCCTCAGAGGGATTTAGTCGCTCTTTTATCTGGGCTCTATGGACTTCTGGAATATACTCATGTTATGTTTAAGTGTCACTCAGCTCTGTAAGAGAAGGGTGGAACAGTGTGTGATAAAATGTTAATATCAACAGGAAAAACTCAAAGAGCATGTGAACTCCTGGGCAGTACATTTCACATTCCTGTTGACATAACGCAACAAATGGAGAATCCTAAAAATGATGGGCATTTTGGAGTGGCTTTGTAAGATTGTTTATCTCGTCTCTGAGCTCTGTTTTATGAATTTGAGGTGTTTGTCCTGGGATTTCTAAGCACATTCACTACCCAGTTTCATCATCTGCAAAGTGTCCTCCTCGGCGGTTCCCACTTATCTCCTGTTCTCTCAAATCCATACTCTGAGCCCTTGAAGGCTCTTACTCCAGGTTTCCCATCTTCGAGCAAGGGCCTCTCTTCATTGATAGTTATTCTCTTATATGAAGCTGGTAGCAGCCTAGTTGGGGCTTTAGATTTCGAGGATAGTGAAGGGAAAGGAGAAGCAGCTGATTTCACAGTGCTCTGGTCTCCAATTGGATTATATTTAAAAAAATTCATAAATCAAAACTTTATTCCACACTTCTTTCTGCAAACACATCTGTGCCTCATGCTGAAGAGGGTCTATCGCTTTCTTTAGTTTGGGTTGCATTATCAAAGTCGTCAGGCTCCAGGAGAAGCAGGGAGTGCGGGGAATTAATGAGAGCAAAAACTTCATCAAATCATGTAGAATTACTTTTTCAGGTGCTTATCTATCCTATGAGACCTCATTTTTTCAACAGCAGAGCCCTCTGTTTAAAAGCAAGTGATTTTTTTCTGTTGGGCAAGTTAACCCTTTTAAGTTGAAGTTCTCTCATTCAATTATAATACTAAGTATGTTGTACTTAGTTTTGCATGAATAGTAAATGCCCAATTAAAGAGAACCTTATTATTATTTCTCTCTTATGTCCAACATCCAGCATAGTGCTAGCACATAATAGGTTCTTAGTAAAGTCTTAAGGGCTTTAGTGCAAGAAAGAAATAAAAAACCTTGTCACGCGTGAGCAATGACTGTCTGGGCTGGTGGTGTGGGGGCAAAAGAATTTATCAAGACAGCTGTAGATAAAGAAAGGCAGATTTGGCTGGGTACAGTGGCTCTGCCTGTAATCCCAGCACTTTGGCAGTCCAAGGCAGGTGGATCACTTGAGGTCAGGACAAGACCAGCTCAGCCAACATAGTGAAACACTGTCTCTACTAAAAACCCAAAAATTAGCCAGGCATGGTGGCACACGCCTGTAGTCCGAGCTACTCAGGAGGCTGAGGCAGGAGAATCGCTTGAACCTGGGAGGCAAAGGTTGCAGTGACCCAAGACCACACTGCAGCCTGGGCGACAGAGTGAGACGCCTTCTCGAAAGAAGTAAGTAAATAAGGCAGATTTATTAGAGAAGTAGGAAAATACGTTGTGAGGAGGCAACTGGAAGGTCAGCACACACTGACTGCAAGGAAACAAAGACTTGCTGTGAATTTTTTTTTTTTTTTTTAGACTGAGTCTTGCTCTTACACCCAGGTTGGAGTGCAATGGTGTGGTCTCGGCTCACTGCAACCTCTACCTCCTGGGTTCAGCCTCCCGAGTAGCTGGGATTACAGGTACTCACCACAATGCCTGGCTAATTTTCGTATTTTTAGTAGAGAAGGGGTTTCATCATGTTGGCCAGCTGGTCTCGAACTCCTGACCTCGTGAACTGCCTGCCTCGACCTCCCAAAGTGCTGGGATTACAGGTGTGAGCCACTGTCCCTGGCCTGGATTTTTTTAGAATAGTGTTCATGCTGTCTATTGAGGAGGGCTTTGATAACGCAGTATTGATAATGCCAAGGTTGCAATGAGCTAGCTTGCAGGTGTTTGCTGATAGTTACACCCAGGAAATTTTTTTTTTCAAGGCAGAGTTTTGCTCTTGTTGTCCAGGATGGAGTGCAATGTTGCGATCTCAGCTCATTGCAATCTCCGCCCTCCGATTCAAGCAATTCTCATGCCTCAGCCTCCCGAGTAGCTGGGATGAGCCACCAAGCCCAGCTAATTTTGTATTTTTAGTAGAGACGGAGTTTCTCCATGTTGTTCAGGCTGGTCTCAAACTCCTAACTTCAGGTGATTCACCCACCTTGGCCTCCCAAAGTGCTGGGATTACAGGCATGAGCTATGGCACCTGGCCAATATCAAGGCTTTTTAATAGCAAACACACTAAGCTGAGCCACAACCTATAGATTGACTAAACATACAAAACTCCCCTCTGTGCGATAGTAAAATATAATTAAAGCCTCGATGCTATTAAATGAGAGAAAGAAATACCACTTTTCCTCCTGCTAAATAGCAGCTGAATCAAATTCTTAAACATCTACCAATTGTTCATTGTATACTCAAGCTAAACTTTATCTTGGCTTCCAGAGGAGTGGGAGTTTGCTCTGCAGTTACCAGCTTTATCACTGGGCAATTTGGAGGGAGTAGGGTCTTTTGCTTGATGATATCGTTAAGATTTCCCTAGTGTGGACAGAAAAGTTATTAACTTGTCAACGAAAGATACTCACATGCCATCAAAAAGTTTTGAATTTCTCATAATTTTCCATAATGGTGCAAAAATCATCTCGGGACTCCAGTTCTGAGATTTCATTTTCAAAGAACTCTGTGCTGGAAGTTTCAAATTACCTAATTACCATATTTATTGCCAGAATCTGTTTTCTAATCCCTGATGACTTTGTCAGATATATTTATGTCCTGTTTCTTTTCTTCTTCGGTTGTGCGTACTGAGCTGGGTTTGTTGCAACATGAATTGGAGAGCCCTTTGGTTAGGGACAATAGAAGGAAGCCTGGGGCAGGAATGGCCCTGAAGGGTACATCCTGCCAGCATCAGACAGAGAAAGAAACCATGGTTGGCTTCCAAGTAATCATACCAGCATCAGAGACACCATGTTGCAATTGTAATGGATATAAATTAGGCTACACAAGTAATCTGGCTCCTCTCCTGCTTAGACCACCCAAGCCAGGAGCCCACTAGGGTTCTGGTTGGATCCAGAAATGATTCCTCTTCATTCTTTCCTTAACTGATGGAAAAAAGTTAAGTTCATTGTCACAAAAAGTTCATTGTCACGAGGAAGGAGATGACAAATTAAATGTTAATCATATTTAAGTGTCATGTGGTTCTATCCAATGGAAAGAATAGCTGTGACTCTAAAGTCTTTAAAAGAACTGTGGCTTGCATTATGGCTGCCAAATGTCGATTTATTTTATTTTATTTTTTTTTGAGACAGAGTCTTGCTCTGTTGCTCAGGCTGGTGTGGAGTCGCACAATCTCAGCTCACTGCAACCTCCACCTCCCGGGTTCAAGCAATTCTCCTGCCTCAGCCTCCCATGTAGCTGAGACTACAGGCACCAGCCACTATGCCTGACTAATTTTTGTGTTTTTAGTAGAGACGGAGTTTCACCCTATTGGTCAGGCTGGTCTCGAACTCCTGACCTCAGTTGATCTGCCCGCCACAGCCCCCCAAAGTGTTAGGACTACAGGCGTGAGCCACTGCGCCCGGCCAAATGTCAGTTTTATACAGTTCAGTGGGCAGAGCAGTTGGGGTTTTTTTGTTTGTTTGTTTTTGGGGAAGTTTGGACATTATTAAAAACAACAAAACTTTAACTTATCTCAAACATCCTCTGTGCCACCTGATTCTCTTAAAGAAAATGAACAAACTTGACTTAGCAGCTTCCTATTTTCTTTTGCTTCTTCTCCTTAAAAGAAATACCATACACATACAAAACTAAATAGAATAAAATAGAAAATTAATTCTCGAAAATGTTTTCTCTTTTAATGATCAAATGTATCTGGAAGAGCTTTCTGTTTACAGAATAGTATGGCTGGATAGTTTTACTATCTGTTTTTGAATTTAGATATTCTTAGCAATTTTTTCTGTCAATTATTGCAATATTTTCATATATCCTTTTAAAAAATTTTTCCTTCTGGGTTAAAAACTCTTCCTGGCTGGGCACGGTGGCTCATGCCTGTAATCCCAGCACTTTGGGAGGCTGAGGTGGGCAGATCATGAGATCAGGTGATCGAGACCATCCTGGCTAACATGGTGAAACCCCTTCTGTATTAAAAAAAAAAAAAAATAGCTGGGCATGGCGGCATGCGCCTGTAGTCCCAGCTACTCAGGAGATTGAGGCAGGAAAATCACTTGAACCTGGGAGAGGGAGGTTGCAGTGAGCTGAGGTTACACCACTGCACTCCAGCCTGTGCAACAGTCTTCAAAATAAACAAACAAACAAAAAACTATCTTCCTTAAATGGCTGGGTGGTTTTCATAGATCGTTTGAATTAAGATACTATTGCCACTTTCTCTCTACATTCTTGCAGTATGTTGCCAAACACACACACACACGCACGTTTCCCTTTGGAGGTTAAAGACTGCCTTCTTTCGTATGTATCCTTTTTTTTTGTTTTGTTTTTGAGACTGAGTTTTGTTCTTGTGGCCCAGGCTGGAGTGCTACAGCACAGTCTCAGCTCAATGCAACCTTGGCCTCCCGGGTTCAAGTGATTCTCCTGCCTCAGCCTCCCACATAGCTGGTATTATAGGCATTAGTAGAGACGGGGTTTCTTCCCAATTCCTAACCTCAGGTGATACGCCCACTTCTGCCTCCTAAAGCAATGGGATTTTATATGTATCCTTTATTATTTCAAGATACCCGGTTGTCATACTCCCGAATAGGAACTCCACCTAGCACTTAACCACTCCTTGGCAAGGGGGCTCTTTGCTTGCAATATACAAATAGAGATTTGCTCCAGGAAATTATACCACAATGCCGTGCTAAAACAGCATGCCTAGTGGGTAAAAGCACTGACAAAAATGGATCTGATGGCTTCTTAGATGTGCCCAAATACAACAGTAAACCAACATTTAAATGACAATGATGTCATGTGCTACAGAAACTAAATTGGACATTTGTGATTAGAAGATGAAGGAAGGAAATTTAACATTCACTGAGTATACACAGAAGAAGGAACTGAGCCCAATGCTTTCCCAAAGTTTCTTTTAACATTTATTCCTCATAAGGGCCAGATGTGGTGGCTCATGTCTATAATCCCAACACTTTGGGAGGTCAAGGCAGGAGTATCACCTGAGGTCAGAAGTTCAAGACCAGCCTGGACAACATGGTGAAACCCCGTCTCTACTAAAAATACAAAAATTAGCTGGGCTTGGTTTTACACACCTGCAGTCCCAGGGGCTCAAGAGGCCGAGGCAGGAGAATTGATTGAACCTGCGGGGTGGGGGTTGCAGTGAGCCAAGATCACACCACTGCACTCCAGCCTGGGTGACAGAGAAATACCCCTGTCTCAAAAACAAAATAAAATAAATAAAATAAAATTTGTTCCTTACAAGAATCCTACAAGATAGGCCTTATCCCAGTTAGATATTTTGTCACTTATTGATTCATTCCTTTTTCACACTCTGTTAGAATAAAAAATATATTTGGTCTTTGTCCCTGGTTCTCTGTACAGAACTCCTGAAACCCTCATGATTTCTTGAGTGATCAGGATGATAGGAGCATGTTTTGTTAAACTTGTTTTTTTCTATAGAACTCCTAAAACCCTTGGCATTCCTAAATGATAAGAGTGTCTTTTTTTATTCAGAACAAGCCCTTCAGATCACACCTGAGTTTATGCTAGTGCAGTGATAGAGGGGCCACCAGAAAGACCAAGTAAGAAATTAGAGGGCAGGAATTTCAGCCCCACCCGCCAAACTTCGGGGACAAAAGGATGGCCCTGGAGATTAAAGTTCTATAAAAACAACACAATTTGCTAAGCTTTTGCTTTGGTGAACACAGCCAGGTACTAGGAAGATGGCACCCTCTGAGAGGGCATGATGCTCCTGGAACCACCAATCCGCACCCACCATATCTTGCCCTGCTCAACAACATCTTTTTCATTTGGCTGTGAGCCCTTATAGCTAATTATCAAGCTTCAGAAGGGTGTTGGAGGAAGTGAGTGAATTTATGGCCAGTTGGTCAGAAGTCCTGGTGGTCCAGAGCCTTACACTGACATCTAATGTGGGGGTCAGTTTTGTGGGACTGAGCTGCTAATTTATGGGATCTGATGCCGACTCCAAGGTAGTTATCATCAGAATTGAATTAAATTTTAGTGCAGCCAGCTGGTGTCTGGAAGATTGGAGAATTGGTCGTTGGTGTTGGAAAACACCCCAGATAATCGAAGACACACATAAACTCACTTACGTATTTACTCCATTCTGACTATGTGCCAGGCAATCTGCTAGGCTCTAGCGTGAGTCAACCTAATCTTTGAGGGGCTTATAGTTTAGCGAATAGGTAGGGTTAATTGCAGAAGGTAGCAAAAGATAAATACTGAAATGTCAAGTGCATTGCAGGAATATGAATGAAGTGTTGATGAGACTAAGAGCTTCATCAACCTGGAGTCATTGAGAGATCAAGGAACTTTCTCTCCCCCTCCTTTCCTTAGATAGAAACTAGAGAATGAGGGCTTTCAGCTACAAATTTAATTGAATTTTTGCTAGGGCAGCAATCTCACTGATTTTCTCCCAGTAATAAAGGAAGTTGCTCTTGCCATGGGCTCTGTTCTTTTCCCTGCAAGCTCCAAAAGACCCAATCTGGAAGTGGGAGTGGCTGAATAAAAGAACCAAGCTCTACGCTGCAGGATAATGTGATTTGCAGACACTATGGACAGTGAGGAACTTTTCAAATTGTGAAGCCCTTCCAAAATTAGTTTCTCCCTACTTATGGTTTAGACTATTTTTTTGCCCAAATTTGTCTTGGGACGTTGTATATTGAGAGTGTTTTGCTTCATAAGTATGTTTGCATTCTCACTAGTGGTGTTACTAGAAGGGGGTCCTGATCCAGACCCCAAGAGAAGATTATTGGATTTCACACAACAAAGAATTCAAGATAAGTCCATAGAATAGAATGAAAGCAAGTTTATTAAGTTTATTAAGAAAGCAAAGGAATAAAAGAATAGCTACTCCATAGGCAGTGCAGCAGCATGAGCTGCTGAGCTGCTTACACTTATTGTTACTCCTTGATTATATGCTAAACAAAAGGTGGATTATTCAGGAGTCTTCCAGGAAAGGGGTGGGCTATTCCTGGAACTGCGGGTTCTTCCCCTTTTCAGATTACATAGGGTAACTTCCTGACGTTGCTATGGCTGCTGTAAACTGTCATGGCACCAGTGGGAGTGTCTTTTGGCATGCTAATGTATTATAATTAGAGCATAATGAGCAATGAGGACAACCAGAAATCACTCTCATCACCATCTTGGTTTTGGTGGGGTTTGGCCGGCTTCTTTACTGCAAACTGTTTTATTAGCAAGATCTTTATGACCCGTATCTTGTGCCTACTTCTTATCTCTATTTCATCCTGTGACTTAGAATGCAGCCCAGGAGGTCTCAACCTCATTTTACCCAGCTCCTATTCAAGATGGAGTTGCTCTGGTTCAAATGCCTCTGACAGTGGAAAGTAAAGAAGAATGGGATGGATTTGGAGAGCCTGAGTGTGCTTGGACCATGTGGAGCAATCTCCCTTATTCTGTGAACTATAAATGGCAGTCCATGATGGTGGTTGTGTGGCATTACCACTTCTGACACTAATTGTATATTGTTTTTCCTAACTGCTTCTTCAATTATCTGACAGTAACTCCAACAATTCAATCTGGTTCTGACACTAACTACCCAGTTAGTGACGACTTCATTGGTCAAGGGCTCAGTTTTATAAGATTGCCCTCACTGAAGATGCCACCTGCAAATGGGATTCTGAGGCTGCCCCCAGTTCTACCTGACCAATTATGAACTGGGAGGTTCCCAAAACCCCACTCAGGGTTGATAATTTGCTACAATCACTTAGAGAAATAGATCACTATACTTATGTTTACCCATGTATTATCACAAATACAACTCAAATAGCCAAATGGAAGAATACACAGGGCAAGGTGGGAGTGCCACGGAGCTCCCATACCCTCTGGGGGCACCACCTTCCTGGCACACCAGTGGATTCACAAGCCCAGAAGCTGGTTGAGTCTCATTGTACAAGAGATTTTATAACCCAACATCCTGCCCCGTCTCTACCCCTCACCCCCACCCCCGCCATCCCCACTCCACAGAGGAATCTGGGGATGAGGCTGAGAGTTTTCACCTTCTAATCACATGTTTTGTCTTTCTGGGGACCAGCCCCCATCCTGAAGTTGTTAGGGGCCTCCTCCACCAATCACCTCATCAGGATAAACTCGGTGTGGTTTAAAGGAGCTCATTAGGAATAACAAAAGACACTCCTGTCACTCGGGAAATTTCAAGGATTTTAGTATCTCCGTGCTAGAAACCCAGGGCAAAGACCAAATACATGTTTTATATTATCATGGTCATACAGCCATCAGTAGAGGAGAAGTATTTCAATCAAGGAGTTGAACTCCTAAGTTTCGCTCATGACTCCACATTATTCCCCTTGTTTATCCGACTCTTGCCATTAATGCAATTATCATATCTTACAGAACACTTAAAATATTTTTTTTTTGGTAGAGATAAGGTCTTGTTATGCTGCTAAGGCCGGTCTTAAACTCCTGGCCTTCAGTGATCCTCCCACCTATGCCTCACAGAGTGCTGGGATTACAGGTGTAACAACTATCATATCTTTACTTATTTATTTATTTTTGAGACAGAGTCTCACCCTTGTTATCCCGACTGGAGTGCAACGTGGGATCTCGGCTCATTGCAACCTCTGCCTCTGGGGTTCAAGTGACTCCCTGCCTCAGCCTCCCAAGTAGCTAGGATTATAGGCAGGCATCACCATGACTGTTACTTTTTTCTTTTTTTTGTATTTTTAGTAGAGATGGAATTTCCCCATGTTGGCCAGGCTGCTCTCAAACTCTTGACCTCAGGTGATCCACCTGCCTCAGCCTCCCAAGGTGCTGGGATTACAGACGAGCCACAGCACCTCGCCCCACTATCATATCCTTGCCCGTAGTCTCAGCTACTCGGGAGGCTAAAGTGGGAGGACCAAGGCTGCAGTGAGACATGATTGTGCCACTGCACTCCAGCCTGGGCAACAGAATGACACCCTGTTTCAAAAAAAATATAATGACAAAGATCACAAGAGTGCTAATTCAGACACTGATAATAGCTCACACCTACTGTTTATTATGTATCAGGCACATGTAATGGCCTGACATGAGTTATCCCATTTAATCCTCATAATGTTCCCACAAAGCAGGTGCACTGTTTCCCCACTTAGATTAGCAAACTTGTGAGGGGCATGGAACTTGTTCAAAGACACCCATCTACTAAGTACTATAGCTGGGCTTCCCAAGACTGCTCGATTCTAAGATCTGAGCTTTGAACCATAATATTAAAATCTTTCTCTAACAGGGTGAGGTAAACTTATGTAAAGAGCCAGACAGTACATATTTTAGGCTTTGTGAACCAAAATACAAAATTGAGAATACAATATAGGTTCTTACATAAAAAGTGAGAAAACCAATTTCTACCAATTTTTGAACAAAATCCAAAATTTTATTTATAAATACTAAATTTGAATTTCATATATACTATAGTTTTCACATATCACAAAAATACCATCACTCTTTTTATTTATCTTCAACCATTTAAAGATGCAAAAACCATTCTTAGCTTGGAGTTTAACCACACACACACACACACACACACACACACACACACACACGAAAGCAGAGTGTGGGAGTGTAGTAGTTTCATGACTACTGTTGGACTTGAGGTGATAACATGGAATTGATGGCCTGGGACTATGAATGAGAAAACAAAACTAAACAAAAAATACAGAATTCCAAGAAGGAAACTCCAGCTACGTTGTCATTTAGCTGGACCTTTTCTGGCATAGCCAAAAGTACTATCTACTTTTTCCTTGAGTGGTGAGGTTCCCATTTTGACTTTAGTAATGTAAAAATTTCTTAAGGGAGAATGAACAGAATCCCTGAAATTAGAACTGGTCTAGAAAATCCAGCATATGTTTCTTTAGCTGTGGGTGAAGTTTAGATGTTATAATTGGTTTGGACCTCTGCCCATGTCTATCTCTTTTACTGTAACCCACTTGCTCAAGTAAAAGGAAGATGAGGAAAAGTAAGAAGCAAAATGAGGACAAGAAGAGATGGGAGAAGAGCTATATTTATGGCCCATATTTCCTCCATTCTTTTTTAGGAACTCCAAGATTTCATTATATCCCTTGACAAATTCACTTACTTACATAGTATTCTGGAATTCAGCCAACTCTAGTAGAGGCTAAGAGACAGAGATAGAGGATGCTGAGAGGAGACTCAGGACATGGTGCTCTTACCTATCTGGCTGGGTGACCATCAGCGTTGATTAACCTTCCTGGAGTTCTGTGTCATACTCTACAAAACAAGGGAAGAGTCCAAAATTTGATAATCCTTATGAACCAGGACCCTTGGTTACATCCAATTTAGAACTAACAATTGCTTCTCTAAAATTAGGATCAGAGAGTGCAAAGAACGTACATGATCACATTTTGTCTCCCGACATCAGAACACTCTTAAACTCTCCTCTAAAGAGGCAAGCCTTTGGAGTCCCTTGAGACCTGTATCATAGTTTATAATTTTGAATCTTTTTTTTTACTTTTTATTAATTTCTTTTTTTTTTCTGACACAGAGTGTTGCTCTGTTGTACTCCAGGCTGGTGTGCAGTGGCACAATCTTGGCTCACTGCAACCTCCACCTCCCGGGTTCAAATGATTCTTGTACCTCAGCCTCCCGAGTAGCTTGGATTACAGGTGTGCACCACCATGCCTGGCTAATTTTTGTATTTTTAGTAGAGATGGGGTTTCACCATGTTGGCCAGGCTGGTCTTGAACTCCTAGCCTCAAGTGATCCACCCACCTCGGCCTCCCTAAGTACTGGAACTACAGGCGTGAGCCACCGTACCTCGACAATTTTGACCCATAATTACGTTTCAATACCAAATACATTATTGAATCAGAACACAGAGCGTTGACACACAAATGGTAGCAGCCGACCCTAGGGAAAGAAGTAACCCAGCCTGATACCTAACAAGGTGTGGTTACTAAGGAATTTTCATACATCAATAGTTAGCAGACAGATTCTTGTGGTTTCAAATTCCTAGAGTATCAGCCCCTAAATTGACATAAGGGATATAGTCAGAAAACCCAGAACTGTGTCATAGCTCCCTCATCATTTCCAGTTGTGTGACTTCAGGAAAGTTATCAAATACCTTCAAGCCTCAGTCTCTCCACTTTTAAAATGAAGATAAGATTTATTTGAGTGTCATGAGGCTCAAATTCATTCAGTCATTTATTCAATGAGAATTTATTAATATTTTCTTCTGTGTTCTAGATCCCAGAAATAAAAATATGGTCATATTCTTAAAGAAGTTGGCCAGTTGTGGTGGCTCACACCTGTAATCCTAGCACTTTGGGAGGCCGTGGCAGGAGGATCACTTGAGGTCAGGAGTTGGAGACCAATGTGGCCAACCTGGTAAAACCCCATCTCTACTAAAAATACAAGAATTAGTTGGGCGTGGTGGTGCACGCCTGTAATCCCAGCCACTCGGGAGGCTGAGGCAGGAGAATCACTTGAACACAGGAGATGGAAGTTGCAGTGAGTGGAGATCTCGCCACTGCATTCCAGCCTGGGTGACAGAGTAAGACTCTGTCTCAGTAAAACAAAAACAAAACAAAAAACAGAAAGAGAGAAGCTCACAGACCAGAAAAGGGGTGGTAGACAATAAACACGAATGAAACAGTAAATGGTATGAACTGGATGCTATAGAGCCAAGATTAGGAATACCCTACCCTGCCTAAATAGGTAACAGGGGTCTCAGAAGAAGTAAAGTCAGAACTGAATATTAGCTGGGCATGGTGGCTTATGCCTGTAATCCCAGCACTTTGGGAGGCCAAGGTGGGAGAATTGCTTAACTCCGGGAGTTTGAAACCAGCCTAGGCAACATAGCAAGATGCCATCTCTATTAAAGAAAAACAATCTTGTTGGATTGATGGATGAGTTGGGATTAGCCAAGGCAAAAGGAGAAAGTGTGTTCCAGACTGACATGGCAGCATGAAAAAAAAAATAAACAAAAGAAAAATGCGTTGTGTTTTGCAATCTGCATGTCCTTTGTACTCCTGAAAAGTATAGTGTGACAAGTATTGGCAAATAAAGTGACATAGTTAAAAAGTGTGTCATATCATTTTTTATTTAGTCCAGTTCTCTTAAGTTCAGTTTCAGTTGACTGATTAATATATACCATACTCAATTCTTTGGAAGTGAGTCAGTAAGCACAGTTCATATTAAAGGGAGTGAGTGTGTGTGTGTGTGTGTGTGTGTATAAATATATATGTATGCATACACACATGTATACACATATACACATACCCCATTGCTTGAGTGTGGGCTATATTTAGTGACTCACTTCTAAAGAATTGAGCATAGGAAGGGAAAAAGAGTTACCTTAACACTGGAGGAACCTAGCAAAGACTGTCTCAACCAGGTGATCAAGGTAAACATCATGAGTGACAAGTCATGTTGTACCATTTTTTTTTTTTTTTTGAGATGAAGTCTTGCTCTGTCACTCAGGCTGGAGTGCAATGACACACTGTTGGCTCACTACAACCTTCGCCTCCCGTATTCAAGCGATTCTCCTGCCTCAGTTTCTCAAGTAGCTGAGATGACTGGTACACGCCACCACACCTGGTTGATTTTTGTATTTTTAGTAGAGACGGGTTTCGCCATGTTCGCCAGCCTGGTCTTGAACTCCTGACTTCAGTTGATCAACCCGCCTCAGCCTCCCAAAGTGCTGGGATTACAGGCATGAGCCACTGCACCCAGCCATATTGTACCCTTGATATGATGTGATGGGAATGGCACTTCAACTCTGTGGTTTTCCCCCAAGACAACAAACTCCAGTCTAGCTGTGAGAACGACATAAGACAAACCCAAATTGAAGGACAGGTTATGAAATCTCTGACCAGTAGTTCTCAAAATTATCAAGTTCATCAAAAACAAAGCCTTAGGAAATTGTCACAGCCCAGTGGAGGCTAAGGAGATCTGATGACTAAATGCAGTGTAGCTGTTTACATGAGATCCTAGAACAAGCAAAAAAAAAAGGACACTGGAGGAAAATCAGTGAAATCCAAATAGAGTTCCCATACAGCCCTTGCCCGGTTTCCCCTGTTGTATATTAACATTTTACATTGCCATGGTATAAACTCCATGGAGTTTAAGTAATAATAATTAGCAATCTTGGTTGCTTAGCTGTGACAAATATACCATGGTAATGTATGATGTTAACAACACAGGAAACTGGGCAAGGGGTATATGGGAACTCTCTGTATTATCTTTGAAACGAAAAGCTGAAACTATTCTAAAATAGAAAAAAAAATTGTAAATATACAATGTTAAATGAATAAAAATATACAATATTCTATCTCTTTAATATTGGTTAAGAAATGTAAAAGGCAAATAGCTTTTTAAGCCATTTTACCATCCCTAAGGACATTTTACAACTTTGTCATGATCTGGGAGGGAACTCCCATCTCCCAATATAAACTGTGCTGAGAAAAATGGATATTTCTGAGATCAGTTCCCAGTAAAACTTATTTGAAGTGCAGGAGTTCAAAGAGAAACAGAGCAAGGTAGAAAAGAGCCTTTGGAGTTAAGATTCCTAGGAGCTCTTTCATCTGATGCTTAATTTGAAGTGATTGTGTTAGAATATTCCTCTGACATCTTGGAGTGTGGGGAGAAGGCCAGTAGAGTCCAACACTTTTCAACTGTCTTCATAAATCCCAATCTGATAATTGGAAACAAATGTTCTCTCACAAAATTGAAGATGTGAAATCCTGTCCAATGAGCAAGCTAAAGGCAGTATTATGGGATGCAAAGACCTTGACATGAAAGGAACCAGGCCTGGGCACATCGTGGGCAAGCAACTGCTCTGCTTCTCTATCTATAGCATAAGATGAGAATTTTGGAGCAGTTTATTTTCTCATTCTAACACTAATATGCTATGATTCGTTTCCTAGACAGTTGAAAACATGTTCGTGGGCATGATATCTCTCTGCAAGACTGAATAATTTGCAGAGCCAAGAGAATTTCTAAATACTGATTTAATACAACTATGTTATGAAAGGCAAACTTCCTTTTCAAACTAATGAGTTTGGATGGATCAGCCTGCAGGGGCATATATGTTTCAAAGAATTAACCAATCTGCTCATCTCTTCTTTTGGTTTTACTTATATCAGCTGGGTTAGTCTTAGGGAAAATGTGTTTCTTTTTTTTTATTTCCAGAGTCTCCCTCTAAAGTTTGTGTTGCTCAAAGTCTTCCTGTTGTTCGAACTTGTTCACAGACAGCCAGGACTCTCTGTGTCTTTCTTCCAAAAAAGGAAAGAAATTGCTTCATTCATTTATTAATTTGGACAATCACTTCCTTAAACGTTGATTTATTTATTTCTTAACCTACTTAGATTATGTAGAGAGAACTGCATTTGGTTAGTTACTAGACACTACTAAAAAGCTCATACTTACGTAGAAAAAGAAAAGAAGAAAAAATATAATGTAGTGTAATAAAGCTATACAGAGGGTGCTCAGGAACCTATAGGAGGAATTACAAATCCCAGCTTGATTTGTCAACCCTGTTCCTGATTCTCGACCTTTGTACCTGCATTCCCTAAGTCTGAAACACTTCCCCAAATATAGTCATGGCTTGCTCTGAAACTTAATTTAGTTTTTTTGTTTCTTGATTTGGTTTGGTTTGGTTTTCTCAAGATGGTGCCTCACTCTGTCACCCAGGCTAGAGTGCAGTCATGAGATCTCAGCTCACTGCAGCCTCCGCCTCCCAGGTTCCAGTGATTCTCCTGTGTTAGCCCTGTAAGTAGATGGGATTACAGGCACATACCACCACATCTGCTCAATTTTTGTATTTTTAGTAGAGACAGGATTTCATCATGTTGGCCAGGGTGATTTCGAACTCCTGACCTCAAGTGATTTGCCCATGTCTGCCTCCTAATGTGCTGGGATTACAGGTGTGACCCACCATGCCCAGCCTTAATTCAGTTTTTTGCTCAAAATCCCCCCCTTGAATGAAGCCTACTACCTGATCTTTCCCTTACTGTGCTTTATTTTTTTTCATTGATATTATATTATATTTTTAGTTGGTTATTTATAATCTGTCTGCCTATTAGATGGGCAGGAGGGCAGAAGCTTCTATCCTGTTGACCATGATATCTCAAGTGCCTAGATCTCTGTTTTGTGAATATTTGTTAAGTGCTGAATGAATGAATGAATGAGTGAATGAATGGATGAATGCTGAGTGACATATGAAAGCTTCTTGGAGAATGCGGCAATTTAACTGAATAATTGGAGGTATGAGTAGGATTCACCAAGGCAAAGACAATGAAAACAGTAATTCTAGGTAAAGAAAGCACATCAGTAGAAGCCTGTAAAGATGAGAGAGCTTGGAGTGTTCTCCAAATTGCAAATAGTTTGGTGTTGCTGAAGCCTGGGATGAGAAGGGATAGGAGCGAGCAGCCATAAGGCTGGAGAAGTCAGCAGGGGCAATCACATGGCAGTGTGTGCCAAGCAAGGAAGAGGGTGGCCTTGGGGTGTGGCTGAAGAGCCCTTAGAAGAACCCACAGAATGCCCTCATCTTCCCAAAACTTCTTCTGGCTTTTTCTTCAAATCCCCAACAACTCCAAATCTTTTCTGTTGGCTTTCCTTTAAATAGAGGTCTTTCAAAGTTTTTGGACTATAATCCACAGTAAGAAATACACTGAAGATGATGTCCAGTTCATAAGAAGGCCAATAGATAATTGATAGATACTTAATCCTTACTACATCTGATGTACTCTATTCCATTCCATTCCATTCCAATGGTGCAATCTTGGCTCACTGCAGCCTCCACCTCCCAGGTTCAAGCAATTCTTGTGCCTCAGCCTCCCGAGTGGCAGATATTTTTATATAGGCATGGTCCACCATGCCCAGCTAATTTTTTTTTTTGTATTTTTAACAGAGAACAGGTTTCAGGCTGTTCTCAAACTCCTGAACTGAAACAATTCACCCACCTCAGCCTCCCAAAGTGCTGGAATTACAGGCCTGAGCCTCAGCACCAGTCCACATTCCAATCAATTTGTTTTTTTTTTCCCTTTTCTTTTTCCCCTAGAAATTTTTTTTTTTTTTAGGAAAAGAGAGAAAAGAGAAAGAAGGAAGAAAAAAAGAATGAAATAAAGAGAAAAGAAGAAAAAAAGGGGAGAGAGAACGGGAATCTTGCCTATTGCCCAGGCTAGAATGCAGTCTACAACTGGATATTAAAAGCTCTTTTATACTAATAATTGTGTTATACAATGGAGACAGGAAGAAATAAGGGAGGAAAATAACAAACAAACAGCCAACCAATATTTCATTTAAACCTATGAAATGCTATGCAATTGCTAGGGAGTGATTTACTCCCAACCATGTGGTCACTTTTAGAATAAATGTGATGTGTTACTGAAAAAAAAAAATGTATGTTTTGTGGATTTGGAGTAGAGAGTTCTGTAAATGTTTATTAAGTTTACTTGTTCGAGGTTTAAGTTCAAGTCCCGGGTATCCTTCTTAACCTTCTGTCTCATTAATTTGTCCAATATTGACAATGTAATGTTAAAGTCTCCCACTATTATTGTGTGGGAGTCCAAGTCTCTTTGTAAGTCACCAAGAAGTTGCCCTATGTATCTGGGTGCTCCTATATTGGGTGCGCATAGACTTAGGGTCGTTAGCTCTTCCTGTTACATTGATCCCTCTACCATTATACAATGTCCTTCTTATCTCTTTCGGTTTCTATTACTTTAAAGTCTATTTTATCAGAGATGAGAATTGCAGCTACTGCTTTTTTTTTTCTTTTTTTTTTGCTCTCCATTTGGTTGGCAAATCTTCCTCCATCCCTTTGTTTTGAGTCTCTGTATATCCTTGCATGTAAGATGAATCTGGATGCAGCTTACTGATGGGTTTTTTTAAGTGGCTGATACTGGTTGTTCCTTTCTATATATAGTGCCTCTTTCAGAAGCTCTTGTAAAGCAGGCCTGGTGGTAATGAAATCTCTGAGTCTTGCTTGTTCGTAAAAAATTTTATTTTTCCTTCACTTATGAAACTTAGTTTGGCTGGATATGAAATTCTGGGTTGAAAGTTCTTTTCTTTAAGGATGTTGAATATTGGCCCCCACTCTCTTCTGGCTTGTAGGGTTTCTGCTGAGAGATCAGCTGTAAGTCTGATAGGCTTCCCCTTGTGGGTAACCTGACCTTCTCTCTGGCCGCCCGTAATATTTTCTCCTTCGTTTCAACCCTGATGAATCTAATGATTATGTGCCTTGGGGTTGCTCTTTTGAGGAATATCTTTGTGGTGTTCTCTGTATTACCTGGAGTTGGGTATTGTCTTGCCTTGCTAGGTTAGGAAAGTTTTCCTGGATAATATCCTGAAAAATATTTTCCAACTTGGATTCATTCTCTTCGTCACATTCAGGTACACCTATCAAACGTAGATTAGGTCTTTTCACATAGTCCCATATTTCTTGGAGACTTTGCTCATTCCTTTTTACCCTTTTTTCTCTAATCTTGTCTTCTCGTTTTATTTCGTTAAGTTGGTCTTCAACCTCTGAAATCCTTTCTTCTGCTTGATCAATTCGACTGTTAAAACTTGTGCATACTTCGAGAAGTTCTCGTATTGTGTTTTTCAGCTCCATTAATCCACTTATATTCCTCTTTAAATTGTCCATTCTCATGAACATTTCGTGAAACCTTTTTTCAAGGTTCTTAGTTTCCTTGCATTGGGCTAGAACATGTTCTTTTAGCTCATAGAAGTTTCTCATTATCCACCTTCTGAAGCCTGATTCTGTTGATTCCTCACATTCATTTTCTATCAGGCCTTGTTCAGTTGGTGATGAGGCACTGCAATCCTCTGTAGGAGGAGAGGCATTCTGATTTCGGGTGTTTTCAGCCTTTTTGTGCTGGTTTCTTCCCATCTTTGTGGATTTATCCACCTGTCGTCTGTGTAATTGCTGACTTTCAGATTAGGTCTCTGAGTGGACGTCCAGCTTGTTGGTGATAAAGTTTTTTCTATTTCTTAATTTTCCTTTGGCGGATGCCCCTCCCCCCACAGAGCTGGACCTTCCCGGGTTCAGCTGTACTTGCTGTGAAACTCTCAATCATCAGCAGTTCCAACTGCTGTTTTTATTTTTATTTTCTGTGGAGGGGGGTACCAGCCTTCCCCTGCGGCGACCCACCATGCCGGCTCAAACAGCGGCATTAAGATTCGTGGCACTTTTCTGCCCTGGAATCTCCTGGTCTGGTTCCCCCACTTCAGTCTGCTTTTCAATCAGCTGAATGGGAGACTCTGCTTCCCGGAGCTCCAAACGCCAACCAAAAGGGCACTCAGTCCCGTATACTCCGGACTGAGAACCGCCACGCCAGGGCACCTGCAAAATGGCTGCGCCCTCCAAAGAGTCACGCTGGTGACCCATGGGGCTCCTCTGCCAAGAATCTCTTGGTCCGTGGGCAATAAAAATTCGTCTGAAAATGTGGCGTCCACTCACTCTCTGCGCTTTCAGTGGGAGCTACAATCCTGAGCTGCTGCTAATCGGCCATCTTGGATCTCTCTCCTCCAATCAATTCTTAAAACTGCTGGTTGTTCCCACTAAACCACTCTACCTACTGTTTTCAAATGCACCTGTAACTGGATCATGATATAAATATCTTTTTACTTTCTTTTACTGAGGATTACCTTTTAAAAAGTCTGAGCAATACTTGTCTGTAGCCCAAGGCCCAGGCCCAGACATTTCTGCATCAGAGAGCACACCCTAGGCAAATGGCCCTAAACCCTAAGATTCCTCAGATCCCATGCTGGGAGACTTCTGTGATGAAGAACTGGGAGGCCAGTTAATGGCCCTTGCTTTCAGCAGCGAATGCTTAAGGAGTGATCTGCTTTCTGACAGTATGCCTCTGTGCATGCCAATAGTAGTTACCTTTCAAAGCATAGTTGTATTAAATGAGTTCTTAAAGTGACCTGGATTCCAGACAGGGAGCCCCAGGGGGATGTGCTTGCATTTCTGGTGAAGATCATCATTGCTTATATCAGTCATCTTAGCAAAAGGCATTTAGCAGACTTGCATGTGTCTGGCATAGTTGGAGTCTGCCTGGTTTATGGGTTGTTGATGTTAACTTGCAGGAGGGAAGATGATTTTTGAAATAAATCTTTGCCCAAAGCAATCAGAAGTCTCTGGATTACGTTTAGTGAAGGAGAAGGCAGTGTGCTGGTGGGAAAGAGCATGGAATTGTGAGTTGGAGGAGATGGAGTTGAGTCTAAGACTCTCCTTTTGTGACCACGGTCAAGTTATTTAACTTCTTTAAACTCAGTTTCCTTATGAATGAAACAGATGTAATCATTCCCTCCCTTGACTTCACAGAGACATTTTACGACTAAAAATAATGTATGTGAAAATGCTTTGCCATGCCCAGAACAAATGATAACAGTTAGTTCTGAACGTGAATGATGATGATTAATAAATGCCTTCTAAACAACTATAAAACTACCATCTTAAAGAAAACAAAACAGACTCCAGAGAGATTAAAAACTGATAAACAGGAGCAATGAATGATGAAGCTAGAATTCAAACCCAGGTCATTGTGGTTTTAAAGTCCTGCTGTGAACCACTCTGCTGTATAGGAGACAGCCTGGAGAATGCATGCGCTCCATGCTGGGTGCTACTTGATTGGGGGGGATGCTGGCACGAGCTCCATGCTGGATGTTCCTTGATGCGGGGGATGCTAGCCTGTCTCGAAACATTCACCACGGCTGGTACACAGAACACGCTCAGTCTGTGTGCCTTGCACATAAATATTCTCACTCGTCCTTCTCTTCCTCTTTCTTTCTGGGATTCTTAAATTATTGTTTTATATATATATACTTTCTTAAAATTACTCTGTTGTGCAGGCTAGCTTCCTGTAGCACTTGGAGTAGCAATAAATAAGCAAAGCCTGCTCTGGATTCAGGAATAGAATTTGTTCAGGCTGAAAAACATATCTAATGTAATACCTGTTTTTGTTCATTTTCAAATATGGGCACCTACAAGACACACATGCCACCCAGAAGGCACACAGAAAGGCTCACACTACAACTGCACTTGCGCTGTTGAGATGATTTGAAGCCTGAGATCGGTGTCTTGCTTGGCTGACTTGTATCTGGCTCACTTAGGGACAAGCACATTTGGAATTTCTTGCCTTGGCCTGGCCCAGCAAGGGAGAAATCATAGATTCCTAAGACAGAGTTGTGCTTGCATTTCTTATGCACACACTCCAGGAAAGTCACTGTATTAGTCTGCTAGGGCTGCCATGATGAAGTGCCACAGATTGGGTGGCTTAGACAACGGGAAGTTGTTTCCTTGTGATTCCTCAAGGTGCCTGCAGGGTTGTTTTTTCTGAGGGTGTCTCTCCTTGGCCGTCTTCTCCTGACGTGTCTTCCCTCTGGGTGTGTCTGTGTCCTAATCTCCTCTTCTTATAAGGATCCTGGTTATATTAGACTAGGGACTACTCTAGCAACTGCATTTAACCTTAATTACCTTTTGATATAGTTTGGACATTTGTCCTTTCCAAATCTCATGTTGACATGTGACCCCCAGTGTTGGAGGCAGGGCCTAGTGGGAAGTGTTTGAGTCATGGGGGTGGATCCCTTATGAATGGCTTGGTACCCACCCTGCAGGGATGAGTGAGTTCTAGCCTTATTAGTTCATGTGAGAGATGGTTATTTAGGAGTTTGGTGCCTTCCTCCCCTTTTCTCTTGCTTTCTCTCTTGTCATATGATGTGCCTGCTCCTTCTTTGCCTTCTGCCATGAGTAAATGCTTCCTAAGGCCTCACCAGAAGCCGCACAGACCCTGCTGCCATGCTTGTACAGCTACAAAACTGTGAGCCAAATAAACTTCTTTTCTTTATAACTCACCTAGCTTCAGGCATTCCTTTATAGCAATACACAATAGACTAATACACCCTTTAAATACTCTATCTCCAAATTAAGTCACATTCTGAAATACTGGGTGTTGGTACTTCAACATACGAGTTTGGGGGGAGGGGACACAGTTCAATCCATAACAATTGCACAGTGGAATGAGATTAAAATGACAACAATGGGATCTATAAGAGACATCATTTTCATAAAATCTTGGGACCTGGAGGGGAAGAGAGAGGCAAAAGCAACATTCTTTAGGTTTGTGTATTATTTTACTTTCAGAAAAGAAATTTATTTCAATTCCTTTCATGCTTCTGTTTTTATACTAAAATGTCTCTTTCCATGCAGGAAAAATAGTACATTACTTCCAAAGGAAAGAGACTATTTGATGACATCAAGGTGCTTCATTTATTCTGTGAAAACCACTCATTGTACATATACATGCATTTCTTGCAGGCACCCTGGAGAAAAGATAAATATTTCTTCATAACAAGGA
Organism: Ateles fusciceps; assembly: GCA_036589455.1. Classification (NCBI taxonomy): domain Eukaryota; kingdom Metazoa; phylum Chordata; class Mammalia; order Primates; family Atelidae; genus Ateles; species Ateles fusciceps. The sequence goes on from JAZHEH010000113.1 coordinate 8,444,237, forward strand.
AAACTACCAGAGATCAGATTTATTTTGTGTTCTTCTAGAGACAATAAGGTGGTAGAATTGAAGGCAGGCCAGTGAGGTGGCCTTTGATGAACTCATGCTTCTGTGTAGGGCCTGTGCCCAAACTGATGTGAAACTCACCACTCTGTCTAGACTTTATTGTCTGAAGATGGTCTTTAGACGGACGTTATCAGACTATTTTCTACACTAATTTTTGCTATTTTGGACTCTGCCTGGATTTTTTGCTCCCAAAGAGTTATTTTTTTCCTTTTTTAAAATTCAAGTTTATTGAGGTATAGTGTTTGTACAGTAAAATTCACCCTTGTTTTAAGTGTAGAGTTTGAAGACTTTCAAAAAAATGTATACATTCACGTAACTAACACTACAATCAAGTTACAGATCATTTCCACCGACCCCACGAAGAGCTCTCCTGTCCTTTATAATCAACATTGTCCCTCTTCTCAGTCCCTGACAATCATTCATCTTATTTCTGTGCCAATAGCTTTCCTTTACCATCATGTCATATAAATGGAATAATACATAGAATTGTTTAAATGAATCTCCCAATGTTTTAGAGATTCATTTCTTTGTACTTCAGGTATCAATAATTTGTTCCTTTTTTATTGCTGAGTAGTATTCCATAATATGGATCCCCAATTTGTTTATACAGTTATCAGCTCACGGACATTTAGGTTGTTTTCAGTGTTTTGATATTATGTTTAAAGCTTCCATAAACTTTTACATACAGGTCTTTGTGTGGACAAGTTTACATTTTGAGGGTAAATGCTTATGAAGTAGTTTGAGTTCCCTGAGAAGTAGATGTGAAGACTGGATTACACAGGCAAGAGATTTAGGGAAATACTCATGAAATAAAAAGTGGAGGGAATAGTGAGAAGGCAGGGAGAGGTTTCCAACCATGATGCAAATCTGATACCTGTGAAGGATAAGAAGAAGGAAGAAAAACTGAACAGAAAAAAGTTGTAGATTTATGTAGTTCTACTACAGCTTCTGCTAAGGCTATGGGGAGTCCTTGAGCTAAACTTACCTCTGGAGGAGTGCTTTGTTTTGCAGGAATGGCCTTGGTTAGTATATTCACTGGGTTCTGAGCAGGAGCTGGGAGCAGCCCATAAGAAATGTGTCATTGGTGTGACTGTATCTAATGAGTTTAGAGAAGCAGCCACTGCGCCATAAGTCAGTTACGTTCCTACAACAGAGATCTGAGTGGCTTATCTTCAGGTGTTCTGCAACCTACAAGTGGCATCCCAGGGTCCTGTGGCAAGCATATCTTCAACTATAAGAAACTGCCTAACTTACCCTAAATGACTTCATCTTTTGCATTCCTGCTAGCAATATATGAGAATTCCAGTTGCTCTGTATCTTCACCAGCACTGTGTGTTTTCTGTTTTAAGTTCAGCCATTCTGGTAAATGTGTACCAATAACTCATGGTATATTAATTTGCATTTCCCAATGAATAAATATATTGGATGTCTTTTCATGTACTTACTTGTCTCGTATATTTCAGCTTTGTTGAAGTGACTATGCAAATCTTTCACTCATTTTAAAAATAGGATGTTATATTATTGAGTTATAACGGTTCTTTATATATTCTGGATACGAGTTATTTAGTAGACATGTGTTTTCTAAATATGTCTCCTAATTTGTGGCTTTTCTTTTTATGCTTTTAAGAGTATCTTTCAGAGAGCAGAAATATAAAAATTTTGATGCAGTTCAATCTATCCATTTTATTTTATGGTTCATGTGTCTTATCTAAGAATCCTTTGCTTAGGCAGATTATATAGACTTTCTCCTAGTTTTTTTTTTTTTTTGAGACAGAGTCTCGCAGCATTTCACCATGTTGGCTAGGCTGATCTCAAACTCCTGACCTCAGGCAATCTGTGTACCTTGGCTTCCCAAAGTGTTGGGATTATATGGGTGAACCACCACACCTGGCCTCTCCTAGGTTTTTATCTAGAAATTTTATAGGTTAAGTTTTGCATTTGTTCGTCTATCATTGACATTTGTATATGGTATGAAATAGCAGTGGAGATTCAGTTTTAGCACATGGATGTCCAATTTTTCCAGCACAATTTCTTGAAAAGGATGTTCTTCCTCCATCAATTACCTTAGCATATGTATCAAAAATTGATTGATATTATATTTACCATATCTTTCTGGACTTTCATTTCTGTTTCATTGATTTATATTTCTATCATTATGCCAATGCCACATCGTTTTCATGGCTATGGCTGTAGAGTGAGTTTTGAAATCAAATTGTGTTTGTCCTACAACTTTGCTTTTCTTTTTCCAAAATTGCTTTGTTATTCCAGGTTATTTGTTTTTTTCTTATACATTTAGAATCAGCTTGATAATTTCTTCAAAAAACTTCTACTAGGATTTTGATTGGGATTGAATTAAACTTATAAATCAATTTGGAGACTATTGACACCTTAACAATACTAAGACTTTTGATTCATGAACACAGCATATCTCTCCATTTATATAGGTCTTCTTTAATTTATCTCATCAAAGTTTTTATAGTTTTTAGCACACAAATCTTGCAAATATTATGTTAGATTTATTCATCTTCTTGATGCTATTGTAAATAATATTATTTTCTTCTGATTTTCTTTTTAAAATTTAACTTGAATTCAGTTTAATAAAAAAACAAAAACAAAAACAAATAATGTATTGTCCGATTGTTCATTGTGAGTATATAGGAAAGTCATTGGCTTTGTATATTTGTATCCTATGACCTTTCTTAACTAATTTTTTTTCTTAGTTCTAGTAAGTTTTGAAGGCTTTTAAAGAATTTTTTATATAGGCTATTGCAGTATTATCTTTAAAGAGATTTTTACTTCTTTCTACTAGTTGTGCTTTTTATTTCTTTCTCTTACCATATTATATTGGCTAGGAATTCCAATATAATGATATATTTAAATGATAATAGCAGACATTCTACCCCCTTGCTTTTGATCTGAGGGGAAAAATCAGTCATTCACCATTTCATATATTAGCTCAATGTTTTCTCAGGTGTCTTTTATGAAACCAAGGAATTTACCTTCTATTTCTAGTTCGCTGAAAGTTTTGTTTTTTTTGTTGTTGTTGTTTGTTTTAAAAACATAAAAAGTATTTTGTGAGGGCCGAGAACGGTGGCTCACACCTGTAATCCCAGCACTTTGGGAGGCTAAGGCAGGCAGATGGCTTGGGCAACATGGAGAAACCCCATCTCTATTTTTTTTTTTAAAAAAAACAACAATTAGCCAGCCATAGTGGCAGATGCTTGCCTGTAGTCCCAGCTACTTGAGAGGATGAGGTAGGATTGTTTGAGCCTGGGATGTGGAGGTTGCATTGAGCCAAAATTGCACCATTGCACTTCATCCTGGGCAACAGAGCAAGATCCCGTTTCAAAAGAAATAAAAAAATTTTGGAAATTTTTTTTGTCTATTGAGATGATCATGTAGTTATGCTTTTTTATATCTGTTAATATACTGAACTACATTGATTTTTTAAACACCTCTGAATATGTAATTCATATACAATACAATTTACTCATTTACTGTGTGCAATTCAACAATTTTTAGTATGTTCACTTCTATGGCATTTATCACTACAGTCAACTTTAGGATATTTTCATCACCTCAAAAAGAAATTTCATACATTCTTTAGCTTTCAGCATCCCCTGACCCCCATATTCCTCCAGCCCTAAGCAGCCACTAATCTAGTTTCTGTCTCTACAGTTTTGCTTATTCTGAACATTTTATAAATGGAATGATGTAATATGTGGAATTTTGAACACTTATATAAATGGAATGATATAATACGTGGAATTTTATGACTGGCATTTTTCAATTAGCATCATGTTTTCAAGATTTATTCATATTGTAGTATGTATCAGTACTATGTTCTTTTTTATGGCCAAATAATATTTTATTATATGAATATACTACAATTTTTATTCATTCTTCTAATTATCCACTGGTTCATAGACTTTAAATTTTTTTCTAACACCTAGCTCTTGTGAATAATGTGGCTAGAAATATCTGTTTATACGTTTTAGTGTGGACATATATTTCTCTTGGTTATATACCTAGAGTGAAATTGCTGGATCATATGGCAATGCTGCTATTTTTTTTTTTTTTTTTTTGACAGGGTCTCGCTCTCTCACCCAGGCTAGAGTGCAGTGGCGCGACCTCACTACAACCTCTGTCTCTTGGGTTCAAGCGATTCTCGTGCCTCAGCATCCCAAGTAGCTGAGATTACAGGCGCCTGCCACCATGCCCAGCTAATTTTTGTATTTTTAGTAGAGACGGGGTTTCACCATGTTGGCCAGGCAGGTCTTGAACTCCTGACCTCAAGCAATCCACCCGCCTTAACCTCTCAGAGTGCTGGGATTACATGCCTGAGCCACCATGCCTGGCCTAATATGATAATTCTATGTTTAACCATTTGAGAAACTTCCCGACTGTTGGGCAAAGTGTTTGTACTATTTTACATTCCCATCAGTAGTATATTGATGGTTCTGATTTCTCTACCTTCTTTGCCAGCACTTTTTATTATTTGACTTTTTGGTCTGGTCCCAGCCATCCTAGCAGGTATGAAGTTCTGTCTTACTGTATTTTTGTTGTTGTTGTTTATTTTAATTTTAATTTTTGGAGACCGAGTCTTGCTTTATCCCACCAGGCTGGAGTGCAGTGGCATGATCTGTGATCACTTCAACCTCCGTCTCCCAGATTCAAGTGATTCTCATGCCTCAGCCTCCTGAGGAGCTAGGTCTACAGATGCATACCATCATGCTTGCTAACTCTTTTTTTTTTTTTTTTTTTTTTTTTAGAAGAGACAGAGTTTTGCCATGTTATCCAGGCTTGCCTTGAACTCCTGAGCTCAGGCAATCCACCTGACTTGGCCTCCCAAAGTGCTAGGATTACAGACGTGAGCCATTGTGCCTGACCTTACTATGATTTTGATTTGCTTTTTCCTGATGACTAATGACATTGAACATCTTTTAATGCACTTATGGCCATTTGTATTTCTTTTCTGATCCTTTGCCCATTTTTAAAATTAGGTTATTTGCCTTTGTATTATTAAGTTGTTAAGAGGGGTGTTTAATATATTCTGTGTACAAGTCCTTTATTAGATATATGATGTGCAAATATTTTTCCCATTCTGTGGATTGTCTTTTTACTTTCTTGATGGTATCGTTTGAAACACAAACATTGTATTTATTTTTATAAAGTCTAATTCATTTATTTTTGTTTCATTTCTTATGATTTTGGTTTTATATCTAAGGATATTTTGCCAAATCTGAGGTCATGTAGATTTAACCCTATGCTTTCTTCTAAGAGTTTTGTAGTTTTAGTTCTTACCATTTGGTCTTTGATCTATTTCAAGTTAATTTTTGTATATGGTGTGAGGTAATATAATATTGGGGTTTAGGGGTTCAGGGTGCCCTCAGCTCCCCTGAGAGGACGTTTCTCCAGGTTCTTGGTCTCCTGCCCTCTCAAGAATGAAAGAGGGGACCACAGTGCAGTGTGCAGTAAATGCCGGACTCAAAAGTGTTTGTAGAAAGTGATTTATTTAGAGACAGAGAGTAATGAGAAGGAGAGAGAAAGAAAGAGCTAACTCTCAAACTGAGTGAAAGAATCCAGAAAGATGGAATCCAGGAGAGGAAAACAGCTTCTACACTGAGTGGAAGGGAATAGAGAGAGATGGAGTTTAGGAGGGGAAGACAGACTTCCATGAGAGAGTGTGGAAGGGGACTCCAGAGGGGGAAATCCAGGATAGAGAAAAATAGCTTCCATGAGCACGAGAGTGTTCGTGGAAGGGGATCCAAACATGGAGTCCGAAGTGGGTGTGGAAGAAGGGAATTTTAACCTGGGAGGAACCCCCACCTTCTCTAAGACCCCAGGCCAATGAAAGGAGTTCCTTAGACTTCCACTGGAGTGATTGACTCTCAGTTTCTTCTCACACCTGCGAAATTAAAACATAAACTGTTAAATCTCCAGAATGGAGAGAGATAGGAGGCGGGTATGGCGCTAGGAAGTGCTTGCCCTTAAAACTACGCCCCTTGTGGATCTGGAAAGAGAACACATTTCCTCAGTAAGGCCCAGCTTCACTCTTGCATGTGGTTATCTGCTTGTCCCACTACAATTTGTTGAAGATCATTCCCCATTAAATGATTTTGACTGCCTTGTCAAAAATCAGTTGGCTATAAACACATGGTTTTATTTCTGGGCTTTTAATTCTATTTCATTGATCTATATGGCTATCCTTAATGTAGTATCACACACTGTCTTGATTACTGTTGCCTTGTAGTAAGTTTTGAAATTGGGAAGTGTGAGCTCTTCTACTTTGTTCTTCTTTTTCAAAATGATTTTGGCTACTCTAAGTCCCTTGCAAATTTCTATACATTTTAGAATGAGCTTCAATTTTATTAAAAGTCAGCTGGGATTCTGATAGGGGCTGTGCTGAATCTGCAAATTAATTGAGATAGTATTGTCTCCTTAACAATATTAAGTCTTCTGGTGCATGAGCATGGGATATTTTGTTCTGACTTGGTCTTCTAAACTGCTGGGATTACCGGCATAAGACACTGTGCCTGGTCATTTGACAACTTTTAACAGTTTGCCTTGTAATCCCAGGATTATCTTTAGATAAACTATTGCTGAAGTGTGATGAAAGACTAGGAAGAAATTTGGTTTCAAATATTAACCACCAGACATGACAGTGATGATGGTGATAATAATAATAAAAGTAACACTTAGGGCTGGGCGCTATGACTCATGCCTGTAATCCCAACACTTTGGGAGCCTGAGGCTGGTAGATCACTTGAGGCCAGGAGTTCAAGACCAGCCTGGGCAACATGGTAAAAACCTGCCTTTACTAAAAAAAAAATGCAAAAAATAAAAAATAAAATTAGGCATGGTTGTGCGCCTGTAGTCCCTGCTACTTGGGAGGCCGGGGAAGGAGAATCGCTTAAACCTGGGAGGCAGAGGTTGTAGTGAGCTGAGATCGAGCCACTGCATTCGAGCCTGGATGACAGAGTGAGATTCCACCTCAAAAAAGAAAACAAAACAGTATTTAGTACATTCAGTCTTCATGCTTAGTGGTTTATATGGACTATGGATTATATAACAAATAATTTTATTTGATATTATAAATATGAAGTGAGGTAAGTACCCTAAATTTACATACAGCATTAAAACTATCTGCATCTATTATTACTGCTACATATGTTTTCCATTCATTATCAGTCTTTTGACATGAGGGATACAGGTAGGGAGCATTTTTTGAGTGGTGCTGAATAGTGGTTTAATAGCATTATTAAGTAACTTCTTATTCAGGTGTCAGGGTCAAAAACCAGCATGGGATTTGGAAACCAGCTGCCAATCTGTAATTCATCTTCTAAAACTGTGCTGTCAGATATGTTTTGAAACTCAGAATTGTCCTTTTATTGATTGATTGATTGATTGAGACAGAGTCTCGCTCTGTCACCCAGGCTGGAGTGCAGTGGCATGATCTCGGCTCACTGCAGCCTCCGCCTCTGGGTTCAAGCGATTCTCCTACCTCAACCTCCCAAGTAGCTGGGACTATAGGCATGCCACCATGCCCAGCTAATTTTTGTATTTTTAGTGGAGACGGAGTTTCACCATGTTAACCAGGATGGTCTCGATCTCTTGACCTCGTGATTTGCCTGCCTCAGCCTCCCAAAGTGCTACGATTACAGGCATGAGCCACCACGACTGGTCTTTTGTTGTATTTTACAAAGGTAATAAGATGCATGTGTTTTCTCTTCAGTGAGGTCTGGGGCAGCATTTCATGGCATCTCATTGTTTTAGGGAAAACAATGACCATAAATAATCTCACAGTATTTGCTATCAAATGAATTGCTTGAAATGCTGTTCTCAAATAACTGTTGGATGCTGAGATTATATATAAGACTATAAACATATATGGTCAAAATTGGCCATGAAAAATATTCTAACTCTCCCATAAAATATGGTATATTAGTTTTGTGTAATAGCCCATCTTTACGCTAAGTCTAATACAGACAATTGTTCCTCCAGGGTAGAACAGATTGCTGTTGCCTTAGTTGAGCACCAGATGAAGTAATTGGCTTGCATCAGGGACTCATGTTCAATGAAAATTATGCTTCTCTCTATTTTTTGGCCAAGCTTGTATAGTTGAATGTGGGCAGATTAAATCAATGTATGTTTGATACTAGTCTACCATAGAATACTTGCTTGAACAGTTTCACATGAGCCAACAGGCATAGACAGGGATAAAAATAAATACCAGTGCCAAACTACAGCCTCCTAATCAGCAACACATTTAAAATGTGTGCACAGAGATGGCAGAAGACGGTGTATTCCAAGGTCTGTACAAAAATAAGTTAATGTGGCAATGCAAGTTAATCAATTGGTGGCATCCAATGTGTTAACATTTCTAATTATGAGTTTTGTATTGCAGTTTTTAAAATAATTCAAATATATTTTTAAAAAGTGGAATTTGTATCAAATCCTAAGGCTCCACAAAATAGTTGTCTCTATCGTTTATTCTAGATGTAGACAGCTACACAGCGACAATAACAAAAAGAACACATTCCTCATAATGAACATAATTAACATTTCTTGAGTACTTACTATGTGCCAAGCACTGTTCTATATGCTTTAGACATAGTAATACCTTTACTTTTTATTTATTTATTCAACACACACTTACCAAGCATTTGCTTTGTGTTAAGTATTGCTTTAGACCAATGATACTGACCAGGGACAGAGTTTGCTTCTTGGTGAACATGTGGCAATATATTCAGAGTCATTCAGCATATTTTAACTGGGAAGGTGCTATTGGCATTTGGTAGGGAGAAGACAGAGTGGCTGCTAAACATCCTACGACACACAGAAGATTCTCCTGCAACAAAGAATCCTCCTGCCCACAATGTGAATAGTACCAAAGTTGAGAGATGCAACAGTAGACAAAATAGACAAAAGTTATGTCTTCATGGAACTTATATTTTAGTAGAGAGAAACAAATGATTTAAAAAGTAAGTATCGGCCAGGTACGGTGGCTCACACCTGTAAACCCAACATTTTGCGAGGCCAAGGCAGGTGGGTCACAAAGTCAGGGGTTCAAGACCAGCCTGGCCAAGATGGTGAAGCCCTGTCTCTACTAAAAATACAAAATTAAGCTGGCTCAGTGGTGGGTACCTGTAATCCCACCTACTCGGGAGGCTGAGGCAGAATTGCTTGAACCCAAGAGGTGGAGGTTTAGTGAGCTGAGATCATGCCACTGCACTCTAGCCTGAGTGACAGAGCAAGACTCCATCTCAAAAAAAAAAAGTATCAATTATATCAATTATATTACAACTTTTATTTTTAGTTTTTTGAGACAAAGTCTGGAGTGCAGTGTTGCAATCTTGGCTCACTGCAACCTCTGCCTTCCCGGTTTCAAGTGATTCTCTTCCCTCAGCAGATGTTTTCAAAGCATCTCGCTGGCCACTGCTTTGAAAGGTGACTATAGAAGGCCAAAGGTGGAAGCAAAGAGACCATTAGAAAATCACTGTGAGAGATTGTGGTGACTCAGACAAGGTTTCCAACAGTTAAAGGTGAGAAGTGGCTGGATTCTGGGAACATTTCTCAAGGTTAAGGTGTCAGAATTTTGCAAATGCAAGTGGGATATGAGGAAAGAGTTAAGAAACTTTACGTTTATGTTTGCATGTTTTTTGAACTGAGCCACTTGAAGAATGGAATTCCCAATTATCGAGATGGAGAAAGTTAAGGTAGGAATAGTCTGGGGAAGGGAATCAGAATCACCACGTTTAATTTGAACATGTTTGGATATGTTTAATTTGAGGTGTCTATTTGAACATTCAAATGGAGATTTCAAAACATTCTCAACCACCCTATGAAGTAGGTACTATTATTATCCCCATTTTGCAGGTGAGAACTATTAATAAAGAGGTTAAGCAACTTGTCCGTGATCATCCAGCTATTAAGTGGTGTAGCTTAGACTCCAATGATATAAACAGATATCTTGCTAAAAGTCTCGTCAGGCCCTCTCTCCTGGGATAGCATCTCTTGATCTCCTTTTCTTTTTTTTTTTTATTTTTTTATTTTTTAAAAAAAGACTGGGGTTTCACCATGTTGGTCAGGCTGGTCTTGAACTCCCGACCTCAGGTGATCCACCCATCTTGGTCTCCAAAGTGCTTGGATTACAGGCATGAACCACCGCGCCCGGCCGATCTCCTTTTCTATGGATTGCCTTGACACCAGCTCTCAGAGGGAAAAATTTTCTGCATTGAAATGAGGTCTTGAGAGACTTTTTATGCAGTTGGTATCTGAAATTTAAACTGTTACCTCTGTCAAATTTATTTGATTTGGTCATGCTAAAAGTCAACCATAATGTAAAACTTAAGGAAAAGAGAATTCTATAGTTGCAGGTAGCTTAGAAAATGATCACTTACTGGGCATCTACATAAAATACACACAGTATGATCACTTACTGAGCATACTCATTAGAAAGATCATAGAGTTTGGAGTCCCACAGACTGACCTGCATTAAAACACAGTCTCCGTCACCCATTTGATATGATATTCTGGAAATAAAACTTAACTTTCTAAGTCTGTGATGAACAATTGAGGTAATGCATGTAAAAGCATTCTCTCTCTGATATGTTCAAGCATGCCAATGAGTTTTTCACGCAAGGATTAATCTGTTTGTTTTTCAGGGGTAGCTATTCACTAATGGATATCGGTTTCAGTTTGGGCGGATGATAAGCTTGGGAGATGAATTGTGCTGATGGTTGCACAACATTAATGGACTTAGTGCCACTGAACTATACATTTAAAATGGTTAAAATAGTACATTTTATGCTATGTGTATCGTAATGCAATTTTTTAAAAAAGGAAGAACAGCAAACAAACAGCAAAAAAAGATTTTGTGTGACTTTCCTTGAGGTGAGTCAGAGTTGTGAGTGAGCACAGGGATGAGGCACACAGTTAGAAATGGAAGGGTGCAGTGGCTCACACCTGTAATCCCAGCACTTTGGGAGGCCAAGGCAGACAGTTCACTTGAGTTCAGGAGTTCAAGACCAGCCTGGGCAACATGGCAAGATGCCCTGTTTCTACAAAAAATAAAAAACTTAGTCTGGCATGGTGGTGTGCACCTGTGGTCCCAAATACTTAGGAGGCTGAGGTGGGAGGATTACTTTAGCCCAGGAGGCAGAGGTTTCAGTGAGTCGAGATCACACCATTGCACTTCAGCCTGGGTGACAGAGTGAGACCCCCTCTAACAAAAAAAAAAAAAAAAAAAAAAAAAAGGGCTGGGCCAGGCACAATGGCTCTGACTGTAATCCTAGCACTCTGGGAGGCTCTGGTGAGTGGATCACCTGAGGTCAGGAGTTCAAGACCAGCCTGGCCAACATTGTGAAACACTGTCTCTACTAAAAATACAAAAATTAGCCAGGTGTGGTGGCACACACCTGTAGTCCCAGCTACTTGGGAGGCTTAGGCAGGAGAATCACTTGAACCCAGGAGGTGGAGGTTGCAATGAGCCGAGGTCGTGCGACTACACTGTAGCCTGAGCAACAGAGTGAGGCTATCTCAGAGAAAAAAAAAACAGAGAGAGAGAGAGAGAATAGAGGGCTAATCCTGAGGAGCCCAGTGAATTTGGTTCTCCATTGCTTCAACTGCCCTATAGTCTTGCTGCCTACTGGTACTTCTCCAAATACAGGTTGAGGAGGAAGAAGAGAAATACTGTAAGTGCACTTCACACAGACAACCTCCATCACAGAGCACGAGGCACTTTGTTGACAGAACCTTTGTTCTTAACACGTACACACACATAAATACACACACACAGAACCACTTTCCCTAACATGTGTCTGAAAGGTTGGCATGTTAATTTCTTATTGGTGCCATAACAAATTACCACATACTTAGTGATTTAATGTAACACAAATTGATCATCCCATTGTCCTATGCGTCAGAGGTCTGGGTTGGCTCGGCTGCTTTCTCTACCCCATTATCCAAGGCCAAAATCAAGGTCTCAGCAAGGCTGTGTTTCTTTCGGAAGGACCTGGAGCTTAATCTGTTTCCCAGCTAGTTCAGGTTTTTGGCCAAGTTCAGTTCTTTGAAGTTGCAGGGCTGAGGTCACAGTTTCCTTGCTGGCTGCCAGCCAAGGTTAGTCTTTTGGTCCTGGAGCTTTTCTTACACTTTCCTTGTAAACTTTCCTTCCTTCTCATACTTTCCTTGGGGGACTTCTCCAGCAACAGGGGGTGGAGTTCCTCTTACGTTTTGAATCTCTCTGACTGGCTCTTCCTTCTTCCTCTTCCTCTTTTAAGTGCTCATTTGATTAGATTGGGCCCATTCAGAATAATCCAGGATAATCTCTCTATTTTAAGAACAACTGATTAGTGATCTTCAGTACACTTCCAAAGTCCTTTCACAACATTACACAGTTTAGAGTTTGGTTGGATAACCAGAAGACAAGCTTGCGGGGGATAATTTTGCTTCTCACAGTCAGATTGTCTGCTAGAAAGCATTGTGGACTTAGCAAGACTTTACTGTTGTCAATAGGACTGCATGGGTCCCACTGCTTCTGGAGAGACACCCAGGCTTTGGTGATGAGCTCTGAATGCCAGCTTCCCCCTTTCTTTATGCTGGATTTTCTTAGCAGGCATGTATGTTTTCTTTATTGCTGGCTGTTTTCTGTTAGGATCACTCCAACACATTGGACATGCATAAAATAATTGTGAGACTCAAAGGGTGTTCTTGCCTGCTGCCCAGAAAAGAAAAAAATGTACGGAAAACAGTAGGTTTTTCAGCAGAGAAAGAGTTTAATAATCACAGGGCCAGCTAAGCAGAAGGTTGGGGGACATTTTCAAATCCACCTCCCTGAGAGTACAGAGGTAGAGTTTGTTTGTTTGTTTGTTTTTTCTTTGCACAGAGTCTCACTCTGTCGCCCAGGCTGGAGTGCTGTGGTGCAACCTCAGCTCACTGCAACCTCTGCCTCTCAGAGAGTAGAATTTTTAAGAATGATGTGTCAGGCAGGTGGCTAGGGAATGGGTGCTGCTGACTGGTTGATGATGACATCATAGGAGTGTCAAAAAACATTCTTCATGTGCTGAGTCAGTTTCTGGGTGAGAGTTACAGGATGGGTTGAGTTAGTTCCTTGACATGAGTCATGGGGGTTCCAGGTGGAGTTGGTCATCAGAATGCAAAAATCTGAAAAATATCTTAAAGACCAATCTTAGCTTTTGATAATAGTGATTATCTATAAGAGCAACTGGGGAAATTACACTTCTTGTTGCCTCCAGCTATGTGACTCTTGAGCAGTAAGCGATTATAGAAAGGCAAGCTAGGGAACAATAGCTGGGTATCGTTTAACTACATCAACATCTCAGCAGAATTCGGGTTCCTCCCATAATCCGTGTGGTCTTACAAAGGCAGTTTTAGTCCCTGAATAAGGAGGATGTTGGTTTTGGGAAGGAACTGTTATCATCTGTGTTTTAAAGTTAACAAAGGCATGTGAGGTTAGAGGCAAGATGGAGTCAGCTATATCAGATTTCTCTCACTGTCATAATTTTTGCAAAGACAGTTTCAAGGGTAGGGCTGGAGGGCTGGGTTGCTGCTCTACTAGAGGATACTTTTTTCCCTGTATAAATCTGGTCATCAATGCCCATCAACATTACTGCTGAAGGTCACAAGGAGCATGAAGAAGGAGTTGCATCACTCTCCCTCCCACAAATGGGAACCTTAGCTTTTGATACACCAAAGGAAACAGCAAACACACACACAACACCACATGACTAAACACACAAAGCTACAAAAAAAAAGATCTCCACAACGGCCAAATGAAAACAAGCCTAATATTTACTTTCTTCTCCCAAAAATGTGTCTGTGTGAGTATGGGGAATGCCTACTTATTTTTAACATCCTAAAAAGGATCTTTTCAGTGGTCCTTTTCCTCAGAAACAAGGTCTCTTCCAGAGAAATTTTCTATCTCCACTATTAGAAAGAACAGTAACTACTATTATTTTTAAAAGAAAATTTAAAAAATAATTATTTTGCCTTGCTGGGCAGGCAACTACCCATTTGTTAAGTACCCATGTTGTAGCTAGCACTAAGCTACATGATTTTTATGTTTTACTCTACCTAAATTGCAAATTAAATACATGAGATCCTTCGAAACGTTGTGTTGCCCAAATGTCACATCCTCATCGAGGACTTTCCTGGACCCCCTCTCCCCAGTGGAATTTTTGTTTGTTTGTTTTTGAGATGGAGTCTCACTCTGTCACCCAGGCTGGAGTGCAGTGATGAGGTATCTGCTCACTGCAACCTCTGCTTTCAGGGTTTAAGCAATTCTCCTGCCTCAGACTCCTGAGTAGCTGGGACTACAGGCATGTGCCACCACGTCTGGCTAATTTTTGTATTTTTAATAGAGATAGAGTTTCACCATGTTGGCCAGGCTGGTTTGGAACTCCTGATCTCAGGTGATCCACTCACGTTGGCATCCCAAAGTGCTAGAATTATAGGCATGAGCCACTGTGCCCAGCTCCCCTTTGAAATTTTAACAGCCCTCCAATGCAGCACACTCACTTTTTAAAAGTACTTTATATTTCTTTAAATAGCTCATATGAGCTTCCTATTTACTATAATAGTTTTGCCACAGTTGTGTTTATCGTCTCTTCCCCCACTCTATCTTGTTTACTGTAGGCTCCCTGAAGGAAGAAGTTTTGTCAATTTTGTTAGTCATTCAGGACATCGCCTGGCACACAGAATCTGCTCAATGAATGGCTTTTCAATGAAGTAGTGAATAATCATTGCAATTACCCCTTTGGGCTTGGCTCTACTTTCTTTTTTTTTTTTTTAATTTTTTTTTTTTTTTTAAAGATGGGGTTTCACCATGTTGGTCAGGCTGGTCTTAAACTCCCGACCTCAGGTGATCCACCCGCCTTGGCCTCCAAAGTGCTTGGATTATAGGCGTGAGCCACCACACCCGGCCTGCTCTACTTTCATCTCTGTTGAACAAATGTGGAAATTGAGGCTTAGTGAAATAGAGAAAGGTACCTGGAGCCAACTGGTAGCAAGGGGCAAAACCTAGCCACGTGATAGTAAAATGCTTATGGAGTTTGGAAAGCCCACCACTGAGCAGATTCGCAGCAGTGGTGTAACTCTAACAAACCCGTTGCCCAGTGTGCAGCAAGTTGACACACCTGGAGGAGACCCTGAGTTGCAGCACAGAGAGATTTAACTGTAGGGCCACTGAATGAGGAGATGGTAGGAAACCTCAAATTCATCTCCCCAGAGAATTTGGGGCTAGGGTTTTTTTAGAGTATTGAAGTGGGCCAAAGTGTGAAGATTGTTAATTGGTCAGAGTGCAGGGTGAATTCATAGGACAGGGAGATGAAGTAACTGCACTCTCATGCTGATTCTGTAATTCTGTGGGTCTTCCCATTGGTTGATATCAGCTGCTTTTCTGGAATTCAGGATCCGAAACACATCTCAGGCAATTCTTAAGCCAAAGTCCTATGATCCTCACATCAGAAATCTTGTCTACAGAAACAATGGGAATGCAAATGGTTAGTATCCAGTGCTACGTGACTTTTGGTTACCAGAAAGTGGGTCCAAGCTCAGCCTGATGAGTGCTTAATTATAACTATATTTCTGTCAAGAATTCTTGTCAGTCCTATGAGGATGGCTTCAGTAGTCTCACAGTTATGCACATGAACTCTGGGGCCAGTCTTCCCAGGTTCAGTGTCCAGTTCTGACATTGGGCAAAATACTGACCCTTTCTATATCATCATCCCCCATCTGTCGGTGGGGAGATGAAAATGAGAATACAATTATACCATACAGTATCTGGGAGGATTAAATGAATTAATACAAGGACAGTACTTAGAAGAGAATAGCATGTGCTATTGTAAATATTACATATATAACATTTATAATCTATATCTAATATTTATTATATATATTTGGTTTTCTATAATTTGGAACTCATATGTACCTGGTTCCCATCCTCCACCTCTCCCACAGTCTAGGTGTTTTGCATTCTCCAAATGTGTCCAAACTTCAGCAACATATTTGTTTATACATATATTTAGCTAATGTGTGTGTGAAATTACCCATTATGTAAATGGCTTTGGTTTAGTAAGCAGAATATGTGAGGATATGGTTAATGGGAAATTGTTTTGTGCAACTTGGAAAACAGAAGAATCATAGAAGAATCCTCTGGAGGCACAGTCTGATGGAGGGATAACCAATACATTTGCAGGTTTTTGTTTTTAAATAATAACCAGCCACTAATGGCCCAGAGCAGAACATTGATTTATCTGCAGCAAGGTGGGCTCTGTTTCCCTGCTATATTGCCAGCTGTCCTCCTCAGCATTAAGTTCCCTCTCTTCAATCCAATATCTGTCAATCCAGTTTTCAAAGAGGAAGCTTTAAAACAGTGAGGAGGGCTGGGCACAGTGGCTCACATCTGTAATCCCAGTGCTTTGGGAAACCTAGATGAGGGAGATCACTTGAGGTCAGGAGTTCAAGACCAGCCTGGCCAACATGGTTAAATTTCCATTTCTACTAAAAATGCAAAAAATTAGCCTGGTGTCATGGTGGGCGCCTGTAATCCCAGCTACTCAGGAGGCTAAGGCAGGAGAATCGCTTGAATGCGGGAGGTGGAAGTTCAGTGAGCCAAGATGAGGTTGTGCCACTGCACTCTAGCCTGGGTGACAGAGTAAGACTCCATCTCAAAAAAAAAAAAAAAAACCCCACAAAAAAACAAAAAAATAGGCCAGTCGCGGTGACTTAGCCTGTAATCTCAGAACTTTGGGAGGCCGAGGTAGGTGGATCACTTGAGGTCAGGATTTTGAGACCAGCCTGGCCAACATGGTGAAACTCGATCTCTACTAAAAATAGAAAAATTAGCCAAGTGTGGTGGCAGGTGCCTGTAATCCTAGCTACTCAGGAGCCCGAGGCAGGACAACTGCTTGAATGGGAGGTGGAGGTTGCAGTGAGCTGAGATCACGCCATTTCCCTCCAGCCTGAGCAACAAGAACAAAACTCCATCTAAATAAATAAATAAAAATAAACAAACAAAAAACAGTGAAAAGGCATTGTCATTTTTGTGGATGGTTGTGGAAGATTTTTCTGTGCTTTATTTGGTAGGAGCCTTTTACTTTTTGCTGAGCTAGAATCTAGCCTGTTAGGCACTGTGCAGTCAGATTCCTTGGCAGAGTGGTGAGGCTCTTAAATTCTTTCAAAAAGAAGGCTCAGGAAATTGGCCCTTCCTCAGGTGCCCTCTGTTGCCTCGGGCAGAGCTCCCCTTCCATCTACGCAAATCTCCCTCTGGACTGAGAGGACCTGGCACCTTTATGCTGGGTGCGAATAGCATTATTCCCTGTAAGTTGATGATAGTGGAACAAATCCCTGAGGAAACTTTAAAAAAAAGTGCCTAAAAGGCAAAACCAAAACCAGAATCTTAACACTGAGCTTTCTGCAACTTTTTTTTTTTTTGCAAAGCAAACAAACAAAACCAACACTAAGCATGGTATGCAGATATCAGTGGATACCTTCAGTTAAGCCTAAGTGAAAAATTCTTCCATTCATTCATTCATTCATTCACTTATTGATTCAGACTTATTTATTGTGGGCTCACTATATGCTAGGTATTTTGCTAGAAAGCATGGTGGGGGTGGGGAGGGTGGCAAGGAAAATATACAATTAACTAAGGCAAAGATATTTTCAATATTATTTTCTTTATGAAAACTGAGATTGAAAAGCAGATGTCCCGAAGGAAGTCTTGTATCGCTATTCAATGTTAACCCACATTTTGCTAGAAGTTGTGCTAGACATGGAGAGTATATGGAGGTTATCCCCCAATTTTTAAAAAATATATTTTTCCCCTCCCTCCTTTCTATCCCCCAACTCTTAGTGAGGGGGAGGGGATATACTATGTCTATATTATTAAATACACATAGTATACATATTTAGGGCCATCTTCTCATAAGGTCATCATATTTCCACCTCCCCTAAGATATCCAGTCTTAATCCTCAGGTCTGTGAATAAGATGTGATATCACACTAGGAAATTATGTTGCATTTCATGGCAAAAGGGATTTTGCAGCTGTAATAAAGGTTACGAATCAACGGACTTTGTGTTAGTTAAAAGAGCAATTATTCTGGATGACCTAAATCTAATCACTTTCAAAGCAGAGATCAGTGGCTACAGAAGCAGTGAGAAAAATAATAAAAAATAATAATTAAAAAAAAGACAAAGTTGAGAGTTTCTTTATATGGAAGGAGAAGAGGAAGTCAGAGGGGGGAGGCGTTGATGTAAGTGGGCTTTTTCGTTGCTGAGATGGAGAGGACCATGGGCAAAGGACCTAAAAGTTGGCCCTGTGTGCTGAGGGTGGTATATAGCTGTGGTATACTCCCTGTCAGCCAGGGAGAAGACAGGGACCTCAGGCCTACAACCCAAGGTGTTAAGTCCTGCCAGTAAATTCTGCTCAAATAAGCTTTGAAGCAAATTCTTCCCCCAGAGTCACTAGAGAAGAACCCAGTGCCCTTGACACTTTGATGTCAGCCTTATGAATCCCTAAGTAAAGAACTTGGTTGAGTCTGCTTGGACTCCCAGCCTTCAGACTGTGAGATTATAAATGGGAGTTGTTTTAAGCTGCTAAATTTTTTGGTCATGTATTATGCAGCAATGAAAAAATGAATAGCTCATCCTTGGTTATTCTGCATTTTTATAGAACATTTGTAGTTAAGATGTCTTAAAACTTAAATGGATCCTGAGAGGCCTATGTGGTTCTTTACAATTGATAATGGTATTACCTTCTTATATTTGTAAACCCCATTTACAAAATACTTTTTCATGCAATTTTCTTATTTGATTTTCACAGCTTGTGAGGAATCTTTATCTCCTGTTAAAGACAAAGTGAGGATGGGTCATACGTGCTTTGCTGATGCTTCCTGCCAAGTGGTAGAAGAGGGATTTGATTTCAGACTCCGGCACTCTCACTTGACCTAGGCATGCTCATTAGAAAACTGACAGGTTCCCCTTCCATACAGGTTCTTTTTCCATCTTGTTTTCTCTTCATTACTGACATCACCATCGTTGTCATCAGTGTTGAGGACATGCTGCTTGCTTACAAAATGCTCATGAACTAAATCATGACATTTAGAGCAAACCTTTTAAAAAGTCAAAACATGTATTGAACACCTATTATGTACCATACCATGAAACTTGCCATTAACATGGCAAATAAAGTGACAAGTGTCCTCTTTGTTGCAGCCGTGACATTGGGTTTTGGAACTCCACCAAGAGGATGCTCTGCCAGTGCATGTGGAATATATAAAAAGTATAAATAGACTTTTTTTTTATTTTTGTAGGTAGCTCACAAAATGAAATAATCCAGCAATCTTCTTGGCCTCTGTAAAACTTTTTTTAAAATTCTGCATAAACTTTTTTTTTTTTTCTGTGAAATAGTTGTTTGGGGAATTATTCATTTCCAGATTATTCTAGAAAAATTGTTAGAGGAATTTAATTTGTGTTGGAGAGATTGGAATCTAGGAGAACATGGGGTAAGATTCCCAGTGGGTATTGTTACCGGTCTGGTAACCTAGTAAATCTCCCTCAGCCCTCCTCCCACCACACCTACCCCTATGGAGTGGTGGGCCCGTGAGCAGGACTTGGGAGGGACATTGAAACCTGTGCTCCCTCTTCCATGCAAGTCTGCCTTTCATCCCTAGAATCAATCCAACTGCCCTAGAAGCAGCCTGTCTGATTGAAACCAAAGGCTAAGCCACTCTCTACATAGAGCAGAACATCCTACTTCCCTGAGTCATGGTTCCTTGCTGCGTTTTTCTTTCTCTCTCTTTAAATGTCACCCTCTGCCCTTCTATTCTATTTTGCAGAATAGAAGGAAATAAAGGTATAATGTGGCTTGAGCCACTGAGGGTCTGGCTTGCCTATCATCATCTATTCAGACAGTTTGGGGTTAATGTAGAGGACTTAATCTGTCTTTCAGTGTCTGCTGCAATCTGCCCCTATAACAACTGTTGTTATGGGAATGGAATCATGTGAGGGTGACTTCCCTCAATTGCAAGAACACCCTGTGCACAGATGATGCTCTGAGGAGTTATGGAGGGCTTGGAAAGGGCTTGCTTTGTGACCAGGGGTGCCTCTGAAAGGCGTGTTTAGGAGGGGTTTATGGGCTGCAATCTGTTGGGGCTTGTACTGAGGCTGAGATTGCATGGCATGCCCATTCTGCATTTAGATTACAACAGCATGTGGGGTAGGCGAGGGATAATTTCCACCTCCCCTTACCGTACCCCCTGCTCAGCCATCACTCAGTACATCATTGTTGATAAGCCATTGTCTTGTTGCCTGTAAGTCTGAGGACACCCTTCAGGTGTGGCTCCCATGACTGATTTTTTTTTTCTAGATAAAAGGGACATGGGACCAATAACCTTCATCCTGTTTGGTTAATGAGAAAAGCAAGGCCTGATCAACCAGAGACTCCTACTTACAGAAATAACCCATGACAAAAACAGAGAGAATGGAAAGGTTCTGTGTTAGGTATGCACGTGATAAGAAAAAAAATGGAAGTCCAAATCTAAAAAAAAAGAAAAGAAAAGAAAAAATCCATTATGCCTATTTCTCTTCTATCAAGAACAGATTTTTAAAAAAATCAAAGTCCCATCTGTTCTGTGTCAACATTAGAGATTGTACATTGTGTTTCATCAAAGGCAGTTTTGCCATGGCAGTGGGGGTTGTATTTTTGGAACGTGCTTGGAAACCCAGAGCAGCTGAAAGCAGACCTGGCACCTTGTGGCCTCTCCTGCCGCCTGTGTTTGTGTTCCTCCAGCACTTGATGTTTTAAATTGATTTGTTTGACCCGAGGTCCCTGGAAAAGACAAACAGGTAAGGGCAGTTGCCTGGGTCTCTGGAACAAACACAGGTAAAGGCCCAGGGCTTTCAGAAAAACAAAGCAGGTTTTTTTTTTTTTTTTTTTTTAATTTTTATTTTTGAGACAGAGCCTGGCTTATAGCCCAGGCTAAAGTGCAATGGCACAATCTCAGCTCACTGCAACCTCCGCCTCTCAGGTTCAAGTGGTTCTCCTGCCTCAGCCTCCCAAGTAGCTGAGATTACTGTACCTCCCATCACGCCTGGCTAATTTTTGTATTTTTGTAGAGACAGGGTTTCACCATGTTGGGCAGGCCGGTCTTGAACGCCTGACCTTAGCCACCTTGGTCTCCCAAAGTGCTGGGATTACAGGCTTGAGCCACCACACCCAGCCAGGGCAGTTTTTCTTGAATGAATTTGTACTCTGAGCGCACAGCAGCAACCACACTCACCCTGTAGTCTCAAGAGTTCACATTCAAGCTGTGCTGGCTTAATCCATTCAAGAGTTATGCTGGGGTAGAGATCCAGTCCTGGAACCTCCTTTCTGATCTCCTTCATCTGTTCCCCAGGGTCATCTTCAGCGGATTAGCTAATAAGCACAGGTAGACTTGCTCCTAATTGCTTAGCTTCCAGGCCAGAAGAGAAGAAGATAGACAAAGCCATCTACCACTCTGGCTGCCTTCTCTCTCTGCCCTGACCAGTGCATCCAATGTCAATTCCATGCCACTCTAGTGACTCTGAGGACAAAACATGATGCTGTGTTATGATTAAAAGGAAAAGGCTCCCAATCTCATTCATTCACACCCTTCAACAGTTGCTGCTTTCTGAATATATATTGTTGCTACCAAGATCATATTGCTGCTCCTGAAAAATAATACCAGCCTCTTCTGGAACTAGAGGTAGTGAGAGAAGTTCTGAAGGAGATGTTTGTTCAGGTGAGTCACTGAATGATTCTGTCAGTTGCATAGATTTAGAATGAACAGGTATCCATGAGGAAAGTGGTGATTGAGAAGGGCAGAACCTTGGTCAAGGTGTCATTCACTGAGATGCCTCGCATGCAAAGCTGATCTCTGAAGAGAAGAATAAAAAAATAGTTTGAATTAAAAGCCCAATGACAAAAACAAGTGAGGAAGATGGGCCAGGATGGACCAGGGTGATCCAGCTGATGCCTAGTGACAGAAAAGATCAGAAAGACCCCCCGAAAACTAGCTTAGGCAAGTGACCCAGGCTCTAAGTGGAGGGGGGGGGAAGAGGAGAGCTGGCTTTGGCAAAGTAGTGGCTGAAACTGTACCCAGGCACCCTGGTTAAGCTTTGGAGCCAAGCAGCTACGTTTCATTTGTCATCTGCCATGGAGATTTTCTGTATTCTGACCAATGACTTAGATCAAAAAAGTCATCTCAGTAGCAGTGGAGGTGCATCAAATATCAGGTTAGGCAGGACCAGTCTCATAGTGGCACAGTATGGCAGTGAGAAGAAATTATAGTTAACAGATCAAACATCAGTTTTTTATCTTCTTGCTACTAAGAATCAGAACCACAGCCCTGGCCCCACTCCCCTTAAATGGAGTGGATATGCTGATACACTTACACAGCCATTGCTGGAAAAGGTCTCAAGTCTGCATCTTTCTGCTAATAAGCTAGCTGGATATTCTTGCGATTATTTGAAAAAAATGAAAGAGCTATAGCCATATTTGGAAGTCACGTTGCAGCAGGCATATTTTATAATTTCACCTCACATACTCTGAGCTTGAGAGTGAAATTTATAGCAGAATTTTTAGAGTTATTTTAGGAATAAAGCTCCATTTTCTTTGCCTTTTTAAAGTAAAAGCTAATCTGATCTATCCCAAAAATATTTTTATTGGGGAAAGTGTATTCCGAGATATGTCTGACCCCAAAAGGAGTAGGTATGGAAATCTGAGCCACATCTTTCAAAGATATTTTTGTGGGGGATTGTTTCAAAACCCCTATTTACATGTAAAGAATGTGCTGATCATTGCTACATTCCTGGAATTCCCCAAAAGACTTAAGCTGGAGACCCTCCACCAGAGAGCACAGTTCTCCTGGTAGAGCCAAGACCCAGCCTCTGAAAAGAAAATTGCTGAGGGGATTAAAGGGGCCCTCATTAAGCTTGTATTAGTGAAAACAATTTAACTCGAGACTATATTAAATCAGGGCACCACTGCTAAATGTGTTTAAACAAATGTTCCTTGGTGCCCCTTTATGGCAGTAGTCCGGGCAGGGGTGTGGGTTAAAGCAGTGGAGAACTGACTAGTCCTCACTTCGGTTTATGATCAATGAACTCTTGACGTGTTCACATTGGAACTAAGGCTGTGATGGGCTTAACATGTTTTGAGAAATATTTTCTCTGGGCTGTAATGATTGCTTCTCCGGGGAAGAAGAATGACTTTTTTTTAGCTATAATGTTCAATCTAATGTTTATCGAATAAAAGAAAGAATAAACAAATATTGACTATGCAGTCAGGAGGCCTGGGTTTCAATCCAAGATCCAACATACTGACTTTTGTCACTCCGCTGTCATTGCTCTGATAGTGCATCTTATCTTTTTTATCTCCTTGAATTGTAATGATCCAATTTATGTGTCAGGTTCCCCAAACTAGTCTGTGAGTTCCTTAAGGATAAGTGTTAACAATTTATTATTTAGCAAGAGGCCACATTTGCTACAATTTATGGTAAAAACAATGGCTCTGGGAATAGATTGTCTGACATCCCATCTTGACTCCTCCATTTCCTAGCTGTGTGATCTCAGGTAAGTTGCTTAACCTCTCTGTGTCTCAGAATAAAACTAGTCGATGTTATACCAATCTCACAGAGTTGTGCAGAAATTAAACCACAAATATGTTTAACATATTTGGGACAGTGATACATGCTCAGCAAAATTTGCAACTACTATTTTCCTTATCATCATTGTTGATAATATATATTTGTCAATAAAGGCACCAATACTTTATTAGTCTGTTTCCACACTACTGATAAAGATATACCTGAGACTGGGCAAATACAAAAGAAAGAGGTTTAATGGACTTACAGTTCCACATGGCTGGGGAAGCCTCACAATCATGTCAGAAAGCAAGGAGAAGCAAGTCACGTCCTACATGGATGGCAGCAGGCAAAGCGAGCCAAGTGAAAGGGTTTCTCCTTATAAAACCATCAAAACTCATGAGACTTATTCACTACCATGAGAACAGTGTGGGAGAAACCACCCCTATGATTCAATTATCTCCCACCAGGTTCCTCCCACAACACGTGGGAATTATGGGAGTACAATTCAAGATGAGATTTGGGTGGGGACACAGAGCCAGACCATATCAAATACTCTATCTCCCTGACCCTGCTGTTTTCTCTTTTTTTGAGACGGAGTCTCACTCTGTTGCCCAGGCTGGAGTGCAGTGGCATGATCTCAGTTCACTGCAACCTCCACCTCCCAGGTTGAAGCAATTCTCTGCCTTAGCCTCCTGAGTAGCTGAGATTACAGGTGCCTGTCACCATGCCCATCTAATTGTTGTAGTTTTAGTAGAGACAGGGTTTCACCGTCTTGGCCAGGCCGGTCTTGAACTCCTGACCTTGTGATCCACCCATGTCAGACTCCCAAAGTGCTGGGATAACAGGAGTGAGCCACTGCGCCCAGTGACCTGTTTTCTTATGTATAATGTAGGGGCTATTATATAATAATAACAACAATAACCTGAAGTCCTGTTGTGAGGCTCAAATGAGACAATGGCTAAGAGTCAAAATGTCTTTTTGAAAACCACAAGGCACTTTGAAACTCTGTTATTGTTATTTCTAATATTGACTACAGCACAGAAAGAAGTGATTTCTCATACGTCCACAGTGTGAATGAGGCCAGACTAGGCTGAAATATTCTTGGTGCTTCCAAGTGCCCAAAATACTGCTTAGCTGGGACGTAAACTGTCTAAGCCTCTGGGATTACCGTGTTTTTTTCAGTATTTACATTAAGGTACAACCACAGGTCTTTCAGCAAGCGCTATGTTTGAATCAAAGCTGCCCGGGCTTTACTGTCCTCATCGCCACTGTCCTTGCTGAAACGTCTGACACCTTTCAGAGCTGACCCTGGCTTTTGAGATGCTAGATATCAACAGTCAACTTTTCGCCTGAAGACTGGATGCTTGATGCATAGATTTTATTAGGTGCTATTGAGAACTCAGAAGAGTCAGAGAAAACATGGAGCAGGAGTTGAAACACATGGGATAGGGCATCACACTTACCACTAATAAATCATGGTGCCCTGAATAAGCTCTATCCCGTGTGGTTTTTTGGGATTCACTTTCCATATTTACAAAGTAAAAGCAGTTAGATTATTTCCAAGATCTCTGCAGGGTAACTGCCTTAGGAGTCATGAGTCCTGTTCTACTGGTGCCTCTGCCATTCACTTGCACTATGACCTTGGGCCAGTCACAGCCTCCCTTTGGTTCCTTGTGTCCTCATGTGTATAAGGCTTATCCTCAAACAGCTAATTTTTGTGCTCCTACTATGTCAGTCACTGCTCCAGTTAATAACAGTGCTTGCATATACACTCAGACATACACACACACTAGTAAATGTCAGCAGTGGTTATTGTGTGAAAATACCTATGGCTTGGCACTTTGGATGCTTTTTTTTTTTTTTTTTTAAGACAGAGTCTCACTCCATCGCCCAGTCTGGAGTGCAGTGGTGTGATCTTGGCTCACTGCAACCTCTACCTCCTGGGATCATGTGCTTCTCCTGCCTCAGCCTCCCAAGCAGCTGGGACTACAGGCACGGGCCACCATGCCCAGCTAATTTTTGTATTTTTAGTAAATATGGGTTTTTGCCATGTTGGCAAGGCTGGTCTTGAACTCCTGGCCTCAGGCAACTACCTTGGCCTCCCAAACTGCTAGAATTACAGGCAGGTGCCACTGTGCCTGACCATTTGGCATGTATTTTTAAGTGAAAACTTTTTAACAACTTTATGAAAAATATATTTTTGTCTTTATTTTATAAATGAGAGAAGTGAGGCTAAGAAAGTGTAATTGAATGACCCAAGAGCACACCACCAGTAAGTAGTATAGCTAGGGTTTGAATCTAGTTAATCTAACTCCACCTAACCATTATGTTATATCACTTAGAAATTTTCCTTGTCTGCATCATATCAGTCCTAGCATAACGTCACTTATTTTTTAAATTAAGGTTACTTACTCAGTTACTGGGCATGTGGGAAATGCTGACTCGTGAGGTGCCTAGATTTTAACCTGAGTTGTAACACATGAGTTAGCTGGATCCATAGCGAACTGGAAGACTATCCTTGTTCAGTGCAGTTGCTGCCACTGAATCCAGCAGCAGCCTGAAGGGTCCTGTCCTTTTCTCTGTTAATATTTTAAGCAACAGCATGAAGAAGGGCACGAACTGGGCAAATTCACTGTGACATGATTCTGGAAAGGCTGGCAAATAGATCAAGTGACAGAATCAAAATGGAAAAAGGTGTGACCTGCTAAGCATTTTATATGCATTATCGCATTTTAAAACCCGCAACTCTGAGTAGGGCTATGATTATTTCCATTTAATGCATGAAGAGACCGAAGCTTAGGGAGCTGACCATTCAAAGATGATACAGCCTGTGTGTTGCCTTTTATTCCTCCAAAATAAACTTTAAAAACATTTTTGGAATAATTTTATATTTATAGACACTTGTAAAGTTAGCACACAGAATCCTGGTATACTCTTCACCCAATTTACTCCATTGATGACATCTTACATCAGGGTGGTAGATTTGTCAAACTAAGAAATCAACATCAGTACATTATTATTGACTGAGCTTCAGCTTTTATCTATATTTTACCATTTTTCCATTAATGTCCTTATATTAGTTTTCCACGGATGTCAGTACAAAATACCACAGGCTGGGTGGCTTGCAACAACAGAAACTTATTCTGTTGTTTCAATCTCTTGAATCCGGGAGGCAGAGGCTGTAGTGATTGCACCACTGCACTCAAGCCTGGGTGACAGAGTGAGACCGTCTAAAAAAAAACAAAAACAAAAACAAAAACAAAACAAATAAATAAAAAAATGGATGCAAAGAGCCAAGCAGTAGGTCTTTGCACACAGTAAGCACTGACACTCACTAGTGTGTGTGTGTGTCTGAGCGTGTACGTGACCACTATTGTTAACTGGGGCAGTAACTGACATAGTAGGAGTACAAAAATTGACTGAGCTAGGTGTTCAAAATCAAGGTGCCCAGAAGGCCATGCTCCCTCTGAAGCCACCAGGGAAGTGTTTTGCATTCCCTCTTCTAGCTCCTGATGGTTGCTGGTAGTTCTTGCTGTTTCTTGACTTGTAGATGATTGCTCCAATCACTGTCTCCATCTTCACTTGCTGTTTTTCCCTGTGTCTGTGTCTCTATATCCAAATTTTCCTCTTTTCATATCGCTTCTATGGCCCACCCTAACCCAGTGTGACCTCATTTTAACTTGACTACATCTGCACAGGCCCTATTTCCAAATAAGGTCACAGTCACAGGTTCTTGGTGGAAATACATTTTTTTGGGGGGGGGGACATTATTTACCACAATACAGTCCTCTCTCTATTTCACCAGGCAATCCAGAATACCACATTCCATTTAGTAGCAATGTTTTCTCATTCTCCTCTGGTCTTATTAAAGTTTCTTAGTCCTTCCTTGCTCTTATGACCTTGACAGTCTTAAGGTGTACTGGTCCGGTATCCTGAGGATGTCTGGGTTTGTCTAACATGTCAGCTCTCAGGTCTTAGTTACTAAGTTTTAGAGATGAAGCATTCCTGAGAAGTACCTGTTGGCTTGTTCATCATTTGCTTTTTTACTTGCGGGCTTGCTTGTCACTGAACACATAGGTGGAAGCTCAATACATAACTGATAAATTGATTGACGTAGAGCTTGTTGTCTGCCTGACCCATCCCAGCTACCTTTCCCCAAACATGGAGCTGTGGTCTTCCCTCTTGCATGTATAAGACAAAGCTGTTCAAACTGTTAGTTTCAATAATGGATTAAGTGCTGCTGTGAACACAGAGTTGGGCCTGACCCCTGACTGGTGGGCTTGACAGTGGCAGGAAAGCAGAGATCACCTGCAGGAGTTTAGCTGCATACAAAGGCTCCTCAGCTTGTCAAGGCCCAGGTGAATTGACAGGAGGAGAAACTAGAACTTGCTCCTCTTCTACGATAAGTGGATTATGTGGATTCAAATTCTTCATTGAATATTAATGATAACCAAATAAAGAAAGCTCTCTTATTAAGCATACCTAGACCTTCAATTCAATTTAGTAGTGCAAGTGAGTACATATAAATAAGTGGATTGAAATTCTAGAATTCTAGCCTAGTCATGTATTTGCCTGTTTATTTATATATGTACTCATATATTAATGTATTCACTCTGGGAGTGGACAAACTGATGCACTGTGTGGTAAGTAGAAAGACTCCATCATTTAGAATTAGTAAGGTGTCTTATAATTCCTAGATCTCTTAAGATATCAGTTACCCCTAAAGCTAAGTCTCAGTTTCCCCAGCTTTAACCTCAGTATGATATGTCCACCTGTGGTGCTGCTTTTACCTGCTCAGCACTTATTCCCCCGGCCTTGATATCTCTTTAGGGTACCACCTACTCCTATTGGATACAGCCTTTTTTCCAGGTGTCCTAGGTTCTGCAAGCTAAAGCGTGGACACGTCTCAAGATAGCCTTGTTGAATTTTCTATCTTTGGAATGTGACTCTCAAGGGATGTGCTGTAATGGCAGAAGTAACACACAGATTCATTCTGGAAGAGGCATTCTGAAGAAGTTCTTCATCGGTTCCTGCTACCTGGACCTCTAGGAACAACTTCTATTTATTTTTTCACAAGACATGCTCTGTATCTTTTCCTGGTATTCTGTGAGTCTCCTCGTATTCTTCCCAGAATTAAAAAAAAAATCTCTTTATGGAAGCCAGAGTTGGTTTTGATCGCTGTGGCTAAGAGCACTGATATACATTTTGCTTCTTCCTCAAATCCCTGACACACTTCAAGAGCTGGAGATAATTCCTTCCTCTTAATTCCCACATGTATTAGCTTGGTGCAAAAGTAATGGCGGTTTTTGCATTGTTGAGATTGGCCATTTGATACTGGAGTACATTCTTAAATAAATGTGGTTACATTATACATCATTTTAATGTGAATTTCTCGCTGTATGTTTCTTGTGAACGTCTTATTACTTGCTGTTTATGTTTATTTTAGACTATGGACAAAAAGCAAA
Organism: Ateles fusciceps; assembly: GCA_036589455.1. Lineage (NCBI taxonomy): Eukaryota > Metazoa > Chordata > Mammalia > Primates > Atelidae > Ateles > Ateles fusciceps. The sequence goes on from JAZHEH010000113.1 coordinate 8,473,387, forward strand.
TTCGAGTGATTTTCTCATTTGAGTTCAAAATGCGTGGTAAAGCAGCAGAGACAACTCACAGCATCACCAATGCCTTTGGCCCAGGAACTGCTAATGAACGTACAGTGCAGTCATGGTTCAAGAAGTTTTGCAAAGGAGACGAGAGCCTTGAAGATGAGGAGCCTAGTGACCAGCCATCAGAAGTAGACAGCGACCAAGTGAGAGCAATTGTTAAAGCTGATCCTCTTACAGCTACAAGAGAAGTTGCCAAAGAATTCAGCATCAACCATTATACGGTCATTTGCATTTGAAGCAAATTGGAAAGGTGAAAAAGCTCCATAAGTGGGTGCCTTATGAGCGGAGTGAAAAAAAAAATGTTTTGAAGTGTCATCTTTTCTTATTCTATGTAACAACAACGAACTATTTCTTGACCACATTGTGATGAAAAGTGGATTTTATAGACAACCAGCAACACTCTGCTCAGTGGTTGGACCAAGAAGCTCCAAAGCACTTCCCAAAGCCAAACTTGCACCAAATGAAAGGTCATGTTGGCCCGCTGTGGTGGCTCACACCTGTAATCCCAGCAATGTGGAAGGCCTAGGTGGGTAGATCACCTGAGGTCAAGAGTTCAAGACCAACCTGGCCAACATGATGAAACCCCGTCTCTACCAAAAACATACAAAAGGTTAGTCAGACATGTTGGCGGGCACCTGTAATCCCAGCTACTTGGGAGACTGAGGCAGGAGAATCACTTGAACTTGGGAGGCGGAGGTTGCAGTGAGCCGAGATCACGTCATTGCACTCCAGCCTGGGCAACAAGAGTGAAACTCTGTCTCACAAAACAAAACAAAACAAAACAAAACAAAATAAAACAAAACCAAACCAAAACAAAACAAAACCACAAAATGTTGTGGTCACTGTTTGGTTGTGTGCTGCCGGTCTGATCCACTACAGCTTTCCGAATCCCGCCGAAACCATTACATCTGAGAAGTACGCCCAGCAAACTGATGAGATACACCGAAAACCGCAACACCTGCAGCTGGCATTGGTCAACAGAAACGGCCCAATTCTCCACGACAGCACCCGACTGCACGTCATACTCCCAATGCTTCAAAAGTCGAACAAATTAGGCCGGTTGCCGTGGCTCATGCCTGTAATCCTAGCACTTTGGGAGACCAAGGTGTGCAGATCACTTAAGGTCAAGAGTTCAAGACCAGCCTGGCCAACATGGTGAAAATATAAAAATTAGACAGGTATGGTGGTGTGCACCTGTAATCCCAGCTACTCAGGAGGCTGAGGCGGCAGAATCTCTTGAACCCATAAGTCAGAGGTTGCAGTTAGCTAAAATCGTGCCACTGTGCTCCAGCCTGGGAGACAGAGACTCCATCTCAAAAAAAAAAAAAAAAAAAAAATGTTGAACAAATTGGATTATGACATTTTGCCTCATCCGCTCTATTCACCTGACCTCTTGCCAACTGACTACCGCCTCTTCAACCATCTCAACAACTTTTCGCAGGGAAGATGCTTCCATAACCAACAGGATGCAGAAAATGCTTTCCAAGAGTTCATCAAATCCTGAAGCGTGGATTTTTATGCTACAGGAATAAACAAACTTATTTCTCGTTGGCAAAAATGTGTTGACTGTAATTGTAATGGTTCCTATTTTAATTAGTAAAGATGTGTTGCAATTACGTTTGCACCAACCTCAGGCTGCAGTTTATTTATTTATAAATTAATACCTTGGGAAGGCATTTATTTATACTTTCCTGAGAACTTTTCCCCTTACATTCTGTTGTTTTTATACACAATGTTGTCTGGCCACTAAACAGTGTGATTATTATAGACTGAACTGTGTCCCCCACCCAAATTCATGTTAGAGTCCTAATCCCCAGTACCTCAGAACATGACTGAGTGTCTTTGGGAACAGACTCTTTAAAGAGGTCATTAAGGGACAGGCATGGTGGCTCATACTAGGAATCCCAGCACTTAGGGAAGCTGAGGTGGAGGATTGATTAACCCCAGGAGTTCAAAACGAGCCCAGGCAACAAAGTGAGACTGAGACTATACAAAAAGTAAAAAAAAAAAAATAGCGAGGCATGGTGGCACACTCCTGTGGTCCGAGCTATATGGGAGGGACCTCTTGAGGCAGGAGGATCACTTGAGCGCAGGAGATTAAGGCAGCAGTGAGCCATGTTTGTACCACTGCACTCCAGCCTGGGTGACAGAGTGAGACCCTGTCTCAGAAAGGCAAGGAAGGAAGGAAGGAAGGAAGGAAGGAAGGGGGAGGGAGGAAGGGAGGGAGAGAAAGAGAGGGAAAGAAAGAAAAGAAAGAAAAAAAGAAAGATGAAAGAAAGAAAGAAGAAAGAAAGGAAGGAAGGAAGTGGGGGAGGGAGGGAGGAAGAGAGGAAAGAAGAAAAGAAAGAAAAAAGAAAGAAAAAAGGAAGGAAGGAAAGGAAGGAAGGAAGGAAGCAAGGAAGGAAGGAAGGAAGGTTGGTTGTTAAGGTTAAGTGAGATCATTGGAGTGAGCCCTAATCCAAAGTTACTGTTGTTCTTACAAGAAGAGGAGGTAAGGACACAGATGCAGATACAGAGATCATGTGAAGATACCAGAGGAGATCAACAAGCCGTCGGCAAGCCAAAGAGAGAGACCTTAGAAGAAAGCAACTCTGCCAACACCTTAATTTCAGACTTGTAGCTTCCAGAACTGTGAGGAAATACATTTCTGTTTTTAAACTACTCAGACTGTGATAGTTTGTTATGGCAGCCCTAGAAAACTAATGCAGTGGCCAAGGATGCAGACTCAGGTAAAACCTGTTCCAAATCTACATGTGACCATGGATGAGTTACTTAAACATTCAGTACTGAAATTTTTTTGGTGGCAGGTGGGGCACAGAGGAAGAGGGCAGAGGGTATGCTTTGAGATTGATCAAGTCCAAGAGAAAATGAGGGAAAGGGATAAGGTAGGGAGAGTGTCTCCTTCCAAATTGCTACTTCCTCAAGTTACTTCTCATCTGGAGAGAGCAGAGGGGACAGTTGTGTTTTGCTAGTGAAGTTTCCTCCTCATAAAAGGGGACATCAGGAGTGGGAAATAAGTTCCCCTCTGTCGTAGTCGATTTTGTGTTTTTCTACAACAGAACTTGTGAGGCTGAGTAATTTATAAAGATAAGATGTTTATTTGGCTTATGATTCTGGTGGTTGGAAAGTTCAAGGTTGGGCAGCTACATCTAGTGAGGGCCTCCCTCACACTGCTTCCACTCATGGCAAAAAAGTGGAAAGGGAGCAGGTGTGTGCCAAGAGACTACACGGCAAGAGAAAAAGTTAGAAAAAAAAACGAAAATAAGAAGGCAGACTCTTTAATGTGTTCTGCAGTCTTACAGAACTAATCCATTTCTGAGAGAGCAAGAACTCACTTGCCCCTGCTGAATGGCATTAGGGAGGGACCCATACTCATGACACAAACACCTCCTACTCAGCCCAACCTCTCAACACCACCACATGAGGCATCTAATTTCAACATGAGTTTCAGTGGGAAAACCACGTTCAAACCATAGCACCCTCCTAGCAAGGTAATGATTGAGAATAAAAGACAAATAGTTAAGAACAAGAAAGAAATTCTATTTGTGTTGCTTCGGACAAGTCACCTAGCCTCCCTATACTCCTATTTTCTAATTTCTAAAGTGGGGATAATGATATCTGCATCTTACATTATTGTTGGGAGTAGCACATGGGAAAAATGCAACTAATCTATTAAAGGTTCTCTATCAGCATACAAGTTTCTTGAAGGCAGATACTCTGGTTATATTATTCACTTTTTTTATTTCTACCTTGTAATTCAGGGCCAGATATGTGGTCGACATTCTGCTTACATTTATTGGATGAGTAAGTGGCAGCTGTTATTATTAAGAGAGAGAGCTAACAGATGGATAATTGCTGAGAGCTGGGGTTGCTGTCTGTGGATTTTATGTGCTAGCCCCAGGCTAGTGTGCAGGATACAGTGTATGATTTAAGGTTCAGGATGGGGCATACCCCAAAAATGATGATGAAAGAAATATGTAGTTTTCTAAATCTAGGCTTTCTTCTTAAATGTTTATGTCTGGAGTGAATACAGAATTTATAAGCAAATTATAATAAATTAGTTATAGATTGTATAGCATGTCTGGGGGTCGGAGTTGGGGGAGCACTATTGAAGCTGCCTTCCTACCCGGTCCTCTCCCTCTGTCCCCCATACACACACAAATCAGCCTATCTACCACAGCACAGAAAAGACAATCTTGGTAAGACACAACCCTGTATGAATAATTTCTCTGCTGAAATGTATTCACTGTCTTCTTGCTTTCTATGAAGCAAACTTTGAAATCCGTAGCCCTATATATAAAATCTTTGCATCAGTCCTCTGTTCCTCTGTTTTATCTCATTTTCTCCATTCCACCTTCACTCCCAGAATCAGAGAATTACAGGTTCAACCTCCACAAATGCGGGCACGCTTTGCTTTCTGCCCAGATTGCCATTTTTCAACACATCTATCTGGCAAATGTCTACTCTCTCTGCTGCACTGAACTCTAAGCATTGCCTACTTAGGTGCAGAGAGGAGTTATTCCAGAGAATGTTGGCCTTGCTCTGTCCAAGCTCCATTGCAACAGAGTGTCCTCATTCATTTACATTCTGATCCCTCACATGGAACTATGAGCTCCTCCAGAGCAGGATTTGTCATCTCCATCTTTGCACTTGTAGGTTTCAGGAAATCTGATGAAAGAATGAATGGCTGTCTTTCAGCTTCCATTAATGGAAGGCTTCCTTTATGCTGGGCACTGCGGTAAACAATTTTCATTCATATCTCATTTAGCCTCCTGACAAGGAAACTAAGGCTAAGAAAACTAAGTAACTTGCCCAAGTCTTCCAGTGATCAAACCACAGAATAGGGACTTGAACTCAGGACTCAGCAACAGACCCCATCATATATTTAATGAGCATTGACCGTGTTCAGGACAGATCATGATAGTTTGCTGGTTTGACCAGAAAATGTTTTAAAATACCTTCTTTTTAAATAACAGGACCCAGGGAGGAGGGGGTGATACCACCCTTTCAAAAATGTCAGTAACACAAGTCGAAGCAGCAAAGAGGAGCGGGAGGGAGGCAGGCTGATAAGCACTCCTGATGAGAGGAAGCTTCTCTGCATTCATTGCCATACATGGGAAAGGAGGTGGCTTACCATTCCCAGAAGAAGGGCTCTGGGTAATAAAAAAGGAAGCACTTTGACCCTGGAGGTCTGGAATCTGTGAATAAGGTTGGCTGCATTTTGTGTCTGATGTTTATTGCCCACTTTTCCATGCTTCAGGGCCCAAATTTTACAAGTCAATGGGAAATTTTGCTCTAAACACCCTTTTACCTACAAACACGTTTTTGATCATAGCAACCAACACACAGTAGCACACTGATCCCAGATCCACTTGCCCACCCTCCCCCTTCCATAGGCTACTGATTTTGTCTGGAAGCCCCATTCCCTCCCATCCCCCTAGCTAACTGCTAACATCTCTCCAAGCTCAGCTCATGGGTCTCCTCCTCCAGGAAGGCTTCATTTTACATTTACCCACAGTGTACACACACACACACACACTTCTCAGTCTCAGAGGTGAATTGGCCTTGAGGCTAATAATGCCTAAGCCTCAGGGCCCCTCCCCACAGAGCCTCTTTGAGTGGCAGGCATCATTGAGTGAGTGCTCTAAGTGGGAAGAGAAGGCAGAGAGCAATAAACAAGACTTTATATGTACTTTTCTTTCTTTCTTTCTTTTTTTTTTTTTTTTTGGTAAATTGCCCAAAGAGAACCCAGAAGAAAGAGATCTTCATCTCAAAAGTTTCCAGAAATCTGTTATGACTTATTTTCTTATTCTAAACAAACATTTAGCCATGTACTTTAATACCTAATTTTGTAATTTTATTTTGGTGTTATGATTTCTAACAGAACCTCAGTAAATAGTATAAGCTTTAGACCCCACAGACCTTGCATCTGCCCCTTCACTGTATTAAAACGGACTCTGTTTCTTGATCTCCTCCACTCAGGTTCAGGCTCCTTGATGGATGTCTGTCTTCCTTTGTATTTTCAAAGCACAGTGATTGGCACACAGTGGGTGCGTGTTTTACACTTCCACATAAATGAGAATACAAGAATAAATCTCCCATTTCTGAGGGATAGGACAATCTGCCCTCTTAAATATCCCTTGGAGCCTTTGACAAGGAAACTCAAGCAAGCTGCTCTTGCAGAATGCTAGCGGGCACGCTAGGCATGGTGGCTCATGCCTGCAATCCCAGCACTTTGGGAGGAGGGCAGATCACTTGAGGCCAGGAGTTCAAAACCAGCCTGGCCAACCTGGTGAAATCCCGTCTCCACAAAAAAATACAAAAATTAGCTGGGCATGGTGGCACATGCCTTTAGTCCCAGCTACCCAGGAGGCTGAGGCAGGAGAATCACTTGAACCTGGGAGGTAAAGATTGCAATGAGCTGAAATGGCACTACTGCCCTCCAGCCTGGGGGACAGAGTGAGACTCTGTCTTGAAAACCAAACCAAACAAAAAATAACAAAACAGAATGCTGGCAAGCAAAATTCTATACGGTATCACTTGGATGGTTTGGATGCACACAAGGTTGATGAACAGTGTGGCCAGTTCACTGGCAGGACGATTGCAGCCTTTTTTATATTTAGCAAGACTTTCCTGCCATTGTCATGTTCCTACATCACTCTCTAGCAGCCAGATGGGCTGTGCACCTGACAGATGGACAGCTGTCACCTGGAGAGGGGCCATGCAGTCTGCCTCCCTGGTGGCTCAGCCAGATGAAGCACTTCACAGGCATTTAACCACCTGTCTACAGATACACATGCAGCAATCCTCTTCTCCCTGTATTGCTTCCAAATCTGGCAAAGTGAGCAAATGAAAACCCAATTTTTGAATCGTTACATTCATTCAGGCTTCCCTACTGAAGGAGTTCAGGAAAATGCCACCCCAAAATATGCTTCTTGATATATTGCTTACTTCAAGCCGAGAGTACTTTGAGAAACAGCAAATACAGGGGGAGGCTTTCTCTGTATTCCTTTTATCCACCTAAAGACAGGTCCTCCAAAAGGAGCTCAACTGTCACCATTCTCTCCCCTGGAGTTTCATCAAGCAGGGAGGATTAATTCATATCACAGGACAGGGACCTGGAAGTCGACACCCACACCCAAACTTTGTCACAAACTATCATCTGTTTTCCCAAGGGGCTGTTCATCTTTCCCCCAAATCATTTCCTCTGTCCTAAATTGCCTACCGATCCATTCCCTTCTCCCTTATGAAGAAAGCCTATAAGCTCCTAAGTCTTACTGGTTTTGGGTATTCACTTTTCTTTCCTATAATCCCTGTGCATGTGATAAATCTGTATACCTTTTCCAAGAGTTAATCTACCTGTTGACAGTGTATTTCAAAGATGCAACTATCAAACCCTCAAGGGTAGAGGGAAAATCTTCTCTCCACTACACCATGGTTTATTATTAATAACAATGTATTTTAGCCAGATGTGGTGGCTCACACCTGTAATTCCAGCACTTTGGGAAGTGGAGGCAGGCAGATCACGAGGTCAAGAGATCGAGACCATCCTGGCCAAGGGGTGAAACCCCATTTCTACTAAAAATAGAAAACTTAGCTGGGCGTGGTGGTGTGCGCCTATAGTCCCAGCTACTCGGGAGGCTGACACAGGAGAATCGCTTGAACCTGGGAGGTAGAGGTTGCAGTGAGCCGAGATTGCGCCACTGCACTCCAGCCTACAAATAATAATAATAGTAACAATGTATTCTAAAACAACTCCCATTTATTTCTCACTCTGAGCTGGGAACTGTGAGAAAGTGCTTCGCATGCATGTTCTCACTTAGTGATGTATAATTATGACATGATACATGTAATCCCGTTTATTACATGGGAAACTGAGGCCAAATAAGGCAAATACCTTGCCAAAGGTCACATGGCCAAGAATTGGAAAGTTCTGGATTCAAACCCAGGTCCGTACTTTTCTGATGAACCCTTGGTTTCATGGCAGCCAAGCTGCGATAACAAGCCTTCCCACCTCCCAGGGTATTGTGTGACTTTGTTTTAAAGATGCCTATAAAAGGACCGTGGAATAAGACAGTGGTACCCAGGAGAGGCAGGAGGTTGAGGGTTCTTATAGGTGGTGTCATGGGGCCATCCGGGAGTTGGCATCAGATCCCACACTAATTTGACGAGGGCTATTCCTTTACTTGACTGGGCTTTATCCAGAAACATTTTCATGAACATCCTCATATATTTAAGTTGAAGTACATGAAATTGACATAGTTAAAGCAAATTTTAAAGAAGCAACAAATACTTTCAATTCCATGTGATTCAACCTACAGATAGGTTGGGACCAAAAGGGGAAATGTTACATAGTTCTCTTTTTGATTAGTCCCTTTGCCCCTGACCAATCTCTCTGTCTCTCTCTCTCTCTCTCTCTCTCTCTCTCTCTCTCTCTCTCTCTCTCCCTCTCTCCTTCTCTTCTTTATTCTTAGAGGCTGTGACAAAACAAAAACCCAACATTGGTCATGATTTCTACTGGAGGTAGAAGGAAGTACAGAAGGAAATAAAGAAAGAAAAAGAGGCACTTGGAAAAGAAAGAAGAAAGAAAGAGAGCAATGACTTATTTCTACTTTTACTCCCTTGCTCATGGGATTTCTACATTTAATTCTGCCCCAAACCTTATCTCATTTAAAAAGGTGCCACTCGGGTGGATCATTTGAGGCCAGGAGTTCGAGACCAGCCTGGCCAAAATGGCGAAACCCTGTCTCTACTGAAAATACAAAAATTAGCCAGGTGTGGTGGTGCATGCCTGTAATCCCAGCTACTCGGGAGGCTGAGGCAGGAGAATTGCTTGAACCCAGGAGGCAGACAGAGCCTGCAGTGAGCCAAGATTGTGACATTGCATTCCACCCTGGGCGACAGAGAGAGATTGTCTCAGAAAAATAAAAATAAAAAATAAATAAAATAAAAAGATTCCTCTCACAGTCCAGCTCCGAGGATCTCCTTCCTCTGCATTCCTGCAGGGCTCTAGAAAGCCCCATGTAGCATCTTAACAATGGGCTGTGTTATTAAACTTTTTCTGCATACAGGTTCTCCATACACAGAGTGGGTTATAAAGTTCTCTGCTTCAGACAGATGAGATGGTATAATAGAAAAAATAAAAAAGAAACAAAATTTAAACTCAGAAGGGTTGCGTCCCAGCATCTCTACCTAACTTGTTCTAAACATTTGCAGACCTGTTGATATTCAGAGAGATCCTGTTTAGAGATTCTGGAAGTAAGGCTGCTTTGCAAACCCTCAAGCAACAGAGAAAATGGTTAACTGTTGCTTTTCCTTCTACATGGCTCATAACCCTCAGAACTGTTTCACACAGTGGGAGAACTACTCGGTAGAAATTAATCTTCATGTTTTATTGTCATGCTGTAGGAGACACAACGATTTAATCTGTTTTTCCTTTCCAAGCTTCTTCAGTGTTTGGGTTTTGCACAGGGTCCATTCTTCTAAAAGGTCCAAGTCCTTTTGCTAAGACTCAAAAAGAAATAGAAATAGAAACTGACAAAGAACCAAAGTCCACAAGAGAGGGGAAGCGTTAAACTGGAAAGGTGGCGTGAATAGGTTCAAGGAGACACTGCAGGTTTCCTTTACTGTTGAAATGAGGACCTGGAGATGGTGTAACAGGCCATCATGTCATTTGTCATGGAGGAACCACCCCTCTCAGACTCCTCAGTAGATTTAGGCAGCCTCTCAGGAGCAGCTCTTAGGTGAGATTAATAAAAACAAAAGATTGACCTTGAGTCATCAAGGAAAGGCTAAGTATGCTTCATATTCTCTGTTTAAAGTCAAAGGGAAGTATGTTTTATGTTTTAAAGGAATGTCCCTAAAATTAGTATTTCCAAAACACAGGGCTGTCAATAACTTTGGCAAGTTCTCATTCCCTTCGGGAGATTGCCCTATACTTCAAAAAATGCCGACTAGGAGTTAATCATGGTGTGTGCTCTGGTTCCTTCTTTCAAGGATTATTGTCCTTAAATCTTTTGAGGAAGAGTTAAGGCAAACACTTCCTCTTTGATGTCTTCTGTTTCATAACTGATCCCAAAGTACTGATCACTTCTATAGAGGGGAAGGAGGGAGGGAAGGAGGGAGGGAGGGAAGGAGGAAGAAAGGAAGGAGAGGAGGGAGGGAGGAAGGGAGGGAGGAAGAAAAAAAAATGAAGGAAGGAAGGGAGGAAGGGAGGGAGGGAGGAAAGAAGGAAGGAAGGAAGGAGAGAAGGAAGGGAAGACTGGAGGAAGGGAAGAAGAAAAGAAGGAAGGAAGGGAAGAAGGAAAAGAAGGAATGAAGGGAGGAAGGGGAGGAAGGGAGGAAGGGAGGGAGGAAAGAATGAATGAAGGGAGGAGGGGAGGGAGGAAAGAAGGAAAGAAGGGAGGGAGGAAGAGAAGAAGGAAGGGAGGAAGAGAGGAAGGAAAGAACAAAGGAAAGGAAGGGAGGGAGAGAAAGAAGGAAGGAAAAGGAAGGGAGAGAGGAAGGGAGGAAGGAAAGAAGGAAGGAAGGAATGCAGGAATGGAGGGAGGGAGGGAGGAGGGAGTGGGGAAGGGAGGATTAATGTGCATTTATACACACAAACACACTCACACAGTATATCCCTTGTACTGGGCTATATTTCACATGCTATTCTAAATGCTTTTATATATAAACTTATTGAATCTTCACAATAACCCTTTGGTGTGTTACTGTGTCTTTCATTTACAAATAAGCCAACTGAAGCATGGGAAAGTTGAATAGCTCACCTAAGACTGCAGCCTTAGTAAGAATCAGGGCTGGAAATTGGACCGTCTGCTTCCTGGTGTACTTGAGCACACCTCCACTTCAGCCTTCTGCTCAGGGGTGGCATTGTCTTACCCGCTGGTCCATGTGAGCTCTCTGGGTTAGATGCTGCCTCTTAGCTTTGTATCCCCAGTGGTTTTGTCCAGTGAGTTAAAGAGAGGATTTAATGGGTGGCCTGTGGCCTGGGCCCCAGCCTATTCCTTCAGAAATTAATTGTTGTTCCCGTATAAAAAGATTTAACATTCATCTGCCCAGCCCTTCACCACATAAATAGGGACCCATGCTGGACAGAGAGTCCTCTTTTTTATTTCTGTGAAATCTGAGTGATGCCACGTGTCCTTTCCAATCCAGTGCTATCATCAGGAGTAAATGGAGAGACCCTTTGAAGAGGATAAAGTATGTCACAGACGCAAGGCATTTAGTAATTTTTAATACGCACGTAAAGCCTGCATTATGACATAAAAATCAAAATGATGTTGGCAAACTCGTTTAATAATGCCATACCAGTCCATACAGGTAATACAATGACCTTTTCTCTCTGATTTATCCATTATGCTGCCATTTGAATAACTTTCCTTTTAAGGCAAACACCTGTAACAAATTCCACTTTGCCTTTTTGACTTAGTTCTAACAAGGACAAAAACTGCAATTCGTGTCGCATGAGAAGCTGCTTTGTACCTGGCCCCGCGCTGCTTGCCTTGGCTGAAAGTGTAGTGATGACTCCTGGTATAATCTCAGCTGAGTAACTTCACCTCTATGAACCGAAGTCACATCGCCTGTAAAACAGAAATAACAATAATGTCTATAGCCCTGTACAGTGTGCAACGACAGCAGATGTAAGGGGTCACCATTCCCCTCATAGACATGAGAGAGGTGGACCTTTGTTACCAATGGTTCCCAGCAGATGCCGATATTGTATCTTGTTCCAATATGAATAGTTTATTATGACAGTTTTCAATAGATGGAAGTAAAGTGACTTGAAGAAAGGGAGCCGTTTGCTCATCCCTACAAAGGCTCGAAATAGATAAGGAGTAATACCAAGATTTATTTATTTATTTGTTTATTTATTTATTTAGAGATGGAGTTTCGCTCTTGTTGCCCAGGCTGGAGTGCAATGACACTATCTCGGCTCACTGCAACCTCCACCTCCTGGGTTTAAGCAATTCTCCTGCTTCAGCCTTCCAAGTAGCTGGAATTACAGGCATGTGCCACCATGGAAAAACCATGTAATTTGTATTTTTAGTAGAGACAAGGTTTTGCCATGTTGGTCAGACTGGTCTCAAACTCATGACCTCAGGTGATCCACCAATCTTGCTCTGTTGCCAGGCTGGAGTGCAGTGATGGCATCTCGGCTCACTGCAACCTCCAACTCCTTGGTTCAAGTGATTCTCCTCCTCAGCCTCCTGAGTAGCTGGGATTACAGGCATGTGTCACCATGCCCAGCTAATTTTGTATTTTTAGTAGAGACAGGGTTTCTCCATGTTGGTCAGGCTGGTCTCGAACTCCCGACCTCAAGTGATCTGCCTGCCTCAGCCTCCCAAAGTGCTGGGATTAAAGGTGTGAGCCACCGCACCCATCATAATACCAAGTTCTTAATTCAGGATTGTTATACAGAAAGTACATAGAAGAGTGTTAGAACAAACAAAGGAAAAACAAAGGAAAAAACAAACTAAAGTACATGAAACAGTATTGGAACGAACAAAAAAAGTGGTAATAACTATAATTTATCTGTGTTTTCTGGAGTAATCTCTTTGATTCCTCATCATAACCTTTAAAAACACTATTTTTATTTTTTAAAAATACAGCTTTGTTGAGGTATGATTAATATACGATAAACTGCACTTTTTTTTTTTTTTTTTTTGAGACAAAGTTTCGTTCTTGTTGTTCAGGCTGGAGTGCAATGGATCTCCGCTTGCTGTAACTTCTGCCTCCTGGGTTCAAGTGATTCTCCTGCCTCAGCCTCCCGAGTAGTTGGAATTACAGGCACCCACCATGACTACCCAGCTAATTTTGTATTTTTAGTAGAGATGGGGTTTTACCATGTTGGCCAGGCTGGTCTCGAACTCCTGACCTCAGGTGGTCCACCCCCCCTGGGCCTCCAAAGTGCTGGGATTACAGGTGTGAGCCACCATCCCTGGCAAAACTGCACATACTTAATGCATATAATTTGATGAGTGTAGACATACCCATAAACCCATGAAACCATCATCACAATTAAGATGATAGACATAGACAGATCCATCACTTTTACGAATTTCCTTGTGTCTCTTTGTGTGTGTGTATGTGTTAAGGAAATATTACTTTCAATCCCTGTTTAACACACAAAAAAAGGGAGGCCTGGGAGGCTTAAATAGTACCTTAAAACTTAACTAGGTAGTGAGTGGCTTAGTTTGGAATCCAAATCTAGGCCTGTCTGCTTGAATCTATACCATTAACTATTATTCTTAGCGGTCTTCCAAACGAATCCTGTCTTCTCTTATTTGAGAGAAGAGCATGGAGAGAGGAAAAATCCCAGCATGAGATTTCTGGGAAATCTCAGAAGACAGCGGTTGCCTCAGTCCGAGTTCTGCCTAGAACCTTTTACTCCCTGCACTGAATCTCTGCTTCATCCCCTTTTCTTTCTCCCCTACCTCCCAGTACTATGACTTCATTGCATCCTTGACCTTCATTTCTTCTTTATCCATGGCAAAATGTTTCTGTGCTTGGGGAAGAGCCACAACAGGGTGAGTAGCAGGAGCTTCGGGCTTGTCTAGAGGCTAGAAGGGTTCTGTGCTGACTCTGTCAATGGAAGCCAGACCTGGACCACGTAGATGAATGTAGCACAAACATACCCATCTGCGTGCTCTGATGGTGGCTGGCAAAGGGCTAGGTAGTGGAGACATGCTTTGAAGATTTCTTTAATATTTTTATGTCTTGTATTACAAATCCAAGAGCAATTTTTCTATTTCTCTTAACATAGAGAATGTTATGAATTTCCAACCAAAGAGTACAGTTGATGGATCAGGAAAGTGTACAGGACCGAGACTTTGTATATAATGTGTGTGATGGTTAATTTTACGTGTCAATATGGCTAGACTATGATACTTGGTCATTTGTTCAAACACTAATCTAGATGTTTCTGTGATAAAGTTATTTTTAGATGCAGTTAACATTTACAGTAAGTAGACTTTTGAGTACAGTAGTCCTCCTTATCCACAGGGGATACATCTGAAGGCCCCCAGTGGATGCCTGAAACCTTAGATAGCACCAAATCTTATATGTACTGTGTTTTCCCGTATACATGGATACCTAATATAATGTTTAATTTATAATGTAAGCACAGTAAGAGATTAACAATAATAATAAATAATAATATACTATAATAAAAGTTATGTGAATGTGATCTCTCTCTGCCTAAAAAAAAATCTTATTATTCTACTCACAAATTTAATGCCTTTTCCTTGTTAATTAAGCATCTACCACACACTGTGGCCTTAAATTTTGCAGTTTGAGGTACAACAGCAAAACTGACTATGTTTCTTTTTCCTTCTTTATAATTTCACAGATAGTAGGTTATTCTTATCATAGATCTTAGCAAACTCAGCATACAATTTGTTTTCTTATTCAGTCTAGAACTTTCACCTTTTCACTTAAAGAAAGCACTGTCCTGCTTCTCTTTGGCATATCTGAATTGTCAGCATCACTACTTTTGTGCTTTGGAGACGTTATAAAGTGAAATAAGGATGACTTGAACACAAGCACTGCAATGCCGTCACAATTGACCTGATAACTGAGATGGCTACTCAGAAACTTGTGTGGCTTATACACAAGTATAAGAGAATGGCAGGTAGCTTATACAACGTGGACATTCTGGACAAAGGATGATTCACCTCCCAGGACAGAGTAGGATGCTGTGACATTTCATCATGTGACTCGGAATGGCGCACAATGTACAACTTACGAATTATTTCTAGAAATTTTCATTCAGTATCTTTAGATCATGGTTGATCACAGGTAACTGAAACCACAGAAAATGTAACTGTGGTTAAGGGGGGACTACTGTAAGCAGGTTACTTTTTTGTAATTGGACTCATTTTCTGTAATTGGAAGGCCTTAAGATAGAAGACTAACATTTCCCAAAGAAGAAGGGATTCTGCTTCTAGGACACAACACAGAAGTTCTGCCTGGGTTCCCAGACTATAGACTCGAGACTGCAATATTAACTCTTACGTGAATCTCCATGCTGCTGGCCTGCCCTGTACATTAGATTTTAAACTTGCCAGCCTCCTCCACATTTTGTGTAAGCCAGTTCTTTAAAATCTCTCTCCCTCATGTGTATCTATATGCATGTGCGTGCACACGTGCACACACACACACACACACACACACATACACACAGAGTTGACTCTTGAAACAAACTGAAGGTTAGGGGCACCAATCTCCCATGAAGCCAAAAATCCATGTATAACTTCTTTTTTTCTTTCTTTTTTTTTTTGAAACAGAGTCTCACTCTGTCACCCAGGCTGGAGTCTTGGTTCACTGCAACCTACACCTCCCGGGTTCAAGCAATTCCCCTGCCTCAACCTCCTGAGTAGCTGGGACTACAGGCGCATGCCACCATAACCGGCTCATTTTTGTATTTTCAGTAGAGATGGGATTTCACCATGTTGGCCAGGCTGATCTCGAACTTCTGCAAGTTCCTCACCTCCTGTGAGGTGATCCGCCCACTTCAGCCTCCCAAAGTACTGGGATTACAGGCGTGAGCCACCGTGCCTGGCCAAAAATTCATGTATAATTTTTTATTTCCCCTGAACTTAACTGCTAATAGCCTTCTGTTGACTGAAAGCCTTATCACAAAATGTCAACTAATACATATTTTGTTTCTGATTAATATATATATTATATACTATATTCTTACAATAAAGTAAGCTAAAGAAAGGAAAATGTTATTAAAAAGATTATAAGGCAGAGAAAATACCTTTATAGTACCATATTGTATTTATCGATATCCTCTGTTTATATTATCTGTTTACCAGATGAATGCTCTGTCTGCAGTGGCAGCAACTGCAGCTGTGGACCCCAATTTATGGTACAACTCAAGCAATTCAGCTTTTTCTTGTAATGTCAGGACTTTTCTCTGCTTCTTGGGAACACTTCCGGCATCGCTAGTGGCACTTTGTATGGGTCCCATGGTGTTATTCAAGGTTTACGCTATTGCACTAAACACGATGAAAAATACGTGAGAAACACTAGAGATCACTTTTTACTGCAATAGTCAATTTACTGGAGAAAGGAACCACTCATGTGGAGATGATTAGCATCACACAGTGTTTTAAGGGGATACTTGCAATGCTTGAGTTCATGCAATAGCAAAAGGAAGTGGCTACAAAATTATTACAGTAGTACGGTGTACACTACAGTTAATTTTATGAAGTTGTAATTTAATACTCCATCCTTAGGTTTGCTTACATTTCTCTGGACTGGGAATAGCACCATGTGCAGTCTGTATGTGCATAAGCTTTGATAAATTTCAGCTTTTCATAATAGACTTGTACATACTTTATGGTAGTAAATGATAAAATAGATGAGCATTTCCACGTATTTTATGCATTCATAACACCTAATTTTTTCTTAATTTTTTGATATTTCTAGGCTATGTTTTAGCAACTTTTTTTCAAATTGTTGCAAGTCTCCAAAACTGTTTGTCACATATTTATTTAAAAAAAAATCCATGTATAAGTGGACCTGCACAGTTCAAACCAATCTTGTTAGACGGTCAAGTGTGTGTGTGTGTGTGTGTGTGTGTGTGTGTGTGTGTGTGTATCTTATTGGTATTTTCTCTCTCTCTCTCTCTTTTTTGAGACAGAGTCTTGCTCTGTCGCTGAGGCTGGAGTGCAGTGGCACAATCTCGGCTCACAGCAACCTCCGCTTCCTGGGTTCAAGCAATTCTCCTGCCTCAGCCTCCTAAGTAGCTGAAACTGCAGCCACCTACCACCATGCCCAGCTAAATTTTTTTTTTTTTTTTTTTTTTGCATTTTTAGTAGAGATTGCGTTTCACCATGTTGGCCAGGCTGGTCTCGAAATCCTGACCTCATGTGATCCACCCACCTCGGCCTCCCAAAGTGCTGGGATTACAAGCATAAGCCACTGCCCCTGACCTTGGTTTTGTTTCTCTAGAGAACCATGACTAATACAACACAGTAGGTACCTCGAGAGCATGTTCCTTTATCCATCTAGCTTGCACCAGTGACAACAGAAAAGCTGCAGGCATTGGTCAGATAGTCTGGCTACCCTGCAGTAACAAATAAGTCCCAAAGTCTCGGTGGCTTAAGACTAAATAGACTTATTTCTCCCTCAGGTCACATTCCATAACAGGGGACAAAAGCTCAAATGCCTGCAGGGTCCAGAAAGGTGATTTAAATGATTGTGACTTAGTGACCTTAGACCAAGTGCTTTATCTAAATTAGGAAGCTGTTGTTACCTTGTAGGAAAAGAAATGCCTATGTTCAAATTTCCCCACCTTTCAATAGGCAAGAACAGTTGAGAGTTTTAAACATAAAATGTCTAATTTTGATATTTTGGTAACACATTCTAATTAAAGAAAAAAATTAAAGCGTGTGTTTGCCAAACAAAATCTTTCTGCTTATTGCAATAGGCCCAGTGGCCTCCTGCTGGCAAATTCTGTTTGAAAATGACTCCCAACAATATTCTTTCTTGTTTATCTTGAGCTCAGGCTCAGCTTTGATCAAACCCATAGTTCCAGAAAAAAGCAGTGAGGTCCTGTTTATAAATCACAGAGGACTTCATCTGTCAGCGTCACATGTAAGAAACTCTAATGATAACAGCATAAAACCAGCCTGCACAGATACTCATACTACTTACACAAACCAAGAGCGAGAAGACCAGAAAATAAGTGGGACGTCTGAAGTCCTTGCCAGAGACATTTGCATTGGAGTCAGTTACCAATCCAATCTTTTCAATTTGTTTCAATGACATTGTTTTAATTATCTTCAAAGAAGAGTTATGGAGTTTCAGGAAGACAACTTGTAGCACTGAACTCCTGGTGAGGGACAGGAGGGAGAGTGGTGTTGTGAAAGTTAAAGTAACAAGAATAAATGAGCCGGGCCTGGTGGCTCTTGCCTGTAATCCTAGCACTTTGGGAGGCAGAGGCGGGTGGATCACCTGAGGTCAGGAGTTTGAGACCAGCCTGACCAACACGACAAAACATTGTCTCTACTAAAAACAGAAAATTATCCAGGCATGGTGGTGCATGCTTGTAATCCCAGCTACTTGGGAGGCTGAGGCAGGAGAATCACTTGAACCTGGGAGGCAGAGGTTGTAGTGAGCTGATATCATGCCATTACACTCCAGCCTGGGCAATAAGAGGGAAACTCCATCTCAAAAAAAAAAACAAAACAAAAAAGGAATAAATGAAGAGTCCAGTCACAGTGACTGATGTCTATAATCCCAGCACTTTCAGAGACTGAGGCTTATGGATTTCTTCAGTTCAGGAGTTTGAGATCAGCCTGGCAACATGCTAAAATCCCATCTCCACAAAAATTAGGTACTCAGAAGGCTAAGATGGGAGGATCACTTGAGCCCAGGAGTTCAAGGCTACAGTGAGCCATGATTATAACACTTCAATCAGCCTAGGTGACAGAGTGAGAGCCTGGTCTTTCAAAAAAAAAAAAAGAAGAAGAAGAAGCATTTTTGCATGTTTTGTGTGGTACCAGAATTATACTGTGATCCTCAGAAATCACACTGGAAAATAGATTTTATTACTTGGGTCCAGCCAGGTGATAGAAAGCACTTCAAGTATTTGAAGGAGGAAATTTACTGCATTGAATGTTTTACACAAGGAATGAAAGAGTCTGATGAATCAAATGAGAGGGAAGGAACCCAGAGGTTTGCCACCCAGAAAAAGCAAGAAGCCACTACTACCTTTAGGTGGGAGCATCCAGGGGATGAGTCTCTTCCCTATCAACATGTAAGTTCTGTGAGCATGGAGACCTCATCCATTTCCTCACTGCCCTGTTGCTCCTGCTTACAATAGTGTGCTCGGCTGCATTCGTCTTTTCAGGTTGCCCTAGCAAAATGCTACAGATTGGGTGCCTTAAACCACAGACATTTACTCTCACACAGTTCTAGAGGCTAAAAGTCCATGACCGAGGTGCCATCAGGGTTGGTTTCTGGTGAGGCTTCTCTTCTCTTTCTGGTTTCTGGATGGCTTCATTCTCTCTGTGTCCTTAAGTGGCCTCTTTTCACTGTGTATGGAGAGAGAGAGAGAGATCTGGTGTCTTCTTTTTTTTTTTTCTTAGATGGAGTCTTGCTCTGTCACCTAGGCTAGAATGCAGTGGTGTGATCTCAGCTCACTACAACTTCTGCCTCCTGGGTTCAAGCGATTCTCCTGCCACAGCCTCCTGAGTAGCTGGGATTACAGGTGCCCACCTCCATGCCTGGCTAATTTTTGTATTTTTAGTAGAGATGGGGTTTCACCATGTTGGCTAGGCTTGTCTCAAACTCCTGACCTCAAGTGATGTGCTCACCTTGGCCTCCCAAAGTGCTGGGATTACAGGCATGAGTCACTGTGCCCAGCCTAATTTTAGTATTTTTAGTAGAGATGGGGTTTTACCATGTTGGCCAGGCTGGTCTTCAACTCTTGACCTCAAGCGATCCACCCGCCTCAGCCTCCCAAATACTAGGATTACAGTCATGAGCCACTGTACCTGGTCTCCTCCTCTTCTTATAAAGACACCAGCCCTAGGAAATTGAGGCCTCACTTAACCTTCACTACCTCCAAATAAACCCTATCTTCAAATGCATTCACCCTATGGGGTTAGGACTTCAACATACACATTTTGGGGGAACACAAATCATTGCACTGCACTGGTACATAGTAAATTCTCAATATGTATGGAACTAAATTGCATTCCTTCTATCCTATGCCATCCTGTATCTTCTGCACTGGTTTTAAACACTCTGCTATCATGCAGTACCCTCTAAAAATTGACTTAGAGGCTTACTATACTGTACGGTAAGATGGGATTACTGAAATACCATGGGAACCTTATGGTAGATGTCCTTTCATTAAGCTTTCTAAACTTCCGGGGCCTCAGAAGAGCAAGGTACATCCTTCCAAAGTGTAGGCAGAGAAAAGTTAATGTCCAGCTTAATGCCAGAAATGTGCAGTGTCACCAGAAATGCTGATTGTAAGGGAGAGGCGAATACTAGGCAATTTCTACACGTAATACTAAGCAGAGGAGGTGTGTTGAGCTAAAAAGAATGTACATTTGGAAGTGGGTATTTATGGATAGAAGTGAGAAAATACATACATTAATAATTTGTCATAAAATTACTCTTCCGTAGGTCAAAACAGTCAAATGTTGGCAATTACATGTGGTTCAATCTAATATGTGTGGTTGGGCATATGTGCAGAGGCTAAGTCTAAGTGTGTGGATTTGTGTGTGTGTCAGTGTGTGTGCATGTATGTGGTGTGGATGAAATATGCACTTATGTGTGAGCAGGGAAGGATGCATGCATGTGGAGGGCAGGATGTAGGTGTATGCGAGTAAGGGTAATCGGGGAGGCTTCCTGGATGAGCTAACCTTGAAGATTAAAGTGAAAGGACAAATAAGCTTGTGGACTCATAAAAGGGGTAAAAGGTTGCTCCCACCAAAGAGAACTGCATGCCAAGGCCAGTAATAGATTTATAAGAATGTTATCAGGACTAGATTCTAAGGGACTTATGAGCTGGGAAGATGAGGAGAATGGCCTCAGAGCAGAAAAATGATAGAGGTTGGAGGGCTCGATAAACCAAAGCAAAGAACTTGACCTTTGCCCAAAAGAATAGAAGACCATGGAACGTTCACAGATTAAGCAGGGAGTCTCCCTAGCAGGCTGAGGTGATGCAGAGAAAAGACTGCACCACGAGAACAGAAAGAGGTTGTGAAACTCTACCAAGCTGCAAGAAAAGGTGCACCCCGGGGCATTACGGCAGCTCTCACCTTTCATTGCTAGCATCCCCCAGTGCCTTGACTCAAAGCAAGAGGGGTCTGGGTGGAGAGAAGCAGAGGCCAGCAGGTGGCTGTTAAAACTGACCATCCAGAGGAGGCTCTCTTGAGCGGCTAAGACCCAGAATCTCCAGAAAGCCTGCAAGTTCTGTTCTCACTCCTCCTCTTCCCTGAAAAACTGTCCAAAGTTAGAGCCCAGTGCTTACAGGGGGAGTGGAAGGAGAGCTTTCTGTTTCACTGCTGATGATCATCATTCATTTGTTCCTCATTCATAGCAGAACCACCAACCTGAAGGTTGGTGTTTCAGTCATTAAAGCACATCAGGTGATCAGGGGGTGCAGAATGAAAGTGGGGAAGGGGAGAGAAATGTGGGCAAGGATGAGAGTGGGAGAGAGGAGAAGGACAAGGAAGAAGCAGGAAGCAGAAGAGAGAGGGATAAAGGGTGGGGATAGAGGGGGAGAGAAGGATGGTGTGGGAGAAATGCAATCACTGAACACATTGAGACCTGGGAGGAAGGCAGGAGGGGGAGTCCATCGGAGGGAAGTCATGTTGCTTGAGCTTGTCTGCACAGACACTTCCCTGAGAAATTTGGAGTCAGACACCAACTTAAAGGGGGTTGAACACCCCTTGATGACCTTGCTAATTCTCCTTTATTTTGCCCTGAGTTAGAGCCCTAGGACGTCATCCCACTCCCATTTGAAAAAAAAACACCCTATTTCACAGCCCCTGGGCCTATGATGAGGCTGTTCCGGCATTTTTTTTTTTTTTAATGGGTTTTCCATCTGCTCCAACCATTGCAAATTCAATTTTGTATTTGGCACAAAGTAAATCAGTTTCAAGAAATATCTTGTCATCATCCAAATCAAAACACCACATTCAAAACGCTCAATGCCAGCTACAAATTGTCAGAAGGGGTTGAAGAAAGAGGAAATGACTTTGTTCTAGACAGGAGAGGTGAAAGACATGTATTAGAATGCAACATAGCCACTCTTTGGTGTCTACATCATTTAAATGAAGCTGGAGAGAAATTCAAAATCTTGGCCGATCTGTTGTGCTGTGAACACTGTCTCTTCCCATTCTATCACT
This sequence comes from Ateles fusciceps, assembly GCA_036589455.1. Lineage (NCBI taxonomy): Eukaryota > Metazoa > Chordata > Mammalia > Primates > Atelidae > Ateles > Ateles fusciceps. Next base: position 8,495,319 of record JAZHEH010000113.1, read on the forward strand.
CCCTCTTCTGTTCTGAAAACTTCTAACAGCAGCCACCGCCTCTGAGTGTGAGCAAGTCCATATCTTCTGAGTATATGAATAAATGAAGCAGATTTGCCTATGATCACTTGGACTGGTCTAGCAGCTCTACGAGCATCTGGAGAGACAAGTGGCCTCCACACATCCCTAGAGCCCCCAAGTGTCTTTTCTTTATGACGTGTCCCCACAGGTCTCTCGAGAGGTGACCTTACCCCTAAATCAAAGAAAGCCTGAAGTGGGCACTGGTGGTCACCACACAATCTGATCTCTAAAACAAATTTATGCCTCCTCCTGGGCTGCCTTAAATGCCCTTGATTTCATTTATGAAATTCTTGAAAGCCTTATGCTCATAGTTGTCTGGGAAAGAGTCGACATTAGCATGCTACCAAATAAAAAAGTTTGTCATGTTTCCTAAGCAGTGGAGGAACACCACACAGGAAGAGGGACTGGCAAGTTTTGAAAAGAAATGAGAAGGTAGAAAAAAAGAGAAATAACTATGAAGAACCATTTGGATGTCTGCCTCCATGCCTTTAAACCAGCCACTACCAATGCCTCTGCACCGTCTCTCATCTTCACTTAGTGAACTCATTCAAGCTCTAGACTATATGGCTATATTCCCAGAAATCCCAGAGTGTACTTGGCTATTGGTGAGTATCTTGGTTCATTTGGGCTGCCATAACAAAGTACCTTACCCAGGGGTGGGTGGACGGAGCTTAAAAACAACAGAAATATATTGCTCACAGTTCTGGAAGCTGGGAAGTACAGGATGAGGGTGCTGGTAGATTTGGTGTCTTGTGAGGGCCCACTTTCTGGTTCACAGATGCTGCCTTCTCAGTGTGTTCTCATGTGATGGAAGGAATGAGAACGCTCTCTCCTCTTTAAAAGTATTCCCATTCACAAAGGCATCACCCTGATGACTTGCTTACTTCTCAAAGGTCTTACCTTCCAACACTATCACATTGGTTATTAGGGTTCAACATAGGAATGTGGGGGGGGAAAACAAACATTCAGAGCATAGCAGTAGGTGCTCAATAAACATCTGCCGAAAGAATGAATGAGTGAATATATGGAGCCAGCATTTCTCATCTGCATGACTTTGCTACCTCCCCCTACCTCACTCCATAAGGTTAAGGTCTTCACTTTCTGTTTACTCTCAACTGTCCTCCCGTATCTTTTACCTGCCTCAGTTTAGAGGAATGCATCTGTTGTAATGGATCTCTTTTTGTCATTGCAGTACAGGATCCTTAAATGTAAGAATTTTGCCTTGTTCTCCTTTGTGTTCTCAGTGCCTATCACAGTGTTGGTATCTGATAGAGATGTTCAATGCATACTGAGTAAATTATGAATGAATGAATGGCATTTGAGAAAATTGGTGGTAACATGAAGGTAGTGCATTTGAATGATAATGAATTAGATCAATCAGAAGAACTGGAAAGTCCTCAAAATGTTAATGGCAAAACCTTAAAAACAACTTTAGGGCAACGAGTCAAGGTTTTGATTCAGGTATAAAATATATTCACCTTTAGCACAGCCAAAGAGCTGGAGAGGGAGGGGTAGAGTGGTCACCACGCAGGTTTTGACAGTATCAGTGCATGCTACCCGGGGCTTCCTTACCTTTCCAGACACTCACCTGAATGCCAGAACCCTCAAGCTCGAATCATAGACAACTGGAGGCTTTATGCTGGGGACTACAGTAGATTGACTTCTTGAGTGATGTGACTAAGGGACACCAAAGTCCTCTCCTGCCCAAAACTCCTTCCCCACCCAGGATTCACAAGAGAAAAGTGTCTGCAGGGCCCCATCTCTTATGACAGAAACAGACTCACGTTTTGGGCCTTTTAGCAGCTATCATTATGACTATTGGCTTTACTGGATCAAAAAGAAATCTTTCTAGTCAATAAAATCCCCTACGTTTTCTTTTTAATTTTTTAAATTTTGTTCTCTTATGTTTTCAAAATTATTTTCTCCTTTTTCTGCGCCCTCTCTCCCTCTCTCTCTCTGCTCCTTTGTTCTCCTAATCTCTCCTCTCTCCCTTCCTCTTCTCTAGGAGGATACACTTGCACATCAGCGACTAAGAAAATCACTTCCCTCATTCCTATCAAAAATGACATAGGCGTTTTTATTTTTATTTTTGATTTTACCACTGAGCTTAAAAGGACGTCAGAAGAGATCTTGCATCTGCCTTGGTAAATCCTATCATAATATATTTGTGGCACTTTTCTGAACCACTCGCCTACTAACAATATCAATAAAGGAAATGAGCTTACTGTGGCTTTACTCTCGGGTTTCTGTCCTGAACTGAATTCTATCCTTTGGACACATAATCCTCCTTCTTAATCATCAGCATGTGAATTTCCTTCTGGACCATTATTAGATTTTCTAACATGTCATTTCTAAGGTACATACTCTACCTTTTTGGGAAAATCAGAGTGAAATTTGTTCATCTCAGATCTCGCCTGTATCCTAGAGCATTTTTTTTTCCCTCAAAGATCAACACTAGGATTTTGAAATTCATCTAGGTGGTTTCTCAGCATCCTGGCCTGTAAATCTATAGCCTGAAGATAGAGCTCATTTAAGTTGCCTGGACATTCTGCAAGTATTTTCTCTGTCTCTTTGGGTTTCAATTCCCAATTGAACTCTTTTTTTTCAAATTATATTCATCTGAAAATCAAATTTCTTAGTGGTATAGATAGAAGTAACATAACATAGCTGTCAATCATAGAAGTAACATAACATAGCTGTCAATCCCAGAATGCTCCAATGGCAATTCTGGATGAAGAGTATGCCTGGCCTCATTTTACTTTGCTTCTCCAGATTTAATTTTTCACCTAAAGAATGAGGCAGTTCACTTATCTCATATAAGATGTTTCTCCAGACATCTTTACTTCCTTCAGTCTTTTCTAGTGTCCTAGGCATCTTTCAAGTGTAGACTCCTTTTAATGGTTCTCTGTGACCTTTTGCACAGAGCTGGACTCTTCAGTGATAAAACGGAATACACTAATGCTTCAATCCAGAGATCAGCAAATCCATGAGCTAACTCCAGTCCACTGCATGTTTCCGTGGAACCTGTCAACCAAGAATGCTTTTTCCCTTTTTAAACAATCAAAAAAAATGTTCTGACACCTGAAAATTGTATGAAATCCATGAATAAATTTTCACTGGAACATAGTTATTCTCATTCATTTAACTATTGTCAATGTCTGCTTTCACACTCTAACTCCAAAATTGAGTTGATGTGACAGTTACTGTATGGCTCTCAAAGGCTAAAATATTTACTATCTGGGTTTTACAGAAAAGATTTGTCAACTCTCTGCTTTTGAGAGATCTCAATAACATATTCCAATTTGTCATTTTATTTTCACTTATTTTTTTGCTCCATAAAGTGCTTTTAATACTATTATCTTTTCAGTGCCGCTCAGTGATTATCACTTTGATAAAGAATGCAGTGAGAGAAAGTTAAGAATTTTTTTTTCAAACCCCATGATAGATTGAAATATTTCAAGCATTTTGTCTAGCCACTCTTTATCTCTGCAGGGAGGACTGGAGGTTGACAAGGGCTTTGTACAGGCAGGCATCCCCTTATTACTTTTCTTACCATCTCTGGCTTTTTTTTCCCCCACGGCTCTACCTTAATTTTAAAGCACTGTCACCTCTCACTTGGACCACACAGTTGCTTCCCAGCTAATTTCCCTCATTAGCTTTGGCCTCTGTATTTCATTTTCATGCCGATGTCAGAATATTCAATCTAAAATACCAATCTGTTATGGCAATCTCTTGCTTGAAAACATTCAATGGCTACTAATTGGCCCGAGAATCCAGTTTCAGTATTTTAGTGGGATATATGGATTTTCCATGACGTGTTCCTGTCTCCTTCTCTAAACCCATCTCCTCCTTCCCTCCCTCTCTCTCTTCATTCCTCTTTCTTTATTCATCAGTGGATTGTTCATCGCTTGATCAGAGTTATTTCTATTATAGAAAGAGAAAGTACTTCCCCCGCCCCAACTGATATGATAAACTTTCAGTGTTATACTTTATACGTCAAATTTACAATAATTATAGTAATAAAAATAATAATAGCTTTTACTGGAACTTTTTGACATGATACTAACTACACTTTGAAAAATACCTGGCATATATTAGATTGTGGATGTCTCAAAATAAAATAATCTTGAGAGGCAAATATTCTTCCCATTTTATAGTCCAGAAAATTGTGGTTTAGAGAAGACACATAACTTGCCCAAAGCCAGAGTTGGTCACTGACAGAGCCAGAGTATGCAGTCAGATTTCTTTGACTTTGAAACCCAAGCTTTTGCTTTGAAGCTCTTCTTGTTCCACCAATGAATACACCTTCCTATGCTGTTGTGTGCTGACAAATGTTTAACAGTGGCTGTCTCTTTGAAGGGGAAGCCCTGATTTGTTGCATTTTCTAATTTCAGCAGAGTAAATCCTCCCACTGTGGCCAATTTCAGGCTACGAATGTGACATCATCATATGCAAGTTGGAGGGAGATGTATAATAGCACACAATGAATTGTAGAGAATTTCTGTCATGCAATAGATGCAAATGACCTCAAGAGCACAGACAGTAATAACATACAGTAAATAATTAGGAAGTGATGAGTTTGGAATATTTATTACCTTTCTTGTTGAATGCAATTTATTTAATTTTAAGTTGGTCTAATTTAAAGTGACTGTGTTTAACAGCCAGCTCACAGAATTCCCGACCATTTAACAACAGTTCTGAGCTGGCATAAGCCACCTGTGTTATACCACTCCTCCTATGTGGGGTAAAATTGAAGACACATAAAATGACTTCCGCTATTAACAGTCATAAAATAAAGTGTGAACATCCTGTGACAAGTTTGGAGATGATGAACAGAAGATTAAGAGTGAGTTAAGTTTTGAGTAGAGTCTTCCCATATAAGGTGAGGTTAGTCTGCATCATTCACAAATGGAATTATGTGACATTTTCAAGAAGTATAAATTCCAAGTCTCCAATTCAATTCTCTAATTTGAGCCTACATAACTTATTAGGCTTCTTATATTCCGTGTTTTCTCTCTGGAAGCTCAGGGAAAGTGATTCTGATCTAGACCTTAGAGGAAAAGGAGTCAACTATAGCAGAAAAGCAGTTGGTCAGACATTGGACTTCATGAATGAATGTGAATTAGATGAATAGATAGTGCTATTGCAGTTCTTTGTCTGAACATTTTCAAAACTAAGAAAGAATCCAGTCTTTGTATGTGAGAGCCTGTTTTATCATTAGAATCCTACTTAGTGCTCTAAGCAATGGAAGTTTCCTTCTCTTAAACCACGTTATCCAAGCGCTTTACCTTTAAATTCAAGTCTTCCATATTATTACAATTTCTAATCGAAACCAAGTATTAACAACAAAATGAAGAGTCATTTAAAAAAAGACATTCTACGTATTTTTTTTTCTTTAGGTACAATCTTCATTTGTATCTTATTCATTTATTTTTTCTCCCATTTAAATATGAAACCACTCAAACTTGGCTCTCAGTTTGGGGAGAATTGGCAAAACTCTGTAATACTAACATTATGTGGATGGCACTAATCTTTGCCTTATTCACATGGTGAGGTTTTGTTTGTTTGTTTGTTTTTGAAATTCAAGACACCGTACAGCAGAAGACACAGTCTCATGGAAAACATATGCAAGTATGACCAATGTGCAATGGAACAAAATGTATGACTCCTTTAATTGCCCTTTATCAAGTCAAATCACACATTTAAACAGCCCTCAAGCTTGCTAGTCTTCAAACATAAAATGCAAACAAATATGATCTGCCTTTTCTCCATAATTAAATTTGTAAACATTGAAATAACAATGGCAGCAATGCTAGAGAACATGCTGTGTGAGAAAGAACGTTTGTACCAGCAGCGAAGAGGAGAGCAAATTGTAAAATCGTGTGTGAAATCAGGCTGTCAATTGGTATCAAAAATCTAAAACACACACAGATGTTGTTTATATTATTAGCAAACAATGAAAATAGCCAACATGTACAATAAAGGGCTTGTTTAATTATGTTATATATTTATATATGTTACATATTTTATAAAATGGTATTTTATGCAGCTATTAAAACGATATTTTTAAAAAATCTTTTAAAATACAGGGAAATGCTTGTCATTTACTGCATAGTGAGGATTGAAAATTGCATATGGTACATAAACTGAATTGTCTTAAACCAAGTCTGAAAGGAAATGAGCCCGAATATTAATAGGACTTATCTCTGGATCTTAGAATGATGAATAGTTTTTCTTTCTTCTCCTTTTTTCTTTTTCTATTTTCCCCAAGAATTCTATTACCAACATGTATTACTTTTATAATAAAAACATAAATAGTACAGCCCCTGTCCATGGCCTTCTAGAATCCCTAAGGCAAGCAGTATACTAAAAATGGGACAAATATCCCACCAATCTGTCTATCAACAAACGAAACAGTAAAATAAATCATGTCATTCAAGTGAGCCCAGTTGCACGGCTGACTCACAGACACTGATTGGTTGAAAGGAGCAGGAGAATAGGATGAATAATCCATCTATTGGGGATGTTGGGGATGTTGTCTCCCAGGGGAGAAACCAGTGACTCAATGTCCAGAGGCTAAAAGTTGTGTGAATTAAGGTTCACTTCCACAAGGAGATCTCATCTAATGCGCTGGGTCCTGTAAAGACAAGTGTGAACCTGAGGGTTGATTCCGAACAACCATTCCATAAGAGCAGGGCTGCGTATACAAGGTCCAGCGTCACGGAAGAGAGGTGGATTGTTTAGGCCAAGTGGTGGGGGCAGGTCACATGAAGCAGGCAAATGAGGCGCACACTCAAGGAATTAAAACCTTTCCAAGTAGTTCATACCTAACTAGTTCAAACAAAAGAGGAAGAGAGGATTCCTCGGAGGGGTGGGGTGGAAATGCATCTAGGAGTTCAGGATCCTTTAGATGAGGCAGCTCCTGGGCTGTTTCTGAATCTCTGGGGAATTGTAGTCTTTCAATTCTGTTTTTGTGCCACGTCCCTGCTCCAGTCTCCTTTTTGCAGATGACCACTTTTAAATCAAGTTTAGCCTAAAGCTCCCTCTGTACACATTTTGCGTTAGGCCTAAAGGTTTTTCTTTACATCATGAACTATAACAAGTGGCAGTGTAAACAGTTTGCAGCCTACACTTGTGTCAGTCACCGAGTTCTGTCCAATCAAATGTAGCCAACTGTTCTGAATTGTGTTCAAATACGGCAAACACCGAGCTGTAACCAATCTGGCTGTTTCTGTACCTCACTTCTGTTTTCTGTATCTCACTTTCCTGTTTCTGCCCAAAAACTTCCTTCCACTCACCATGTGGCTGCACTGGAGTCTCTGAGCCCACCCTGTCTCAGAGGCTGCCCGACTTGTGAATCCTGCATTGTTCCGTTAAACTCTTTCTTTTTTTTTTTTTTTTTTTTTTGAGACCGAGTCTCACTCTGTCACCAGGCTGGAGTGCAGTGGCGTGATCTCGGCCCATTGCAACCTCCGCTACCTGGGCCCAAGCGATTTTCCTGCCTCAATCTCCCGAGTAGCTGGGACCACAGGCATGCACCACCACGCCAGGCTAATTTTTTGTATTTTTTTTTTTTAGTAGAGACAGAGTTTCATCATATTGGCCAGGATGGCCTCGATCTCTTGACCTTGTGATCCACCCTCCTCAGCCTCCCAAAGTGTTGGAATTACAGGCGTCAGCTATGCGCCCTAAACTCCTTTAAATTTAATTTGGCTGAAGTGTTTATCTCCACCTATCCTTGAACATTCACAGTTTCTGCTCTCTTGTGACTTCAGTTTGCTTTTGGCTCTAGTTTGCTCTCGTCCTACACAGTGTTCCAGCTCAGCTTCTCCAGACTGGACTCATTTTCTCTGTTTGAGATGCCTAAGAGAATAAACCTGATTGGTCCGTTCAGCTTCGTTTAGGTGTCTGATCTTAGTCCAATCACCTGTGGCTAGCAGTGAAGGTAAGGCAAGACAAATACGACTACCTAGAACCCACCCTTCAGCAAGGACCATGGGTGGGGACCACCAAGACTCCCCAAGACATTTCTGGACTGACGCAAGAGGATGCTTGAGGAGACTGATTCAAAATGATGGGCACTGGGGGGAATCCTGTGATTCTAGTGTCAACTACCAACTGGTGATGGCAAAGCAAGGCTGACCAACCACCAAAGGCAACAGTGATCTCTGTACATTGCAACATCCCTTTCCTTTTTACACTGCAAAATGCATGCGGATGACATTCATAAGCAGGCCACCTACATACAGCTTACCTAGGTTCCTGGCAATTTCTATTCTTCCAAGCATAAGCTTTCTCCCAGGCTCTCATTCCTACCTCTCTTCCCCCATTACACATAGTTCTGAATCTCTCACTCAAAGAACATTGAATCAGCACTTATTTATTTTTCCAAAATATTAATTTTAAAGTTTCAGACCTAGAGAGAAATTAAAAGACTAGTACCACAAGCATGGTGTTTATTTTATCTAGATTGGCAAATTAATCTTTTACCAAATCTAATTTATCTTTTAAAAATGTGTTTATTTTTATTTTTTTTACAGGCAGGGTCTCACTGTCTCACCCAGATCTGGTGTGATCATGGCTCCTGCAGCCTCAAACTCCTAGCAATCTTCCTTCCTCAGCCACCTGACTAGCTAAGACTACAGGCACAAACTACCACATCTGGCTAATTATTTTTTGTAGAGCTGGGGGTTTCATTATGTTACCCAGGCTGGTCTTAAACTCCTGGCCTCAAGTGATCATCCTGCCTCAGTCTCCCGAAGTTCTGGGATTACAACCATGAGCCAACTGTACCTAGTCCTAATTTATCTGGTTCTTACCTGTTTTCTGAAACATTTAAGAGGAAGATGTACCTATAAATAACTGTTCAACTCTAAACCCTTCAGTATGCATCTCCTGAGAACAAAAAGATTCTTCTACACTATCAGAATAAGATGGTCACACTCAAACAGCAACACGAATCTGTAATTTTATATATAGACAGTCCATATTTCAAATATCCCCAGTTGTCCTTATAATCACAGTTATAGTTGTTTCTACCATTGGACACACCGTTTAGGATTCAATCAAAAGTTACAAAGTGAATTGGGCCGACATGTCTATTTAATCTGCTTTAATCTACAACAGTTTTCCTGCCTTTTTAAATTTTTCCTTTCACAAAACTGACGTTGATGATGAGTACAGGAAGATTGTTTTGGAGATGGTTCTTCGATTTGGGTTTGCCTGTCTTGGCTGATTTGATCCAAGTTAAATGCTTTTTGTTCTTTTGGCAAGAATAAATTTCAGGTGATGTATATGTGTCAGTGTATCATAACAAGAGGCAAATGATGTCTGTTCGTCCATTATTATTGACATTGCTTGATCACTGTGCGTCATTTACTTCTTAATTAATTCACAAACATTGTATTTTAATGAGTAATAAATTAGCTTCTGCAGAGTTGATAACTGCTGAGGGATACAGCAGTGTATAGGGCGCTTGTGATTGAAATCTGTAGCTCTAGGTAACTTTGTTGAAGCACAATACTCCATTGAACTCCCCCGATGTTTTCTCGGCATGGACTGAAGAGGCAGGATAGTACACTGATCAATACAAAGTATAAGCCTTAGTGCCGCACTGCCTGGGCTTGAATCCCTGACTCACCACTTACCAGCAAAGTGACTTTGAGCATGTTCATTGAGCTCCATAAACAGCGCCTCCACTGCAAAATGAGGATTATAATGATTGGCTACTTTATAGAGTTTTTATAAGAATTAAATAAAATAATAAATATAAATTGCCAAGTATAGTACCTGAGACAAAGTATTTAATACATGTTTTTTTATTCTTATATGCCACGTTCCCTTTAAAAGCGAAGAAAATTAATATAAATCACAGTACTCCAGGAACCTAGATTTGTGGGTGCTTACAAATACCTCCCAGGTTTTATAAACGATCCATATTATTCCTACTTTCACACCCTAAATCAGCATTTCTCAAACTGTTAATGTAAACAAGAATCACTCTGGCACGTGATTCTTTTCTTTCTCAGGACCTTATTAAAAGGCAGATTGTGATTCAGCAGGCCTAGAGCAGAGCCTGAAATGCTCACAAGTAGCAGTACCCTAATTTGCTCCCAGGAGGAAGCACCCTGCCAAGCTTCTCACCTCATACTCTGGGGTAGACGTTGTCCTGGTATAGTAATCTTCCTAAGAATCTGCCTCCATGTTTTCTCTTATTTTGTGGCTATGTCCAGCAACCATTAACTAAAGACTGCACTGATTAAACCACTGGGACAATTAGAAGAGACTTTACCCCAAACTTTACCTGAAGGTTTATTACTTTTTGTTTCTACAAGTTTATATATATTTAATACATGCCCATGAAGACTGGAAAAATGGAAACAATTTTGGATTCAGATTGATCAGAGTTTAAATGCTGCCTCCTCCATTTTTCAGCTGGTTATCAACATCAAGTTATTTAACCTCTTTAGACTTCAATTACCTCATCTAAGAATGCTGACAATGATAACTTCATGAATTCTTTGTGTCAAGTTATATCTACTATATCTACCTGTAGAGAGAGAGCCTGAACTGAGAGATAAAGAGAAACAGAGAGAAGTAGAGAACTGGCCTGATTAATATTTCCCAGCATATGGTAGTCGCTCAAGAATAGGTAGCTTGGGTGACTTTTATTACCATTATTTGTGAACCTGTCAGTGTATATTTTTATTTTCATCAGGTAATTTTTAAGGGTCACAGGGTCACAGACCCATAGAGTCACATCATTTTAGACCTGGAAGCAAGCTGTCAGCATTTCTCGGGGACCTATCATGCCCTGAAGATAAACCTATTCTTCTTCTCTGTCTCGGGTTTTGCTAATGGTAGGACATGGGTCCCAGGAAGATCGCATGCACTCATTTGCCTGCACACAGTCTTCAAATTAGATTAGCCACCTTCATTCCTTGTGGTCAAGACTGCAATTTGCTTCAAATCCTGTAAGCACAGATTTATGCTTAAACTTCATCTCCACACACACTCCAAATGAGGAAAAGTCTCCAGAGTCTCTGAAAAGCAAAGTTGTTTTCATTTTTAATTCCCCGTGGACTCCTGGGAACCTTTGATGAGCATTTCACATCTGTTTAATAGGGCAGGCAAACTGCCCCATTGTGGAGGGAAAATGTCCTTATGAGGTGCATACATCATCTTTTGGTTAAAACTGAAGTTTGGTATATATATATATATATATATATACATATATATATATATATATATATGTATGTATGTATGTATCCCCCTTAGGGAAGACAGCTGCATTAGCTGCACTTGACTAAGAAGGCAGAAAATGCCAAATTAAGTGAGAGAATGGAATGGATTACTTGAGTGCTTTGTGCTAATTGCTATCTTTGGTGTGGAGAGATTTCTCTTTTTTTCTAGATACAGGATGACTACAGGAGGGATCATGGCTATCTGTGGATTCTGCTCCATCACAAGAACCTCGAACTCAGTTCCTCCACGTTGCAGATAGAACCACAGAACGACCAAAATCAACAACTCGATTACCAGGTTGCCAAGAACCTCAGAATCAGTTCCCTCATGTTGCAGATAGAAGAACCTGAATTATCAAAATCAACGACTTGATTTCACAGATGAGCTCACATAGATGAAGGCTTTTTTGGGATCCACATTACTACTTGTGCAGTACAGCTGGGTCTTAGAACTGGACTCTTCACTCCCACTAAGTAACAGAATTCTGCCCTTTCAACAACCCGAACATTGCATGTTTTCTTGGCTACAAAGATGTATAGTTCTAAAATCCACAAGTAACCATAATTTCCCATGGCCATAGCATTCGAGCCTGGGAATATTAGAGTCACCATAGACAAGCAAGCAATAGTTTCTGCCTCAATCCTAAACATGAAAATCTACGAGACCTCGCTTCTATTGCTAATCCTCCCTGCCTGGCCCGGGAGTCTGGTAGATCGTCATTTGTGTATGGACACAGGGACTTGACTTGCAACTATGTAAATTCTTCTGACTTCTCTGTGGCTTTGCCTTGTGGTTCTCAGGTCCTCGTGCCTGAGAGCAGCTATATTTTAAACTCATACCCTTAGTGCAGACCTGCCTTTAGCCCTTTGTTCAGCCTTACACAGAACAGCCACTGATTGAGAGGGGGTAAAGGAAAGACTTCTCTCACTGGCACCCAGCTGCAACCTGAGGCAAAACAGGTGCCTTGGCCCTCAATGTCTTATGGCCTCTAGTGATAAGAGCATTTTTGGCTGGTGAGCTCCTCCCACTAAACGCATCCCTCCTTTCTAGGAGTGTGTCACAAATCCTTGAGGAAAATAAGCTAGTATGTAATTTCTTTCCTTCCTTCCTTCCTTTCTTCCTTCCTTCCTTCCCTCCTTTCCTTCCTTCCTTTCTTTTTGTGACAGAGTTTCACTCTTTTTACCTCGGCTGGAGTGTAATGGTGTGATCTCAGCTCACTGCAACCTCCACCTCCCAATTCAAGTGATTTTCCTGCCTCAGCCTCCCATGTAGCTGGGATTACATGTATGTGCCACCACATCCAGCTAGTTTTGTATTTTTAGTAGAGATGGGTGTGGTGGTCACATTTTACCATGTTGTTCAGGCTGGTCTCGAACTCCTGACCTTAGGTGATGGACCTGCCTCAGCCTCCCAAAGTGCTGGGATTACAGGTGTAAGCCACCACGCCTTTTAATTTTCTATGAAATAAGAACTCTTCTGTTTTCAGAATAGGATGCTGAGACTTGGAAGTGATAAGGGCTAACAACTCTCATATGGCAGAACCAGAATTTGCTTTCATGTGCATCTGCCCTTATTGTCCATGGCCAACTCATTAGTCCACCCCTGCTGTTCTAACCCACCCTAGCATTCAAATCAGAGTGGAAAAGATGTTTATGGCATCGGATCTTCAATTTCCATGAAATCACAGCCCATGCTCTTCAAGAAAGGAAAGGCAGGCAAGCCTATATTGCATCTGTCAAATCCCCTTTGTGAAGCTTCTGGACCTTTGGATTAAATCTTTATGAAAGCTACTAGTATCCATTCAGCCATGGAAACTTGGCAGGGATCCAGACTTCTGGGGGAATTACCCACTCTTCTTAGAACTGAGAAGCCTGGGGAAAGAAGTTCTTCTTCCTCTCACATCTCATGTGAAGAATAACTAGAGTTCTCTTTGTCAGAAGAGGAGAGGAATACAGCACACACCCAACAACCCATTCATCTCTCTAAGAAGAAATGACGATGATAAGCATTGTGGCAATGATGATGCTGATGACGATAATAATCATGAGGAGGAGAGAGAGGAGAATAACAGAGAAGAGGAAGAAGGAGAAGAAGACGAAGAAGATGAAGGAGAAGAAGAAGAAGGAGAAGGAGAAGGAGAAAAGGAGTACCTTCCATGGATCAGGCATTATGTCGGGCACTTTCCATAACAGATGCCTAAAATTTATGATGACCTTAAAATGAAACATAACTCTGATATAAATAATTATAAGGAAACTGAGTCTCAGATCGGTACCTACTAGAAAGCAAGTAAGAGGCAGGGCTGGGATTATTTCAGAGAGGGTCTTCCCCTCACCACACTTCTTTCAATAACCATCTGGACCAAGAACGCTCAATGACTTTGGACTCACGACTGTCTTGCCACAATGGGAGCTCATGTTATCTTTCACAAGTGGATTTTAGCAACTACAGAAATGCAGGCTGCTGTCAGAGGATTCCATTATTAATGGCCACACTGGAGGCAAGGACTCTGAATCATGGCCCTTTACCCCAGGAGGAGACACCTCTCTTTTGTGTCCCTTCCTGCAGGGTGCGTGAGAATTATGACTGCAGTAATTCTATCACAATTACTCAATAACCTGAACACAGAAGGAAAACATCAGTCAAACTTGCTCTCCTCACATTACATGCCTGTCCCAGTTACTGAAGCCCAGTCCATCCATCTTCTGTTCTCCAGGGACACAGAGGGACAGCCACCCAGGAGAGCGGGCTGCGTGGTTGATTGACGTGGGGCATGTGTGCAGAAAGCCACAAAGGCTTTTGAGTGGAATTATTGAAGTCAGTCTGCTTCAGCGATGAAGGATCTGAATGAAAATTGCCTTTAGAGGTTGCAAAAAAGGGAGGGATAACAATAGATCAAAGCTGGTCCAAAAAAGGAGAACATTTTATTTATAGCATCCACATTAATTCGAAACAATCTGATGAGCGGAGATTTGCCCATGCGCAAAAACAAATGCCTCTCAGGTTGTCTTTTTTGTAATATGATATCAGTGCCCAAGGCGAGAAACATTCTGCACTTCACTCAGCAGAGCCTGTCCACATTTACAATTAAATGGAACTGACACAGCTGATCATCCTGAAGCTTGTTTCCTTTTCAGCTGGGCCTTTTTCTTTTTCTTTTTTTTTTAAATCTTGGCTATTATTCTGGCTGTATCCCACACTGATGGAGCTTACTGTACCATTTTCTTCCCAGGCACTCGGACACTATGTTCAGTTAGAACTGTGTCCTCTACCCAGGGCAATTTTGTCCCCCGAGAGGACACTTGGTGATGTCTGGAGACATTTTTTATTGTCACAACTTGGGAGTAGGATTGCTACTGGCATCTAGTGGGTAGAGGTTAGAGATATTAGGAAATATCTTATAATGCAGAGGACAGCTTCCCCCAAAATAATTATCTGGCCTCAAACATACATCATGCCGAATTAGGAAACCCTGGGTTAGAGGTCAGGTGGTTGGTAGGGCCCTCCAGGGCTGAGGAGATGAGAGAGGCTCTCCTGCCTGTAGTTGTAGGAAGTGCTGTTATCAGAGGAATTTGCTGCTAAAATTCTAGGTGGCAAGGCGGTTCAGTAACCTCAAGAGAAAAATCAGATTGGCACACAGAATCAAAGGACTGTAAGTAGACATTTGATATAAGATTACGGAGTCAAATTCTGTAGTACTGTGGGAGATGGGTAAAGAAAGGGGGGTGAGTAGGCTTGGAGCAGTGTTTGGCCACAGTTCTTGTTTATCCTTCAATATCTTTTGTTTTTTTGAGGCAGACTCTCACTCTTGTCACTCAGGCTGAAGTGCAATGGCTTGACCTCGGCTCACTGCAACCTCCACCTCCTGGTTCAAGTGATTCTCCTGCCTTAGCCTCCCAAGTAGCTGGGATTACAGGCATGTGCCACCACGCCTCACTAATTTCATAATTTTGGCAGAAATGTGTTTCACCATGTTGGTCAAGCTCGTCTCAAACTCCTGACCTCAGGTGATCCACCCGCCTCAGCCTCCCGAAGTGCTGGGATTACAGGCACGAGCCACCGCGTTCAGCCCTGTCCTTCAGTTTTAAAATTGACTTCAGTGTGGGTTGTGGAAGAGACGATGTCTTTTGGATGTCCAGTAATGAGGCAGGTGCTTTTGTGATATTTGCATTATTGTTGACTTTTTTTTTAATGTATAGTATCAGAATGTTTTACAGAGGGATTTAAACATGTGATCCACAGTTGAATTAAGCAAGCAGTTTAATCTTTATTTCTGCCAACACAGTGTTTAGGAAAGAAAGTAGGAAAGAAGGAAGGGAGGGAGGGAGGGAGAGAGGGAGGGAGGAAAAGGAAGAAATGGAGAGAAGGAAGAAAGGAGGAAGGAAAAGAAGGAGGGAGATTGTTTGAATGCCAATAAGCAGGGCATACATTTTTAGCTCCACAAAGCCCACCCCTTCTTGTTACATCTGTCTCAGTCACACATGTATGTTACTCACCTGAACCTATAAGCATTTGTATTTTGACTACCCCTGATCTTAGATTTCATCATTGCCTTTCAGATGTTTTAGCATTAGAAAAGTTCCCTAAATCACACTCGGATTTGGTCTATCTACAAAACTGGCCCAAATTTTACCTACTGCACAAACAGAAACCTGAGGCTCGTGTGGTGGTCGTGCCTTGAGAGGCACTTGAGAGGCTGAGGTGGGCGAATTGCTTGAGCCCAGAAGTTTGAGGCCAGACTGGACAACATAGCAAGACCCCTACTCTTTTTTTTTTTTTTTAAGGAGAAAACTGAGTTTAGATGGCTTTTCATGATAGGTGTAGGGATCCAGTCTCACTGCCTGATGGTCACACTTTAAAGATCATAAACTGCGTGCTGGAGGTGAATAAAAAAACATCAACATTGTTTAGACCAGTGGTAGCTTCCTATCAGCATCATCTGGGGAGCCTTTGAAATAACCCGTGTTCTGGCCCCCTCCTGCAGAGGGTCTGATTGGCATGCTCAGGAGAAGGCCTGGGCATTTGTAGTTTTAAAAAGCTCCCAGGTGATTTTAGGTGCAGCCAATGATAAGAACTTCTAATCTAGTCTGTCTTCCTCATTCACAGAAGAGGAAAATGAAGGTCAGAGATACATAAAGCTCACTAGAATACATTTGCTAAGTGTGTGTGTTTCTACCGCTTTTGCCTTCTCCTCATCAGGACTAAATATGCAGTGAAAAAGATAAGAGGGAAACCCAAGAACTGTGTGCTAGGACTGCTTCCAACTCTTGCTGGCAGAAAAACTGGCTGGCAGTTTCTGGAGGGGAGCCAGGCTCTCTTGAGTTTTGCAGCCGAGTAGCTGGCTTGTGAGTTCTCTGGTTCTCAGAAACACCCTAGGGCTATAATGGGTGGCTTTGGCATGCTCTCTTGGCTTGAGGAACACTTTCTTTTACTTGCTTTGATTGAATCCAATATTTTTCTCCTCGGGAATTCCAGGCATATCTGCATTATCCAAGGTGTGGATGGAGATGTATTTTGGAAGGATTTAGAGATGGCTGTTCTTACTGAAAAAAATAAAATTCAATCTGTCATCACAGTAAAATTAATAGGGAAGGAAATACAAGCTGAATTCTCCTCTAGAAAAGTGAGGGTCCAGTGATGTGTAATGGGAGATAAGGTATCCTGCACTAATAATGGGAACAGGCAGAGTCACAGCATCAGTGCCTGTGGCCTCTCAACTAAGTTAAAGGAGGCAATAGAAGAATCATAACTCCTGGATCCAAATCCCAAGTTCACTAACTACAAATTCTGAAAACTTGGACAGGTACTCAAGCCCACAAACAAGATAAAGATCATGAAAACATACAGTCTTGCAAAATCACACCTTTTCCAAAGATTTCATAAAGCTCTGAAGAGGGCGGGGTATAGTAGGTGGCCAAGAAGTGTGGGAGGTAACACGTGTTGAGCGCTGAGCATTTTTTATGTCTTCTCTCATGTATTCCCATAGCAACCCATGTGTGAGATTGATATTCAAGTCCACCTTCGCTGAAGGCAGAAACTGGAGATCAGACGGATTAAGCAACTTCTGTAAAAATCACATGACTAGGAAATTATAGAGCTGAAATTCAAAGCCAGTGTTATTTTTGTGACAGACACATCTGTCTACTTCATGTGGTTTTATTGAAAACCCACTTGTGTTAGAGTGTGAGTCTGGGTTGTATTGTATGGCCTAGACTTAGTAGGATTCAAGCAATCAATAGTTTGATTCTGCTTCTGTCTTATTCCCCAGCACACTTTTCCATCCTTGATAACATTTCAGACAGATCACACGGCTTCTCTATCTTCTTTCTAGTAACTTTTCACTATCATGGCAGTCTCACTTTCAGATATTAAAAATATCAAAATTTAATGTCTAATCTAGTTCAATACTTGCCCCACCCTATCCCTTCCAACTCCCTGTCTCCTCCTCACCCTAGTTCAGGCCCGATTCACATTTTTATAATCTGCAAAGTCAGAGGGAGTGTTCACTTTTCTTTATCCTCTCTCATTTGCTTCTCCTTTTTCATCTGTTCATTTTCTCCTCCTCTCGCACAGCCTATAGTGTCTCTCTGCTTTCTTCAGAATCAGCTCAAAGAGAAAACTTGAGGAATTAAAGTATAAAAGTGGTTTTCCATGACTGATGCAGTCAAATTTGACATCTGCCCCCTCTGTCTGGCGCACACCCAATGGCTGGCATTGCTACGCTTGGGTGACAATGGTAGGCTCTTTGGAGTCATCCCTTGGTTTGATGAGTTGATAGGAGGACTCACAGGACTCAGCATATAATAACACTCACAGCTATGAACGATTACAGCAAAAAATCTCAGAGCAAGGTCAGCAAAGGGAAAAGACACCTGGGACAAAGTATGGGGAAATCCAGGCACAAGCTTCCAGGGATCCTTTCTAGTAGAGTCTCCATGACATGTTTCATTCTCCAGCAGCGAGTCATGACAACATGTGTAAAATATTGCCAAGTAGTGGTGCTTTTAGAGACAAAGCATTCAGTGTTTATTGGAGGCTGGTATGCAGGCAGCCTCTGCCTGGCACATACCAAAATTGCAGACTCCCCGAAGGAAAGCAGGTGTTCAGCAGACACCACCTCGTTTAGGCTTAGAATGCCATTCTTATCAGTTCTGAAAATAGCAGAAACACTAAAAATTCCCAGACCGTAGCTGAGTACAGTCAGGAGCTAAGGATCGCAGTCAGGCCTGCTATGCTATCTCTTTCTGCACTCACCTCCACCCTTTTAAGGCCACCAGGATACTGCACTATTGACAAGGACTTTCTCATGAACATGGTAGGACTCTCTCAGTATATACTTCTGGCAACACAACTGTCACCTCTTCCTACTAGAAGGTGCCAGCCCAGGACACTGTCTCTTGAGTGGCTACCTTTCACGGCATCTTCTTAACTGACGGAGACAGTGGACATGGTTGCCTGTGACCCTGAAGCTCCGGGGCACTCCTGCTGTAGCTCTCTGGCTCTGTGGGCACATCCAGCCAGCCCTCTCTGCCATTGCAAGAGATAAATACCTTCTGTGCCCACCAAACCCTGGGAAGAAATGCCTGTCATGTCCTCTCAAGAATTTCCCTCACTGCTCTGGTCCCTTGTTGATGCTGGGGTCATTGACTTCCCTGTTGATTCTTGGGGCACTGAGTTCCTCTTTTTGGTTTGGGAGAGAAGATATCCCTTCCCCACATTCTCTAGTAGGCCAGCCATCTTTTGTAAATAAACCCTGGACATATCTCTGGGCTGCTGTTATCTAGAGACTGGGAGTGGGTGATGAGCTAATGAGTTCAGCATGGGTTTAGCCACCTTTTAGTAAGTTCTTTGTTGATGTATTTAGCAACTTTTTCTCAGATTTGCAGTACTTGCTCTTTATTGTTTAGAGCTTTGGGCTTCTGCCAATATTCTGAGAAAATGTCACTTGACTCCTATTTCCATATGTTTAATTTCATTTCCAACTTCTACTGCTTTGGTTTAGATGTGATCAGCCCCCCCAGTTACCCTGGACATTTGTAGACCTTTCTATTTCTCTTACTTATATTCAGTCTTCCTCCTGGTTTCCAAGAATTCTGCTCTTAACATGATTGATCCTGTTATTCACCTGTTTAACCTCTGCTTACCATCAAGAGGCCATGGGAATGCTCACACTCCTCAGCATGGCTCACAAACACCCTTCATAGCCTGGCCTCGCCTGCCTGTCCAGTTCCATTTCTGGACATTTTTTTGTCTCCACAACAGTTGCTCTTCTGTGTGCAACTGGAAATTTCTCGGGACATTTGCTCATCCCTTTCCCTCTGTCTAGATGAGAACTACTGAAGCATCGCCTGAACCCAGGAAGACCAGGCTGCAGTGAGCTATGATTGCACCACTGCACTCCAACTTGGGTGTACAGTGTTTTTGTTCTGAGTGAGTCTCAAAACAAAAACAAAACCATAAGATACTTAAGCAGACAAAATTGTAATAGTTAAAAAGTCCTGGGATACTCAGGAAAGCATAAAATCCTAGTGCTGGTTTAACAACTACTTGTATGTTTTTATTTGCCAAATTGTTTCACATTACACATTTCAGGAGAAAGGAGTCCCTACCTTATCCAAGAGCAGCCCCTCACAACACATTGTTTGGAATACAACATGTGCAGTCTTCAAATTCTGGGGCCTCAATGCCTCCAGATAGAGTTATCTATTTCCTCTGGTGTGCTCACAGCACTTTGTGCAACCCAGCTCCACTATTTATGGGCTGTGTGACCTTGGGCAAAAATATTTAACCTCTTTCTGCCTCAACTTTCTCATCTGTAAAATCAGGACAATAATATCACCTATTTTATTGTGTCATCAGGAGGACTGCATTATAAAAGTTAATATTGTAAAGCATTGCAAATGTGCCTGATACAGGTCACATTCTACAATATTTGTTACATAAATACGTTATATAAATTTGTAATGTATATATTGACTTTATGTGTTTCAGAAGATATGCTTCCCCCTTCAAGACAATGAGTTTTGTGAGGGCAAGACACCTTCCTCATCTATTTTGCTTGCCCAGTGGCAAGGATACCTAGAAGGTGCTCATTAAAGGGCTCTTGGTGAAATATTATGGATGAAATGATTTCATGTCTGAAATTGTCCTTAAAATAGAACAGGAGGAAGGGAGGTGAATAAAGATAGAAATGGAGCAAGACTGGATAATTGTTGAAAGTGTTTGATAGATGGATGGGAATTCATTGTGTTATTCTATTTTTATGTGTATTAGAAATTTTTCATAATAAAAGAAGTTAATTAGCAAAAAGGAGGGAAAAAATAGCTGTTGAAAAAAATTAGTGACTCAAAGCTAATACTCTTCCTTGCTTTGATTCCCCATTTCTGTATTTCCTTTTTAAAATTTAATTTCAACCCTAATTTGGGGGAAAAGGAAGAACGTAGGAGGATCAAGCAGACAGAAATCTTGAAATTTCCATTCTTCCCTCTATCCTGGAGCCAAAAATTACACTGCAAGACATGTTTGGAAATTTTCTTTCTTTATGCAACAGGTAGCTATCTTGTTTGAAATGAGAGAGCTGTCATTCTTAGTCATTTATGAAATTTCTGCTGGGAATTTATGGGTTTTTCTTTTTTTCATATTTGCTCAGAGTCACCCAGCAGTCTTGGAGCAGCTCAGTCTGACAACTGATAGAGTCATTTCCAAAGCCACACATTTCCTGATTTGCATTTTTGCTGTCTGCTAAAGATGTGGCCTCTGGAAGGGGCCGTGCCATGCGACTGCAATCTGTCCCCCGGTGCTGGCAGCAGGCTGACATATCTGGCCACAGGATGCCCCAGTTACTCCTGCTGTCCATCAGGTGTGGGAAATGACCACCTCCCATGTCCAAATGAGACTCTGTGTTGTCAAATTCCTGGGCAGCTGTGTGAGTAGGTGTTTTCTTCCACTCCCCTGGAAAATAACAATCAACTGCTCTGCACTTAGCAGAGGAGGTGTCCAGCAGGGAGGGAGGCAGATTCCCTGAGCACCTGCTAAGTGTCCAGCTGTTCCAAATGCTCCACATGCACTTCCTTATTGCCTCTTCACAATAGGTTTTCAGGAGGCATATTTCACCCCTGTATTGCAGATAGGACTGCTGTTCAGGGAGGTTAGGTAACCTTCTTTTAAGTGATGAATGTGGGATTCGAACCCAGGTCTGATTTCAGTGCCTGAATCCTTTCTATGATGATTCCCAGTGCTTTCTGCAGATTTCTAATATCTCAGGGAGAGGAAGGGCTCTCTCCAGCACACTGGAGGGGGAGAGAAATGGAGAGAAGATGGGGCTTTGTCTCCCCCAACTCAATTCAACCACAGGGGGGTCATTGGAATTACTTATTTTTACTGACAAGCAATTGCTAAGATTTAGTGTGTAACTGAAAGTGACAGACACTGTGCTTAGCAATTTATATAATCTATGTCATTTAATGCTCATGGCAGCCCTAAGAAATGGATGACATCACAATTCCTCATTTATCCAGGAGGCGACTGAGGCACAGAGAGGATAAGAAACTTGCCAAAAGTAACACAGTTAGTTTGGCCAGGAATTAACAAGGTGTAGTCTGATCCTGTAGACCCATACACCTGATACTACCAGACTCTATTTAAAGCAATGGCTAAGTTCTATTTATTTATTTATTTAGAGACGAAGTCTCACTCTGTCACCCAGGCTGGAGTACAGTGGTGTGATCTTGGCTCACTGCAACCTCCGCCTCCTGGGTTTAAGCAATTCTCCTGTCTCAGCCTACTGAGTAGCTGGAACTACTGGTGCACACCACCACACCTGGCTAATTTTTTGTATTTTTAATGGATATGAGGTTTTACCATGTCAACCAGGCTGGTCTCAAACTCCTGACCTCAGATGATCCACCCACCTCGGCTTCCCAAAGTGCTGGGAATACAGGCATGAGCCACCATGCCCGGCTGACAGTGAAGTTTTCACTACTCCTCAATGCCTCACTCAACAGTTCTTTCTTCTTTCCCTCCCCCTCTCTATCCATCCCTCCTTTTCCTTCCCTTCTTCCCCTTCTTTCCTGCCTTCCGTTCATTCTGTGCCAAACAGGCTCTGGCAATATGAACTTGAAACTAAATGATACAAAGTTCTTATGCCTAGGAGGCTCTTAGGATCTGGAAGAAAGCATCATTTATATGAAGGGAAATGTGAAAGAAGGACCATACTCCCCAGCCCAGAGGAGAGGACATTTCACAATCTGGCACACAAACCTGCAGGTGACAAAAGATGTCTTGTCCTGAGATCACCCCTGATGGGAATATTTGAGACAGGATCCTGCTGACCTTCCAATCCCAGTCACTGCTCTTTCCCTACTCTTTGGCATCTCCCTGAGAGTGCATTTGAGAGGCAACTAACTGAGTTATCAGGGTGACCCTGATGGAGGGGAAATTGCTGGTGCTCTGCGATACTTTTTTTCATTAATTCATCTTCTCATTCTCTAGTTTGGACTTTGCTTGGTTTGTGCAAAAGCAACTGCATTTCCCCCTTATCTTTGCAATAACACAGTCCTCAGAAGGGCAGGCCAGTAGTTCAGTCTTCCATTCTTTGCTGTAAACGTCACAACATGTCACCCGGTATTGTTTTGTTTAGGACAGTTTCATAATGAATGGAGGCCTCTGCTCTTGTTTAAATGACTTTTGTTTTGTTTTAATGAGAGCTTTGGGGCATCATCCTGGCCCTCTACATTCTCTCATCTTTTTTCTTTAATGCTCATGTTTAAACCTAGAGAGTTGCCTCTTTTGTTCCTAGCTAGAAAACAATGATTAGAGATGAGGAAGGTAGCAAGCATTACTGGGCTTTCTCAATCTGAAGCTCTCTTGGGTTGGACGCCTGTGGCATTGCATTGTGACCAGATGTGCAGCTTATTTAGCACCAGAAGGTTCTGCCACCCAGACCTCTGGGGAAGCATGAAGTCTCCTGGGCAAAGATGGTACCCAGGGTTGATTAGCATTGACTACACCCCTGAAGTGGGATTAGAAAGTGGCCCCTTTGCTCCACAACCCAGGGTTCTGCTTTGTAGCCTCGGGGCTTGCTTTGTTACATTGGCCACATGATTCCCAGGCAGCCTCTGCACTTCCAGTTCTGCTATCGGAAGATATCAAGGGCTCCTGAGCCAAATCTAGCTTAACTTGGAAGTGTAGACTAGTAGATCTTACTAGATCTAGTAAGAGGGAATCTAGAGGACTCCTGCCAACCTGAGCTTGATGTCAGGGATGTGGGGGAGCACGTATTGGATCAGAGTTTCTTACACCTTGCGCAGCATGGCCAGCCTGTACCTATGGGCTTCTGTTTTCCCTCCCTGAACTTTCTTACTTCCCCGTGCCTTGCCCTGGTCCTGTCCTGCCAATGTCTGCTCCATCACAGTGGTTTCACCTCTCAAAAGGCAGGTTTGCTCCAACCCTCCAATGTCCCTGGTAGCTCTGCACCTCAGAGGGATGAATACCTTTCTCTCCAGGACATCTCGTTTCTTGAGAGAGGAAAAAATTTGATTTCATCTTCTCTAATCTAACTCTTCCTGAAAGATGCATAGCTAAATCAGAATGATTCCAAGCATTTCCTCTCACTTTCTTAATAGAAAACTGAACCATAAAGACACATGCACCTGAATGTTCACTGCAGCACTATTCACAATAGCAAAGACATGGAATCAAGCTAAATGCCCACCAGTGACAAATTGGATTTTAAAAAAAGTGGTACATATGCACCATGAAATACGATGAAGCCATAAAAAAGAAAGAGATAATGTCTTTTGAAGGAACATGGAAGGAGCTGAAGGCCATTATCTTTAACAAACTAAACCAGGAACAGAAAACCAAATACTGCATGTCCTCAGTTATGAGTTGGAGCTAAATGATAAGAACTTATGAACACAAAGAGGGAAACAACAGACACTGGGATCTACTTGAGGGTGGAGGGTGGGAGGAGGAAGAGGAGGAGCAATGATAGCTATTGGGTACTGGGCTTAATACCTGGGTGATGAAATAATCCGTACAACAAACCTTCATGACACAAGTTCATCTATGTAACAAACTTTCATGTGTATCCCCAAACTTACAATAAAAGTTAAAAAAAAAGAAAACTGACCCTATTAGAAAGATGGGTTTCATCACAGCCCCTCTGAGCCGCTTATTTGGCTCTGCTAACTCACAGCCGTGGCTTCTGATTCTTGTGTGGGGCAGAGCCTTCCTGGCTTCTCCTGTCCCCACCTGGGAGGGAAGAAGCTGTTCAGAAATTGACATTGAAATGAAAAGTTAACGTAAGGAAGACAGGGACAGAGCATCTTTTAGGTGGTGTTATAATTGTTGATTCTGTATAGATTCCCGTTGAAGCCTGCCTTACTGAAAATCGCTTTATCTTGTTTACCTTCCAACTATCTGCTTTTCCCAGTCAAACAGCAGGCATCCCAACAGAGCTGAGTTACCAAAGGCAGCTGTTTACTTGCCTTCCAGAGGACAGAACAAGGGGAAAGAAAGCTTATGTTCCAACATCAAAGACTGAGGCTTTGTTTACTGAGATAATAAGCTGCTCTCAAGCAGGGACTGAGTAATTTATTTGCCTGAATCTCTCCTTGAAAGCTAGGATAGCACCTAAAGCTTAGTAGATGCTCAGTAAGTAGCTTTTAATGGACTCATGCATAAATGTCAGGTACTTTTAATACTGTCAGTAATAAGCACCGTTGAGTGGCATCCCGTGAATATTAACTAAAAGAACATAACGGGTGTCATTAGATAGGTACTTCTGTTGTCATTTTAATTATAAAGAATCTGAAGAAGTTAAGTAACTTCCTGCCCAGCACAAAGTGAGAGAATGGCTAAGCAGGGGTTTGAACTCTGGTCTGTCTTCATTTCCACATTCTGGTGGGTTTGTCGCATGTCACTGTGACAGCTGCTACGTGATGTCACGTAGAGAGCTATGGAAACACAGAGAATTACTGCTTGCTTTGTCAGGTAGAATTAGAGCAGACTTCACAGAGGAATTGTAATTTAAATAGCAAGGTATGTCTGCACAGTGGAGGACAGGGGAGCCTTCTAGTCAGACAGCACAGCACGTGCAAAGGCACAGCATGACCAAGGAGAAGCAGGACTGTGCAGCTGGGACATGAGGAAGAGATTCAAAGTCAGGCAGGTAACAGGGTGGAGGAAGATTAATTCACGGAGGTTGGCTGGAGCCAGAGTGTAGGGCAGACAGGATTCTATCTGATCAGGGGCAGCTTCCAGAGAATTCTATCGTAAGCTAGTGATATGGTTTGGCTGTGTCCCCACCCAAACCTCATCTTGAATTGTAGCTCCCATCATTCCCATGTGTTGTGAGAGGGACCCTGTGGGAGGTAATCGAATCATGGGGGCAGTTTTTTTCCCATGCTGTTCTCGTGATAATAAGTCTCACAAGATCTGGTGGATCTATAAAGGGGTATTACCCTGCACAAGCCCTTTTGCCTGCTGCTATGTAAGACATGTTTTCTTCTCCTTCATAAGTTTGCTGAGGCCTCCCCAGCCCTGCAGAACTGTGAATCAATTAAATCTCTTTATAAATTATCCAGTCTCAGGTATGTCTTTATCAGCAGCATGAGAACAGACTAATACAGCTAGTTCCATGGCTGGAAACATTCATTTGTCTTCCCAGAGTTTGCCAGTGGTGAAAATTTCCCTGGGAAGAGTTCTACTGGAAAGGAGACCTTCACCCCTTTGCCAAGAGTGCAGCACGTGTGTGGCTCCTAACAGTGCACATTATAGAGGAAAGTTTTAGTTCAATTCCCTTAAGGAACTTTTAAAAATGCAACCAACTGGACCCTAATAAGGTCCTTGGATTTCCTGCTATAAAACTTCTGCCTTTCATGTTCTCTCGTTAGTAGCAATGGGTGATCTGTGTAATTTAATGGACCATTCTCTCATTTTTGCAGATTAAGAGAATACCATGAAGGGACTCTTTAGGATGCAAAGTCATAAACTTGACATTCTTTGTAACAGAACTGTATTTGTGGCATGCTGCTGGATAGCGAGACAAGGGCTATGTTAAAGGGACTATCCCTGTGCCTGTTACGTTGTCATTTGAATAGATCTACATTACGGTTTGGGATCACCAACCTCTGCTGTACATTTTCAAGCTCGAAGGCCGTGGTGAGAAGTAGAGTTGGTTGCTATGAAATAGAACTTTGCTTTGTGGGTAATGTATGTGTCCATAATATGTTAAAGCTAACTTAGAGATCCTCTTGTCCTGACACTCTTTTTGTAGAGGAAGAAATCAAGGTTCAGAGATGTGTAGTTGTATGCCCATGGTCACACAGTAGCCCTTCCCTGTCCAATGTCATAGTCACTCATCACATGTTGCTATTAAGCACTTGAAATGAAGCCTGTCCAATTTGAATGTCTTTAGGTTTAAAATATACATGAGATTTCACTGACTTACTATAAATATAAATTAGCTCACTAGTATTTTTTTATATTGATTACATATTGAAAAGATAACATCTTAGATATATTAAGTTAAATAAAAAATATATATTCTAACATGTTTAAAAATTAGCAAATGATAGTTGTACATATTCACAGGGTACATAGTGGTGTTTTGATACATATAATGTGTAGATGTATAGTGATAACATCAGGGCAATTAGCATATCCATCTCAAATATTTATAATTTCTTTGTATTAGAAACATTCAATATCTTCTTTCTAGCTATTTGAAGCTATGCAGTATATTATTGTTAACTATAGTCATCCTACAGTAATATAGAACACTAGAATTTGTGAATTCATATCCTTTAATAAATCTATTTCTATTCCTCCCTAAATAACACATATTATTAACACTAATATCACCTATTTCTTTTTTTAATGTAGCTATTAGAAAACTTAAAATGACACATGTGGCTTGTGTTCTATTTCTCTAGGACAGTGCTCTTTTAGAACTTGGAGTAAAAAATGGCTCTCCTGACTTTGATTTTGACCTGGAGTGGGTGAGGGGATATCAAGCAGGTCAGCGAAAGGCCAGAGAAAAGCAGGCCAGTTAGGAGGCTGGAGGTGGCCATGGTCATCTGAACAGGATCCCATTACCCTGTCGGTTGTCCCTCTCCTGCCTCCGCAAAGCCCTTCCTTTTCTAATTCTCCAGTGCCCTGAAGCTTGTTTCCTCTTTCCATGCTCAGTCCCCTTCACTGACTTCTTGTCTCTCCTCCCCATCTTATTTGATTTGTGACTGATCCTCCAGGCCTCGCTGCAGTTCCTCACCTTCCTTCAACAGCCTTCCCCACTTCTTCCCCACAGTGCATTTACATAGAGAAAAATAATTTCAAAACAACACTTACTTTGAAATAAGCTAGAATGACCACTTACGAAAACAACGAAACCCTTTTCACTCCTTTCCTTGCAATATCTTAACCCTACCTGCCCATGTCTGGATTCTAAAAGAATGCAGAGGAGTTTGTGGAAGGAAAAATTAGCCTGGTTATGGAAAACAGTTTTGAGTATTAACTGTTACTAAACAGTCTGTGCCACTGCTAGCTCCAGTTCCTTTCTGTGGCTCTTCTAGGCTCAAATTCTCCTAATGTAAAATAGGAATTCTTCATCCACTCATTCATTCTTCAAAGATTTAGCAGGCATTTACAGTTTCCCAGGCACTGTGCTGGGCTCTGGAGATATGATGGTGCTCATAGCAGACACGGTTTTACCGCAGATGGAGGAGATAGATGCAGACAAACAGATCAGGTGTGGCTAGTGGTTTTCAGGTCGCACAGATGTTGGTGGCCTCAGCAGGGGCTGGCATTTCACCACCCTACCAGGATGAAGCTGCTGGTAGAACAAGAACCAAGAGAAACCTGGAGTCCCATGGCAGTCTGGACACTAAATAACTTTGTCTCATCCAGAGTGTTGATGTCTGTTGCTTACAATCAACTCCCACTATCCTGTCCTCTAATATCAGGGACGAAGTCCCATTCAGCCACTGGCCTCCTGAACTAAAATTACCTTGTCTGGATTCATCGCTGCAAAAGCACACACTGGGTCTCCGTATTCCTTATTTCATGGAATATCCCCACCTGCTCCTCCATGGGATGCTACTCCCTGCCCCTTGGTAGCCCTCTGCGTAGTATCTCAGGATTAGGACTGGGCGTGTGTGGAGGTGAAATTTTTCTTTCCATGACACTGCTCATCAGTCGTTGCTTTTTTCTCCCCCCAGTAAAATTTTCTTTTGAAGTGGAGAAATGTAATGTATATTAAGAAGAGATACAGAAAATATATGTGTGGTCTAAATAATAAGTGTACTGTGAACCTAGTAAACTATCGCATGGGTCAAAAACTAGATGGTTGCCAGGCTGAAATATACCCTCGGTGCCTTCTGCCAGTCCCACACCATCCCTCCCCATGGACAGAACTCAACTCAGCATCCTGACATTTAGAATAACCCCATCCCTTTGTTTTCTTTATCATTTTATGACTTTTATATGCATAAAAGTCATAAAATAATATATATATGACTCAAAATAATAATACGAATAAAAAAATAAAAATAATATGACTCTAATATAGATGAAGTTAGCCTTTTCTGAGTTCTGAACACATGCAATCATATTGTGTGTGTCTTTTTATATGTACCTCAGTATCCTGTTTGAGAGACTCATTCATGTGATTGCTTATTTCTGAGGCTTATTCATTTTTACGATAATTGAGTATCTCTTATCCAAAATGCTTGGGGCCAGAAGTGTTTCAGGTTTTGATTTTTTTTTGGCCGAGGGTGGGGAGGGTTGGAATATTTGTATTACATACTGATGGAGCATCCCCTAATCTGAAAATCCAAAAATCAAAAATGCTGCAGCGAGCATGTCCTTTGAGCATTTTGTCAGTGCTCAAAAGGTTTCAGATTTTGGAGCACTTCAAGTTTTGAATTTTTGGATTGGGGCTTGTCAGTGACTGTAACTTTTCTGCTCTCTTGAGAATCTGCGCTCCTGCCTTGGCCTGCTGACCTCTGGCTGCTTCTGCCTCATGGTCCTCACCTCCATCACAGGCACTAACTCATCCTAGATGATATTTCACAGTGTTATTGATGATGACAATCTTTTATTATGAAAAACTCAAACATATCCCAACTCTGTCGATGATCAATTTATGGCCAAATGTTGCCGCTGTATCCCCATGCAGCCCTTCCCACAATCATCTTAATGCAAATCCCAGTGATTATATTCTTTCATTTATAAATATCTCAACATTTTTTCCAAAAGTTAAAGACTCTTTTTAAAAACACATTCCAATATTATACATGGAATAAAATTTAAAAAGTAATTTGTTAATAAATTTTGAAAATCAAGCTACATTAAGATTTTTTTATTATCTTTTTAAAAAATTGTCTGTTTGAATCAGGATCAAAATAAGATTCATAAATGCAATACAATGCTTTGTATTTCTCTTAAGTAGTTTTAATCTTAATTCTTATCTAAGTGTGTGCTCTCTCTTTCTCATTCTTTTCATCTTTCTACAAGTTTAATCTCTCTTTATCAATACAATTTATTTCTTAGAGAAACAAGACCATTAGTGCTGAGAGTTCTTCACAGTTTGGATTTTTCTGCTACTTAACTTGTTCCCTTCCCTGTGTTTTCTTTAAATTGGAGGTTGGATCTAGAGTTTTTTTCACAGTTCAGCTTGATTTTTGGCAAAAATTTTCCATGTACTTTGTTTTGCACTTTCATCAGCAAGTAAATGTTGTCTGAGATGTTAGCAGCAAATGAAAATCAGTGTCTAGAATGATCCATCATCCGTCATTGCAGTCTATCACCATGGGTTGCAAAACGGCAACATTCTAATTCTACTATTCCTTCATTTGTCAGCTGAAATGCTTCATAAAGATACTTCCCTTTTTCAACCCTTTGGTTTCCCTGAAATAAATTCTTACAGGAAAGGAAGAATAAGTCTTTGAGTCTTTCCTTTTTTTATTTTCAGTTTTCAAAATAAATGAGATAGTTCTGTAACATACTCCAAAGGAGAACAAGGAGGTTTTATCTTTTAGTAACTTCATGAACTCACGGATAAGACATGTTTGAAATCTTTCCATCCATTGTGGTTATTCTTAATCACTCCATCTATGACCAGTAGGCATCTTTTAAGTGGATTCCTTGAGGTCTTTAGACCTTTCAATACAATCTGATTAGATATTCCAGGCTCTTTGGTTTCTAGTATGACATCATATCATCATATCGGTTCATCTAGAGGGATATTTAAGAGATCCCTGAGGTTTTCTTTTTCTTTTCTTTCTTCTTTTATGTGGGAGACTAGGTGCTAAAGATGCTCATTGCTACGGGGTTGGCTATTATTTTTAAGCCCTTTGGTTGGAGAGAGCCAGGATTTAAAAATAAATTATGAGTTAATGTAGATCTTTAGAACTCAAATTTAGAACTATCTAGTTCTTACATAATATCATCGATCTTACATCTCTGTTTCTTTTATGCCAAGCATTGTATTTTTCAATGACACTGATATAATTATTTATTTTCTTTCACACATAGTTCACACACAATAGACTCAGAATAACAACATAACTATTACCATCAAGGATATGATTATTAACATCAATTTTAAATTTTTCAAAGTTATTTTTGTCCTCTGAGTATATCCCACTAAAGATGCTTAGTAAAGTATTGGGTTTTGTTTGGTTGGTTGGTTGGCTGGCTGGTTTTTTTTGAGATGGAGTTTCATTCTCGTCGCCCAGGCTGGAGTGCAATGTAATGATCTTGGCTAACTTCAACCTCTGCCTCCCAGGTTCAAGCAATTCTCCTGCCTCAACCTTCCAAGTGGCTGGGATTATAGGCACCGGCCGCTATGCCCAGCTACTTTTTGTATTTTTAGTAGAGACGAGGTTTCACCACATTGGCCAGACTTGTCCTGAACTCCTGACCTCAGGTGATCCGCCTGCCTTGGCCTCCCAAAGGGCTGAGATTATAGGCATGAGCCACCGCGCCCAACCCTAATGTACTGTGTTTTAAAGTTATTTGAAATATGTTCTGTTATGTGGTTATGCAACTAACTTAGAACACCCTTAGGGTCTATCATTTTATTTTGCTTCTGATTTGTAGAGATTTTTTATTGTTAATTTTTTAAATTATGTAAACTACTAATGTGTTTCAAAATCAGATCATAAGGTAGATCTGACAAAGACCTGTCTAAATATCCAGAGAAATTTAGCTTCTGTCTTTGTCCCCTTTCCATTTCTTCCTTCCCCCAGAGAACCATTTTTTAAGCTTTTGCTTCATTCTCCTATTTTTTTATTTTAAGAAAATATAAATATGTATGCATTCTTTACTCTCTTCTTAGATAAACTGTATACTACACATATTTTATACATCTTGCTTTTTTTACTTAACGATATATCATTTCAAGAATATTACATAAATGGCATCATGTGACATGCAACCTTATGGGACTGCCTTTTCTCACTTAGAGTATTTCTCCAGAGATTCATCCAGGTCACTGAGTGTATCAATAGTTTTTGTTTGTTTGTAAGATTTTAATTTACAAATTAAAAAAGGTTTTTAATACATGTTTTACTTTTTCTGCTCTTTACATCACTTTTCCTTATCTTTATCTTTCTCCGTATTCTCTTTCCTGTCCTTTTTGTTCTCTCTTTCTCCTGCCCTTTTTTCTTCTCTGCATCCCAGTTGGCAATCTTGTTGTTGATGAGGTTATGCAGGGCAACCACGGAATGGATCAACGAAGCCAAGTACACTACCATCATCTGGTCATTGGTATTCAGATAAAAGGCTTTGACAAACTCCTGCAGGCTGACATCTGGCACAGGTTGATGACATCCTGCAGCTGGTAGATGATTTGGTGGTTGATGGGCAGCTTGCCTGAGGCTACTTTTTTCCAGGTAGCTCCTGATATCCAGAAGTTTGGAGTTCGGTTCCTTCAAACCATGGACCTGATTCGTGATCCACTGGGACAGAGTGCCCACCATTGTGTCTTTGGTGTCTCATAACAAGTGTCCAACTCTAACTTTTTCAGCTCCAGTTTCACTGGTCATGTGTTCAAATGTTTTTGAGGTTGGTGTTCCGTCATTATGGACTTCTTCCACTAAAATGTACGCTTCTGTGGGCAGCCCTAGGTCCTTTGGCTTCATGTCAGTAATGACCAATACGGAATTACAACAGTATCTTTTCATGAGTTCGTTGATGGCAATGCCATTCTTGTGTAGTTTAGGGCCTGTGTGGTGTCAGCCCACTATTCTTTCTCTGGCATTGACTTTCTTGAACATTCCATACCTATTTTCCAAATAATCATGTTCTAAAAACCACACAAAATCATCTGTCATCTTCATCAAAAGGAACTTTAAAACTGTTCATACATCAAGTGCTTTCTTTTGTCATGACCCCAAAAGCACACCAACTACACGCTTCTGATTTCCAACCTTGCCAATTCGGTTGAAATGAACCACCACACTGAACAGTACCAGGGGGGTGGACCACCACCGTCTGCACCAGCTGTCACATCGTGTCACCCCTTGCCCGCCAGGCCTAGCTCCTTGCCACCTGCAAACACTGGTGATGGTAGCAATTCCTGGGATGCCTTCTGGCCCAGCTCAGTTTTTTGTTTTTTTGTAAAGATGAAGTCTTGCTCTGTCACCAGGCTGGAGTGCAGTGGTGCAATCTCAGCTCATTGTAACCTCTGCCTCACAGGTTCAAGCAATTCTCTTGCCTCAGCTTCCCGAGTAGCTGGAACTATAGGCACATACTGCCATGCCTGGCTAATTGCTTATTTATTTTGTATTTTAGTAGAGATGGGGTTTCACCGTGTTGCACAGGCTGATCTCCAACTCCTAAGCTCAGGCAATCTGCCTGCCTCAGCCTTCCAAAGTGCTAGGATTATAGGGGTGAACTACCACACCTTTCCTAGTATGTTTTTTTATTGCTAAGTAGTATTCCATGGTATATATGGATGTACCACATTTTATTTAACCACTCACCTGTTTAAAGTTACCTATATTGTTCTAGTTTGGGGTGATTACAAATAACTCTGCCATACATTTATGTATAGGTTTATATGAACAGAAGTCTTTGTTTCTCTGGGATAAATGCCTACAAGTATAATTGTTGGGTTGTATGATAGCTATGTGTTTAGTTTTTAAAGAAACTTCCAAACTGTTTTCCAGAATAGTTGTAGTGTTTTAGATTAACTATCCAGTTTTTCTGCATTCTTGCCAGCATTGAATGTCACTATTTTGTATTTAAGACATTCTGATAAGTGTAGTGATATCTTGTTATAGTTTTAATTTGCCTTTTCCCAATGAGTAATGAGGCCAAGTATATTTTATGTGCTTATTTGCAATCTGTATATCCTCTTTGGTGCAATGTCTTTTTTATGTCTTTTTTCATTTTTTAAACTAAATGATGTTTTTTTACTATTGAGTTTCAAGAGTTCTTTATAGATATTAGATAATAATCTTTCATGAGATACGTTGTTTGCAAAAATTTTCTGCAACTCTGTAGTTTGTCTTTATCCTCTTGAAAGGGTCTTTCGTAGAGCAAATTTTAAATTTTTTAATAAAGTCTAATGTATTAATTTTTCCTTTTATGGTTCATGCTTAGGTTCAAATCTAAGAATTATTTGCCTGGCTCTAAATTCTGAAAGTTTTCTCTTGTGTTTTCTACTAAAAGGTTTTAAAGTTTTACATTAAATCTGTGGCCCATCGAGATTATTTTAGTAAAAGGTGTGAGATAAGCTATTCTTCTGGTCCTGGGTTTTCTAGCCAGTCTGCCTTCTCCTCTCTATCTTTCAGAGTATTCCCTATGTCTATTTTGTATATATTGTCCAGGATTTTCAGTTGTGCCCCTTCCTTTTCCCTCGATAATTTGTGATAGAGTTCCGCGGTTACTTGCAATTGTTTTCTCTCTGTAGGTAAAGTATCCTTTCTCTCTCACTGCTTTCAATGTATTTTCTTTGTCTTTTGTTTCCAGAAGTTTGAGTATAATCTGTCTTGATGTAAATTTTGAGAGGTTTGTTTAGTTAAAAATTGCTCAGCTTCTTAAATCTGTAGGGTTATGTCTTTTGGAAACCTTGGGAAGTTTTCGAGTCATTGTTTCTTTAAGTAATTTTTCAGCCTTTCCCCTCTTTCAGCTCTCCTCTGGGACACAAGTGACACAGATGTTAGGTCTTTTGTTACAATCCCATAGATCCCCAAGGCTCAGATTTGGTGATTTCTGTTCTATCTTAAATTTTGTGATTTTTCTCTGCCCCCTCTATTTTGCTATTGAGCCCATCCTATATGGTTTTTAAAATTTCAGCTACTGAATTTTTAGTTCTAAAATTTCCATTTGCTTTCTCTTTATATCTATTTATTTGCTGAGACTTGCTGTTCTTTGTTGAGATTCTATTTCTTCAGTCATTTCATATTTCTTCACTCATTTCAAGCTAGTTTGTAGTTCTCCTTGAAGCCTGTCTGTGAGAGCTACGATAAAATCATTGGAACATTACCATCTCTGTCATCTTTATGTTAGTATATTTAATTACTGTTTTTATTCTGTCTTGGGTCATCCCAGTTCTTGGTATGATGTGTGATTTGCAATTGAAAATGGGACATTTCTGTATTGTTTTATGAGACTACCTTTTTAAAATACTTCTGGGTTAGCTAGCTCTCTCTGACACCACTCTGGTAAGGAATAATGGGGTCATTGTCCTTTTATGGTCAGGTGGTGGGAGAAGTGTAAGTTAACTACTCAGTCTTCTTTGACATCCAAGCAGTGGGTGCTTCTCATTACTCCTGGGGTTAAGAGGGAGTTTTGTCTCCCCACTAGGTCTACACTGGTAATTTCCTATAGTGGGCTAGGAAGATAAACTGCCTATTTGGGTGAAGTGAGTGGCAGCAACATATGGGGACACATATCAGATATTGGATGTGACATATAAGGACAATATTAGATATTGCATGTTTTTCAGACCTATTTTATTCAACAAAATGAATGTTCAACAACTCAACTAAAGGCAGCCCTTATCTTGATCTAATTTCTTGTACTAACATATTTTAACTCTCTTGATGTTAAAGGACATTGATAACTAACAAAATTTTATCAATACACATGCAAAACATTTACTTGTCCCAACACAATTGAGTTATTTGTATGCAGTGACAAAGTAGGTCTACTAGATGTCACATTTTATATTAACATGGATTTTAATAAAGACAGTGACCTGAGTGTCTAGTTAATTCCTGGTCCTTATTTCTTGAAGTTGCATATTAGCTGATATCTGGCAAAAATGTAAACTCACAATTGGATTTGAAAGAAAAATTTGTTTTTCTCTAGTATTTGATTCCGAAGGCAGGCGAGACATCAATTACTTAGATTATGCAAATTAATGTCAAACAAAAATGAAATTTAGTCATTTTGAAAACCTGTTCTCTTTAAATTCTTCCTTTATTTCAAATAAGGCCAACTGGATGCCTACAAATGAAAATGTCCCCACATACCTGCCAGTCATGTCGGGAGCTGACTTTCAAACCCAGAAGCACCATCCTTCCTTAATTCTCCAATTAGGCAGAACAAAAGCAGGGAAACAAATTTGAAGCAAACAATGTTCAGACTCTGTGTAAAAACTAAAGTTACTCTCAGTTCTTTATCCTTTTTGTGAAGAATCGCGACATTGTTCTAATCAACTATGGAGATGAAATATAAGAATAAAACTCGGCTTGTAACTATATGTTAGCTTTCTTTATGGACTTTCCTAAGAATCAAAAGAACTGAATACTAAGTAAAAAGTTAATAGGTAATTAAGAGAATGCTATTTATTTTTTAAAAAAGCATGTTGTAGCTGTTATGTATGAAAAATGTATTGCTAAATGGTAGAAAGGTATGGGTTCATATCTTAGCTCTGCTACTTGCTGGCCAATAAATGGGCTGCACTTTGAAGTTTATCTGTGCTCCAGTTTCATCACAATGTTTAAAAGGAAGCCTAAAAATATTGTTTAAAAATCTCCACCACTACCTCATGCTACCCCCAGATGATTAGGAATAGAGTTGTGCTCACCTGAGTTTGCATGATAGGATAATCTGGAGAGATAAAAGAATCAGTGAGCTCTGTTAGTTTTTTCTTTTTAAAAAATTAAATCTCCAGGTAATTCTAATTATGCAGCCAGGTTAGAAAAGCACAGAGATAGATCATAAGCACTATAAGGGCAGGGCTTTTGATTGTGCAATTTGCTGTTACATTGTTTATGCCTGGAATGTTATCTGGCTGATAGGAGAGCTTAATTAATATTTATCAAGAGGACAAATCAATAAATGAATGTGTACTTGACTTTTTCTTTTTTGAAATAAGTCTCATAGTGTCACCCAGGCTGGAGTGCAGTGGTGCAATCTTGGCTCACTGCAACCTCCGCCTCCCAGGTTCAAGTGATTCTCCTGCCTCAGCCTCCCAGGTAGCTGGGATTACAGGTGCCCATTGACTTTATTAAAGAAGCAATACAAGCAATCCTCAAGTCAAACCCTGCTGTAATATTGTAGTTGTCCTCAACTGACTACTGACAATGTACCACAAGTGGATCCTAAAACTCTGGTTTGAAACCTTCCATTCTGTCTAGCATAAAATCTGTACTTTTTATCAGTGTTTAAGGCACTGCATGATCTAGCCCCTACCAACCTCTCTCCCCCTCATCATCACTCTCCCTGTCTGGTCACATAGAACTCTATTTACTTCTTGATCCCGTTAAGTTAGTTCTCACCCTTGGACCTTTGCTCTTGCTGTCCCTTCTCCCTGGATGACTCTTCTCTAGGTTTCCATGTGCCTGATTCTTCATCAGTGGAGTAGCAGCTCTAACACAGCATCGCTCAGACACATCTTCCATGGCTACCCTTTCCAATGTGCCTCCACCCTGTCACTCACTCTGTCCTATGACACTGTTGCAATTTCCTCCTAGTAGCTTACAATCAGAAACCCCTTTTTATTTATTTATTTTTAAATATTTTATGTCTTCTCGATCCCACTAGAATTTGAGTAATGTGAAAACAGAAACTTCATCTTTTTCTCTATTTTTTTTCATGCAGTGTATCCCGTACTCAGGACAAGGCCCAATACGAACAGAAACTTATTGATGAATGTATACAAGGATAAAAGAAAGTCACATTTGCTATTTATTATTCATTTACCCTTAGGAAAGTCACATATCTCCTGGAGTAATATGTATAATCTGGCCTACCACGTCGTCTGGCACATAGCACGTGCTCAGATGGTGCTGGTTTTCCTTTATTGTCCTGTTTCTGCCTGATCTTAAAGGAAAATGCTGCAAAGCATATTGCATAAGATTATCAAAAAACAGCAGTTGAACATAGATTTTTATTTATCTTGTGTAAATATATAGGAGTGGAATTGCTGGGTAAAGTTACTTGTGTTTACATTTTCAAGAAATTGCCAAACAATTCTCTAACATGATGGTGTCATTGTACACTCTCACCAGCCATGGATAGGGTTCCGAGTGGCTTGATATTCTCACCAGCATTAGCAGTGTCCATCTTTTTAATTTTAGTCATTTAAGCGAGTATAAGGTCGGGCGTGGTGGCTCACGCCTGTTATTACACACTTTGGAAGGAAAAGTGGGTGGATGACCTGAGGTCAGGAGTTTGAGACTAGCCTGACCAACGTGGTGAAACTCCGTCTCTACTAAAAATACAAAAATTAGCCAGGCGTGGTGGTGGGTGCCTCTAATCCCAGCTACTGGGGAAGCTGAGGCAGGAGAATTGCTTGAACCTGGGAGGCAGATGTTGCAGTGAGCCGAGATGGTGCTACTGAACTCCAGCCTGGGCAACAAAGCAAAACTCTGTCTCAAAAATAAATAAATACATAAATATGAAATGATATATTATTATTATTTAAGACTAATGACGTTGAGCATTCTTCTGTGCTTATTGCTATTCATTAGATCTGCTCTTGTGAAGTATCTTTTCACATTTTTGTCATTTTTAAATTAACGTGTGTTCTTAGTGTTGATGTTGGGATTTCTTTATTTATTTTCTATACAATCACTTTGTCAAATGTATTTGCCAATACATTTCAATGCTTACACTACATTGACAATGACTTTTCATTTTCTTAATGGTGTGTTTGATGAATTCTTCATTTTCATGATGTCTAATTTGCCAACTTTTATGTTTAGTACTTTTTATGTTAAGATTATAGAAAATTTTTTATGTTAAGAATATAGAGAAATATGTTAAGAATATAAGAAATCTTTGCCCATCTTAAGGTTGTGAAACTATTTTCCTATATTCTCTTTATTCTGGAAGCTTTTCGGTTTTACTTTCTTATTGCAGATTAATTTTTTTGCATGTGACTTTATGCAGGAATTTCAAGTCTTTTCTTTCATATGTTTATCAAGTTGCTTATTCAAATTTTATAAAAAGGTTATTACAGCTTTTAAAAAAATAACAGGATGAAAAGGAAATTGCCTTAACATCCATCAACAGAAAAATGGAAGAACACATTATATAGGCTGGAAGTGGTGGCTCATGTCTGTAATTCCAGCAGTTTGGGAGACCAAGCCAGGAGGATTACTCGAGCCCAGGAGTTTGAGATCAGCCTGGGCAACATATGGAGACCCTGTCTCTAAAAAAATGAGGTCGAAGGATCCCTTGAGCCCAGGAGTTGGAGGCTGAAATGAGCCGTGATCATGCCACTGATATAAGTGTCTTGTGTCTTGATTGGGGTATGATAACACAGGTATAACCTTTATCAAAACTCATCAGATTATACAATTAAGAGCTGTGCATTTCACTGTGTGTAAATTTTATCCCAAAAATATCTAGCAGCTGATAGTGACAGAGAGATGATAAGCACAGTCTGCATGTAAGGGAAAACTAAATATTTCAGTAACTCAAGTGTGTCCCATAATGATCAACTTAAGAAATCAAGAAATGGTTAATTTTTTCTCAGAATCTTCTTTTAATAATTCAGGACGTTAGTTGGGTACAGTGGCTCACGCCTATAATCCCAGCACTTTGGGAGGCCAGGGTAGGTGAATCACAAGGTCAGGAGTTCGAGACCAGCCTGGATAACATGGTGAAACCCCATCTCTACTACAAATGTACAGAATTATCTGGCGTGATGGTGGGCACTTGTAATCCCAGCTACTCAGGAGGCTGAGCCAGGGGAATTGCTCGAACCCAGAAGGCAGAGATTGCAGTGAGCCGAGATTGCATCACTGCACTCCAGCCCAGGAGAGAGTGTGAGACTCCATTAAAAAAAAAAAAAAAAAATTCAGGACATCTACTTAAATCTATTTTGAATGTAAAACTAATATTAAAGAAGTTTTTATATTTAAAGCAGCATACTTTACTTAGAATGATTTACATATAGGAAACCTCTAATAACTGACAATGTGTGATGTGTTTATGTAAATACATAAATTCTCAAAAACAGATGCACATATGTAGGTGTGTCTGCCTCAGGATCATAGAACAAAGCCACAAAAAACTATATAATTATACTGTAAAAGATTGATGTGCTTTCTTGGGCTTCATAGTCTTTTTTTTTCTAATTACATTGAAATATACATCCAAAACCCCAGCTAGAGCTGCACATTGATAACAAAATACTTATGTGCATAAATTTATAACTGCTTTAGGATTTTTCAGAACAATGCTTTTGAGCTTCTCAGGCTCTGACAGAGGAAGTGTACAATCAGCAAGTCCTACTTCTGCCCTAGACCAGTCAGCAGAATCCTAAGCAACTCTATTTTATGCTCCCTGATTCCTTCCGCACCTTGCTATTGAAGCTCAGACCTGCTTATGTATTTATGACCCATGACAGTCTTGCATGTCTATCAGCATTCACTGGGGCTACCAGGAGGAGAAATAGTGCTACTCTTTGCTGTTGGAGGGGATACATAGTTTCCAGAGAACCTGTCAAACCACCTTCTTCTGGGTCATGAATAAGATTCAGAGTACTCGCATACTCCCCAGTGTTTTATGGGAAACGAACTACCAGACTACAGACAGAATTTGGGAAGCCTGCTTTGTTACTGGGAAACATTTATTTACTCCTCTGTTTCTGTGTGAGAAGTTTCCACTTGTGTGTCTCTGCTGGGCTTGCCCAGCCATCACTGACCCTCATGAGGAGTGCCTTTTCTTTTTTATTTTTTTCTATTTCAATAGGTGTTTGGGAAATAGGTGGTATTTGGTTACATGAATAAGTTCTTTAGTAGTAATTTCTGAGATTTGGTTGCACTCATCACCTGAGCAGTGTACACTGTACCCAATATGTAGTCTTTTATCCCTCACCCCCCTTCCCACACTTTCCCCTGAGTCCCCAAAGTCCACTGTATCATTCTTATGCCTTTACATCCTCATAGCTTAGCTTCCGCTTATGAGTGAGAATATAGGATGCTTGGTTTTCCATCCCTAAGTTCACTTAGAATAATGGTATCCAATTCTATCCAGGTTGCTGTAAATGCCATTATTTTGTTCCTTTTTTGGCTGAGTAATATTCCATGGTGTGTTTGTGTGTGTGTGTGTGTGTGTGTGTGTGTGTGTGTGTGTGTGTGTATATATCTCTTACATTTTCTTTATCCACTCATTGACTGATGGACATTTGGGCTGATGAGGAGTGCCTTTCCTGATTGGTGAGCTGGAAGAATGAAAAGAATATGACCCAGATCCTTCTCGTCATCTCATAGCCATGTCACAAGCACCATTAAGCTGAGTCTGTCACTGTGGAGTGGCCTGCAGTTTCAGGAATTTTTTAATTCAGGAGAATTTTAACAAGCCAATTTGCCCAAGGACTTAAGTCATAATTTTTATCTGATGTTTATGCTTATCTTTCAATCGGATGTGTAATCAAGTGGAAAGGAGAAGGTTGCCACTTTCAAAACGGAACTGTCTTGTCTAGAACTTGTGAACTGCCACTTTCTTATCACTCTTACTTTGTAAACATGTGCATCTTCATGAATTTTAGTATATGAATATAGCTAATTGCAATTTCTAGAAAAGGAGAGATATTACATACTCCTGGTGGCCTGAAATTTTAGTATTGTCATAATATCTGTATTCTGAAAGCCTTCTGATTTGCATGTAATTCAAGTGCACAACTAGTTTCTCATTGAAATCTTGTATTAGTCATTAACAACTCTTATTTAGTAGAAGTAGTCTCACATCCCATCAATTCTTTTGAATTATTTTCCTTGTGACTTTTCTAATGTTTTTGTCTGTATTTTCTCTTATTATTGGCCATCTTCTGTAGACCAGACATTGTGGCTGATTAGTGTCTATGAGGAAGTCATCAAATACTAGAAGGAATATACACTAATATCATTCCCTTATTGATGCTGGAATATTTGAAGTATCAAGAAAGAGCCCCAGGAGTACAGAGTAAGGAAATATCACTTTATGACTGTGGGTGTGGCCCTCATAAGCTGAATATCAACTTCAAATGGTCAAAAAAAGAATTTTTAATCTTGATCTTGGATATGCATTCAGCTATGTAAAGGGTTACTTTAGAAACGTGTCTAGAAATGTGCAGATAATAAGTGAGCATCTGTAGGTTCCAATGAAAGTCTCACACACTCTAAGACATTCTCCCATTAGGCACTCTGTGGATCAATCCACTGGATTAAGCCATTAAAAGGCCATTACCTTTACCAAAAACAGCAGCCCAGTTGACAACACAGTGGATTACCTTGGATTATCTATTCCTAGCCTGGCAGAAAATAAAGTACGAGGGCATGCATGCTGGACAGTCAGGCCTATAGAGAAGGCTCAGAACACTCTTCACTGGTATTGTTCTTTCAGGGGCTGAATGACCACCTGCCAAAGGTGCTGGGGAGGACATAACTGTCCTTGGTAGAAAGCTGATAAGAATATGTATCTCTGAAGACCGTTTCCACTCTGGAATTCTACTATTCTTTGATAGGATGGTGCAAGTGAGAGCCCTTCCCTGATGTAATTGGGTGTTTAGAATTTCTTGTAAAAAATTTTTTTTTGTTTTTGAGACAGGGTCTTGCCATGTTGTCTAGGCTAAGCTAAAACTCCTGGGCTCAAGCAATCTTCCCACTTCAACCACTCAAATACTGGGAAAACAGGAGTGAAACACCATGCTTGGCCACCTGTAGAATTACTGATGCTCATTTACATCCCTTTCCATAATCAGTCTTGATTCAAAGGACAACCCAACAAAAATAGAAATCACTGCTGTACACTTACACCAACCTAAATTGCAGAATCCCTACTTTTTTCCCTGGATGTTCTTCTAGAATTCTGATTCACTTCTCCTGAATATTTCATACAGAATTGTTTTAATCTCCGTTTCCTTGATTAGAGATCCTACATTCTACTTAATTACTTTAATAAGCTCTTCATTGTATAATGACATAGTTCAGAAAAAGCAAATATTTCAAGAAAAATATAATAAAAATCCATGTATGCATCCCACATAGCTTAGCAAATAGAACAATATTGGTGAAGCCTTCTATTTCTTCTCTCCTGAATATACTTGAATCTTTCCCCACCCACCCACCCACCCAGTGTTAACTACAACAAAATCTACTCCAAAAAGTCCCTTTTCTTTTCTTTGGCACACAGCTATACTATATTTACCAATTTCCCTTGCGAGTAACTGAATTCTGGCGAATAGAGTGTGAACAAAATGAGGTGCATAACTTCTTGATCTCACCCAGAAAAGCCTCCTCAGTAATCTTCCAAGCTTTTTCCTTACTTGGCTGCATAAAGAAGGTCCTGAAGTTCTCAAGGAGGGGGAACTACAAAGAACAATATTGGTTCCCTGAATGACTGTATGGAGCAGTTTCTCACCACCAACTTCACTGTACTGTGACATAAGTGAGAAAAAGCTTGTATTGAGTTAGCCTACTCTGACTAATATGATGATGATTATTTCCATGCAGTTCTTAAGACTTACCACATAAAAAGGAATCCCTAATCAATACATAATTTGCTTATTTTCCAACCTAATGTAAGTGGTACCAAGTTGCATGTGTTCTTCAGCATTTGTTTTTCATTTCTCATTGCTTATGAGATCTGTCCATGGTAGTATGTGTTGTTTTCTCTAGTTGAGAATTTCACTGCTGTAGAGTTCTCCATTGTATGAATATTACACAGTT
The DNA here is from genome assembly GCA_036589455.1 of Ateles fusciceps. Classification (NCBI taxonomy): domain Eukaryota; kingdom Metazoa; phylum Chordata; class Mammalia; order Primates; family Atelidae; genus Ateles; species Ateles fusciceps. The sequence goes on from JAZHEH010000113.1 coordinate 8,538,743, forward strand.
TGTGTATTTATTGATGACTGTTTAAATTGTTTTATTACTAGTATAAACAGTGCTGTTATGAACATTCTAAAAGAATACATACCTCGTGTGTATGTGTGTGTGTGTGTGTGTGTGTGTGTGTGTACATATATACATGTGTATATGTATGTATATGTTTCCAATGTACCCAGTGAATTGGTTTTGCTTCATGAAACTATCTCAAAAAATTAGTCACTTAACACAGTCACCATTTATATAGCTCACGATTCTGTGGGTTAGCACTTTGGCTTGAGCTCAAGCTCTGCCGGTTTGAGTTGGGCTTTTCATGCATCTGTGTTCTCTGCCAGAGAATCTGGGGGCTGGCTGGCTGAAGATAGTTCAGCTGGGGTGGTTCATCTCTTTCTACCTGGTCTCTCATCTGCCAGCAACTTGGCACAGGGCTTATATGCAGGGTGGTGGGGTTCCAAGACCAGCAAGAACATAAACTATAACGTCTCTTGAGGCCTAAGCTCAGAACTGACACAACACTTCTACTTTACTTTCCTGGACAAAAATCAAGAGAGCTGCCCAGATTCACAGAATGGGAAAATAAACTGCACCCGTTGATGGGAGAATTTTGAAAGCACTGCACTGATTTTTTGCAATATATCACATCCAAGATGGAATTTTGGGGTTGTATAGTATGCTTATGTTCAATATTACTATATTTTGCAGAGTTAAAAATATTTTCCAAAAGTGGTTGCATACATTTTTGAAAAAAAAAAAACAGTGTTGAGTACTGGTTAAGAACAAGGACTCTGGAGGCCTACAGCCTTGCTAGAATCACAGTAGTGTCATCTATGACTGTCACTTTCTTTGTCTTTTTGGCTGTTTTTTTTCTTTTTTAAACAATTTCAATAGTTTTGGGGGAACAGGTGGTTTTTTATCATAAGTTTTTTAGTGGTAATTATTGAGATTTTGGTACACCCATCACCCAAACAGTATACACTCTACCCAATGTGTAGTCTTTTATCCCTCACCCCAACCTCCTCCCTTCCTCCCTTCCCCAAAATTCATTATATCATTCTTACGCCTATGTGTCCTCATAGCTTAGCTCCTATTTATGAATGAGAACATACAATATTTGGTTTTCCATTGCTGAATTACTTAAAATAATGGTCTCCAACTCCATTCAGTTTGCTGTAAATGCCATTATTTCATTCCTTTTTATGGCTGAGTAGTATTTCATGGTGTATTTATAACCACAATTTGTTTATCCACTCATTGGTCAATGGCCATTTAGGCTGGTTCCATGTGTTTCCGTATGTTTGCAGCTGTGAACTATGTTGCTATAAACACGCATGTGCAAATATCTTTTTCATATAATGATTTCTTTTCCTCAGGGTAGATACCCAGCAATGGGATTGCTGGACCAAATTGTTGTTCTACTTTTAGTTCTGTAAGGAATCTCCATACCGTTTTCCATAGTGGTTGTACTAGATTACATTCCTACCAGCAGTGTAAAAGTGTTCCATTTTCACCACACCCATGGCAATATCTATTATTTTTTGATTTTTAAATTATGGCCATTCTTTGAGGAGCAAGGTGGTATCTCATTGTGGTTTTAATTTGCATTTCTCTAATAATTAGTGATGTTGAGCATTTTTTTATATGTTTCTTGGCCATTTGCATATCTTTTGAGACTTGTCAATTCATGTCCTTTGCCCACTTTTTGATGGGATTATTTGTGGTGTTTTTTGTTTTTGTTTTTTTTTCCACTGATTTCTTTGAGTTCTTTGTCAATTCAAAATATTAGTCCTCTGTCAGATGCATAGTTTGGCGAATATTTTCTCCCATTCTGTGGGCTGTCTGTTTACTCTGTTGATTATTTCTTTAGTGTAGAAGATTTTTAGTTTAATTAGGTCTTATCTATTTATTTTTTGCTGTTGTTGCATTTGCTTTTGGGTTCTTGGTCATGAACTCTTTGTCTAAGCCAATGTCTAGAAGAGTTTTATCTTCTAGGATTTTTATAGTTTCAGATCTTAGATTTTAGTCTTTGATTCATCTTGAGTTGATTTTTGTATAAGGTGAGAGATGTGATTCAGTTTTATTCTTCTACATGTGGCTTGCCAGTTATTCCAGCACCATTTGTGGAATAGGGTGTCCTTTCCCCGGTTTATGTTTTTGTTTGCTTTGTCAAAGACCAGTTGGTTGTAAGTATTTGAATTTATTTCTGGGTTCTCTATTCTTTTTCATTGGTCTATATGCCCATTTTTATACCAGCAGCATGCTGGTTTGGTAACTTGTAGCCTTGTAGAATAGTTTGAAGTCAGGTAATGTGATGCCTTCAGATTTGTTCTTTTTTGGTTTGTTTTACTTTGACTATGCATGGTCTTTTTTTATTTGATATATCAATTTTAGGATTGTTTTTTCTAGTTCAGTGAAGAATGATGATGGTTCTTTGATGGGAATTGCATTGAATCTGTATATTGCTTTTGCCAGTGTAGCCATTCTTATTATACTGATTCTTTCTATCCATGAACATGGGATATTTTTACTTGTTTGTGTTATCAATTGTTTATTTCAGCAGTGTTTTGTAGTTTTCATTATAGACATCTTTCACCTCCTTGGTTAGCTGTATTCCTAGGTATTTTATTCTTTTTGTGGCAACTGTGAGTGGGATTCCCTTTATGATTTGACTCTTGGTTTGACTGTTGTTGGTGTATAGGAATGCTAGTGACTTTTTTTTTTTCATTAATTTTGTATTCTGCAACTTTGCTAGTAGCTTTTCAAATTAGTTTTCAGGGTTTTCCAGGTATACAGTCATGTCAATGGTAAACAGTGACAGTTTCACTTCCTCTTTACTGATTTGGAAGCCCTTCATTTCTTTCTCTTGTCTGATTGCTCTGGCTAGGACTTCCAGCACTATTTTGAATAGAAGTGGTGAAAGTGGTCATCCCTGTCTTGTTCTGATTCTCAGGGGGGAATGCTTCAAGTTTTCCTCATTTAGTATAATGTTGGCTGTAGGTTTTTCATAGATGGTTTTTATTACCTTGAGGTATGTCCCTTCTATACCATTTTTGCTGAGGGTTTTAATTATAAAGAGATGCTAGATTTTGCCAAATGTTTTTTCCACATCTATTGAGATGATCACATGTTTTTGTTTTTAATTCTGTTTATATGATGTATCACATTTATTGACTTGTGTATGTTAGATTATCTTGGCATTCCTGATATGAAACTCACTTGATCATATGTATAGTCTTTTAAACATGCTTTTGAAGTTGGTTAGCTAGATTTTTGTTGAGGATTTTTGCATCTATGTTCATCAGGGATATTTGTCTGTAGTTTTATTTTTTTTATTTATTTTTTATTATTATTTTTTTGTCATGTCCTTTCCTGGTTTTGGAATTAAAGTGATACTGGCTTCATAGAAGGATTTAGGAAGTAGTCCCTCTTTCTCTATCTTTTGGAATAGTTTCAGTAAGATTGGCATCAATTCTTCCTTGAATGTCTGAGAACATTCAGCTGTGAATCCATCTGTTCCTGGACTTTTTTTGTTGTCATTTTTTTTTTTTTTACCATTTCAATCTTGCTGCTTGCTATTGGTCTCTTCAGAGTTTCTATTTCTTCCTGATTTAATCTGGGAGGGTTGTGTATTTTCAGAAATTTACCCATCTCTTTGAGATTTTCTAGTTTGTTTGCATAAAGGTGTTCATAGTAGCCTTGAATGATCTTTTGTATTTCTGTGATATTGGTTGTAATATCTCCCATTTCATTTCTAATAGAGCTTTTTTGGATCTTCTCTCTTCTTGGTTAATGTCACTAATGGTCTATAGATTTTTTTATCGTTTCAAAGAATCAGCTTTTTGTTTCTGTTTTTGTTTGTCTTTTGTACTTTTTTTTCCTTTCATTTTTATTTGGTCTGCTCTGATCTTTGTTATGTCTTCTCTTCTGCTGGGTTTGGAATTAGTTTGTTCTGGTTCCTCTAGTTTCTTGAGGTGTGACTTTAGATTGTCCATTTGTACTCTTTCAGACTTTTTGATGTAGGCCTTTGAACTTTTCTCTTAGCACAGTTTTTGCTGTATCCCAGAGGTTTTGTTAAGTTTTGTCACTATTTTTCAGCTCAAAGGCTTTTTAAGTTTCCATTTTCATTTCATTGTTGACCAAAAGATCATTCAAGAGCAGATGATTTGATTTTCATGTGTTTGTATAGTTTTGGGTGTTCCTTTTGGAGCTAATTTCCAGTTTTATTTTACTGTGGTCTAAGGATACTTGATAATATTTTGATTTTCTTAAATTTATTAAGACTTACTTCGTCACCTATCATATGGTCTATCTTGGAGAACATTCCATGTGCTGAAGAAAAGAATGTATATTCTGCAAGTTTTGGGTAGAATATCCTATAAATATCTGTTAAGTCCATTTGTTCTAGGATACAGGTTAAGTGTATTGTTTCTTTGTTAACTTCCTGTCTTGATTTCCTGTCTAGTGCTGTCAGTGGAGTATTGAAGTCTCCTACTATTATTGTGTTGATGTCTATCTCATTTCTTAGGTCAAGCAGTAATTGTTTTATAAATTTGGGAGCTCCAGTGTTAGGAGCATATATATTTAGGACTGTGATATTTTCTGTTGGACTATTCCTTTTATCATTATGTAACATCCCTCTTTGTATTTTTTTTTTTTTTACTGTTGTTAATGTAAAGTCTATTTTGAATTTAAAAAAAAAACAAACAACTTCATTAAAAAGTGGGCAAAGGACATGAACACATACTTCGCAAAAGAAGACAGACATGTGGCCAACAATCATATGAAAAAAACTCAACATCACTGATCATTAGAGAAATCCAAATCAAAACCACAATGCGATACCATCTCACACCAGTCAGAATGGTTGTTATTAAAAAGTAAAAAAAAAAAAAAAAAAGCAGATACTGGTGATGTTGTGGAGAAAAAGAAATTCTTGTACACTGTTGGAGGGAATGTAAGTTAGATCAAGTATTGTGGAAGACAGCATAGTGATTCCTTAAGGACCTAAAGACAGAAATACTATTTAACCCAGTAATGCCATTACTGAGTTAAATGGTATTTATATTACCCAAAGGAATATAAATTGTTCTATTATAAAGACACATGCATGCATATGTTTATTGCAGCACTATTGACAATAGCAAAGACATGGAATCAACCTAAATGCTCATTAATGATTGAATAGATAAAGTGGTACATATATATCATGGAATACTACGCAGACATAAAAAAAGAAGGAGAGTATATTTTCTGCTGATACATGAATGGACCTGGAGACCATGATCCTTAGCAAACTGATGTAGGAATAAAAAACCAATGATGACATGTTCTTACTGGTAAATGGAAGCTAAATGATGAGAACATATGAACACATATGGGGAACAACATACACTGGGACCTATAGGAGGGGTGGAAGGTGGGAGGAGGCAGAGGATTAGAAAAAATAACTGATGGATACTAGCCTTATACCTGAGTATAAAATAATCTGTATAACAAACCCCCCATGACACATTTACCTATGTAACAAAACCTGCACATCCTGCACATGTACCCCTGAACTTAAAAGTTAAAAAAAAAGTCTGTTTCATCTGATATAAGAATAGCTACTCTTGCTCACTTTTGGTTTCCATTTGTGGGGAATATCTGTTCCCATTCCTTTACCTTAAGTTTATGTGAATCCTTATGCATTAGATGAGTGTCTAAAGACAGCAAATACTTGGTTGGTGGATTTTCACCCGTTCTGCCATTCTGTATCTTTAAGTGGAGCATTTAGGCCATTTACATTCAATGTTAGTATTGAGATGTGATTCATCATGTTAGTTGTTACCTTAATACCTTACCGTTGTTGTTGTTTTCCATTGTGCTATTGTTTAATACGCCTTGTGAGATTTATGCTTTAAGGAGGTTCTATTTCTGTGCATTTGAGCTTTTGTTTCAAGATTTAGAACTCCTTTTATCATTTCTTATACTGTTGGTTTAATGGTGGTTTGGATCCATTTCTGGGAAGCTGGTATGATTTTTTTGGGGGGTGTTATAGAATACTGTTTTGTCATATTGTCAGTATTACTTTTCTGGTTCCTTCTTATTTGGGTAGACTAATTCAGTGGGGAGGTCTGAAACTCAACCCTGCTATTCAGATTCCCTTGTCCCATGGGTGATCCCTTGATGTGGTGCTGTTCCTGTTCCTATAGGGATGGGGCTTCCTGATAGCTAGACTGCAGTGATTGTTATTGCCCTTTTTGGTCTAGCCACCCAGCAGAGCTACCAGGCTCCATGATGGTGCTGGAGGATGTCTGCAGAGTCCTGTTATGTGATCCATCTTCAGAAGCATCCATCTTCATGGATATCAGCACCTGCTCTGGTAGATGTGGCAGAGAAATGAAGTAGACTCTGTGAGAATCCTTGGTTGTAGATATGTTTAGTGTGCTGGCTTTCTCTAATACTGAGAATAATAAGAGAAATACTAGCATTTCTCTAATGCTAGCAGTGACGTTGTCACATGGACACCCTCAGGACCTCTGGTTAGCCAGGATTTTGCAGGCAGTTGAATTAGGTGTTGTCTTCTCCTTCTTGGGATCGGGGTTATTCTGTCATGAGTTGCTGTAATGGCCTGAGTGGGTTGGCCTCCAGCCAGGAGGTAGCACTTTCAAGCAAGCACCAGCTGTTGTTGTAGTAGAGGCCTCTAAGCTTCCCCTAAGATAGCCAGGGTAAGTATTTTGGTTTCTCAGGTGATGGGTAGGGATATAAAGCTCCCAGGGTTTTTATGTTTTGTGTTCAGCTACCAGGGTGAGTAGGGGAATACTATTGGGCGAGGGAGGGGGTAGGAGGGTCTGATCTCAGATTCTCCTGGGGTGGGGCTTGCCACAGCCACTGTGCGGGATGGGAGAGTGGTTCTCAGGCCAATGGGGTTATGTTCCAGGGGGAGATCTTGGCTGCCTCTGTTGTGTTATATAGTTTACCAGGGAAGTAGGGAATAACCAGCAGTAAGAGGCCTTGCCCAGCTCCCACACAGTTGGTAAGGCTGGTTTTGCTCCCACAATGCCCCACTCAAGCCTTGCCCCAGGATGTGAGCTACGCTGCTAAGAAAGCAGTACAGCTTTTGGACCTTGCCCCTCCCTGCCTGCCCACTCCATTGGTGGCAGCTCCTGCACTCCTGTGCTCACACACTTGCTTGCACATATCCACAGCAGCTCCTCCTAGCCTCCTAGACTCCACTGAAGAAAAGTTGTGCCTAGTTAAAATCACTACCAATTTCAGTTGGGAGCTTCCTTTGCCCCATGCCACCTCCCCAGTTTTGCCGGCTTCTTTGCCTAAGGGCCCCTGTAAGATATAGGCAGGGCTGGCTTCCCCTGGGTTTGAGTTGGAGACTGGAAGTGTGTTCAAGGCACTTCCCCCTTCTACTTGTACCTATGTATTTCTTGTGACTCCCTAAACCATTTCGTCTCTAGGTAAGGTTAAATCCTTCTCCTGTGATCTGCATTTTCAGATTCCCCAGTAGGGATGTGTGTTTGGAGGCAGGTTTTTCTCCCTCACACTTTGGGAACTCAGTTTTTCTACCTGTTGTGTGGAATTTGCAGCAGCATGCTGCTTATTTCAAAGGATCTATGAATTCTTTCAGTTTTCTTGGTATGTTCTTTTGGTGGTTCTTGGAGCAAAAATCACAGCATTGTTAGTCTCTACACACTGTTCTGTCCATTCATGTGGTAGTTACACGTTAGCCCTGTCCCCTATCTGCCATTTTCCCTGTCACTTTCAATAAGTGTTTTTTTAAACATCTTTACTTCTTAGTTTTCTAATTTGTGAAGGATCTTGGTTGCAAGCCTCTGTGCAACTTAGGCATACAAGGACTTTACTGGAAGGCTACTGATTAGCTCTCATAATCAATTGGAAGTCTGCAGAACAAGGCTTGGCATGTGGGCAGAAACAAAGGTAGGAGGTATGTAAATTGGGCAGTAAAGAAAGAACTCAGCCAGGGCCAGCTCTTATGAGATGAAAACTCACTAGGCAATGATCAACACTATGGAATCCAGAATCATGCACAATTTCACCTCTTGAAGTAGGCTCTCCAGAAACAACCTCTTTAATTACATCACTGCTCTAAAATTCTGTCTTACCCTGCTTAATAGCAACCCCCACTTCCATACACAAATCTGAATTTAGCTTATCAGGAATCTATGTAAGTTCTGTTGTTTAGGTTTTAATTGATATTGTACTGTCTTTATATACATTTTCCCAGAAAAACTTAGTTGCTCTGGGCTTCTTTCTATCAGATAAAAAGTCAGAGCAGATAGGATACCTAGAAGAAACCTAACCCATAAGCAAGTTTATGGCCAGAAAGGAAAAGCTATATGCCAATGTATAGATAGCTTGCTAGTAGCAGAACTGGAGAAAAATAGAAATAGAAAAAAAATAGATAAAAAAGAGTGAAAACACCAAGGACTAACTAGATTTTCCTATTTCCAGCTTGCCAGATGGCCTTCCTGGAATATCATGTTTGTGTGCATATGTGTGTGCATATATGTATGTGTGTAGGTATGTGTGTGTGTGTGTGTGTGTTCTGTGGATTGACAAGGTTGCCCTATTTTTGTAAGAGAAGTTTTTAAGAAATTATTAGATATAATGCATGAAGGTAGTTGGAGACCAGTTTGGAAAATCAATGCATCCAAGAAGTGCTCGTTGAGAGTCAGTTAACGTGCCAGGTGCTAGGAACCCAGAGCTTTACAGCAGTTCACCCAGTGAGGATACAGTGGAGTATTAAAGGAACTCCTAGTCTTGGGTGGAGTTAATGGGAAATAGTGAAGTAAACAAATATGCTTAATCAGTGCAGAAAGTAGCACAAAAGGACTAAGAAGAACTGATTGTTGAGGAGATGTTTTAGGCTACAAGACCATTGATAATACCTAACTGATCATAACAATTGCAAAAGATATTCTATAGTCACTCCCTTTATTACATTGTGTACTGGGGTCTTATTTGCATGTGAATATCCGTATCACAAAAAAGTCTGAAATGAAGACAAGCTGTATGTTCAAGCATTAGGCAAAATTCACCCCAGAATGATCCATTTTCATTTAGGTAGTTGGTTTTACTCTCCATATATGCCTCTTACTAAGGCTGGGAAACATGGCTCTTTACCCCAGGCAGATGCAAGGGTCATCCTTCTGTCCTTCTGAAGGAGCCAATACTGATCCAGTCACTGGCTCTAAATGTATGTTTCCTACAATTACCCTTCCAAGAGCTGTGCACTTTCTCCTCTGGTGATTCTTCATCCACTATTGGGTGTTTGGAAGGAACTAAATGACATTAATTGTGTTTCTTAAAAACAGATGTCTTTTCAGAGAGCCATAAAATAGCAGCTGCATTATCTTGGAACTATTCCTTGAGATGGCTGTTTTGGGTTTTCAATTTCTAAAGAAACAGTACAAGTTTCAGGTTTTGGATTAGTAAAGAAACCATGCCAATTGCACTAGAATCCCCTCATAAAACTGCTTTTCTTAAAGGACAATAACTGTGAAATACGCTGTCTTCTAGAGCTGTCAAAATTCAGGGCTATCAGCAAGGTATTTGTTACTGATACATTAGTAGATATTGGGGGTGGGGTGGAGACAGGCTTAATGTTTCTTTTGAAAATTACAGCTGCTGCTGTGGGCACTCATAATAATGAGAGCTCTGCTGTGAAGATGACTGCAGCCACAATTGTGAAACTTTGCAGGAAACGCAGGCATGAAATCAGAGTCCCTAATCCTTCAAAAAGAGCTCTTCTGTTACTTTGTTCACAGTAGCAGGCTATTTAAACTAGCTCCCTTAGAGGCCAGGGAGTTAAAACTTCTTCCAGTGACAACTTTGCTGATGACCAGAAACACTGAAACTTTTGGGAACATAAAGGACAAATAGTAAATTAAAATTGTATTTACTATGCAAAATTGTGAAGGGGGTTTAGCAGTCTTTAAAGTCAGAGATCTAATTTTGAACTGAGACTCTTACCACACTTGAGTCATGTGACATGACTTTGGCTCAGCTTTAATTTATCTATAAAATGGCGATAATCATGTCTTCTCCGTTTCATTGTAACCAGTAAGTGGGACATCATGTGTGAAGTGCCTAGTATTTTGTAAATGCACAAAATACATTTGTATATGTGTTTGCATGTGAGTATCTACATCAAAGATGGGATTGGAAGTGACTTTCTTTGTACCCAATTTCTGCCTCTCCTTCTAGTTTCTCATTATTTTTACATTATTATTTTACTCTCCAGGTTTGGGTCTCTTCTCTCTGCTCATTTCTTTTCTCAATCACTTACATTAAAACACTGAAACAAATACTGTTTTCCCAGCTATCCAGGTATTCCTTAGCATAGCCAAGTTGACACATTAAATTAACATAAAACTCACGCCTCATCATGGATGGAGTAAAATCAACTTCTTTGTTGTCTCAAGGCTATGTAATACGTGTGTTCCCAGAGAATAAAACAAAGGCCAGGGGTATTTTTTTTTAAAGAAGCTTAGTCGATATATTTTCCCAATAAAAAACAACAGCAATGAAGAAGCTGTCTAAGCAGTTCTCCGACAAGTCAAGGCGATGGTGGTGTCTGTGATGTGCTGGGAAAGCCCTGCTGGGTGGCGAGGGAGGTTCATGTTGCTGATGCTAACCTAAGATTGAAAACTGGAATTCTTGATAAAATAATATGATTCATAAGTCATTCTATGGTGGATTAAAATGAGTCCCAAAATTCATAAATCAGGAAAAGTCTTCCTCTGCGTCCAGGAATGATGTCGTTTCCTTGGTCTAACTCAAAATTCAAGGTTGCTTAACAGCATTAACTGGCTGGAACCATGGTGGTGGACACAGCACTTAGTGTTCATATAGACTAAGGCAAGAGCTGCTACTAAGTGGAACCTACCAGAGCTGAGACCAGGGTGATCAGGCTTGGTGCCTAGGGGAACAAAATTTAGAGAGGCTCTTACTCTTAGCATCGTGTTGGTATGGGGTTCACATCTGAAAGTGAGTGTCTCATTCGATATTCGGTCCTAGGCGCCCCACATGCCTCACCCTCGTCTTGGTCCTGGTCTAAACACATGTGCAGGGATTTTAGAGTCTCCTAGGTAGGCAGCAGGCATTTCAGGAAATGAGGTATGGCATAGTGTATTTCAAAGCTGACGGGGACCTTAGATGCCATCTCTATACTAACCCTCCCATTTGAGAAAAAAGAAAATAAAATCCAGAGAAGACAAAGAAATTGTTCAAGTCACAAAAATAACCCAGGTCTTCTGAATCTCAGTGTGAGGCCAACGGGGATCACTCCCCCTCCTCAGCGTGGAGTCTGGTGTATTGATGATGGGACTTCCATGTTCATTTTCCTTGACTTTATCAATTATGGAATGCAGTCAGTGTACATTTACCTTTACTGGGCTGCTATGTGGTCAGAGGAAGCCAGTGTGGAGGGCAGAGAGGAGGGTGGGGAGGGGAGAAAAGGAGTTAACTTTTATGGATTTCTACATTTGGGTCAGACACTATGTAGAGAATTTTGCATATATCATTTTACTTCTTCACAACAGATATTTTTCCCCCATTAAAAAGATAAAACTGAACTAAAAACAAATAAACAAAAAAAAAAAATACACTTGCTTCTTAGCAAGAAGCAGAACTGGGGTTTATAGACGGGTCTGTCTGCCTCTGTATCAGTTAGAGATCTTTTAGTTGCAAGTGACAGAAAACCTAACCAAACTGTCATAAGCCAAAAAGTGGTCTGTAGTCTTACAGAACTACTAAGGCCAGAAGGATCCCAAACTTTTCTCAGCTGGATTTGTCATCTAGTCTCAGCCTCTCTTTCTCTCTTCGTTCTGCTCTCCTTCCTTTTATCTTTGTTCTTAAGCTTGGGTCTTTCAGTAAGATGGCTGCCAGCAGTTCCTGGAAATTTTCTGCCAGGTTTAAGTTCAGAAGAAAAGAGAAAACGTATTCTCAGTAGTTCTGAAAAATATCGTACTGTATTTGATTGGTTCTGAGTGGGTCACATGCACACACAGTAGTCAAACATAATGTGACACTCTGATTGGTCAGGCATGAGTCACATGCTTGCTGTTAGAGCCACAGGTGGTATTAATGTCACCTGAGGCACATCGTTTGCGAATGGAGAGATTAGTGCTTTTTTCTGTTAGCAGAAAATGGGTAAACACCTAAAAGGAAAAAACTTCAGCTGGCACCATAGGCTCCTACATCTGATGCCATTAATAAAACCCAAAAAGAGGATATAAAATCAAACCACTGGGGGAAATATATTTGAGGCTTAGGAATTATAGTAAAACCTCCCTAATATTGCAGGATTGTGCACAACTGGGGCAGAGAAGAGGCAATGTAATATAACACCCTGAGTGTAGCATGGTGATATAATTGAATCAAAATATGTAGGCTTAGAAAGAAAAGAAAATCTGCTCTCACAGTTTCACCAATTACCAGAGGACTAGGAAGTAATAGAAATGTGGGCCTACAGATAAAATACGTAGTTCATGTAAAATCATCTCAGTTTCATTTCAGGATCATGTTAAAATAAATTCACCAGGTAGCCCATTGGATTTGAATCATCAGATAGAATTCAACAAACATTTTCCAAGTACTTTAGTGTGTGCTATACTGGGGTAGCTGGTGGGGGAGGGAAGCTTCAGCTGAAGGAAAACCCCAAACACAGAACAGGAGATTGAATCAGCTAAATCAGATGCTGGGATAGACACGCTAGGGTGGTGGGGGGCAGGCTGAGAGATGAAGGCTTGCTGTGGGGCACATGGCACCCTTGCGGCACTCTGCTCAAACTGCCCCCGACCACCCAGAGGCTGCCAGCTGCATTTCTTTGCCTCAGGACTTTCTTTTGCTGGAAGAGACTGGTTTTCCACCTGCAGCAGACAGGAAGAGCCAGGAAAGTAACTTCTGTACCATCCCAGCACTAGCAGCCCTCAGCCAACGACTAGTACAAATGAATGCCTGCATACCAAGCTCCCTTGCCCTTCTGGGGATGGGGATGAGTGGCTAACTCAGGGATTTGTGTTTCACACTGACTTCCAGAGGTTCCTCTGGGAGTAAGCTCCAGTTGTTCACACTGATAGCTGGCTTGATAACGCACACTACATAGGTAGCCTTCCCTTCTTTGTCTCACTTCTTCACTCACCTACTGGTCTTTGCATCCCAGATAAACTACTTGCGTTCAATTTCTTGCTTTAGTATCTGCTTTCGGGGGAAAGCAAAGACTGGAGATGGAAATTGCTGCTATTGAAGATGGGGGATGTGTGGCTTGTGGATTGCAGTGCTAAGGACCAAGCAAGTAACAACTTCCATGCTGCATCGGCTCAGAGCTTCTGTATCTACCTTCACAGACTACATAGCTCTTTTCCAGAATTCCAGCATAGATAGGGAGGCCTCACAATTGTGGCAGAAGAGCAAAGGGACGTCTTACATGGTGGCAGGCAAAAAGGGCTTGTGCAGGGGAGCTCCCATTTATAAAACCATCAGATCTCATGAGACTGACTTACTACCATGAGAACAGTACGGGGGGAACCACCCCCACGATTCAGTTATCTCCACCTGGTCCCATTCTTGACACGTGGGGATTATTACAAACCAAGATGATATTTGGGTGGGGACACAAATAAACCATATCAGAGGGTATCTAAGCCTTGAGCCCTTGAGAAGATGTCAGAGAAGCTCAGCAGCAGAAGTCAGGTGATGTCAACCTCAGGTGACATCAGCCTCATCTTCTGACACTCTCTACCTTGCTCTTTATACCATAGCAACATCTCATGGCTTTCTCTTTCTCCAGGTCCAGTGCTGTTTCATCCTTCCTTGCTGTAGCATTTCTTGTGATTTTTTCTTCCATCTGGAGAGAACCCATTTCCTTGTCAACCTTGTGAAATCCTTCTTTAAGACTCAGCTCTTGAGTCCTTTCAGAGCAGTTAATGTTTCCCTCCATTATAGCAACTCCATATTGTATTAAGTGACTGTGTTGCCATCCTGCTGTCCCCATCTGCGCCTGCACCCAGATTGGAAAAGTCAAGAGGGCAAGAACTCTGTTCGTCAGAATCCTCAGAGAGAAAGTGTTCAGCAGCCTGCAAAAGTTGCAGCAAATATGATTAGGGGAAGAGGAATTTCACATCTACTCTGGAAATGAGCTGGCAACACAACATTGTAGAAAGCATTTTTGAGCTTGCTGCTGGAGGCTTATGCTTGGAGGTCATGGAGAATTTTTAGAGGAGAGGCTGAAAGAGGCAGACACAGGGGAACAGGGGGAACACAATGCCTGTTTAGAAAAGAGCAAGTGGTTCCACATGGCTTGGGTACAGGCAGATTTCCAGAGGGTGGGGGAGATGAAGCTGGGCATGATGGACCTTCAGGAGTAGACCATGGACCACCAGCAGTAAACATCATGTCACCTAAGACCTTATAAGAATTGCAGAATTCGGGCTCACTGAAAAAGAATCTGCATCGTAACAAGATTCCCAGGTGACTGGTATGCACATGAAAGTTTGTGAAGCACTAGCAAGTTCTTGCAGATTTTGAGATCCAGCAGTGATGTGCTCAGGCAGAGTAGCCAAAGTCTCCTCTATCACCTGAGCTAAGCAATACAGAATTACTTGAATTAATTTGAAATTATCGATGGCCCTAGGCTTTTGTTTCTATTTCTCTTCTTGATGAAGCCAGCGATGAACCTGACTATTATTGTCAACAATTTGCTTCACTACCTCCTCCCCTTTATGGATAGCTTTTATGTGGGAAGCTGCTTGACAGAGCAAAATGGCACTACATAGCAGTCTTTTGGTCAATAAGAAGAAAAAAATTCAAATTGGCTGATTATTTTACATGTAAGATGTTTGAATGTATATTCTTATTTCAGAGACTAGGCTACCAAATAAAAGTTCTAACATTGGATTTTTATATTAGAAATTATTTCAAAGCAGTGTTTTAAAATTTATTGTTGCCCAATGTCTAAACCTACTCCTAAGTTCCCCCAATTTCTGGACAATTACCACCTTGCCACAGCTGTTTTATACATGGACAAGAATGTGTCTCAGAAAACTTGCTAGCAGAAAAATAACAGGCAATATTATATCAAAATCATGATAGATTTTTTACACTGATGTATTAATCAGAGGACTTACGTAGCATCTCAACGTGACCAAATAGTAATTATAATTTGGATGTTTTAGTGGTTACCTGAATAATGTCAAGCATGACTGCAAATATATTTTCCTTAGTAGCATAAAAAAAAATCTTTTACTTCATTGTTTGTCAAAATAGCCTTGGGCTATGTCTCCAGGATGCCAGCTATAAGTCCATGACCAGATACCAGGAAATAGATATACTCACTTAGATCTGAGTAACTGAATTCTTTAATTTGCGTACAGATGTTCTTGTGCGGAAGCTGCCTATGACCAGGAAACATGTATAGTGCTAACCATAGAGGATAGCATTATTTTGAATGCATAGTTTCCTGTGTGCGGCAAAAAGAGTAAAATGCATTGTTTAGTATCTTGCACATAGTAGGTGCTCAATGAGTCTTATTGGAATGTGGTCATAAATAGAGCAGGCTTCAAAACAACACATCTTCTGTTCGTTCTATATTCAGTGCTTTTCTATAAATAGCTTGCATTGATTTCAATCCATGTAACTATTGTGTGACTTGATTTTAAGTGTCTTTAAACTTAAATAATGGTGCTCTACAGGAATATGTAAATGAGGTTCAGTTGGAGCACAAGAATGCTGATAATAGGAGAATTAATTAAGTCATACGAACTATCTTGCCACTAATTCAATGTGATAGACTTGGGCTGACTACCCTATCTGAGCGTATTGCTGGAATTTCTCTTTTAATGTAGGCAGAGTTTTCTCATGTGAGATAGAGAAACTCTTTCCAACACAAACTAGACAAGTGTAGCGGGTGTTTGCAAAAGGAGTGGACTCAAGAAGTAGATGCTGAGTGAGTCCTTCCAAGAAAGGGAGGCTTTCTGGATAGAACTGTGCTGAAGAGGTAGCAATGTTTAGCCAAGCAAAGAAGAAAATAGTGCTTACAGGTTAACAAAATAGTGTACTTAGAAATTGAATTTATTACAGTCCTACCCTGGCAGGTTAGGGCTTTGGAATCCAAAATGAAGGTTTTTTCTTGGGTGTGTATAATCTCAGTTAATCAGAACTCTTAATTAAGCCTTCATTTCTCGGGGGGAAGTCATACAAGCTTTGAATCAGACAGAACAGGGTTCTAACTACATTCATACAACCAACATAATCTCTCTGAGCCTCTGTTGCACTATTTGTAAAGTAGGTTTATTATAAGATTAAATGAGATAATGTGTACAAACATTAGTCACTGCAAATTCCTGGCACATGGTAATAACAATGCTAATATTTGTTCCTCAGAAGGAAACTTCTAAGATTGAGCTAGGACCACTTAAGTCTTTAATACTTTCTTGTGCAAGCTATGTGGTATTGCTCTGCTTTTATTTTCTTATATCTATAAAACATGGAAAATGGTAGTAGCAATATTATAGAGTTATTTTTACGAATAGCTGAGAAAATACATGTAAAACATCGATGTCAGGCACAAAGTAAGTGATTGAAAATATTGGGTGTTTTAATTATTATTACATATTTTTTACAACCTCCGCTATGTGAAAATATAAATCTAGAGAAATCTTAATAGAAATAGTTGCTATTAGTTGACAGTCTCCTATATTTGAGGCACTATGCTAAGAGCTAATAAGTATATTTCAATATAATCTTTACAACTACATAGCAAAAGAGGTGTTATTATTGCCATTTCAGATATAAGAATACAGGAGCCGGTGCGGTGGCTCATGCCTGTAATCCCAGCACTTTGGGCGGCTGAGGTGGGTGGATTATGAGGTCAAGAGATTGAGACCATCCTGGCCAACATGGTGAAACCCCATCTCTACTAAAAATACAAAAATTAGCTAGGCGTGGTGGCATGCGCCTGTAGTCCCAACTACTCAGGAGGCTGAAGCAGGAGAACCGCTTGAACCCAGGAGGCGGAGTTTGCGGTGAACCGAGAACGCACCACTGTACTCCAGCCTGGCGACAGAGTGAGACTTCGTCTCAAAAATAAATAAATAAATAAATAAATAATAAAAGAATACATGCTTCTGATGTTATATAGTTTGCCAGAAAGTACAGTTAGTTAAGTTAGAGTGACAATGTTGAGATTGCAGACCTTCATCTAAATCTTTCTGCTGTACCACACTACTACCAAAGTGCAAGGATAACTCTGAATGTATCAGAAAGCACAAATGACTTGTGCTCACTGTGACTTGTACATAAGGGATAGCAGATAATTTTTGGAAAGAATATTTTCAATAAGACAGAGAAGAGAATTTTTTAGATCTAGACGTAGGGAAGGCATGTTAGTCCATTCTCACACTGCTATAAAGAACTGCATGAAACTGGGTAGTTTATAAAGAAAAGAGGTTTAATTGACTCACAGTTCCACATTGCTGGGGTGGCCTCAGGAAACTTACAATCATGGCAGAAGGCAAAGGAGAAGCAGCCACCCTCTTCACAGGGTGGCAGGATGGAGTGAGTGAAAGCAAGGGAAATGCCAGATACTTATAAAGCCATCAGATATGGTGAAACTCACTCATTATCACGAGAACAGCATGGAGGAAATTGCCCTCTTATTCCTGCCCTTGGTCCTGCTGTTGACATGTGGGGGATTATTACAAAATTCAAGGTGAGATTTCGGTGGGGGGCAGACGTGTGTGAGTTTGAAACTGGTGAAGATGGGAACAAGGAAAGGAAAAGGAAAATGAGAATTCTGAAAACAAACTTAGCTTATATATATAATTACATTGGACTAAATATACCATGGTGTTTCTTACTGTGCCTTTCAAATTATGGTGCAGTTTAGTTATTAAGAAGAGGGCAGACTCTGAACCCAAGCTGGGTTTAAATCTTGGCTTTGCCTCTCACCAGTGATATAGTCTTGAGCACATTAACTTCTCCGTGCCTTAGCTTCCTCCTCTGCAAAATGAAAAGAGGACCCCAGCATTTCATTAGTATTACTTCAATAAATACTGATGTCTGCCTCACCCCAAGAAATTCTTATTTAACTTACATATAATGGAGCCCTGGCATGGGCATCTTTAAAAACTTTTGGAAGTGACTGTAACATGCAATCAGGGTTGACACTTAGAGTTGAACACTAGAATATAAGTTCTCTGCAGGGAAGACCAGCCTTGTGATGGCCCCAGAGTTCTAGTTCATTGCCCAGTACACACTACACACTCAATAAAAATTTGATGAGTTAATAATTACAAAGATACATGAATGTATGACTGGGCTTAGATTCAGCTCTGAGGTCTGATTCTACATCCAGTGTTCCTTCTACATTCTATAATGCTGTTACTTGGATATTTATAGAAGACTGCTGGTCTCTTTGGATAATGTGACTCACCCTTCATTCTTCAGATGATCCAAACAAACTGGCTTAAGCAAAATACAAATTTTTGACTCATTAAATTAAAGAATCCATGGATGGCCTAGCTTTAGGCACGGTAGCATTCCAGAACACAGATGGTGTCATGAGGGGTCTGTCGTTGGAGTTATGATTCTCCCCCTTCTTCTCTTGACTCCTCTTCTCTATTAGACAGCACATCTTTTCCCAGATGTGCTGTTCCCTTGAGGTATCAGGATGGCACCCACTGTGTCTGCTTGGCTCAGAGCTCTGTGTCATCTGTCCCACCCTAGGAGCCAGGGGTGGGTTGGGAGCTCACTCAAAGGCCATGGACTGGGAACAAAGTTCACTCCCCCTGAAAAGCATCAGAATTCCACTGTCAAAGAAGTATGGCTTCTTGATTACCAAATCCAACGTAATAGTTGGAAATATCTAGAAATTGTCTATCCATATGGTTTTAGGAGAAGAAAAGATCATTGTAAGACTCTATCATTCCTCTTCTGAGGAGTCCTGCATCCACAGGCAGTGTACCTGTTGTGTTGCACAATGACAAATGGTTGCTTTTAGTGGGAATTCACTTTCATGCAGTATTGTTGGTATCCGACTCATTCTTTCATTCTAATAACTGTCTTATTTGATTATAGTTTATTACCCATTGCCTGGATCAGTGATTCTCAATGGAGGATAATTTTGTCTGTCGGGGACATTTGGCAATGTCTGACACAATGTTGGTGTCCACCTTAGGGACAAATACTATAGGCATCTAGTGAGTAGAGCCCAGGGATGCTGTTGAACATCCTACAATGCAAAAAAATAGCTACCCACCACCTGCAAGAAAGAATTATCCAGCCCAAACTGTTAATAGCATAGAGATTGAACAACTGTGAAGTAGATAATTCTAGAAGCTTCTTAAAAGTTCTCTGCACCTTTATTCTCCTCCTCTCTTATAATCCTTCCACTACCTGGCAACTGAAGTGCTTTTTATAAAATACAAATCTCATGCTACTATCCCCCCTGGTAAAAAACTTATGGTTCCTTTTGATGACATAAAGGAAAAAGTATGCACTGTGATTCAAGGCCCTTGAAAATCTGGCTCCTATTGACTTTGAAACTTCTCTTTGATGATATCCCTATGTATAAGATACACTTACCCACTCAAATGTTGCCTCTGTCTATGTACACTTGGCGTACCCACCCGAGTTTCCTTTCTTTTATGTCTTTTGGTGTTTTTCCATAGCACCATTGCAGTTCCCAAAATTTTCTTAAAATTTTAAGACTGTTTTTTAGAGTAATTTAGGTATTTCCTTTTTTGTTCCCCCCCTTTCTCATCATTCATGTGTTCGTCCATTTTTTATTGACTGAGTTCCTATGTGAGGCACTATGCTGTATCATGAGTAAAGCAGCTGTAGTTCCTTTTACTATGGGGCCTAGGCAATTAAAATATGTGATAATAGGAAAAGGACACTGGGAGCATGTTGGGGGAGGGCATCAGAGAAGGTGTGCAAGAGGAAGTGACTTTTAGGCTGAACTGCAAAGGTGGTTAGAGTTAGCCAGAACTGGCCAGAGGAACAGGGTGGACAGTGGCTTTGTAACCTACATAAACCACAAGGCCCAGTTCAAAACTTACACATAAGGCCTTCTCAGATTGCCCCAATAGAAATTAATTTCCTTCTATTTGGTTCTTATGACACTTTTGAGGTCTATCATCATAGTTATTACCATCTTTCTTGCACTATGGATTTATGGCAAATATGATAATTGAACGCCTAATAAATATCTAAATTGAAAATTGCCAAACTTTGCAGAAGATTCATGAGCATTGTTCCCTTATCTCAGAAAGGCAGCTTGAATACTGTGGATTACATTTTTCCCCCTCATCAGCAAAACAGCTCTGCAAAGCACCATAAATATATCTTTAGAAGGAAGTTATTTTGGTGTGTGGCATTAAAACTGGACGTAGCAGCACATGGCAGGGACAACAGGCACCAAGGGTCAGTCTTTGCTGTAATTAAAAGGTAAAGCCCCAATGTACACACACCTTTATTCATTCAGTGGGTCTTTGTTGAGCCACCTAGTATGAACTAACTGCCAATATTTGGTATTGAGAGTATAGCCAGACTTACATTGTTCTTATCCTGCGTCTAGTTGAAAATAGACAGTAAGTGAAGAATCACACCAGTAGATGCAGACTTGCTTACTGTGAGGAGTCCAGTGAAGGACCTCTGAGGTGACAAATAGATGGGTCTCTGAAGGGTGCTTTGAAAGAGTCTGACTAAGGGATTAGCCTGGTGTGAGGGGTGCAGAAGGAAGTGCCATCAGGACTCAGGTCTGAACATTAGCGGCTACTGAGGGGAAAGGAAGGAAAGAGACTACCAGAGAGAGGAAACAATATGGGCTAAAGGAGCACTCACGGAAAGCAGTGAGTTAGGGAAACCGAAAGAGAGCCAGTGTGTTCAATACAAGAAACTCAAGGAGTGCTGCAGGAAATAAGGCTGGGTAGACAAGGGAAGGCAAAATACAAGGTCTTTTTAGCCATGTTAAGAATTGCTGTAAAAAAAAGATGAGTTCATGTCCTTTGCAGGGACATGGATAAAGTTGGAAGCCATAATTCTCAGCAAACTAACACAGTAACAGAAAAACAAACACCACATGTTCTCGCTTATAAGTGGGAGTTGAACAATGAGAACACATGGACACAAGGAGGGGAACATCACACACCAGGTCCTGTTGTGGGGTGGGGGGCTAGGGTAGAGATAGCATTAGGAGAAACACTTAATGTAGATGATGGGTTGATGGGTGCAGCAAACCACCATGGCATGTGTATACCTATGTAACAAACTGCACATTCTGCACATGTACCCCAGAACTGAAAGTAGAAACAAACAAACAAACAAACAAACAAAAGCAATCAGAATGCCTGAAAATAAAAGACACATTAAAAAAAAACAATTTTGTTTTTTATTCTAGGAGTAGTGGGAAACCATTGGATAGTTTTAAGCAGACAGTGACATGATCAGATTTGCATTTTGAAAGAGCACTCTGACTACAGCATGTGAAGAACAAGAAAATACTACTAGTAGACCCTGAAAACTTGCTTCGTTAATGATTCTCATAGGTGATAAACACCAGAACATGGCATGCCTGATAAATTAGCTGTAGATAATTCAATATGGTCATAGCAGTAGCAAACCCTAACCCTTTTGGTTGAAGAGAAAAGAACAACAGGAGTCTGGAGGGTGAAAAATTAAAAGGCTAAGTGGAGTCTTATTTAACTCTTTGATTCATTCTCTCTAGTAGGCTCAGTAAAAATGTCTAAGCCCCTAACTTGCAAGCAAAAGAGAATAAAAAGACACAAACATGACACTGTGGTTTGAATGTGTTTTTGCCAAATCCTTCGGGAACTTCAAATAGCTGTGCACTTTGAGAGTGTTATCAATGCAGGGGTTGACCACGGAGTTTAAGGTTCGTGTGGGTATGTCTGCACCTCAGGATAACATGGCCTTTAAGCTCAAAGGTTCCTCAAGAGCCTCAAACCACATTATCAGACAAATCATGACAACAGCTGGAAACTTGCCACTTAAAAGAATCCATTAGAAGGAAATAAAGAAAGCCTCTGAGGGAGAGAAGGTAGAGAAATGTGCTTCTTTGAAGCTTGTGTGAATATTACAGCAGGAGACCCCAAAGATTGCACTCACCAAATGATTGTTGCTGAAACCCTTGTCAGGAAATGAGGCTGGGGCCTAGAAAGCAGAGACAAGGTCATCAACAATGGGTAATGGAAAGGGGCCCTGAGTCCTGGCCTGGGAAGCAGTTGGGGATGAATTACCAGGCCCATTTGTGGCCCAGCTGGAAGTAAAGATGAAATCAGCAGTGATCCTGCCCTGATCTCATGCTCCATTTCAGTTCATTTAAATTTGTATCAAATACAGGACCAGGATATTCAAAGGAAACCAAAGCCAGTTAAATATCTATGGCTTTTTCTGGACACCTATAAGCTGGAAGGAAGGCCACACAGAAAATATTAGTGACAAATGGGCTGCATCTCACATGCATACCCATACAATGTACCTAGATGTACAGGAGTTAGAGAATGAACACACATACATATATGTATAAATATATATCTGCACATAGCATATATATTGTTATGTAACTGTCTTAGCACATTTTCTGTTGCTTATAACAGAATACTTGAATCTTGTAATTTATGAAGAAATAGAATTTATTTCTTATAGTTATGGAGACTAAGAAGTCCAAGGTTAAGGGATTGCCTTTGATGAAGTCCTTCTTGCTGGTGAGGACTCTCTGTAGAGTCCCCAAGCAGTGCAGGGTATCACATGGCGAAGGGGCTGAGTGTGCTAATGTGGTAGTTTAGGTCTATTTCTGTTCTTATAAAGCCATCAGCTCCTTTCACATGATCCATTAATCCATTAACCCATTAATCTATTAACCCATGAATGGATTAATTTATTCATGAGGGTAGATCTCTCATGATCCAATCACCTCTTAAAACCCTTGCCTTTCAATACTGCTATATTGGGAATTAAATTTCAACATGGCAGGGAACAAATATTCAAACCTCATCACTATTCATACTTGCTCATAGACCATATGTATGTGCACACCCATATACATTTGTGCCCATACATAGGTACATCTAAAAGTGAATACATAGACGTGTACACATACTGGAGCATATAAAATTCTTTATAGATAAGATAGATGTACACATACATATCCATGTGCACAGACACAAATATACATACATGCACATATATACATACATGCAGATAGCCCAGTGTATGAAAACTCAAGAGCTGAGCTGAGTAGGCTTGGATCTAATCTACATGGAAAAGAATTGGATCTGAAAAAATACTAGAGCTAGACTTCGCTTCAGGCCCTGGCTCACAAGCACCCAGTAATCTGCACAGGTCTTCTTCCTCTGAACCTACATTCCACATTATTGTTTATTTTTTAAATTTTGCTTGTAAGAGATTCTATCAGATTGTTACAGAAATGCAAAGAGATACCCAGAAGAGGTAACATTTAGTTTGGGCCGTGAAGTGAGTGAATGGAATGAAAAGAAAATAGCATCAGAAAAGAGTTGGGGGTCAAACATTAAGAAACTGATTATGGCCAGGTGCAGTGGCTCATGCCTGTAATCTCAGCACTTTGGGAGGCCAACACAGGCAGATCACCTGAGGTCAGGAGTTCGAGACCATCCTAGCCAACATGATGAAACTCTGTCTCTACTAGAAACACAAACTTAGTTGCCCATGGTGGCACACGCCTGTGATCCCAGCTACTCAAGAGGCTGAGGCAGGAGAATCACTTGAACCCAGGAGGTGGAGGTTGCAGTGAGCTGAGATCATGCCACTGCATTTCATCCTGGGTAACAGAGCAAAACTCTGTCTCAAAAAAAAAAAAAAAGTAATAATGGCTGCTGCTTAGAATGTCTGAGAGTTAAAGGAGAAAAGAAAACTATGGGCCATATGTTGAATGGTCTTAACTGCAAGGCTGAGGAATTTGGCCTTTGTCTTTAAAGAATGGGTTGTGCTGGAGGGTTTCAAGCACTGGGCAGTCAATAGCAGATTTGTTTTTTTTTTTTTTTCCCCAGAAATAATGGCCTGGACATAGGGTGGTAGTTGTAGGGATATCTCTGAAAGAGATAAGAAGGTTTTAAAAGTCTTGCAATCATCCTAAAGGAATGTTAAAAAAACAAACAAACCTGAACTCAGCAGTGTCTGTGGGAAAGAGACACAGAAGCCCCTCAAATAATACCCAAGCATGAGCTGCTTGTACTCTACACACATGAGTCAGCCTCAGCCATTATCCTGGACACCTGATGAAGTTTTCTTTTATGTCCAATGTTGTATGTAGTACATGTTTGTCAAAAGACTGTTGAATGACTTGTGATTCAGGCATCTTTTTTTTGCAGGTCTCTTTTTACTGAGACTTGGAAGAACACTAACAGGCACCTGGGCACCACTTTGTTTTTGTCAACCTGTAGAGTCCTAAAGCCCCATCTGAGAGTAAAGAGCAAATGAGAAAATTACCAGTAACCCCAACAGGTAGAATACAAAGGAGCTATTCAGAGAATGTACAAAGAAAATAAATAGGAAAAAGTGAAAGATATGTTGATTAAGCAGATCCAACTTGATATCAATCAAAGAATAAATGTAATATTGATAATATCTTGAGTATTAAAATGTTATACTCATTACCTACTGTTTTCACCATTTTGAATGTTGTGGCAGTTAATTTTATGTGTCCATTTGACTTCACCATGGGATGCCCAGATATTTAGTTAAATATTATCCCTGGGTGAGCCTGGGAGGGTGTTTCGGAATGAGATTAGCATTTGAATTAGTAGACTGAGTGAAGTAAATTTGCCTCCCCCAATGTGAGTGGGTCTCATCAATCCATTGAAAGCCTGGATCAAATAGAGACTGAATAATAAAAAGTAATAATTATTGCTACTCCCTGTCTTTGAGCTGGGCCTTTAGTCTTCTCCTGCCTTCAGACTCAGGCATGGCCTGGAAGTTTCACCATCAGTTCCCCAGGTTCTCAGGGCTTCAGTCCCAGCTCGGAAGTACACTATGAACTCTCCTGCATCTCCAACTTGCTTGCCAACTGCAGAGCTTGAACATTCAGCCTCTAAAATGACATGAGCCCGTTCTTTTATCTATTATTATAACTATTACCTGTATATCCTATTGGTTCTGTTTCTCTGGAAAGCCCAGACTAATACGTGATGAGGTTTTTAAGATTTTCGGCCTAAATAATGTCTACTCAGCCCTCTAATAGCAGCTGGCGGAGTATGACATTTTACTGTGGACATTTGTTTTTAAATCAGCACAGCTTCTTGGGTTTTTTTTTTTTCTTGAGACAAGGTCTCACTATGTTGCCTAGACTTGTTTCAGACCACTGGGCTCAAGTGATCTTTCTACTTCAGCCTTAGTAGCTTGGACTATAGACATGTGCCACCATACTAAGCTGCATTTTTAATAAGTGAGATAGCAATCATTCTATGATTTCAAGTAGACAGTACTCCTGGAAGCAGGATGTGTTAGTATTCTTTTGCTGCATAACAAATTACCACGAATTTAGTGTCTTAAAACAATGCACATTTATTACCCTTCCTCTCTTCCCTCCCTCCCCCTCCCTCCCCCTCCCTCCCTTCCTTCCTCCCTCCCTCCCTCCCTCCTTCTCTTCCCCCTTCCCTTCCCTCTTCTCCCCCTTTCCCTTCCCTTCCTTTCCCTTCCCTTCCCTCCCCCTCCCCCTTTCCTTCTCTTCCCTTCCTTTTCTCCTTCCCTTTCCTATCTCTTCTCCTCCCTTTCCTACCTCTTCCCCCTCCCTTCCCCTCCCCACTTCCCCTTCCCCTTCCCTTCCCCTTCCCCTTCCCTTCCCTTTTGCGCTAGCAACTCACTTTGTCACTCACACTGGAGTGCAGTGGCACAATAACTCACTCTAGCCTCGAACTCCTAGGCTCAAGCAGTCCTCCCTCCTCAGCCTCCTGAGTAACTGGGGCTAACGCACACCATCATGTCAGGCTACTTTTTTATTTCTTAAACTTTTTTGTAAAGACAGCAGTCTTACTATGTCACTCAGGCTGGTCTCAAACTCTTGGCCTTAAACAATCCTACTTCAGCCTACCACAGTGCTGGAATTACAGGTGTGAGCCACTGCACCCAACTGTTCCACTGTTTCCATGGGTCAGAAATTCATGCATAGCTTAGTAGAGTCCTCTGCTCAAGGTCTCACAAGGCTGTAATCAAAATGACAGCTGGGCTGGAATCTCATATGAGGCCCTGGGTCCTCTTTTATGCTCACATGGTTATTGGCAGAATTCATTTCGTAGAACCTGTAGAACTCATGGTAGCTTGTTTTTCCTCTTTCTTTCTTCTTTTCTTTTCTTCTTTCTTTCAGTAGTGATGGGGTCTTGCTATCTTGCCCAGGCTGGTCTTGAACTCCTGGCCTCAAATGATTCTCCTCCTCCTTGGCTTCCCAAAGTGCTAGAATTATAGGTATGAACCACCATGCCCAGTCAGCTTGTTTCTTAAGGGTCTTAAAGAAAATATCTTTTATTTATTTCGTTTCTGATCTCTAGATCCTCTTCTAAATGGGACACCTAGTTAGGTAAGACTCACCTCTAATAATCTTCCTTTAATGTGAACTGATTAGGCACCTTAATGACATCTGCAAAATCCCTTCACCTTTGACAGATAGCATAACATAATCATGAGAGGATATCTCATTACCATTGCCACAAACTATTGTTTAGAAACAAGGCATAGGATTATCCCACACTCGGAGAGAGGAGATGACACAAGGATATGTGTCATTGGTGAGCATATTAGAATTCTGCCTACTACACAAAAGAATGGACCAGTTTGTCACAGTGATTTGACGTCATTACATGGAAGTCTGAGCTGGTAGCAACTCAATAAACTCACACTGAATGCCAGCACTTGCATGCAGAGCATTTCCTTTGAGTTTTGAATAAAGTCTGGCTATGTTATTTTGCTATATTTTGATTACTTATGTCCACCACAATTTCCATAATGTCTTCAGCTGCTTTAAGATAATTAGTCTATATATTTACAAGGTAAGTATTTTTTGGAAAAATATCACTAAGCTATTCCAAGATATCACTAAGATCTAGCTAGTCAAGTTGCTTGTCAAAGGATAGTTCTACTTCTTGAGCTGGTTTCTGAAGGTTTTTTTCTATTTATGGCTAGTGTTTTGTTAACTATCTGAAACAAGATTGATCCCTTCTTGAGCTATAAATTTCTCAGCTTTGCTTTGCAAGCCTTGGAGATCAATGCTGCTTTATTTAGGAGCCCCTCAATCAATTCCTTTTCTTGAGAAGAAAGGGAAAATGGTAGAAATATGGTTGTCAAGGTTGGCAGGTTGTGGTGGACATTTGATGCACCATACAAACCCCCCTCCAGGGATGAAGAACGTATTGCCTCAACTGCTGGCAGTGCCACTAGTGGATGGCCCTTGTCTCCCACCCTTTTTGAGGATTCTGTTGGTTAAGAAAATTGCCTCACTTCTATGGTTTGGCTGTGACCTCACCCAAATCTCATTTTGAATTGCAGCTCCTATAATCCCTACATGTCATGGGACGGAGTCAGTGGGAGGTGATTGAATCTTGGGGGTGAGTTTTTCCTGTGCTGCTCTTGTGATAGTGAATAAGTCTCACGAGATCTGATGGTTTTGTAAATAGCAGTTTTCCTGTACATGCTCTCTTGCCTGCCACCGTGTAAGACGTGCCTTTGTTCCTTCTTCACTTTCCACCATGATAGTGAGGGCTCCTCAGCCATGTGGAACTGTGAGTCCATTAAACCTCTTTTTCTTTATAAATTACCCAGTCTTGGGTATTTCTTGATAGCAGTGTGAAAATGGACTAATACACTCAGCCAATTTCATGTCTTATTCCAAGAACAGCCCACATCCAGTGACTGATAAAGGCAGTAGTATAAAGGTATGTGGGGTCATCTCAGCTCCAGAGCTACTTACGGAGTGATGTAATCCAATCACTGGGGTTGCATACCAATTCAACATCTCCCTTTCTCTAATCTTGCTTCCTTTTATTCTTTTTGCAGTTGTTAATTCCAAGAGCACCTCCCAATAAATGCCCACATGCTAATCTCTGATTCCAACTGCTTTCCAGTGAATCTAACCTGCAACTACAGACAGAGAGGATTTGGGCAGGGGTAAGTATCTGGACCCTATCCTTTGCCTAGCCACTCCATACTACTCACTGTTCTAGAAGCATGCAGTGCTACATTTCCTTGACTTTATACAGGCTGTTTCCTCTGTCCTAATTTCTTCATTTTGTGACTGAACTTCTACTCATTCTTTGAGGCCTACATGAAATGTGAACTTCTCTGTATATCCTTTTTTATCTGCTAGGTAAGATTAATTCCCCCCTCTTCTACAATTCCATTGCCCTTTCTGCATACCTATGCTACATGTAGAATACCTATTACATTATATTCTGTTCATTTGTTCATGTGTTACTTTTCCTTGCTTGACTGTACAATCCTTCAATACCTAGATTATGTAAGAAGGTTCAGTTAACAGGTATCAGTAAAGCTTCATAGAAATGACTGGTTTAATGAAGAGCCTTTTTGGCATAGTAAAATTTAAAGAGGTGAAAGGATGCATCATTTTACATTGTAGGAAAGATGTGTGCAAAGGTTAGCAGCAAGGATAAGTATAGCATATATACAAGGGGGCAGTGAGGTGGTTAATCTAGCTATAACAGAGAATTTAAATTATGTGAGATAAGAAAGGACTAGAAGGCTAAGATGAGCTTATGAAAATATTTTAATGTCATGTTAAGGTGTAGGTCAAGAATTTCAGACTCCCGTGCCTCAGGAGCCAAGCAGATAACATGAATAAAGATGTTTTGGTATAAAAATTTTCTTGACACTGGATATTAGATTTGAGTATCATTTTACTTTTTCTTTGTCATTAGAAAAACAATGCATTTGTGATGATAAATGACACCACATCCTTGGTGTTACAAAATAGAATTGCTAAGATTTATTGCAGTGGTCTTTTTTGTTCCCATTGTACATTTAAAAAAAACTTGAAGTTTAGAGAGGTTTTACTGATTAGCTTACTGTTTTCTATTTTATATTGCATTGATTTCTGTTCTAATCTTTATTATTCCCCCCCCCCCCCCCCTTTTTTTTTTTGCTTACTCTGGGTATAATTGGCTCTTGTTTATCTGCTTTATTAAAGATGAAATTGAGGCCTATTATTTATGACTATATTTTGTCTAATATAGTCTTTTAGTGCTATAAGCTACTCTTTTAGCTGCATCTCACAAGTTTGATATGTTGTGTTTTCATTTTCATTTTATTAAAAGTGCTTTCAGAGGTTTTATTTAATTTCTTCTTTGACCTTCGGTAATTTAGAAGTGTGTTAGTCTGATTTAAAATATTTGGGACTTTTACAGATATATTTCTGTTATTGATTTCTTATTTTCCATTGTTGTTAGAGATTATGCCTTGGATAATTTGCATTTACAAAAATTTATTGAGACATTTTTATGGCCATAATATGCTCTATCTTGGTAGCTGTTTCATGTGTGCTTGAAAAAATAAATGTATATTATGCTCTTTGGGGATAGATCTATAAATGTCAATTATATCAATTCTATTGGTGTTGTGTTTTTCATGTCTTCTGCATTCTTACTGATTTTCTGTCCACTTGTTTTATGAGTTATTGAGAATAAGGTTTTAAAATCTCCAACTAAAATTTTGGATTGGTCTATTTCTCTCTGTAGTTTTATCAGTTTTTACTTTATGTATTTTGCAGCCTTATTATTAGGTTCATGAATGTTATTGTAATTTCCTCTTAATGAATTGCCCCCCTTTATGTTATAAAATAATGTTTTTTATCTTGAGTATTACTCTTTGCTCTGAATTCTACTTTGTCTGATATTAATGTAGACACTCCAGGTTGCTTTTGGTCAGTGTTATCATACTACATCTTCTCTCTTTTTATTTTTAACACATTTGTTTCTATATACTTAAGGTAGCTGTCTTATAGGTTGCATATAGTGAAGTCCTGCTTTTGAATCCAATTTGAGAATCTATGCCTTTTAATTTTGGTATTTATTGTGTTTCATATGATTATTGAAATAGTTTATTTAAACTTGCAATGTTGTGATTTTTTTCTGTTTGTTCTATTATGGAGTTCACATTTTCTTTTTATGCTTCTTTTGGATGAATTTTGTATTTTTATTTTGTTTTATCTCTGTTGGTTTATTAGTTTTAACTCTTCATTGTGTTCTTTCAATGATTGCTTTAGGGTTTAAGAGTACACATTTTGGACTTATCACAATCTACTTTCAAGTGGTATTATATACTGTATACTATAAAAACTTTACAAGGGTATAGTTTCACTTCTTTGCTTCTGGAATTTGTGTTACTGTTGTCATACATTTTACATTTACATATGTGATAATCTCATATTATATTGTGGTTATTGATTTAAGCAAATAATTATCTTTTAAAGGTGATTAAATAATAAGAAAAGTAGTTTTATGTTTACTTATGTGTTTACAGTTTCTGGTGCCCTTTATTTCTTTGTTGATTCAGGTTTCTATCTTGTACAATTTTCTTGCTGTTTGAAGTACAGGTATTCCTTTAATATTTCCTGCAATGCAGGTTTGCTGGATATAAACTTGAAGAAGTTTTTCCTTCATCTTTGTTGTACGAAAATATTTTCACTGGGAAAAGAATACTAGGTTGTTTTTTTTCTTCTTTCAGTAGTTCAAAGATTTTGTACCACTTTCTCCTGGCTTCCTCTATATCCTATGAGAAATTTACTATTATCATTATTTTTGTTCTACTGTATGAAATATGCTTCCTTTGTATGGCTGATTGTAAGCTTTTTCTCTCATTTGTTTAAATAACTTTGATTATGATGTGCCTTGATGTAATTTTCTCCACATTTCTTTTTCTTGGGGTATGTTGATATCCCTGGATCTATGGATTTAAAGTTTTCTTCACATTTTGAAAATTTTCAGCAACTGTGTCATAAAATATTTTTATGCCCTCCTTTCAGGACCAATTACACATATGTTGGGCTCCTTGAAGTTATCCTATAACTCAGTGATGATCTGTTCTCTTCTTTTTTCTGTCTTTTTTTTTTCTCTTGTGTTATTTATTTTATTTTATTTTATTTCTTTGTACACTTTAAAGTTTATATATAATATTTACAGATCTTTTCTTCTACATTATCTAGTCTAGTTTAAATCCAATTTAGTATGTTTTTCATCTCATACATTATACTTTTTATTTCTTGAATTTTAATTTTTTTATTTTTATATCCTTTATTTCTCTCCTTAACATACTTAATCTTTAACTTCTTGTGTGTTATCCTGTTATAATAGCTGTTTTAAAGTTCTCGTCTATGAATTCTATAATCTTTCCTAGTTTGAGTTCAGTTTTGACTAATTTTGACTAATTATTGGTAGTATTTCCCTACTGCTTTGCATGCCTGCAACTTTTTTGTTGGATGCCAGGCTATTTAAATTTTACCTTGCATGCTGGATATTTTGGTGTCTCTATAAACATTTTTGAGTTTTGTCTTGGACTATAGTTAAGCTACTTTGACATAGGTTGATCTTTTCAAAGTATGTTTGCTGGTACCAGAACACGCAGTTTAGGGCTAGTTTTCCGGCACTACTAAGACAAAACTTGCCATGAATTATACATGATGCTGTATGAATTATATGGTTCTCTCCTCTAGCTAGTGGGTATAGCCTATGTGTGCTTTGTAAGTATTTCCTCTAATATTTGGGGGTATTTCTTTCACTAGACTTGGAGAGTCTTCTTACATTCTTCACTGATTTGTACTTAGCTGAGTATTTGAGAAGGATCCTCTTTAGATACCCCCCAAACTCTTTGCAGATCTCTTATCTCTAACACTCTTTCCTATAAAATCCAGTTGTCTTTGCTTCTGTAGACTCTCATCTCTGCTTCCTCAACCTAAAATGTTCACCAGTCTCTGCATGGATTTGCACTCCATGTGCCACATCCTGGAAACCTTATTCAAGTAGTAGTATGAAGCATTAGCGGAGAATCTTTTTTTTTTTTTTTTTTGCTCTCAGAATCACTGCCCTTCTTTGCTTGAGGTCCAATGATACGAGAATGATTGTTGCATATATTTTATTTGAGTTTTTAATTGTTTCAGGCAGCTGGGTAAATGCAGTCCTTGTTACTCCACACTGGCTGGAAGTGAAGTTTCTCCACTTGAACTTTTCAAAAGTTAATTTTTAAAAGGCAATTCCAGTTCGGAGGCCTGACTGGCTGGGTCCATCTCACTGGCTTTAATTACCTTGCTTATTTCTTTGATCACTTTTTGTTGTTGTTCTGTCTCCTCTTCTAGAGTGCCCACATTTTCTCTCTTACCCAGCACTTGGAGGGCAATGGCAACTGTAACAATGTAACATCATCTCCTCCCCTTGCCTCCAACCCTAGGACTGGTACTGGCTTCCTAATTGTGGGTTATCTCTGGGTTTCCTCACCTTGGCAGCTACGGAAGGAAGTGCTAAATAGATGTTCCTTTAACTGCAAGGGTAACATGATTAACTGATCATCCCAGCTGCTTTATCACTCTATGGATTCATCTGGGGTTGGACAAGACCATGTTCTCCTCCAGGCTGCTCCCAGGCAATGACTGCACTTGGCAGAGATTAAGTCCAGTTCACTCCTGCCTATTTCAGGACTCTTCTATTGATCAACTATTTCTTGGAAACTATCCATCCACCTGTTTGAGATGCCAGACTGTGCTGCAACCTGAGGCTCTTCCTACCCTGTCCTTCCTTCCATTGGTGTCAGATCTGACTTTTTGAAAGCTCCAGCTTCCTCCTCCTTCACCTTCCTGCTTTATACTTCACAAGTGCTTCCCCCAATAAATCTTTTGCATACCTAATCCCACCTTGAGGTCTGCTTCTTGGAGGACTCAAACTTATATATATACTGACCTTCTCCTGTTTGGCTTTGTAGTCATATCAGCACATTCATAACTAGGCATGGCCTTTTTTTCCCCTGACTAAACTCTGTTTAATACAAAGCCTATCTGTTCTATGAAGATACTTTAGGAGGAAGACATGGGCATTTCATCAGTTAGAGCTCTGCCCGTTATTTCTGCTTCAACCAGAGGAGGTCCGCATTTCAATTTTACTATTGGGCTACAACAGCAAAGTTCTGAGCACAACTGGGCCCCTGGCCTTCACCTACATTCATAACGCTCACCAGGCATCATCGCATCCCCTTGCTTGCAACCAGGGTCTGTCATTCATGTGGCATGTCCCTAATAAAATCATAAAGCCACTAGTTGGACAAGGATAATTTCCAGTGAATTTCTGGAAACACCAAGTACAGGCTCTAGACTTGAAGCTTGTCCTGCTTCCCCTCAAATGGTATATAAATAGTGGAGGGTTTATTTGGCATCATGGGGTCTGGGATTATTTATAAATAGCACATACTGAGTTTGAGACATGAATGATGGTGTCCCACTGGCTGAACAGGGGCAGGGGGTTGACTTGATTGTCTTTTTATTCCCCTTTCTTCTCTGGAAATCCAATCGATTGAAGCTAATTTGCAAGCTGCCTGGTTTAGGCAGGTGCAAGCTCTCAGGCACTGCTGTTAATGCCGTTCTTTATTCTGCTCTGAACCCTTGCTTCCTTGAAAAATAAAAAGAGCTTTGCCAAGCAAAACAAGTTGTGTTTATAATAGGCAGCCTGTTTAAACATATGACCACAGTCCTAGATGCCACCAACCTTAAATTCCAACACAGCATCTTCCAAAGATGTCTGTGTTGAGGGGCTTGCACATTGCCTCAAGCCTCATGGAGTGGGGGAAGAACTGTATAAAATTCTGGCCTTGCCCGTGTAGATACTTCATTGGTCTTGCAGGTGTTTTCTTCTCTTCCAACCAAATCTTCCAACCACAGTGTCAGTGACTTAGCGGTGCCACGTATTTGCTAACTGAAGTTCCATTCAGATTTCTAAAATTAAAATTGCAATGACATTCGCCCTTCCTAATTTCACAGAACTGTTGTAAGGAAAGCATTCAAAACCAGATAGCATATGCAAGCGCACCATTAATATAAAGTGCTGTCCAAGTTAAAAGAGCCTTAGATGTGACGTGATACAGTAGTGTTGTAGGAGTTTCTCCTTAGTTCAGTGATGGGTCCTTGTCACACATCCATGAAATATTAGGCTCCCTGATACTTAAAAGGGTGAGAAAATGGAATTTATTGGGCAAAAAGGAAGAAAGGGAAGCAGGGATTCTCTACAAAGTGAGAGTCCTGCTAGCTGGTTTCCCGCCTCACAGATTGAATCTTAGGTACCACCCAGAACAGGAGAGTCCAGGCTCCTCCCCCCTGTGACCAGTGGGAACTTCCGGAGGCTCCACCCTACTGCGCATTCCTCCCACTGCGCATTCCTCCCAGAGCTCAGCCCAGTCAGAGGTTCTGCCAGGGTGCCCTCTTTACTAGATGCCACCAACCTTAAATTCCAACACAGCGTCTTCCAAAGATGTCTGCGTTGAGGGGCTTGCACATTGTCTCAGGCCTCGTGGAGTAGGGGGAAGAACTGTATAAAATTCCTGGCTGTTTCTGTAGAAAAGTAAACAAGTGTAGCTGTAGTGTCAGACTGACCTGGATTCAATTCTTTCAGCCACATTCCTCAGTCATGTGACTCTGGGCAAGTTCCCTGACTTCTCAACAGTCCCCAGACTGAAGATTAAGGATAAGTGAATCTGTCCTGAAGGATTAACTGACATATCAATTTCACATTCCTCTGTCCTATATGATATTTGTAAACTTACATACATTGTATTTGTATATGTGTGCAATAGAAATATCTAATCTGCCACCTTGCCGTAATTGTTCTAAGATTGAATTAGAAAAATCTGAATCTAAAATCTTAGAGAAGTTCAATTGTAAGACATTATATTATAAACAATAAATGCCACCTTTATTAATCAAAAAGATGATAGCAACAAGTGGTGAATGAATTCTATTAAGATGGAACAATAAGATCAACAGTGTTCCTAAAAATGGACTTTTAAAGCAAAATTTCACCTAGTCACATAAATATTAAAATAAATATATGTGTGGAGACGGTGTGTGTGTCTACATTAAAAGATTTATGATATGTAATTTATTTCCTCAGTAAGTTTTCACCCTTCCTAAAAAATTTCAGCAATTTTGAAATTTTTAGCACTGCAAAGTCATTTTTTTTAAAAAGATAAAAAGAGGGAAAAATAATATCTATGCTGTGTCTATTATGTGGTAGCCGTCTCTTAACCATCAGGTAATTTAATCTTGCAAAGTATTTTATGATACCAGACTTCATATTATCACCAATTTACAGATAAGGAAATGAAGACAGAGTGTTTAAGTCATTTGCCCAAGGACACAGTCACAGCCAATAAATGATGAATTCTGTACTTAAAGCCAGATGTATCTAACTTGAAAGCCCATGCTCATTTTTTAAAGCCCTCTCTTGAGGTTACAACTGCAGTATCAGGAATCTTTAGTTAGAATAAAAACGTAAGCATTTGTTTAAACACTAACACTCATTTTTACAATCACATAGCACAGAGACATTTCTGGAAGCCCTTACATCCCCCACCGTGGTCCAAAAGCTACTTCTTCCAACCTGTGGATGATGATGTCACCTAGCGGACAGAGCGAGAAATTGGCAAAGCTAGCACTTTTTTCTCTTCCTCATCTTTCCTCCTTCCCTCAGGGAGTTTGTGCTCTTTTCCTAGCTTGATTTCTACTGATAGTGTAGCTTGCTTTCAGTAAGCAACCTTACTCACAGTTGGGAAATATGAAACTATTGTATTTAATAAATGAGGAAGGTATTTTTGACACGGATTGACAGTAACCCATGAAGATAAATCGTGTAGGAGGCCCTTGAGAAGAAGCCAGCCTAAGGATGGCTTTGGAGGAAAAGAGGACTCTTGCCTGACTCCCTATCAACTTCCTGAAGTCTAAAGGCAGGAGCTTGATGTTCAAAGAGTGGTTAACTGTGAAGGACAATGGTTATAAGAGAAGGATGAAAAATACAACTGTAAGCTGAACTTGTTAGATAAGTGATTCAGCTGTCAGATGAGATAGAAGCAAAGAGCGTTTCTTTGTTATAATGAACTGTGTTTATGATAATGGGTAAGCCAGAGGACATTTATTAGCTATTGATGGCAAGTTAGTCAATGGCACAAAAGAGGCACTTAGAAGATAGAAGTGAAGATGATTACTATTGTTATCACGTGTGTCTAATCAGAACATATGATGATTAGTTTATTACTTTTGGAGTAGAAGAAAAGAATGTGGCACTTCATGATGAGCAAGATTTGCTCATGAGACACATGCAGATTTGTATCTGTCACCTAAAGATGTACATAGTTGAGAGACTAGACAAGGTTCTTGAAACTCAGACTGTGGTTCATACACCTGCAGCGTGAGTATCACCTGGGAGCCTTCAAAAAGCAGAATCTCAGGCCTGCCCGTGACTTACTGAGTCAGAATCTTCAATTTAACAAGATCCCCAGGTGACTTTTATGCGCATTAAACTATGAGAGGAACTGATTTAGAAGGAATTATGCCTTCCTCTCTGTTGGTGTGTCTTCTTGGGGAATACCTGCATGGGGAGAATCGCTGCCTCTAGAATACGACTCACTGTGTGTGTTATGAAAACAGTGTGTCTATTAGCAATAAAAGCCCCCTGGGAAAACTTTCCTACCAAATCACAGGTAGGGACTCTTCTAATTCTGAACTCCAGGAGGGGGAACAATTATCTTATCTGGATGATTACTCTATTAGCCTGGGAATCACAAAACACACAGCATCTCAACACCAGTCCTTTCCCTCAACTCATTCTTAAATTTCTCTTAAATTCTGTTTTCCTTTGTCTGTTTCCTCTCTCTCTCCTCACTCTTTCCTAGTGGTGTTCTACAGACAACTTATAAGACTCCTGTTGCTTGCAAGAACCAATTGGGCACTTCTCTTTGTAATTCCACACTTAGTGATACCATGCTAGTAGTTTGAAATTAACCATGATGAGAATATTACTCTGTGGAAATTGGCAAACAATTCCAATTCAGACTTCCCCTCACTCCAGACAGCTCGCCAACACACTACTACCTCTTTTCACCTCTTTCTCAGGACCTTTTCATCTTCTTCTCCTTCTTTCTGTTATTATTAGGCCTTTCTCATTCTCTCCCATTTTTTTCCCTCTCTCTTCCTGTTTTCTTCTGGAAAACCATCACCACCACTACCACCAACACCACCACCACCATGAAAACAGCTACAATAAAGAGCAACCAACATTCTCTTGACTCAAACAACATTTAAAACCATATAAATCAACCTAAGAAAAAAAGCATGCAAAAAATTGTGATAAGGATAATGCCACCTAGTTAATAATTTTTTTTTTTAGATGGGGTCTTGCTCTGTCATCCAGGCTGGAGTGCACTGGCACCATCTTGGCTCACTGTAACCTCTGCCTCCTGGTTTAAGCGATTCTCCTGCCTCAGCCTCCTGAGTAGTTGGAATTACAGGTGCACACTACCAGACCTGGATAATTTTTGTATTTTTAGTAGAGACAGGATTTCACCATGTTGGTCAGGCTGGTCTTGAGCTCCTGATCTCGTGATCTGCCTGCCTTGGCCTCCCAAAGTGCTGGGATTACAGGTATGAGCCACTGCACCCAGCCATTAATGAAACATTTTAAAATGAAATTAGACACAGTTCAGTATCAGGCTTCACTAAGCAAGCACAAGTCAGAAGTACTCTGCTATTCAACAAATTTATCTTTCTGCTCTATTGACCCATTATGTCTAGTGTTCCATTATTGGAACGCCAAGCATGCGGCAGTTATTTATATCCTACTGCTCAAGGTCATTGCCAAGGTCTGATTGCAAAAATTCAAAAAGTTGCAACCTCAGGCATAAGTGGGCTAAAGCCACCTTCCCCCTCAAATATCCATATTCAAAATAATGGAAAAGCAGTATTTCAATCAATTAGATTATTTCCTTTAAACCCTAAGTATTAGGATTTAACACTTTTCACTGAAGACACCCAGAAATATTTTATTTCAAAACTTTTCATATTTTTTCCTACAGTGTAAACTTAATTCTGAATACTATATGTTGAATAGAGTAATGACACAAATGGAAGCCTATTTTATATATCACGTCCTGCTCACTTAATGACCCTAAGTATTAGTATGTGTCGGGACATTGTGTTAGGGCCTCTTACACATATGTGACCTTCTCCTTCTTTTTTTTTTTGGAGGG
The DNA here is from genome assembly GCA_036589455.1 of Ateles fusciceps. NCBI lineage: Eukaryota > Metazoa > Chordata > Mammalia > Primates > Atelidae > Ateles > Ateles fusciceps. Next base: position 8,577,017 of record JAZHEH010000113.1, read on the forward strand.
GAGGATGGAGTCTCGCTCTGTTGCCCAGGCTAGAGAACAGTGGTACAATCTCAGCTCGCTGCAACCTCCACCTCCCCGGTTCAAAAGATTCTCCTACCTCAGCCTCCCAAGTAGCTGGGATTACAGGCATGTGCCACCATGCCTGGCTAATTTTTGTATTTTTGGTAGAGATGGGGTTTCACCATGTTGGCCAGGCTGGTCACGAACTCCTGACTTCAGGTGATCCGCCCACCTCGGCCTCCCAAAATGGTGGGATTACAGGTGTTACCCCACCTCACCTGGCCTTATGAACTTCTTTTCTACTCTATCATTGCACATAGATATATTCTCAAATATTTTGTATGCTGCAGAGGCTTTGGTAGGCTGAGCTGGGAAACTAAACACATTGCATGATGCTATCACGCAAGCCTGAAATTCTAATAAACCAATTTACAAATTAACTTCAAGACCAAAACTTATTTATGAGTTTGGGATTTTACGTTTATTCCTTTTCTTTGATTTTCACGTTGGTTTTACTTTTTCCTTTGGTGTCGGCTTCCAATTTGTATTCTGATGTTTATAAATGTATTTTCTTGTAGTTATTGGTGTCCAGCTTCCCATACAGATAGCCTATCACATGCATTAATTGAACTAAATGAGTATGCAGTGGATTAGGAACGTGACTGTAATGATGAGAATTTTAATTGTTTGTTCATTCAATCGTTCCGTATTCATTCACTCTGTAAACATGTGGTGAACATTGACTATGTGCCAGGTTTTAACCAAGTTATGTGGATGCAAAAATGAATGAGACATACCCTCCAGGAGCTTACTGTTTATGTTTAACAAGGGAGACAGGCACAAATGCAATCATTATGCAACAGGGTGGGTGTCATGCTGGTGGAATTGACGAGGAGCTGGGAGAGTACAGAGGAAAGAAAATTTAGTTTGACCTAGAGTAGTCAGAGAGATGTTCACACAAGATTTTTGAATTAAGTTTTGATAAATGAGTAAAACATCTCAGTTATAAAGTGAAAACAGTTTGTATGGAATACAGCACCAACATAAATAACAGTGACACAGGAAAGTGGATTATGTGCTCAGTGAATATATATATATATATATATATATATATATATATATTCAGAGGGATTGGAGACGTGTGTGTATTTGTATGCGCATTTGTGTGTGTGGGATCGAGCTTGCCCAACCCATGGCCCACAGGCCACATGTGGCCCAAGATGGCTTTGAATGCGGCCCGACGCAAATTCATAAACTTTCTGAAAATATGATGGGATTTTTTTATTTGTATTTTTATTTATTTATTTATTTATACCATTTTTGGTTTTTTAGCTTGTCAGCTATTGTTAGTGTTAGGGTAGTTTATGTGTGGTCCAAGACAATTCTTCCAATGTGGCCCAGGGAAGCAAAAATATTGAACACCCCTGTTAGATGAAGAATACTGGGGAATGAGAAGATGCTGACAGTTTTTTTTTTTTTTTTCTAAGATGGAGTCTTGCTTTGTCACCCAGCCTTGAGTGCAGCGGCACAGTCTTGGCTCACTGTAACTTCTACCTCCCAGGTTCAAGCAATTATTCTGCCTCAGCCTCCTGAGTGGATTACAGGTGACTGCCACCATGCCCGGCTAATTTTTGTATTTTTAGTAGGGACAGGGTTTCACCATGTTGGCCAGGCAGGTCTTGAACTCCTGAAAAAGGAAGGAGTCCATCTTCCTAGGACTCCCAAAGTGCTGGGATAACAGGCATGAGCCCCTGTGCCCAGCCTAATACTGATAAATATTGAAGGTGTTTTCAAAGTTTGTTGTCTGCTTTACAGTATCTGGACAGTTGTTAAAAGTTTTTTTGTTTTTTAAGACTCATGCAAATAAACGTGTGTCAGAGATTTTATTGAACTCATCATTTAATGAGGGGAATAAGATATAACGAGTTCAAAAGGCAGATTTGAAGAACCACATATATGAGCAGTAGATAATGCTGAAATGAACTAAAAATATATGCCGAGCTAGCTTATATCTGGGAATGGGGGAGTGGTGGGGTGAGGGGTAGGGTTGAGAAGCTGGAAATGGTTATGTTGGAGAAGCGATTGTATTTCTCATAGATAAAATACATTTTTATGTCTATGGACAAGAACCATTTGCATTACTATCAATTATAAACAGATTATAGAGTTGTAAATGTCTCAAAAACAATGAAAGGCTCAGAGACTCCATAGCATCAAATAACCTAGAAAAATGTCCTTTGTTAGACTATACCTAGCTTTTCACTAAAGACACCTAGCAAGATTTTGCTTTCTTTCAAAGCTTTTCACATTTTTTTCCTGAATACTATACGTTTAATAGAGTGATGATACAAATGGAAGACTATGTTGTATATCATGTTCCACTCACTTAAACTCTTTAAGAGAGAAAATCAGTCTTGTACCCTTAGAGCCTGGTATAGTGTTGCATACATAGTAAACTCTCACTAAATGTTGATTGAATGCATGAAAATAGAAAAGGTGGATTTGGGGATGGGGGCAGATCCACCTAGCAATGACATTGAAATTGGTCATTATGTTATATTGCAAGTGGAAATATTTGAACATATAAAAATACATGCAGTAATTGTTTAATAATAGTAACTATAAATATTCTATGAGGGTAATAACATAAAATAAACTTCAGTAACAGAAAATTCATTCTAATCTACTATAAGGCATGAAGAACTACATTTCAATTGGATATACACACAGGAATAGCCTGAAAAAGTAGTCGCAACTTAGGTTTGGCTGCTGTTAAATGCTGTTTCATGTACGTCAAACTGTCAAGCTTGTTTGACCTTGACTTTCCCTCTGGTGTTAGCTTTTGTGCTTTTTCCTTGTTGATGTCTTGAGTAAAACTGATTGACAGGTGTGGGAAATCCTATTGTGGCAATTTTCTCTAAAGAGGATTGATGACCATGTAAGAACAGGCATTAACCTTAAACATGGCTTATTAACCCAGATGCCTTGAGGCCATATGTTGAGGTACCAGTGTGCCCTTGAGGCACAGTTCACTGGGCCCATGGCCATTAGCATTTTCAGGGGGAGACCTGGGTCTACTAAGAAATGCAATAATATTTCTTTTATTTGAAAAGAAAATTGTCACCGAGTTTGACAAGTAATGCTCAGTAACAGCTAATCCTTTTTTTCAGATACAATATATTTAGAAAAAAAATTTGAGAAACTGGCTGGTATCTTTTCTTGAATGAACGTTTATAAAAATGTAGGCAACAACAGTAAGATAGAAGTTTTACGGTAATTTGGAATGGAGATTAAAGAGTTGAGATTACTATCTAAGCACCTCTTCTGGTTTTTAAAAATACTTAAACTCTGTTTTTCCATGCCAAGTATTTTGCTATCACAGTAAGAGTTATCTAGCCTACTAGTATTTGGATGGAGCGATCAAATGCCCTTTTTACAAGGTACAAGGCATCTTGAAATGACTCTTAAGAAATTTAGATGCTTCTGAAATTCAATTTCCATATACCATGGATTCTTTAATGAGGAATATTTTGTTATAAGTTTTATATATCATATATATGATAACATTATATCATCAGTATTAATAGTAATATGGGAATGGTTACTAAAAAAGCCAGTCTCTTGCTTCTTCTAGTTGAACATGATGAAAACAAAGAAAAAAAGGTATTTGAATCACCTGTCTGAAAGAAGGTAATAGAAATTCTGCATTTACGTAAGACAGGCTTCCACATGGCTTTAGAGGAGCTAGAGTCTGCACGGTGGAGGATGCCAGACTTATAATGCTGGTCCCAAATGGTCCCAGGTGTCTGTTTTCTGGTGAAATTATAGAAATGTGCATTTAAAGTAGGCATAGTGTTTAATGTGATAGCTACAGTCAAGGCTAGGAGATTATTCAAATGAAGAACATCATATTCTGACCTCCAACAAATCTGTAGCAGAAATGCCAAAGGGGAAAATAACAAAAATGAAGCAAACTCAACTCCACACTTGAAATGTAGAATACTCTTCTCAGTAGTGATTATGGTGGCTTGCCTGACATGACTGAAGAGGTCCTGGGTAATAGATTTTTCCTCCAAATAAATGTTGGACAATTCTGCATACTAATAAATATCATTGTTTCACAGCTCTTAGAGGCAGCCCTATGTCTAGGCATGATTCACAGATATAATTCTCTAAATTTGCTATGGGTCCTATTACATGCTTGAATACAGAACATTTTCTGACAAAGACGAGATCTTAAGTATTGTTTGGACATGGTCAGGGTGGCAAGTTGGCATGACTCTTCCTCCCAGTTAGCACTGGAGGAACTATAAAAGCAATACAGAAGCACGAACTAGAGAAGATAATTGCCTGATATAAATTCCTGGGACATCGAAGGCTTTCTGAGTACAGCAGCCTGGATGGAGGTGTCCTGACTTGAAGGTGGCGGTAAGGGTGGAAGGAGAGCCTTTGCATTGTTATTGCCACATTGTCTCAGAGCAGCAGTTGCTCCCTCCTTCTTCAGACATTGTCAGCAGCATCCCAGGCCACTGAACTTCATGGGGGGGGGGGGCGATGTTAGGGCAGAGCAAAGCCCTGTTGGGGCAAAAAATTTGGTGAAAATAGATGGGAATAAAACAGGCATCTTTGAACAATTTCTGGTTCACCTCATTCCCCTCCAAACTCCTAGGACTGAAGGATTGCAATTTTGGGAGACTGCCTCATTCCAGCATATTTCTAAGAATTTACATGTGCATCCCAAAACAGGTGAGTTTTAGAATGGCAGCAAATGGGAGGGATCAACTCTGCAGGACCTGGCCTCACCCTGGGCCCCTCCTCCTCTTAAATTCACGTAGGGGAATGTAGACAGGGACCTAGCTTTTGGGTCCCCAGTGCACTCTCCAAGATGGAGTAGCATAGTAATGCCTCCAGGGGAAACATGAGCTCACAGGCTAACACAATGAGAACAGCGATCAATATAACCACTACAAATCACACACATACATATGGAAAAGCATACAACTAAAGAATAATTATTGGAATAGATGGCTCAGAACTTAAGCAAAACAACTCTAAAGAGGTATATATGAGAAAAACTTGAAAGGGTAACATACCCCCCAACCCCTAAAGTGGGAAGAAGCAGGAGACCAAGAAAACTTTAAACGAATCCAGCTTGATGAGAAGGTGAACTTATTAGACTTATATACAGGGCATTCCTGGGTGGCAGCAAGACAGCTCTGGAGATCCACCCCATATCCCATCTCTTAGCTGTTTTTAAGCGAATTTTACGCAATTCTTCTGGCTTTTTGCCTACTGTATGTGTGAGACTGTTTTTATTGGCATGTTAGCAGCTTTGCCCTGGAATATTTGGATTCTCAGGGACACCTGCTCCTTGGCTAGGCACTTTAGCCTTGGCTCACTGCCCACCCTTCAGGGTTCAAGCAGTAGACATACACTCTTAAGTAACCTGGTGGGGGACCCATTAAACTACAGAGGTAAGGGATAATACAAAGTTATAACTCAAGGAAATATTAAGTGTGACATTATAAATTTGATATAAAGCATAATTCATGGGATAAATAGCTGAAGAATGAATTAATGAGTTGGAATTAGATTGAAGAACTTCAAGAAGCAATGGAAAGGAAGGAAATTATACTATGGTAAAAGGGACGATTGAACAAGAAGGTAAAGCCATCATAACAGATATATACTCTGTCATATAAAAAGCCCAAACTGACAGAATTGAAGAGAGAATAGGGAAGTCAATAACTGCAGGAGATATTGAAATACTCCTTTCAGTAACTGATAAATCAAAAAATAAAACAGATGAACAAAACCAGAGTTATCATAGATCTGAATACATTTGAGTTGTATATATCTCTATGCATGGACACATATTTATCTATAAATCAATATCTGCATCTTCTACATTTGTCTATATTTATATAAACTTTTTGTCCAGCAGAGCACATATTTTTATTATTGAGAAAAATACAGCTATATTTTAAAAACAGACTATATATTGGGCCAGAAAGGAAATCTCACTATTAAACTTCAAAGGATCAATTTTATACAGACTATATTTTCTATAGATAGTGCCATAAATTTAGTAATGTACCACAAAAATAGCTAAAATGTCCTTAGATTTGGAACGTAAATAACATATTAAATGAAGAATTGTTCTGCATAAAAAGAAATTACAAAGAACATTATGAAATGCATAAAAGTGAGAGTTAATGGCACACTACATGTTGGTGTCTACAGTAAAAAACTACAGTAGTATTTAGAGAAAAATGTTTTTCTTCAAATACTTCTATTGAGGGCACATATAAGATATAAAACAAACAAGCTAAACATTCAAATCAAGTAGGTAGAAAAAGAAAAACAGAGCAAAATTTAAAAAAAAGAAGGAAATATAAAGAAAAGAGAGATAGAAGTCAAAAGAAAGAAAACAAATACAGTCACAAAACTAAAAGCTGATTCTTTGTGAAGATTAATAAGTAGATATTAGCCAATGCTGATCAAGGAAAAAAATGAGATGCAAATAAATAAAACACAGAATAAAAAGGGAAATATACAGATACAATAGATTTTAAAATGATATAAATTATTTTCAGTAATTATATGCTTATACATGTGAAAGTCTAGGTGCAAATAATAACTTTGGAAATGTGTAGATGCCAAAATTGATACAAAAAGGAAAAGGAAATGTGCAAAATTCAGCCATAAATTATTAATGACAGTAGTCAAACTTCTCTTCTCCTGATAATTCTCACTCCCAGATTGTTCTTCCAAATATTGGTACAATAAAATGTCTCTCTTAGGAAAATTGTTTCAGAGGTAGGAAAAGAATGAGAGCTGCCAGCTCACTTTATAAAGTTAGAGTCATGAGGTTTCCAAACAAAACAAAGAAAATGGTATGCTTATTTCTTCATAATATAAATGCGAAGATATGAAATACAACATTTACTAACTGAAAGGAAAAGTATATTTTTAAATAATACAACATGATCAAGTAAGGGTTCAACATTTAAAACTTCTATCAGTGTAATGAGCTACAAAAATATATTGAAGAAAAGGAAATGCAATTGTTTTCTCAATAGATGCCAAAAATGCCAAAATCCAATACTTACAAGTTTTAAATAACCAAAAACTTTTTAAATGATAAATGTTATAAACAGCAACAACAAAAACCTGCAGCCAACAATGGAGAAATTGTAGATAAATTTCTTTAAATTTATTTGCAAGGTAGGGTTACTACCACTCCACTATTCAATATATTATTGAAGACCTGGTATAATAAATACTCAAACAAAAGCAAAACAAATGAGGCTTAAAAATTGGAAGAGAAGAACTAAAACCGTTATTATTTTAAAATGATATGATTACTTACAGAAAACACTAGCAACAGACAAACTATTGGACCAAACAGAGAGTATAGAGAGAGAGCTTAGCAAATCTATTAGACCTGAGGTCAATTTATTTAGCTCTACCCTTTCCATCTGAGGCATATAAATATGTAAGTGAATGGATAAATGAACTAATGTGTGTGTAGATAAATATATATATATATATATTATACTATATAGCACATTTTCAGGGTATATATATTCATATATATTATGCATATGTGTGTGTGTGTATATATATGTACATATGCTATACTATACTATATACACTATATATTGTACCTTCCCTCACTCTTGTGTTCTATCTCTTGCTACTGCTTGCAAAATAAAGGCAAACATTTCCTAATGTTCTCTCTATTTTAATCTCTTTTTTTGGTGATCTGTCATACAGTTTATCCCATCAATGGTGAAAGGTTTCAAAATCAGTAACTTTATTCTTGAATTCTCCCTTGAATTTCCAATTTTTTAATTTATTCACTAATACAAAAAGTACCTATTGAGCATCCACTGTGCCTGGCAGGGTTCCATGTACTGGGACCACAGCTGTGAATACAACAAATACCTCCACTGTCTTTGTGGAACTCACATTCTAGTTAGTGGAACAAACAAGAAAAACATGTAAGAAGGTGATAATGTCTGTGGAAGGGTGAGGGAGGGTAATATCAAAACAGAAGGAGGTTAAGGAGTGGCTGGAGTGTGAAAGGACTGCAAGAAACATCACAGAAAGCTTCTCTAAAACAGTGGGCCCAAATCTAAATGATGAAGTTATTGGAAAATTTTTAAAACTCCTCTGATTGCTGTGTTGTGACTACAGCAAAAGACAGACGCAGGAAGACATATTAAAAGGCCATTGTAATAATCCGGGTAAAAGATGATGATGCTTAAAACCATAGTTTAGCATGAAGCTGGTGAAAAGTGTGTTCAATTCAAAATATACTTTGGGCCAGGCACAGTGGCTCATGCCTGTAATCCCAGCACTTTGGGAGGTCAAGGCGGTTGGATCACTTGAGGCCAGGAGTTTGAGACCAGCCTGGCCAACATGGCAAAACCCTGTCTCTACTAAAAATACAAAAATTAGCTGGGTATAGTGGTGCGGGCCTGTAATCCCATCTACTCCGGAGGCTGAGGCAGGAGAATCGCTTGAACCCGGGAGGCGGAGGTTGCAGTGAGCCAAGCTGGCACCACTGCACTCCAGCCTAGGTGGCACAGTGAGACTTGATCTCAAAAAAATTATATATATATATATGTATATATATATACACACTTCAAAGTGTATGTATATACTTTGAAGGTAGAGCCAACAAGATTGGCTGGTGCATTGCCATACATACTGTGAGGAAAATCAAGTCATCAAGGTTAGCTCCCTAGTATTTAGATCCAGCAACTGGAAGAATGACTCTCAGAACCAACATGACCAATATATTCAAAGCTATGCATGTCAAATCCTTCAAATCACTTCTCATTCTTAATCTTATTTAATAACCAGATTAACCTATTTGTCTAAAACTTCAGAGCCATCTTTAAGTCTTTCTTAACTTTTTTTTGCTCCCGACTAGTTTCCCTCTGAGTCTTCTTCTTGTTTTTCACAGAATAACTTCTGTGAGTGTTATTTCTGACGCCATCTTTACATATTAAAGCCTTATCCATTCTTCAGGGTTTCTTTGACACTGCTGCCTTCTTTGATTGTGTCAACTGGATTTCAGTTCTGTCTTCGTTTTTTTGTCGTAGAGTAGGAACAAAAGTATTCTTTAGAACATTTATTTTCCCAAATAGTACTTTGGTAATAGATGGATAGGTAGATGAATAAATCACTGTTGTGTTCAAGAAATGCACAGGCATATGTAACTCTCATCAAGCCCAGATTTCCAGTAGGGTAGACAGAAGTCAACACTTGTATCCAACTAGTTGGTTGGTGTGTTTGAGGGTAGGAGTGGAGGAGAGTTGAACGTAAGATTGTGAAAGGAGGGAACTTTCTTTCTGGGTGCCAACAGTGACAGTATTGTGTAATTGAGCCACAATGGGCTTTAGTAGCAGAAAAATCTGTGTTCAGATGTAGCTCTGCTACTTGTGTTTGTGACCATAAAAACATTCTGTCATCTCTTCATCCTTCATTGTCATATCTCTAAATTGAAGGTATTAATACCTATTTTTGGATGGTAGTAAGGACTAAATAAGAAGATATATATAAATGTGTATTTCACAGTGCCAGAACCATAATATGCTCATATATGCTCAGTAGATATAAGTTCCACTCCTCTGTAAGTCATAGGTCAATTCTTTTCAGTAAATTAAGCTTTCAGAAAAATGAATAAAATCACTCATGCTTCTCTGGGAAACTTTAGTGCATGGTACCAATAATTTGTTTTGTTGATGGCCTGAAAGTTAGTGTCACTTCCTGCAACACCACAAAAAGTGATTTGGACTGCGAAAAAAATTTGCCTCTTTGAGTTGCGCACTCACTTCTTTCCTTCAATGAGATCATTGTGTTGTATTTTACGATTGAAACTAATCATCCCTGTGGAAATTGCATAGCTTAAGGATTTCTCTGTAGGATATCTTAAGATATAAAATCTTTAAGAATTTTTCACGCAGTTTACATTGCTGTTGCAACTATAGAATTTAGCAAGAATCATTTCCAGTTATTTTAATATTCTAAGGGTGCAAGATCAGCAGTTACTTTAATCAAAAGCCTCAACCCTCATTGACTATCTCTAGGTTACTGACTTCTGAGTGATAGCATGAAATATACACATAAGCTAATGGAGCCATAATGGATACTTTCTAGGTAATATGCATAAGTTAAACCATCCTGATATACCGGGAACCTGTAAGACAGTATCTTCTCCCACGGAGAGTACAGACCAAGAATGATCCTTTTTCTTTGCTTTCCTTTACAAAGTATATCTTTCTCTTTGATAACACAGAGACTCACAGCATTTAATGATAGATAAGTTATATTCATCATGTATTTAATTTTCAAATAGAAGAATGTAATGAAAATTATAAACGATAATAACATAATAATATCTTAAAATGTTATATTATCCCATAGGAATTCAGAAGATAAATTCTCTACTTTATCGCCTTTATCTATTTTGAAGTCTTTTTGGTATAAAATGCAAATAAAAAGTTGAGTATTTCATGAGGATTCTGTTAATGTATTTATGACTTACCAAGCAGCTATTTTCCAACCTTAAAATGGTACAATTTTAGAAGTAGAATTTAAAGATTACCCGTGCATATAACTTTGCCTTGTCCCCTCCCCCATTTCTTAGCTTTATTGAGAGTAACTGTTACTTACATATTTATATACTTCAGTACTTGCAAAGACTTTTACAACTATAGTATTTCATCTGATCATTTTAGTCAAGGCAGATATTTTCTCAATTTTACAGATGAGAATTTGAGACACAATGAAATTCAAAGAGTTGCTCAAGATAATGGAAACAGGTCTTCTCACTCCAAAATCCTAAGATTTTACTGACTTTAACCCCTTACTTAGTAATGAATATCTTAGTAATGGACACTTTGCTTAGTAATGATATAGTAATACTAAGGCATTAAAATAGCATTAAATGCTCAAGATCACAGAGTTATCAAATTCCAAAGTTTAGAATAGAAAGTAGAGGGAGGAAGAAACTAAGGTTGTTGCATATCTATTATGTACATATACATTCCCCTTAAATTAATCCTTTATAATCCCCATGCTACCACCATATTGACTCAAATACTTTTGGGGACATGGTAAGGCAAAAATACATGTATGCATTTAAAAGAATGAAGAAAAGCACAATTATCCCAGAGAAGTTGGTATTCTATTTCTATCATCATTAATCTCAGATGATAAAATTAAGACAGGGTAAAGCCAAACCATTTTCCCAGGGTCAACCATTTAGCAAAGAATGGAATCAAAGTTTATGCCACGTCATACTGACTCTAGCACCTGGGTTCTTGCCTTGGTAACTCTCATCTGTCTTAAGGACAGGTGAACTAAAATTTAATCTTTCTATCCAAGAGAATGTTTGGTGATAGAGTAAAAATGAGTTCTTCTTTATTACCATCTAAGATTTTCCATTTTGAACTCACATTTTTTGTGTCTACAGTGTGGTTAAAAAAAAAAAAAACAACAACGGTGGACCCTAAATAATCCTACAATCTAAATAGTCTCAAACCAAACAAACAATGTGCCTCAATCACACTGGAATTCTTAATGCACACATTTATGTAAATGATCTTGTGCTTAATGACACTGAAATTCATTTTAAAGTGTTTCTTGAATTCATGAGTACTTTATCAATGATAATCAAAACTAACACCCATAATATTGGCAATTTTTTCATATTAAAAAACCATCTTTTGTTAGAAAATATTTGGACCACCTGGGATAAGGGAAGTCTGACATAGAGGCCAAACAGAGGTTATTCTTGGATGTTGACAAGTATCTGATGGCTAACAACTCATTCATTAACTCTCTCTGTCTCTCTCTTTCATCTCTGACTCTTTCTCTCATATCTGACTCTTTCTTTATATCTCACTATCCTCCATCAATGTATTTTTATAAGATACAATTTTAATGTATATTATTTTCTTTAAACTGATTTTTATAAGCATTATTTTGTTTGAAAAAGCTTTTTTAGCTTTTCTTCAACTTTTTTATGTTAAAAATTTTAAATCTATAAAAATTTGAAAGAATGGTTTAATAAATGTCTGTGTACCTTTTGCATAGATTCACCAATATTAATCTGTTTGTTCAACTTGCTTTCTCTATGTGTATCTTATCTTTTTTCCTGAGAAAATTGAAGTATGCAGACGTAATTATATGTCAACTCTAAATACTTCAGCATGTATTACCAAAGAATAATATGTTTTCCCATTTACTTTCATAGCCATAGAACCATTATCAGGGCTAAGAAAATTAGCATTGATTCAACAATATCACCTACTATGTAACCCATGTATTAATTTTTCTGAATAACTTCTCAAATATCTTTTATAGCTTTGGTTAAATCTAGGATCCAGCCAAGGATTATCCACCTTATTTAGTCATTATGCCTCTTATTTTATTATCAAGGACATTCCTTTTACCTTTTTATGGTTTTTCATGGCATCCAATTTTTTCATAGAGCCCAGGTTAGTTACAGAATATGCTGTATTCTAGTTTTGTCTAAGTTCAGGTTAAACATTTTTGACAAAAACATTTTATAATTGATATTATATATTTCTTATTGCATCTCATTTAAATTTTGTGCTTTGATAAAACACTTTCATTATCTAGAGGACTCCCTCTAGATTTTCTGACTCTGATTCTATGCTGCGTTACGACTCTGTAAGTTGTAGATAACTGAGGGCAGTGCCACCTAATTCTTGTTTATAGACTTGTAAATTCTGTCCTGTGCCTTAGAGGTTCAACTGACTCTCTTCTCTCCTTCTCCCTATTCCTCCAGTGGAAAAACCAGCTTTGCCCTCCTTTGTACTATTTTCACTTCAATAATCATCTATAAATATGTCTGTTTTTTTTTTTCTCTTTTGAACCAGTTATAACATCTACCTGGCTTTGTCACTGGTTAATGATTTAACCAAAATCTTTAAAATGTGTTTATTTTATATCTGTATGAAAGTCATAATTTGACTTCTGTTTGAAAATTGTCTTCTCATACTCACATCAAGAAGCACATGATGATGAATTTTATTTCTTTGTGGTTTTCTCAGTATTGATTTTAATTCTGATTACTTGGTAAATTGATTCCTTTCATTATAAAGAAACATTTCCCCTTATAATTATTAAGTAATCTGTAGGATGACACTTTGAATTTCATGTGAATATCCTGTTCTTCAAAATCTTTCACCTGAAAATAACTGTTTATGATCGTTTGCTCAATCTCTTGTTATATTGGGAATGGAGGTACAATTTTGAGAAAATAATATGTATTAGTCTGTTTTCATACTGCTGGTAAAGACATAACCAAGACTGGGCAATTTATAAAGAAAAAAGAGATTTAATAGACTCACAGTTCTGCTTGGCCAGAGAGGCCTCACAATCATGGTAGAAGGTAAAAGGCACATCTTAACATGGCAGCAGACAAGAGAGGATTAAACCAAGTGAAAAGGGAAACCCCTTATAAAACCATCAGATCTTATGAGACCTATTCACTACCACAAGAACAGTAGATGGAAATTGCCCAGATGATTCAATTCTCTCCCACCAGGTCTCTCCCCACAACACATGAGTTTTATGGGAACTACAATTTAAGATGAGATTTGGGTGGGAACACAGCCAAACCATAGCATTTCCACCCCTGACCCCTCCCAAATCTCATGTCCTCACATTTCAAAACCAATCATGCCTTCCCAACAGTCCCCCAAAGTCTTAACTCATTTTGGCAATAACTCAAAAGTCCACAGTCTAAAGTCTCATCTGAGACAAGGCAAGTCCCTTCAGCCTATAAACCTGTAAAATCAAAAGCAAGTTAGTTACTTCCTAGATTAAATGGGGGGCACATTCATTGGATAAATACACCTATTCCAAATGGGAGAAATAGGCCAAATCAAAGGGGCTAAAGGCCTCACGAAAGTCCAAAATCCAGTGGGACAGTCAAATCTTAAAACTCCAAAATGATCTCCTTTGATTCCATGTCTCAGATCCAGGCCACAGTGATGCAAGAGGTGGGTTCCCATGGTCTTAGGCAGCTGTGCTTCTGCAGCTTCGTAGGGTACAGCCTCCTTCTCAGCTGCTTCCACAGGCTGGAGTTGAGTGCCTCAGGGTTTTCCAGGCACATGGTGCAAACTGTCAGTGGATCTATCATTTTGGGGTCTGGAGGATGTTGGCCCTCTTCTCACAGCTCTACTAGGTGGTGCCCCAGTGAGGACTCTGTATGGGGTCTTCAACTTCACATTTTCCTTCGGCACTGCCCTAGCAGAGGTTCTCCATGAGAGCCCTCCCCCTGCAACAAATTTCTGACTGGACATCCAGATGTGTAACATCTTCTGAAATCTAGGTGGAAGATCCCAAACCTCAATTCTTGACTTCTATGCACCCACAGGCTCAACACCATGTGGAAGCTGCCAAGGCTTGGGTCTTGCAACGTCTGAAAGCACAGCCTGAGCTGTACCTTGGCTCCTTTTGGCCATAGCTAGAGTGGCTGGGACACAGGGCACCAAGTCCCTAGGATGCACACAGCAGGGGGACCTTGGGCCTGGCCCACAAAACCATTTTTTCCTCCTAGACCTCTGGGCCTGTGATGGAAGGGGCTGCTGCAAAGGTCTCTGACATGCCTTAGAGACATTTTCCCATTATCTTGGTGATTAACATTTGGCTCCTTGTTACTTAATGCAAATTTCTGCAGCTGGCTTGAATTTCTCCTCAAAAAATGGGTTTTTCTTTTCTAACACATCATCAGGCTGCAAATTTTCCAAATTTTTATGCTCTGTTTCCTCTTTAAAACTGAATGCTTTTAACAGCATCCAAGTTACCATTTGAATGGTTTGCTGCTTAGAAATTTCTTCTGCCAGATAACTTAAAGTATCTCACTGAAGTTCAAAATTCCATAAATCTCTAGGGCTGGCAAAAATGCTGCTAGTCTCTTTGCTAAAATGTAAAGAGAGTCACCTTTGCTCCAGTTCCCTCCCAACAAGTTTCTCACATCCATCGGAGACCACCACAGCCTGGATTTCATTGTCCATGTCATTATCAGCATTTTGGTCAAAGCCATTCAACAAGTCTCCAGGAAGTTCCAGACTTTACCAAATTTTCCTGTCTTCTTCTGAGCCCTCCAAACTCTTCCAACCTCTGGCTATTATCCCATTTCAGAGTTGCTTCTACATTTTTGGATATCTTTATGGCAGCATCCCACTCTATTGGTACCAATTTACTGTATTAGTTTTCATACTGCTGATAAAGACATGTCTGAAACTGGGTAATTTATAAAGAAAAAGAGGTTTCATGGATTCACAGTTCCAAGCGGCTTGGGAGGCCTCGTGGTCATGGCAGAAGGCAAAAGTCATGTCTTACATGGTGGCAGACAAGGGAGTGTGAGAACCAAGCAAAAGGAGAAACTCCTTATCACACCATCAGATCTCTTGATACTTACTCACTACCTCAAGAACAGTATGGGGAAAACTGCCCCCATGATTGAACTATCTCCCACCAGGTCCCTCCTGTAACACATAAGAATTATAAGGGCTACAGATCAAAGTGAGATTTGGGTGGGGACACAGCCAAACTATATCTTAATAAAATTGCTTCTACATTTATTTTGCATTCTTTAAGAAGAGCTTTGTCTTCTTCCTTTTTCTCCTTTTTCTCTCTCTCACACTAAGAAAAGAGACTTTAAAAAATATAATTAGTGTTATCTTTTTGTGAATGCTCAAATTATCTAACATTTTAGTCATGCCGCATCCCTTCAAACTGGTTCCCATGTGCTTTGAAGTGACACTGTTAGCCTGTGACACTTCCTTTTTTTTTTTTGTTAATTGAAACAGTCTCTATTGCCTAGGCTTGGGTGCAGTGGTGTGATCATGACTCACTGCAACCTCTGCCACCAGGGCTCAAGCGATCTTCCTACCTCAGCCTCCTGAGTAGTTGGGACCACAGGTATGCACCACTATGCCCAGCTAAGTTTTTTTTATTTTTTGTAGAGATGGGGTTTTACCATGTTGCCCAGGCTGATCTTGAACTCCTGAACTTAAGGGATCTACTGCCTTGGCCTCCCAAAGTTCTGGGATTACCAGTGTGAGCCACTGCACCCAGCCTGGGCACTTACTTGCTCTCAGGCACAACCAGGTATTCCAGGCTCCTGCTGTATTCCCATCCCCCCAACACACACACCTGGAATAAACCATTTCGCCCAGAAACTCCAATTCCTTTTAGTAGGGAATGATAAAATAATGCATGTTTTCTGTGGAAAATTTGTTGGGGTTTCATAAGTAAACTGTTATTTGAAATAAAAACTTACCAAAGTAACCAATGTTAGTTATTCTGATGGAGTAAGATAGATATCATTCTCCTCTCCCTAGTGCTTCTTGTGGCAATTAGAATAAAATCTGAACTCCTTACCCTGACCTACCAATGCCTACTAGATAGGATCCTGCCTATTTTCTGTCTTGTGTGTGACATTTTGCTCACCATGCTATAGTCACACTGTTTTTTTAATTCTTGAACATGTCTAGCCCAACGAGTCCTACTGTTTTTGCAGTTAGTTTTCTCTCTACCTGGATACTTGTGCCCAGATTTCCTTGCAGTTGGCCCTTCTCCCCATACCTGTGGCTGATCAATTGCAACCTTCTCAGAGAAGCTTTCCTTGAACAATTTGAATGCAGCACCCCCTCTCTGACCCCGGCAACCACCCCATCATATCATCCTGTTTCACGTTCAGACCACTCTCAGAAATTATTTGTTTCTTCGTTTGATTTTGCCTGTGTTCTAACTAGGATATCAGCCCTGTGAGGGTTATTGATATTATCTGTCCTCCTTACTGCTGAATGCCCCACACTTAACACTGCTTGGCACGTAGTGAGCATTTGATAAATATATATTGAATGCATGGATGTCCTCCCACAGATAGGAAACTGGAACTGGGTTGGGAGGAGGCAGGGTTTGAGCACTCATTCCTTTAGCTTTGGCTTGAAGGAGATTGAGTAAATAAAAGTTATCTTTCAAGTGACAGAGCACAGACTGATACTAGAGAATTCAAAAGCAATAAGCAGCATACTTATTAACTTCTTTAGGGGGTAAAAATATGGTAATCTTAACAAAGATGATAAAGACTATATTTAAAGAGCTTTACTACATTTATGGTTATTATGATTTATTTGCATATCTTCCTTATGCTCTCCCTACTATTCAGTAATGAAAGAGAAGTTTCTTTATCTCCATTGCAGGGCGTGTGATGAAGGTGTGGCTCACTTCTTCCCTGCTGCTCAAACCCCTAGGGAGAGCATGCAGATGAGCAGGTCCTGGGGAGCATTTTTGGGCTCTGACCCCACAGCAGCATCTAGGGTTGAGTGTTTACAGCTCCTGAAACCCTGGTGGACGTGTGTTACAGTGCGCTCTTTCAGTTTGGCAGTTTGCATGCAGCTTGTATTAATCAGCTCAATTAGATCCTCTGCCTTATCACATGGACAGAGGGCTTTCTGTATCCCTGGTCCTTGCCCTAGTGTACTGGAAAAATCAGATCACACGTGGGCTTGGAGGATGGGTGCAAGGCTTTATTGAGTGGTGGAAGTAGCTCTCAGTGACATGGATGGGGACACAGAAGGGGGATGAAGTGTGAGGGTGGTCTTCCCCTGGAGTCAGGCTGCCCAGCAGGTGGACTCTCCTCTGACCACCTCTGGCCTATTTCCCCCTCAGCGTCTGCGTCATTCCGCTGTTGACACTGTCTGCCAGTGTCTGCTGATGTCTGTTGGTGTGTTCTTCTGCTTCGCTCAAGACCCAGCCACTTGTGTCCGTGCCCACTACAGTCTCAGGTTTTTATGGGCACAGGATATGGGGACAAGGTGGGCTAGAGTGGTCTTGGAAAATGCAAACATTTGAGCATGAAAACAGGAGTACCTGTTCTCACTTAGCTCCATGGTCACAGGCCCAAGGGTGGATCCCTTGCCAGAGAGCCTGATCTTTTCTACTCAGCACTTCCCTGCCTGCCTCCCATATCAGTAATATTATTATGGTTTTTTAATACTGCTTACCAGTGCTAAGGGAAATCAAAGGAAGTGTTCCCCTGCCTTGCAAAATTAGGTCAGAACACTAAAAGTAAAGAAATTGACCTAGGGGTCAACCAGATGATAACAATCATCAAAGCATAAGAAAAGCAAAGAAAATATCAAATGGGGAAAAAATATCAGGCTACTGCCCTAAAGCATCCATGAGGATTCTTCTTGTATTTGAAACAGTGGAAGTTTTATTTTGTTTATGACAGCAATTCCATAGCATGGAACACATTAAAATTTTGAAGACTGTTTCTTTTTCTTCCCCCAAGCCAACTTGTTTGCATGACTAGAATGCTACCTTGATTAAAATCATAAATAAAATTAGTCTTATATTTTTCAAATTATATTTGAAATTCAATTCTTTAATCATAGATTAGAAATTAAGAATAATAGGGAAGTTTTAAACTGAATTAAAATATTTTATTAAAACTAATGTACAAATTGCCTTGAAGATGAAATTGTAAGTAAAAACACAACTAATATGATTCCTTTTCTCCCTTGCAATGCATATAAGACATCTGTTAATATTTATGTAAACACATAAATGGCAAATGTGAATGAGAGCTATTTACAGTTAATGGATCCTAGGAAACAGATAAGAATTGAGAATTATATGGTTTATTTATTTTATTTATTTATTTATTTTATTTTGCAGAAAAGTTAGGTAGTAGACAAAGAGGTGAAACTTTTCTTTTTGAAACCAAATATAAAATAATAAGAAATTCATGTATCTCAAGAAACAACACCCACTTTCTCAATCATAATAAACTTGCTTCAGTTTCCATATATTTCCCCCCAATACGAGTTATCCAGTTTTATCACCAGTATTACTCCAGTGTTTAAGCACATTAGAAAAATTCCCCAGTTTGAAGCAAAAATGACAAAAGACACAAAGTAATACTGCTCGAAGCTTTCTAGACAGTGGAACAGGACACTGGGGCTTGGCCTCTCTCCTTCTACCCACCAGCCCTACCCAACAACTTGCTTTTTGAAAAGAATCAAAGACCAAATTATTCTGGCTTTGCACTGCTGCTGGGTTGTAAAGAAGTTAGCACTTTGGTGTTTGTTTCTACTCAGAAGGTACACAATGGACAGATAAAAAAGACAAAGAAATATCCCACTGAATGCCAGGGCTTCTGACAATATTTGTTCAATGTTTTTAGAGTCAATAGAGTCAAGTGCAGAAACTCCCAATGCCCCAACTCTCTAAAGGCCTAAGGCTGACAGCCTGGTATCTCCCTTTGAATGCTAAATGCTAATTAGCACATCTTCCTTAAAGTAATAAAAGAAAGCCCTGAAATGACTTTCCCAGAGAGATTACAAGTGAAAGAGAGAATTTTATATTTCTCGGAGAATGTACTCATCACTGGTAATACAAAAGGAAGTTGGGGGCAAGAGAGTGATTCTGTCTTTTAATTATTGGTGATGGAAGAATTTAGAAAACTTTAAATTTTTATTTAATTACATTAGTATTCCATAGTTTTCATTTTAAAGTAGATACAGATTTTTGAGGATGGGACGGAAATGTCAGCCGAGTTAGGATTCAGCCTCAGTGGGCCTCAATAATTCCTTATTTGCATAGCAATTCACAGTAGTCTGTATTAGAAGAGCAGTGAATAGAGTTCCCTAGGAACATGATTCAGGGACACTGTTCTCTCATTTTTATTTAAAATAAGGCCACTTCTGAAACCTAAATTCAAATCTCTCAAGTCTCTATTCATAATGTCAATCATTTAGATTTGTTGTTGCCATTTCTGTTTTTCTCATGTTGTTTTTTAACCAACATACTCTCGATAATTCTGCTTTTCAACAACACTATGGTCTCTTCTTCACAGACTCTTCCAGTTTATTTTATTGACTCCCTTCTATCTTCATAGAGTTTAATATCAGACAGACCTGGGTTAAAATTTCAGCCATCATGTTGCTCACTGTGAGTCCATAAGCAAGTTATTTAACCATGCTAAAACTAAATTTCCTTATCTGTAAAATAGGGAAAATAATAATTATCTTATTCTGGAATAATGTTACCAGAATGTGACAATTTACATAAAGTACTTAGCACAATGCCTGGCATATCATAGATATCTAATAAATATTACCCAGTAGTTTGCTATTTTATAGGACTTAGATGATTTAAATGGACTGTTACTGGAAAGGGGTTCCTATCCAGACCCCAAGAGTGGGTTCTTAGATCTCATGCAAGAAAGAATTCAGGGCAAGTCCACAGAGTAAAGTGAAAGCAAGTTTATTAAGAAAGTAAAAGAATAAAATGATGGCTATTCCAACCAGGCACTGTGACTCATGCCTGTAATCCCAGCACTTTGGGAGGTCAAGGTGGGCAGATCATGAAGTCAGGAGATTGAGACCATCCTGGCCAACATGATGAAACCCTGTGTCTACTAAAAATACAAAAATTAGCTGGGTGTAGTGGCATGCACCTGTAGTTCCAGCTACTTGGGGGGCTGAGGCAGGAGAATTGCTTGAACCCGAGAGGCGGAGATTATAGTGAGCCAGGATCATGCCACTGCACTCCGGCTTGTTGACAGAGCGAGACTCCCTCTCCCAAAAAAAAAAAAAAAAGGCTACTCCATAGACAATGCCCATTTTTATAGTTATTTCTTTATTATATGCTAAACAAGGAGTAGATCATTCATGTCTCCCCCTTTTTAGACAATATAGGGCAGCTCCTGATGTTGCCATGGCATTTGTAAACTGGTGGTAGTATAGCAGTGGGGACAACCAGAGGTCATTCCTTTGGCCATCTGGTTTTTGTGGGTTTTAGCCAGCTTCTTTACTGCAACCTGTATTATCAGCAAAGTGTATATGATCTGTATCTTGTGCTGACCTTCTGTCTCATCCTGTGATTTAGAATGCCTTAACCTTCTACTAAAAATACAAAAAAAAAAACACACAAAAAAAATTAGCCTGGCATAGTGGCACATGCCTGTAGTCCCAGCTACTTGGGAGGCTGAGGTAGGAGAATAGCTTGAACCCAGAAGGCGGAGGTTGAAGTGAGCTGAGATAGTGCTACTGCACTCCAGCCTGGGCGACAGAGCAAGACTCCATCTCAAAAAAAAAAGAAAAAATTCACATAGAATTTATGAATTCTTCATATACAGCTAGAATAGAAAAGTTGTCCTCATTTTCTGCTTTTGAATATTCATCCCATAAAAGGAGATGATGATGGAGAGACACAGATAAAGGCTTAGAGGTAATATGAACATGAACTCGGGTATACTTAGAAAAATATCATTGGAGATTCAAACAATTCCATCAGAATCTCAAACAAAATTAGATGAGAGTTACTCTTTATTCAGTCACCCATTCCAATATGGGAGAACCTAGCTTAGGTTTTATTTGTTAATAGCCAATCTTGGCCAAGCACAATAGAAGCACATGGAAATTACTTAGACTACTTAAAGATTATGTAATTCAAAAGAACTTTCCAGAATAAGTAGAAAATATGATTCAAGTTCAAAAGAGTTAAAAGGATTTTATATCGGCAAGGCTAGATAATGTAACCATAAAATGTGGATAGTTTGAAATATGAGAGGATTCTATGGAGATGAAAATTCTATACCTAAGGGTGAGGGAGGAGGTTCTTCTTTGGACTCCTCACTCCCCAGGAACTTGAAGACTTCTCAAATAATGAGCCTTCCTATAAGTCTGCTGGGAACTTGGAACAGTGCACAGCAGCCTTGGCCTGTTTACTGTTGGCATCACAGGAATGCTTGAAACTGATTTGAATCAAGGAAGATCCCATAAGACCAAATGATATTTCAGTGTTTCAGATGAAGACTATAAATTGATACTGCCAGATGGAGCCTTTCATTAGGACTTCTTATACCTTGAGGAAATTGTTCTGCTATGGATTGAATGTATGTGACCTTCCAAATTTCATATATTGCAATGTAAAACCCTAATGTGAAGAGGTAAGGCTTTTGGGACAGAGATTAAGAAGTGAGGTCTTTGGGGAAGAGATTAATGCTGATGGTTTTGCCTAGGCACTATGTTGTACACTAGATTTCTAGAATTTATTCATCTTGCGTGGCTCAAACCTTGTATCTGTTGAGCAACAGCTTCCTGTTTCCTCAACCCCCAATCCATGGCAACCATCATATTCTCTGCTTATATGAGTTTGAAAAAAGTATGGAGGTTTCTCAGAAAATTAAACACAGAACTACCATATGATCCAGTAATCCCACTTCTGAGTATACAGACAAAGGAATTGACGTCAGGGTCAGATCAGCACTCCCATGTTTATTGTGGCATTATTCATAGTAGCCAAGACATAGAAACAAATCAAGTGTCTGTCAGCTGATGAATAGATAAAGGAAATGTGGTAGGTTTATACAAGGCAATTTTTAGTTTTTTCTACTAGTTGAGAAAGATTTGTCAGTATCTTCTACTCTGTGAATTTCTTTCTTTTTATTTCTGTCCATGTATATCTATTTTGAAGCCATGTTATTTGGTGACTACAAATTTAGGGTTATGTTATCCTATTGAATTAACTCATTACTTATTGTGAAATGTCATTATTTATTGCTAATAATCCTTCATAACTTAGTGTGACTTAGAGTGTACTTTGTCAGATTGTAATATAGCCCCACTAGTAACTGGTTAGTATTTTTAAAATATCCAAATGTCCTCCATCTTCTTACTTTCAACCATTCTGTGGGTATATGTTAGTTAAGGTGTCTTCAAGAACCATATAGATGGGTTCCCATTTTTCACCAAATCTGATAGACTTTGTCCTTAAATTAGTGCTCCATATATAATTTAATTTTGAAGGTTTAAATAAAAAATTACATGTACAATTTATTATAAAATTGACTTGCATCTTTATATTTGTTTTCTATTTATTCTACCTTCTTTCTTCTTTCTTTTCATCTTTAGGATTAATCAATTTATTTTATTGCCTTTCAGTGAGTGTGCTAGATATTTTGAAATATATACTTGATGTATTAAATATAATTAAATTTTCACTTTACAATTACCCAAACAATGTAAGTTCCAAATAGCACTCAAACTCCATTTAATGTGTGCTTATGTTTTGCTATTGCTGTTGAGTAACTTAGTTTTAAATATCTGCCTTACAAGACACTGTTATGGTTGTTTTATATCATAAATATTCTTTTAGATTTATTCACATGCTTATTCATAATTGCCCAAACTTGGAAGCAACAAGATGTTATTCAGTAGGTGAATGGGAAAATAATCTGTGGTACATCCAGACAATGGAATATTATTCAGCACTAAAAAAGAAATGAGCTGTCAAGCCATGAAAAGACATGGAGGAACCATAAATGCATATTACTGAGTGAAAGGAGCCAATCTGAAAAGGGTACATACTGGGTGATTGGAGCTCTGTGATATTCTAAAAAGACAAAACTATGGAGACAGTAAAATGATCAGTGGTTTCCAGGGGTCAGATAGAAGAGAAGGATGAGTAGTCAGTGCACAGAGGACTTTTATGACAATGAAACTACTCTGTATGATCCTATAGTGATGGGTGCAGCTCATTATACATTTGTCAAAACATATTCAATTTATACCAAGAGTGAACTATAATGTAAGCTATAGACTTTGAGTGATAATTAATGTAGGCCCATCAGTGTCAACAAAAGTACCACTTTTGGGGGGATTTTAATAGTGGGGGGAAGCTTTTTGTGTAGTGATAGGAAATATATGGGAACTCTTTACTTTCTCTTTAGTTTTGCTGTGAACACAAAAGTACTCTAAAAAAATAAAGCCTATTAAAATCTTTTAAAATAAATCTCTCTAGCTGTGATGGGGAAAAGAGGTTTAAGAGGTCATATGAGTTGAAGGAGATTAGTTAAGAGGCTTTGCATAATCAAAGTAAGAAATAATTGTTTTGAACCAGTGGTAGTTAGGGGGTGGGGCAAAGTGGTCTGATTCTTTATATGTTTGAAGATGTATTAAACAGGATTTCTGATGAATTAGATACAGATTATTAAAGAGGAATGATAGATATATTCAGGATGTAGGTATGAGCAGCTATAAGGATGGCGTTGATATTTAATAAAGTGAAGAGGGCAGGAGCAGAAGGCTCGGTGGAGTGGTGGGCAGGTAGAATAGTGAAGATCAAGATTATGATTTAGGATATCTTAAGTGTATAAAATGTAGATGTGAAATAGGGAATAACATATATGAGTCTCAAGTTTAAGGACAAGTCAAAGGTCAAGATATAAATTTGGAAGTCATGGTATTTCAAGTTGCAAGCATGGTTCAGATGATATGGAAAATAAGTTTAGACAGAGAAAAGGAGAGGTCTGAAGACATAGTCTTGGTAAAATTTAATGCTAAAAATTGGGAAAATGGGGACATACCAAAAGAAAAGCTTGAGAGGGAGTAAATTCTTAGGTAGGAAGAGAATCAAAAGAAAGTGATAGCTTTTAAGCCAAGAAAAGAAAATGAAGAGGCCTCACATGGTGACTCAATCCTGTAATCCCAACACTTTGGGGAGCTGAGGTGGGTGAACCACGAGGTCAGGAGTTCGAGACCAGCCTGACCAACAGGGTAAAACTCCATCTCTACTAAAAATACAAAAAGTAGCCAGGCGTGGTGGCACATGCCTGTAATCCCAGCTACTCAGGAGGCTGAGGCAGGAGAATCGCTTGAACCCAGGAGGAAGAGGTTGCAGTGAGTCAGGATTGTGCCACTGCACTCCAGCTTTGGCAACAGAGTGAGACTCCGTCTCAATAAAAAAAAAAAAAAAAAAAAAAAAAAAAAGAAGAAGAAGAAAAATGGAGGAATCAGCAGTGTCATATGGTACTGACGGTTCCTAGGTCCATTAAGAAACATCTTATATTCTTATAAAAATAAGAAACATCTTATATTCTTATAAAAATATTATTTTAAACATAAGTGTGAAATTTGATCACCTAATATTTTATTCAAAATATTCATGTCATGTTCATTCATAAATGAAATGGGATTATGATTTTCTATTACTCAGTCACTATTTAAAAATTAAAGCTACAGTAGCCTTCTTCTTTTCTTCCTCCCACTTCATCCTCCTTAGTAATAAGAGGACTACTACTCTTACTAATAGTAGTCTCCTGAGCTGGGACTACAGGCATGCACCATCACACTTGGCTAATTTTTTTGATTTCTAGTAGAGACAGACAGGGTCTCATTATGTCACTTGACCTGGTCTTAAACTCCTGAGCTTAAGTGATCCTCCCACTTCGGCCTCCCAAAGTATTGGCATTACAGGCGTGAACCATCAAGCCCGGGCACAGTAGCCTTTTGAAGTCAGTTGGGCAAAAGTATCCAAGTGAGTGGGGGATGTGTGGAATATAAGTGAACAAGTTTTTCCATGAGTTGAATATGTGTGAAGGAGGTTAGAAGGGGGTACCATATATTATTTTCTTAATTTTTGTTCCTTTAAATATTATTCTATAATAAAAGTTTAAGAATAATATTGTTTTCCTCTATTCTATTTCCTGGCTGTGGTACTAGCATTTACCTACCCCATGCTGCCAGTTTCCATCCACATTTAATCATGAATTACCTTTTGTCTTCCAATGTGTTTCTCAGTTTTCTGTTCATTTGTTTTTGTTGTAGTTGTAAAATCCTCAGATCTGTGCCTTCCTTCCTCTTTTGTAGTTTATACGGGTGTAGTTTGGAGGAAAGAGTCAGCAACCATTGCTAATGAAATTTCCGGAGTACTTTTGGAGAGAACTGACATCTTTATAATGTTAAGTTAAACACTCCATGGATATAGAAATCTCTGTATTTATTCAGGTCTATTTTATGGCTTTTAATAGGGTTTAAAATTTTTTCCTCTAAAAGCTTTGTACATTTTATTAGGTTATTTCTATATACTTTGTAGTTTTTTCAGTGGTATTTTATTTTCTACTACTATTTTAATTGCTTATTGCTGAGGTAAGAAAATGCTGCTGATTTTTCTGTGTTCAGAATCTCTCATTCTAATGGTTGGTTGATTCTCCTGGATGTACCATACAAATTATAGTATCCTCTCAACATAAAGACAATTTTTACATTGTCTTACTTTTTAAAATACTATCCATTAAAAATTACATTTACTATTGATTTTTCAGGATATAGCCTTTATTACATTAGGGAGATTTATTTCTTACCTGGTTTGTGATAGTTTTTTGTCATAAATGAGTGCTGAATTTCATCTGATGTGTTTCTGAATCTTTTGAAAAGATCAAGTCATTTTTCCTTTTTACTTATTAAAATATCATTAGGTTAACATTTTATTATGCTAAGTCATCATGTTATTACTAATATAAAACTTAGTTCATCATTATGTAGTTATTTAAGTAATACTGAGTTTGTTTCTCTAATATTTGCTTTAAGATTTTTGCATTTGAGTGAATGTGGTAGCTTAGCTCACACCTGTGGTCCCAGCCCTTTCAGGGCCTGAAGCGAGGAGATCACTTTAGCCGAGGATTTCAAGACTAGCCTGGGCAACATGGTGAGACAGAGATCTCATCTTTTTACAAAGAATACAAAAATTACCTGGGCGTGGTGGCATATGCCTTTAGTCCCAGCTTCTTGGGAGGTTGAGATGGGAGAATTGCTTGAGCCCAGGAGTTTGAGGCTGCTGTGAGCTATGATCTTGCTAGTACACTCCAACCTGGGCAACAGAGCAAGATCCTATCTCTCTTAAAAAAAAAAAAAAAAAAAAGAAAGAAAGAAATATAGGAAGAAAGAAACAAAAACTTTATGTTGGCATTTATGCATTTATATTCACAAGTAAGTTAGGTCTGTTTTAAATAAACTATTTTTTAAGCAGTTTTAAGTTTCAGAAAAATTGAGTGGAAAGTACAGAGAGTTCCCATATACTCTTGATGTCCCTGATTACTAACAACTTGCATTAGCATGGTACATTTATTACAATTGATGAGCCAATATTGTT
The DNA here is from genome assembly GCA_036589455.1 of Ateles fusciceps. NCBI lineage: Eukaryota > Metazoa > Chordata > Mammalia > Primates > Atelidae > Ateles > Ateles fusciceps. The sequence continues at coordinate 8,604,020 of JAZHEH010000113.1, forward strand.
ACATTATTATTAACAATAGTCCATAGTTTACTTTGGAATTCACTCTCGATGCACATTTTCTGGGTTTTGATAAATGTATAATAGCATGTATCCACCATTACAGTATCATACAAAATAATTGTGCTGCTCTGAAAATCTCCTCTGCTTCAACTATACAGCTCCCTTCCTCCCCCTATAAAAGTGGTTTGAAAACTCACATTTTAAGTCACTGAATAATATCCTATTGTCAGATGTGTCATAGCTCATTTATGGATTCATTTATTGAAGGACATGAAATTGTGTTTTAATGTATTGTCCTAATCTAGATTGAGAATGTGAATTGCACTAGTATCACAAAATAAATTTCCTTTCCTTTTTTCTTTGTTTTTGATGATATATAAAATTGGGATTGTCTGTGCCTTGACATGTGGTGGACTCTCCTTTTAAAACTGTCTGGGTCTTGGGCTGTATCAGTTAGGATCTGGTCAGGAGACAGAAGTTATAGAGTAAGTTGAACAGAAAAAGCAATGAAAAGAATTATTAAATGGTAATGAACGAACTCTGATGAATAGAGATGCAGTATGTATATGGAAAAATCACAACTTCTAGCTAAGACAGAGGACCCAAAGGAGGAACAAATTTGGAAGCAGGTTCCCTTACCTCCAACAGGCACTAATTTAGACTTTGTTAGAAAGACTGTAGCCCTCTGAATGGTATAAAAGTTGACTGAGGTGTCAAAGGCCCAGGTTGATCATCAGAAAATGGTGACTAGGTTAGCTGCCCTCTGGGAATCCTGACCCTGGAGTTCTACTGAAACTCAACAGGAAGCATCCACTGGGTTGCCTGTGAGATTTTTAGAAAGGCAACTTGGGGGCTGCAGAACTTGCTGGAATACTGCCTGCTGGATCACCTGTGAGACACCCTGAATATCAGCTGGGAGCCTGCAGAACTTGCCAACAAAACTACTTATGGAGGTGCCACTTAACTCCCTCCTGGGAGACTGGCTGGGAGGCTGGATGGCAGCCTAGCTGGCAGCCCAGTAGAGCTTACCAGAATGCTGCCATGGGGGTTGCACAGGAGCTCACTGGAAGGACTGAGAGCCAGTGGGTGTCCTTCATGCAGGCTCAGTGCTGCGGAAGCTCTTGCTCTGTTGCCTACACAGGAGTGCCGTGGTGTGATCATGGTTCACTGCAGCCTCAGCCTCTCACCTCAGCCTCCCAAGTAGCTAGGACTACAGATATGCACCCACCACACCTGGCTAATTTTGTAATATTTTAGCAACAGGGTCTCACTGCAAAAGAGAGGAGTAGCATTTGGAAACCAAGGAGAGTTGTTCCTCCTGCAGTATCCCCCAGCGCCCTCTGCTGACAACACTTGCCATCGTGCCAGTTGGAAAAGTGTTTACAGGGCCCAGCTTTTTCTGTTGCAAAGCGGAATCACAACGAAGGGATGCAGCTGAAGGACAATTAGTTGATAGCTGGAACAGGGGCTTTATTTTTTGTTGTGAAGGAAGGCAAGGATAGAGAGAGATTTTTGATTACCGTTTCCATTTTTGTTAACGTTTGGCTATTCTTTAGCATTCCTCATGTTCCAATTTTCATCCTTAATCTTTTCCCAAGAATTTGTCTATTGAAACTAGGTTATCAAATTTGTTGTTGAGTAGTCTTCCAAACATTCCTGTAAAAATAATATATTTTTGGTCCAGTGCAGTGGCTCATGCCTTTGTCCCAGCACTTTGGGAGGCCAAGGCAGGAGGATTGCTTGAGCTCAGGAGTTTGCAACCAGCCTGGGCACCATAGTGAGAACTTGTCCCTTTAAAAATTACAAAATAAGCTAGGTGTGGTGGGTGTGTATCTGTAGTCCTAGCTACTTGGGAGGCTGAAGTGAGAGGTCAAGGCTGCAGTGAACCATGATCACACCACTGCACTCCAGGCTAGGCAACAGAGCAAGACTCTCTGAAAAATAATAATAATAAATTTAAAAAACTCTGTCTATAGATTTTTATCCTTTTCATAGTCTGCCTTTACCTTATTTGTATTTATTGTAGAGGTTGTTAGTGTTTACCAGAGTATACATGTGCTTTTCTATGTTCTTACTCTCACTATAGGACTATAGGTTGGTCCAAACCAGTAAGAGGTGAGCAGAGAGTATGTCTTCCAGGCCAAGGAAGTTAACAGCCAGCAATCATTATTCTTCTCTTTCTCCTTCTGTCATGGCTATCATGGACCCCTGATTACTGCTTGAGGAGAGTTACCCTGTAAGTTTGACTGACCAAGGATTCTGAGGAAAGAAAGAAAGAAATATTTATTGTGTTAAACCAAGTGATTTTGCGGATTTTGCAGTGTCAGCTACCCTTAATTACTCTGAATAAAACAGGAATCCTTTTCTTTCTCCTCTCTCTCTAATCAGCCTTTCTGGGGGCTTATTTACTTTAGTAGACTTCTCCAAAAAGAAATCAACTTTTGGATTACTGTAGCTCAGTAGATAAAAGCACAGATTATAAATCAAGCCTTGTTCCTGATTAGCTTATGATCTTGAAAAAATCATGTAATTTTTCTGTGTATTGCTTTACTCATCTGTAAAATGAAAAATGAATAATTTTACCTATCTCCAAGGGTGTTGTGCAGATTGGGTAAATTAATCTATGTAAAGCAGTTAGAATAGTCCTTAACATCTGCACTGTAAGCATGTTAGCTACTATTAGTACCTGTGCTTTCTCTACTTTATTAGTCTCTGTCCTTACCTTCATTACTTCTTATTTCTTTCACTTATTTTTCTTGTTTATTTTTCTAGTATTTGGGGGAATATTTAGCTCACTTATTTATATTTTTTTGTCTTCTGATGAATAACTTTTAGAAAACATATGCCCCTCAAAGTCTTGCCTTAACTGGTTCCCAGACATTTTAACATGTAATGCTTTTATTCTCATTCAGCTGTAAATTTAATACTTTAACTCATGGATTTCTCTTTTTTTGCTTATAGACATTTGGGGTTTTTCTAAGAGTTTTCATTCATCTTCAGTTTTTTTTAGAACACCCTCCCCCTAGTTTTATTTCGAATTTTATCGAATAGTAGTTGGAAAACTCTAAAATATTGCTTCTTTGCAATTTATTGAGGCTTTTTTTGTGACTCAATACCAGATTGGATTGTGTGAATGTTTCATGTGTGCTTAGAAAAGAAAAAGTATGCTCACTGGGTACAAAGTTAATTATGTATCTTTTGGTTTATAGTTATTAATTATCATATATATGAAGTTTTTATTTGTTTCCTTGGGCTATTTCTGATACAAATCCATTAAAATCTCTAACTACAATTACTGATTTAGCTATTTCTCTTGATAATCTCTCAACTGATGTCAAAAATTATGTATATATTTTTATGTGCTGATGTAATAATTATTATCTTTTAGGTCTTTGTTCCTTTTTAGCAACTCAATACAAGATCACCATTTATTGCTAATATTTTCTGCTTTAAATTCTATTTATTCTGAAATTAACATTGCTAATCATATTTCTTTCACATTGCCTAATACATTATTTTTCATCCTCTTCTTTTTCATTTAAAGTGTGTTCAAGGTTACGAACAGCTTATGAATTGGTAGAAAAAGAATAAATGCATACCTCCTATAAGTTTATGACTTATAAATCTATATATTACTGATTTACTTAATGAGAGTATCAAGACTTAATGGAAGCAAGGTAGTTAACCAACCAAGAACAGAGCAGCGTATCTTTGTGTGACTGTTTCATTGCTTTGTTTCTATGTGTTGCATGGCTGCCAAGAGACACTTTCATGAAGCCTGTGTCCTGCCATAGTTGAGCAAAGTGCTAAATTTTTATAGCATCTCTGTCATTTTCAATTCAGGCTTACAGTGCAATTCTAGAGGAGCTTATGCTAGAAATCATCTTGCCTTACTTTATGAGAAGGTATATAAGCATATAGTTTTCTTGATTCTAAAACTAAAGTCAGCACCAGAGAGGCCAGATCCTTATCGATGCAGGGAATGATGTCCTTGAACAATATTTTTACTTCCAGCTTAACAGTTTTTGAAAGAATCTTTCTTTAGTTGGAGTATCTTTTGGAATTAATTTATGGCTAGAGCCCTTTCTCTCTCAATATTAGTCAGGATGAGGCTATGCTAATAGGTAGTAACAAGTAAAAAAAAATAATAATTTATTATTTCTCACTCACATCTAGTTTGATGGAGAAAGAAAACTCTTTGTCAAGGTTCTACTCCAAATGGTTCTACTCCATGATTAAGGAGCATGCTACAAGATCTGTAGCACCTAAGTTTTTAAGTCAATCCAGTAGTGGAAGGGGCAATCAGAGCATCACATTTTTAAGGACTGGGGTTGAAAATGGCTTACATCACTTCTGGCCAATTACCACAGTCTAGAAATCAGAAACATGTCCCACTTTAGCTGTAAGTAAGACTAGAATAAACCTTTTTTTTCCTGTGTGCTCAAGAAGAAATAGGGCATGATAAATACTCCATATTACCCCTGTCAAAATATCCAGTTGAAATCTTTATCTTTTGGTTGGCATATTTACCCAGTTAAATTTATAACAAATTTCACTTATTTCTGAAATCTCATTTCATGTTTTCTATTTGCATTACATTATTTTTGGTTTTCTCCGTCACTTTCACTAAGTTCCATAGACTAAAAGTCATTCTGGTAGTTGGAAAGTATTCTATTCTCTTTCAGTTTCATTAGGTATTCCTAACTTATTGGGGCTTGTCGTAATTTATTTAGTTTTCCCAATCAGCCTCTTAAGTTTATCAATACCTGCAAAGCTCTCTCTCACTTCCTTTGGTCTTTCTTCTTGGTCCTTCTATATCACCATATAGTTATTACTTGGAAATGTACTATGGATACACTTTAATAGTTGGGGGGATCAGTCATTAAAATATTTAATTTCCATATCTTACTGCTTTCATTGTCTTTCTTCTGGATTACTTACTCTAAGACTTTTTTCAGAGAGGATCTAGCTGTGCTAAAATTTCTGAGAGACTAATTCTTGAGAATATTTACATTTCAGCATCATATTTAAGTGATAATTTAGCTGGTTATAACATTCCACATCTGGAATTTCTTTCCTTTACCACTTCATTATTATTACTCTCTTCATTTTTGTCTCAAGTCTACATGATTCTTGTCATTTCCTTTTGGGTGATCTGTTTTTACTCATGGAATATTTTCTCCTTGATTTGGATAATCTTAAATTTCATAATTAATTATAATTCTTACTTTTCTAATCTCTATGAGCCCATTTAATCAGATTCTTATATATTTCTTTAATTTTGAAATATTCCTAATTTTTATTGATTTATATATTTTCTCCCCTTTATCTTTTCTCTGATTTTGTAATGCTTATTACATGGATATGAAAAATTTTTCTGCTATACTTTATATTGCTTAAGTTTTTTCACTATTAATGCTATATTTCTGCCTCTGTGAAAGTTCTAGACTTGATCTTTCTAGTAGGTATTTCATTTTCTGATGGAATATATTATATTATTCAACCTCTCTAGTCAACCCTTTAACAATTCTGTTTTGTACAGCTTATTTTCAGTTATTTCTATATTTGCTTATTTCTGTGATTGCTTTTTTCTCCTTCACATTTCCAACATCTTCTTTCTTTGAACATTTTAGTGTGGATATTGAAAGTGCTATTTCTCTCATGTCCATTTATTTTACTTCGGCCAGAACAAATTGTTCCATGTGTTGTTTCTGTATTTTTAATAGTTGTTCTCTACTTGGTACCTCCTCCTCTTTTATTGAGAATATCAGTAATTGTGGTGGGCTGTATGAACTTGGGAGATGTAGTTAAATTGTAGGTCCCACTTCCATGTGTGATGAAGAAGGAGAACAGTGGGAATAGTACTGATGGGTGAAAAGCCTTTGCCATTACTACTTTGGATCCATTACTCTCCATTTTACCACATTATTCCTGATGCTTGCTTTGAGGGGAAATTCCTTTTCTTATGAATGTTGCTTTGACTTCCAAAGCTGCCAAATCATGGGGTATTTTGTAGTGACAAGGGAGAGAACTGAAGGAAATAAGTGTCTACTGAATTAAATCCAAAGAGATGGGGCCAGATGCTGTGGCTCACACCTATAATCTCAGCACTTTGGAAGGCCAAGGTGGGTGGATTACCCGAGGTCAGGAATTCAAGACCAGCCTGACGAATGTGATGAAACCCTGTCTCTAATAAAAATACAAAAATTACCCAGGCATGGTGGCACATGCCTGTAATCCCAGCTACTTGGGAGACTGAGACAGGAGAATTGTTTGAACTTTGGAGGCAGAGGTTGCACCACTGCACTCCAGCCTGGGTGACAGAGTGAGACTTCATCTCAAAAAACAAATAATGATAAAATTTAAAAAGATAAAAATAAAAAGAATTAAATCCAAAACACATTGACTTTTAAAATAGGTATTTATTTAATATAAATACTGGTTCATAAATCTGTGAGTCAGTAATTCAGTCTGAACAGCTTTTCTGGTCTCATCTGGAAGTACTTGCATGTCTGTCAGATGGTAACTTTGGCATCTGCGGTTGTCTGGCTGTTGGCTGGAGAGACTTAACTTTGCTCCACACGTCTTGCATTTCCCCCAGCCAGATAGCCTGGGCATGTTCCATGGAAAAGACAGAGGTGCAAGAGCTAGATCAATCTCTACACCCAAGCACTATTCAAACTTTGGTGTATATTAACTTATTAATATTCCTTTGTCTAAGGCAAGTCATGTGGTCTAGCCCAGAGTCAGAGTGAGAGGGCACTGTATAGTTACATAGAAAAGACTATGGCTACAGGGACAGATGAAAACATGGAGTTTGCATTTTTGCAATGAAACCATCATTAATTAAGTCAAAAACTTTTGGTGAAAAAGGGCAAATATTTATGGCCCTTGTGGCATAAGTACTAGGTATTTTCTATTATAATATCTGCTAACATCTCCATCCTTGTCTTTATCACACTTCCAGAACATTTTCGCTTCTAGGACCTGCTGTATTTGAAGGCATTCAGACATTGTTAACCTTCCTTGAGTTATAAAAATTTTTCTATACTTTGGAATTCTCTAGTTCTAAATTGAGAACACATTTCAAAATTTTCTCCATATATTTGGGGATTTAAAATGATTAACTGTAGTCAAGTTTGACTAGTAGATGACAGTATTTAATTCTTGCTATGTTCCAAATTGAGAGATTCTTTAATGTTGCAGGTTTTGTGAAATAAATTTTCTTCTACTGAATAGTCCAAGTTTAAGATTTTTCATAGAAAGTTGACTTGGTATGGCGATTGCTTTTTATATCAGATAAACAACACTATGATGACTCAAAATCAAAACTGAGAAAAACAGATGATAGAGGGAGGGGAGATTTCTTTGTATAGGGAAAAGAGGAATTTTACTGAATTTTAAGAAAATGAGTTACTCTATTTTCTTTATTTAATTAAATTACTTAATTCACTACTAGAGTAGCATATCCCTGACAAGCAATAATCTTGAGCTTAAAAATGTTAGAGGTAGTGGGTATCCTATCAGTGGAGATGTTCAAGCCAGAACTTCAATTTTTACCTGGGATCTTAGTAAAGGTATGTAAGAATTGGGCTAGGCTGGAAGTTTTTATAATTTTTTTCTGACTCTGAGTCTACAACAAGTTCAAGTTAGAGTCTTCTTTGTTTCAAAGACATGAACATTATTATTTCTTAATAATATCCTAGATTCCATACAGGTAATCTCTGTCGTGGTTTTCCCATGTATTCATCTATATATTCATGCAACATTCTAATTTCAGCAGAATTAAGGTATATGCACTTATCAAGAGTCAAAAATTAAATTCAGTGTGGCTACCTGTTCTCTTTTTTATTGGCCTGCATATGACTTTGATAAATAAGCACTTTTGCCTTGATAAATAACACCTTTTAGAAAATAAAAAATTCCCCCCTTCGTATTTTTTTAATTTAATAGAGAAGCTTTCCACTAATTTTATTGTGGCAGATTGGCATTATTCCTAGAGTGCAGTGAATATTATTTACATCAAAGGGAGAGCAGGGCAGGCAAACTTTTAAAAAATTCACTTCATGTGGTTGTTTAAGTTGATAATTATTTACCAAGTACCTATATAGCAGATAAAGTGCTGGAAGCAGAAAAGACAAACACAAATAAAATCTACTTCTTATCCTTGAGCATCTTATGAACTTGTAGCAGAATAAATAAAGGAGACAGCACTACAGTATTGAAAAAAGTTTTGCTAAGTTATACATGGAGCCCAATGGGAGAACACAAGAGGACACTCAGTCCAGGAGTCCAGGGAGGCTTCTTGGAAGAGATAAAATCTAAACCAACTGAAGAATGATGGTCAGGATTAGAAGTGGGAGTAGTGAGAGCAACAGGAGGCAGCCAAATGCCTAGGCAGAGACAGGTCCCTAGTAAAACCCCACCTCCAAGCCGAAGACAGTTTAAAGCCTAAAAGCTAAGCTACAAGTTAAATCCTCAGACTGGATTGAGAACTTGTCTTCCTGTTTGGTGTACTTTCCTCTGATTGATCTCCACCCTTCACCTGTTTTACATATACCTACCCTTTCCTAATTGGTTATCTACACTGTCCTACCTACCTTTGAGTGGTGGCTTCACTTTGCATACTTACAAGCCAGTCAGCATGCACTCCCCATTCTGAGTCCACAAAAGGCCCTGGACCCAGCCACGTAAGAGGCTTTCCCATCTTCCAGTAGTAGAATCACCCCACTGCTTCCCCCTCTGCTGAGAGCTGTTCCATTGCTCAATAAAATTCTTCTCCACCCTACTCACCTTTCAATGGCCACCATATCCTCATTCTTCTTGGGTGTGGTATAAGAGTTCGGGAATGGCAGAACGTGGGTACAAGCTGTAACACTGGGGCATACCAGTGTGGCTGAGCGAGGCCCAGGTAGGGTGTCACCAGCCAGGGTTCTCTGGCTTGCAAAGTGGTGGAGAAGAGAAATCCTGCATCAGTAGGATTAGAGTAGAGGTTGTATGTATAGAACATTGTACTCATTGATCTTACATAAAAATTTGTCACATACTGCCATAAACCAGTTCTTAATCAATTTTAGATAATTAATATCCTATAGACCACATAATGCATTTAGGGTAGCCTCAGTACAAAAAGGAAACTTGAAAATTTTCATGTTTGGAAATTTAAAAATACTTGTAAATTACTCATAGGTCAAAGAAGAAATCACAAAAACAAATTTAAAATAATTACAATTAGATAACCATACACATTTTATATATTAAAACTTGTGGAATGCACCAAAGAAGTATTTGGAGAAAAATATATATCTCTCTATTTTAATATTAGAAATGGAAAAAATGCTGATAAACTTCACATTCAACTAAAGCAAAGAGGAGATCAATAACACCCAAAGGGTAGCAATAATAAAAACAAAGGTAGAAAGTATTAACAAACTCAAAAGGTGGTTCTGAAATGGGGTAGGATGAACAACACTCCCTTCCCCAAATGTATTCCCACTAATCCATGAGATCTGTGAATTTTCCCTTCCGTGGCAAAAGAGACTTTCCAGATATAAGTTAAGAATTTTGAGAATGGGAGATTATCCTGAATTATTTGTCTGTTCCTAATATGTAATTACAGGAAACTGTAAGGAGGTAATAATATCACAGAAAGAAGACAATGTGACAAGAACAGCAGAGATTGGCATTATGTAGCCACAAGCCAAGTGTGATGGTTAATTGTATGTGTTAACTTGACTGCACCATGGAGTGCCCAGATATTTGCACAAATACTATTCTTGATGTGTCTGTCAGAGTGTTTCTGGATGAGACTAACATACGAATCGGTAGGTTGAGTAAAGACAATTACTCGCCTCAGTGGATGAAGGTGACTTCATCCAATCAGTTGAAGACCTAAATAGAACAAAAAGGCTGAGTTAGAGGGAACTTCCTCTGCCTATGTGATCAGGGACATTGGTATTTTGCTGCTTGGATTCAAACCAAAATGTTGATTATTCTTGGGTCTTGATCCTGCAAGGATTATATTATAAGTGACACTACCAACTACCCTGGTTCTAAGGCTTTTGAACTTGACCTGGAGCTGCACCATTAACTCTCTTGGGTTTCTAACTTGCCAATGGCAGATCTTGGGGATAAGGAATATATTGGCAAGGATCTGAACAGGCAAGAAATAGATTCCCCTACTGGATCTCCCAGAAGCGATGCAGCCTTGCTAACAATTTGATCATGGTCCTGTGAGATTCATTGCACACTACTGACTTCCAGAACAGTACAAGAATAAATGTGTGTTGTTTTAAGCTACCAGATTTGTGATATATTGTTGCAGCTGATATAGAAAACTGATACAACTAATAAAATAAACTTCTGACAAGATTAATCACAGAAAAAAGAGAGAAGGAATAAAAATGCAGTATGTATGACCTATCACTATTCTCTGATAAGAATGGCTTTGTAGAAAATGCAAAAGAATACATAAAAATTATTACAATTATAAGAGAATTTAGCATGTTTTCTAGATACAAAATCAATATAAAATTAATTAAAATTTTATATAACAATATCAGTTAGAAAAAAAGTTTAAAAAGTATTATTTACAATAATGTCAATAAATACGCAAACTATCTGGGATTAAACTTAACAAAAGATGTAAAACATCTTTAGAGAAAAAAATTATGAAACTTTATTAAGAACATTGAAGAATACCTGAATAGATACAATGATATACTATATTCATGGATTGAAAGATTCAATGTCTTAAAGTTGACAATCTCTTTCCAAATTCTTCTGTTAATTCAGAACAATTCTAATCAGTAATATATATTCTTATAAATATTTATCAAAGTGTCTTACACCTTATCCCCAGAAACCCAAATTTAAATGAAGTATTTTCTCTTCACTTTGACAAATTGTAAACATATTTTTCTTAAGAATTATTATAAACTTGATTATGTGGAGCTGGTTTTTGAATATATTTTTGAGAAGAACTTATTTTTTAAAAAATTTATACCTGAAAATAAAGTGCCATAAATAAGTCATTTATATTTGAGAGAAAAGATAAGAACATACACACATACTTCTGGCAGGTGTAAACAAGTCCCATAGTAAAAGTTTTGTCACTAAAGTAGAGTCTGCTGAGTGTAATTAAGCTTACAATACACATCTCTCTGTATTTCTCTGGAAAATGCTGAACTGAGTTTTTTTCTTTAAGAACCATTCAGTCCTTCTGCAGACTGAAATTAAAAAAAAAATACTTCTAGAAGTCACTATGTTACTCTGTGGGAAGTCAGCAGTAGCTGAGGCAGAAGGATGGCCAATGTTATCAAGGTAGTGCTTAAAACTTTGCCCCATCTCCACTAAATAGTTCCTTGCTTACCTTGTTAAAGGAAATAAATGTAAATTTTACACTGTGTGTATGTGTCTCTTTTCAGTAATTTCTCTTAGTATCACCTACCCTTGATATTCTAAACATGAGTTAATATTCAGAATACAACACAATTCAATTCCCAACTATGATTATTAATTCCAAAATTTGGAAAAGCAAAAGTTAAAGAATAATTATAATAATTTTTTAAAACAGTAAGGACTTGCCTTGTCAGACAAAAATAATTATAAAAATATAATAATTGCAATAAATTATACAAGTTCTATGATAGAAAATTTGACAAATGCAAGAGAATCAAGAGTCGAGTAAAAGAAAAATAATTGTCAACTTTATTTATGAACCAGTGGCTAGAAATAGAAATGATGGACTATGTAATTAACACATTAATAATGCTCCAACAACTGATTAACCAAGAGGGAAATGATGAAATTTAGGTTTTATTTCACACTGGACACAACATATAATCTCAAATGGATTAAAAATTCGAATACAGAAGTCAAAACTTTAAAGCTTTCAGAAGACAACATAGGAGCTTTCTGACCTTGAATAGGTGGACTCTTAAAGAAGATATATGAAAACAAGTGAGAACTTAAAGTTTAAGTCAAATTGACTGTCTTTACATAAGAGCATCTATTTATCGAAATACACCATAAAGAAGATAAAAGAAAAACTGCAAAATGTAATAATTAGGATTCAAAATATACAAAGAACTACAAATTGGAAAGAACACCTTATAAGAAAATGAGCCAACAAGTTGGATTGCACTTTCTGGAAGAAGCAACCTGAATGGTGAACAAGCATGGGAAATGTTGTTCCACTTATTAATGATTAGGTCAATGCAAACTGAAGCAACTGCTAACATCTACCATATTGGCAAAAAGTTTTTAAAGTCTAGCAATATGATGTAATGACAAGAATATGGAACTGTAAGAACTTTCATATACTGCTAGAGGTGTGTAAATTGGTACAAACATGTTGGAAAAATTTTTGGTATCCAGTAAATTTGAATATCACATACTAATAAGCCAACAAATCCATTTCTATGTGAATACTCCAGAAAAACATTTTCACATGTGTAGCAATGGACATAGATAATAATTTTATAGCAGCAATATCATTAATAGCAGAAACATCGAGAGTAGATTAGATCTAATCAGAGAGTGGATAAACCAATTGAGATGTGTTCATAAAACTGATGGCTATAACAGGGTAAAAATGGCTGCATTTCAGCTACAGGGAATAATATGGGCCTAATAACTGTACAATTCCACGCAACATACACAACTAAATATTTTTATTTAGGTATGCAAACATATGTGTTACAATTTTAAATAAATACAAGAGAATTATAAAGATAAAATTTATGATTGTGATTACTTTTGTGAAGGAGAGAAAGAGATGGAACATAAGGAGGGAAACACAGGAAAGCTCAAAGTTAAAGACAATATTCCCTCCTTAAGCTAATTGATGGATTCATAGCTGTTTGTTTTATTGTTATTCATTATGCTTTACACTGCTTTTATAAACAGGTTTACAAATATTGTATAAATATTACTTTAGACTGTCCAATAAACACAACTTTTTTAAAAGTAGGTACATTGTAGGAGTTGGTTGGGATAGGTGGGTGAACACAGTATTGGCCAAGGCACAGAAGCGGCAAGCAGCCCAGTGCTTAGGAAGGATGTAAACCGTGAGGCATTAAAGGTACCAGTACTCTGAGGGAGGTGAAGACAGCTGGAAGCAAAGCTAGAGAGGCAGCAATTACTTAGAGAGATACTTCTAAGTGAGTATGGAGCTTATACTTTCTACTACAAATGACACAAAATGTTGTGAAGGGATTTTGAATAAAGAATGACTCAGTCATGGTGCATCATAAATAAATTACTACTGTAGTGGCACAGGGGGAGGGCTGTGGCTTTCGGCAATGCACCATAACATCACAGAGAGAACTCTTTAAAAAAAACAGGGCCTAGGCTCCATCCCTAATATGCTGATATATTAAGTTGGTAAAGGGTTGGGCTAAAGTGTTAGGAATTGAAGAGGATAGATATGAGCAACAGTAATGATAGCAAGTGTGGGGCACCAGCTTCTAAGATGGCTTCCAACAGTTTTTGCCTCCTGGTGTTTATGTTGTGTCACCCTTTCCCCATGAGTATGGGCTGGACCTAGTGACTTGCTTCTAATGAATAAAATGGGGCAAAGGTAATAGAGTATCATTTCCAAGATTTCATTACAAAACACTGTGACTTACTCTTAGTACTCTCTCTCTCTCTCTGTTCTCTTGCTCACTGTGATGAGGCCAGCCGCTGTGTTTTGAGCTGCTCCGTGGGAGAGGCCCATGTGGCAAGGACCCAAGGGAGGAGATCTCTGGCTAATGGCATAATGGCCCAGGAAAAGCTGAATTCTGCCTACAATCACATGAGTGAGCTTGGGGAGTAGATCCCCCTCCTCACCTCCACAGTCAAGCTTTGAGATGACTGAAGCCCCAGTGGACACCTTGGTTGCAACCTATGAAAGGCCCTGAATCAGAGGACCCAGTTAAGTTGCAACGAAATTTCTGACCTAGAGAAAGTGTGAGATGATAAATGTTACCTTAAGCTACTACCTTTTGAGGTAATGTGTTATGCAGCAACACCTAATAGTTAAGAGTGATGATGATAGGTGGAATAACGGCCCTCTAAAGATCTCCATGTCTTAATCTCTGGAACTTGTGAATATGTTGTTATATAACAAGGAAGCATTCAGTTTGCTAATCAGCTGACCTTGCAATGAGGAAATTATTCCAGTAGACCCAGTGTAATTGCAAGGAGGGAAAGAGGGAGACAAGAGAGGAAGTGTCAGAGAGATGCAGTGGTGCATTGCTGACTTTGACGATGGAGGAAGGAGCAACAAATTAAGGAATGTAGGCAGCTCTAGAAACTGGAAAAGGCAAGGAAACAGATTCTCTCCTAGAATCACCAGAAGTAACCCAGTGTTCCTAACTCCTAGATTTTGGCCCAGTGACATCCAGTTTGTACTTTAGACCTCCAGAACAGTGGTATAGTACATTTGTGTTATTTTAAGTGGCAAAGTTTGGGACAATTTGTTACAGGTGCAATAGAAAAAATGATACCACGGTGATAACGCCAGTGCTAGTAGTAATAACGACCCTGTGATGTGGGTATTTGTAGTATCCATATTTCATAGATAAAACCAGGACCCAAAAAGATTAATTGGATTGCCCAAATTATACATTTAGGAAGTGAAAAAAAACCATTTTTGCCATTGTTTTTCATACTGTCTTTCATAAGACTTTCAAATGGATTGGACCTGGGAGGTGAGAAAGATGGAATGCAGAAGACAGAAAACCAGTTTCTATACAATTTACTTACAGTGCAAAGAGATAGGGTAGTAATCACATTACTATTTGGAAATGAATCGAGTCACTTGTCATTTTCTATTGATTGATTGACTGATTGTACTTTGGGTTCTGGGGTACATGTGCACATCCTGCATCCTGCAGGGTTGTTGCATAGGTACATACATGCCATGGTGGTTTGCTGTCTCCATCTCACCACCACCCCTGCTATCGCCTATATCAGGCATTTCTCCCAGTGTTATCCTCCTTTCCGCTCCTTGCTGTCCCTTCTTCTCCCTCCACCCTCCAACCTAGCCCAGTGAGTGTTGTTCCCTTCCCTGTGCCCAAGTTGTTCATCACGCATCTATGAGTGAAAACCTGCAGTGTTTGTTTTTCAGTTCTTGTGTCAGTTTATTGAGAATGATGGTTTCTCGATTCATCCATGTCTCTACAAAGGACACAACCTCGTCATTTTTTTATGGCTGCATAGTATTCCAGCACCACAATGAACATACGTGTGCATGTGTCTTTATAACAGAATGATTTATAAACCTTTGGATATACACCCAGTAATGGGTTTGCTGTGTCAAATGGAATTTCTATATCTAGATCCTTGAGGAATCACCACAGTCTTCCATAATGGTTGAACTACTTTACACTCCTACCAACAGTGTGAAAGTGTTCCTATTTCTCCAAATCCTCTCCAGCATCTGTTGTCTCCAGTTTTTTTAAATGATCACCATTCTAACTGGCATGAGATGGTATCTCAATGTGGTTTTGATTTGCACTTCTCTAATGACCAGTGATGATAAGCACTTTTTCCTACGTTTCTTGGCCACATAAATGTCTTCTTTTGAAAACCGTCTGTTCATATCCTTCACCCACTTTTGAATGGATTTGTTTGTTTTTTTCTTGTAAATCTGCTTTAGTTCTTTGTAGATTCTGGATATTAGCCTTTGTCAGATGGGTAGATTGCAAAATTTTTTTCCCATTCTGTTGGTTTCTGGTTCACTCTAATGATTGTTCATTTTGCTGTACAGAAGCTCTGGAGTTTAATTAGATCCCATTTGTCTATTTTTGCTTTTGTTGCCATTGCTTTTGGTGTTTTAGCCATGAAGTCCTTGCCTATGCCTATGTCCTGAATGGTGTTGCCTAGGTTTTCTTCTAGGGTTTTTATGGTGTTAGGTCTTGTGTTTAAATCTTTAATCCATCTGGAGTTAATTTTTGTATAAGGTGTAAGGAAGGGGTCCAGTTTCAGCTTCCTGCATATGGCTAGCCAGTTTTCCCAACGCCATGTATTAAACAGGACATCCTTTCCCCCATTGCTTGTTTTTTGTCAGGTTCATCAAAGATCAGATGGTTGTAGATGTGTGGCATTGCTTCTGAGGCCTCTGTTCTGTTCCATTGGTCTATATTTCTGTTTTGGTACCAGTACCATGCTGTTTTGATTACTGTAGGCTTTAGTATAGTTTGAAGTCAGGTAGTGTGATGCCTCCAGCTTTGTTCTTTTTGCTTAGGATTGTCTTGCCTATGTGGGCTCTCTTTTGGTTCCAAATGAAGTTTAAAGTGTTTTTTCTAGTTCTGTGAAGAAGGTCAGTGGTAGCTTGTTGGGGATAGCATTGAATCTGTAAATTACTTTCGGCAGTATGGCCATTTTCACAATACTAATTCTTCCTAACCATGAGCATGGAATGTTTTTCCGTCTTTTGTGTCCTCTCTTATTTCCTTGATCAGTGGTTTGTAGTTCTCCTCGAAGAGATATTTTACATCCTTTGTTAGTTGTATTCCTAGGTATTTTATTCGCTTTGTAGCAATTGTAAATGAGAGTTCACTCATTATTTGGCTCTAGTCACTTTCATAACAGGCATGGGGGAGGCCATGTGCTTATTTTGATAATGCTGTCATTGCCAAAAGTATTTTTTAAACTGCTACACTTCAGTAATCATTATCAGACCCTGTAGCGTATTGCTGAGAACCTTTTCATGTTGATAAGTTATTAACCCTCTAGGAGTAATTTTAATTTTCAGAAATAGCCAGGATTCTTTCATAGCTAAATTGAGAAAGGTGGTTGCTTGTCATGAATGCCTGAGAAAATAATAACAATAGCTAAAGTGTGTTGATTACTGACAGTGACTGTGCTAAAAGCTTTATTAGCTTTTCTTTTCTTTTCTTTTTAATGTAAGCCTCAGAATAACTCTATGTGGTAGGTGTCATTAGTCTCCGCACTTTAAAGATGAGGAAATTGATACTTGGAGAGGTTAAGTAATGTTCTCATAACTAATACGTGGGCAAGAAAGAATACAAATTGAGACCAGCTGGTTGTAGATTTTGTACTCACAACCACTGCAGTGTACTGTCTTCCAGGATCTTCATTTTGAGTTCCCTGAGTTTAATGTTGCTATATAGGTAGTGATTAAATCATTATTTCATAGGAGATTGGCTATCATTAGCTTTAGTCCAACTTTGATCAAGCAGGATAGATCAGCTTTCTCAAAGACTCCCAAAAAACCCCAGTCTCTTGGATTTATGAACAAGGACCCTTGTGAGCATATGATCCTTTTCACTGGTTCTGTAACAAATTTTTTCCTCTTTCAAATGTTAACATCTCTAAAATTAAAATGCACCTTACTATCACTATCAGTTAGGTGATTTTTTTCTCATTTTAAATTTTCATTTTTTGTGGGTACATTGTAGGTATATATATTTATGGGGTACATGAGATGTTTTGATACAGGCATGCAATGCATAGTAACTACATCATGGAGAATGGGGCATCTATACCCTGAAGCTTTTATCCTTTGTGTTACAAACAGTCCAGTGATATTCTTTTAGTTATTTCAAAATATATGATTACATTATTTTTTACTATAGTCACTCTGTTGTGCAATTCAAATAGTAGGTCTTATTTTTTTGTACCCATTTACCATTCCCACCCCAGCCCCACACTACCCTTTCCAGTCTCTGGTAACCAACCTTCTACTCTCTATGTCTTTAAGTTCGATTGTTTTGATTTATAGATTCCACAAATAAGTTAGGACATATGAAGTTTATCTTTCTGTGACTGACTTATTTCACTTAGGTTAATGATCTTCAGTTCCATCCATGTTGTTGCAAATGACAGGATCTCATTTTTTATGGCTAATACTCCATTGTGTGTATGTACCACATTTTCTTTATCTATTAATCTGTCGATGAACACTTAGGTTGCTTTCAAATCTTGGCTACTATGAATAGGTGGTGGTTTTGATGCTGTTTTCCCTACACAAATACATCAATACCTGCTGAATAGGTGTCAGTGGCTTGGATAAAAATGAGGAAGACAGTAGTGAAAGACACTTTAAGAAGTTGCATGACCATACCATTTGACCCAACAATCCCATTACTGGGTATATACCCAAAGAATTATAAATTGTTCTATTATAAAGACACATGCACACGTATGTTCATTGCGGCACTGTTTACAATAGCAAAGACTTGGAACCAGCCCAAATGTCCATCAGTGATAGACTGGATAAAGAAAATGTGGCACATATATACCATGGAATACAACGCAGCCATAAAAAATGATGAGTTCGTGTCCTTCATAGGGACATGGATGAATCTGGAAACCATCATTCTCAGCAAACTGATACAAGAACAGAAAATCAGACACCACATGTTCTCACTCATAGGTGGGTGTTGAACAATTAGAAAACATGGACACAGGGAGGGAAGCATCACACACTGCAGTCATTTGGTGGGGGGCTAGGGGAGGGACAGCAGGGGGTGGGGGAGGGTGGGGGAGGGATAATGAGGGGGAGAAATATCAGATAGAGGAGATGGGGGAGATGAAGGCAGCAAACCACCTTACCATATATGTACCTATGCAACAATCCTGCATGATTTGCACATGTACCCCAGAACTTAAAGTACAATTAAAAAAAAAAGTAGTTGTATCACCAATATTCTCCATGGTACAGATAAGAATGTTGGCAAAAAAGCATGGATATCAGCAACTCTGGGGCAAAAAATGATTCAGAAGGGTTGATATTTTGTCAGTTTACAAAGTTTTAGAAATATCTTAAATGACATATATATCTATACATATATGTGTAGATATATATCCTCAAGAATAATATAGAATGAAATATTTGTCTAAGTGATTTGCAAAAAAAATATTTCAAATAAGCCTAAAGTTATAAAAAAAAATTTTTAAGTCTTAGGAAACATTGAGTCTTAATTGGCATTTCTGTTTTGTTTTGTTTTGTTTTTTAAGATACATGGGCTAGGTGTGGAGGTTCATGCCTGTAATCCCAGCACTATGAGAAGCCAAGGCGGGTAGAGGCCAGGAGTTTGAGACCATCCTGAATAACATAACAAAACTCCGTTTCTAAAAAAAAAAAAATACCAAACATTAGCCAGGCATGGTGGCACACACCTGTAGTCCCAGCTACTCAGGAGGTTAAGGTGAGAGGATCGATCGAGCCTGGGAGATTAAGGCTGTGGTGAACCAAGACGGTACCACTGCACTTTAGCCTAGGTGACAGAGTGAGACCCTGTCTCAAAAAAAAAGGAGGGGGGTGTACATAAGTGAATGGTGCATCTTATAAGAGATGACATTTTAGATTTGATGAAATAGAGTAAGTTGTGAAAGCACTGGTCTACAAGGTTAAGTTTGCTGTAGAGCTTCTTAGAGATTGGATTTGTTAATATGTATCAAATAAAGGAAGAGCATGAGTAGATTTTCTTAAATTTATTTGACCACAGAAGCATGTTTCATGGGGCACCTATTTAGCCACCTACTCAAAAAACAAACAAACAGAAAACACCACACACACACACACATACACACTCACATTGAGCTAGTTATTATAATTTGATAAAAATAAAATAAAATCATCAAATAATTTTTTATAACTTACAAATATTTTCTGAAGATAACTCCAAGAGCAAAGTCTCTAAAGTGTTTTAAGTACTTAAAACATGATTGGGGAGTACATACTTTGGTCAAAGTGATTATTTTGAAGAACAATGCTTATTTGAATGGGTAAGTTCTACAGTTCTTATTCAAGTTAGTATAGCTCCTTCCTTCTCTTTTCTGTCCCACTGAGATTAACGCCCATAATGTTACATTAGCAAATGTTTGTTGTGGGCATCTTCCCAGTAGGCTGTGACTCTTTCAATAGGAAAATTCTTATCTTTGCTTTCAAACACCAAAGATAGAGGTCTGATAAAATGGAGCTCCATAAATACTTTTTGGAGAGAGAAAGGAAGGGGTAAGTTCATGACATCATGATATAAACAATTTACCATATTTTTTTCCATATAACAATCACTGTTATATTAACATGTTTATGATCTAACAATCCCTTTTTGGTTTCTGAAAGATGAACTAGGGAATTGGCATTAAACATTTCTTTCCTATCAGGACCTTAAATGCCTTCACACTATAAATTTCTCTTAATTGTTCCCAAACCTGAGGCTGACATATTAGGTTTATTAAGTGGCCTGTGGCAGATTATAACAAATTAAATTTTATACTAATCAGCCCATGCAATTAGCACACAGTGTTTGGGAATTCTAGTGATGGGGGAGCCATGAGAAAGAGCCTCAGCATCTCAGCCAGGGAAAGGCTGCAGTAGTTCAGCTCAGCTCACATTTTATGGGGTATTTCAATTTGTACAAATTATTCCCACTGAACTCTTAAATATGACAAAATCTATTGCCCTTGCTGGAATAAAAAATAAAGAAGTCATTTTGATTATTAAGCAGGTATAGCTCCAAATTGATGCTGCAATTTCTTTCTTTATGTGTCCATTTACTGATTTGCCCAAAATTAATGTTGCGGTCCTCTGTCTTGTGTGTTCACAGCCCTTTTAGTGAACTAACCACCTGTTTTCACAAGATACCACCCAGCTATGTATTTGCTTCACAACTCTGCTTCACTTAAAATCTTAATATTATCTTGATTCCTTTACCACCATCCTCCTTGTCTAGGTAGAAATATGGGCACCATCATATCTCTCTTGTAGACTACACTCTAACACTTTTAATCGTATGAATATGCCTTAAGGCACCCATGTTCACAATCTGTCAGGAAGTTTTGTGGAATCCTAAATTTTTCAAATACATCTTTATCTTTCTGTCCCAGGCCACACTGTGTTTGGGATTTGCCCATGTTACTGTAACAGCCTCCCAATTTCTCTGCAAACCTTTAGTATCCCCAATCTACTCTGCATGGTGCAACCAGAATAGTATTTTTTCTTCTAAAAATATAGATGTGAACTTTTCACAGAGTAGCTTTAAAAATCTTTAATGGTTCTCTCTTTTCTCAAAATAAAATGGAAAATACCAGCTTCCACTTAGAATGTAGAAGTTAGAAAGAGCATAGATCTTACTTTGACAACGAAAAAAGCTAAATAACTTGTAAAACCACAACTTTCATGAATCTACCAAAAAGATCACATTGTAAGATAACTACCCACTTCAAATCTCAGATAAAAAGGTTTCTTCAAAGAAAGATGGGGTGAAAGTGCTTATGGCAGATGCCAGAGGCCATGCAAACAAGTAAGAAGAAGTTAGCTAAAAATTTTACCTAAAAATGTTAACGAATTGCTGACTGTGGACCAGCACAGGATTATAGTACCCTTGGGAGCTACAAAAACTAAGAGCATTTATACCCACTCACAGACTCTTCTTCACATTTCTATGAGCTTCTTCCAAAAAAAGTCTGGGGATATGGTGAAAGTATGGATAAAACAATCCTTGTGGTAAAGATTTGGAATAAGCAACAGCAGCTGTTGAGCAAAAGGCACAGAGCTCCACCTGGATTATTATCCTTTATTTCCCCTGTGTAACAAAAACTTTAAGGCTCTGTGGGAACATGTTCAAAGTTTGTTGCCCTCAGGGCACAGGTCAAGAGCCAGTGCAGCTGGGAGAGGAGAACAGAAACAGACCTCTAGATGTGTCCTGTGGCTAGAACATTAAACATGCCCTTCCATTGGAAGAGGAGTGGGATCCCTACCTATCCTTCCCCAATTGGCAAATAAAGATACAGAGGATCTCACCTCTGAAATCCAGGATTAGAATGTTTGCCTAATAATAAAGCTGGACCACAGTGAACACTATACCTACAACCCCTCCCCCTCCTGCACACAGGCACCAGGCTGGTTTAGGGGAGGTCTTATAGTCAGAGGTATCTTAATAAGCTTCCCTTTAATATCCCTACTGGCTGTACATTTATTCAATCCAGTCTGCTGAATGCTGACAGGTATTTTTTGTTGTTGTTGTTAACATCTGGCAAAAACAGATTCAGATTTAAGGTCTCAAATGCATGATACTAGCCAATGTAAGAGCTTTGATGATAGAACACTTCAGACCAGGCAAAATGAGGCCCCTGTTCAGAGCTTTATTCTTCAGGGGGCCTCCACATTTTGGGGTGCTTTTATTGAAATATTCTAAGTTATTCTCTAATGCCTGGAACTAGCTACAGTTAGCTATGACTCCAGTTCCTCTTTCTCCCCTGAGAGAACACTGGCTCTTGGAACATTCCCTTTTGAGTAAGGAGTGTTGAAGACCTGACTGTGCTACTGAAAGGCAGGTCACATGGAAGAGCACTGAGGGATCAGACACATGAATGAGCCGCCTTTCACATTCAGCCCACTGTGGCCTACACATGACACCATTCTCAGCCACTATGGGCTCCAGCTGCATGAGCTATGCAAGCAAGAACAACATAGGGCAAGCCCCAGTCAACCCACAGAGTCTTGAGAGGTAATAATAAATTGTTGTTTTAAGACACAAAATTTGAAAGTGGTTTATTATATAGCAATTGATAATAGAGATAGCCAGGAATTGTAATTAAATTCCCTCTCTGGGAAACGTAGGAGAAGATTGATTGACATGTGTGCCTCAGATAGAGGATGATAGACTATCTCATGTTACCAGAAGCTTATGTCTTCTCAGAAGATGGACATTGAAGATTTAATAGAGCAGTACCAGAAATGAGCAGAGGTGACAGTTCAAGATTAAAGTATTTTCTGGTCTCTTTCTCTCTCTCTCTCTCTTTTTTTTTTTTTTTTGAGACAGAATCTTGCTCTGACTCCCAGACTGGAGTGCAGTGGCACAATCTCGGTTACTGCAACCTCTGGTTCCCAGGTTCAAGTGATTCTTCTGCCTCAGCCTCTAGAGTAGGTGGGAGCGTGCACCACCATGTGCAGCTAATTTTTGTATTTTTAGTAGAGACAGGGTTTCACCATATTGGCAAGGCTGGTCTCAAACTCCTGACCTCATGATCTACCCACCTCACTCTCCCAAAGTGTAGAGCTTACATGTGTGAGCCACCATGCCTGGCCTTGGTCTCTTTCTTGAATGAGCTCATGCAGTGAGGTCCTAGGAACCTGGAAGGCTACACTTATGAGGAAGTTTACTCCAAGGTCACTATGTCTACAAAAAGTCCCTTTTTTGGTATATAATATGCTCTTAAATATGTGTTACAAATTGAATGGTTCTAAGTTGAACAATAGACTTTTAGACATAAGGAGAAGTTCCCTTGCAGAGAATGAAAACTATTATAAAATAACTAATAGTGACTCCTGTGGGTGCTGTAGCCCTAGGTTGCAGATCACTCAGAACCATTAGGTAGCCGGTAATGGAGTGGAAACAGGTGTGTGAAAAGTGATTTAGCAGGATCGGTGCATACAGGGGTAAGTGTGGCTTGTGGAGATGCTGGATGTGGGGGAAGTGAAGTGGCAACTTTATTCATTCTATTTCTACTTCCATTGTTCTCTTAGAGACTTCTGTAGTTATTAGTGTGTATGCCTTTTTTCTATTTATGTGAGTCATTTTCTTATTTAACATAGTTATCACTTGCTGTCATATTTAACTGTAAATCCTTTTTACTATTTCCTAAATTGGATTTTTTGATATGTGAAAATATAACATTTTTACACAGTTAATCCTTTTCCTTTTATGAATTGTCCCATTGCTTTGAAAATTCCAAAGTCCTCATCACTCTATAGGTTTGAATAAATATTAAAGTATTTTCTCCCTGTTTTTCTCAAGGTTCTAAAATATTTAATCAAACCAGAATTATTTCATCTATAATATTGCTACCTTGACAGTAGCTAAAGCAAACTATACAACAATGAAAAAAATGATCAATTGGGTGTATCAGTCATCTTTCTTATACAAAAATAAGCTTTATTAAATATGTTACTTAAAACAACCATAAGAATGAATTTGACTGGAAAGATGTTGATTTTATGACTACATGTAAATCTATTTGAAAGGTAAAAATGTTCTAATAATCTGTTTATATCTTCTTACTGGTTTGGAAATTCTTCATGTGGTACTAAATTGTATAGTGTAGTCCTTTGCAAAGCATGTAACATCAGAACACTAATTATGCAGAATGTTAATTTGTATTTCCCAAAGGGTTTTATGGTAAAACAAATATGGGAAATGCTAGTTTGAACAAGATTAAGTTGTTTTTTAAGGACTTCTCAGAGTACTTAGTGTATATTCTGAATTTTCAAAATTATAATATAATATGCATCACACCCAAAGCTTATTCAGTCATGGTCTTCCTTACCCTTCCTCCCTCCCTTCGAGAGCATCTTGCAGGACTCATGTTCCAATAAAACATGTTTTGGGAAACACTGTTGTGTTAAAAACAAACCACACTGGATGTTAAGAAATCTTGAATATGGCCCTTAGCTACTCTGGAGCCATTTCCTCGTCTGTGTAAAAAGCCCTGGACTTTCATAATAATTTGAAATCTGTAAAATGGTCTCCACTAGAGTGTGTAAGCTACTCCTGTCCAGTTCTAGCTGGACTTTATATAGGTGTTGCTTAATGAAACCACAAGCATTGTGTCAGCACCTGAATTCAGTGGGATTCCTCCCAAAACTGAAAATGTAGAAGGAATATTAGGTGACTTTTAACATCCTTTCTCTTTTGGAAATTCTTGATCCAAAGCTCAACACCTTGGATTATATTATGGAAAATGCTTACAAGATCCAGACCTCTGTAGTGCTATTTAATCATGAAAGTTTGTGACATAACTGGGATGTTTGAATAAACAACAACAAAAAAATTTAGAGTGAGGTTTTCTGTATACAGGTCCACCACACCTGGTTTGTGCAGGCCACTGATTGCTCTATACTTACTGTCCTGGCATAACCATAGCAGACCCTTTCACTTCAAAGGCTAAATGATTTGCCTTTTGCCTAAAAATCATATATTCACTCTCATGATACTCCCAAATCTGATCACTTCCTTAGCTCCTGACATTTTTTTTAAACCGATAACACAGTTTAGTTTTTAAATGGCAAGTAAGTATAGGTGCTATTTTAATGAAGGATTTTTAAGTGTACCATCTCATTTAATTATCACAAAATTCTGTAAGGTTGGTTGGTACTATTCTTATCCCCAATGACAGATGGAGAAACTGTCACATAACTTGCTCAGTGAGTGATGGAGATTTGAACTCCAACAATCTGGTTTCAGAGCTACCTCTCTTAAATCTACTCTACAGTATTCATTTCAGCCTCTAGTACCCATTATTATGGTGCTAAAACATACAGCCCACTGCATATGTCTGCTCAGACTATATCTTCATTGGAATCTCCTGCCTCACTTTCTCCTTTGTCTGTAAGTCCTGTCATGCTGCACATCTTGGCTTGTGAGCAGCTTTCATGACAAAACCTTCTGCTTATTCTCTAGCTCCTAATAACATGTAATTACTAGGAATTTCACTAGCAGTCTTTTCTCTGCTGTCATTTCAACATATATTCAGGTATCTCCTTTAGGAGTTGTAAAAGATTCAATGATTGTATGTCTATTCCCAAACCAGATTAAAGCTCTTGCAGGCCTGGGACCATGACTGAACCTGTACTTTCCAAAGTGCCTTCTAAAGAGATGTATCATCCTATTCAATGCCATATTAACCTTCCATTCCCACAGAAAAAGAAATTGCAATGAATAATGACAAACACTCACAGTTTCAAAATGCTTGTGTATTCTTGGCTATGGATTACATATCGGTGGTATTCTGGGGGTCAGAATACTTAGCTTTGACTTTGTTTTTCGGTGACATTAGGCAATCATTTTCTTCAAGCCTCAGTTTCCTTGTCTGTAGATGATTATTTGTGCAATAACATATGCTCTGCCTACTTTACAAGGAGTTCACATGGATCTAAACACAGCATTTAAGGAAGTGTTTTATACGTTGTAATGTGTGCACAAATATGTAGGGCTAATTATTTACATTTATGAAGTATCTTGGATCTATAGGCATTTTTTTCTGATCTGGGAGAAGAGAAATTAATTGGTCAGCAGCATTTTCTTGATGTCTTAATCCAGTTTGAACTCTGATTTTGCCCAGTTAATTCTGATAATCTGATGAGACAAGCAACCCCCGGTACAAATCAACAAGCAGCTTCCAGGACAGCCCCAAGCATACTGTTGGAGGTACTAGGTGCTGGGAACAGATGCCTGGGTCTCCTATTAAAATGCAAATAAGCTTTCTAAACAGTTGATTCATTTGAGGCAGTTGGACAGCAGGCAACATAAAATCTCCTACACCATAGACACAGACAAATAAAGCATCCAGAGATTACTAGGATCCTCGCCTATACAGATAGTGTTCCATTACTCATCATTTGGTGTTTCCATCCATTCAGCTCACCTATTTTCCATGATATGCTTCTAACATGTCCCAGGTGGATTGTTGAGCTACAATCCAATAACACTTGGAGCCAGGAAATTAATTTTCGGATGTTCCTACTTCAACTCCCTTTTATTGCACCTGAAGTTTGTCTTATATTTTTCCTCACTACCACCAACTACAAATATGTATTTCCTTCCATATCCTGTCATCCTAGGGAAGGCTGAAGGTCAAAAGAGTTTAGTTTATCACCGCTAGAAACATTGTGTCAGGACCAGTTGGCAAAAGAAAAAAATCTAGAAGGAATGCCTGTAGCGTAGACAGTCCTTCCCCATTTCTAATGTCCCCTTAGTGGTTTGTAATCAGGGCAACAAATAAACTTAATGCAGTAAACACCAAATAGGTCAAATTGGCCATTACCCTCTCAGGGCAGGACTGTCGCCTCTTTTATGTTTTTCTGTTTAATGAAAGTTTTCCCCACAGAGACCATTTCTAAGTCCTTTTCAACTCTGTTGGGAAGATTATTTTTCATCCTTAGAAGTCATCTTAATTTTCTTTTCCCGAAGTAATTTGTACTGCCGACATAGCCTAGCATTCCTCTTCTTCTTGTATTTGGATTTATGTGTAAACTAAAGTTAGTTCCCATTACTCAGAATGGGGAAGAGATAGGAACTAACATTTGTTGAGTCATATAATTTGCTAGGCAATGTTCTCTGTGTTTTACATAATTTATCTCATGCAGATCTCATATCAACTCAGTGAAATAGGTGTTATTATCTGCACTTCATGAACAAGACAGCCACTTCTCAGAGAGCTTAAATAACAGCTCCAAAATTGACCTGAGATTTAGGACTAGGTCTGCCCAGACACAGACACACTTGCTTTTTGTTAACTCACTGAGGCCAATAGAGTATTCTGGCTTCTTAAACTTTCTGACTAATTTAGAGAGAACTTAAAAGTATTTTTATTATAAACAATTCTTGATCATACTATTTCTAAAAATAAACAATTGCTTTGTAAATAATGTATAATCTTTAATATTTTTAATTAATGTGTTTATTTTAGGATAATTATAGATTCATATGCAGTTGTAAGAAATAATATAGAGAGATCCTGTATACCCTTTAGTTGGTTTCCTTTAGTAGCACAACTTGCAAAATAATAGTACACTGTAAAGCCAGGATATACATTAAGGGTGCAGAATATTTCCATCACCACCAGCATCCCTCGTCTTATCCTTCTTCAGCCACACTCATTTCCTCCAGCCTCCACTTCCTCTTTAACAACTGGCACCTATTAATCTGGTCTCTGTTTCTATAATTTTATCATTTCAAAAATGTTTTATTTTAGTTTTTTGAGACAGAGTCTTGCTCTGTCGCTCAGGCTGGAGTGCAGTGACATGATTTCAGCTCACTGCAACCTCTGCCTCCCGGGTTCAGCAATTCTCCTGCCTCAGCCTCCAGAGCGCACCCGGCTACTTTTTGTCTTTTTAGTAGAGATGGGATTTCACCATGTTGGCCAGGCTGTTATCGAACTCCTGACCTCAGGTGATCTGCCAGCCTTGGCCTCCCAAAGTGCTGGGATTATAGGCATGAGCCACTGTGCCTGGCAAAGAATGTTTAATAAATGGGATCAAAGAATATGTAAACTTATGGGATTGGCTTTTTTTTTTTTCCCAATTGGCATAATTCTCTGAAGCTTCATCCAGGTTGTTGCATGTATCAGTAGTTTGTTCTTTTTCATTGCTATATGGCACCCGTGGTATGAGTATACCACATATTGTTTAACCATGCATTTTCATCAACAGACATCTAAGTTGTTCTAGTTTTGAGCAAGTTTAAGTAAAGCTGCTATGAGCATTTGTGTATAAGTGTTTGTGTGAACAGATACAACGTTTTCTCTGGGGTAAATACAATCATTGGGTTACATGGCAGTTGCATGTTTAGTTTTTAAGAAACTGTCACACTGTTTTTGCAGAGAGGCTGTATAATTTCTCATTCCCACCAGTGACGTTTGACCAATTCAGTTTTTCTTCATCCTCAGCAGCATTTGGTACTGTCACTATTTTTTGCTTTAGTCATTTCAAAAAGTATGTAGTAATATCTCATTGTTGTTGTAATTTTCATTTTTCTAATGACTAATGATGTTTAGCATTTTTATGTGCTTATTTTTCACCTGTGCTATATATCTTATTTAGTAAAAATGTCCCATTGTATTTTTGGTTCATATTCTAATGGATTGATTGCCTTTTTTTACTGTCGAGTTTTGAGAGTGTTTATATCATCTTGATATTAGTCCTTTGAGTTTGTAAACATTTTCTCCCACTCTCTAGCTTTCTATTCACTTATCAGCATCTTTTACAGAGAAAAAATTTTTTGTTGTAAAGTGTATCCGTTTTTCCTGTTATGCACCATGTTTTGGATTTCAGGTGTCAGAACTCTTTGCTTAGCCTTACATTCCACAGATTTCCCCCACTGAGTTGCTTCTGCACCTTTCCCCAAAATCAACTGGGCTTCTTTGTGTGGGTCTGTTTCTGGGTTTCTATTCTGTTTCACCGATCTATATGCCTGTTCCTCTGCCAATACTACACAGGCTTGATTATTACAGCCATGTAGAGTCTAAAACCAAGTAGACTGATTCTTCTCACCATTTGTTTTCAAAAATTTTAAAGCTATTTTAGCTCTTCTATTTTTTTTATACATAACATTTTCCTCCTATAGCATCTCTGCCACCATATATTTTTTTTCTGATAGTTTCTTCTTTTGTCTTCAATAAAGATTCTGAGGTCTTTCATCTCCTCAAGGAATATTGCAAAAGTCACACCATTCTCCTTACTTAGGTTTTCCACTAATAACTAGTTAACCAAGACATATTTATTTTACTTATTCTTCACAGTAAACTTTTCACAATTTTATTTCCTCCCCCAACTTGGTGTTATAAATGCTTTAATTAGTCTTTATTTTTTGGTAGTAAAGTATATTAAACTGAACTCATTATTTCTTATTTAGAACAATGTATAATTAGGATCTAGGGAGGATGTTATAGCTCATTAATCTGAAACATGTCAACAAGTAATTTTTAAGCACCATGCTATGAATTGTTGACTGTAAAGAGAGGACGTTATCTCTGAACACATGAGTTTACCATCTTGTTAGATGGATATAGTATATTTACCTTAAATGTGCAATAAAATAAAAGTATAATGTACTAGCTATATAACAAAAAATTCCTAAACAAAAATTCAGTTTCAAAACTGAGTAATTGTTTTTCTCATTGTGTTTTAAAAGTGTACAGAGATAACCATGACTCATATCTACATAATTTTAACTCATGGCACACTGTGACAAGCCCTACAGAGGCATAAAAAAAACTATAATAAAATCTATGGATGTACCAACAAAAGAAATATCAGCACAGGCACCATTCTGATATTTTGAGTGATTCACTTTATTCCATCCTCACTGCAAGGAAATTAATCTCCAAGAGGTTAAGTTACTCACTTACAGTTACATATTTTTAAATGTCAAGAATTTAACACACTAGTTGACACATGGGAGATCAATGAATACTGATTGAATAAATAGATCATAGATCAAAATATGAATTCAACTCTATCTGATGATAAGTTCACATTACTTCTCCTAGACTCCATTGCTTTAAGTTTCTTAGACTCCACTTGAGCTAGGCACTGAACAGTGGAAAACAGTTAAAAGTGGTAATAAACAAACAATAAGTCAGACGAGTTCTCTTCCGAAAGTTACAGATGTTCAAGGAAGGAGGAATTCATATGAAAAAAATCTTCATAAAGGAGATGAAACTGGATCAAGCCTATATTGGTGAATAGTATAAGATTAATAAAGAGAAAAGAACATAATAAAGTTACTGAACTGGGAGTTTCTAGGGTTAATAAACAGATCTGTGTAAATCTGAGTATCAAAGCATCCTGAAAATAAAGGATACAATACTAGATGTCTTGTTTTCTTATGTAAGGGTGAACTATGCTGGTCGGGCATAGTCTCTAAGCAGAGCAGGACTGCTGTTTTCATAAAGCTGCATTGTTTGTTGGCTGCATAAATGTCTTCTTTTGACAAGTGTCTGTTCTTTTGCTTCACCCACATTTTAATGGGTTTTTTTTTTTCTTGTAAATTTGTTTAAGTTCCTTGTATATTCTGGATATTAGCCCTTGGTCAGATGGATAGATTGCAAAAATTTTCTCCCATTCTGTAGGTTGCCTTTTTACTCTGATGATAGTTTCTTTTACTGTGCAGAAGCTCTTTAGTTTAACTAGATTCCATTTGTCAATTTTGGCTTTTGTTGCCATCAATGATAGACTGGATAAAGAAAATGTGGCACATATACACCATGGAATACTATGCAGCCATCAAAAACAATGAGTTCGGGTCCTTTGCAGGGACATGAATGAAGCTGGAAACCATCAGTCTCAGCAAACTAACACAGGAACAGAAAACCAACACCACATGTTCTCACTCTTAAGTGGGAATTGAACAATGAGAACACATGGACACAGGGAGGGGAACATCATGCATCAGGGCCTGTTGAGGGGTGGGGGCTAGGGGAGGGGATAGCATTAGGAGAAATACCTAATGTAGATGACGGGTTGATGGGTGCAAGAAACCACCATGGCACATGTATACCTATGTAACAAACTTGCACCTTCTGCACAGATACTCCAGAACTTAAAGTATAAAAAATAATAATAATAATAATAAAGCTGCATTGTTTAAAATGGTAACCATTAACTATATCTGCAGCAAAGTTTGCTACTGACCAGTTTGTTGTGCTGGCTTGAGCAGTGGGGTTCTGGGGTCCTAGGCCCATGTTCTATCCTAAGGTATTCCTCCTTATGACAGAACCATACAGAAAGATACACAAAGCACACCAGATTGGCTACAGCTTAAGACTTACCTCGTAAATCCTTTTTTTCCACTTATCAAAACCTTACAGAAGACATGAACAGTTATTTTTATCATTCATTCTATGGGTTTGCACAGGGAGAGGGAGCCCAGAAGTCTGACTGGTAAAAAAAAAACTTCTACCTTTTTGCTGGTATGTCAGGCTTCTGGATTCCCTTCCCCCAAGCTATGCAGCCCCATCTACCCTAGAGTCCTTGCAGGAGGAAGCATGTGAGTAGAGTGCAGGATCCATCTGGCCACTCAGCTGACACAGGAGCAAGCTCCATGCAGCGCTCACAACTTGGACAGGCATGTCATCTCAAGGGGAATGTGGCAGCACCCAGGCAAGGGTGCCTGCTACCCTGAAGCCCCAGAGCAGGTGTTAATGTGTTAATTGGCTCTTTTTAGTTCCATTAAACTAGGTCACATTAGGCAACTTTCCTTAAACACCTCAAGCCTTAATTTCTTCATTTGAAAATCAAAGGTGCTAATATGCACATTAAGGATTTCTTATAGACAATGAAATTTATTATTAAAAAATCAAATAAATGAATTGGTTTATGAGAAAAACGTTATGCACAGTGCTTAACACATTTTAAGCAGTTATTAAATGTCAATTGTCATTGGTGTTTTATGCTTACTTCCATAATAATCTAGGTGTAGGTGGCAATTTTTCTTTTTTACCTTGTATTGCTTATGGAGCTGAGGTTAACATCTTATTGAATAAGTTCTTGCTGCCATCAATAAACTGAATTTCTCTATCTTTAAAGTTTTTATTCATACTTCCTAAATCTCTGGTTATTTTCTACATATTTGAGTTTCAGAAAATATCAAACACACTCCCACCTCAGGGTCTTGATAGCTATGGGTTTCAGTCCCTACCACCTACTATCCCTGAGGTATTCAACTGATCCTCTTTACTCATGTGCTGTCTGCACAAATTCAGCCAAATTATCTCCTTAAATGTTACCCATACAAAGGAGGACTCCTAGACTCACACATTTTCTATAACATGTCCCTCTTTAACTTATATGCCTCCTAGATTCTGACTCTCTAATTTTGCTTCATAACACTTTGCTTCCTAAAATTATTTATTTGCTTCCTTCTTTATTTCCTGTTCCCACCAAAATATAAATGAGGACAAGGTGTTTTCTTAGTTGTATTCACCATTGGATGTTCAATACCTAGAACTATGCCTGGCACATAGTATATGTATGCACACACACAAATGAACGAATGGAGAGACATATCAATAAGTGAACGGACGTAGGTTTGTTCCAGTTTTCTTTTTCTTTCTTCTTCTTTATTTTGAGACAGAGTCTTGCTCTGTTGCCCAGGCTGGAGTGCAGTGGTGCTATCTCAGCTCACTGCAGCCTCTGTCTCCCAGGTTCCAAGCGATTCTCCTGCCTCAGCCTCCCAAGTAGTTGGGACTATAGGCATGCACCACCATACCTGGCTAATTTTTGTATTTCTAGTAGAGACGGTGTTTCACCATGTTGGCCAGACTGGTCTCGAACTCCTGGCCTCAGGCGATCCACCTGCCTCAGCCTCCCAAAGTGTTAGAATTACAGGTGTGAGCCACCACACACAGCCTTGTTCCAGTTTTCAAATCTGACTTCAACCACTATCAGCAGTGCTGCAACGAATACTCTTATAAATGCTACCATGAGAACATATGTGGATATTTTCCCAGAAAAAACTCTTAGGAATGAAATTACTACATCGTAGGGTATGTGCATCTTCCACTTTATTAGACATTGTCAAACTGGTCTCCAAAGTAGTCATATCTGTTTACACTCCCACTGGTAGTACATAGCAGCTCATTTTTATTTCAATTTTATCAAGATTTTGTATTATCAAATCTTAAAATTTTTCAACCTAATGGAATGTGTGTGAATTTGTGTGTGTGTATATATATAAACGTTCTATGATTACAGCTGAAGAGAAGAAAATGCTGTAGTGGATTATCAGGTGTTCTATGCAATCATTTATAATATTACCACAGCTGTATCTGAGATACTGGAAAGTTTTATCTTTACCCAAAGCCAGGATCCACAATTTAGTTGAATTTCCCTTTGCGATCTTTCTCCTATGCTCTTTATAATGGGAAAAGTGGAACACATATTTAGGACTTTTGAAATCTGGGTCTGGCACTTCTTGGCTTGGGCAAAGTACTTAGAATTTCAGTAGTTTTCTCTGAGGATGAATTAAGCAACAGTGTTGTCTTTCTCTTGCAGGACTGGCATGAAAATCAGCTGGGATAATTGATGTAATGTCTAAAGACCTACATAAACTTTACTTATTATTACCTCTTTTCTGCTGCCCCAGGTAAAGATCTCTGCAGGTAAAATGAATCCAGAGAGAGCACAGGGAGCTCCCTTTTAGGAACTCAATATGAGATTTAAGCTAATCTTCCCCAACCGCATTTTGATTTTCTTTTGCCTTAGTGAGTGAATGGTTCACTATACATAGTCTGCAGGGCCAGTGGGAGTCCCATTCAATAAGAAATTTACTCCTTCAATAATGAACACTCCTCCAGCACCCCTGAGTCCACTCCTCCCACTTTAAAGGCATATATATAATTCCTGCTTCCCATGTGACAGTGCCTGCCTCCCAGGATTTCCCAAGGAGCTGGAACAAAAAGCTTTCAGCTAGGTTTCCAGGCTCACCGAGTGGCCAATTTTAAGTGAGATTTTCAAGTGGCAGAAGTGTATCTTTTTATTTTGGAATCTCTTTTTCTTTTTTACATATGCAAGGATGCCAGTTCATTCACAGACAAACACACACACACACACACACACACTCACACTCCTTCAACCTGCCAGAGCTCCTGTGGGTTTTCATCTTTGTTAGGATCAAAACTTTAATCTTTGTGGTATAAATCCTAGGAATCACACATCTTAGCCTGTATGTGGGGGGATGACACTGGGTCTCAGGAGCCCTGGTGGAAGCCCAGATCAGGAAGGGAACTTGACCACATGCAGCTGAGAAGGGCCTGACTAAGTGGAAGGTGGCCCCAGGTACTGCATGTGTTCAATATGGGTGACTAGAGCCTGCGAAGCATGATGTTCTAGGAGGCAGGAAGCCGCTGGGGTGATCAGGGATTTGTGGTCACAAATTTTAGGTGGAGAGTAATTTGAATGAGTTGGATTTTTTTTTCTTCTCCTTTAAAGAGATATATGAGGCAAAATAAATAAATAAATAAATAAAGCCCAACTGCTATTGAGTTCACGCTATGAAAAGAGCTCATAGTGATATTGCATTATAATGTAACC
The DNA here is from genome assembly GCA_036589455.1 of Ateles fusciceps. Taxonomy (NCBI): domain Eukaryota; kingdom Metazoa; phylum Chordata; class Mammalia; order Primates; family Atelidae; genus Ateles; species Ateles fusciceps. The sequence continues at coordinate 8,638,572 of JAZHEH010000113.1, forward strand.
TGTGCATTTAGGGGGTTCCTGGTGAGTTCATTCTGTCTTTCTCTGTCAGAAAATGAACCTTGTGAAGCAAAGCAAGAAAATGCCTCACAGTGGTATTTCCTTTCTGAAACAGTTCTTTAAAAGCTGGGGTGTCCAAGTTCTATGTTCATGTGTCTTTTATATCAGCAGGAGGCAGGCAGATGCCTCAGCAGATGGGGGTGGGTCCCTGATGAGATCCTACCTTCAAGCCAAAAAATAACCTGAAGGCTGAAAGACCAGACTGCTGCTCCCAGATGAAACCTGCAATCCAGAGTGAGAACTTCTGTTTCTGTTTACCTGTCCTTTCCTGATTGATTCTTTCTGAATAATGCCTTTTAACCAGTTGAATATTGACTTTTCCAATACTATCTATAGCCTATGACTCCTCTATTCTGAGACCATAAAAGCCTCAGACTCAGCCACAATGGAGGGACTTTCCCACCTTCGGGTAGAGGGACCACCCGCACTTCCCTTCTTTGTGGAAAGCTGTTTAATCACTCAATAATACTCCCTGCCTTGCTACTCTTCAGTTTTCAGTGCATCCTCCTTCTTGGATGCTGGACAAGAGCTCAGGATCTACTGAGTGTGGGTACCCAGAAAGTTTTCTAGATTGCCCTCCCCCGAAGCTATGAAGCTATGAAGCACTGGACTTTTGCCCTCACCAGTTGAGGGCAGTCAACCTATGCAACTGAGCTGCTAACATGCTGCCATCCATCAGGCTGTGGACAGTGGAACTAAAAGAACCAATTAACACATTAACACCTGCTCTGGGGCTTCAGGGTAGCAGGCACCCTTGCCTGGGTGCTGCCACATTCCCCTTGAGATGACATGCCTGGCCAAGTTGTGAGCGCTGCATGGAGCTTGCTCCTGTGTCAGCTGAGTGGCCAGATGGATCCTGCACTCTACTCACGTGCTTCCTCCTGCAAGGACTCTAGGGTAGATGGGGCTGCATAGCTTGGGGGAAGGGAATCCAGAAGCCTGATATACCAGCAAAAGGGTAAAAGTTTTTTTACAGTCAGACTTCTGGGCTCCCTCTCCCTGTGCAAACCCATAGAATGAATGATAAAAATAACTGTTTATGTCTTCTGTAAGGTTTTGATAAGTGGAAAAAAAGGATTTACGAGGTAAGTCTTAAGCTGTAGCCAATCTGGTGTGCTTTGTGCATCTTTCTGTATGGTTCTGTCATAAGGAGGAATACCTTAGGATAGAACATGGGCCTAGGACCCCAGAACCCCACTGCTCAAGCCAGCCCAACAAACTGGTCAGTAACAAACTTTGCTGCAGTTCTTTTTCTTGTTTTGTGTCCTTGGGAGGTTAACCTGTAACCATGTGGCAGTACTTTCTTTTAGTCTCTGCCATTTTACAATGGTGGTGCAGGTTCAATCCTGGCTTAGGAAATGAGTACTTACTGGTTAATATCTGTGTGACTTTTACCATTGGCTGATTCTCTTCCCTTCTATGAACAACTTTTGGCTTCCTTTCTTAAATCTTCCTTTCTCTGAGGTACCTTTAAAGATTCTAGATGTTGTAAAAACTGCTTACAACCTCTTTGAAAATACCTGGTACACTTGCAGTGAAGTCATAAACTTAGTTGAGTCTTGTTGGTTTCAGTTGTGAGGCTACTTTTGGTAAACTTCAAAAGCCAGAAATATTGGCTACTTGATATGGGTAAAGTTAGGTAATGAGAGATTTAAAAGGATTTTTCTTAAAGAGTACTGTGATTAAAATTCAGCTTATTTAAAAGTAGATATCCAAACTATAGGTATATTTAAAAGGCCTTCATGTTTTTCTTTCTTAGATCTTGGTTTTCTGAAAAAAGTTTTTTTTCTTCTTCTCAGTTGACTGAATTATTTTTTTCTATTTTGTCTTGCTATTATTAATGCATCCATGAAAGGGCCTAAGATAACTTATGAGTGCATGTGACTCTTTGGGAAAAACGGAGAATGTGCCACAGACCCCATTTTTGGGAAAAAAGCTTCTGTTTTCCTCATGGAACCCCAGGAATTAAAAGAGGATAGATCCCTCTCAAAATCTGATTTTGGTCTTTTAGCTATGCCTGTTTATTAGGCCTTAGAAACTGCATGCTTTCCTAGCACTGTTTTTTGAAGGGTGCCACCCAAAGGCCAGTAATTCAATTAGGAGATTGGCATATGAAAAATCTTACAACTACTGGATCTTCTGTCTGCCTGTGTAGTTATATATGTGTTATGTATGTGATGTTTATATAAAAAAAAGAGCTCTAATTAATTGGCTTAAAGAAGATAAGTGCTTAGATCTAATATTTTTTGAAGGAAAATAAAAGCTGTCATGCCTTTTAGTTCATGTGACTTTAATCATTGAGAAATAAAAGAAGGTTTAAAGATTATTGGTAAAATATACAAATGTCTTCAAAATGTAAATATGTGGTCTAAATTATGCAGGTCAGATACTAGGTTTTCTAAATGCTTTAAGGTCATAAACTGCTTCTTAGGCTTTTGAAAATTGTTCAACTTGCCTGCTTTACAGTTTGATAAGGCCTGGGGATATGTGGAGTTAACCGTGTCCCTAATTATAGTGGATAGAGTCAAACCTTAGCTATACCTAGTACATAATTAAAATAACTTACCAGGCTTTATATTACAATTAAAAATGCTAAGAGTTACCATTATAACATGTAATTAAGATTACCAAAATTAGATTTACATGAAAGGTATGTAAGGAAAGTAAAATGTGTTTTTAGTAAAATATTATAAGAAGGCATAGAAATATAATTTTTTGCCTAGTTTATAGAGCTAAAGAATTGCTTTTAATTAGACAATGTAAAGCTGCAGGTTTAAACAAGTTTTGGAAGGTTTGTAAAAATTAAGCTTGCAGAAGAAACTCTATGTGTGAAAGTATTGATTAAACTAAAAAAGAGATGATATGGTTTTTCCATAAAGTGAGCATTGAAATAAAAGTGCAACAAGGTTTTCTCAAGGCACTGATTGACTAACAAAAATTGGTAAAGGGTTATAAAAGGTTGACAAGAATCTCATCCCATGGTCAGACTGGTTGAAATTGGGTAGAATTATCTAGAAGTTTTAATTAAAAAATTAAGGTTGACATTAATAGCAGACTGATGCAAGGGTGAAATTTCATTTTCTTTCCCTTGAGCAAGATTTTCATGTAATAATAAAGGATAATGAAAGATTTTTTTTGCTTTGTGAATAAACTACCAAAAAAGAAGATAAGATACAGATTGGTTGGAAAGTTAAGTCTTCCATCTTAATGAGTAAAGGTTTTTGCCTTGTTTTAAAATTTTTAAGTCATCATTTTGGCTAAAATAAATGACTTATGATCATCTAAAAATTCTGTTTCATGATATCAAGTGTGTTAAATCTTTAACCTGTTTAGTAGGCTTCCCAAAATCAAACTTCAGCTTCAAAAATTGTTTCTGCCTCCTAACTTTTGGATGCTACGGCAGGCCCCTGCAGCATCCAAAAGAGATGTAAACATGTTTAGTTACATGGGATTTCCAAAATTAAAATAAAGTTCAATCTTCTTCAGGTTCTATTTTTATTAATAATATTAATATATCTTCCAAAATTGTATGAGATTTCTAAAATTCTAATGTATGAGTATATGCTATCAATCATAATTAAGGTTATTAAGTTATTATAAACCAAAGAAATAACCAAATTTCTTTGTCCATTGTGTTTTTAACTGTAAATATATTTTGTAATTCCCAAACAAGTATTGTCTTGCTTTGATCCTTTTTAAAAGATGGTTTCTAATCAGCTATAGGACTTTGACAGGTGCTCTTACATGCAGGTTTCTGATATCTTTGGAGATTGTGACATTGGAATAAAGGAAAAACATACAGGACTTATGAAGAGCTGAAATGCTCATGAATATTAAGCAGAACAAAAGTTAACTGAATCTACTGAACTAATTGGAAACTGAAGTAATCTTTTTTAAATTTTTTGCTTAAAACATTGCTGATCCTTGTTTTGTTTCTCAGAGTCAGGGAGACTTTTCTTTTAAACTATCTACAGGTTTTTAACAATTAATAAGGTATACTCCTGTGAACAAAATTTAGAGCATGTTTGGTTCTCTCTGCCTGGTTTCTCTAGAATTTTTAAACTATTTGTGAGTATTCTTAACTTATGGCAATATAGTTATGTGCATCTGTACAATAAGAATTCATTTTCTTCTGCAACAGAACACAACTGGATAAACTGGTTGTTTTACCAAGGCTTTAAGGAATCAAGCTTGACTTGCAGAACCAATAAAATCCCCTTGGGAAAACTGGCCACATACTTTGTCTACACAGTCCCCATACAGGGTTTCTAACCTGTGGTGACTAAAGAACATCACTTTCTAACAGGCCCAGAAGCCCCATGTTATCTTGGGACATCAAGAAGAGAGGAATTTACCCAACTTATAGGCATTTGAGGGTACAAACCCATGGCTGGGCTCAGCTTTAAAAGGTCTTATCTGAGATTCGTTGTAGAACAGAGTTCCAGTAAAGTTAATTTTAAAAGCCTATGTGAAAAACAATTATTCTTGCTGTACTTTATGCAAATAATCAGACAAAGTATAAGATTAAAGTCTATTTTGCAAACAACTCAGTCCTATTATGATTTGTTTTTTAACAAAAATGAGGACTTGAGAGGAGAATTGTGTTTCAAAACATCATATTCTTGCCTCTAAATTCTAGTCTCATTAGTTGTTTTTAAGTTTTTGCCTACATTTTAGGCTAACCCTGATTATTCCTGTGACCCAACCAGTGATCTCTGGCTGCAGCTCAGAATAAACAAAAGAGATGGATAATGTAAAAATCTGGATCAGTATTCTAGTTCTGGGGAATTATCCTGAAAATCCTGCTGGGTGATAGGAGTAAATAAGGGTACCCATAACCTGAAGGTTTCTTTATTTGTGAAAATATGACAAAGGGAAGTAACCAAAGACAAGCCCCATGTATCAAATCTTAGCAGACATAACTGTAGCCACTAGCCACTAGTTATCTGGTTGTGTCAGCAGCCTCAGGATTTTTCAGCCATCCTTACTTCCTTGTTTAATTTTCATACATGTCTTCTGATAACCCAGTTTGTATTTTTTTGCCTTCAGACCATCAAACTCCAAATGGTCATAAAACTGAAGCCTCAGACAATGGCTTACTTTTACTGAGGACCCTTAGATAGGCCTCTGAGGGAGATCTGACTGCTGTTTTTCCAAAACAGCACCCCCTGCTAGCAGGAAGCAGTTAAGATCCATCTTTGTCCCTATTCTAATGGCAGTTATACATATCTCTTCAGAGGGGGGGATTTGATAGTGGCAGGAGGCAGGCAAATAACTAGGCAGATAGGGATGGGTCCCTGGTGAAACCCTACCTTCAAGCCAAAAAACAGCCTGAAAGCTGAAAGACCAGACAGCTGGTCCCAAATGAACCCACAACCTATAATGAGAACATCTGTTCCTGTTTACCCACTTTTTCCTGATTGACTGTTTCTGAATAATGCCTTTCAACTAATCGAATGTTGTCTTTTTCAATACTACCTATGGCCTGACTATCCCCTATTCTGAGCTCATAAAAGCCTCAGACTCAGCCACCTTCAGGTAGGGAGACCACCCCTGCATATCTTTCCTGTGGAAAGCTGTTTCAGAACTCTCCATCTTGCTCACTCTTTGGCTGTCAGTGCATCCTCATTCTTGGATGCTGGACAAAACTTGGGACCCACTGAGTGTGAGTACCCAGAAAGGCTATGTCAGGAAGCTGTGTGCTGGCAAGCTGACCACCAAAAACAAAACAAAAGGAAATTTTTAGGCTTTTACCATTTCCCTAGTGTAAATACCCACAAGAGAGTTGATTTTAAGCAGACTTGGGATGAGATGCATACAATCAGCTTTTAGGACCTACTGTATGCCAGCTTCTGCATTCCACTGAGTTTGGAGAAACAAATATCAGTTGCCAGAAAGCCAAGATTCTGAGTCAGAACTTATGTGAAAAGATATGCACTTACTTAGGAAATTTGAATGATTGATTCTAAAGTGACTAGCCATGAAAATTCAATTGGTAAACAATTTTTCCCATCTATAGAGCAGAAATTAAGATGAGACTAATATTGTGTTCTATTTGAAGCAGAATATTTTCTTACAGAAAATAAAAAAGAAAAACAGATAGATAAATAAATAAATAGAAATAAGCAAATTGTCTTTGGTATCCTCTCACCTACTCTTGAGTTCCTTGTCATGAAGACGTAGGATCTTGTCATGAAAATTTTTTTTCCAGCTGTGGTAGCCACCCTAAGTCTGTAGGGTTCAGATCACTCCACTCTTCTTGAGAAGGAAATTGGTAATGTCTTAACCTATTAAGATTCCAGAGTATTAAGCAGATCCATGTTTATTGATGAATCTCTCCAGAATACATTTGTAAGTTGTTTGTAAGTCAGTTGTTTGAAACTGAGAGTGTATTATCCCATATAAATTATAATATAAATAATCCTGAGACAAAAGTCTGTTTTACTAAACCCAATGAATTCTTACAGATTTCACTAAATGGCAGAAAATCTTAGTTATTGTAAAAATCAATAAGTTGAATAGATAAATAAACAACTTAAGTATTTGGAAAGTCTTTCCTTCTTTTTTAACACAGGCAAATCAGGTTCAATAAGAGGAGATTAGGAGTGCCACTAGATGTTTTTGTGAAGATGGGAGGTTTCTTGACATTTCTAATAGTTTCACCATTTTCAGTTAAGTCTATTTGTTTTTTGTTTTTTTTAGTTAAGTCTATTTGTATCACTACAATTCATGCACTTCATGCAGTCTAATCATTACTAATGTGTTTAGGGAAATCACAAGTGAAACAAAGAATTTTTAGCATAAAGAAATGGAAAGAGAGTGAAAATGGAGCTATGACCTTAAGGAAATATTTCTTGAGTGCATTCTGTACTGCACTAGTCCCACAAGTTGCTCCATTATCGGTTAAGTTTGGGAAACTGAATACCAGATCCCCTAGTTGGATGGTCACATTGTATATGAACATTTATGGGCATTTAAGAAGAAAGAATGTCCCATAATAAATGAGCTTGTTTAACTTGCAACTTCTTAAACATATTAGGCAATGAATTCCTTTTCTTAAATAATATTTGTTAACAGCAAGCAAATCTGATAAAATGTAGAAGAATTTTTTCCAACTCTAGTTCATGACCCAATAGAGGAACACAAAATCATTTGAGTAGACAAAGTATATATTTAATATATATGTGAGTTATAAAGCATAACAACAAAATGAACACTCTTGATTATAGCATAAAATTACCAATACCATTAAATCTATCTGCAACTCATATTCTTTTATTCCAATCTTGGCCTGCCCGTAAGAGGTAACTATTGTCCTGAAATTTGCATTTAACTCTTTTTAATTTTTAAAATAATTTTTATTCACCATATATAAGGATTCCTATGTTTATTTTTATTTATTTTGTGCATTAAAAACTATCATTCTTAATGTAGTCTTCTGGGGTACATGGTTGATTCTTGAAATCAACTCTTAATGTAGTCTTGGCTTTCTATTTCGAAAATTCAAGTATGTTGGCTCATGTAGCTGTGGTTCATTTATACTCACTATGGTATAATATTTTATATTGCAAAAGTTTCTGAAAATTCTCCTGGTGAATATATGAAAGAGTTTTTCTGAGTTATATACTGTAAGAATTTCTCTATGCTCTATTCCTTTAATTGAAATTTCCAGATCATACAGTAGGATAATTTTCAACTTTAAAATATAATGGAAAATTATTTTTCTGAACAACTTTTTATCAATATACACTCCCACCAAGACTGAGAAGAGAACTGACACAGGACTTTCTGATCTTGGAGTTTGCAGAATGTAGAACTAAAGATTCAAATCCAGGAATATGGACAGAGCCAAGACCAGGCACGGAAGGTGGGGATTTAATAATATGGGAAATAAACACTAACATTAGTAGTTCCTTGGTTATCATAGTATTGCCTAGTGAGGATGAACACACAATTCTTTCTGCTCTGCAGGCAGAAAGCAAACAGGGCCCAAAGCAGACATCACATTTTCAAAACACTGTCAGACAAAGAAATTATTTAGGCACACATGACTTCTTATATCTTTTAGTTCTAGCATGAATATGGACAGGAGAAATAAGAGCTTGTTTAGAAGACTCCTTCCATCCTGAAGCCAAGTGGTTTGGCTTTACCTTTGACTCACTCATTTTGACCTCTTGTCCCCCAATACTATTTTTAGTAAAATTGGTTGGGATCTGACTGGACGTATATTCCTAAGCTCCTAAAAATAATAATATGAAGCAATAAGCAGTGTCCCTCATCCTAAGCCAACCAAAGTATAGAAGCTTTTTGTCTTCCCTAGGCTCCAGCCATTATTATTTCTGCCCACCTTTTCTGTAGCTCATGTGTGATATTTAATTATAGTAGAAAAGAGTTTTAGGTACAACTGATTTGTTGTGATCCATATGCATATTAGAAAAAAAGTAATTATATTTAAAAGTCAACAAATAGAGCTTCAAAGATAAATGAAGTAAAAGTAGGAGAGAAAAAGGGAGCTTAAAAATTAGGGTTCATCAGATTTCATCTTTGCCAGAATTATGACAAATAAAGCCTTTATGAATGGAAAGTATAAGAGAAACGTAATAGATTGATGTTTTGAAGATTGTTATAAGGATAAAGCATTAAATTGCAATGCAGTTATTGAAAAGACCATACCCTATTTCTGGATAAGGAAATGTGAAATTCAAAACAAAATAAATAATATGAGAAATACCTATTTGCACATAAAACTGAAAGGAATATTCCTCAGGACTGGTTCCAAATTGCACTTGTTTAAACTGTAATTAGAGAGAAGACTAGCAAATGTGTGGATAATACTAACAATACTGGTGAGATGATTAGCCATTGAGATAGCCAGCCAAAGATTGCTCTTCTGATAATTAGCTTCAGGATAGTGAATCCAATATTTGCCAAGACAAATATATGTTGACAAAAATTTCCATATGGGCCAGCAGATATATGCTTGGGATGTAAAAGAAATTAAAAATTAGAAGAACAGGGCTCTGAATAAGGAAATTTGGATGATATTTTCAAGTATATTATTCATTCTGGTGGTCAGCTCTTGGACACCTCCAAAATACTTGAGGCAGCTATGAAGGGGCGTGATTAAATCTCCATCCAAGAAGGACCTTGCTATTTGGCTGCAAGGAGTGCAGTTATTTCACAGTACTAAAAGAAAAACTTTACACAAATTTAACAGTGTTTAATTGAATAAAGAATTGTCTGGCAGCCCTCCCAAACACGGTAGGTTTAGAGCGATTCCTGGGGGGCTACAACATAGTCAGATAATATTTATGGACAGAAAAAGGAAAGTGTATGCAGAAAAAGGAAGTGAGGTATAAAAACAGCTGGATTGGTTATAGCTTGGACTTTGCCTTATTTAAATACAGTTTGAACAGTTGATGGACTGTGATTGGCTGCAACTCTGTGATTGGTACAAGAGTAGGTTAAAGTCTCTTTATATATCCAGTTAGGTTATAGTTCACGATGTATGGAGAAACCTTTAGGCTGAACTTAAACTATGTAAGCAGGCAGCTTTGGACTAAACTTAATTTAAAAACAGCCTCTTGCTGTTAGCACCTTTAGGGTCTGCCCCATCTTTCAAACCAAGGTTAGAATCTGGGGGCAGTTTCCAGCCAAGGACTGAACATGAGAGGAACACTTGGTCCTGGACATTTCTACCCAATATCTGAAAGCTCTCCAGTGAGTCAGCAGAGTCTATTTTAGACTGGAACCTCAGGCTGAGGCTCTCCTTAAATAGTCTTGTCTCTCTTCTCTTTGTGTCCCCCTAATAAATCTCTTGTACTCCCAATTCATTTCAGTATCCCAAACCTGGGGGGAATCCTCTTACAAGATATTTTGTCTACAGTGCCCAAAGAGAAACATAGCATCTTTCTTTACTACCTACCTCCACATTCCTATTGAAATCTAATTCCTTCCCAACGATCTGTTTTAGAAAATAGTATCACCACCCACCTGATTGAACAAGCCAGAAGCACAGAAGTAATACTCAATATGATCTTGACCTTTACTCCTCCCTCACTTAAAAGTAAATGAAATCATCAAGTCCTGGGTCTACTATCCATTTCTCATTTCTTTTGGATGCTACCATCATCATCCAAAAACAGGCCAATTTAATATGGTTTTCATCAAGTCTCCTAACTGGTCTAACCTTATTTACCCTGACTCCCTCTTTATTGTCCACACTGTTGCCAGAGTGATTTCTTCCAAAGGCAAATTGATCACATCACAGTCCTGGTAAAAGGACTTGAAAGGCCTCCAGTTGTTATTAGTGTTAAGTGAAAATACCTTAATGAATCTACAAGGCTCTGCACTGTCTGATTCTTAGTCTCTCTTTCCTAATTTTGATTTATCCTTTTCCTAGTTTTTGTCCACTCCAAACTCACGATATATATTGTTTTTTTCACAAATGCTGCTTCCTCTTCCTACAGTGATTCTCTAGCCCTTTCCTCAATGAATTTGTACTCAACTTTCAGATGTGGGGTCAAGCATTGCAATCTCAGGGAGGCTTTCCCCAGTTTCCCTGACTAGTACACATTTCCCTATGATAAGTTATCAAAGAACTAAGTTCCTCTTCCTGTAGCATCTATTTCAGTCATTATTTCATTTCATTTGGAACCATTATAATTGTTTCTCCTGCCAGGTGCGGTGGCTCACACCTGTAATCCTAGCACTTTGGGAGGCCGAGGAGGGTGGATTCCCTGAGCTCAGGAGTTAGAGACCACCCTGGGCCACCCAGTGAAACCCCATCTCTACTAAAATACAAAAAATTAACTGGGTGTAGCAGCATATGCCTGTAGTCCCAGCTACTCAGGGAACTGAGGTGGGAGAATTGCTAGAACATGAGAGGCGGATGTTGCGGTGAGCCAGGATTGCACCACTGCACTCCAGCCTGGCCAACAGAGTGAGACTCTGTCTCAAAAAAAAAAAAAAAAAAAAAAAAACAATGAATTGTTTCTCACAGATATTTAAAAAAATAGTTACAATTTCTATACACTTAAAGACACAGATTTTAAATGTATTTTTCAGTGAGTTTTGGCAATTGCCTCAATCACTTAAATTGAGATATAGAATCAATTTATATATCTCAATTTAAGCGATTGAGACAATTAAATCAAGATATAGATTTAATGGGAATGTAGAGCATTCCCATTCTGCCATAAAGTTCCATCATGACTCTTCTAGTCTACACCTCTTCCCCTACCAAAAGAGAACCACTGTTCTGATGTCCATGTCTATTTATGAGTTTTGTGTGTAGCCCCATATCGTTGTGGTTTTCAGTGGTTTGTTTCATTCTATGCTGATTATTATTTCATTGTGTATGTATACCCCAATTTGCTTATCCATTCTCTTGTTGATGGACAATTGATTTGTTACAATTAGGAGTTTTATAAATAAAGTTGCTATAACATTGTTGTATAAGTCTTTTTGTGAAAATGTGGTTTTGTTTTTCTTGGCTCAATGCCTAGGAATGAGATTGTTAGCTAATAGAACAGATGTGTTTAACTTTTGAGTTTTCCAAAGTTTTCCAAAGTTATTTAATATTAACACTCCCACCAGTGAAATGCTTCCAGGATCCCAATATCCTTGCTAATATTTAATATTGTCATTTTCTCTCTAAAATTTTATCAATCTAATGGACATGAAGACATTTCTTTGTGAATATCGTACACCTCCATGCTGACAAATTATGTAGAGTACTTTTTTATGTTCTTTTTGGCCATTCTTATATGTTTTACCCATGTAACAAACCTGACATGTGCCCCTGGGCCTAACATAAAAATTGAAAAGAAAAATTAAAAATTTTTAAAACTGATGTCTGAAATCTCGTAAGAATTAAAATCTAGTTTTTAATAAATTATATTTTTATGTTTATTTAGTTCAAAATGTACTTTAATTCCCTTGAGAATTACTTGTTTTATTCATGTGTTATAAGCATATTGTTTCATCTTCAAATATTTTGGGATTTTCCAGCTATTTTTCTGTTTCCAAGTTTAGCTCCAGAATGTAGTCTATCTTGTTGCATGTTGCATGTGAGCTTGAGAATAATGTGTATTCTGCTGCTCTTGGATGAAATATTCTATAAATATCAATTCTATCTAGTTGATCCAACATATTCTATAAATATATCCCCAATAATTTTATGTTTTTAAAATATGATTGTTCTTAATTTCAATTTCTAATTTTTGTGGCTAGTATATAAATATACCACTAATTTTTATATTTCGACCTTGAGTCCTGATACATTCAGTTATTCAGTCTAGTAGCTGTTTATAAATGCTTTAGGATTTTCTATGTACAGTGTCATGTTCTCTGCAAAGACTATCTTCTTTTCTAGTTGTTTGCCTTTATTTATGCTTCTTGCCTTATTGTATTCATTAGGAGTGGTGAGATCAGTAATCCTTACCTTTTCTTCAAGTTTTGAAGGAAAACAATTAGTCCTATACCATTATATATCATGGTGGTCATAGATTTCTTTTCATAAGTGCCGTCTATCACTTTGAGGGAGCTCCTTCATGAACTATTTTACCATAACTGGGTATTGAATTTTACTAGATTATTTTCTATATTTTTTGAGATAATACTTTGTTTTTAGTACATTAATCTGTTAATTTGGTAAATTACATTGATTGATTTTTTAACCTGAAAATCAATCCTTCATTCCTGGGTTAAGGTACAGTTAGTTGTAGTACATTATCTTGTTTATATGCTCCTGGGTTTTATTAGCTAATATATATAAAGGACTTTTCCACATATATTTAATTGAGATGTTGGCCTACAGTATTCTTTTTCTGTAATGTTTTCAGTTTTGGTTTTAGGATAATACCCTCTATATTAGTTGGGAATGGTTTCCTTTATTCTATCTTATTAAGAAGTTTGCTATAGGATTAGTATCACTTTTTACTGATAGTTTTGGTCTTTTCTACCAGTGGAGCCATCTAGTCCAGAAATTTTCATTTTCAGAATGACTTTAATAAAGAATTAATTTATTTATTGGATAAAGTATTTGTATCAGGGTTCTCTAGAGGACCATAATTACTAGGCTAGGGTATATGTGTAAAGGGGAGTTTATTAAGGAGTATTAACTCACACTATCACAAGGTGAGGTTCCACAGTAGGCCGTCTGCCAGCTGAGGAGCAAGGAAGCTAGTCCAATTCCCAAAGCTGAACAACCTGGAGTCCAATATTCAAGGGCAGGAAGCATCCAGCAAGGGAGAAAGATGTAGGCTCAGAGGCTAAGCCAGTCTAGTCTTTTCATGTTCTTTTGTCTGCTTTTATTCTAGCTGCACTGACAGCTGATTAGATTGTGCCCACCTAGACTGAGGGTGGGTTTGCCTTTCCCAGTCCACTGACTCGAATATTAATCTCCTTTGGCAACACCCTCACAGACACACCCAGGAACTATACTTTGCATCCTTCAATCAAGTTGACACTCAATATTAACCATCATAATATTATTCAGAATTTTAGTTTTTTTTTTTTGAGTAAATTCTTGTCATTAATTTTTGAGATGAAATGCTTAATATTAAAATATAAATATTTAAAATTAATCTTTCAACTAGAGAAGTTAGAAGTACAGCCTACTAAACTCTAAGAAGTGGAAGAAAGAATATATTAAAATTATAAAAAAAAACTAGAAAGGACTAAAACAATAAGTAAAAGCAATAAAATCAAAAGCTGATTGTTAAAAAAATTCCCATGTTAAATAAGTTAATTTGTTCATATAAATATTTTTATATTATTCTTTTATTCTGTTAATATCATTCAGATCTGTAGTGATATTTACTCTTTAATCCCAATATGGATGATATTGTCTTCTCTCCTTTTTACTCTTCAGTTAGCTTAGACATAGTCATATCAATTTTATTATTTCAAAAATCAGCTTTTGATTTTATAGCTTTGATCTATTGTTTTATGCTTTTCTATTTTATTATTTTCTATAATTCTAATGTATTTTTCCTTCCACATCTAAGAGTTTCATAGAGTATACTTTAACTTCTCTGGTTGAAAGGTTAATTTTTAATATTTATATTTTAGTATTAAATATTTCAATTGATGAGTTGCACTCTTTAAGGTGTGTATCTCAGCAATTTTCATACACTTGGTTTTGATTTTAAAAAATTTGTTTTAATGACAGATTTAACCATAACAAAAATGATAATTTCACTAACTATAATTATCTAAACATTCCAAATAGGAGGCAGAGATTGCCAAACTCAGCTTAGGAAAAGAAACAAGGCCCAACTATATATACTATCTATAAGCAATACACATCAAATATGTAGACATATATAAAAGTTTTTTTTTTTTAAAGAAAAAAGTACCATGTAAACAAATGTTCTTTTCTTGTATTTTTTATCTTTTCTGCAATTTCTGGCTTTGTTTCTAGTAGTAATTTTTTCTCTGGTTGTGAATTGCTTTTTTCTTATTCTTGGCATGTCTGCAACTCTTATAGATGAGGAAATGTTTAAGTGCCAACCAATTAGAGCAGGGTATCCTTGGTGATCACACAGTACACTTAGTGAATACTCTTTAGAGAGAAAGGGTGTCACACTTTAGCAGTAGAGCTAAATTACCTCTGAAGTATAAGCTAATCTAGACCCATCATAGCAAAACAGGCCTTAAGGGAATCAAATTCATCTGCAAAAAGCCCAACACTCTAAAGCCAGACAACAAAAACAAGATATTCAACAATGTACACTTAACCTTTCACGGTGTTTTGTAATAATGGATTTTCCATAAATTATTATTTGTTCTAGTCATGGTAGATATTTTTTGTTTTCTACTTTTTTTCAATGAACATGGCTATTGCAAACATTCCTGCACATGTCTCCCAGTACACATCTCTAGGATATATGCCTAGAAGTAAAACTACTAAGTCTTCTGGTATGTACATTTTTGATTTTTTAAAATAAGGTAAACTTGTTTTCCAAATAACATTTACATTTTCACTAAAAATAAACCCTACTTTCATGAACACTTTTAATTTTAATTTTTGATTTTTCCAATTTAGTGAGATTCTTGCTTTGTTTTGTTTAAATTTCTTCTTTCCCTAAACTTTTCTTACCTCCTTGTTACCTCTTGATTAGAAGTAATTTCTGTATGTTTGCATCTCCTCAAAATTACTACATTTTAAAAAGAACAGATTCTGAGTTAGACTTAGATAACCAGTATTTTTATTTTGGGCTCTCTTTCATTGAAATTTTATTTCATACCAAACATTGTCTGCATGCATTATTTTATTTATTGTAACACAGGTATTTGAAATAGATATTATTTTTACTAGCATTATTATCATTTTATAGATTAAAAACAGTAGTCTAAAAATGTAAAATACTTTACTAAGGTCACAGAGGTTTCTTGGCATACAACCCATAGCTTGTAATCACAGTGTCAATGGCAAAGCCAGATTGGAAGTGAGTTTTGATTCATTTTAAAACCTTAGCACTTTAAACTAGATTTCACTGCCTGTTGAAAAGTGCTTTTGAAGCACTAGACAATGTTCATTAAATTCTTTATGAAAAGAACTTCACTAATACATGGCTTTCATTGCTTGGATAGTTAATTTTATCAAGAATTCAGATAACCTCATACTCCCATTCCATATGCTTACCTAAAAAAATGGACGATTGATAATAGTCTGCATTTGGACAGGGTTACTTCACCATTTTCAAAAAGCCATACTCCAGGTGTAGTCCTATAACTATAGGCATACATTTTTATATTGTCCTGGTTATAAAGCCATATTTCTTTTTATCCCTTCAAGCACCTGTAGAAGTAGCTGTGACATTATACCTCTATACATAAGTTCCTGAAAATGAGACCTTAGAACTTAGCCTATTAATTAACATTCTGAGTTTGAGGGATGTATCAGACAAAATCAGTGTGGATACAACATATATTCATCATATTTTTATTTTTAAAGAGTACAAACTTCCCCACTCTGTTTTTGTGAAATATGCTAGTTAGATTTTCCAATGGGTAAAGTATGCTGTCTAAATAAAAGTCATTACTAGAATCCTCCTTTTTGTTTCAGAAAAGCTTATTTATGTGCTAAAATTCAATATTCTATCTTATCAGCTTGGCATGGGATTTTAAAATGTAAATTACTTTGGAATACAAATGTTTATATTTGTCAAGCTGAGAAGAATAAGTTGTTAAAACAGTATGCTGAAGTGCTTGTTCTTAAATGGCACCAGCTCTATATGTATTCACATGCAGTTATCAGCTTGGATTAATGTAGTTACATTTAGGATCAGTGAAGGCAGATGGATTTTGCAACACAGTAATGGTTTTGATGGAGAACAAAATAATCTTAACAAAAAACTGGAATAAAAATTCTGAATTTCATCTGGAGCTTTTAATAGGCATAGTAAACAATACAATATTGAAACAATTGTATTCCCTTTCAATTTGTTTTAAAACTAGAGCAGCAAGTGTTTGCCATAACAATTCTTTTCTCTGGTATACAAACAAATTAAGGAGCTACATTTTATTTTTAAGCACAAAAATTTTCCCTGATGTAACAATCTGCTGTATTGGGTGTCTTTGTAAGGTCAATACATGGTATAGTAGCAGGTTTATTTGCAACAACTGTGAGAATAGAATGTCACTTCAAACTTTTATTATTACAGTAATTTGGCAAGTATTTCTCCCAGAGTTCAAGTCTACAGGGATTATCTCACTGTGTTTTCTAGGCAATTTTTCAGCAATTAGATTTAAGATTACCAACAGGGTAAAATGTTGTTTCAGATGGCTACTCCTGGGCTGCTTTTTGTTCCCAAATGTATATATGAAAATGGAAATGCTAGCTACTTTTTGATTCAGTGGTTGTGAGTTTATTTAGAAATAAATTATTATGTGCTCAGTATTAGACCTCATATTGAAGAGGGGAGACCCAGGCATCTCAGGTCAACTTCCCCTTTTTTTCATTCCTAAGACCGTAAACAGTAGCCCTTTTCATATGTAATTCCTAAGACTGTAAATTTCCCCTTTTCATTCCTAGGACTGTAAACCATAGCCCTTTTCATATGTAATTCCTAAGACTGTAAACTAAAACCGTTTTCGTATGTAATTCCTAAGAATGTAAACTGAAACCCTTTTCACATGTAATTCCTAAGACTTGTAAACTGAGACCCTCTTCATATGTGAAGCTATAAACCTAAGATTCTTCCACGTGTAACATCTAAAGTATAAGCCTATGTAAAGAAGGAACTTCCTTTGTTAGGGGAGCTTGGCTGTTAAGGCAACGATGCCACCTTGCTCCCAGCCGAATTAAACTCCTTCCTTCCATATTCGGTGTCCGACAGATCTGTTTCCCACAGATCTCTGTTTCCCACTCCTGCTAAATATACTAAAATGTATTAATGCTCATTAACCTCTGAATTCAGAGTTCTGGGGAAAATCATGCTTCAATGTCTTCCTACATTATCTATGGCAATGATTTTTAAATGTTATCATGCTTTCTAATTATGTGGAGAGCTTGAATAATAAGCCTATTTTTTGTCCCCAGTCCAGAAATTTTGATTCAGTAGCTATGGGGTATAGTCCAGGTACCAAGGTTTTGAAGAGCCCATCACATTTTGGACCACACTTTGAGACCTGGTCTGTGATTTTTGTTGACAATACCTCTGATGGACTATTCTTGGTTCTCGAACACTATAAAATCCTTTTCTCTTTCAATTTCTCTCATGACTACGGAATAGTGTTTCTTGAAAGTGGTTAAGGGACTACCTGAACTGGGATCACATAGGGTCCTTCCTTACTAAAATGTACATTCTAGGACTGCTCCACAGACTTACTATATCAGTCACATTTGAATGTGGAGACGTAGAATATTTCTTTGAACCCAACTGATATATTTAATTTCTCCTTCCTTCCTCCCTTCCTTCCTTCCTTCCTTCTTTCCTTCCTCCGTCCCTCCCTCTCTCCCTCCCTTCCTTTCTTCTGCCTTCATTCTTTCTTTCTCTCTCTTTTCTTCCTTCCTTCCTACTTTCCTTCCTTTCTTTCTTCTTCCCTTCCTATAATTCTGAGATATCTCAGCTATAAAACTTTGCCAGATGGAAAACCATAATTCTATTATATTTTTCCAAAATGTGTGCCACAAGTTATTTTTGCTATTACGTGGGTAGCAAATGTCCACATGCGACATTAAGATGCGGGATTTCTTATATGCTTTAACAGCTACTGTGCATGTGACTTTCCAAGAAGGAAATTTGATAGGCAGCTTTCTAAAGGAAACCTACTGGTTTTTCTTTTTCCTTGTTTTCTTTTTTCTTTTGTCCTTGTGTTATTTATAGGGATTGTTATCTTGTAGAGTCATTGGGGGGAAAAATGTCTAGTGAGTGGCTGGGACATTAGAAACCTGAGAGAATGGGAAACTGGTAGACTGAAACAGCACTGGGGTATAGCAAAGCTCATAAAGTGACTCTGTACCACCACTGCTCTACTTGCCTATGTTCTGGACCATGAAGATTTGAATTAGCCAGTCTCTGGATTGCCTTTAAGCTCTTGTATCTTAGGAATCAATGCCAACACACTTCAGAGCATTCCCAACCCCACCTGAAGCTGCTGAGTTCTGGGACAGTTGCTCTTTTCACTAGATCTTTCTAGGATACTGGCAATTGCTGAGCTATCAGTAATTCCACTTCCTCTCTCTAGCACCTCCATGAAATAGAGAATGTCATTTGCACCTGTTGTTGACTGCTAAAGAAAGCTCTGGTTTTCACACAATGGCATGTCTGGTTTCACAATGCCTGCATCTCTTGATGGTGAGCAGATTTCAAAGTATCACAGGGCCACTGTGACAACCACCTATTTGAGCCTTCTCCTCATTTTGCTTAAAACTTATCATATTCATCCTTCTCTTCTTTCTCTCTCTTGACATCTCTCTTTAGTGAAATTTCACTCCATATCAGGTTGCCTTAGGATGCTAGACGGTAATAAAGCTTGTTCTGCACAGAATATCTTGCATTGCAAACACTGCATTAGAAAAAGATTTGGCCAGGCATAGTGGCTCACGCCTGTAATCCCAGCACTTTGGGAGACTGAGTCGGGTAGATCACAAGATCAGGAGTTCGAGAACAGTCTGGCCAACATAGTGAAACCTCGTCTCTACTAAAAATACAAAAAATTAGCCAGGTGTGGTGGTGTGCACTTGTCTCTCAGCTACTCAGCAGGCTGAGGCAGGAGAATCACATGAACCTAGGAGGCAGAGGTTGCAGTGAGCCAAGATAGTGCCATTGCACTCCAGCCTGGTGACAGCGCAAGATTCTGTCTCAAAAAAAAAAAAAAAAAGTTTATTTTGGTCACTGTTGGGCATCCTATCCCTTTCAAGACCCGCTTGCCAAACACTTATTTGAATGGAAGGCACAAACATGGAACCCAGTCTAGTTTTATCACTGGTGAAATGAAAGCTTGCCACGTGTCAGGCTTTGTGTTAAGCATTGAACACACGTTGTCACAGTTGATTATTCCAGCAATTATGTGAAGTCTCTTGACTTACCATATCCTCATTGTACAGAGGAGGAATGAGATTTAGAAAGTTTAAATAACTGACACAAGGACATCTAATTGGTAAGGGGCAAAGCCAAGATTGAACCCAACCTGTCTCGTTTTAGAGTCTACACTTACCGTAACTTTACTTTACACTGCCTCTCCCATTCCAGAAATGTCTCTAGCACTTATATTATCTTTTGTTCTTTTATGTACTCTTTGTCATTCAATCATCTCAAATACTGTGTGAGGTCATAAGTACAGATGTAATTAATCCCAATACATGGATATATATATATATATATATACACGTATATGTATGTGTGTGTTTGCATATATATTTTTGTGTGTTTGTGTATCCCCTTATAGCCCTCAAGTACATTAAGTCAAGATTGAGCTTTGATTTAAAAGGAACATAAATCCTTTACATTGTAAATGGAAGGCATAAATCCCTCCAATCTATATCTCATCTTGGATGATGTAACTAAACTGCAGCTCAAACTGGGATTAGTTTAGAATTTTATATAAATTACAGCTATGAACAAATGAGAAAGATGAAGAGATGAAAATGGAGATGGGGGAGAGAAAAATATCAACCACAAGGAAAAGAAGGGAAATTATAACAAGTTTTGCAGGTGAAGTAGGGGTTGGAGGGCTCTTTTATTTCTGAAAAGTCATGTGAATCCTCACACAATGGGTTGAATACTTTGATGTTGTTTCACATGGCTACTCAGCCCAGGAGTAGCCATGTGAAACAACATACAAGATTCATACAGAAACCAAAATAGTCAATTCCACTTATTTTCCTTGATTAGATTTTCATGGTGAAATAGATCATTCACATAAAAGAGTGTATAAATAATAATAAAGCAGCCACTGACCTATCACTCAGCTCAAGATAAATAATATAACTGATACATTTGAAATCCTGTGTATACTTCCACAATGATACCTCACTCCCTGTCTCCAACGATAACCACGATTCTGAATTTAGTATTCTTATTGATTTTTCCTTTCTTTCTTTTCAAAGTTTTTCCAACTGTGCATGTTTCTTTAAAATATTTATGCTAATTTTGCTTCTTTTTCATCTTTTAAGGAATGGAATATTACTTTATGTATTTTCTTCTGGCTTTGTTCTTTCTCTCAACATTGGACTTTTGAGATTCATTCATGTTGGTGTGTGTAATTGTGCTACCTTCATTTTCACTGCTATTTAACTGCTATCTTATTATACGAATACCCACAATTTATTTATGTATTCTACTGTAGATGGACATTCAGATTCACACAATTTTTATATTAAGAATAGTCCATACTACAAGGCTACAGTAATCAAAACAATGTGGTACTGGTACCAAAACAGAGATATAGACCATTGAAACAGAACAGAGGCCTCGGATGCAATGCCACACATCTATAACCATCTGATCTTTGACAAACCTCACAAAAACAAGCAATAGGGAAAGGATTCCATGTTTAATAAATGGTATTGGGATAACTGGCTAGCCAAGTGCAGAAAACAGAAACTGGACCCCTTCCTGACACCTTACAATAAAATTAACTTCAGATGGATTAAAGACTTAAGCATAAGACCTAACACCATAAAAACCATAGAAGAAAACCTAGGAAAAACCATTCAGGACATAGGCATAGGCAAGGACTTCATGACTAAAACACCAAAAGCATTGGAAACAAAAGCCAAAATAGGCAAATAGGATCTAATTAAACTCCAGAGCTTCTGCACAGCAAAATAAACAATCATTAGAGTGAACCAGCAACCAACAGAATGGGAAAAAACTTTTGCAATCTACCCATCTGACAAAGGGCTAATAACCAGAATCTACAAAGAACTAAAACAGATTTATAAGAAAAAAATAAACAAACCCATTCAAAAGTGAGTGAAGGATATGAACAGACACTTTTCAAAAGAAGACACATATGAGGCCAACAAACATGAAAAAATGCTCATCATCACTGGTCATTAGAGAAATGCAAGTCAAAACCACATTGAGATACCATCTCACACCAGTTAGAATGGCAATCTTTAAAAAATCTGGAGACAACAGATGCTGGAGAGGATGTGGAGAAATAGGAACACTTTTGCACTATTGGTGGGAGTGTAAATTAGTTCAACCATTGTGGAAGACAGTGTGGCAATTCCTCAAGGACCTAGAAATAGAAATTCCATTTGACCCAGCAATCCCATTACTGGGTATATATCCAAGGATTATAAATCATTCTGTTATAAAGACACAGCACATGTATGTTCATTGTGGCACTGTTTACAATAGCAAAGACCTGGAACCAACCCAAATGCCCTTTGATGATAGACTGGACAAGGAAAATGTGGCACATATATACCATGGAATACTATGCAGCCATAAAAAACGATGAGTTTGTGTCCTTTGTAGGGACGTGGATGAATCTGGAAACCATCATTCTCAGCAAACTGACACAACAACAGAAAATCAAACACTGCATGTTCTCACTCATAAGTGGGTGTTGAACAATGAGAACACATGGACACAGGGAGAGGAGCATCACACACAGGGGTCTGTTTGGGGGGGGACTAGGGGAGGGGCAGTGGAGGATAAGGAGGTTGGGGGAGGGATAACATGGGAGAAATGCCAGATATAGGTGCCGGGGGGGATGGAGGCAGCAAATCACATTGCCATGTATATACCTATGCAACAATCCTGTATGATCTGCACACGTACCCCAGAACCTAAAGTACAATTAAAAAAAAAAAAAGAATAGTACATACATGTCTTCTGGAGCACTGTTCAAAACTTTCTGTAGATCACATACTTCAGAATAAGATCACTGGATGGTAGAAAATGTACATCAATCATGATCTGCTCAGCTAGGAAATGCTAAACTGTTTTCCAAAGTGGTTTTACCAAATTACATTCTCAAGAACAATGGATGAGAGTTTCCAGTTTTCCACATCTTCATCAATACTTGCTATTGAAAAATATTTTTAGTGTTCCTTTCTGGTGTAAGAATTTTTAATATTTTAATGAAGTGTTCATGTCTTTTCCAGTTAATGTTTCACTGAAAGGAAAAAAAAAGATACATTCTCTCATATACTCAACAAACATTTACTGAGTTGGAAACTGGGAAGCCAGGATTGAGCAAGACAAAAAAAAGACGCCTGTTCTCATTAATTACATTTTAATGAAGGACCACAGATAATATTAGATTGGTGCAAAAGTAATCACAGTTTTTGCTATTATGCATAACATACATATACATTAATGGCAAAAACCATGATTATTTTTGCACCCACCTGATAAGCAAAGAAATAGTGATCTGTGCTGTGATGAAAATAAAGGAGGTTGATGTGATAGAAAGAAAATGGAAGCCTAACTTTCGATTAGGTGGAGAGGGATGGCCTTTCTCAGAAAATGACTTTTCATGAAGTAGATAGGAAGCTGGAAGTTGACATTACTCAGAGTAACGATATAGATTATCATCCAAACCAGGGCATTTTTGAGGATAATAAACGCTAGGATAATGGGTTCAGACTGAGACCATCCAGAGCAAGCAATTCTGTGTGGTCAAACTAGTATTCCTGGTTTCACCTATGCTGTCTTCCTCTCCTCGGGCTCATGAACTTCATGTGGAGTTTGGTGGAGCTGGGAGATTAGTTCTGGTCAGTAAAAAGCGAATCACTACTGGGCTGGAACGGTGAATAGTTCGTGGATGATCTTTGGGTTTCTTTTGTTCTCTGCTGCAGTCATAGTGGCACCAGGTTCCAGATACAGTGGCTGCAAGATGGTGTAGCCATGACTGTTCCTGGACCTTGAGTACACACATAGAGTAGAGCCTTCCTAGAAACTGTGCTGGAAACATGGCATAAATGGGAAATAAACCTTTTTTTGTTTTAAGACATTAAGAATTGGGAGTTGTTCCTGCCACATTGCCTATCTATCCTATTACAGGAACATGCTGGGAATACAGAAACCTCTGCATTCACTTGATAACTGCCACTAGCTATAACTCTGATTTTCTTAGGATCCAGTATCTCAGTACTAAATCACTTATTATTAATTACTATCAAGTATTATATGACACAATAATGGCAATACTAATAAGTGTTCACATTTTTAATTCATGTGCTAGTCATGGAACATTAAATGTTTATTTCATAACTTATTCCTCATAGATTTTATGAGGTAGGTATCATCATTATTCCAAAATTATAGATTAAGATCTGTGATAAAAGGTAGGTTAAAATTACATAGGCACAGAGGGGTGAAGAAAATTTGTTGTCCCTGTTTTATTTATACAGAGGAAACAGAACAAAGAAGTGACTAAGAGCAAGGCTTTGAAGACACGCATAACTAGGTACAAACTGGCTTCTGCCACTTTTAAGCCATTTACTATTGATAAGCCATGTGACTGGCCACTCTGAGTCTCAATTTCCACATCAGCAAAAATGGAGATAATAAGTGTATGCATCCTATAAAGGTATCACATTAAATGAGACAATTAAGTTCTTATTGTGGTGTCTCACATGGAGAAATCATACAATAAATAGTTTATGATTTTTTATCATTCACATCTGGAGCTTTGTGTTCAGTTATGGATATTACATTTTAATATGGACAATTAAAAATTAGAGTGCCATCAGGATTTGGGTCAGTGCGAGGTCTGAGGACCATATAATTTGCATGTGAATCACATGAAAGAATTAAGAATATTTGGCCCGGAGAACATAAATTTCAGAAAATTATCTTCTGTTGTTTGAGATGCAATCATGAGAGGAAAATATGAGATATGTTATATGAGATATATAACTCTAGAACAACAGCAGTGGAGAGGAATTTCAGGGGATCTCTCAAACAGGCAAAGTTATTAAAAAATGAAGTAGGCTGCCTTGTCATAGTGGGAGTTGCTCAAAGCTTGATGATTCAAAAGCAGGTCATACCATTGTAAAAGTGAATTTCATATTAAGTTAGAAGTTGGGCTAAGTGAATTCTGCAAGCAAAATGAGTTTTTAAGAAAGAAGGTCTTCAGTGTGCAAATGATTCAGACCCCAAGCAATTTATATAGACAAGTAATCACTTGTTTGGAAAGAACTGCAGAATAATGGAATCTAGGTTTTTTTAGTGTGCAAATATGAGTCCAGGACCATTTTGACAATTTTTCTAGAAGCAAGGATGCATGAAGAACTCAGTCTGTTTGAGCCCATCTGTTTTACAGCATGGGTGGAAAATTACTTTTATATATCTATTTTTAAAATTTAAATTTTGTCTTTCCCTAATGTACTCTAAGCTTCATTTGGGCAAGAGTTGTGTCCACCTTGTTCACATCTCCACTCACAGCATCTGGTAAAGTACATAGCCTATAGCAATCACACAATCAATATTTTCTGAATGAATGAAGGGTAGTAGTATGTACAGTTGGGATTTGATCTTTTGGACATGAGACAGGACAGTAGGAGAAAAAGTAATAGGTTCCATGGTAGTACCACCTACCTACAAAGAGAATGTAAGAAAAATAATATATATGTATATAAAATAAAACATATATATATGATATATATATGTATCTTATATACATAAACATACATGTAAACATATATAAACATATATATAAGATACATATATATATATGTATCTTATATATATATTGGGTGGTTTGAAAATGACAATGAGTTTCACTTTGGATATTTTGTTTATGAGGTGTTTGTAGGACATCTGGTAGGATATTTTGTTTATGAGGTGTTTGTAGGACAGCTACTGTCTAAGTAGACAGTATTACATGTACATCAGAAGCTTACGTTAGGGATGTATGGCAGTCATCAATGCCCGTGGTACAGGTAGAGCCATGGTAATAGATGATATCACACAAAGAGATTATAGGGACTGGGATGGAAAGAAGGCTGAACAGAGGACTCTGGGAAACTAACTATTCATGCAATTGGCAGGGGAAGACAACTTCTTGAAGGAAACTCAGAAAAATGCAGCAGACAGGTAGCAAAAAATACCTAGGAGTGAAATCAGAAACATCACTGTAGGAAAGTTTCTAGTATCTGAACAAAGTATGAGAAATTAAGGCAAACTTACAGATATTTTATCATTACAACATAAAAACCATTTATCTGCCAAGAACTTGGAGTCAAGACTCATATCCTTGGAATCTTCACAACTTGACCTTTGCTTGGATAATTCCGGCAAAATGGAATTTACTATCTTCTCAGGTAAATAATTTGTGACCACAATAAAATGTATATACAGAAAATTAAATAAAAGTTGACTTATTTGATTTCAGTTTTTATCTGGACTTCTATATATAAAGTCTGAAACATTAATTTATTAAATGATATCCCATCCAAGGAGAAGAAATATAGGGAATGAAGTCCTCATACAAAGCAAATGTGCCACAGGGGAAAACTTCCAAACTGCAGAATTCTGACTTAATAAAGGTCTGATATTGGGCCATCAATAGTGAGTTAAACCTTTCCCAAGAGAATTAAAGGAATGAAAACGCATTCATAAGAAGAAGAGAGTACCAGTGCTAGGGACTGAAGAGGTAACCTACTAAATGAAATTAATGAAGACTCTAAATTGGCTTCTCTCCTGAATTCATTTTCGCATCTGCCTTGAACAAGGGAAATAAAACTGCAATCTGGATAACTGTAATAAAGAAATATTTTAAAAGTTGATAATAATAATAACCTTATGTGTTCTTAAACATATACAACTTGGAGCTTTGTAGTCATGTAGCAGGAATAAGCTGAGGAACAGGAAAAATAGATACAATTTACCACAGTTGAGAGGTGTTAGAAAGGCACCAATTCACATAAATAAGAACCCCACAAGCCTGTTACAATGTCTCAAATTTTATCATTTTAAGACTGTGCTATCCAGTATGGTGGTCCTAGACACATGTGACTATTTAGGTTAAAATGTAAAATAATTTACATTTAAATAAAAAGAATCTAATTTATCATTTACATTACCCATATTTCAGGTACTAAATAGTCACATATGGTCAGTATCTTCTTTACTAAACAGTGTAAATGAGGAATATTTGTATCAATGAAGAAAGGTCTATTTGAGAGCTCCGATTAAAGTGGAGTCCTTTGTGTTAGACCTTTCCAGAGCCTTGCAATTAAATTTAAATAATGTTAATCCATGAAAACAAATTAATACCAGGTAGAAATCAGGGGTGGTGGTAAGGGGTTAGTAAAGTGAACTAGCATCTACTATGTGATAGACACTAAATATAGACAGGTTTGTTCCTCAAAATCACCTGGTAATAGACTTAAAACCAAACTGTGGGTTTTCCGGCTCCAAGCCTACATTTAGTGCCCTCTGGCAGCTGCAGGAGTGACAGAAACTTAGAAGAACCTTGAGCGGGAGGTCAGGTTTTTCAGCATGTGGCATAGCTTGAGACAGAACAACAGGGACTATTCCCTGAAAATAGCTGGAGACATTAAGTTTAGTGTCAGGAGAGAGGAAATGATAAGCTGCAAAGGAGATGATAAAAGGAAAAGCAAAAAATTCCCCAAAGATTAAACTGACTCACCCTACAATTTTGTTTTGCCCAGAGCTCGTGAGATAATCTACCTGGCTGTTCTGGCAAGCATGTGGTATCAAATTCAAACCCCAGTTTTACATTGTACTAGTCCTGAATGTTGGACATACAGCACTGTCCCTTCTTGATCATGGAGCTGGAGCATCCATGAACAGCTGACATTACTGATCCAGGGGCAGCAAAGATAAAAACCAAGTAGGAGGGGTTGGGCAAGGTGGCTCACGCCTGTAATCCCAGCACTTTGGGAGGCTGAAGAGGGCAGATCATGAGATCAGGAGTCCGAAACCAACCTGGCCAGCATGGTGAAACCCAGTCTCTACTAATAATACAAAAAATTAGCTGGGCATGGTGGCGAGCACCGGTAGTCCCAGCTACTTAAGAAACTGAGGTAGGAGAACTGCTTGAACCCGGCAGGCGGAGGTTGCAGTGAGCTGAGATTGCACCACTGCCACTGCACTCCAGTCTGGGTGACAGAGAGAGACTCCGTCTCAAACAAACAAACAACAACAACAACAAAAAAAAAAACACAAATAGGATTTGGGTACATTAAGAGAGGCCACTTGTGTAAAAAGAGAGAAAAAACATATAGAAGCAGAGCCTGGGACTTGAGCAAGTTCAAGGTCAAAAGCAGGTAGGATGAAAGGGTAAGATGAGTCAAGGCAATTATCTTTCCTATTCTGCTATAAGGCAGTGATAAACTTATCATTAACATTCAAGGAAAACTGTTTCACATTTACAACTTTTTCTGAGCATCAGTTTCTTCCATTATGCACTAGGGACTATTGTATGTAAACATTTGGTATTTGTCAAGAAAATATTCACTTTTATGAATGCCAAAATTTAGAAGAAATGAGACAAAATTATTGAGAAGAGCTTACCCCTCTGGTCACTAAAGGTAATTCTGGTGGGCTTACATAATATCTTTCCTTCTTTTGCTTTCCAAGTTGCCAAAAGCTTGGTAACTTGACAATGTTCTATTCTAGACTTTCTATGCAGAACCCAGACAAAATGTGAAGACAAATCAAATAATTGCCTTTACCCATACTCAAGTCCTTTCCTGCTTAGGGACCTGGGCTGGTAAATATCTGAGCAGGAAAAGACTGGAGTATGAACTGTATAAGTAGTTGTGATATGTAATACAAGTTAATGAAAGAAAAGCAGGAATATTAAGAAATTTGCAGAGTCTCCCTATTCTGTTTACAAAATTTAGGTAAAATATTGACAATTGTTTTGTTGTAAATTACGTGGGTTTTTTTGTTTTTTACTCTGGTACTATTCTGAGATAGTTAAAAGACATGTAAAGAAGCTTTTAAATCATGTCATTAGCCAATGTCACTATAGCCTGTCATGTACCCCTAGCCAAGAACCATTACTTTCTTAGTTTTACTCTCTCTTACTTACTCACCAGCATTTGGCTTAAATTTCCTTTTATAAAAGAAAGTGATGACACAGTACACTAGATGGTTAATCAGACTCACTAACTAGTGTGTTTCAAGATTGTTTCTCAGAAAAATTAGAAATGACTTTAAGTTTTGTACTGTCTGAGTCACCAGCGTTGACAAAATGCTTCCAGTGACCGTTGGGGATATGCTGAATTAGTGCCCGCATCACAGGGCCCTTAAAAGGTTTCAGTGAGCTAGAGTAAATGAAATTGCAATGTAAGCTGTTAATTGCCTATTAATAGCTGGGATTTGTGGTTAAGAGAAGATAATTGTGGCCATGTACAGTGGCTCACACCTGTAATCCCAACACTTTGGGAGACTGAGGTGGGCAGATAAACTGAGGTCAGGAGTTTGAGACCAGCCTGGTCAACCTGATAAAACCTTGTCTCTACTAAAAATACAAAAATTAGCCAGGCGTGGTAGCAGGTGCCTATAATCCCAGCTACTTGGGAGGCTGAGGCAGGAGAATGGCTTGAACCCGGCAGGAGGTTGCAGTGACCTGTGATTGCACCACTGACCTCCAGCCTGAGCAAGACCCCAGGTGGAGACTGCAGTGAGCCAGACTCAGTTGAACCCAGGAGGCAGAGGCTGCAGTAAGCCAGGATCATGCCACTGCACTCCAGCCTAGGTGACAGAGACTCTGTCTTAAGAAGAAAAAAAAAGAGAGAAGATAATTGCAACCTTAATAAACAAATCAGCAAATATGTGTTGAGTACCTGAATCAGTATATCTACCATAAAAATAAATGACACATTAACTGTGTAACCATACACAGTTCTATTCTTGCTGTTGAGCAAAGAATAGAAAAATGGAGGGAATCACATGGTGAGAGAGGAAGTAGGAGGAAGCTAAGGCAGCCAATCATTTGCATGGAAGAGTAAACCAGAAAAATGATTCCCTCCAGTTTTCTGGTTGCTCTTCCATACAAATGATAGACCTGCATAAAATATTTAGGTACTGTGGTTTGGATCTGGTTTGTCTCCTCCATAACTCATGTTAAAAGTTGGTCCCCAATGTAAAGGTATTGAGTAGTGGTGGAATCTTTAAGAGGTGTTGGGTCATGGAAGCTCTGCACTCAAGAAGAGATTAAAGCTGTTTTTCAGGGCATGAGTTAGCTCACTTAGAAAGGGGTCAGTTATCACGAGAGTGGGCTGGTATAGAAGCAAGCTTGGCTGCCTTGGCTTCCTCTTACTTCCTCTCTCACCATGTGATTCCCTCCATTTTTCTGCCATGCTATGCAGCAGCATGAAGCCCTCACCAGATGCCACATAGAATCTTGGACTTCCCAGCTTCCAGAACTGTGAGTTAAATAAACCATTATTCTTTATAAATTACCTGGTCTCAAGTATTCTGTTATAGTAACAGAAAATAAGATGTTATGTCAGAACCGTGCATATCATGAAAATGATGTGGACTTCAGTCCCAGTCTTTCACACATTTGTGTATCCATTTATTTAACAAATATTTATTGAGACTGTAGAGCATCATTCGTTGAACAAATGTTTTTGAAAACCCAGAAATGCCAGAAAAGAGTGATATGAGGAAATGATTGAGCTGAGATATGAAAAGTAGAAATTATTAGGGAAATGGAGACTTTTTTTCAAGGTAGAGAGAACACCATATGCAACAGGCCTGCAACAGGACTGAGAATAAAGAGAATGAATGTGGCTGTTGCACAAAGAAGAGAGATGGACTATGTGTCAAGGTGTGTGTGAGAGAGAGAAGCTAACTCATTTAGAGTCCTGCAGACCACAAAAGTCATTGGGAACTCAT
The DNA here is from genome assembly GCA_036589455.1 of Ateles fusciceps. Lineage (NCBI taxonomy): Eukaryota > Metazoa > Chordata > Mammalia > Primates > Atelidae > Ateles > Ateles fusciceps. The sequence goes on from JAZHEH010000113.1 coordinate 8,668,925, forward strand.
TGAAATAGGGATGTTATATGGTCAGACTGACTGTTGCCACAGTAAGGAAAGGATGAATGAGAGTGTATCAATTCAATGGCTGGTGAAGTAGTCACAGGAAAAGAAGAGTGTCGCTCAATATAGAAAAGTAATAGTGAGGGGCAAAGAGATTGTTCCAATGAAATGTTCCTGAATATAAATCCCATTCTGATCCTTTATACCTTAGCTGGGATACTAAGGCAGGTCCTTTGCATCTTCAAAGATTTGAAGTTGCAGTTTTGTCATTTAACAACTAGCATAATATTAACTTAAAGATTTTGGAGAATTAAATGGGTGTATGTAAAAACACATTGTCAATTCTAAAGTAGTATGTAACTTCAATTGTGAAGATCATTAGCCATAATTTCTTTAGAACTGCATTTTTTTCAGCGAGTATTGAAAGACAGCAAAGCTATGGAGACTATCTGTATTCCAGTGGGAGCAAAAGCCACTCCAAATAGAAGTCAATGATGTCACAATGGCCTCCAAGGCCTTACAGGATCCATTTCAATTGACTATCTTTTCTGTTCCTCTACTTTTTTTTTGAGTTAACCTCCACTCCAACTATACTGGGCACCTAAACCCACCTGGCACCTCTCCTCATGCAGTTCTTTATCTGTAAAGTGCAAAGTGCTCCTAAGCACCAGCAACCCCATGCCAGCAATTCCTTCACACATGGCTCAATATTGTCTTTTTTCCATAGAACTCATCAGACTTTATTAATACTTTGTAATTAGTATCTGTCTTATGTTTATCATCTGTCTCCCCGCTATAAGAATGTAAGCTTCATAAAGGGAGGGAATCTTCAATATTTTGCTCACTGATAGATCTCAGACAGGTAAAGCAGCACTTGACACATGGTAGGCATTCAATAAATGTGTCTTGAATTGAATGAACTTGAGAGAAATGCCCTTTTTTTTGAGACAAAGTCTTGCTTTGTTCAGGCTGGAGTGCAATGGTGTGATCTTGGCTCACTGCAGCCTCCCTCCTCCCAGGTTCAAGCAGTTCTCATGCCTCAGCCTCCTGAATACCTGGGATTACAGGTATGCACCACCATCCCCAACTAATTTTTGTATTTTTAGTAGAGCCAGGGCTTCGCCATGTTGGCCAGGCTCATCGCAAACTCTTGGCCTCAAGTGATCCACATGACCCAGCCTCCCAAATCTCTGGGATTACAGACATGAGCCACTGCACCTGACCAAGGGGAATGCTCCTTGAATACCATGCACTGCAGCCAATATGAGACAATCTTCACTTTGTTGCTGGCTTTCAATGCCAGCTATCAAAGCTGTGAATGGGTACTAAACTTCATGAGACTTTATAGAGGGGGAAAGAACAGAGACAATTAAACAACACAGATTCTAATATTCAATGTGTCTATGGAAAAAATAACCTGAAAATTAACAGGGACTGTATCTCATTTCAGATATTAGTGAGTCATTGAATAACTATTAAAATGTTCAGACACTAACAAAATAATTGGCCATTGGCCATGGATGCTGAAGAACCATAAAGAGAAAATTATCCTCTATGGATCAGATTTCCATATTGATGAACAACATCAATATCTAGTTGAGAAAGTCTTGGAATATTCTAACTGCAGCATCACTATGTGGCTTTATTCCTCACAATACATGTGTCTTAAAGTTTGAGCACCTGCTCAGATGTGTCTTTCCTGACAATTCTAGGGAAAATCATTTCCTGTTACTACTCCATTACTCTGTGACCCTCATCAAGCTTTCATTTTCTTCCCAGCACTTATCACTCCTTGAGATATGTTTTTTATATTTGTTTATTCACTGTTTATCTGCCTCCTTCAGCAACAAGTAAGCTCTATTAAGTTAAAGACTTTGTCTTGTCTTCTCTGCTATATTCAAGCATCTTGACAGGGACTGCCATGTAGCAGGCTCAATGAAAATAAGATAAATGAATAAATAAGCACTTCTGCGGGCAGGGATAGCTAAAAGGGAAGACCAGATGAGTAATAAAGGCCCTCACCTTTGTAGTATCATCGCATGGTCTATTCCAACAAAGTCATAATTGGGGTTGGGATTTAAGGTCTTTTTTTTTTTTTTGTCATTTTATTCAACAAAAACTTTCTGATGTATATACATGGATTTAGGATAATGATGTAATTTCAGCTTTCAGGAAGCTTATAATTTAGTGGGAAGGAAAGACAAAGTTAAGGACTTTAGTTAGGCATCACCAAAATGCTAAAGACTGTGTGTGCTATGGAATGGAATCAAATTAGGAGCTGATTCCTGGGGGCTGAGTTTGCCAGGAAAGATCACATGGGAAAAATAGGGGATTAAGGATCAGTTGTTCCTGCTTTCTTTAGCTTCCACTGCCTTTCCCTAGATTGTCCCTACCCCTTTGTTCTTGTATGCTAACACATTTGCTTTTTCAAGTCCTCAAAGCACTGGCCTTGGCATTCATACCAACTAACACAACTTTCTTATTATCTTTTATTAAAGCACATATATTTTCCACCTTACAAGTTTAATGTTCACTTTACATTTTCCTGCCTTTAGAAGCTCTCAATAATTAATCTTCCTTATTTTCAACGTATTTGTGAAATCAATAGATATTCACTATATCTGGTAAATATAGGCTCTGTACTTTGAATATTGATTGAATTGAGCTCATAATGCAGCTATGACTACAGACATACGACTAGCTATAACGTAGGGCAGAAGTAGGAATTATAACAAAGAACTATAGAAATAGAAAGGAAGGAGTGACTTATTTTCCATGGAAGACACAACATTGGAGCCAAGATTTGAAAGATGAATAAGGTTTTACCCAGCCAAGAAGAGAGATATGAGCAAAGAGAACAATATAATGAACAGGGGTATACAAATGTATTGCAAAGCATAAGTAGTTCAGTGAAGCTGATCTGTAGTACTCATTGTGCTAGGAGGTTGAATTGGAGGTATACTTTGGAGGTTGGGAAAATCTCAGGATGTCTTACTAAGGGGCTTAAGCTTTTTGCTATAGGCATGTGGGAGAAAGGTTTAAGAGAGGAAAGTGATATAAACAATTCTGTGTTTCAACAAGCAACTTTGCAGGAAAGAAGTGGGATAGGGAGAGATTAGAAGCACATCAATCACCTATCACCTCTTGGATGATAACTTTTACAACAGTTTTAAACAATTGTCCAGAATTCTCTGATGTGAAAATCAAAAAGCTATTTTAGGGAGTGGAATTTTAGATGGCTATAATCTTTAACTTGGGTTCCTTAACCTCTTTTAAGACCAACATTATTTTACTTATGCTATTATTTTGAGGGATTTAAAAAAACACTTTTAAGTTTGTTAAAATATTTGCCAGTTATGTCCAACATTGAATTTTATACTTGCTGGGCTATAAATTCCTGGAATTATTATAGTAATAAGGATGCATTGCCATAAAAGAAAAATGGAAGGAACATAATACTATCTGAAAGTTTTCCACAAACCAGGTGTTTGAAAAGACTTCTTAATTTTTTTCAAAGACCTTAAGAAGAAAGCAATGTTATTTTCACCTTACAGTTGTGGAAACTGGAGCCAACAATTTAAGAAAATTGCCCAATATACCACAGTTATAAAATGACAGAGATGGAGTTGTAGCCCATATTTAGCTGACCCCCAAACCCATTTATTTCTATTATACCATTTTCCATTAAGTAAGGTTTCATTAAAAACCTACAGTATGCCTTTCATGGAATCTAGACTTTCAGAAGATGTTACAAAGTAAGAGTATTAATCTTCATTTTTAACCCTCTTCCTGCCACTGATTCATTCTTCATTCTTTTCAACCATATTCTGTACCTTGGGGGAAATAAACTTCGTAGGGTGCATCAACCAGGCTTGTTGCACTCTGGTTTCTGGTGGGGTTCAGCCATGGAGGACCATGGGAAGGAGTTCAGAGAGTAGAAAAACTTATTTCCCACACTTACTCCTTCCCTGCTTTGTCGTGGTTTCTCTGTCAATGGCTGTGTCCTTTGCAACCATAGGTCTTATGAGGCAGTCCTCTTCCAAGACTCTCACTAGGCTCTGATGGCATAGCTCCCTCTCCTGTTTTTTTCTGGTTTCCCTTATCTTGCCTATAACTCATACATTTTTCATTAAATTCTTTCCAGCGAAACTCTGAGTGCGTGCTAGGACTTGAACTGATTCGATAACATCCCACTACTTGGTTAGTTGCAAGAAACAGCAACCATGATTGTTTTGTTTATGGACTCATCCTCAAGAATAACTAGTTCCATGGTCTCACAGAGCCTGATAAACTGATAAAAATGAGTCCTATTGCTTAAAGCATCCAAGTTTAGATGTAAACCATTTGCCCTCTTTGTGCCAATCTACAGGGTGTTTCCAGTAGTTTTTGCCCAGTTGTTTTTGTGCTCAGATTTAATTTTGCATCATCTTCTATCCAAAACCATTTACTAAACCAATGTATGTTAAAATTCTGCTTATTTGGAGTGATCATAAAATGGGATATTCTGGTTAAGAATATAAAATATAAAATGTAAATCCACAGAGCCCTGCTGTGACAGTCAGCACATTTACTAATTCAGTTTCTGCACTTCATCCCCGTATCAATCAACTGGGGCTTGTCCTTCACTTTCTGAGCCTCACTTCCTGTATTTGTATAGATTGAACAATATCATTCTAATGTATATTCATATCCCTTTACTCCATAAATTGTAAAAATGGAAATGTTCTTCTTCCTCTTCAAGGACTTCAGGTAATATCTCTATGAGCCACAGGCTTTCTAATAGACCAAGATTCTTGGGCCAACTTACTTCCCATAGAAAATACGTGTTCTCAAGTGTTTGTCAGCTTCAGCTCTCCAAGATGAGAAGCACCAGCCATATGTTCTGAGCCATTAGGCCTTGACTGAGCAGTGCAAACAGATGGGCCCACTGGAAAGATGCCAAGATGCTAGGAGAACCTGCTCCTGGAACCTAGGTGCTCCCTTTAAGAAGTGGGAATTTTCTGGATGATAGTAATATTGGTGGCAGTGAGGATGGTGTCAAGGAGAACCAGCCTTGTTAAAAATTGGCTCTTGCCCATTTGCAAGCTGTGCAAAAGCCTGTGCCCTACAAAGAAGTCTCAAAACTCAAATTTGCATGGAAAGGATTTGTGAACATTTGAGATTATAAAAATTTGTGGCAGAAGGGAGCTTTGCAAACTCTAGTCTAGATATAGATACACACACACACACACACACACAAATTATGTACAGAGAAAGAGAGAGAGCAGGGTTTCTTTCTAAAAATAAATGTTATGGGAAATTCCAGTACTATATCATCTCTTTATTAAGATTTTGACTTTGGAAGAATGAGATAGGACATTAACATAAAAATTAATGTAGAAATTAGTTTTGGCTAATTATCAAACAAAAAAATAAGGATATAGCAATCAGCTATTAATAATGATAGTCTAATATCAGCTAATATTTATGAAATCACTTAGTGTGTCTAGTAATGTGAGAAGCCATGAACCTGCAAACCACAGCAGCAGGTCACATCTGGCCACCACCTGTTTTTTATAAAGAAAGTTTTGTTGGAACACAGCTACACTCATTTGTTTCCATATTGCTTATGGCTGCTTTCCCTGATACAAGAGCAGGGTTGAGTAGTTTCAATAGAGACCATGTGTCCCTCAAAGCCAAGAACATTTACTATCTGGCCCTTTATAGAAAAAAATTTGCTGAAGCCTGAGCAACTATCTCAACACCTCACATGTTTTATCTTATTTAATCCCTTCATCAAAAGAAAATATGTAGTCTTTTTATCTTCATTTTATAGATGAGAAAACTGAGAAATAGAAGTATTTAATAATTCATCCCAAATCTCATATTTAGTAAGGGATTCAATCTCTGACAGTCTGAAGCTACCACTATGAAGCTCTGTCCTGATTTCAGGGTTATTTTGCCTATTATAAGACACATGGAGTCTAAGAAATAGCAGGGAATTGGAAATGACCTCTGTTCTAGTCTACCCAGCATACCAGCTTATAAGGTAGCTTGTAGGTCTTTTAGTTTTAACTAGCTTGGTCTAAGTGGCTACCCTCCTCTGAGGTCCTCCTCCCTTCTACTCTTCCCTAGTAATGCTTTGACTCTTCTCTCATCATTGTATTGCTCCCAGATGCTCTGCTCATTACCCTTCTTTCTGGCCTCAGGAGTATTTCCAGCCCATTAGATTTTTCCCGGAGTATAACTGAGAGGGTTTGAGTTATATGCAGGTGAAAAAGAAAGGTGAAGGAATATTGCTTGGCAGATTCAAACATTCATAAGGCAATCAGGCTTTTACAGTTTCTTTTTCCATGCTTCTTAGTATTACTAAGCTAAGAGTTTCTGTTTCTTTTTTATGCTTCGAATTCTAATACGGAAGACTTCCTTTCTTTTTTAAAAATTTGGTATATGCTTGGCCAACAAAGAAAAGAAAGGTAGGAGGTAGGGGTAGAGAAACTCCTTTACTAGACTCAGGTAAGAAGAGGCGGAGACAGAGAAATGCTTTATTCTTTGACAACATTAATTAAATAAAAACAAAACTGTTTCTTTAAAATTGGTGGATGGGGCAGGGGTGGAAACTGAGCTTGACATGCTCAGCCCCCATCTTATGAGTGAGACTGATAGTCAAGAATTCAGAATGCTGACACTCAAGAATATTGTTTTAAAAGCAGCCGATTAGATTCTTGTGATACAACATACATAAAGTTCCTAGTTCTGATGGTGCGAATGTAGATATTGTTCAAGATATTACAGTTACTGATATGAGGATGAGGATGATATTGACAATGATTATCCTTTGAATTCTCAGGTCAAAGAAGTTCGCATGAGAGCATGTCAATAGTTGCATAGGGTTTGTTTTCCAGGAAAATAAGTTTCTAAAGGAGGCAGTATAGATTGTTGCAATTGTTTCTTAAACTAGCTATCTGCCTAGAGGTTTTACTTCTGTGCATCTATGAGAGATATGGCAGACCCAATGATCTTTCCAACAAAAAATGTGATTAAGACACTTCCTTGCCTCACTTCCCATCTCAGGACTCCTCATTAGCACCTGGGCAGAAGAGAGTGGCCCTTCTGCTGCACATACTGCAAGAACTTTTAGGATCTTGCTTTGTGATGACTTTTCCAGCATTTTCTGCTCCCATGAAACCTCCATCTCTCAAACTTAACAATCTGTTAATTCCTCATTTATTAGTAATTTTAAGCATGTACTCTTGGTTTTACTCCTTGATACTTGCTACATGCTGGTTTTTCTGAATTGAAAACATTCATTTCCATCACTGCAACCTGCCCTTATCCACATGGAAAATTACAATTAAACTTTAAAACTGAATTTCAGAATCATTGTTCCTAAGAAGCTGCTCTTGATTTTTCTCCCAGAAAGAACCCCTCCTACTCTCTGCTATTTCAATACTTTACATGTGATTATATTATGAAATGTAACACTATATATATGTGTATATATATATATATATATATATATACACACACACACATATATATATATATATATATTTGTTTTTAATGCCTGTACCCCTTAATAGCCAGTGAATTTATTGGGGGTAGGCACAGTTTTATTTAGCATAAGCTAAGGAATAGTGAGTTGGATTGAACTTCAGTACCTTTGTCCATCTGGCCTTCATGGAAGATTCTTAGGGCTAGTAATGTCATCTATTACACAAGCCCCCTAATTCCTGCTGCTATGATACATAGAGTTATCTGAGCTACTATAGGTTAAAGAGTAGAAATACATACGGCACTGTCTGGAGATTCACTGGTTATGTCTTCTTGTTTTGTAAAATTATAAAATATTTTCTTCTTTATGATTTTATGTTTTTTTGGTTTAAGTTTCTGCAATGAACATATATTACTTTTACATCAGATAAAAAATGTAACTCTAAACTCACTCTTCTAGAAATTTTTCCTATAGAAGAAAATTTTTATTTTGAATTAGAGATACACACACTGTTCATTGGCCAGCCTAATTCGATTTTCATCTCATTTCTCCTTGACCACATCCTATGGGGAGGTTAGAAATATTAAACACTTGGTTTCCTAGATTTCTTTGCATCTAGAGTGGACACATGTCACGAAAATCACCCCCTAAGATACCAGTGGCAGTCTGCTAGAGGTGGCTGAAATTGCTGCTTTTTGCTTCTTCCTGCCTTGAGTGCAGATATGATGTCTGAAATTATGATAGCCACAGTGTGACAGTGAGCACCAAAGGAATAAATACAAAAAGCAAAACCTCAGGCCAGCCCAGAAAAAGACAGGAAGACCTGAGTATGTGTTATTATTTAGCCATGGCCCCTGCCCTGGTTTTCTGCCTCCAAATGCCTTGCTGCATGCAGAAGACATTGGTATCATTTAAGACTGCTACTTAGCTTTTCTGTACTTGGAGCTCATCACAGATACAGATATGTTAAAAAGTTTGTGTACAATGATATAATGACAATGCTGTTATAAAAATTAAAAAGTTAGAAAAATACAAGTATCCAGTAATAAAACGTTTGTACAGCAGCCAACAACCAACTTACCATTTCTGATGACCTGAGGAATGTCAGTTGCAGGCATTTCAAACAGAATAGGAAAGAGCCTGCTGAGAGGTTCAACTCTGCCTTATGTACCTGGGCTCCCCTCTGTTCATTTCCAGCCTTCCATGACCGGGAAGAACATTAGCTGGGCAGAAGCAAAGACCATGTAGGCCTTTGCAGGGAATCTGTGAATCCACAAGGGAAAATTCCATTTTCTTCAACACTTGGCTTTGGACTGGTTGTTTAAGAGAAGGACAATACTTTACCACCAGTGCTATGCCTTTGATTTCTGGGTGTACCAGTCTGTTTTCACACTGCTGATAAAGACATAACCCAGACTGGGCAGTTTACAAAAGAAAGAGGTTTGTTGGACTTACAGGTCCACATGACAGGGGAGGTCTCACAGTCAGGGCAGAAGGCAAGGAGGAGCAAATCATATCCTATGTGGATGATAGCAGGTAAAGAGAGCTTGTGCAGTGGAACTCCCACTGATAAAACCATCAGATCCTGTGAGATGTACTCACTATCACAAGAACAGCACAGGAAAGACCTGCCCCCATGATTCAATCATCTCCCACTGGGTCCCTCCCATATCACATGGGAATTCAAGATGAGCCCCTAGTTATACCAAATGAGGATCTTCCTGAATACAGATATTAGGATTATTTCCTTTTGTAATGTTAGTGATGGATCCCATATCTTTACATTCACTAAAATATCTGCTACTGAGCCAGTGCACCCATGTTTTGCTCCTGCAGATACAATTCATGATGATCAAGGGTACTTGACTGTCTGTCCTGTGATTAATAAAAACGCTGTTGACAATTTTCCAGTTGATCCTGGACAAGGCCGATAAACATCTATAGGAGCACATCTATCATGAGCACATCCATTGTGTGTGCATGACCAAAGAAGGGAACGTTTCTGTTTATGAAACTTATGGTTCAAAGGTATAGAAGAAAGATGTGAGTCCTTTAGGGAATTTTGAACACCACTTATATTAATTAGGAAAAAAATTCATATCAAGTATGAAGTGGTGTCATGTTCTTTTTTGAACCTATATTTCTATTCCAATTGATATTTTAAATTTGCAGAACAACATGGACACAGGGAGGGGAGCATCACACACTGGGGTCTGTCAGGGGGGAAAAAGGGGAGGGACAGCGGGGAGTGGGGAGTTGGGGAGGGATAGCATGGGGAGAAATGCCAGATATAGGTGATGGGGAGGAAGGCAGCAAATCACACTGCCATGTGTGTACCTATGTAACAATCTTGCATGTTCTTCACATGTACCCCCAAACCTAAAATGCAATAAAAAATATATATATATAAAATAAAATAAAATTATAAAACAAGCAGCTTTCAAAAATAAAGTTTTAGAAGACTATTAATGAATTACAAAAGTATTCATGGTACATTATTAAATTTGAGAAAAGTAGGTTATACATTCGTATAGATAATATGATTTCAATCTTGTTAAAAATATGCGTATGCATAGTGAAAAAAATCATACATTACATATTGTTAATTGTCTTTGTCTCTGGATGGTTGGACCACAGAGATCTTTGTTTTATTATGTATTTTCATGTTTTCCAAAAGCCCTTTAATGCACATGTATTATTTTTCAATTAAGAAGAATAACACCAAATGTTATTTATAAAATTTTTAAAAATCAGCTATTGCATGTCTGGAATGTGGACAAGTTTACCATGTGGCAAATATCAGATGAGATAAATGGTAATTGGGAAAAAATGTAAATTCTATTAGAGTGCCCTGTATCCATGCCAACATTGATTAAAACAGGCAGCCAATGATACTTCAGAGGAAGAATGGGATGTTAGATCTGCAAAGAACGGGAGATGCTTCCATTTGTTGCTGAATTAAAAGTGAGTTAAAATCCATTAACAGTGAAATATAAGCTACCTATGCTTTTACTCTTCATGATCCCCCTCTGACTATTTCAGAGAATAGGCAAAAAGCCCAGATGAATGCCGTGTTTTTCTGTCATCTTTGAGCCTTCTCCATCTCAGCTGTTTGGTTTCCTGGCCCTATCTCATTGACTTCTACTTTCAAACAAGAGTCATTGGGATTGCCATCCCAGAAACCCTATTTCAGTACCCAACATGTTTTTTCAAAAGAGGCAAATGGCAAGCAACCTCAGTTTCAAAACAATGAAATACCAACTCTGGAGAGTAAGGAACAAAATTTTAATATCAAAATGTGCAATTTTGTTCTGTGACATTAGATGGTGTGTAAAATGGAGAGAATCTTTTCATTTCTCTGAGCTTCAGTTTCTTCATCTGTATAATGGGCTTGCTAACTCCTCTCTCATAGGTTTTGAGAAACTACTGAATAAAAAACATGTCCACATATACACATTATTATGTCAGTGGTCACAGGAACCAAATATTTTAATGACCCCTAAGAAACTGAAACACTTCACTTCAAAATTTTATAAAAGATCCAATTAAATGAGGGTAACTGAAGAGCATATGCAGATGTGTTAAGTCTCAGGGTTCTGTGAATCAAGGCGGTGGTATTGCCTCAGGCTTTCCTGGATGAAGGCTCATTATGGCTAACTCCTGCCAGGTAGATCACAAGGGATTAGGCTTCCTCTGAATCGTTCTGTAGCCTGAAAAGGGATGTATGTCCTAAAGGTCTTTTACTTCATAAGGTGTGCAGAGCTCTCCCATTCAGAGCTACAAACTGCTACTCCCTTAATTTTCAGTAGCATTTAATTATATTTTATTTCATTTGTTTTTATAAAAACATATATACGTGGAAATTGGTACTGCAAGACTATATGTACTGAATGCCAGCAGTAATTGGTTAGTGCAATGGAGAGTAAGGTAGATCACAGTGATATTTTCTCTGCTTACAAATGGAGAGTATTTTTATAATGAGACCAAACAATGTCTTTTCAAAAGCTATGCCCCGGCTAGAGAGAGAAGATAAGGGATTTAGTTGTTGTTGTTTGTTTTGTTTCTCATTTGTTTTGTTCTTTTTTGCTTTAACTATGTGATTACTCTTGAAAGTCTAGGAGTGTCTGGTCTACATTGCATGGTAGGGCTATTATAAGGTTTGTAAGTGTTAAGTATGGCAGGCATTGAGCTCTCCCTCTCTGCTTTTTCTGTAACACCTTGCTCCTACCTTCAGTACTTTTCCTCCATTTAGGAAGCACAATGACTTGAAGAAGAGCTTAGTCTTTGCAAATTTGCCTTTAACCAGCCTTGGTGTCTGAGATAAATCCTGCACAATAAAGTAATAGTAGTTGATGATAGTACTGATTATAATATTAACATTAATAAAATATCAGCAGTCCTTTATTGTGGAGACTGAATTGGTGCCAGTCTGTTTAATGGCACTGAATGCATTATCAAATTTAACCTTTTCATATAGCAAGCCTGTACGTTTGGTAAAATGAGAATATTGAGATATATATAATGGTTCAATGATTTGCATAAAGTCATAAGTAAGTGGTTGACTCAAGATTCACAGTCAAGATGACAGCTGCAGAGTCCATTCAGTCAGGCCCAGAATATGCCGCTTTCCAGGCTGTCTCCTTCATACCCAGAGTGGTTAAGCACATGTAGGAAGGAGATGGCGTGCGTAACCATTGTGTTTGGGAGTGGGAGTTTCTTGTCATTATCAGATAGGAATGTTAAGCAACGATGTGCCTGTAGCCAAAGTACTCATGGAGCAAGTGAGGAGGTCACAGACCTCACGCATTTGAAAATTCCAATATCATATGACTAGAGTTTTCCCAGAACCACAGGTCTGGAAGGGGCTTAGAGAATATTGTAGGCCTTTGTTGCTTTTTTCTTATCCAATATCGATTACACTTTCTCTTGTAAAGAGCACTTCCTTTTTCTCTTGAGGAATCTCTCATCAGTGCGTACAGTCTGGTTTGGCAGTTTAATTGAGTGATTTACCCTTTCCTAGCCAAGAGACAGGGGTGTGACCCAAGAGGCAAGGCCTATCAGATGCCCTCTTCAGGAAATTTGAGTTATGAGTTAGAACAATAAAAATTCTGAAAATAATCGAGTTCTCACTCATCCCAGAGATGGTACCTGGAACCTCTGTGACTTTCTGGATCCTATTCCAAATGGATTCTTCAGCCTGTCTTCACTATTATAAGTCTACATCCCTGCATCATCCTTGCAATAAGATTCTATTTGGCATGACAATTCTAGAGTCAGTTTCTGGACTTTCATCCAGAATACCTCAGCCATTATAAAATTCATTGATTCAAAACTTTTACAAAACTAAGGGGTCATCTATTTAGTATTTCAGATATTTTCACCTTGGTTTTTTGAAGAAATGTTTATATAATGTTTCTATTTGCAAAACTTTATTCTAAGCACTTTATACATATCAATGAGCTAAATATTCCCACTGTTGGTAGAACCTGCTATTTTATGCAGCTGCTCTTATATTAATGAGTAGAAGTTCATGTTGTTGGACTATCATTTCTTGTATCTGACTAAAATCTGCTACCTTGTTCTTTTCACTCTCTTGACTCTTGTTCTGCTATCAGTCACACAGAATAAACCTAGGCATACTCACCTTTGGACCCATTGTATTACGTATAGCAAATGTAGCTTTAGATATGTGGATGAACTGCTAACAAAGGCTATAGTGTTAACTGCAATTCTAACTGAAGTGTCATCTGAGTTTAAGAAAGACTGTCTCTCATCCACTACTTTTGTCTAACACACAGTGATTGAGAATATTGCTTTAGAGAATTCATACAGTCCTGATACACAAAAACAACAGAGAAATTCTGTTTTCTTAAAATTCTGTTACTTTCAATGCACAAGAGAGTCTCAAGACTTTATCTCTTCAACTCCTTTCAATATAATGCCATTAGTTATCTACATCCATATGTTATCTTCAATCATGCATTTATTCATTTAATAGATATGTATTGGATATATATGCCAGGAGCAAGACAGAGCGCTAGGTGTTTTGGGGCATAAGACAATAAATCAGATAGGGGCATTAACATCTAGATTCAAAAATAAAAAATATCAAACACCCACTGTTTAGTGTGCTTGGAACCAGAAGCCAGACAATTGATGTTTGTTGTTGTTTTGATTTGTTGCTTATTTTTTGCTCTTCGATGCTATGTAGACACAGCTCATAAAGGTGCAGTTCTTAAAAACACTTTCACTAAAACAATGCCCAAGGAAGATGGATGACACACTAGCTTTTTAAAGACACATAAAGAAGCTGTCTTTTACCCATGAAAGGTTTCCTGTGATTGTTCAATAAGAATTAGTGGTTCATCTCTAGAACTGTCTTTAATCTTTATTTTGTCCAGGCTCTAAAATTAGCTTTGAGAATACAGTCTTTCTGTGAAAGACTTTTACAGAAACCTCTAAGCATGGCAACAATAAAATAAAATTAAAAAGTTGATGTGCACGGAAAAGAGGTGTAGGGAGGAGGAAGGTGAATAGGAAGTGGACTTTTAGTTGTTTATATTAGTATTCCCAGAACTATTCCATGATCTATGCCTATTTATTGCTCTCAAACCCACCAAGATAGATGATACCAGATTCTTTAAAACCCACTGGGTGTAAAATTGGTATGAGAATACAAATCATAAAAGACAGTCATGGGAACAGATCTTTTCTCTTTAAAATTTCAGTGAATAGCCTGCACAGTATCAGGTGGCTGACAATGCAACAGGCCAATGTACACAATATGAGAGCACATCCCTGTCTTTCCTACCCTCCATTCCATTCTAAAGAGGGAAGAATCATCAGCTCTCTGGTTCAGAGCTGACGTGCTGGCAGAGGATTCCTGACATTACTTTCTGTGTACCAGTTAGTTTTGTTGCCTAGACAGTTATGAGTCTGTTACACTTGCTCTTTTCCCTAAGAAAAGTTATATCCACCCTTCCTCTATGCCTCCCCACCACTTAGATAGTACTAAACTCCAAAGCTTACAGGCATGGTAGAATAAAAGAGGCAATGCAGAAAACATTGTGTCTACTGAGGGGAAAGGTCACAATAACTATGAAATATAGGTTAATTTATTCAAGTACTTGATGATATTAGTGCCTCCCTGGTCCAAAGATAAGGACTGGGCATTAAAGGAGAAAGGATCAAGTGTGGTAGAGAGTTTCACTGGCTTGGTCTCTCTCCAGCATGTCTTTTCTCCCTGGACTTATGCCAGGCCTCAAGGGAAGAAGAAACTTTTAATAAGCAGGAATACATTACCTGGAATACATTAGTTCATTAATGTACATTTTTTTCATCTAAAATGAATTATATGTGTGTGACAGGATGGAGTTTTCTTTCTTCTTTACCTTTTTCTTTTCTCATCTTAAACTTGTGATGACAATAATGACTTTTTTCCAAGTCTTAGCTTTTTTCTTTTTTAAAATAATTAATTATTCTGCAACATTTAGAGTACAACTAGTCCCCACTTTATGAATGGGTTGTATTCCAAAGGTTTATTTGTATGTAAGCCATCCAGTATGTTCCAATCACTGAACAGATGCTAATTGCTGGGCGCCTTCCAGTTTTAAATGGCACCTGGCATTTTAGCAGCTCTTATTACAGCCTCTTTCATCCATTGTCATGCTGCCCATGAAGACAGTGAACAAGGCAAAAATTTACCTCTCCTGAAATTAAGACTTGAATTTGGGAAATATTCTTAATAATTTAAAATCCAATCAAATATGTTGTGATAAAAATTCAAAAACCGTCTACACAGTCTTCAGCAAATGGTTTTACTCATGTCCAAATTATTCCTCCAAGAAGACTGAAAGACAATTTTCCCATCTCAAACTGTCCACCTGATAAAGATACTCAGGTGTCTGCTGGATTAAAACCATTATTCTTCTAATTCATGGGTACTGATTTTTTTTTTTCAAACTGTCATCCGTCTCTCTTTTGTCTGTCTTCGACCCCTCAAACATACGGCCAAGCAGAAAATTTCAGGAGTTGGTGGAGGTGGAGGAGTGTCTAGAAAGTATGATCCTCCATAGCAAACAGTGAAAGACAATTTAAGTAATATGTAGAAGCAGTGCAGCCACTCTGTAGCATGCACTGCTTCTACATATTACTTCAATTATCTCTCACTGTTTGTTATGGAGAATCATACTTCCATATATCATATGCAGCAGGGCTAGAGAAGTTCCTACCTCAATTAAATAGACCTATGCTACCAAGATATCTTACAGAGATCAGGAAATGGGCTAGGAACTCTGCCCGTTACCAAATCTCCAGTTGAATATTGGAAATGGGACTCAAGCATTGGACAGATAGGTAACAGAGTTAAGGGAAATCCATGTATTATTGGCGAACACCCAATCTAGGGACACCTTATTTTATCTAAGCCTGAGTAGAGGGAACTAAGAAAATATTGAGACTGCTTTTAAAAGGAATATATTGCAACTCAAAATGATTTTTAAACATTGTTTCAATGAAATAAACCAAGAAAAAAGTATCTATTAAGTAGAAGTCACGTCACAAAGAAAAAATAGACTGAAATAAAAGAACAATAGAATAGGATAAAAACAAAGTTAGGTGAGCTAAAAAAAAGTTCAAAAACACCAAAATTATAGTAGCAAAATTACAGACCGTGTTGAAGACAGATGAAGACAAAAAAGATAAGACTGTAAAAAAAATCAAATCAAGATTATGGAGAAATCCTGAGAAAACAAAGGCATGAAAACAAAGAGAGGTGGTAAAAGAGAAGATGATGGCACAAGACTAAGAAAGAGAGAATATCCGACCAATATTTGTGTAATTGCCACACAGGCATTCCTAGTTTCACTGTGCTTTGCTTTGTTGCACTTCACAGATATGTTTTTGCAAATTGAAGGTTTGTGGCAACCCTGCACCCAGCAAGTCTTTCAGAGTCATTTTTCTAACAGCATGTGCTCACTTGTGTCTCTGTGTCACATTTTGGTAATTCTTGAAATATCTCAAATTTTTTCCTTATTATTATATCCATTAGGGTGATCTGTGGTCACTGATCTTTGATGGTACTGTTGTTAATTGTTTTTGGTACCATAAGCTATGCCCATATGAGACAGTGAACTTAATAAATGTGTGTGTTTTGACTGCCACACTGACGGGTCATTCCCTCCTCACTCTCCCGTTCTTCAAGCCTCCCTGTTCCCTGGATACACAGCAATATTGAAACTAGGCCATTTATAACCCTGCAATGAAGTGTTCTAATGAAAAGAAGAGTTATACAGCTCACATTTTAAAAAGCTAGAAATGATCAAGCTTAGTGAGGAAGATATGACAAAAGCAGCGATAGGCTGAAAGCTAGGACTTTTGCACCAAACAGCCAAACAGTGAATGCAAAAAAAAAAAAAAAAAAAAAAAACTTCTTGAAGAAAAGTAAAAGTGCTACTCCAGTGAACAAAGAAAGTGAAGCAGCCTCAGCTGGGTGCAGTCACTCACGCCCGTAATCCCAGTACTTTGGGAGGCTGAGACAGGCAAATTGCCTGAGGTCAGGAGTTCAAGACCAGCCTGGCCAACGTGGCGAAATCTCGTCTCTACTAAAATTACAAAAATTAGCCCTGCATGGTGGCAGGCGCCTGTAATCCCAGCTACCTGGGAGGCTGAGGCAGGAGACTCGTTTGAACCCAGGAGATGGAGGTTGCAGTTAGCCAAGATCGCAGCATAACATTCCAGTATGGGCAACAAGAGCAAGACTTTGTCTCAAAAAAAAAAAAAAAAAAAAAAAAGGAAGCAGCAGCCTCATTGCTAATATAAAGTTTCCACAGTCTGGGTAGAAGATTAAACCAGCTATAACATTCCCTTAAGCCAAAGCCTAATCCAGAACAAGAATCTACCTTTTTTCAATTCTATGAAGGTTGAGAGAGTTGAGGAAGCAGCAAAAGAAGCACTGGAAACTAGCAGAGGTTGGTTCACGAGGTTTAAGGAAAAATCCAGCTCTATAACATAAAAGTGTAAGGTGAAACAGCAAACATAAAAGTGTAAGGTGAAACAGCAAATGCTGTTATGGAAGCTGCAGTAAGTAATCCAGAAGATCTAACTTAGATAATGATGTGGGTGGTTGCACTAAACAACAGATTTTCAAGGTAGATGAAACAGCCTTACAGTGGAGGGAGAGGTCATCCAGGATTTTCACAGCTAGGGAGAAAACAATGCCTGGCTTCAAAGCTCCAAAAGACAGGCTGACTCTCACTAGAAGCTAATGCAGGTGGTGACTTTAAGTTGAAGCCAGTCCCCCTTTACCATTCCAAAAATGTAGAACCCTTAAAAATTATGCTAAATCTACCTTGCCTATGGTCTATAAATGGAAGAACAATGCCTAAATGACAGCACATTTGTTTACAGCATGGTTTACTAAATATTTTAAGCCCACTCTTGAGACTTACCACTCAGAAATAAAGATTTATTATAAAATACTGCTCATTCACAATGCATCCAGTCATCTAAGAGCTCTGATGAAGACACACAAAGAAATTACTTTGGTTTCATGGCTAGTAACACAATATCCATTCTTCAGTCCAGGGATCAAGGAGTAATTTTTACTCTCAAGTCATAAGAAATTTATTTCATAAAGCTATAGTTTCCAAACAGTGGAAAGACAGTGATTCCTCTGATGGATCCAGGTGAAGTAAACTGAAGATCTTATGGACAGAATTCACCATTGTAGATGCCATTAAGAACATTTGCAATTAATTTTAAAATATTAACATTATCAGGAGTTTGGAAGAATTGGATTCCAATCCTCATGGATGAGGGGTTCAAGGCTTTAGTGGAGGAAGCAACTGCAGATGTGGTGGAAACAGCCATAGAACTAAAATTAGAAGTGAAGCCTGAAGATGTGACTAAATTACTGCAATCTCATAATAAAATTTGAACAAATGAGGAGTTGCTTAATATAGTTGAGCAAAGAGGGTGGTTTCTTGAGATGGAATCTACTCCTGGTGAAGATGCTGAGAACATTGTAGAAATAACAGCAAAGAATTTACAATAGTACATAATCTTAGTTGACAAAGCAGCTATAGGGTTTGAGAGGTTTGACTTAACTTTTGAGAGAAATTCTACTGTAAATAAAATGCTATAAAACAGTGTAACATGCTACTGAGAAATCTTTTGTGAAAAAAAGTCTGTCAATGCAGCTAATTTCATTGTTTTATTTTAAGAAATTGCTACAGCCATTCCAAATTTCAGTAAACACCTTGCTGATTGGTCAGCAGCCATCAACATCGAGGCAAGACCCTCCACCAGCAAAATGGTTACCATCTGCTGAAGGCTCAGATGAGTGCTAGCATTTTTTTTAGCAATAAAGTATTTTTTAAATTCAGTTACGTACATTGCTTTTTTAGACAAAATGCTATTGCACACTTAATAGACTACAGTATAGTATAAACTTTTATCTGCACTGGGAAACCAAAGAATTCTTGTGATTCACTTTATTATGATATTTGCTTTATTGTGGTAGTTTGAAACTGAACTTGCAATATCTCTGATGTATGCCTGAACCTGAAAAGAAAATCAATAAGTGCAACAAGCAATGATAGGGTATTTAAGACATCTGCTCCAAGCCAAAGACCTAAGTATGTAGATGGAAGGATGTCACTAAGAAAAATCAGAGTCACACATGTGTACACATAAAGACACACCCTGGCAGAAACATAAATTTCAAGTGTGAAGAAAAACATTCACAAATATCCAGCCAGGAGAAAAAAAAAAAAGTGTTTTTGCCATGGGAAGAAAAGTAGTCTGGTTTCTTTGTTGTTATATAATACTTATAACAGTATACTGATTTATGAAATATAAACCTGATACTGTTAAGAAAAAACCATGAATAAGCCAGGAGCAGTGGCTCATGCCTGTAATCCCAGCACTTTGGGAGGCACAGGTGGGTGGATCACTTGAGGCCAGGAGTTCGAGACCAGCCTGGCCAACACGGCAAACTCCATCTCTACTAAAAATACAAAAATTAGCCAGGTATGGTGGTGCACGCCTGTAATCCCAGCTACTTAGAAGGCTGAGGCACAAGAATGGCTTGAATCTAGGAGGTGGAAGTTGTGGTGAGCTGAGATTGCACCACTGCACTCCAGCTTAGGCCACAGGGTGAGACTCTGCCTCAAAAAAAAAAAAAAAAAAAAAATTAATTAACCATGATTAAAATTTCAGGTTCTAGGGAGTTAGTAACATTAAATGCTACACAAAATGAAATTCATGAGTCAAATACTTAGTTCACTAATTTTATATTAGCATCAAAAATGCTAATATAAAAAAGCATTCTTTTCTATTTATTATAACATATGCAAATAATTTAAGAATAGCACTTATGGCCTCTCATGCTGCTGCATTGTACCAGACTTCACTTTAATTAAAATTTCCTTTTTCTTCCACCCTCATCTGTATTTCAGAGATGACTTAGTTATGTCTTTTTATTGAATCAATATCATCTTGACCTTCTTCATGCTAAATAGAAAGCAAATGTCTCTCTTAAGAGTTCCCTAGTGTGTCTTTCACTAGGGGTTTCAATAAATTCAGAGGCCACTAATAATGTCGCCTAGATATTTACTAAGCATTTCTTCATGTTCATGATCTTTATGAAGAGCATGTGAAACTCTGTCTACCTCCTTGTTCTCTACAACTTTTAATCTTTCCAAAACTGGATGAATGTAAAGTTTTTGGTGTCATCAAACTCTACTGTCTCAATTTATTGTTTTCTCGGTCTCCTAGTTTATTGGTGGGTCATACTTTTACTAAACTCGATTAAATAATGGCTCAAAGAATAGACTGCCCTGTACCAGGGCTAATGAGAAAGGGCACAGTGTATTTAGAGACCTGATTTCCAGCACCTTTTTATCCAACTACAGAGACTGTTTCTTTGGGAGAGAATGCTGTGTGCAGATTAGTTCTTCTGGGCTGTGTTCTGAGCTGAAGATGGCCTTTCCCTGGATTAGTGCACTGCAGTAGGGGAAAAAATAATTAGCTGCACAGCATATGTCCTTAACGGTTTGATAAAGGACCACAAGAAGCATAGTGAACAAGATGAGTGTGGAAAGAATTCCTTTTTATGAAACCTAGCAGGGAAGGAGGTTTAAGATATTCATTTCCATAGATAAACAAGCCAAAGGAAAAGAACATCTGCTAGGAAGGGCTTCTCCAACATGTAGCAGATGTGTTTCAACAACAAAGCGTATCCTAGATGCATTTCAGGATTTAATTATTTAGCTATTTCATTGAGCTGAGGAGCAAGGGGGTGGGGATGCGTTGAGGAAGCATATTGTAAATTTACTGAGCCTGGAAATTCAATTCCAAATGTAGCTTAAGCCTCCACATGCTGGTATTTTTCTCAAACATATGTTAACTGCTTTTTGATACATAGACCCCAACTGCATTGATTCATCTCACCCCACATGTGGAATGGCTATGGCTCCAAATCATTCTCTCCTCTCCATCGTCCCTCCTCCTGTGAATACCCCCATTTCTCTCCTGCATTTTTGTAAAACCTTCCATTTCCTCTCATGGCCTTCAATTTTACCCAGTTTGAAACTTGTCCTTATAACAGTCTTTCTAAAGTGCAAATCTGATCGTTGCATCCATAAAACAAGAAAGGAAAGAGATGTGGCTTGAGTGATTAAGGAATGGTTAGTCCAAAGCAAAAGAAAATTGACAAGGGAGATGAAGATGGAGTAAAATGTAAAAAACAACAGAAGCCGTCTATAAATTAGGAAAGGGGGTCAGAAAGTAGAGAAGAGTTCTGAATTAAGTGCAATACACATGGTCAGACTCTAGCTCTCCTGGGCGATGTCTTCTCTTAGAAATAATACAGGTTTTGTGGGGGATATGTCAGTAAAGAAGACCATGTAAGTCTATGTGCAGTTGCCTGAAAGGGTGGTCAAGTGAAGAACAAAGCTGTCTGATTATAGCTGCCCAAGAGAAGCCAGAACTACCTGATCTGGACTCCTGTACATCGTTCTCTGTTGCTCACGGTATAAAAGTCTAAAATTCTCAGTGCAGTATACCAGAACTTCCCATTCTGTCTTTAGACTCTCTTCCAAATTTCTCCTGTGTACTCTTTGCTTTAATAAATATTTTTATTTTCCCAAATATATACCATCTCTATGATTTGCATGTCTTCTCTCTTCATGAGTTCCTCCATAATGTCTTGACTAGATAGTAAATTCCTGCAAATACTCTGAAGTTGCTTTAGATGTCTTCTTTTCTCTGAAGCCTTCACTGCTCACCTACTCATCAAATCTGTCAGCAATAGTCCCACAGTCAGATTTTATAAGGCCTGGCATTTCATTCTCTGTTTAGCAGTTACCATTGGTTTTTATTTTTTTGTAAATAGAATATAAACTTCTTGAGATCATAATGTGCCCAATTTATGTTTATTAAATGAATAAATGGTGGATTCAGTATTGCAAAGTCCAGTGTAACCAAGTTGCATAGCATGGGGGTCGGGTGGGGAGGTGAGGATATGCAGAAGTACGCCCTACCCTCTAACTTATCAGAGTAACAACTGCAGCCCAGAAGCAAAGTGGGTTGGGTCTTAGGAAAGTAGCACACGTGTCTAATTCCCTGTATTTTATTTTTTTTCTTTTAGTCACTATTTCAGTTATTATCCTCTTTAGTTAAGACTCATCTCATCTAATTTAAGCAAAAACATCCAGAGTTGGTCAAGCTTCAGGCAGAGCTTGATCAAAAATTCACAATAAGAGTTTAGGATTCAGTTTCTCCTCACCCCCTCTTGGTTGTGTTTTCTTTGTGGCTGGCTTCATGCTCAGGATCACGGGAGGTGCCCGTGGCAGCTTCAGGTACACTGCGCCTTCACTGTTGGCTAACCTAAAAGATGAGACAGATTGCCTCTCACTCTGAAGTCCCCACAGAAGGTTTATTGCTCTGGTTACACCATGAACCCATCCTCAAAATGGTCATCGCCATCAAGTGAATGTGATGTACTCATTGATCAGGCTCAAATCACAGGTTCACCTCTGTAGATGCTCCATTACGAATGTGTAGACAAAAGAAAAGAACAAAGTCATTCCTTATAGATAAGAAAATTATATAATTTCTTAAATAAACCAGGACACTTTTGAGAGTTAAGGGGGAGACTTAATAATTATACTTGGCACAAACATGAACCGTACCGTCCAGGGAACCAGGATACATCCTCATCTACCCATTGGAAAAGGAGAACACCATTGCCAGGGTTAATAAACATTATTAGGCTACAATAACACACAGTCACAAGAGTCATGCCACATGGAGAATCATAGCTACATACATATATATAGCTATGATTTCTCACAGCTGGACAAAGTGTTTTAAAACTTTTATTTTCTACAAGTTCACAGAAAGAACTCTTTACTGCTTTGATAAAACATATTACTAGGTTTACCTCTTTTTCTAACTGGTAGATAGCTTTGGTTAATCTCACTGCTCAGGACTCTTTTCTCTCATCTCTTGAACATGGGTATTGGACTGGGACTCATTAGTATCTCTCTGGCTCTTTAGTTCTCTGGGATGTCGTTATGATTCTAGGTCAGAGGCAAGACTAAACTCAGTTTTATTCGGAAATGATTGACTCTTGAGACAGGTTGTATCACACACTTACAAGTGCTTGATTCCATGGGGCAGATTTGATATTTTTAAAGCCATAACAACAATGATAACAACAGCAACAACTATCATGTCTCAGTGCTTACTTTCTGCCAGCAACACTAATGAACTCTTTATATCTTATTTCATTTATTTTTACTTAGTACCCCCATTTTATAGATAAGGAAGCTATCACCTTCATCAGCCATTCAGCAAATACTTATTGAATGCTGTGAGACTCAGTTCTAGGAACTAAGGAAATAGTGATAAACAACACATTCTGGGTCTTAGACTTCACAACATTTAGATGAAACCATTAGGGTTTAATCGTGAAGATGAAATCACAACAAATGATACTAAATAAGGCATTATTAGACCTTACACAATTGTGCGAGTTACTGGGAATAGACAACTTTTAAAAAAAAATCAGAATAGAACTTAATCATCCCTTGAATGAGTGAAAGAGTAGAACTAAGCAAGTCTGGCTCCCAGAATGGTATAGAAGCCTGGCTGTTGGTGACTGCCCCCTCTGAGAGTTCGCAGAGTGGCACCTGGTAGGAGCCTGTGATTGTCATTGGTCTGCAGGGCTGGACATCAGAAGGAGACCTTGATATGGAGTGAGGAAAAGAGATGACAAGCTGGAAATTACTGACCTATCTGCATCTGTCCCTCACCTCTTCTAACGAATGATGAGCTTTGGAGAACAATGGCTGTCGCTTCACTCTCATCTCTCAAATCTCATGCAGCAGGTTCTGATGGCCAACCAAATGCAGCCCCAACTCATCCCCAGCTTAGCTAAGCTGACAAAGCACAAGACCACTGTGGCAGAGTGGGAAGAGTTGGGCGGTGGCAAATTAAGAGAAATGGACAATGAACAAACAAAATGAAGATTAAAACATCAGATACCAATGTGTAGATAATTACAGTGTGATGCCGTGATAGTCACTGCTGGCTACTTTAGAAGGGGGCTGGGAAATTTTTCAGAACTGGTAAATGAAAAAGAAGAAATTCAATCCTGAACAGCATGGCTCTGGAGCCAATTCCTTTATTTTATACACAGATTCGATGTGAACTTGAATGATGATGATAAGTTTCTGGAAATGAAGGATATGACTTTAAAAGTACAGATTCTCAGTCACCTTCTCAGAACAACAGGACCAGAACCTGAAGGTCCTGTAACTTCCGGTTTTAACAAGTACTGGGGTGATATTTAACAGACCAGTTTAGAGAACACTGACCAGTGCTTTACAAAGGCGTGATAGATTCCTGAAATGCATTGCTCACAAATTCCTAAAGAGACGAAAAAATTCAAATCATCCCTGGGTGAGTTTGAACAACTAACCTTTCAGTTAACAACCACATATACTAACCAAGCGCAGCACCGAGACAACTGTATAGCTTGGCTGTGACTTTAGCTGTAACAGAGAAGTCTCTTCTATGTGCCATTTTGTCTGGAATAGCACACAAGCACCAGCAACATGCACACACATACCACCAACTTTTCTGATTAATAATAACTGTATATATGTGTAGGTATGTGCATAAAAATTGTGTGTGTGTGTGTGTGTGTGTGTGTGTGCGCACGCATGTTCAGAAAGCAGAGCCTGCAAAGCTTTTTAACTCCTCAAAGGTACTTAAAAAGCATGGTGTTTAGATACCTCAGCAACTCCCTCATACACCTGGGAGTGACATGTGAATAAAAATGTGCTTCATTCATATGGAAAGGCTTTCAGGCTTTAGAAACGCAGTCTGAAAGGCGAAACTTCACTCACAGCAGTAGGAATCTGTCAACATGAATGGAAACGTTCATTTTTCCCAATGCTGAGGGCTTCCAGGGGGATTAATTGTTTAATATTCACAAAGGACTTTGAAGATAAAAAGACCCACATAAAGGCTGAAAATGAACACTCGCTTTATTTGCTTTTCTCATCCTGTAGTTGAATCTGCAGGGCCGCCATGTCTTTGAAGCAGCTCCAAGATTCTCATAATGATGACCACCCTTTGAGTTAGGAGAACAGGGTAATCAGGGAGGAATAACTTAACTTCAGCTATAATTCTAACAGCAAAAGTAAAGACTTTGGTACGGAACACAATCCTGACTCTATGACCTGCCAGCTGTGTGACCTTGGACAAGTTCTTTACCCTCTCTGAGGTGGTAGTTTCTCAGCTGAAAACTGAGCTAATTATAGCTACCTGGTTATTGTTAGATTAGAGGTGACTTAAAGGATTTAGGTAAGTACATCACTAGTATTTGTGCAATTACAACGTTCTTGCTACTGCCAATGTTAGAGGAATATTAACGAATAAGGTTTCCAATGTTTGATGCTGCAAAGCCAACACTGATCCTAATTAAATACAAAAAATTAAAAGAAAGAGTAGGAGCAAACCAAGCTGACAGGTAAGAAATGTTTTGAATCATTTGTGCATATGTATGTGTGTCTAATAGAGGATTCTGCTAGTATTTACTCCAGATTAAATAACTTTAAGTAGTCCTTTATTCCATAATTGCTTTATTTTCCCTCTAATATCCCAACTAATTTCTTTAATGCAAAGAAAGAACTCTTTGTATTAAAAGTTCTCTGCTGTCAACTCTCACTCACGCCCTCCTTGCCATCTTTAGTGTTTCTGCAGTGTTTCTCAAGGTTGAGAATTTAAGGACTTCTGTGAATCCATATGAGAAACTCTGCAATAAATGGAGTTGCTGACATATGATGACCCTGAGCTACAAGAGGCTGTGAAAAGGAAAAGAGACACTTAGGCTTTGAACCTAACCCTGTCTCCATCTCATTTAGACGCTGGGGATCATGTTTCAGTTTTTTTCCAATGTGGAACACTCCAGTTAAGGAAGTGGGAGAAGGCAGGGAGAAGCTGGCGAACTACAATGTTTACTCAGCTTTGAATAATATCTGGATTTAATTCAGGTGGGCACTCACCAATAGTGACTACCCAACTCCTATTATACTATCTTCTTGGGTTTGAGGCTGCTTCCTCGATAAACATCAAGGAAGTAATGGCCATGACCTGAGAGTCCCCTCCCTATGCCAATGACAGCAACTCTGTAAATATAATGGTTATGCATATATGGATATTACGCCATACTGCCATGAAGAGAAAAAGAAAATCAAAGATCCTCCATAGATCCATTTTCTTAAGTTTGAAAAACATTGGTTTATTATGTACCAGTTTGTAGTATAAGCCACCCAGCTACTGTGATAAGTGCAGATTAAGCAACTTGGCATCTTTAGAAAACGATGCCTGAAAGTTTGTGCAGTTACGGCTCTCAGAAGTCAGGAAGGAGTTTTTTTAAAAAGAATAGGGCTAGGTGCGGTGGTTCACACCTGTAATCCCAGCACTTTGGGAGGCCGAGGCGGGCATATCACAAGGTCAAGAGATTGATAACATGGTGAAACCCCGCCTCTACTAAAAAATACAAAAATTAGCTGGGCGTGGTGGTGTGTCTGTGGTCCCAACTACTCGGGAGGCTGAGGCAGGAGAATTGCTTGAACCCGGGAAACAGAGGTTGCCGTGAGCTGAGATCGCACCACTGCACTCCAGCCTGGTGCCCGGTGACAGAGCAAGACTCTGACTCAAAAAAAAGAATAGAAGCCAAGAGTTTCTCTGTGGTCTCCTTTGTAGATTGTCATGTTACAGGAGAGAGTGGAATAAGAGGTAGCTTGAGAAGGTTACAAAATCTCTTTTAAAAAATTCTCCCTCTCTGAGTCAGGTTTAGAAAAAATTACAGGGACACAGTAATTGAGTGTGTATGTGGGGTGTGGGGAGGTTCTCATCCAGGAACAATATTAATGATAAATAGCTCACCAAAAAACTACCTAATTGTTGGCAATCCAGGAGCAAAAAAAGCAATTAGGATGCAGAAGATGAGTTTCAGTGCTGCTTTTAACATTAATTAGTTCTATGATGTTAGGAAACTCTATTTAACTTTGCTGGACTTAAAACATTTTTGCTTGTTTGTTTTTCATCTGTAAATTGAGAAGGCAAGAGAATTTTCAACTAGACAACTTACTAAATGTTGGCAAGGATTCTTTTGCATACAAATATTTTTCTCCAAGGGCAAAACTCTAATTTGCTTCTCAGTATTCTTGGCTGGGGAGTGTGATACATGCAGGTGCCTCATGATCACGTGTTACTGGGAATGGATCACAAGCAGGATACTAGGGATACAAATTTGGTTCAAGGATCCAGAGCATCATAGTGTGTTTGTTTTGGTTCAATAAGAATTGATATCCATGGATGTCCAAACAAGAGGCACATACGTAGTATCCAGAAACAATACGTTACATAGGGAGTGCTGGAAGCAGAAGTATAGCAACATCTGAACACCCCAGCGTAAGACAAACAGACAAAAACTACATCAAGGCGCAACATAGCAAAATTGTCTAAAACAAATAATAAAGAGAAACTTTAAAACATACTCAGAAATAAGAGACACACAGAGAAACAAAGACACAGTGGTCAACAAATTTTTTTTTAATTTTTATTTTAGATCTGGGGTACATGTGCAGGTTTATTACTTGGTATTTTGCATGATGAGGAAGTTTGGAATATAAATGATCCCATCATGCAGTACTGAGCATAGTACTCAACAGTTAGTTTGTTAATACTTTCCCCCTCCCTCCTTCCCCCTCCCTAGTCGTCCCCAGTGTCTATGTTGTCTTCTTTTTGTCCATGAGTACCCAATGTTTAGCTCCTGCTTTTAAGAAAGATCACACATGTCTGGTTTTCTGTTCTGTTAATTAACTTAATGGCCTTCAGCTGCATCCATGTTACCGCAAAAGACATGATTTTTTTCTTTTTTTTTTCTTATTTTTTGTACAGAGTTTTGCCCTTATTGCCCAAGCTGGAGTTCAGTGGCGCAATCTCAGCTCACTCCAACCTACACCTTCCGAGTTCAAGCAATTCTCCTGACTCAGCTGTGATTACAGGTGTGCACCACCACACCTGGCTAATTTTTGTATTTTTGTAGAGAAGGGATTTCACCATGTTGGCCAGTCTGGTCTTGAACTCCTGACCTCAGGTGATCTTCCCTCCTCAGCCTCACAAAGTGCTGGGATTACAGGCATGAGCCACTGCGCCTAGCCAATTCTGTTCCTTTTCATGGCTGTGTAGAATTTCATGGTGTAGATATGTCACATTTTCTTTATCCAATCCACCATTCATGGGCACCTAGGCTGATTCCATGTCTTTGCTATTGTGAATAGTGCTGTGATGAAGACACAAGTGCATTTGACTTTTTATAGAATAATTTGATTTATATGGGATATATACCAAGTAATGGGATTGCTAGGTTGAATAGTAGTTCTAAGTCCTTTGAGAAATCGCCAAACTACTTTCTACCACAGCTAAACTTATTTGCACTCCCACTGACAGTGTATAAGTGTTCTCTTTTCCCCACAACCTCACCAACATCTGCTGTTGTGTTTTTTTTTGTTTTTTTTTTTTTTTTACTTTTTAATCATAGCCATTCTGAATGGTGTAAGATGACATCTCATTATGGTTTTATTTGCATTTCTCTAATCATTAATGATGTGGTGCATTTTTTTTTTCCATATGTTTGTTGGCCACTTGTATGTCTTCCTTAAGTGTCTGTTTAAGTGCCATATGGATTCTGGATATTCAACCTTTACTGAATGCATAGTTTGCAAATATTTTCTTCCATTCTATAGGTTGTCTGTTTCCTCTGTTGAAGTTTATTTGCTGTGTAGGAGCCCTGTAGTTTAATTAGGCCCCACTTGGCAGTTTTTGTTTTTGTTGCAATTGCTTTTGAGGACTTCATCATAAATTCTTTCCCAAGGCCAATTCCAGGATGGTGCTTCCTAGGTTTTCTTTAAGGATTCCTGTAGTTTGAGTTCTTACATTTAAAACTTTAATGCATCTTGACTTCGTTCTGGGATATGATAAAAGGTAGTGGTCCAGTTTTATTCTTCTGCATGTGACTAGCCAGCTATTGTAGCACCATTTATTGAACAGGGAGTCTTTTATCCATCACTTTTCTTTGCCAGCTTTTTCAAAGATCAGATAAATGTAAGTGTGAAGCTTTATTTCTGGCTCATCTATTTTATTCCATTGGTCTATGTTTCTGGTTTTGTACCTGTACCATACTGTTTGGTTACTGTAGCCTTATAGTATAGTTTGAAGTCAGGTAATGTGATGCCTCTGGCTTTATTGTTTTTGCTTTAAATTGCTTAGGTTATTTGAGCTCTTTTGTGGTTACATGTGAATTTTAGAATAGTTTTTCTCCAATTCTTTGAAAAATAATGTTGGTACTTTGACAGTAACAACATTGAATCTACAGCTGCAGATAAAACTTTTGATTAAATCCAATATCATTAAAATGGCCATACTGCCCAAAGTCATCTTTATGGCTTTGGGCAGTATGGCCATTTTAATGATATTGATTCTTCTAATCAATAAGTATGGACTGTTTTTCCATTTATTTTTGTCATTTTTTTTAGCAGTGTTTTGTAATTTTCCTTGTAGAGATCTTTCACCTCTTTGGTTGATGTTTTCCTAGGTATTTTATTTTTTTGTGTGTGTGGCTGTTATAAATAGGATTGTATTCTTGATTTGGCTCTCAGCTTGAATGTTATTGTGTATAGAAATGCTACTAATTTTTGTGCATTGATTTTGTATTCAGAAAATTTACTGAAGTTTCATGAGCATTTTGGTGGAATCTTTAGGGTTTTCTAGGTATAAAATCATATTGTCCATTAAGAGAAATAGTTTGACTTCTTCTCTTCCTTTTTGGATGCCTTTTATTTTTTTCTCTTGCTTGATTTCTCTAGCTAGCACATTCAGTACTATGTGGAATAGGAGTGGTGAGAGTTGGCATCCTTGTCTTGTTCTGGTGCTCCAGGGGGAATGCTTCCAGGTTTTACCTGTTCAGTGTGATGTTGCTTTGGGTTTCTCATAGATGGCTCTTATCATTTTGAGGTTTGTTGCTCTGATGCTTAGTTTCTTGAGGACGTTTATTATGAAAAGATGTTGGATCTAATCAAAAGCTTTATCTGCATCTGTTGAGACAATCATGTAGTTTTATTTTTAATTCTGTTTATGTAGTGAATCACGTTTATGTTTTATATGTGTTGAGCCAAACTTTTATCCCAAGAATAAAGCCTTGATCATAGTGAATTAAGTTTTAGATGTGCTGTTGAATTTGATTTGCTAGTATTTTGTTGAGGATTTTCACGTCTATGTTGATCAGGGATCTTGGCCTTTAGTTTCCTTTTTCGTTGTGTCTTTGCCAGCTTTTGGTGTCAGGGTAATGCTAACTTCATAGAATGAGTTAGAGAGGAGTCTCTTCTTGATTTTTTTTTTTTTTGAATAGTTTCAGTAAAATTAGTACCAGCTCTTCTTGTACATCTATCTGGTAGAATTTGGCTATGAATCCATCTGGTCCAGGACTTTTTTTGTTTGGTAGGTTTTTTACAATTGTTCAGTTTTGGAACTCAATATTGGTATGTTCAGTGTTTCAATATCTTCCTGATTGAATCATGGGAAATTGTGTGTTTCCAGGAATTTACTCATTTCCTTTAGATTTTCTAATTTGTGTATATAATGGTGTTTATAATAGTCTCTGCGGATCTTTTGTATTTCTGTGGAATCAGGTTTAACATTGCCTCTATGTTCCAACTCTCGATATACGTATGTTCACCTCTCTGTATCTGACTGTGCTTATTTGGATCTTTCCTCTTTTTTTTCTTTGTTAATCTAGCAAGCAGTCTATCAATCTTGTTGATTCTTCCAAATAAGCAATACTTGGTTTCACTGATTCTTTGTACATATTTTGGGGTCTCAATTTTGTTCAGTTTCACTCTAATTTTAGTTATCTCTTTTCTTCTGCTAGCTTTGGGGTTAGTTTGTTCTTTTTTTTCCTAGTTCCTCTACCTACCATGTTAGATAGTTAACTTGAGACCTTTCTGTGTTCTTGATTAAGGTGTTTAGTGCTATAAACTTTCCTCTTAACACTGCTTTAGGTATATCCCAAAGACTTTGGCAAGCTTGTCTTTATTTTTATTAATTTCAAATAAGGTTTTGATTTCTGTCTTAATTGTATTGTTCATCCAAGAGCTAGTCTGGAGCAAGATGTTTAATTTCTATGTTTTTGTGTAATTTTGAAAGATCTTGTTGGTATTGATGTCTATTTTTATTGTGCTATGCTCTAAGTGTGTGCTTGGGATAATTTCAACTTTTTTGAATTTATTGAGATTGGCTTTATGCCTGAGAATATAGTTGACCTTAGAATATTATTCGTTCATTCTTGCATTGCTATAAAGAAATACCTGAGACTGGATAATTTGTCAAGAAAAGACATTTAATCAGCTCATGGTTCTGCATGCTGTACAGAAACACAGCAGCTTTTGCTTCTGGGGAGGCCTCAGGAAGCTTCCAATGCTGGCAAAGGCAAAGGAGGAGCAAAACATCTTACATGGCAGAAGTAAGAGCAAGAGAGAGATGGAGGAAGGTGTTACACATGTTAAACAACCAGATCTCACAAAAACGCAGTCACTATTGCAATGCCAGTACCTAAGGGAAATCCACGCCCATGATCCAACCACCTCCCACCAGGCCACCTCCAACACTGGGCATTATAATTCCACGTGAGATTTGGGCAGGGACACAGATTCAAATCATATTACTGCCCAAGCCCACATAGTTAATAAGTAGATGAGTCAGAATTCAAATTCAAGTCTGTGTTTTCAAAATCAGCATTTGATCTCTAAGTCATGTTGCTTCCTTTCCTCATGTTGGCTGATTCACTCCTGAGATTACAAATCAAAGGTCCTATACTTGTCCTACAAGTAGAACTTTGAGAGAAAATCCCTTGACTTGACATTTGACAGCATGTAAAAATAATATTAATAGTACAATAATAACATCTGACATTTGCTTAATATTTAGTATATCTCAGGTATATGTGCTGTTCACACTTTTATTTAATGCTTCCATAAGCAAGAAAAGAGTCCTTTCATTTTTCCCCCTGAAGAGTCTAACCATCAGAATCAGTATATTACCCACCTAGAAAATTCACTGTTCACTGCCCTTGTTATCAACCAGGCTTCCTGACTGTAAGGCAAAAAATACATTAGTTGCACACCAAAGATTAATAATGATAAGAAAAGGCAGCATTAAAAATAAAATAATAGCATGGCTAATAAAATAGCCTCCCTTTAACTGCTTGAAGATCTTATCTAATGAATAAAATGCAGAGATCCAGAATGGTTTATCAACTCTTTTCGAGCTTTCACCAGAATAATGTTTGCTTTGATTCTCTTTTCCCAAGAATGGTGGAATTTAAATCCTGTGCTGAGACTTTTTTCATGTTCTCTCATAAAATCGTCTTATTGAGTCCAATGTTTAGCAAAATTCCCTAATCCTGTTGGATGCTGCTCTTAGGTAGAAGGCCTTGGTGTGCTTAATATATGTGGTTTCCTGTGGCTTAGTATCTTTCTGTCCATAGCTATATGCCCAGTTCTCTTTTTTGCTGTTTAAAGGCATAAACAGTAATAAATCAGGATGTGTTAACTATTAAGAAGCTACCCACTTTCCATTTAAAAAGAAGAGACAGTAGACATTAAGTGTTTTTTTCATTAAGTCAAAAAAGAAACAACCAGAGTTTCCAGGCAGTGTCAGCCATCAGGGGGCTGTGTTTTGACTAAAGAAATGAGAACCTCTATATTAAGATTCTCATTTTATGTCTCTTCTCTCTCTCTCTCTGTTTCTCTCTGTGTGTGTGATGTATAGAATAGAATCAAGGATATGGGGTGGGGGACAGGTATGGACCATTACTACATATTTCATTTAGTCCTGAGAAAGTCCTTGACAGACACTAATAGATTGTGGAAGTTTTTCTTCCAGTCTCCACACAGAGTCTCAGAATCTTTTCCAATGCAATATTCCAGATAATTCTACCAATATATTAAGATTGGCATTCATGTTATTAGCCTTTCTGTTAATGCTACCTCTCAACTTGAACATTTTCAATGACAGGAAATGCCATATTTCTAAAACCAGCATGCCACATTTTCAGATTGTTCTAATTATTTTATGTTCTTGTACTGAATTCAAATCTACTTGCAATTCACTTCTATCCATTGCTCCTGATTCTGATTCCTAGTCCAAATGGAAAAACCAGTGTATGTATATTGCTTTATACCTTAGAATTGCTTTCATACTCTTATTAGCTAATGTCTTTATTCCATTCTAATGCCTTCATCTTTTATTCAAGAATGAATTCTTTCATGGTGCAATGATGCATTGAACCCTTTTTGGTAGTGGAGGTAAAACAGTGAGAAACAAACTGTCATTTTTCTCAGATGACTTTCTGTCTAGTAGAGGCACCGAGGAAATGGCAATGACAGCACAGTCTGATCTGCACTGAGATAGGGGAGGCTCAGGGTGCTAGCAAACCTTAAGCAGGGTCTAGAAACACAGAAACCTGGAAGAGGGGCTTTCCAGGAAGGTTTCAAGATAAAATGAAGCCGGAATTGACTCCTAGAAAGATAAGCAGGAGTTAGCAGGTGATATGGTTTGGGTTTGTGTCCTTGCCCAAATCTTATGTTAAATTGCAATCCCCAATGTTGGAGGAGGGGCCTGGTGGGAGGTGATTGGATCATGGGGGTTGGATTTTCCTCTTGCTGTTCTTGTGATAGTGTTCTCCCCCCTTTGCTCTCTTCCCCCCAGCTATAGCCATGTAGGACATTCCTGCTTCCCCTGTTCACCGTCCGCCATGATTATAAGTTTCTTGAGGCCTCCTAGCCATGCTTCCTGTACAGCCTGCAGAACCATGAGCCAATTAAACTTGTTTTTTTTTCTTAAAAAATTAGTAAGTCTCAGGTAGTTGTTTATAGCAGTGCAATAATAGACTAATACAATAGGCAAGGGAGTGTATAGGGTAGGTGTGTAAATGGAAGTTAGAGGCAGGAAGGTGAACCAGTCAAGAAAATAAGATGTCTAACAGAAAGAGTCAGCAAGATCCAGTTGTGGGGTGTGGGGTGCCCGTGTACCTGTGCATGTGAATCTGAAGACATAAACGGGTACAAGAAGCTGAGGGCTTTTGAGGCCCTATGAGGTAATCTCAATGTCATTTCAAGGGCTGTGGGACAAGCTGCAGCCAGGTGTGACATGAGCACATTTGTGTTTTGGAAAGATTACCAGCCACAGGGTGAAAACTGAATAACTGGTCAGGTTGAGGCAGGGAGCCCAGTGAGGAGGTTATTACTCTACTACCAAAACCACATGAGAGGTGGGCCTGGGTTAGGATAGCAGGAGAGATTTTTAATTTTTACATCATGGTCACTTTTGCACAGTTTTCCAAAGTTCCTCTAATGACAAAATTCCCTAAATTGAAAAAAAATGTTCAGCTGTGACTTGACCATTGCAGTATAGATATGAGTTATCACCTTTCTTGTTCTAGACACTGCAGAAAATGGTCACATGTATTTTCTGGTAGCTGCACCATATTGTTATTAATATGATGATTGCAATAGACTAAAACACATTAATCCTTTTTTGTGCCATAAAGGTACACATATTATTTCTCTCTCTGATAATGGCACAAATTTTTAGTCCATGTGCACAATGTTACATTTATGCTTGGTAAACATATCTTTTTTTTTAAGACTTCACACAACATTACAGAAGTCTGGCTGAGAATATTTTATATTTTAACTCTGATATTCAGATGGTATCTTAGATTAAAAAGACTACAGTCTTTAAGTCACACAGGCCTTAGTTAAAGTCCTTGCTTGGCCACTTATTTGTTCTTTGGCACCGGGGGGCTTAACTTTTCAAACCTTAGTTGTTGTTAGTAGTGGTGGTGTAATCAAAGGTTGATTATATTCTTATGCTATAGATTATATAACATGTATAATACCATTATGAGGATTAATAGAAATAGTACATGTAAATGCTTCCCACATAGTTATCAAATGCTGATCATTAAGCTGTTGCTTCTTGACTCCAAGTACACTCTTTATTCTCAGCTTCATGACACTCGCTGGGATTCTGCGAACCATTCTACCCTTTGCCTGTTGGCTTCCTGGAAGGCTCTGTTCACAGAGGGCATTGGAAGAAGCCCAGAGGACTAGAGGAGAAACAAGGGACTTGCTCCTTCCTGCTTGCTACTGTCACTCCGGCAAGGGTTCTTCATCCAAGGAGTGGCAGTGGGGTTTACTAGCAGCAGATGGGACCAATTTCTAGTTTTCCCCACACTCTCAGGACTATCCTCATCATCCATCTGCCGGAAACACCAGTAAAGATGGGCAGTGCCCCTTCCTGTGAGGTCTAAGTCCCAGCTTGATGGCCTTTTTTTAAGCTCCAGAGATACCAGCACCACATGGGCACTACCCTTCCTTA
Source organism: Ateles fusciceps (assembly GCA_036589455.1). Classification (NCBI taxonomy): domain Eukaryota; kingdom Metazoa; phylum Chordata; class Mammalia; order Primates; family Atelidae; genus Ateles; species Ateles fusciceps. Next base: position 8,704,413 of record JAZHEH010000113.1, read on the forward strand.
GGTTCCTAACTCCACGGGGCCCTTCTAAGCGTCTAAGTTCCAATGACCCCAACACTTCCCCTTTGTTTCCTTAGCTGGGAGTGTGGCTGTTACCTGCCATTGCTGTCTTTGTACCATCTCAGTGCTTCCTTGTTTGCTTTTCCAGTTCTCCCTGATTTGCCAATCCCCTATGTTATATTCTTTATGTTAAAACTAGTGTGGTTCTAGTTTCCTTAACATACCTTCTTTTTATTTCTAACATTGTATCACTAGAAATTTTGATAGTCTTTGGGCTAAATAAAAGGCTTCCTGCCAGGATGTTGGCATTTTCACCACTAAAATCTACCTGTTAATAGTAAAACAGTATAGATACAGATTGTAAAGGTGTTAAGATCATGAAAAGAGTTGATGACACCTTTACATAATCCTGTGGGGGATTGATAAGATAGGTTTCGTGATAAAGATTGAGGTTGGATTTTCTACAAGCCCAGTGTGTAGGAGCTAGAAGTAGATAAAACATGACTTGGAGAAACTGATAAATAAGTGAATGTGGCACGTATTGCAGTTTTGTGTTGTCGGGAGTAAAATTGATAGCAGGTACCCACACATATTTGTTCCTTTATAGAAGAATTTTATTAATGGGCTTCTATGGATGAATGAGAGACTATGGAGGTCCCTCAGGGAATAACTGAACTCTTCAAGTTATATGTAAAGTGTGTGTGTGTCTACAACTTTGAGAGTATATGTCAAACAACCACATTCTTCATCATAGCGGAATCATTAGCCTACATCAATTGCAAAGCACCTGCTATCCTTGACATTTTGTGACTCAGTTACTTTGCAATGGGATAGCATAGGAATCTTTACAACTTTTACCAGTAAAGTATCAGTGAGGTGAATAGAAGCCAAAAATGCACCTTTTACTCTCACTTTTGTTGAGTAAAGAATATAAACACATGTTCTGCTATTTTATTGTTCCTGTTCTGCTACAGAAGAAATCCCCCTGAAAACTGCATTTCATTGAATTGATCTTAGTTCTGACCTCAAGAGTCATGGGTTTTCAAGGTTGTTAGTTTGTTTAATCCTGGATTATAGCTAATGATGTTTAAATTTAGAAATAAGAGAGTTCCAGGTATGAAGATTATTTTTTCAATTAAATAAATAACAGCTTAGAGCATAAATTCAAGAGTATTTTATCAGGTGCTCATAAAAAATGACTATTTTCATCCCCCAGGATATCATAAGCATCGGCGCCATGCTGAGGCCCATGAGTCATAGTGCAGCTAGCTGGGGCTCAGAGGTTAGCAGTTCAGTAGAATAGTGGTGGTGGCAGTGGAAGGTGGGGAGTGCTGGCAAACAGAAGTCTTAAATTAAAACTGAAAGCAGATAGGTAAATGGGTGGGGTGATATGTTTGCCCACACATAGTGAGAATTGGTTAAAATGTATCAGGGTTCAAGAACAAAATTTTCACCCTAGTAAAGATGGGGGAAGGAAAGACAGAGTAGGCAGGAGTCCAATTCCAGTCCATTCAGTTAAACATACAATTCTTGAGACCTTATATGTCCTATCCTTAATGCTTGGCATTGGGGATACAAAGGAAAATGAGACCCTCCCTGCCATTGTGAAGCTCATGCTCTGGTGAGAGAGAGAAAGACTGCCATGAACAGATAACTCTAATCCAGTTTGATCTGGGCTGCCAAGGAAGAATGAACAAGGTAAAATAGGGGGAAAATAAAATAAAGAACTACTGATTATACAGGAGTTAAACAAAGCCTTTCAGAAGGGGAATATGCAAGATGCTGTTATAAGTAGAGCCCAAGTGTATAGTGGCTTACAACCAGTTATTTTGGCTTAGGTAGTCCTGGATGGACAAATGGACCAGTAGGTTGACCCTCCACCTTGAGATTATTCCAGGGACCCAGGCTGACACAGCTCTCCCATCTTAAACACATCGCTTTCAAAATGCTCATGTGTTTCTCCTTGCCAGCAGGCAGAAGGAGAAAAAAGCACAGACAAGCCAACTCGAGAGGTTTTTATGAGATATGCACAGAAATGGTACTCTCATTTCTGTTTCAATTTCATGGCTAGAACCAAGGCACATATCTAGACCTACCCACATGAAGATTGAGATGTGTAAAATAGCTGTGTGCCCATAAAGGAGAGAAGAATGTGTTTGTCCCAGGCAGTAATAGTTGAGTTGAATTTTGTAGGACAAGAAATATTTTGCTAATTGGAAGGGCTGAGGGTGCATTCTAATTATATGCAGAAACATTTTTAACTCCTGAGCAAAATTTAACATACTGAGCACCCCCTTCTTCCCTACTACCTACCAACAAACTCTGCCACCTCTGAAAGTTTATTTTTATAAATGTTCTCAAAACACATTGTAGAGAAAGGAGAAAACTAAAGACTTATTCATGTGCGTGAATGTTCCATGCATTTATATGAGGATAAATAATTGTGCCTCTGTAGTTTTTTAAAGCTACAGTATATATTAAAGTCAGTGACTCCTTTCCAAGGCTACAGTCAGAAAAGTTTTGGAAATAATTATTTATTCTCCCATGAAGAGAAAAAATAATTTAACTTGTTAATTCAATAAGGGTCCATCCAGGAAAACAAAACCCACACCAGGTAAATTAAAATGGAAAGTCATTAATACAGGGGAGTTACTTACGAACATCCTGGAAGAGATCAAAGAGAAAAGGGGAAGGCGAAAACATGTAAAATGGGAAACTCTAGGAAGCCACTCTCATCCCTACAGCTGGGGGGAAAAATGAGTGGGGGTTAGGCTGCCAGAGCAGGAATCAGGAAGAAACACTGGAAGCTGAACTCACAGTGATCCTGACAGATGAGAGCTGGGGCCATGGGGAAGGAATTGGAAGATGGGAGAGAAGGTACTGATCCCACAGAGAACAGACAGCCCCTACCAGAGACAGTGCAGCAGGAAGGCAGAGAGAGAGAAAGAGAGAGAGAGAAATACCTTTGCTCCTCTTTCCTTCCTCCCTTCCATCAGCCCCCAGAGATTCCTACTGGATCTTCTAGTATCTGCATTTTTCAGGGCTGTGCCCTCCTGCAATACAGAGCAGAACAAAGAAAACACAAGAAATGGATCTGGCAGCAAACAAGGCAATTGTGGTCACTTGCCTTAATTTTTTTCATTTGAGATGAAGATGAAGAGTAATTCATATTTCCTGCTTGGTGGGTTATAATGGTATTGTTCTTTTTTTTCTGAGGTGTGAACACTTTACAAGCTGGATTAATAGCAAAACAGAGCATGGATTCTGTCCTTCATAGGCTTTGCTGTGAGGTTGGGAAAAGGATAGAAACTTAAATTTGGAAGCAAAATAGCCACTTACTTTTCTCATCCCATATTTGAAGACTCCAGCTCACAGAAATATAAAAATATAAAAATAATAAGGTTGTTTTATATTTCTGTAGCCTCTAGGACAATGGATTGAATAGACCTAGACTCCTCAAAACATTTTCACAATCATTTGGCTAACAGATATCACCATCTCTGAAAATTAGTAAACCCAGGGGAAATGAGTCTTTTTTTATCAGAAAAGGAAAAGGCCTGGAGGAGTAAGTACCTCACACGAGGTCTTGTTTTTAGACAGTGATGTATGGAGAATGAGATCCCCACTCTGTTTTTGAATCCTTGTACTGGTTGCACCAAAAAGGTGACTGAAGTCCTCTGAAAGGTTCCCTCATTCTCACTCCTATCTTACCTGCATTTGGTGCGCAAATTCCTCCTTTGACACGACAAGGAAACCATTACTAATGCTTTCAGGTCCTGAGCCAACTTCACTCCAGGGACTATTGAGTTGAGAATGGAACTATGGACCCTCTCTAAAAAGACCCTATTTAGTTTCTAGGGCTGCTAAAAACCCACAAACCGGGTGACTTGAAACAATAGAAATTTATTCTTTCACTGTTTGGAAGGCCTGAAGTCTAAAATCCAGATGTTTGCAGAGTCATGCTCTCTTTAAAGCACGTAGGTGAGAAAACCTCCTTGCCTCTTAACTTCTTGTAATTTCCAGCAATCCTAGGCATTCCTTGGCCTGTAACTGACCACCTCTGACCTCTGACTCTTGTCTTCACTTGGCCTTCTCCCCATGTGTGTGTGTCTTGGTGTCCAAATTTCCCTCTTTTATAAGGATACCAGTCTTACTAGATTTAGAACCCAATGCCTTTCAGTATGACCTTAAATTTACTACATCTGCAAAAGCCCTATTCTTTTATAAGGTTAAATTCACAGGTTCTGGGTAGAGATAAATTTGGAGGGGACACTATTCAATGCAGTATAGATCCTAAGTAATGGTAGATTATATTTAGAAAGTCTACAAGACCAAAGTAAGCTTTACCCAGTTTTGTATATCCGTATTAGTCCATTTTCACAGTGCTATGAACTGCCCAAGACTGGGTAATTTATAAAGGAAAAACTGAGCAATTTATAACGGAAAGAGCTTTCATTGACTCACATGGCTGGGGAGGCCTCAGGAAACCTACAGTCATGGTGGAAGGAGAGGTGAAGCAAGGATCTTCTTCACAAGGCAGCAGGAGAGACAGAGAGCAAAAAAAAAGAACTGCCAAACACATCAAGCCATCAGATCTTGTGAGAACTCACTTGCTATCATGATAACAGAGTGGGGGAAATCACCTCCATGATCCAATCACCTCCCACCAGGTCCCTCCTTTGACATGTGGGGATTACAATTCAAGTTGAGATTTGGGTAGGGACACAAAGTCAAACCATATCAATATCAGTGTCCTATTCTATAGGCCTTATTTCTAAACTTCCCCAATACTGTAAGTATCTCAACTTTCAGTATGCGTTTTAATTTTTCCTTGATAGCTGGACATGATACACTAGGTAAAAAGAACTCCTGTAAATACAACCACAATAAGGTGGTGATAATGTGTCCTGTTATTAAGTCTCATCTTTTAGGGAGCCTAGGTCAGTCCTCATCTTACTCCGCTTTGGTGGAACAGGATGGCTAGAGTAGGCTGGAGTTAAGGATTTCTTTTCTTCCACGTGGAAGACTAGAGCTGGCTAGAACTGAATTTTTCCCTTTCCCCAGTGAGGCTGGTTTCTAAACCCCAGAAGATTAGGCTCTTGTTAAATACTTTCTTCTGAGGGCAGACCTTGTTGAGAACAGAATGTTCTGCCATGGTCCCCTGTCCCCTCCCACTGATGGAAAGACTAGCGAAAATTTCTCCAGTTCACTGATAGGACCACAGAGAGTGCCTGGTGGTAAAACTCACAAAAGTATCCCCCACATACATACACTTGCCCCAACACACCCACCCATGGCTAGGTCCCCTAGAGTTTTTCTCTCTCAGATGTATTCACACTGAGTCTCCAGCAATTTTCAGTTAAAGTTCAGGTTTCCCCCACCCAGCACTGTTTCCTTGGGAGATGCTGCTTGTGCGTTTCTACCTGATAAGTTGTCATTCTCTGTATTTGCCTGTCTGTTCCTCCAGTTCTGGGGAATAGAGGTTTGCCCTGTGATCTCACTTTTCTTAAGGATATGAGAAGAGTTGTCAGTTTTTCAGTTTGTCAGCTTTTTACTTGTTAGGATAGAGTGCAACTTGCAAGTTTGTTACATGCCAGACCAGAAAATTGGAAGCACATCTCAAGTATCTTAGAATAAAATATACAAAGCACTAAAGAGAGTGTTGTCGAGACTACTAATAATAGCTTTGGAGTTAGAAAAATTTGAGTTTGCTGGCCGTTGTGGCTCATGCCTGTAATCTTAGCACTTTAGGAGGCCGAGGCGGGTGGATCATGAGGTGAGGAGATGGAGACCATCCTAGCTAAAATGGCGATACCCTGTTTCTACTAAAAAACAAAAAATTAGCTGGATGTGGTGGCATGCACTTGTAGTCCCAGCTACTCAGGAGGCTGAGGCAGGAAAATCGCTTCAACCCAGGAGGCAGAGGTTGCAGTGAGCTGAGATTCTGCCACTGCACTCCAACCTGGGCGACAGAGGGAGACTCCATTTCAGAAAACAAACAAAAAAAAAGAAAATAGGAAAACTTGAGTTTGATTCCTAGCTTTATCACAACTTCATGGGAGCCTAACTTCCTTACAGTTTTTCAATAGAAAAAATAGAAATACTATTAATTACATTGCCTAAGTCACAGGTATGTTTGCATTATAACAAGCGTAAGTGCATTGTAAATTCTAGGTGGTACAGAATTGTAGATTCTCCTCGCATTACATAAGGTCAATCATCACATATTGCTTTCAAAGATAATATAATAGGGGTTAAAGGCTAGTAAGAGAAATTATTCTGTCCAGGCCCAGAGAAGCCTTTAAATAATTTAGAAAAAGAATTTATTGTAAATTTTGACATGTCTACAAAAACCAAGTGGGGGAGACACACTAAATACAATAGATGAAAATGGAGCTATTCCAGTTGCAGTGGTGGTGCCAGGACAGAGCCTCCATGACATGTCTCTTCCCCCTATCTTTCCAGACAACCTTAATAAAGGCAACTCCTCAAAAAGCTCCCAGGCTCAAGTGGTCACCTCCTGAATATCATTAGATAAGAAAACATTATAGATAAGTTTTATCCATCACTAAAATTCTGATTAAAGATTTTTACATTGCGGTCGTGGAAACAAAGGAATTCTCAGATTCACATGTTCAACTGGCATCGGCTCTCAGCAATAAAGAAGCTATTTCTGGACCTTCTATTCTGTTTCACTGATAAACATGTCTACCTTGATTCCAATGTTACACTGTCTTGGTCTCTACAACTGTAGTAAGTCTTCCAGTCTTGAAATTAGATAGTGTAATGTCTTCAACTTTGTTCTTCCCCCCACTTGTTTGGAGTAATCTAGACCCCTGACACTTCCATGTGAATTGTAAAATCAGTTGGTAAAATTCTGTAAAAAGCTTTCTTGGATTTTGATTGGGATCGCTTTAAACCTATAGATCCATTTTGGAATAATTGGCATTCTTATCCATAAGGACCCTTTAAATCAATAAACACTGCATATTTATCCATTTACTTAGGTCTTCTTTAATTTATCCCAGAAATATTTTGTCATTTTTAGTGTACATATTGCAAATCCTCTGCCAAATTTATTCCTAGGTATTTTCTATTTTTGATGCTATGGCATATGGCCTTTAAAATTTTTATTTCAACTTCTGATTGTTGCCATTAATATAAATATAACTGATTTTTATGTGCTGATTTTATATCCTGAAGCCTTCATAGAGTCATTTATTAGTTTAGAAGCTTTTTTGTTGATAGAATATTTAGAAATTTTTACGGACCTGATTATGTAATCCACAAATAAAGTTAGTTTTACTTCTTCTTTTCAATAGTTTACCATTTTATTTTATTGCCCATTTGTTACATAGGTATACACGTGCCATGGTGGTTTGCTGCACCCATCAACCTGTCATATATATTAGGTATTTCTCCTAATGCTATCCTTCCCCTAGATCCCCCATCCCCCCGACAGGCCCAGTGTGTGATGTTCACCTCCCTGTGTCCATGTGTTCTCATTGTTCAATTCCCACTCATGAGTGAGAACATGTGGTGTTTGATTTTCTGTTCCTGTTTTAGTTTGCTGAGAATTATGGTTTCCAGCTTCAACCGTGTCCCTGCAAAGGACATTAACTCATCTTTTTATATGGCTGCATAGTATTCCATGGTATATGTGTGCCACATTTTCTTTACCAGTCTATCATTGATGGACATTTGGGTTAGTTCCAAGTCTTTGCTATTGTGAATAGTGCCTCAATAAACATATGTGTGCATGTGTCTTTATGGTAGAATTATTTATAATCTTTTCGGTATATACCTAGTAATGGGATCGGTGTGTCAAATGATATTTCTGGTTCTAGATCTTTGAGGCATCATGGTTAGGACGTCTAGTACACTGTAAAATAGAAATTGTGAGAGTGGATGTTTTGCCTTATTCTTAATCTGACAGGAAAAGCCTTCGGTTTTTCACTATTTGATCTGATGTTCACATCAGATTATTGATAGATGTTCTTTATTTCATTGAAAAAGTTTATTTATGGTTCTGATTTTCTAAAGGATTTTGATATGAATTGATTTTGGATTTTGTCAAATAGGTTGTTTGCATCTATGAGAAGATTTTTTTTACATTCTGTTAATTTGAGGAATTACATGGATTTTAAAATGTAAAGTAAACCTATAATAATTTTTCTTTAACACTGTTTTGGCTATTGGGATTTGTAATTCCACATGAATTTTAGGATAGGCTTTTCCGTTTCTCCAAATAGATTTTTTAAAAAACGGGGCCTTTATGGTTTTGACATGGATTAAATTTAGTTTATAGATCACTTTAAGTAGTAGTGTCATCTTAACAATATTAAGTCTTCCAAACATACACAAGAGATGTATTTATGTTTATTTAGTTCTTCTTTAATTTATTTCAGCAATGTATTATAGTTTTTAATGTATAAGTCTTGCAATCCCTTGGTTACATTTATTCCTACATATTTTGTTCTTTTTCATGTAGTTGTAAGTGGACTTTATTTTCTTTTGGATTGTTCACTGCTAGTGTATAGAAACACAATTGATTTTTGTGTGTTCATCTTATATCCTGCAACTTTGCTGAATTTATTTATTAGCTCTAATAGGTTATTTTGTGGATCTTTATAATTTTCAATATATAAAACTATATCAAATTAGAATAAATATAATTTTAACTTCTTTCTTTCCAGTTTGGAAGTTTTTGTATGAGGGTGGAAGGGGGTTGCCTAATTTTGAGGGCTAGAACCTCCATACAATGTTTGATAGAAATTACAAAAGCAGACATTCTTATCTTGTCTCTGATTTGCAGGGGAAAGCGTTCTGTCTTCTACCATTGATTACAGTGTTATTTATGGGATTTTCATAAATGTTCTTTATCATGTTGAATAAGTAGTATTTTATTTTTAATTTGTTTAGTGCTTTTATCATGAAAGGATGTTTGGATTTTGTCAAGTGATTTTTCTTTGTGAGTTGAGATGCTTCTGTGTTTTATTTTCTTCATTCTACTAATGTGATGTATTATGTTGGTTGATTTTTTATGTTAAACAACTCTTGCATTCCTGGAAAAAAATGCCACTTAGTTATGATCTGTAATCCTTTTTATCTGTTGCTAGATTCACTTTGCTAGCATTTTTTTGAGGATTTTAGAGTTTTTTCTTTTTTCCTTCCAGCTTTATTGAGGTATAATTAACAAGTAAAAATTGGCTATATTTCAGGTGTACTGTGTGATGTTTTGATATACACGTACATTGTGAAATTATTACCACTATCAAGCTAACAGACCCATAGCCTCACATATTTATTATGTTTTATGTGTGCAGTTAGAACATTTAAGATCTGCTCATAGCAAATTTGAGTATATAACACAATATGATTAATTCTGTCATCATTCTGTACTTTAGATTTCCAGCACTTATTCATTCTGCATAACTGAAACTTTATAACCTTTAACTAACATCTCCCCATTTCCTCCATAAAGGTCTTTTCTTTTTAGGTGAAGTAAAAATAGTTATGATTATATTGTGATGCAGCTGATACATGATTATTGACTTTGTGTCAGCCAGAGGATCCTAATCACAATTTCTCATTTAGAAAAATTCCAGTTTCTATCTGAACTTTAAAGTAACACCTCTCTGTTGCTTTGAAACATTTGATAATTTAGATTATTTACTCATTCTGATTGCAATTTTTTCAAAATTAGTGTGAAGTCTATAGCTGATGGTTTCACAGAAAATGTATCATTTACCTAAGATATTAAAATTATGGCTTTTCCCATGTTAATATCCTAGAGATTTTCAATTAAGAGCTTTGAGATTGTTTGAAGGTCATCTTCTTGAATTATAGTATTATAAGCTTAGGTTATGAAATCTGACAGTCCTGGATTTGAATCATGATTCAAATGCTTGTGATTTATTAGACATTTTACTTAATATCTCTGTGTACCTATTTTTCGTTGTTACCCACATCAAAACAATGATATCCACTTAATAAGCATTCTCAGAAGCATTAAATGAGAAAATGCAGGTAAGTCATTTAAAATCATGACTGGCACACACTGAATACTCAATTAATGATGGCTTTTATTATAATTATCCTATTGGATTTCAGACAATCAACAACTCTGTTCACACTTTGGTTTAAATCTATTTAGAAAGAATTGATTACTTACTGAATTGCATATGGCTATAAATTATCTGTACGTATCTCTGAGCAATTATTAAATGATAGAAGAAAAGGAAAAGGAGGGCAATAATATAGAAAATAATATTTTAACTTTCTGCAGAAATATGTAATGTGGCACAAAGCTGTGAAGTCAAAGTAGCTCAAAGATTTCTTAACTAGAATCAAGAGAAGTAATATTGAGGAGGAATGGAGGCATAGCCAAACAATTAAATACCTTAATATTTCCCATTAAAAATTTATTTCATATTAAGTTAATTTGCAAATTATTCCCCTTTCTAAAAATCATCATTTAAAGAGGTATTTAGTGGTTGTGATCAATTTTATTCTGTTAAAAATAATTATAACCCCTTTTCTTTGTACTTTCTTGGAGAATTTTTCTTTATATCATTGATGTTAAGATTTTCTACCTGTCTGGCTTTATTTGATAAAACATAAGTCAATAGGACATGTGTTAAAAGATTTGCACTCTCCCAGATTGGGACTGCTCCTTCAAACTAGGTTTGAAAATGAAAATATGGACTACAGCTGTAGTCAATCTGTGATGGATGAGTAGCCTAAGAATAAATGTCTTTATTATTAGCCACACAGATTTGGGGGTTGATTATGACTTTAGTATAATTTTGCCTAAGGAAAAGCAATGTTCCTCCAAAACAACTAAAAAGCGATCCATAGCAAAAGGACATTTTTGTCATGCAAATGTATAATTTCTAAAGTTAGAACAAACCAGTATACATACCTTTAAATATGTTATAAGACATAATCTTGACTTTTTAAATTACAATAAGCTGATCTTAAAATTCAAATGTAAATGAGAAGGACAGAGAATACACAAAATTACTTTGTGAAAAACAACAAAGTCTTAGGACTTAACCTTTCAAATTTTAATGCTTGTCATAAAGCTAAAGTCGTAAAGACTTTGGTGTTGTCTTAAGATAGACAAATAAATCAATAAATCAGTGGGAAAAATAGATCATCCAGAATGGGACTCACACATATTTAGTCATTTGATTTTTTGAAAAAAGTACAGAGAGGTTGAATGTAGTGGGTCACATCTAAACCCAGCACTTTGGGAGTCCAAGGCAGGCAGATCACAAGGTCAAGAGATTGAGACCATTCTGATCAACGTGGTGAAACCCCATCTCTACTAAAAATAGGAAAATTAGCCAGGTGTGGTGGCAGGCGCCTGTAATCCCAGCTACTCAGGAGGCTGAGGCAGGAGAATTGCTTGAACCCGGGAGGCGGAGGTTGCAGTGAGCTGAGATTGTGCCATTGCATTCCAACCTGGATGACACAGTGAGATTCCATCTCAAAAAAAAAAAAAAAAAAAAAAATCTGAAGACTGCATAGTGGAGAAAAGATAGTCTTATAAATGCTTTGTGCTGGAACACTCAAAGTGTTGATAAGGCATGTTATTTAATATATCTGCACACCTATTTTTTTCATTGTTATCCACATTACTATAATGATATTCACTTAATAGCATTCTCAGAAGTATTAAATGAGAAAATGCAGGTAAGTACTTAATATCATGACTGGCACACACTGAATACTCAAATAATGATGACTTTTATTATAATTATCCTTTAGAATTTCAGACAATCAATATCTCTATTCCCCCACGTAGGTTTAAATCTAAGTGGAAATAGAGATGTTGATTGGCTATTGGGTGTTCACATGTAAAGATAGGAACCTCAATCCATGCCTTGTACAATATACAAAAATAAGTCAATATGGATCATAGAACAAAAATCTAGCACCACAATAGTTTCAGGAAAAAAAAATAGACAAAATCTCTGATTTGGGGTTGAGCAAAGATTTCTTATATATTACTTCAAAAGTACAATTTATAACATTAAAAAAATTGATAAATTTGAATTTCACCAAATGTTAAGAATTTCTCTTAAAAAATCATGTCAGGATAATGAAAAGACAAGCCCCTCTCAGCTTCAGTTTAAGAACAGTCCTGCCCATCCAGAGACCAGGAGGGAAACATGCTTCTCCACTTCTTCAGAAGCAGGCCTGAGAACTTGGGCTCAGCTGTAAACCCTGAAGCAGTCCTATGAGTCATTACAATCCCTCTCAGCTGTACAGAGAGGGTCCCCCAATCAGTAACCCAGCAAGAGCTCTCCCAGGGACTTGGAGGGAGCCACAACCATCCATGCACATCATGGATGTTTTACAATTTTTGCATATTATACAATAAAGCTTGTTGCTCACCATTGGCAGATTTTGAAGTAGACACTTACCCCGGTGCCATTTTCATTGATGAAGGTCCCAACAGCAGTCCAGACTGCCTAGAGGCCAGACAGAATTCATGTCTACCTAAACTCCTAGTAAAAGGCCCACCAAAAACAGACTTCACTGCAGACCTTGAAGCAGCCACATAACCCAGGTCCAACCCCACTTGAATAAAATCCTGGAAGCAGTCCCATCAGCCTGAGGACTCATCAGGAGAAGGTCTTTACCTGCCAAAGTCCATTTGTAAACTGAAGGAGAAATTTTACTCTTTTAAATTCATAGACACCAATGCAAAGCTACATGGATAACAAAGAATCAGGCAAACAGGATACCACCAAACAAACAAAAACAGAAACAACGAAAGAAACTAATAAAGTTATATAATCGACATCAAAGAGATGGAAATCTGTGAATTGCTTGACAAATAATTAAAAATAATAATCTTAAAGAAGCTCAATGGCATGCAGAACACAGACAACTAAACAACCTTAGAAAGGCAATGCATGAAATTTAATGAAGAAATAAAATTTGTAAAAAAGAACCAAACAGAAATCCTGGTGCTAAAAAATACAAGGACTGAACTGAACAATTCAGCAGAGAGCTTTAATAGTAGACTCAAGCATGCAGAAGAAAGAACTAGTAAATTCAAAGACAAGTCCTTTATAGTCAACCAATTAGATGAACAAAAAGAAAAAACAAAGAATTAAAACAAGTTAAGAAAGCATAGAGAATCTATAGAATATCATTAAGAATATAGGGCTGGTGCAGTGGCTCATGCCTGTAATCCCAGAACTTTAGGAGGCTGATGCAGAAGTATCACATACGCCCAGGAGTTGAAGACCAGACTGGCAACATAGACCCCGTTTCTACAAAAAAAATTAAAATACAAAAAGTATCCAGGCAGGGTAGTATGTTCCTGTAGTCCCAGCTACTCAGGGAAACTGTTGATGGGAATGTAAATTGATGCAGCCATTATGGAAAACAACATGCATATATGCAGATTCCTCCAAAAATTAAAAATAGAATGTACAGACTAGGTGGCTCACACCCATAGTCCTAGCACTTTGGGAGGCTGAGGCAGGAGGATCACTTCAGCCCAGGAGTTCAAGACCAGCCTAGGCAACATAGTGAGACTCTGTCTCTCCAAAAAAAAAAAAAAAAAAAATCTACCATATAATCTAGCAGTCCCACTTATGAGTCTATTGCAAAGGGAACAAAATCAGTATCTCAAAGAGATATATGGACCCATATGTTTATTGCAGCATTGTCCACAGTAGCCAAGATATTAAAACAAGCTAAGTGTCTGTCAATATATTAATGGACAATGAAAATGTGTTGTACATCTGTGTGTGTGTTATTTTGGGGTCTTTTGGGGTCCAAATAAATATTATAATTGTTTTTCCATGTCTGTGAAAAATGCCATTGGAATTTTGATATACATATATACACACACAATGAAATATTATTCAACCATAAAAAAAGGAAATCTCTAACTCTGGCAGACAATACCTTTCTGTGGTCAATGACATACCTGTGGACTGAAAGCTAAATCAAATAACTTCTCCCAGTAATTTCTCCAACTGATATTTACTACTCCTTCAAATCATAAATCTGTAATGCCAGTTATCACTTATGCCAACAAGTTGGCAAAAGATTGAGATTGAGGTTTCAGATATACTTTGGGGTCATTGAGTGGAGAGAAAAAATATTTAGTTATTACTTTGAACTACTTTATATGAGATTATTGTTTATCATGATAAAAATTACAATAAACCCTTTTTCATAGATTGGGCTTATGGTTGACCCAAATGTAAAATTATGTGCTAAATAAGCCAAGAAACACTGGAAGAGAAAGAGACAGAGAGAGAGACAGATATTAAAGACAGGAGTAAAATTTATGCATGTGTTAGAAAAAGTAGAAAAGTTAGAAAAATTCCTAGAGAGGCAAGTCATTATGCCCTCTTGAGATCAAAAGCATGGATGTGGCATTCAACTCTGGAATTCAAGATCAAGGAATGCACAGTCTGTACCAGTCGAATAGCTGGAGAAAAATAGGATTCTAATTTCCACGACCATTCCAGTTGAAGGAGTGGTTTTCTCCCCAAAACTGCCTTCACTCCATTTTGTTGAAGCCACACTGGCCTTTGTCTCTGCAGGTTCAAGAGAGGACATTTCCCCCCTGTGTTTATTTGCTGTCTCCTCCTCTGCAGTCCACATGGTACTTTTCTTTACTTACCGGAGTCCTAAAGACCTGAAACAGCAGCAAGCTGATTAAAAATTAATAAGAGGCTCAGAAGGAAAGTACCAAGAGGCAGTTGGCTCTGTGATCGGCAATTTTTTGAAGTTCTTTAAATACCCAATTATTTTCAGGACACCTACGGAACAGAAACCACAGGACATGGGAAATAGGTTTTCAGGCCAGAGGGAATATATTTTTAAGCACAAGTCTTTTAACTTGGAAAAAGAATTATGTTTACTGTACTACTGTTCATTACATCCCCCCCAGCCTACCATCTCCATGTACTCCACTTATTTTTTTCTCTTTTGTAGTTTCAGGTGACTCATCCAGCAGGAGTGAGAAGAATTTATCTTCAGTATAAATTTCACTTATTCTACAGTGGCTCTTCATTTGCCCAGGAGATAACAATTCTATGTAGAAACAAAAAAGTCAGTGAATTAAAATCAGTCCTGGGAATACTTAGTGATATATTACATCCCAACTCAACCAGGAAGAAAACAGAAACCTGATATGTCAAGGAATGAGAGAGCACATATTTATATTATAAAGTTTCTTTGGGTGAAAAACACTTTCTTAAAGACACTAATGAATGCATCAAGCCATAAAATGGCCTCTAACTACTGTAAAAATGAAATCTATAGGAAATTCTTCCTCTACCACTTTCATTCTGCCATTTCCTAAAACCTACATTGTGGTTAGTAAAATATTTATGTGTTGCACTCCAGAAACCTATTATTTATGATGCCCAAACAGGAAGGATTGCATCTGATGACCACATTTTCATTTAGCTATGGGAAGGAACAAATTGCAGTTGAATTACTAACACGGAAACAAATCAGGCAGAGTGCAAATGATTTGTTTAGCCAGAGACTAGCTTGTCAGGAAGCCGTGCTGTAATATGGCACAGAGGAAAATCTGTGTGTCATTACCTTCCAACAGGTTGTCAAAAATCAGCAGGCTGAGGGAGTTTTCAACAAAGGTAGGAAAGATAAAACAAAGAAAGGATTTTTTATGTAACATAGTGTTAATGAAATGTTACTTTGTTAGTGTTGCATAAAAATACATGTAAATTGTGGTACCTAGCAGAGTCAATTGGACTGTGACTTTTTGTAATGTGTGCGTTATTTTTCAATCAAATCTAATGTTCCTTTTCACCACTGTTAACTTTAAAAAGCAGAAAGCTTCAGAGATCTGAATTATATTTTCAGAATTGTCTAGTAGGTCTTACTGTAAATCATTTAGCTGTCTGAATTTTTGCAATCTATTCTTCTGCTGTAAGAAAAATAATGGCTATGTATATGTTCCTACGTGCTACAATTATAAATTGGATGGTGAAATTACTTCCAAAAGCAAACCAGGAGAAATTACAAAACAATATCCCACTTAACATTTATTGATCATTTATCAAGAGCTCTTGAAAAAAAAAAATACACTTGATAGTTCTTGGAACAAAAGAAGAAAAAAATACACATGAATCTCTGGTTGACTATGATTTATATAATGTATACTTTTTGTTTCTCTGTTTTTTTTCTTAACTGAAAACATATCCTATGCATTTATTTGTTTAGTTTCTTTTGCTTATTTTATTTCTTATACATTTATTTTCTCTCTTTTCCTAAAACAAATTTGAGAAGGTTAACCACAATATCTCTCTCCTCATGTGACAACACAAGCCAAATTTATTAGTTCAAAAGAGATTATTACCAAAAGATGATAATATGCAGTCTATTGCTCAAAAAATGTCAGTAGCTCCCTGTTGCCTACTGAATAAAGTCTAAATGTTTTCAGTATAGCATACAAGGCCTTCCATAGTCTTTCCTCAAGCAGAATAATAGAAAACAGAATGATTTTTGGAAATCAGACTGCTGATTCCACCAGTATGGTCCATGAGTTAGGTTTGGCAATATACTTAGTTATCCTTTCTGCATTTAGAAGCTACAGCATAAAGAGTTTCTGTAAGGAGTATTCTGCAGTTGACAAAGGTTTACTCTCAGAGAATTTACCACCTCTTGTTCCTTAACCATGCATGTCCCATGGATGTCTTCTCTGACAGATTATACTACTGTCTTACCAAATAATTATTCCAAACACATGTAGTATTTTTTCCCCAACTTATTACATTTCCAATGTAGCTTTAGTGTGATAGATTGGCACCCAAGGCTGTTGTCCAGCTCTCTTGCTCGTTTCTCTGTTTCTGATTGTGACATCAGCTCCAAAGTATCAGCTTCTGTCCCTTTTATGATTGATCCTTATTGGCCATATTTGTGTCTTTCCAGGTTAGCAAAGAGTCCTGAATTTTCTTTTCTTTGGGATCCAAGCATCTAACCTACTTTTTCGCATGCAATAGAAATTTGTGGAATCTATGGTGAATTCTACCTCACTCTTGGATTCTCAAACTGTCTTCTTCAGGTTCCCAGACATTGCTTTCTCTTTGAGCCTCTGCCCTTTCCGTTAAGCTAGAGTCAGACTAGGAGCTCCAACAAGGAAGAGAGGATACTGTGTTGGGTACAGATGTAGACTCAGCATAGCACTGCTCCTGAATTGAAATCTGGCTTTCACATTGAGAACTTTGATAGTGACATTTTGAATAGAGCACATCTGAGGGATGTCATTGGCTGCTTAGAGGTTTGATCATCTTAGTGGTATTCACTCTATTGCACCAAAAAAAGTGTATGACAACAAATTTGCTCAAATAAAAGTGCCCTGAATTAGGGTGGTACTTAGTATCGTGATGTAAAAGAGTTTTTCTAAGCCCAGCCTGGAATAGGAGGAAAAAAGAAATGCACATATATTAGTCCCCTTTTATCTACAAGGTATATAGCCCAAGACCCCCAGTGGATGCCTGAAACTGTGGGTAGTAATGAAGCCTATATATACTGTGTTTTTCCCTATACGCATAGGAAGTTTAATGTATACAGAAGGCACAGTAACATTAGCTAATAATAAAATAAAATAATTATAACAATATACTGTAATAAAAGCTATATGAATGTGCTCACTCTCTGCTGTCTGTCTCTCTCAAAATATGTTATTGTACTATATTCACCTATTTTCAGATCCCAGTTGAATACAGGTAACTGAAGCCATGGAAAGCAAAACTGTGGATCATAGGGGACCACTGTATATATATGCATGCGTGCATGTGCATGTGTGTGTATATGTTGGGGAAGTGTAAGCAATGGGTAATTTTCTTAGTAGTTCTCCAGGGTATGTGTGTGTGTGTTCTGTGAATTCAGAATTTGGTTATCACTAATTCCTCACATCAGATGTTCCCAGTTTCAAACTTATGTCTGAAAATGCATTAGATATAAATAAAAAATGTTTTGAGGATTATCTGTTATTCTGTTTATTACACACCTGTGACTGCCCATTCGTTTGGTATAAGTTATTGTCATGCTAGCTGTACTCAAGAGCAGACTAGAAATTAAAATAAAAGTTGGCTTATCATTTTTAGGAAAAACTTCTACTCATAATCTAAACTGGCTCAGATAGTATTGAGTCAAGTTATTCATGGGAAATGGTGACCATTTGGGGTCTGAGCTGAAATCTCTGTTGTTATGAAACTCTAGTTCACCTGTGATTTAGAATATTAGATTTAAAGGATAACTCTTAAATTTGATTGGCTCTTAATTATATCAGACATTCATTTTCTCTGTAAAGTTTTCACCAAGCTCACAAAGAAATACAGAAAAGGGTCATTTCTGAGAATGAATGCTCATCACCTTGGCAGTCTCAAATGGACAGGAATAAAATTGGAGTCTAAGAAAGGTCATTTTGGCCTAAGACAAAGAAAGTACAGGGGGCAAACTCAAGTTGAGGCAAGTGATCAATGGCACTAATGTAGGACTCTTCAAAAGAGAAGGCACTCTGAGAGTCAGGAATGACTAGGAATGGAGACTAGGAATGCAAGCATGAAGGTGGGAGTGATGAATCAACTTGGCATTTCTCTATCTTGATACCCATCAATTGGCACCTGGCATAGAAAGACCACAACAAAAGGTGTAGTTGGCTAGAAAGTACTAATAGTTCTCATCTCAACAGGGGAGACTTTATTCTAGAGGATGACTGGTGCAAAGAGATAATTGCTTGCCAGTAAACTCAAGAACAAAAGTGGCACAAGTGATGAACCAAGAATATGGTATTTTATCCTGAATGTGAAAAAATAATTGAGCACAGCTTGTGAAAGCTGGAGGGGATCTCAGATAATGTGCCTGAGGTTGCAAAAGGGAAAAAGGCCTGCACAAGAACACAGATCACATAGCTGTAATACAATTCTGGTTAGAACTCTGATTTACTGACTACAGCTCCCCTGTTCTCACCAGGGTTATAGCACAACTACTCTTACGGAAGACATAAGAAAATATATACACAGAGAAGACATCACAAGACCTGAAGATGAGAAATTTCTGATCACAGAAGAAAGATATAGAACAGGTTGTTGTTTTGTCTGCCTTTCTATTTGTTAGTGGTGGCTTTAATAAATTCTTCTCTTAAAGCATTGCAAATTCATTCTGTTCTTGTAAAGTGTGTGTGTGTGTGTGTGTGTGTGTGTGTGTGTGTGTGTGTTTCTGTGTGTGGGTGTAGGTATGTGTGTTAGAATTAAAGACTTATATCTCCTATTAGTGACATGACACCAAAAAAGCACAGGCAACAGAAGTAAAAATATGTAAATTGGACTATATCAAAATGTAAAACTTCTGTGCATCAAAGAGTGCAATCAACACACTGAAAAGGCAATTTACAAACTGAGAAAAATATTTGTAAATTATATATCTGATAAGGGGTTAACATTCAGAGTATGTACAGAACTCCTACAACTCACCACCACAACCACTGCCAACAACAGAATAATTTGATTTAAAAATGGGCAAAGAACTTTAATAGACATTTCTCCAAAATATATACAAATGACCAACGAGCATATTAAAAGATGCTCAGCATCACTAATCATTAGGGAAATTAAAATCAAAATCACAATGAGATATCCCCTCACATCCATCAGGATGTCTAGTATAAAGTTTTTAAAAATAAAATAATGTGTTGCTGAGTATGTGGAGAAAGCAGAGCCTTTATGTCCTCTTGGTGGGAAGGTGAAAGGGTACAGCTATAAAAATAATATGGCGGTTCTTCAAATAATTAAAAATAGAATTACCATATAATCCAGCAATTTCACTTCTGGATATATATCCAGAAGAATTGAAAGTAGAATCTTAAAGAGATATGTGTATGCCCACGTCCACAGCAGCAGTATTCACCATAGCCTAAAGGTGGAAGTAACCCAAGCATACACTGGTGAATGAATGGATAAACAAAATGTGGTATATACATACAGTGAAACAATACAGTCTTTAAAAGGAAGGAAATTCTAATACATGTTGCAACATGGATAAATCTAGAGGCTACTAAGCTAAGTGAGAAAAGCCAGCCACCAAAGGACAAATATTGCACAATTTTACCAATACGAAGTAAGGAAGGTAGTCAAATTCATAGAAACAGAAAGAATGGTGGTTGTCATGGGCAAGAGGGAGGAGGAAGGGATTTATTGTTAAATGAGTAGAGTCAGATTGGGAACTAAGTGGGAAGAGAGAAGCAGCTGGCAGGGGAGTAGTTATTGAGTGCACATCATGTGTGCTTCTGTGCCAGGCACATCCACTTTCTTTTTTCCAATTGAATTTTAAATTTTTCTTTAAATTTTGGATATTTACTCTTCTGTTCTATCGTTTTTCTTAATAATTTGACTTTTTTGAGGACATTAAGCAGATTAGCCAGGCATATCCAGTATGCGATCTTTTCAGATATTCACAACAGTCCTGTGCAGTTGCTGTATTATCACCGTTTCCCAAACTTAAAACTGAGGCAGGGCCGGGCACAGTGGCTCATGCCCAATCCCAGCACTTTGGGAGGCCGAGGCAGGCAGATCACCAGATCAGGAGATCAAGACCATCCTGGCTAACTCGGTGAAACCCATCTCTACTAAAAATACAAAAAAAATCAGCCAGGCTTGGTGGCCGGCACCTGTAATCCCAGCTACTCAGGAGGCTGAGGCAGGAGAATCAGAGAATCACTTGAACCTGGGAGGTGGAGGTTGCAGTGAGCCAATATTGTGCCACTGCACTCCAGCCTGGGTGACAGAGTGAGACTCCATTTCAAACAAACAAAAACAAACAAACAGAAACAGGTTCAAATATGTTAAGACATTTCCAAAAATTATCACATTAAAAATAGCAGGACAAGGATTTAAACCCAAGCCAATCTGACTATTTTATCCATAGTTTCCAAAAAATCATTTTTCCCTGGTACTTCACAGCTTTATTACAGCAAACATTTCTTAAATACACAAAGAAAATCAAGGAAGTGAGTATGGGTTGGAATTTTAAATGGGGCACTCATGATAGGCCTAATGGAGAAAGTAACTGGTAGGCAGAAGAATGGCCCACCAAAGGTGTCCACAATGTGTAAATATATTATATTGCATGGCAAAGGAGAATCAAGGTTGCAGATGTAATTAAGGATGCTAATCATTTGACCTTGAACAAGGAAACCATCAGGAGTTACCCAGGTGAGCCCAATGTAGTCATAAGGGCACTGAAAAATGGAAACAAAATGAGCACCAGAGGAAAAGTCAATTTCAGAATGAGGTGATGTGAGAAAGACTGGACTGGCATAGAGAGATTTAAAAAACAAACGGTGTTTTTTCTACTTTCTGTTCTCACTCAGTCCAACACTTCGAACACCAGATATGTGAGGGGGTTTTCCCCACCTATCAAGCAATTCTCCAGCAGATGCACCAGAGGACACCAGCTGGGTGTCCTCTAATTCAATTCACTTGTGGCACTATCCACCTGCAGACAGCGTCAGATCCTACAGGGTGAGGGCTCAGTCCTACAAGACTGCCCTGGACTTCAAAAGCCATTGCACATAGTAGCTGGTCACCTATACTTCTGACTAACTGGCTATAAACCAGGGGTCCCAGAACCTCCTTTTGAGATTTGATTAATTTGCTAGAACAACTCCTGGAACACAGGGAAGCACTTATTTAATGTTTACAGGTTTATTATTATTAATAACAGGTATGATAAAGGATATAGAGGAACAGCCAGATGAAGAGACGCATCGAGCAAAGTGTGGAAGGGTTTGAGCACAGGAGCTGTCTGCGTGGAGTTGGGGTGTACCACCCTCCTGCAAGTGGATGTGTTCATCCATCCAGAAGCTCATCAAACCCCATACTTCAGGGATTTTTACTGGGGCTTTATCATGTAGGCATGATTAATTATTAACTCCATTTTTAGCCCCTCTGCCCCTCCCAGAGAAGGGGGGTGGATTGGGCTGAAATTTCAAAACTTCTAATCATGGTTTGGTCTTTCTGGTGACCAGCAGCCATCTAAAAGCCCACCAAGAATCACCTCATTAGA
The DNA here is from genome assembly GCA_036589455.1 of Ateles fusciceps. NCBI lineage: Eukaryota > Metazoa > Chordata > Mammalia > Primates > Atelidae > Ateles > Ateles fusciceps. The sequence goes on from JAZHEH010000113.1 coordinate 8,726,487, forward strand.
ACAAAAGATGCTCCAACCACCCAGGAAATTTCAAGGGATTTTGGAGCTTTGTGTCACAGATTCACTCAGGAAATTACAAAGGTCTCAGGAGCTCTGTGTCAAGAACTGGAGCAAAGACCAAGTGTTAGAACCAAAAACTTTCCTAGCATGCATTATCACTCAGGAAATTACAAAGATTATAGGAGCTCTGTGCTGGAGGCTGAAGGAAGAGACTCACTATATAAATATTTTCTTATTTCACAACTAGCCATTGTGGACCTTGAAGATAGAAGGGGGCAACAATCAAGGAACACAGGCAGTCTTTAGAAGCTAGACAAGATAGGGAGTGGATTCTATGCTACAATCTCCAGAAAGAAATGCAGCCCTGTGCACACCTCGGTTTTAGCCTAGTGAGACCTGCATGAGACTTCTGACCTTCAGAACTTTATGAAAATAAATGTGTTGTTTTAAGTCACTAAATTTGTGATAATTTGTTATAGCAACAACAGAAAATTAATACAGTAATATTTTCATTTCTTTTGCTTGATTTGCCTTTTCCTTCACATTCAGATTGTTTTCATATTTTTTAAAAGTATCAAGTGCACTTCAAAGCTGGCAAACTTTGGGTTGTCATTTCGTTTATTTCTTTCCTAATTGGTCTTCTGCCAAGAGAAATGTGTATCAGGATTAAAAGACCCACCTGGGCCTGGAGAAAACTTTGAGTATCATTTGTGTAAGGGTGAGAACTGTGTCTCACAAAAGCCACAATTGTGCCTTCAATCATAATTACTGCTCCTGGCTGCAAACATTTGGAAAAGATCACTAAGATCCTGAGAAAAGAAATAGACAAAGACATCATCATATATTTTGATTGACGGGAAACATACCCTTTGCCTACAGGCTTCCAGAGGGATCAGGAAGGGAGCTATATTTCTTTACTCTATATGCCACACAGTCTTTAAAATGCTGGGTGTGCATCACCTCCCTCAGTTCTCACAATTAATTGGCATTGCTAGTCTCTGTGTAACACATCAGGAAAATTAAAGCTGCTAATGATTCAATAAAGCTAGATTTTTTTGTTGGGTGATGGAGCCAGGATTTAAACCATGGAGACTTAGGTCTCAAAAGCTATGCTATGTTATTCTTTAACCTCTTTGTTTTTTCTTTGAGATGGAATCTCACTTCATCGCCTAGGCTGGAGTACAGTGGCACAATCTCCACTCACTGCAACCTCCGCCTCCCGGGTTCAAGCAATTCTCCTGTCTCAGCCTCCCGAGTAGCTGAGATACAGCCACCTGCCACCATGCCCGGCTATTTTTTTTTTTTTTTTTACATTTTTAGCAGAGATTGGGTTTCACCTTGTTGGTCAGGCTGGTCTCGAACTCCAGACCTCAGGTGATCCACACGCCTCGTCCTCCCAAAGTTCTGGGATTATAGGCATGAGCCACCGTGCCTGGCCTCTTTAATGAGGACTTGAAGCATTCTGGGAACCTAGTGAAGGCAATAATGTCCCTTCCCAGAGAAGCACATACATAAGTACAAACACATATGCACACATGTTTGTGTATAATTCTCAGGGGGCTCATTGGCTCTAGGAAACTTGCATACTCATTAAAAATGTCCATAGATTTCATTTTCTGCTAATCACAGGTGGTGTGTTATAGTGATGAGAGAAGTGACTATGAGCAGATGACCACATGGCAGTCCCTTGCTCTACTGTTTACTATATGTGAGGCCTTAGGAAATTGCTTAACTTCTCCGTGCCCTATTTTCCTTATTTGTAAAGCAGGAATAGCAGCAGAACTAACCTCTTGGGGCTGTGGTGAGGATTGAAAAAATTGTTACACAAAAAGCTTTTAGAAGGGTAGGTGCTCTATAGTATTGAATAAATTATTTTTTTAATTATTATTGCTGTTGAGTTATGAGCTCTAGATTTGGGCAATAGGTTTTTTTTCTCCTTTTTTTAAGTTCTGGGATATATGTGCTAAACGTGCAAGTTTGTTACATAGTATACATGTGCCATGGTGGTTTGCAGCAACTATCAACCCATCATCTATGTTTTAAGCCCTGCATGCAGTAGGTATTTGTCCTAATGCTCTCCCTCCTCTTACCCCCTCAACCCCTGACAGGCCCTGGTGTGTGTTGCTCTCCTCCCTGTGTCCATTTCTTCTCATTGTTCAGCTCCCACTAGTGAGTGAGAATATGTGGCGTTTGGTTTTCTGTTCCTGTGTTATTTTGCTGAGAATGATGGCTTCCAGCTTCATCTATGTCCCTGCAAAGAACATGAACTTACTCTATTTTATGGCTGCATGGTATTCTATGGTGTATATATGCCACATTTTCTTTATCTAGTTTATCACTGATGGGCATTCAGGTCGATTCCAAGTCTTTTCTATTGTAAATAATGATGCAATAAACATACATGTGGATGTGTCTTTATAGTAGAATGATTTATAATCCTTTGGATATATACCCAGTAATGGGATTGCTGGGTCAAATGGTATTTCTGGTTCTAGATCCTTGAGGAATCACCACACTGTCTTCCACAATGGTTGAACTAATTTACACTCACACCAACAGTGTAAAAGTGTTCCCATTTCTCTACATCCTCTCCAGCATCTGTTGTCTCCTGACTTTTTGATGATCACCATTCTAATTGGAGTGAGCTGGTATCTCATTGCTGTTTTGATTTGCATTTCTCTAATGACCAGTGATGATGAGCTTTTATTCATATGTTTGTTGGCCACATAAATGTCTTCTTTTGAGAAGTGTCTGTTCATATTCTTCATGTACTTTTCGATGGGGTTTTTTTTTTCTCATAAATTTGTTTAAGTTACTTGTAGATTCTGGATATTAAACCTTCATCAGATGGGTAGCTTGCAAAAATTTTTTCCTATTCTGTAGGTTCCCTGTTCACTCTGATGATAGTTTTGTTTGATGTGTAGAAGCTCTTTAGTTAGATTAGATCCATTTGTCAATTTTGGCTTTCACTGCAATTGCTTTTATTGTTTTAGTCATGAAGTCTTGCCCATGCCTATGTCCCGAATGGTATTTGGGCCATAGTTTTTAAGAATAACCTTATTATGACAGATGCAGCAGAAAAAAAGTCCAAAGTATTCATCACAATCCATGAAGAAGACTGGATAATACACCTGCCATTCTTAGAGATACTGACTCTTTTAATAGCAGCCTCAGCAGAGACCAAGGAATCAATGCGTTTTTGCCTATCCAAAAGTGTTTCCATGATACTTGTCTTCAGAGAACCAGGATACTGAGAAAAAGAGATAAGATAAAACATCAGAAACGTGTGACTTATGACTTCAGGAGAGAAAACATTTCAGAACATCCAGCAATTAATGATAAAAGAACATTATTGTGGAGCTCCTTTGGGATAGAACAGGAAGCCTTCAGAAAATACTTGATGTGTTTCCCTTTTAAGAAAACCATAAGAAAGAAAAACTGGTGACACTTTGATCAATTGGGAAAAAAATTGGTGAGCAGTCACCACACTGTGTAAACACATATAGCCTCTTCCATGTGAGAGCATGTCCATCAATGCTAATAAATTTAAGAGTCACCATGATGATAAAAGAAGAAGTGTATGAGGACACCTATATTTTGCCAGTTTCCTATATGTGAACAGTTTATCTAAAACATCCAGCGATGTTTCCAATATCTTAAAAGTATTTTGGGGCTTCTTGTATGCATTGATTGGTTAAGTCAATACTGGAATAAATTTTCTTTCTCTGAAGAATTTGCTTAAATTGCCATATTATTTTCTCTCTCTCTCTTTCCTATATCTTTCTTTCTCTCCCTCTGTTTCATTTATTGAAAGAAACTCAGAAAACATTTATCCTTATTTAAGGCAGCATCCTGGGTAAGGGGCAGGGTGCATGGTTATTCATTTGATATACCCAACTATGAAAGAACAGTATCTTCTGAAGTTATAGGTAATTAATTTTTTAAGAATTGACTCATGATACCAGAAGGATGCTTTAATGCAGTACTTTATGAAAACAACCAAAAAATGTATTGAAAATGGCTGAAGCCATACACACTTATTCACCCATATTGAGTGCTTTTTCTGTGCCCCAGGTGTCCAGTTGCTAATCCCATGGCAATAGGTATGATAATATGTCTTTCCTGCCTTCATGAGGTTCGCAGTTGGTTTGTACAGTTAGCAAAGTAAAGCTGGAACATGAACTTAGGATTTCTGAGGATGCATTCAAGGCTATTCGAACCAAAATAATTTCAATAAAGTATTGTTTTAGAGAACTTTTGAGGAAACCACCAAAGCACCATTTGAAGATCACTGTTTAACTATCTAAATACCAGGGCCTAATAAGCATCTAGAATAATTCTTCTTAACCAGAATACATAGGTGGCGTGTTTGGTAAATAAAATATCTCATAAGCTCATGTAACCCAACTGCTTTGCAACTAGTGCTAGACAAAGTCCCATACAAACAAATAGTTCAGTAGCTAAAAAAATAACTAAAAACCAGATGAAATATTTAATGTAATATATTTCAAAACAAAAAGCAATGAAAGCAGAAGTTTCAAAAGGGGGTAACTGTAGCTGCCAGAAAACTCCTTTAAAAAAAAAAATCTCCTTTCCCCCAGATAACTCTCCTTCCATTTCTCTTGGATTCTCCACATTTGTCTCAAATCTCTTCTGTTTCCCCATTATCTGCACCATTCAAACACCTTCTTTCTTCCCAGCCTATAACAGCCCTCATCTCTCCTCCTAATATTGCTGTCTCTGGCTCAGGTCTTTTGTTTTGTCTTATCCTTTACCTTTGTCCCAAATTTTATATAACTAAAGAAGGGCCCAGAACTGACCTAGCAAGCAATCTACTTCACTCCATTGGGAGAAGTGGGAGAGAGAAAATGGTGAATGCTTATAACCTATTGTCATTCCTTGTATTCCCTTCACACTTGGATGTTTTAAAAAATGGAGTTAATGTTGCATGCAATATCTCCAGAAAGGTGTTAAAAGGCCCAGTCTCCTTTTTTACTCACATGAGAAACTACTGTTCTGAGTCACCGAGACAGTCATTGTTAGGCCTGGATGTACCATAGATTCATCGGGAGTTTACTAACTTTCTTGGCAGCAGCTAAAATGTCTACAGAAAGTAGGAGTTTATGGCCCTCATGGTATGTTTTCCTAAGGTGTGAGGACGGCAGCTAGGGCGGGTGGAGGGTTGGAGTCGGAGATTAAAGTTTTAGAGTGGTCTGGACTGAACATACATTGTTTTAATAATCATATTACATAAAATGGCTGCTAACCAGTGGTAAAGAGGATTTAGCAAAGCACAGTTAATAGTAACTGTGGGGGAGAAGACATTTCTTGGTTTTATACCTCACTGAGTTAAAGCTGTCACATCATCAAATAAAGCATTTAAAGCACTTTGTCAGTACCACACCGTTTTTATTTCTGCTTGTGTGTATGTGTGTGTGTGTGTATGTATGTCTGCATATATGTATACACACATATATATGGCAGGACAAAACCTTTCCTGTATCTCCTCATAAAAAGAAAAGTACTATTTTATATTTTTCCATTTGTATGTTGAGTGAAAAATGCTATAAATATATAGATGCAGGACAAAAGCTTTCCTGTATCTCCTCATAAAAAGAAAAGTACTATTTTATTTTTTTTCCATTTGTATGTTGAGTGAAAAATGCTATAAATATATAGATAGGGAATTTGGCGTCTTTAAAATTTTAACTCTTTCCAACCAGAAATAAAGTACTAAAGTACTACTCTTCTTGTATACAAGTCTTCTTTACATCTCAATGAAACTTCATGTTTTCCAACTACCTTCTGCACATTTGAAGATTAATTTAACCATTTATCAAATATTTATTGCACATTTACCATGGTTACCATGTTCCAAGCACTGTTTTAGATGGTGGGAATATAACAGTGAAGAAAACAAATGTGTTTCTTGACCTGACAAAGCTTAAATTCTATAAAAGAAGAAAGAGAATGAAAGAAAAACAAAGGGAAGGGTTTTTTATGGTAATGGCTAGGAGTTTTTTATATCTTTATATTGAAAAATCCGTACAACATTTTGGATTTTTTAAAGAGGGTTATAGAGGTGAAATGCCTATGTCTAAAGGTATGAGCATGTATGAAGTTCAATTGCTTTCCAAAAAACTTTAGATTTATTTATACCCCTTAGAGAAGTAAATCATTCTGACTAGGAATGGCATTGTTTCATCTGGCTGTTAAAGAAACAGCAGGATTGTCAGGGCAGAACATGGGCAAAGACCTACGAGAATGGAAGAGTGAGCCACAAAGCAGGTTGTTGGTATTACTGGAGTGAGGGGATTTGGCCGGAGATATAGCCTTGATGATAGTATATCATCTAGTTTCCAAAACCCTGAGATGTTTGTGCTCTGGCCTTCACATGCCACACCCTTAAAAGTACTATAATGTGCCCTGTGGTTCTCATACCCAGAAAAGTTTCAGGAATATTCTCTCATTGCCTTGGTCACTGGAGAGCAAGACTGTGACCCCAGTGACTCAACCCCGGGAAATCCTAAAGGGACTTTCAAAGACATTTCTAAAATGAAAGAAAGAACTTCTTAAAATGCTGAGCAGAGGCGTAACATTTCACCATGTATTCAGTGATTATTAAGATATGTTCATGCTGTCATCAGCATTCAAGACCCTGGAGATAAAATGAGGTGAATGGAGGTTCTTATTCAGATCTGAATTCTGCCCAGACCACTGACTTATCCTCCAACAGCAGCTAAATTGATCCCTTGAAAATCCGTAAAATGTTTCCATTCTTAACTTATGAAAGTACCCCTAATATTTATTGTATCCTGATATATTTACTGGTACTACAGTAAATATTTGACAAATCATCATAACTCTCTCAGAAATATGGAGATTAACTAGAGTTGGCTGTCACAACAGAGATTCATGACTTACTCCATATTACAGTTCAGGTTTCCTGGGAAATAGACTCTGAGGCATTGATTTCCGTGCAAAAAATGTACCACGTAGTGCTGTTAGATCTAACATCTGTGGGGAAGTGAAGGCAGGTGAATTGGGCCAAGGGACAAGTTGAAAAAGATGCAGTCAGAACGAAGGCTTCAGGTGACTTCACAGCAATCTGGAGCTAAATGGCCTTATAGTGTGGCCTCACATGACACAAGGAGAATTTGTCCTATCGTTGGATGTGTGCTATGCCTAGAAAGGGGATTGATCTTGGACAAGTTGCTTCTCTTCCGCTGATGGAAGTGCTCAGAGGGAGGCTCTGATGAGAGATGTCTGTGGTCAACACTCCTAGCAGTTGGGGCAACAGGTACTTTGGTTCTGAAGGGAGAGCTCTGGGTGACACATAACATCAGCTACTGTATCTCTTTAAAAAGGGAAGGTCATAGGCTTTGGTTGTTTTACCCTTCCTATCTTTGCAGTTCAGATTACTTGTTTTTCCTTCTGCAGCCTCTGCTCCTATGGAATATAAGTTGCAACTACGTATTTAATTATAGCAAAGCACTGCGATGCCCGCTGCAAATTGATTACGGCCCAGTGCTTTTTCAGTCTCACTTTCTGGCACCCCCACCTTATTACTGTGGGTGTTCTGATGCCAACTTTTTTCTCCAGATTTTATAGCTGCTCTCTATAGTCCAAAATAAGTGTAGTGCAGTAAAAAAGTGCAAGAACCAGGTCAGGATTTAAATCTCATTTCTGTTACTTATTAGCTCTGTAATATTGGCAATTCTTTCGGCCACTCTGAACCTTGGTTTTCTCACCTATAAAGTTTAATTATAACTATAATTGTAATAGTTGGCATAAGGATTTTATGGGATACCATATCTATGACCCAGATGGAATCTATCTGACCTTTGGAAAATAACACATAGACTCAGCCATCATAGCTATTAGCACATTAGAGCTTCCACCAAATGCAATTGCCAAGGTTTACCAGACTAAAGGCTAATGTTGTTAGCTGTTCTGAGCCAAAATGACTATAGTGATTACAAGAGATAATAGCAGTACGATGAATGATTTTGATTTAAAAAGCAAGCTTATGGTTGAATACTTAAAGAACTCAGTCAGGGGAGTAACAGATGGTGGGTGAGGACACGAGCGCCTCTGAGAAGGTCTGCAGAAGTGTGAGGCTGATATTAATGACAAATTAACCCTCAATAATGAAATGACAGAAAATACCACAACCCTGTCAATTCCACTTCACACAGGCTCTCTGGCCAAGGTGGAAGTAGTGAAATAACACAGAAGGCTATTTCCTGAGGCAAAATAGGTTGATTCAGATGCAGAAAGCAAAGCAGATCATCATGATACACTAGGTAAGCCGAGAAAAGCAGAGAAATAGATGCAAGTTCCCTTATTTTATATGAAAGAGACATAAAAAGGGAATTTCCAGAGGAGCATTTATTGGAAAACGACTGCTGGCATCTCTATGGCCACTGCAAGAGATGTGTGCCAGCTATAGCACCTGACCTCTGGCTGAATTTCAGGAGTAGAAGTGTGTATGTGTGTGTGTGTGTGTGTGTGTGTGTGTGTGTGTGTGTGTGTGAGAGAGAGAGAGAGAGAGATTGAGACAGAGTAAAAGAAAGAGAGAATTTGTATTGGTATGTAGTTTGCTGGTATCAGTGATGAAAACTGTGTAAGTACCTGTTAAACTTACACACATGCACATACACACAAACACATCTCATGAGTCACACATGAAAGGATGCAGAGAAAGGAGACCAACATCTATGAGACTTGCCCTAGAAAACCCCACTCTATTTCTAAGCTTTGACCCACTTATTTCTTTCCTGTGTCTAAATCCAAGCCTTTCTTGTAGTTTGTCTGCTTTGACCTTGGTTATTTGTGCCTCTGGCCTGCCTCACTTAACACTTTATCTCCTGCTTATGACTTATCTCCCCAACAATTATCTCAGCAAATTTGATCTAACCTATAGCACCTGACTTCTGGCTGACTTCAAGACCCTTATGAATGTTCCTTTTCCTTAGCCCAAGTTAATGTACCATCCATCTTCTACAGTGCTCATTCAAGACAGCCAGGCACATTCACAACACAGTGAAGGCAAATCTGGGGCATTCCAACACTGTTCATGGCAATTACCCATACTTTTAATCTCTATTTTTATTATCCACCCAAGAACTGATTCTTCAAAACATATATTGCTTACCTACCTACCTATGTACAACCAGTGCCTACTGGGAAAGAGGCAATTTATAGAGAGTTTAATAAAGTTGTGGCAAGGGTTGATGAAAACCAGCAAAGGATAGTACAGAAACCTGGAGCTAGAAATAGGCGCCCTTATCACTCACAGGTGTGAAAAGCCAAAGAGAGGGACCTGCACTGGGAACTCTGAAAAGATATCTGTTATGAGAAAAACTTGGGACTGTAACGCCCCTTACTTCCAAACTGGAGAAGTGCCCAGGGACCAAGGAATGACAGACAAGTCCAGCTTCGTGAGCAGATGCATCTGTTAAGACTTGCAGACAGGGCACTCCCTGGATGATGCAGGACGGCTCTAGAGATCCACACCACCTTCCGTCTCTAAACTGTTTTTAAGCTAATTTTTTGGCTCTCTGCCTACTGTGTTTGAGCAAAAGAATATTTTTCTTGGTAGGTTCTCGATTACTGTCTGGGATATTTGGGTTCTCAGGGACACCCATTCCTTGGCCTGGTACCATGGCCTTAGCTCACTGCCCAGCCTTCAGTGTTCAGGCAGCAGACATACACCCGTAAGTAACCCGGTAGGCGGCCCATCACACTACAATGCTTATCATTCCCCAGCTCTTACTATTTTTTTGTGAATCTTGTTCAATGGTCCCTAAGTGAATTAAGAGGTGAAGAACTATATGAGCCTATAATGTACAGCCACGGCTTGTGCATACAGGCCACATCTACATTGTACATAACAGCATAAAAAGCAGATGCTAACTACAATTATACTGTCTATTAGCAAGCCATAACTCCAATGAGTAGGTAAGGTGTATAACCAATTTGAAAATGAGTCAAAGAAAGCTAATTTGGCTATATCATGGATCTGAGTTGACAAAGGATTCAAAGCATCTGTGACATTATTCCCTTTATCAGGCACAGAGGCACAGCAGGTAGCACCTACAAGGACACATGTTATTGGGTCTCTATTGAGTTGTCAATTGAGCCTCCAAGTGGATGCAATCCCCAGTGAGCCTGGACTGTGTTATCAGTGCTGCTGGACCAGTCACTCCAGTTCTGTCAGGAGAAAGGCAGACTATTCCAAGACATACCATTATGATTTGATAGGGGGCGTATTCATATACTCAACAATCAGACTGGTTGCTGACTGCTGCTGTAGTTGCAGCCCAGCCCAGGAAGATATTACCAGCTGCCATGGGTAGCAGGAACAACAGCCTATGGGCATAAATGCATGTGTTTAGTAAGAACTCTCATGGGTGTATCTAGTTTTTGTATTTACTGTAAATAATACGTTTACTGTCATTGTATTTTTTTCCATGAGTTCTATTAGGGAGGCCATCACAGGCTTCAGGCCTGGCTTTATAGTACCAGACATGGCTTTCCTCCCTAGAAAGAGGCACAATAACCAATTGCTAAGTTTTTGGCCTTGCCCAAGCTGTCTGCATTATGACCACTCCAGCAGGTTTTGGTGCTGCCATGTTTTGATATCATAAGGCTTTTGGATCTCTATGGAGGAGCAGAGCTGGGACCACCTCACCTCTGACAGTCTCCTTGAGCCCTTTGGTGCTATAAAACTGATCCAGTGTAGAGGCACTTTCCAGCTCAACTTCGGGTCCATGCAGTCATTACCACTTAGCAGATTTATTGGTGCTCTGAGGAGCACAGTCTGACCATTTGCTCCAGAGGTTCAGTTCTGTCCAGTGTCTCAGAGGTAACCCTAAGAGTTTGCAGGGCCTATTTTACAGGCCTTGCCAACCATTCCTAGGGAGTGATTCCATTTGTAATAATAGGTGACTTACTTAAAGTGTGTATGGCTTCAGGGAGAGTCTTAGTCCAGGACCTTAAAGAGCTGTTCTAGAACATATTTAAAACCCACATAATGGGTGTTTAAAAGCCCATTCTTTTTTTTAATGAGCCTGCCCTGTTGTGTTATATGGTAAGTGAAGCTCCAGCCTATATTTTGTTCTGATGTCCAGTGTTGGATACCTTCGCTAGGCCTGTCAGTGTACTAGCTTCTAGTGGGTATCGGCAGGATCCCCTCATATATGGTGGTGGGCTTCATAGGTGGCTCCACTGCCATGTTGGCTACCTCCAAATGCTCAAAGTAGACAGGTCTGAGATCTGAGATACTCCTATAGTTCCTGACTTAAAGGACTAGTGGACTGGACATCCCTTTGTTTTAGAAAGGAGTGCTATTTGTGCAGGGTATGTGACCCAGAGGTGAGCTTAGCTAGGAAGCCTTCTGTTCACCCTTTTATGGGGTAAGCAGCTCTTACTGTGATGGCCTCCACTTGACACAATGCCCTATACATGGTCAGTAACTGTTGCTCTAGGACTCTATAGTCGGATTCTGTCCTCTTTCATAATTAACACCAAAACCCTTCAGGTATCATTTGGTTGGTTGCTTTTGCCATAAACCCCAATTTATTTTTGTGACATCTCTAGTGACTTTTGATATGAAAGGGTGCTGTGACAATGGGGTCTCTAGTGCTTGAACTTGTTTTATCAATATTTTTGTTTCATCAAATGCCTCTTGCTCTCCGAGTGTTCAGTCCCATTTTTATTGTTTTTTATCAGAGTGTATAACAAATGCAGGATTTGTGCCAAATGAGGAATGAATATACTCCAGTAGCCCAATAAACCTATGAAAACCTGGAGTTAGTTTACTGTTTGGGGAACAGACTATTGTGCTATCTTGTTAATGAAAGCTCTGGGTATTTTTCACGTCTTACCCAATCAGGTAACTCCTGAATATTGGATGGTTATGCTGGGCCCTAGTATCTTTTTGAAGTTGACTTTCTATTGTCTGTCCTTTAGGCCATCCAAGATGGTTTGTAGAGCAGTCTCCATATCTATAAGGGATTCTGAGGTTAGCATGTTATCAATAATATAGTGAAACAGAGAAACTGAGGCAGGTAAAGAGAGTCTAGACAGGTCCTGTGCAATCACACTGTGACAAATGGTGCAGCTGTGCAGGTACCCATGTGGTAGCACCTGGAGAGTCCTAAGTGAAGGCAAACTGGTTTTGTGAATATTCTGCTCAAAGAGTACTAGGAAAGGCATTAGCCAAGTCAATCACAGCATGGACATTGCCCAGCTTAAGGACCACTTGCTCCAACAGTTGAGCAATATTAGGTACAGCTGCATGTATAGTGGGGCCCACTTTGTTTAGCTCATAGTAGTCTACCATCATGCTCCAGGTGCCATCTGGCTTCTTCACAGCCCCTAAAGGGCTATCGAAGGGGCTTATGGACAGCCTATTTGTACTTCATGTAATTTTTGGATTGTTTGAGTGATTTCAGAGTATTTCCTTGGAAGGTAGTATCACTTCAAGCTTATTGCTGGTGTGAGCTGGGGCACATGTACAGGCATCCATATGGCCTATCCCCTTTTGTTTTTTGATTACTTTTGGACTCAGTCTGTACTTTATCTAGCTCACTGAGGTCCATCAATGCTTTCCTATATCATAGATTTTATTTTCTATTAATGAGCCCAGAAGTATGACCAATATCCTATATTACAACCTTTTTTAAATTGGGAAATGACCCAGACATTCAATGAGTACCTAAAATAATTTTAAGATTTTAAATCACACAAAATGTTTATTTATAAACATTTATTTACTTTTACTTAATTACTTATTTTTAGCAGCTTATCTAAATTACTCTTGAGAACCAAGATAAATTATTATTTTAAGTTAGTTTTTACTAATTATTTTTATAGGCTGTTAATATTAGAATGTTCATCTAAGCAAGAACCTTAAAGTTAAACACATGGACATGTGTTTTGCCAATAACTCAGAAAATTTAGCTATTTTTATTAAACTAACAATATCAAATTAGTCTTGTTTATTAAAAAATCACACAAACAAAGATCATTCTGTTTGAGCTGGGTTTACAGTCTTACAAACTTTATGTCAAACTCTGACACCTTAAAATATCTATCAGAAGCAAATATAGAACTTATCTAATGAGTAAACCCAGACAAAAATGTATCTGACACTTCTGAAGACATTTTTCTTTTTATCTTACCAATAATTTTAAAGCTAGCTTATATATTAACGATGACTAAATTCATGTAGACCTCGAAAGCATTTAGACTTATTTCATTTATAAGTACTCATTTTGTTACAAGCCAAATTGGTAGCATGCTGGACACAATACATAACATAGTACATATATGTGTGCATAAACACATTTAAACATGTGTAAGCACATACAAAGATCCAACAGCTTTTACTTCAGAACTTTATCCATAAGGCAGCATTAAAACTCATTATTTTACAAAAGACAGCTGGATCCAAAATATATTGACAAAGCTGGGACCTGTTCATATGGCTAAACTTTTCCTTAATAGTTAATCCACTGAAGATTGTGGACCAAAATTTTGGGTAAACAGTTTCTATGACAGTTTTATTTTTAAAAACCTCTTTACCCCCTTTTCAGTTTCAAATGAGCTTTTAATATTTACATTTTAGCTACAACTGGTTGACCTATATAAAAAAAACAAAATCTCCAAGTATCTTTCAATTAGTGAGTTTTATCTCAACATTGGTAGCTTAGTAACCAGCAGGTTCAAAGCAGGTAGAAAAGAAAAGAGAAATAGATAGAGACGGTTATAAGACTCTACTTAATGCTGTAGTTGCAAGTTAACCATTTGAGCTCTGAAACTTTTTATCGTAATTTGTCCATCAGTATTTACATTTGCACAAGAATGGGCCATAATATACAACCAGCTGGAGTTCTAGAAAATCTGGCACGCCTTTGAACTTAGGCAGGAGTTTCTATCTTTTCTCCCTTTCCTGCTCTAACAATACTTCAGAGCTAGCTTTATTGCAACAACTGCATATTTGCTATCCTTATTGCATTTTAATATCTTAACTTCTTGCAATATGTACTCAGTCCCCGCTAGTTTTGGGAGCATCCTCGTACTCACATGGTGTCCCACAAAGGTTGAGCAGTCAGGCAACTCCACACCTCATGCATGTTGCAAACCACCCCGGATTTCCCCTGCACATACCCCCTCCTGACTCATCGTTTGGTCTCTTGGATCCTATTCATGACACCAATTGTAAAAGAAAAACTTGGGACTGTAATGCCCCCCACCCCCAAACTGGGAAGGTGCTGAGAGACCAAAGAATGACTTGGACAAGTCCAGCTTGACAAGTAGATGAGTTTATTAAAACTTACATACAGGGTACTCCTGGACTACAGCAGGACAGCTCTAGAGATCTGCACTACTTCCTGTCTCTAAACTGTTTTTAAGCTACTTTTCTTGCTCTTTGTCTACTGCGTTTGAGCAATGAGACTAGTTTTCTTGGTAGGTTCTTAGATACTCTCCAAAATGTTTGGGTTCTCAGGGACACCTGCTCCTCCACTGGGCACCAGGGCCTTGGTCCACAACCCTTGGTGGGTTGCTAGAAAAAGTCAACAGAAAAACATCCCAACCTCACGTTCTCTCCCTTTTATCTCCTGCCTATACGTCCCATTAGCCAAACCTGAGTGTGAACCACAGGGTGAGAGGTGATGCCGTCAATAAACAAGTTAGCATAGGTAAATGAGGACAGTGAATTTGAGGGGGAGGAAGGGGATTAAACAAAAGATTTACAACACATCTACCATATGCCAGGTCTGTGATAGGTACTAAAAACAAAAATATGATATGAGTTAATTCCTGTCTTCAAGGAGCTTATAGCCTAGTGGGAGACTATTGTATCACCAAGTAGCAAATTTATTGAGAGACATAAGAAGAGTTGCCATGGACATGCAGGGGGGCCCCTTTGGTCGACTTCATTGGCATTAATGGATAGGGAAATGCTGGAACTGAATGGTATTGGAGCTTGGGTAGGAGCAAGAGTTCACTGAACAAAGGGAGCTTGTGCAGCAGGGAAGGCAGGGAAAGAGTTATGGTTTTCCCAAATAAGAGAATGCTATGAGCAAAACACTTAAAATGGTCTTTTTAATGTTTTATCAGTAAAGTTACAAACCATGGGTCTTAGTCCTAGAGTACTAAAATGTGAAGAAAAAAAGTAAAATTCATACGACTAAAGCTAATTTTAAAATAATGCTAGTAATCTGCTTATGTTTCTTGAAGTTCATTAGCCAATTTCACACTGGAAGCCCATAGCGTCCAGAAATATTTCTCAATATTCTTTTTTGCTCATCTGTGGTCTCACACACTGCAGTTACTTCCATATCTGTACTAAACAAGCAAACAAAAACAAATACACAAACAAATGTAAAGACAAAGAGAAACAATCCCATCTGTTCAGTTAGTACTCTTTGTATTACAAATAGCTAAACCAACCCTGCCTCTCACAAATAAAAGGGGATTAATTCACTCATGTAACTTATATAGTTGAGCCCGGCTGGATCCAGTGGGTTGAATTATTTCCTCCTGATATTGGCTTTGTGTTGATTACACTCTCAGGAGACCTCGTTCTTTGATTGGCAAGATGGAGCAGGAAGTGGTTCCAGGCTTCAGTGTCTTAGATTCAGATTCAGAAGAGAAAGATCTTCTTCCTTAGGCCCTTCGCAGACCCTGGAATCTCTCTGTTCCATCTGACTTACGCCACTTGTTCATTTCTGAATCACTGTGGACAAGCAGATATGTGCCACCTCTTGAGTTCAGATTTCAGCCCTACCCTGTACCACATGAGCGGGAACTGGGATAATACACCTGCAAATAGTAATTTGGACATATTTTTTTCTGAAGAAATGAAACATATACAATCAATTCCACCACAACAGTCGGTCTGTACTCCCTGCTATTTTTCATTTTCTCTTCACTGTATTCTCTGTTAACTATCCTTTAATCCAAGATTTGTCTTGGAAAATCGGAACACTCCTGCTTGTCAGGGGAAGGGGGAGAAGAGAAGTGAACATATTCATAAGATTGTTTTGACCTTATCACATTGTTTTATTTCATTATTACAGCCAACTCTGGGGTAGCAACAGGTCCCTACCCATATCGATGATGGAACTAAGTTGTAGAGAGTAAAGCAAGAGACTTAGTTGAAATTAGTTACAAAAGAAAGCTTTGTGATATCAAAGTGATTGTCAATAAAAGAGAGAAGTTCTTAGAGACTTGACAATAGACAGTGTGGTTACGTGCAACAGACCTGCTAGGCACCCAGGCATAAAGAGAAAGTTGCTGATAAGGAGGACAATCAGATTTTCCTAATATCTACGTGGTAACAGATGCTCATAGAGAAGAATACTCTTTTTACCATGCCACACTAACAGAAAGTTTGCTTTATCACTCTATTTCTCCATCTCTACCATCTCTTGGCTTATAGTAAGCTAAGACCTAATTTTTTTCTTCTGCTCTTTAAATATAACAATGACGAATTGACTTCACTACATATTTACAAGTACTTATTCTCAAAAATCAAGAAATAGCAACAAATAACAAGTTAATAAAATCATCTAAAACCACCCCTATAAATATGAACCATTGACATTACACAGTATTCAAGATACTCTCTTTATATAGGTATGAGAATAAAAATTATATAACTATCTTAAATATATATTTTTTAGAATGTTTCTCTTATGGACTATTTTTCATATTATTTAAAATACCTTTTCCAACTTAGCAGGAAAGAAAGGAATTGCACTGACACTAGAAGTATTTCTGAACCGCATACAAATATTTCTTTCCTACTTTGCTAATTCTCTTTGCCATGCCTTTTTGGTTTACAGGATTTCATCAATTATTTTTGCTAAGAAGGGCTCATGTTTAGAATATCTCCCTGTGGCTTTGTATCTGATATACTTTTTGACTGTGTTTAATTTTCTTCTAGAATTGTGCAAACTTAGCTCAGTTGTCTTCTGGCGTTATTGGTGCTGCAGAGAACTTTGAGGTAAATTTGATTTTCCTCCTTAAAAGCAACTTTCTCTTTATGCCTGGGTGCCTAGCAGGTCTGTGGATGTAACCACACTATCTATTGTCAAGTCTCTAACAACTTTTTATTTTTTAAGAACCCTTTTATTGACAGTCCCTATGATATCACAAAGCTTTCTTTTAACTAATTTCAATTTCCTGATATGTCTCCTCTGTTTCTTGTTGTTCCTAATTTACATATTAGTTCTACAGTGGTATTAGTCACCTATCTCCTTTTTCATATTATTCTTTTAGTCATATTTGAACTCTTAATGATTGAATCCATATTTTACATGGAATACGTATGTGAATATATATACATGTAATGGCACATATGCAATAGTTTATGTGTATGAGATATAGATATATATAAGAGAGATGTCCTTTGTGTATATATTTACATACAGAGAGGAGGAGAGAGCAAAAGAGTGCATAAGGGCATGCGCCTCTGCTGAGATCCTGAAATCTGCTCTTTGGAGTCTCACATTATATCTAGTTTCTTGCTTATTTGATACTGGTGAACTTTTGACTGACACTATTTTTGTTGTTGTTTTTATTGCATTAGGAAGAACGATTGTGTGACCCAGATTTATTCCTCTATTTTACCTACAAGTTTTCAGAGCTAATTTTTACATTCATTTACAACAATCATCTTAGTTCTGTTTCTTGGTAAAAGTATGTCCATGCTTTCATCTCTGTGCTATATATTGTCGTTGTCATCATCATCACCGTTATCATCAAACTGCATACATACTTTAGGTGAATACCTGCTTTAGCTGCCCTCCAACTGCCTTTGGTTCTATGTAGGAATATAGAACCAAAGAAGGTAAGAAGAAAAAAGATTTTTAGCAGTTCCCTCTAGTTGGTAGTTGAAGAAAATGGACCCAGAGAACTCAGTCTTCTTCACACAGCTGATTATTTTCTAGGTCTAGATGATGAATAAAGTTAACTTGGTAAAACAACAAAAGAAGAGCTTTGGAACCAGACAGACTTAGGTTTAAACTCCAACTCTGCCACTTAAACAAGCTGTGTAAACGTGAGTAAGTTATTTCATCTAATTTTTTCCATCTGTGAAACCTTCAGAGTGTTTTTGAAAAAATTCTAAAGGGATGATGAATGTAACGTGCTCTGCCCTGTGTCTCATACATAAAGTCTTAATAAATGGTTGTGAGCATTATTTTTAAGCACATTTGCAGAGCTAATTAGTGTCTGTATTAATTTGCCATTAGTGTGAAAGAAACAACCCCAGCACACCATGGTTAAAATGGCAATCATTTATCCTTATTTTATTTATTTATTTTTTTGAGCATATGAATCAGCTAGAAATTGACTCATCCAGGCTGGGCTCAGCTAGACTTCTGCTGGCCTTGGTTGGGCTTACTCGACTGTGTTTGGCTTGCTGAGGCTTGATGGATCTTGGATGGGCTCAGCTGGGATGTTCTGCTGTGCTTGGATGAGCTCTCACGTGTGTATAGCCTTTTGGTGTGTTGGATAAGCATGGGTGGGTCTAGTTCAGGATGGTTCTGCACCATGTGTCTCTCATTCTCTTCTAAACCAAAGAACTAGTCCAGGCAGACAAATAAGAGAGTGAGCATACTTCTGTGAGTCTCTTAAGGCCTAGGCTCAGATCTAGAACTCCTGCCTCATTCTATTGGCCAAAGCCAATCTCACAGCTTAACCCAGAGTAAAAAGACAAAGAGTGTGAATGCATGGTGAGATAAATAATACTATTACAAACACAATCTATTATAAAATCAAAAGAGACCTAGAATACTGCAGAAACAGGGAAGTAAATTTGGGCATTAAAACCAAACTGACCAAGATTTAAACCTTAGTTTAAATTCAAATAACCTCAGTGATTTTGGTCAAGTTATTAATTTGTATGCATATAATTTTTTTTAATTATTAGAAAATTATTTGAAAAATTATAATTTAGAAAAGTGAGATAATTATTTTCCATGCAATATTGTGAGGCTCATAAATAATTTAGCATGTTGTTGGCATATGATATTTATTTGACATTTGGTAATTATTACTAGTATTTATCTTCTCCTTTCAGTACACAGTGCTTTCCTTCAGATATAATATTAGGGTTTACAAATTAACATGAGATTTCTGACTATTCCAGGTGGTGAGAGGAAAGAGAGGTTGTAGAACACCAATAGCAGAAAGCTGTGGAATTTTGGTTTTATTAGGATTCTTTTCTTGAGATATACTAAAACTGTTTAAGCATTGCCCTTATCTCCTTTGTACTTTCATTAAGGCTAGTACAATAACTATAGGCTCTTGGGCACTAAAAAACTGATGCACTCTGATTATTTGAAACAGCGAATTCAGCCTATGATGATCAATGTTCCAAGAGGTTAATTGGTAACTAAGCCATGACAGAGAACTAGGGGCACAATTGAAAAATATAGTACCAGCTTTCACTGAGCTTATTCCAGTAAGACAGATAATAACTAAACACACAAAGGAGCAGATTGCAATAAATGCACTGAAGAAAACAAAAGGGGTGACAGAAAGAAACTGGGAGAGGAATCTTTAGAGTGTTGAGATAAAAGGATAAGAAAAATCAAGGTGGAAGATATTATAGACAGAAGGAACAGTAACTATAAGAATTTTGAGGTGATAAAATGTTTGGCATGTTAAAAAAAAAAAAAACAGAATAAAAACCAGTTTGGCTGTATATAGTGATGAAAGGGAAAGCCAGAATTAGATAAAGTTGAAGAGATAGGCAGGACAAGAATCGAGTGAGCTTTGCATGCCATCCAGATGAATTTGGGTTTTATCCTTAGAGAAATGGGAAGCCATTGAGTCATTTGAAGCCTGGTTGTGAAATCTTCTGTTTTGGGATTAAAGAAGATCATTTGACCCCTATGTATTGGAAAGTGGGCTGAGATGTCTGTTATCACTGGGTGCCACCACCATGTCCTGCTAAGGTTGGCAACTACATTTCTCAGAATCACCTTCCATGTTTAGATCTGGGCTAGATTTTGCCAAGGAGAGGAACATCTGTGGGGTCTGGAAAGTGGAATTAAATCGGAAGCTTTATTCTCTGGAGGTGGTGGCTGCCAGATGAACATGCACATGTAAGTATCAAAGCAGCTTCCTAGAAAATTGCTGAGAATTATTCACTTCATGGCTGTAGACTAAGACTGCTGGGGGAGCTTCTCAGATATTCTGTAGAATTGTAGCAACTTCTAGGCACATTTTGGAGAGCCAATACAGATTTTTATAAAATGAAGCTTCGCAAGGTTAAATAAATAGGCCTTCCAATGTCATTTAGTGGACACAGTTCTAAAGCACAGAGTTGGGGCCAGAAACCTGGTCTCTCTTATTCCCAATTCCACATTCTTTCCACCATGCCAGAGAGAATGTAGCTCCATTATTTTAAGTCCTCAAATGTCACTCACACCCATGCTAAACTACTTGTCTGGAAAATAGACAAAACTCATATGCCAAAGTCCTTTGATGTGGGTATATTATTCACTGATAGATTACCTGGGAAAACAAATAATTTAGTTTAAATTTATGATATAAACTATGAGTTACATCCCTAGCCACTGAGCCCTTATCAAACAACATTTTATCCGATAGACAGCTTGATGTCTGCTAGTTAATGTCAGTGGCATGGGCGACTTCATGAGAAAGAAGGAGAAATGAGTGGGTGGTATAAATAACATGCATGAATTACTGGGTGCTCAATAGATCATGAAGAACAAGACTTTGTGATATGTGGTGCCTCTCCATCTGGAACCATAGGGCAGTCATAAATGCCATAAATTGACGAATGACTGTAAAATATCCAAATCAGGGCTTCAAGAAGCCAAACTCCTGAGCTTCAGCTGGTGGGGGGTCAAATTGCAGAGTGACAGAGGGCAGCTCACTGCCCGCTGCATGAACTCACCACTGATTCCTTCACTATACTTCCTGCTCCAGCATCCCCAGAGTGACTGCTGTTTCATAGACAGTATTCACATTCATTTCGTCTTCTGTTTGTGATGTCCCCCTGCCTAAAATAGTCTCTCGTGTCACTGCAGCCAGAGACTTCTCATGCTTTAAGATTCAGTTTAAGCATCACTTTTTCCAATAAGCTTTCCCTGCCCCATCCAGGCTAGCTATCTTAATCTGCACTTTCCTAAATTTTTGTGTATACTCTCCCATTGCACTTATATACCCTAAGAAAATATTATTATAATTGTCTTTATATTTTAGTCTTCTTTGCTAGACTCTGAACTCCCCAAAGTTAAAGAACCTATTTGTTTTTCTTTTTAAATTCTTGGTACCTAGCCTACAAACTAAATACCAATGGCTCTCGAGATTTTGCATCCATTTGAATCACCCAGAAGGCTGCCTGGGCTGCATTCCTAAGTTTCTGATGGGTCTGCGGCAGCGCCTCCAAATTTTTATTTCTAACAAGTCCCCAGGCAATGCTGATGCTTCTGGTCTGGGGGACAAACTTTAAGAACCACTGCAATATACATAGTTAGTTTTTACTTTATACACATATTGCATAAGTGGTCACAAGCTTAAGCTATGAAGCCACCCAGAACATAAGTTTAAATAATAGCTCTTTGAGCTAGACAACGTTGGACAAGTGACTTCAGCTCTCTGAGCCTCAGTTTCCTTCTCTAAAAAAATGTGTGCAATAAAAAAATACTAAAGTACTTCCCATGATGCTCCATATAACATAAAGCTCCTGCAATTCTGAGCTGGTGGGGGAAGTACCAGAAGAAGGAGAAATGAGGAAAAAGGCAAAATGCAACAGTCCAATAATCCCCAAATGAGGACCAGCCACACAGAGCTCAGCAATGAGTTTAATTAAACACTACACACACTTAGTTACTGAAGGATGCTATTTCCTTAACATAAACAGATAAGAGATCAGTGGTGTATGACAGCCCCCAGGCTGCTAAGAAGAAACTGTTTTGAACTTTTTACATCAATCAAGCAATTCATAAACACCACCTCTTCAGCAAATGGCTTGCAGAATTGAGTCTGGTGAGTTTTCCACCAGGGCTCTCCACTAAAGCCTTCTCATTAATAGATAATCAGCTTCTACTGATCTGCTCCTAGGCTGCCTTCCAGAGCAGCTGTTTCCCCCTGTGCTGTGATTTAAGATCTGATAAGATTAATGAAAACAGATTTGTGTTGCTCCTTTTCTCATTAACCTTATTATAATATATTGTCGCCAAGATACACAATTCTTAAAACACACACACACACACACACACACACACACACACACACATTTGTGAAAGGTTGAAAACTTGTTTTAACGTAGGCTGTATTGACAATTATCAACATCTGAATGCAAAGTAGATGACTTAGTCAATCTTCAAATTTTGGGTTTGGTAGGAGGTGATTGATTGTCCGTTGTCCAACAACAATTTTTCCTGAATGAAGAGACAGAAATTTCAGAAAGCAATAGCATCAAACAATTGAACTCTTACTGTATAAAGTCAGGCACCATGATTGGTGCCCAATATTCTTTTTTGTTCATTTGAACTTCACAACTATAGTAGCTAGTGTCTATGTATATGCCTGTTTTACAGATTAGAAGCAGTGAGGCTCAGAAATGTTAAATGTCTTGCTTAAGTGTGTATAGCTGATAAGTGAAAGACTTGAACCTTGATCCTAGGGATACAAAGGCTGTCCTCTAAAACCATGCCTCTTAAAGCTTAATGTGTACAGGACATCTCTTAAAATACAGCTTTTGATTCAGAGGGTCTGGGATAGGGTTGAGATTTTGCATTTCTCACAACTCCCAGGTGAAGCCTATATGATTGTCTCCAGAGAGTAACCTTGGCTACCACACCTTACACTTTACAGAAAAGTGGCTTTTCTCTTCCATTGGGTTAATTAGCTCCATCTTGTTTCCTGATGATCAAAGCTTCCAAATTCTCTTTTGACTTCCAACTTTGATTTGATAAACATTATTGAATTATCTAATCCATGCAAAGCTTCTTCTAGATCCTGGATGGGAGACACAAAAATCTTAAATTAAAACATAATAATTGTTACTCTGTAGTATTTTGAGTCTAGAAGACACACTCATACTTTCAATGATAGACTGAAAATCATCTAGTCTCTTGATTCTACTAGATTTGAGTTACCGTGAGATGAGGGAGGATCCACCTTCTTTTTTTTTTTTTTTTAGATGGAGTCTGGCTCTGTTGCCCAGGCTGGAGTGCAGTGGTGTGAGTTCAGATCACTGCAATCTCCACCTCCCAGGTTCAAGCAATTCTCTTGAGTACCTGGGATTACAGTCACCCACCACCACACCTGGCTAATTTTCGTATTAAAAAGTGATCCATCTGCCTCGGCCTCCCAAAGTGCTGGGATTACAGGCATGAACCACTGCACCCGGCCAAGGGAGGATCCACTCTTAAAATAGCAAATAAGGGCTATGCAGTTGGACCAATGCAGATCACAGGTCATCTGGAAAAGTCATCAAAGGAAGTGTGGTGCTCACCTGCAGTCCTCTGTAACTCTTCATTGAGCCCATAGATTACAAATATTTACTTCCCATGGATGTTGAAGGCACTAGGCTTCTGCTCAGTGAGGGTCTTGCCAATGTTCCACAAGAGGTTACTTCAGACTAGGACAGTGGTTGTCAACCTAAGGCAAATTTTATCCCCCCAGGGAATAGTTGACAATGTCTGGAGACAGTTTTGGCTGTCACACGTTGGAGGGTCCTATTAATATCTGGTGGGTAGAGGCCAGGAATGCTGCTACACTTTTTTTTTTTTTAGATGGAGTCTTGCTCTGTTGCCAAGGCTGGAGTACAGTGGCACGATCTCAGCTCACTGCAAACTCTGCCTCCTGACTCAAGTGATTCTCCTGCCTCAGCCTCTCAAGTAGCTGGGATTACAGGCACGCCCCACCATGCCCAGCTAACTTTTGTATTAGTAGAAACGGGGTTTCACGATGCTGCCCAGGCTGCTCTTAAACTCCTGACCTCAGGTGATCCACCGCCTTGGCCTCCCAAAGTGCTGGGATTATAGGCATGAGCCACCACGCCCAGCCACTACACTTTTTTACAATGTATATTGCAAGCTCTGCCTCTCCCACCTTCCAAACCCCCTTACCTCTGTCAAAGTATGAATAGTGCTGTGAAAAATCCTGCACAAGAGCCTTCACTCTGGGTTAACAAGTCAAAAGGATCTGGAGCGGCAACAGAGATGTCAGCAGTTTAGGCATTCATGCTCATTTGACACTATTTCCACTAGAAGGGCAGAGTAAGCCTTGCAGTAACTCATCATGTACTTTAACTTTCTGGGGCTACTCAGTGCTTCCCTAGCCAAAACTAAGCAACAATCTGTCTGCATTCTACTCAGAGGAAAGGTTAAAACCCAGTGAAGGAAGTGGAGAAAGAGTTGAGAATAGGTTGAGAGTGGGGGGTGAGGGAATCTGAGCTGTATTCTAAAGAACAAGGGGAAGTTAGTGTAAGTGGAAGGGGAACCCCATACAAAAAGGCCCAGGTGAATCTGATATGTCTGAGACACTGCAGGTGATTTAATATGACTGGAATAAAAGAATGGTGAGAAATAAGATGAGAAGATGGCTGAGGACAGATCAGAAAGCTCTTCATGTCCAAATGAAGATCTTAGGTTTTATCCTCAGACCAGTAGAAAGCCAATGAACACATAAGTTATGCAAACTTCTGTTCTTTCTCTGCAAACCTACTGAGAAATCTAACACCCACACTCTGGAAATGTATCCTTGCCTGCTCTCTCCAGTTTCTTCTTCAAGAATTAAAGTCCTTCCCTACAAATTGAGCACAGTGTGAATCCCCCACCCCCATTCCACCCGATTGTGGGTTGCCTACTTGGACTTAGAAGTATTATTTGTTCTGGATCTCAGTTAGTTTTTCTTAGTATCTTTCTGACTGCCTATCTCTGTGCCTCCATGGCCATTGTGCCTTTCCATACAGGCTGATCTCCATCTCTGCACCATCTCCTGAGACATCTCTCATTCTCCCCAAACTTTGACCTGCTTCACCTGACTTATTGAACTTCAGCCAGCCAAATTTCCAACCCTCCCTAGGGTGACCAGATGTTCTAGTTTGCCTGAAATGAGGAGCACACCAGGAAATGGGACTTTTGGTTTTAAAACTAGAACAGTCCAGGGCTAACCAGGATGAGTTGGTCACTCTACTCCATGTCCTATAACTTGCAACTAGCCAAGTTCACCTAGTCCTAAGGCCAGGACTATTTCCAGTTCATCCTTGCTTTTCCTGCAATGTTTAGTTCAGGAAATTCTAAGTTTGCAAATAGCTTTTAATCGTCATCAGCCCCCACCCTATCCCTTCTTCACAAGCTGTCGGTGCTACCAGGCAAAGGTATAATTAATTAACCACAAAAGCAAGGTGAGGATAATCATAAACAGCTTTAAACCCAGCCTGGGGAAATCAGTTGTCGGTGGTTCAGAAAGATATGCAGCAGTGTGCAGATTGTGATAACATTTCTCTTAATGCATTTCTAAAATGCTGGGGTTTTCTCTCTGTCTTGCCCTTTATTTTTCACTTAGAAATAATGCATAAGTCTCAGCATCACTTTCAGCCTTGTTATGTTGTTTCAACGCCTACAGCTATTTGTACTCCAACTGCTCCATTGCAGCTGAACTTTGTTTACATATTTCAATTTTCAGATGAGTCAGCCTCAGGCAGATTTGTTCTTTTACCTGAATTCCCAACTCTGTCTTCTGCCATTTCCCGGGACCGCATGGAGCCTGACCCAGCAGGGGACACGGAAACATGCAGGTACAGAAATACTAAGGATGAAAAGCTCACTGTAGCTTTGTAATAGCTTGAAGATATTGAACTGAAATCTGAAATGCATTAAGGTAACAAATTTGAAAACACTCATTTCATTCCTATGCCCTTCACCTCCCAGGTATCTTCTCATTGGCCTTGGGCCATTTGAAGCAAGTCGATTCCAGGCATACTTGCAAAAAGGAGCTCCATAATAAAGTATGTGTGAAAATGGTTGTAGCTTTGGCCAGCACATGGGAAGCAGATGTTTCCCAAGATAATTGATGGCATCCCAGGCCCATCACAATCTGGCCACAATCTGTCTTTCCAGACGCATCAGCCCCCACCCCCGTACATGTTATGCTCAACCACACAAAATGATTCTCCAAATCCCATTATGCCTTTTCATGCCTCCATTCTTCTTTGCATTTGTTATTTTCATAGTTCAGAATCCTCTATGTTCTCCTTTTTCTCCTGGTCTGCTAACTGCCTACTGATTTTTTAGGATCTCATTCAAATGTCATCTCTAAAGGCTTTCTGAAATCCAGCAAGCAATTATTTATTCAGGCCTCTTTGCTCCCTTACCATGTTAAACATGCTTCTGTCTATCAGGCCCCAACAGAGCCTTACACCCTGGAATCTGTGCCATCCGGGTATGTCTTGGAGCTCCTAGAGTTAGGATACAGCAATAAATGGAAGGATTACATGGCGGTGAGCCTGTTGTCCAACCTACTCAGGAGGCTGAGGTGGGAGGATGGCTTAAGCCCAGGAAAGGCTGCAGTAAGCTATGACTGCAACACTGCACTTCAGCCTTGGCAAAGAGTGAGACCCTATCTCTAAATAGTAGCAGCCACAGTAGTAGTAGTAGTTATGAAGTATTAGCATAAGGAACCTGAAGCTCTATGTGAAAGAGTAAGTATTGTTACTTTGAGACTGACAGCTGACTCAATATCTAAGATTCCTTGGAAGCTGGAAATGTTTCCACCTTTAACCTTAAAGTCAATTGAGGTCGCTTATATTTTTGCTTCTCTGGTATGCTTTCTCATGCCACTATAGCACATGTTTACCTATGTACCTGCACATTCTGCACATGTACCCCGGAACTTAAAATATAATAATAATAATAATAAAAGAAAAATAAAACAAAAAACAAAACAAAAAACCCCTAAATGCCCAGGCCTCTTCCTAGACCAATGACATAAGACTGTCTTAAGGTGGGATCCAGTATTTAAAAAAAATATGTGTGCCAATTATTTGAAAAATATAAAATTGACAGAGCTTGAGGACTAATTGCATACATGGTGAAGAAGAGGAAAGATAGTTGAGGATCTCTCTCTAGCTTCTGGCCTAAGCAACCCTGTAGAGAGCAGATGGTAAGATAAATGTTTCTAGTACAATCATTGTTTTGTCATTTCCAAGGTGTCCTGTGAATGTGTTATGTAAACAGAAACTACTTAATAAACTTTACTGGATAAAGTACTTCCTGTGATCAGAGGAGAAGGCATAATAAGCACGGTTTTCAATAGATATGGCACGTGCTATCAGCAAGTGCTTAGTAAAGGTTTGAAAAAAAATCAGTAGTGATGGCTGTAAGCAATTAATCTAATGTGCACAGATAGTGGACATAAGTAAGAAGCACACCTTCATTAAACATTCACAAACAGGCTGGGCGCGGTGGCTCACGCCTGTAATCCCAGCACTTTGGGAGGCCGAGGTGGGCAGATCACGAGGTCAGGAGTTTGAGACCAGTCTGACCAATATGGTAAAACCCCATCTCTACTAAAAATACAAAAATTAGCCAGGTGTTGGTGGCGCATGCCTGTAATCTCAGCTACTCAGGAGGCTGAGGCAGGAGAATCGCTTGAAGCTGGAAGGTGGAGGTTGCAGTGAGTGGAGACTGCGCCACTGCACTCTAGCCTGTTTTGAGACTCTGTCTCAAAACAAAAACAAACATTCACAAATATCCTTTCAGTTGGGCAATTTTCAACCAGAACTAATGCTTTTCAATCAGAGCTAATACTTAAATAGAATACTAAAAATAATTATTTGTAAGAATCATTAAAAACAATTGTAAATTTAATTTATTGTAAAAATCATTAAAAACAAGTTATGTTAGGCTTTTGTGGGAATCCCATGGCAACTATGATATGTCCAACTATGATAAGCAACTATGATATGTCCAATCTCTGACAGCCATGAGCTAAAAGTGAATATTTTAACAACCAGGTTGATCTGAAATTAACCAGCAACCAGGTTGTTTGTTACGGCAGCATAAGTCAGCCAATCCTGATTGATACACACTTTAACTCAGGAATATTTCTCCTTCTAACTCCCTGGTCCTTATTTTCTGTGTTTACCCAATTAGAGATACCATGTCTGTCCTTATGATGCCTATTTTACATTGTACAGCTTCTTGGATCTTCAGATATATTTTACTCCTGTCTCCAATTAGAATACAAACTCCTTCAGAGCAAGAACTGATCTCGAATAAATTATTTAACATCTCTGAGCCACAATTTCTTAACCTGCTAAATGGAAATATAAAAACTTCCTCATAGCTTTTCCGGAGCATTAAGATGAGCACACATAGAACATCAATCACAGAGCCTAATACGAAATAAATAATCAAAAATTACTGTCTAATTTACTTTCTTTCCATTCATCTTCATAGTCCCCACAAAATTTAGCACATTGCTAGCTCAAAAATTATAGTTATGCATTGAATACCTACTATGTGCCAAACCCTAAATAGATGTTATTTTAACCCTTATTAAATATGTATTATTATATGTCACTGTGTTTCCATTTTTATAGGCAAGAATATTGAGCCTCAAAGAGATTAAATATAGTAAATAACTTGCTCAAATGGAAAGAGCCAGTATTCAGATATGTTGTAACTTCAAAGCTTCTGCTTGTTCTCCCACAAAGCACACTGCTTCCTTTAGTTGTTATATAGGAATCAAGGTACTTTGAGATAAAAAGATGATGTACTTTTCCTATCTACTTTTATATTGTCATAATATTCCTCATTTCCAAGAAGCTATTGAATGTAAGATCCTTTATTAATTTTATATATTTTTGAAAAGGAAACACTAACATCAAATGTAGGTTTGGATTTGTAAGATTATCTTGATTTCAGAAATTCGAGATGAAAGGAAAAAATAGGGTAGGTTAGAACTGATTAAATATCTTGATATAAATAGAGATAAGGTGAGGCACTATAGCAAAATGACACTTTACTTATATGTTAATGCCTGAAATACTCAAAACAATGCTGAGAAAGGTGTCACTGTTCCCAGTTACAGTTGGAAAAATAAAGACATAAGAGGACCTGAGGAGAGGCAGCCCCAGCAGACATGTCAACTCTGTCTTTATATGTTAGGCAAGGTTGGTGCTTCTTATTTGTGCAGAATGATTTGGGAATTCAGAGTTACTGGTCAGTCTCTTTAAAACACTTTCTCATCTGCCTTTAGATGAAATCATCTATGAGACGGTCCCTGAGATTGTGTGATTTACTGTCCTGACTACAGCAGGGTGGAAGGTCCCCAGGGGAACGTGCGTGCAGAGCAAGGGAAGGAGTGTGTCTCTTACTCACCTTCCTCCCCAGGCTCCCACCACCAGGCAAAGTGCTATCACTGTGGTGTGTACAAAGCTCTTCAAGGTAAGATACAAGTCGGCTTGGGGAGTGCCGGGGATATCAGTTTCCTTAGCCTCACAAGAAAAGACAAGAAACTCTGGTGGGTCCCAGTGGGTCACACCTGTGATCCTAGCACTTTGGGAGGCTGAGGCAGGCAGATCACTTGAGGTCAGGAGTTCAAAGCCAGCCTGGCCAACATGGTGAAACCCTGTTTCTACTATAAATACAAAAAAAAAAAAATAGCTGGACATTGTGTTGGGCACCGGTAATCCCAGCTATTCAGGAGGTTAATGAAGAAGAATCACTTGATCCCAGAGCTGAGATCACACCACTGCACTCCAGTCTGGGTGACAGAGCAAGACTTCGTCTCAAAAAAAAAAGGAAAGAAAAAAAGAAACTCTGGGCTTTATAAGGGAGAAAATTGAAGCTACAGACAATTTGGCACCAGGAAACTAAACAATCAAAGACCCTGGATGCCAAGAATGTGATGATCTCAAGGGGCTGTGCTAATAAAATGCTTCAACACAGAGTAAGGACCTTTGCAAGTCAGGGATGTGCTATTTGCCCCATTCCTTTCCAAGACTTCATGATGATGTCCTCTGTTCTAGAAATGTCTATGGTTTCCTAAACAGAGGGGAAGCTCTGCAGCTGACACAAGAAAGACTTTTCTGGCAATCAAGTTGTTAAGCAAGGGTGTTCAATTTCACTATGCTCAGCCATTTGACTTCCAAGAAATTAACTAATGAAGCTCATGTCAGCCCAGCCACAAGCTCAGTTGTCTACAAGGCACATGGATCTGTTTTTAACTGGCTGCATGAATAAAACTGCCTTCCAAGTGATGATTAGCTAATGTAATGTGGAGCTCATTGCTGCCTCTTACTTGTCCAAAGTCCTGCTGGATGCTGAGAATCTCCTAAAGGGTATGCTAGCCACACAGTCTACCAGAAATGCTGAAATATATCCCCACTTTAGACTCAATCAGCTTGGAAGCCTGTACCTGACTCCATCTGATCAATTCCTTAGGGGATTATTTTTACTGCCTTGCCCTTTTACTGACTTGTCTTTGCGGAAGACCGTCAAACTCTATTGAGGGTGGCTATAAGAAGACACAGCTCATGGTACTCGTCTCTGAGTCTACTGAGAGGGTGTTGTTGAATACATCAATCATTACACCACACACTGTACTCTTCTGAGGATCCTGGGGGAGAAATTTCTGTCTGCTCTCAGCAATAAGAATAGAACAAATCTATTTATATCTTATAAACACTGTGAACTATGTAACAGTCAAGAGTTTTAAAATTTTCCTTTTAGTTGCCAACTCTTATAAAATAATTTTTGGAACATAATAAGTATTTATAATATGCACATTTAGTCTTATCATTGCTATTCTTAGGTCCCGCCTTGTTTCTCTTTATTCTTTTACCCCGAATTTTAATCTATCATATTTTGCTCTGTGTTATGCAAGTTACCCTAAATCTCTTTTGCAACAAAATTGGGGTTCTTAAATAGATTTATCATGTTGGGCTGATGCTGGTATTCTAATTAGATCCATTCCTTCCTATTTAAAGTGTGCTTTTATAATAAAATTCTTTCATTTAAATGAAAATAATTCTGGACAGGACTGTGTGAGATAACATTAAACTGTCATCAGACACTTACACTTCATTTTCTATTATCTGAATGAAGAAAGAGATATCTGGTTGGGACTTGTATTTGCTATTTGTGTACAACTGAATGAGGGGGAGAAAATAGAAAAAATGGCTATATAAAAAAACAGAGTAAAAACTTGCAGGGTCTATCAGATCAGAATAATAGTATAATACCAAGAAATTAGAAGTTAATTGAGTCATATGCCATGCCCTGCATTTTAGTCCGAATAATCAATTGTCCAAACTGAGAATGAGAGAGCGTCATTTAATCAGAGTTCAGATGGAAAAAAGATCCAAGAAGTTTGGATGATTACTAGTTAACCATCTGAGTCAAATTTGTCACCACTAATTATAAAGCTTTGGAGTCTTAAGCAGGAGTCATAGAAGACCCATACCAAGTTCATGGTAAGGTAATGATCTCAGGGTAAATTCGGTACTGGTTAATGCACATCTAGAACAGGGGAACTAGTTCAGAAAAACATTTTAAGAGGACCATGAACTATCTGGAATTTGGGACAATGATAATGCATATGTTAAAAAATACTGGCAACCAGGCCATGTAGAGAATTATTTAAAGCACCATGTTGCAATATGGTGAGACAGAACACAGTTTTGGAGTGAAACCCACCTGGGTTCAAGTATTTGTTACAACTTGCTAGCAACTCGAATTGTTTCTTCTATCTGATTCTGTATCTCCAGTGTGAATGTATTTAACAAATTACTTTTCTTTTTGGAAGGAAGAAGCAAGACATAGAAGATAGGGAGATCCATATAGAATCATAAGAAGATAAAGAAGAAGAAAAATATTTAAGAGACTATGCACAGCCTAAAAGTAAAGAAACAACTAAAAATTATATTAGAAAGGTAGTAGGAAATATAATCTGTATGGAATTAAATTCAAAATATATATGAAAAATAAGCTGTGTTTTGGAAAATAGATTATGGTGGTCAGTATATCATACATATATATGACATTTTTATCATCTTAAGGAAAAACTAGCCTATCACATTTATAATAGAGTCAAAAGCAGAACTTTATTATCACAGCAACTTGCAGAATTAACCACAGTAGGCATAGTGAAAAGGAAAGAAGTTGAGTTCATATCCACATACCGTAACTGACTAGTTATGTGACCTTAGGCAAGATTAACTCCATTTAGTTTCACTTTTTTCAAATGCAAAATAGGAAGTATAGAAGTTGATCCCTGCCTATCTTACAAGATTGACACATGACTTCACTTAAAATTCTATTTGTATTTTGTAAACTATAATATCCTACACAATTTTTATTTTCATCATGACTGGTATTAAATATGAAATTACATAGTAATCAAAGGGATTGTGAGTTTGAATGGGTCTCAGGGTGAGTTCTCACACTTGTCTTCAAGAGACATGTATTAGTAATAGTAATCACGGAAAGATAGAGAGGTATAAACGCTAGGAAGATTTAATTTTCAACACTTGGCAGTCACTACAGGAATTACTCTTAGAATGCTGCGTTTATTTGGAGATAGGAAGAGATAGATAAATAGCTAGCTAGCTATTGGATGTGCATTAACCAATACTGAATTTACCCTGAGATCATTACCTTACCATGAACTTGGTATGGGTCTTCTATGACTCCTGCTTAAGACTCCAAAGCTTTATAATTAGTGGTGACAAATCTGACTCAGATGGTTAACTAGTAATCATCCAAATTTGTTGGATCTTTTTTCCATCTGACACTGTCTCTTTCTATCCACCTAATCTAGCTAGAGGAGAGAGAGAGAGAGAGAGAGATAAGAGATAAATAGATTAGATGGATAGAAGATAGTTGATAGATAGATGATATATAAGTTATACATAGGTGTATTAGTCCATTTTCACATTGCAACAAAGACATACCCAAGACTGGGTAATTTATAAAGAAAAGAAGTTTAATTGAGTCACAGTGTCACATGGCTGGCGAGGCCTCAGCAGACTTGCAATCATGGTGAAGGGAAAGCAGAGGGAAGCAGGCACGCCTATGTGGTCTGCAGGTGAGAGAGAGAGCATATGAGAGCACAGGAAAAACTACCACGCATAAAACCATCAGATCACATGAGAATTCCTCGCTATCATGAAAACAACGTGGGGGGTACTGACCCCATAATCCTACTGCTTCCCTCCCTTGACACATGGGGATTCCAGGTCTCTCTCTCCACAATGGGGATTACAATTTGAGATGAAGATTCTGGTGGGAACACAGAGCCAAACCATATCAATAGGCAGATAAATGTATAGATGAGATAGTAGATAGATGAGAGGTAGAAGACAACAGATAGATGAGATGGTAGATGGATGATAGAAGACAAATGATAGGTAGATAGATGACAGATTATAGAGAAGTAGGTAGATTAGCCAGATAGACATACAAAAAGATGATGTTAGTAGATAGATAAGATAAATAGTTGATAGGTAGGTAGATAAATGGTGGATAGTGAGACACATGATAGACAGTTAGATAAGACTTTAGGGGTGAGATAACTGACAGGTACATTCCTATTAACTAGAGAGCTTCTGTTTTATGGATAGCAGAATGGAGTGAGGTTTTCATTTTGAAAGTACATGTTACAATAATGCAACATTTTATACAAAGGAAGTGAGCAATTTGGATGTCCATGCTTCAAAAAGAGTGGGGGAGAGAATCTAAAGCAGTGGCTGGATCAAAAAGTAACTTTCAACAGCTGAATATTTGATGTGGTTTGTGGTAAGCAAACAAAAAAAAGAAAAGAAAAGAAAGAAATGACCCTTCCCCAAAGATGTCCACTTAATCCCCAGAAACTTCGAATATGGTATATATATGACAAAAAGGGATTTAGGGTTGCAGAGGGAATTAAGATTGCTAATCAACTGATATGAACATAAGAAGATTAACTGGAATTTTCTGGGTGGGTCCCATTGAACCTCAAGGATTACACTCTGTAAGAGAAAGAATGATCAGACGGAAGGAGAGGCAAGGTGAAAAGGACTTGACTTTGTAACTAGTTTGAAGATGAAGAGATGAGGCTGTGAGTCAAGGAAATACAGGTAGCCCCTAGAGCTGGGAACTGCTCTCAGACTACAGGCAGGAAGCAAATACGGACTTCAGTTCCACAACCACAAGGACACGAATTCTGCCAACAACCTGAATAAGCAAGAACGTGATTCTCCCCTCAAGCCTCCAGAAAAGAATGCAGCCTGCAGTCAGCATTTAAGTCTCGTGCAACCTATAACAGATTTCTGACCTACAGATCTTTAATGTCATAAATGTGTGTTGTTTTAAGTCATGGACTTTGTGATAATTTGTTATGGCAGTAATTGAAAACTAATACCTGGTCTTTTTGGCAGAATGAAGAGCACCTTGTAATGTGTCCTTCATGCATATCTTAAAGAGTATTTGAAAAATGTTTCTTGTGTTACTCAATTTTTATGGGAATGGCTGTTCATTCAGCTTTCAGACACTCTTAAGGCAAAAGCACTACCAGGTAAGTGTGGTTAAGGGGACAACTGAAACCTGGGATGCATATGTTTCAGAATAGCACAAGGACAACCAAAAGAGGGATAGATCTTAGGAGACGCACTGGAAGAAAGTATCTCAAGAAGATGCTTTGTTTGCCACAAAGATGTGGATGTAAGAACATGAGCAAAAGTAGGGGAAAACAGGATATTTTTGTCAGTGTCACTGACATGGGCAAAGAAATCAAGTGTAGGGATGGTATAAGGCTAACTAATTATCTTCAGGCATGGGATATTTGTAGAATGTTAGATATAAGACAGGAAGAAAATTATTGAAGAGCACAGAGGCAAACTTGTGAAGTTTCTGTTAAAAAACACAATTAGCTTCATGGATGAAGCTGGAAACCATCATTCTCAGCAAACTGACACAAGAAAAGAAAACCAAACACCACATGTTCTCACTCATAAGTGTGTGTTGAACAATGAGACCACATGGACACAGGAAGGGGAACATCGCACACGGGGGCCTGTTGAGGGATGGGGGACTAGGGGAAGGATAGCAGGGGGTTGGGGGATTGGGGAGGGATAGCATTAGGAGAAATGCCTAATGTAGGTGATGGGGATATGGGTGCAGCCAACCACCATGGCATATGTATACCTATGTAACAATCCTGCACGATCTGCACATGTACTCCAGAACTTAAAGTATAATAAAAAAGTAAAAACACAATTAGAAAGCAATTGATAATTGTAGACATTTATTGTAAAGGCAGTGGTTGTATTGAGAGGAATAATAAAACTAATGTTAAGGAAAAATGATAACATGTAACATCGAGTTCTTACTGTTTGATTGTCATCAGTATAAATGCTGTATTTACCCAAGTAATCCCTTCAACAACTATTGAATGGTTATTGGGTAATACTTCTATTGTTGCCATCTTTCACATTGAGCAAAACTGAGACAAAGATAAAGTAACTGCCCTAAATCAAAAGGTAAATAAATAGTGGAACAAGAATTTGAATCCCGATCCTCTATTTCAAGAATGCATAATCTTGCCCACTACATCATAATACTACATTGAATATCAACTCCACTAGATACTAGCCTGAGCACTTGACACATATTATAATGTCTCACTAATTCTCTTATTCTAAATTAGAAAACTAAGGCTAAGAGTGGTTAAGCGGTCCAGATTTTTCAGATGAAAAAGATGGATTTCCAAGTCTCCAATCCTGATAATGTACCTATTATTATACTTGCCCAGGTGGATCCCCTAGCCCCACGTGATCTTCCCACCTTGGCCTCCCAAAGTGCTGGAATTACAGGCATGAGTCACCACACCTGGTCCATAAAAATACTTAATACAGAAGAACGCCAGGAAATAAAAAAGAAAACAAAATCAGATGTGACACAAAGAAGAAAAATAGCAAATGGTAGATTTAAAAACCAAAAGGCAAGCCAAAACTGGAAGTATGTATTTGTATGACAGACATCTGGCATACAGCTTACATTAAGAATACAAAAAGAGCTCCTACATTTAAAAATGAAAAAAGCAACCAAATAAAAATGGATAAAATACTTGAGTGGGCACTTTAATAAAAAATGTACAAATGAACAATAAGCATATGAAAAATTATTCAACATCATTGGTTATTTGAGAAATGCAAATTAAATGTAGTGAATAATACATCATACCCGCTTGAATAGCTAAAATTTAAATTATTTACAAAACCAAATGAGGATGTGGAACAACTGAAACCCTCATCTGTTGTTCATGAGAATATAAAATGGTTTGACAGTTTTTTAATACAGTTAAATATATATCTAGCCCATGACCCAGAAATTTCACCCCTAATTATTTATCCATGTGAGCTAAATATGTTTATACACACACTTGTGAAAGAATGTTCATAGAAGCTTTATTCAAATTAGCCAACAACTGGAAACAGACCAAATATACATCAGTAGGATAATATAATACACTATTAATATACCCAACAGCATAGATAATCTCAAAAACAATGATAAGAGAAAGAGGCTGCTATGGTTTAAATGTGTCTCCCAAAGTTCCTGTGGTGGAAACTTAATCCTCAATGCAGCAGCGTTGAGAGAAGAGACCTATAAGAGACAATTAGGTCACGAGAGCCATGCCCTTGTGAGTGGATTAATGCCATTATTTGAAGATTAGGTTTGTTATCTTGGGAGTTGGTTTCCGATAAAAGGGTGAATTGATCCCCTGCCCCTTTCCCACATTCTCGGCTTTCTTGCCCTTCTGTCTTGCTTCAAAGGATGATGCAGCAATGAGGCACTTGCAAGCCTCATGACATTGGACTTCCCAGCCTCTAGAACAGTAAGATCTTTGTTCTTTATGGATTACTCATTTTATGAATTCTGTTATAGCAACACAAAATGAACTAAGACAAAAGCCATACATGAAAGAGTGCCCACCATATGGTATGATTTATATGAATTTTGAGAAAAGACAAAACTAATAGAAATTAAAAGAGGTGTTGATTAAAGGGGACATTGACTGATTAAGGACCGTGAGGGACCACTCTTGTGTAATTGAAATGTTCTTGACAGTATCTTGACTAGAGTGTTGGATGCAAGGCAAGTACATTTTAAAATTCAGATTGAATGTCACACTTATCACCTGTGACTATCACTATGTGTAAGTTTTTCCTCAATCCAAAAACCCTGGTCACTCTATCCCTACGCTAATGCTAAGTTTACAACACTACAATGGTTACCTATTTGTAAAGCAACTAATATGCATCAGTCACCGTGTAGGGTGTAGAAGTAGAAGAGTGATTAGCAATACAAAGACATATAAAGCATGCAAACGCACACATGACCTTCTGGTGGGTTTTGCCTTTAGTTAGTTACTGAATTCATGGAACTCACATTCTTTTTTTGTTTGCTTGTTTTTGAGACGGAGTCTCACTGTGTCACCCAGGCTGGAGTGAGGTGGCACAAGCTCAACTCACTGAAACCTCTGCCTCCCAGGTTCAAGTGATTCTTCTGCCTCAGCCTCCTGAGTAGCTGGGATTACAGGCACCTGCCATTGCACAGGCTACTTTTCGTATTTTTAGTAGGGATGGGGATTTCACCATGTTGGTCAGGCTAGTCCTGAATTCCTGACCTTATGATTTGCTGGCCTCAGTCTCCCAAAGTGTTGAGATTACAGGTGTGGGCCACTGCGCCCAGCTGGAACTCACATTCTAGTGCAGGAAACA
This sequence comes from Ateles fusciceps, assembly GCA_036589455.1. Lineage (NCBI taxonomy): Eukaryota > Metazoa > Chordata > Mammalia > Primates > Atelidae > Ateles > Ateles fusciceps. The sequence goes on from JAZHEH010000113.1 coordinate 8,764,264, forward strand.
ATATTAATCAGAGAACCAAATAGATAAATTTAAAACTATCACTCTGATAAATTATTGGGAGTGTTATTTTGTATTATAAAAGCATTTAATACTGGGAATGTAATTAGGGTAATAGCAAAGATTTTCTCAAAAAAGTGACAATTCAGTGAGCATAACCCTTGAGGAAAGAAATTCTTGTTGTTGTAGCAGGGATGTTAGCATTGTTTATCATGATTGTTATTTTGCTGGAAATATCTAAAATCAAGAAAACTACCAAACTGGAAGTGTGATACAAACAAGACAGGTACTTACTTCTCTGAGACAGGTATCTGTCTGTCCAGCCCAGAGAGGACCTGCCTACTCATGATCGCTTTCAGTTTTATGATTTAGATATTTTTCTTATACAGTGTAGTGAAATGAATTTTTAAAACCCTACATTCATATTCCAACTCTATTATTAAATTCTAGCTCTAAAAAAAGAGATTAAGACAGTAAATCTTCCCAGTATCACACGGTTTGCAAGTGCCTGGGTTGGAGAACCTGGATCAACTCAGTTTTTATTGAGAAGTGAGTGTGTTGTTTTTTCCATGGGGAAGTAAGCGTGTTGTCTCTGAGAGGCAGGGAGATAGGTTTATAGAACATAGTCAGCTCTGCCCAGATTCCCGTTGAAGCCATTTACCCGTTCTGTGCACACAGGCCTCAGTTTTGCTGTGTTTTGCTTCTCCTGACTTGCATCTGCAGCTTCTTTCAGAGTGCTGCCTACAGACCACTCCAGCCTCCTGGGGTGAAGGCACAGAAAGCTCAAAGCATCCAGGAGTTTCCTCCTCACCCAGCCACCACACACACTGTCAACATTTTTTTCCACTGCCAATGGCTGACTTTGTGGGAGTAGAAAGTTCAGCTCTGTTGCCTGCAGGCTAGAGAAACTTTGATATGTAATTTATGCCACAGAGCACCCTGCAGGATTAGGCTGGGGCTGGTACTTTGCCAGATATTGCACCCTTCCCAGTCTTTCCTCACCAGTTTCTCCTAGGAGCTCTTTCTTAATAAATCACTGGTACATTAATCTGCATGTCAAGGACTGCTTCTAGTGAACCCAGTCTAAGACAGCAGGTCAGAGCTCACCTCCCAGATGAGAACTGCCTCTGACTCACTTAGCTCTGAGACACGAATAAGCTAACCATGTGCAAGCCTTTCAGTTCTGGCAGAGCAGGAATCAGGGTATGTGCTATTCAGCAGATGGACAACTATGTTCATTGGTTGTTAAAATTCCCAGATGGTCTTTAAGGGAAATTATCTGGTGGGCCACTCACACAAAACAGTACCATCAACCTGTAAGAAACTGCCAACATCCTCAGGGAGCAAGAGCTGCAAATAACCCCAAAACTGAAAGCATCCAAAAGCATTTATCCAGTCTACTCTCCTGATTCAGAATGCATTGTACTAGAACTTTCCTACTTCCGAGTCTGTTTAAAGACAAAAGATTCTGCATCCTGTTTAATTAAAAACATTTCACAAAGAAAGTTTTCCCATGACACCACTGCAATCCCCCTCGTGAACCTAAATTTTGATGTAAGGTAGAGAAATAAAGGTGAAATAAAGTTTGTTGAGTTTCTTCCATGTACCAGACATTATCTATGCAGGGTCATTTAATCTTCCCAATAATCCTCTTAGCTACGACTAGTCCCACGTTCAACATGACAAAATGAGGCACAGAGACGCTGGGTAAGTTATCTAAAGGTACATAGCCTATAAGCTGCAGAGCTGGGATTTGAAATCAGTCGTGTTTGGATACAAAGCGCGTATGCATTCCCATATGTTAATCAGCCTACTTCCTTCAACCTGCAGCTGATTGAGATGCACTCAACTATTTTAAAATTTGAGACCTTGTGTAGTATTTCATTGAGAAGGCAACTTCAAATACTGCAAACAGCAAACAATCTAACTAACAGTGACTTCCGTAATACTGATGAGTGTTATATCATTAGGAGACTTGAGGTCAGCAGATCCAAGCTGCTTCCACAACCCCACAATCTCATAAGAAATCCAGAATCTCTCTGGCTTTCTGTTGTACCATTTTGAGCATGTTGGTAAAGTCTCTCTTCGTGATTGTAAGGTGGTATTACAACTTCTAAGGTTAAGAGAACAGACAACAGGGAGAAAAAGAAAGGGCAGAGTGGTAGTTAGCTCCATGGGGATGTCACTCATTTATTTCATTATGGAAAATTATTCTTGTAAATTATTTCATAAATCACTGACTTATGTTAACGTCCACCCCTCAATGCCAAAGCCTTTAGAGAAGTAAATATCTAACGAAAGAAACGGGACAATTTTAATTCATTTTTATCAATAATGATTTGTTTTACAAGGGTGGGGACATGGCTTCTTGAATAAAATCAGGATTTTATAAAATGACAAAGAGGTGTATAATGATTGATAGGAACAGGCTATGTTTGTTATATGGCAAGAACTAGAGCTGAAAACCTTACTTTCTGTTCCCTTTCTTCCAGTTCAGGTGTTCCTCAAGTCCCTGGAGACACAGGGAATTGCTCCCTCTCACTAAGATGTGGGCTGAGGGTATTTTAAATGGCTGGAGTTTGGAGAAGGCACTGAAACAGTAATGTCTGACTCCTATTTCACTCAATTCTTGACAAGACTGGGATGAGAATGAAGAAGAGTGATAACAATTGAAAGAGAATTTTCTTTGCTTTCATTCTTTCACAGACACCTGCCCCAATAGCACACACCCCAAATAGACAAAGTTCAGCTCCGCTGAAGCAGGCACATTAAATGAGTGTAGTATTTTTAGTAAGAGCCGTGGCCAAGTACAACAACAATTCGATCTTTTTCAAATGACAACCCTGGCCTCCAGCAACTCATCTCTCTTTGCTGCCATCTGGTATCACCTCACATGAACTTGACCCGGGTACAGATGAAGGGACTGGAATCCTTCAATTCTAGGGTCCTACAGAAAGGAACTGAGAGTTAAGCAACGCAGTTCTGGAAGATGAACAAATGTGGAGAATTGAAGCCCCAAATTTGACACACTGAGATTCTGAGCAATAGTAAATGCCTGGTGGGGGTAGGGGGGTTAGAGAATTTGACCATAAACAGGCTGGCCTTGCCACACTGCCTGAAATTAGAACTTTCTACATGATAACATTCTGATTGATCAGAAGGGAGAGGACTCACTATTTTGAGCACCAAATGGCTCACTTTTCATTTTAAGGCCCTTAAGTTTTATACAGATTTATGTAGACATACATAGAATATAGTAAGAATAGAAAACACATGTTAAGCACTATCTGTATGCTAGGCTTTGTTGTGAGTCTTTCATCATTATTAACTTATTTAATACTTACAAATACAACCACGTAGGAATGACACTAGTATTATCCCCGAAACACATATGAAGAAACTGAGGTACAGAGATGTTAAGTAATTCCCCAAAGTTACAGAACTAGTAACTTGTTGAACCAGTAAGCAGGGTTTGAACCTAAGCAGAACTTTTATTGTATCCTACTAGACTACATATTTCTAAAGATGAGTTTCTCTTAATATATTTATCCAGCTAGATTTTAACAGGTACCCCACCCTACCACCGACATGAACGTGCATTCACACACAAACAGCATGGCTTATGGCTTGCTTGGTTGGTTAAGCACTTCCCAAACTTATGTACTCAGTAGTCTTTTATTTTCCTGGAAAACATTCAGAGATTGATATTCCACATAATCTACTTTCGGAAAAGTACAGTTTTAAAGACAACCTGGGGCATACCAAGATAGGAATAAATCTACCCAGAACTTCAGTCATAAAAGGCTGATTACTTCATCACTCCATGCTGATCTTGATAATATTTCTAAAAGATAATAAATAAAATAATAGTACATAATAATGTTAATATCTGTTTTAAGTGTTTTCTGTATGCCACACATTATTTTAAATTTTTTTCTGTATGATATTTTATTTATGCCTTATAAACTCAAGGATGTAGAAACTATTATTATTCCCATTTTAAAAAAGATAAAATTTAAAAACAAAAGATGTTAAATAACTTAACCAAAGTCTCAAATAATAACAAGTGGTGCCACTATTTTAATTCAGTCAGATTAACTTAGTTTAAATTAAAAGTCAGATTTTTGAAACTCACACAATTTCCTGGAATGTTTTAATTAAGTCTTCAGACAATGAAAGTACTAACTTGGAATGATTAAACCCACGTAAGTGAGAGTATAATGTTCTGCCTTTTATGAATGAACTATTAATACAAACATATAGAGGACAAACTTTTAATACTATTGTTCTGGCATTAGCTTTTAATCTCACTATGTTAATTAAGAGATGAATTCTCTAGCCAGGTATAGTTACAGGGAAACATTCCTCTCCTTGTCTTTTCTGAGTGATGTTTTTTGTTTTGTACTCTTTACTGTTGTTTGTATTTTACACATTTGGGCCAACTACACAGAATTGAGATCATTGTACTCTTAAGTTCATGGCACGTTATCACTTCGTCATCAAAATTCATGCCAGGACTGCTTTATGTTATTTTGCTTTGTTTTCACTTGTCCACCACCTTAAATTCCATTCTTCTGCCCTTATAAAGATTCACTTTGGTGTATAAAGTATTTTTGTTTGCTCATTTGTTTTTGGAAAAATGTGTATCTTTTGCTGGTGCTGCTTTTTGCCTGAAAAATGGCCCATCTCTTTTGCGAGCACATGGCTCCCAGCTCTGCATCATCCTCCCTCTATAGCATCACCGTATCTGACTTCTGAGAACTTTCTAATCTGAGCCACTCTGGCTTTTGCTGAAAAGATGTTTTATTTCTATTTGTTTATTTTGTTTTATTTGTGTTGTGGATTGGCTGTGTTAGGTCTGAAAATGTCCCTCCCATTTTGCTGGGCAACAGACTCCATGACATGTGCACATAACACTATTTTAAATATTCCTTTTGTCTATATGTGCTCAACGTTTATATTTTTAACAATTTTATGCTCCTTTTTTTGTAGGTTGCATACTTCTTGTCCTTTTTTAAAAAGATTTTACCTACAATTTTCCGAATATACTATATTCTCTTCAGCCTTAAGCATCCACATTGCTGTCCCAAATACATAGAACACATTTCTCCCCATTTACATGTATTGACTCTTGTTTCTGATTTGAAGAATGAATAAGTTTGTAGAATAAATGAATAAATGAATGACAAGGAGAATTGTCAAAGGAGAGCATGGGCTATTCAATCAGATGATCCCTTCAGAGATCACTGGCAAACAGCCTTACTTGCCCTATATTCTGGTACCAGCCTAACTCAGCGAGACTGACAGAACACCCATGAGCTGTTTACCAAGCATCTGTTTTCATGGGTGTGTGCAAAATCCTTTGTGTTACTAAGAAAGAGCTTCAAGTTCAGGATGGATTTTTCCAGCTTAGTGCAGAAGATAAATTATGAACAAGAATACAATCAATGTTAATCACACATTTCAGAATTAGAAAGATGCTGCAACTACTTGAGATTCGGTATCTGATATCTGGAAATAATATGCTGTTCATAACAAGAACACCTAATTGGATAACAATTTGATATTTAATGGTGCTGCTCATCCTGCTGTTAATCCTCTCCTCTACAGTTCCTGTTCTAATGAGGTTAGCACTAAATCAGTATGCTGGCTCCCCTAATCTCTTGAGAATCAACCAGTGGTCTTCAACATTAAGACTTTCCACAAGGTAATGAGAAAATTCCCTGAATATTTGATTAAAATACAAATAAAACAAATCAGCATTTGCTGGAAATAGTACTGTAGAGGATTTGACAGTTCATGTTCCTCACCCCACTCCTATACATTGTGATTGTCTTGCTGAGGATGGGGCTCTCTGCCCATCTACAAGACTGGAGGAGCTCAGACCTGAACTAAGGACCTTACACAAATTTTATACCCTATAAGAAGTTCTTGCTGGGGAGTAATGACGACTAACACTCATAACACTCATAACTCTGACATTCTATCTGCAACTATTTAAACATTTTCCATATTTCAACCCATCTAATTATGATAACATTATTGGGGGAGGTGCTGTCATTATCTTCAATGTATTCATTAAAGTAGGCCAGTTGATGTTAACAAATAAACCCAAATATGGAATGACTGGCCCCTATAGTAATTTTACCCATGTAATTTGATGTTGGTTCAGCCACCTTTATCCTGCTGCTTCCAAGGTCATCCTGACTGTTGCCATCCTAGTCAGTCAGGAGGAGAAAAGAGCATGGAGGAATAGGTATTGGAGCTCTATATGGGCCATGCAGTCATCAGCTTTGCTGACATACCCTTGGCTAAAACTCAGTCATATGGTCACACTGACTGCAAGAGAGGCTAAGAAATGTAATCTAGTTATATAGCCAAATAGAAAAACAGAATTTTTATTAACAGCAATAGCTTGATTAATGCTACACTCATTGTACACATAAAAAACACAAGGCAGCCAAATGTGATGGCTCATGCCTGTTATCCTAGCACACTGGGAGAATGAGGTGGGTGGATTGCTTATACCCGGGAGTTCAAGACTAGCCTGGGCAACATAGCAAGACCCTATCTTTACAAAATTACCAAAAAATTCGTGAGTCATGGTGACACAAGCCTGTAGTCCTAGCTACTTGGGAGGCTGAGGTGGGAGGATCTCTTGAGCTCAGGGATGTTGAGACTGCCGTGAGCCCTGATTGCACTCCAGCCTGGGCAACAAAATTAAATCCTAACAAAACAAAACAGCAAATAAACAAACAAACAAACAAAATTCCCAAGGCATAGAGAGCTTATATGTTTTGCCTGTACTTACACAAATAACGAGTGTGAAAACTGAAGTTTGAATTCAGACAGTTCACATGCAGCCATTTAGTCACTGTTAAAGATTTGCACGAAGTCTGAGATTAGTCATTTACAAGCATGCCTCCACCTTCCACATCAGACCCTAACCTATGAACAGGTTGTGTTAAGTTTCTGTCTTCACTTACATATGCATTCTGTCACTACTCTGTGCTTCCTCCCCCTTGCTCCTCTTCCTCTCCTCCCACCCCATCAATCATTTATAATTCCTCCCCTGGAACATTTGCCCAGGGTAAGAAATTTTATACCCTCAAAATTTTCAAAGAACAAGTCTCTCCCTATCTTTCCTCCTGTAGTCTGGCTCTCTCTTTCCTACAGGCAGTTTACCCTGCAGCTCTTCTCCAGGGCAAGCTTCTTATTCACTTACTCCCCCACCCCTCAAGGGGCTAAAAGAGTGGGTGTTCAGTCTTCTGCTTCTTACCATTGCTTCCAAGTAAGCTTTATTTGTTACTGACAAATCACTAAAATTCTCCCTTCCTTGTATCTATTCTTAGTTTTTAATCCTCTGACCATTTGGTAGCTCCTTTCTTCAGGGGTTTTGCACCTGCCTACAGTCCTCTCCATCCCAACCTCTACCTCAATCTAACACGTTTCATCAGGTACATACATGGTGAAGTCTTAATCTCACAGCTCCTAGCTTTCGCTTGCACTACACTTTTATTATATACCTTCAAGAGCATGACTTTGAGCTTTTTTGACCCAAACCTTATTCACATTGAAATCTTAAATTTTGATGTTACAATCTCCAATCTTACCATCCTACCCTCCAGTTTTCTTGCTGATTCTCTCTTACTACACCTGCTTTTCTAGCTCATTGAAAATGGTCCTTTGATCTCCAAAGGCTCCAATAGCTTCCTAGGGTGTCTGTAACAGAGTGTTACAAACTGTATGGCTTAAAACAACAGAAATTTATAGTCTCACAGTTTTGGAGGCTAGAATTCTGAAATCGAGGTGTCAACAAGGCCGTGATCCTTCTTCTGAAACCTGGAGGAGAATCCTTTTTCGCCTCTTTCTAGTTTCTGCTGTTTGCTGGAAATCTTGGGCATTCCTTGGCTTGTAGATGCATACTCAAATCTCTTTTCTTTTTTCTTTTTTTTTTTGAAACAGAGTCTTGCTCTGTCATCAGGCTGGAGCACAGTGGTGCAGTCTCAGCTCACTGCAACCTCCGCCTCCTGGGTTCAAGTGATTCTTCCACCTCAGCCTCCTGAGTAGCTGGGACTGCAGGCGCGTGCCAAACACCCGGATAATTTTTGTATTTTTAGTGGAGATGGGGTTTCACCATGTTCCAGTCTTTTTCTTAACAGCGCATTCTTCTTATGCCTCTGTGTTCACATGGACATCTTATAAAGACACTGGTCATACTGGATTAAAGCCCTACCCTACTCCAGTGTAACCTCATCTTAGTTCATTATATTTGCCATTTTTCTATTTCTGAGTAAGGTTACTTTCTGAGATACTGGGGGTAAGATTTCAACATATCTTTTTGGAAGGACATAATGTAACCCCTAATAATTGTCCTCTACCCTATCCAGTGGGTTGTCTTGCAGGTTATTTTTCCAGGCACATTGGATCTCAGGTCTTTGGTATCAGTACTTTATTTCCATAAATGCACTTAGTTATTCTTACTCCATGCTCTTGATACATTCTGTTTGGAAGTACCTCCAGCCTTGTTTGACTGAAGACGTTTTTAGACTTAAGATATGGTATAAGGTTGTCATCGTGATGCCAGAACGTGTTAACAGTAGTTTTTTGGCCAGGTGGATGTGGAAACTTGTGTCATGCAATGTATACTCATCTTAACAAGTGACATTTGCAAGACATTGTTCTACATGGACTAGGGAAACGCAAAAAGTTTGGAGGAGTTGTCAGCCAACAGGGAGTATACAGCTAATGGGTGCTTTAATCTGAATTCTTTCAATAAACCATATATCGATGCTCCAATTCAAAAGCTGATTTCCATTTTTAACGATTCTGGAACTCTTTGAAGCTTGTCCGTGGACCTAGTGAAAGTTGTCATAATCAAACTGGAGTCACTTCTGTCAAACTTTAACAAAAATAAATAAATAAGGCTGGAAGGTTGAGAAGGGAGGGGAAGGCCCTCATGCATACAGACCTATGATAAGAACCATTAAAAAGACTCCCTGAAGGGCTTTGATGTACATATACCTGCAACCAAAACTTTTGCCAAGGACTGGTTTCATCCCAGGAGGGGAAGTTGCCTGTTATATGGGTCACAAGGAAAGTTAGCTGGATTCACAAGAACACTTGCCTGGCACACTGTCTCCACTAATGAACTGGCATCATCTCTTATGATAAGCCCCTCTAACTAATGTTCTATTCATCCCAAAACAACTTACCTGTTCTCCTCCTTTTGCCTTTAAAGGCTTCCCCTTACCTTAACTTTCCTGAATGCATCTATAGTTGCCATGGGACATGTATTCCCGATGACAATCTTCTGCTCATTCTCAAATAAACTATCTTTGGCGGATCTCTCTCTGTTATGTAGGTTAACAATCCCAAATTAAGAATTGAAGCTGGCAGGGTGTGGTGGCTCATTCCTGCAATCCCAGCACTTTGGGAGGCCAAGGCGTGTGGATCGCTTCAGGTCAGTAGTTCAAAACCAGCCTGGCCAACATGTTGTGATCCGGTCTCTACTAAAAATATGAAATTAGCTAGGCGTGGTTGCGTGTGCCTGTAATCTCAACTACTTGGGAAGCTAAGGCAGGAGAATGACTTGAACTCAGGAGTTGTAGGTTGCAGTGAGCCAAGATTGTGCCACTGCATGTCTGCCTGGGAAACAGAGAGAGACTCTGTCTCAAAAAAAAGTAGGAGGGCGGGGGTCAAAGCTTAGCAGCCAAGACTTCTGGAATGGTGGAGTAAGGATCTCAGTATACCAAACTTTTCCCCCAACAAAACAATTTAACTGGTGAAAATTATAGCAAAACAAAACAAAACAATCAATCATTTAAGCTCCCAGTAATTGTCCTAAGAGCATACAACAAATGGAGAAACACCCATTTAAGAACATCAGCTGATTCTTGGTAAAAACAGATATAGTCTGTGGCATTTGTGCACAAACTACTCTATTTTCTCTTATCCCCCAGCTTCATGTTAGAGAAGTTCTACTCCAGGTAGATATGACCAAAAAAACAAGCTGTCCATTTCCCCTATCTCCTAGTCTGGAGCTATGTTTTCAACCCAGGAGGGGGAGGTTACCTGTAACATTTATGGCTCCTCAGCCCCATGTTGCTGATCTATTGCATTCAGGTGCAGTCGAGAGGACAGGATCTCCCTTTATTCACCCAATCCTTACTTATTGCTTGCGTCCAGGTATGACAGGCTGACAATGCTAGGATCCTGATACCTCCCAGCTCCTGTGTGTTTATAGGACAGAGATGCCACACTGTAAGGGGCAAGGCATGAATACCAAGGGCTTTCACTCCCCTTTTGCTCAGCATGAAAAGTGGGTCCTCACCCTTAGCCGTTATGAAGTGGTGCAGGGGGTCTATGCAGGGAAAAGGCATGTCTTAAAGGCAAAGAACATAGTGATTCTACCTGAAGTCATTACTTTATTTGGAACAGAACTTGGGGAACACTATGCTTGAAAGTATTGTCAAAAACAATGGCAATTTTGGTGGAGAGCAGTTAAGAGGCTGGTAGTTCTATGCTACAAGCAAATGGCAAAGCAGCCTGAAGTTTAATAGAGGAAGCCAGAAAAAGAGACAGCCAGAAGAGCTCTCCTACGATCACAGTCAAATCTTGGGTTTTAAGCGACTGTACATCTGCACTAGGCTGCAGCAACTAGGCAATCAGAGCAGAGGGTGGGGCAGATGAGCAGACCTCAAAGCCTTTCATAAGCCACAAAGACCCATCAACACAGGGGTGAAATCTCACCAGCATTAGGGGCTTAAACACAGCTTCTGACCAAGCACTAACCTAGGAGGGACTCCTAGAAAGTGATGCTGAAAAATAAAATTACATTCATCCTTGACAGTCTTGAAGATTTTGTGCGTACCCAAGGCTATACCTCTCAAAAGCAATCAAGCAGGGAACCTCCAAGTTCCTAGTTCATGGCTGAATGTGAACCAAATACATAAAACTCCAAACTGATATGACAGCAGCCTTCAGGACACACATGAATCCAATAGGAAAGACAAAAATATATACTGGCTAATGGAACTTAAGCACATCCTTTGACAATACGCAGCCTGTACTGACCAGATATGAATGCCAGGTGGCCAGGCTAGAAGATAAAATCAAGGGGGAAAAAAATACTGAGCATAAAGACCAGAGGCAGAAAACTGCAGGGGAAATAAACTCTGAAAGATTAGTTCATCCAAGTCACTAAGCAAATAAACAAAACAACAACCCAAGAAGTGGGGTATTCATCTCCAGAGTTGAATCTCTATATTATCTAAAATATAGAGTTTCCAACTAAATATTATAAGTAGTATAAAAATAGGAAAATATGATCCATATATATTAAAAAATAGAAACTGCTTTTGAAGGGGCCACATGAGATACCACTTCACAACCACTTGAATGACCATAATTAGCAAAACAGAAAACAACAAGTGTTTTTAAGGATGTAGAGAAACTGGTAGGAATGTAAAATGGTGAGGTTGCTGGTAGGAATGTAAAATGGTGAGGTTCCGGTGAAAAACAGTTCGGTGGTCTCTCAATAAGTTAAACAGAGAATTATCACATAACCCGGCAATTCCACATCTAAATCTACACTCCCCAGAATGAAAACGGGTATTTAAGCAGATATTGTACATGAGTTTTCACAATAGCACTAGTCACAATAGCCAAAAGGTGGAAACAATCTGTCTATCTGGATAGCTAGATAAACAAAATGTGATGTATACATGCAATGAACTATGTATTAGTCACAAAACAGGAGTGAAGTATTTATACATGCAGCAATGAGGATGAACCTTGAAAAAATCATGCTAAGTAAAAGAAGCCAGACAAAAATGGGCACTATTGGATGACTCCATTTGCATAAAATATGTAGGACAGTTAAATTATTAGATGCTTACAGCAGATTAGCAATTGCCAACAGTGGGCAGAGAGTGAGATGGGGAGTGACTGCTTAATGAGTACAGGGACTCCTTCCGAGTGATGACAATGTTTTGGAACTACATAGAGGTGGTGGTTTTGTAACATTGAAACTATATAAAATACCTCTAAATTTTAGGTTTTAAAATGGCTAATTTTCTATTATGTGAATTTCACCTCAACAACAACAAAAAAACGAATTAACTACTGATACGTTTTACACCATGAATAAACCTTGGAAATATTATGCTAAGGGAAAGAATCCTGTCACCAATAAAACACGTATTGTATGATTTCATTTATATGAAATGTCCAGAATAGGCAAATCTCTGGAAGTGCAAAGAAGATTAACAACTGCCTAAGGTCATAGGCATGAGAGGAGTGTGTTGGTGGGAATTGAGAGTGATTGCTGATGGGTATAGGGCTTTTTTGGGGGGGATGGGGAGTAAACCAAAATATTCTAAAACTGGATTGTAATGATAGCTTGACAAGGCTGTGAATATACTAAAAGCCCAGAATTGTATAACTTTAAATAAGTGAGTTGTATGGTATGTAAATGATAGCTCAATAAAGCTGCTTTAAAAAGAATCAATGATATATTTGGGCTGTACTTGTCAAAAGCCATGAATTTAGCATAAATTGAGAGAGGAGTTATATGAAGCTGAATGGGAAAGGGAGGTGGGAAATATATGGAAAAGAGCTTCTCTCTCTTCTCATTTACACTGAATATTTTTTGTTACAGCTCTTACCACCACCTGATGTTTGTATATTCATTGTCTATTTTCAGTCTCTCCAACCAGAATCTAAGCCCCATGTCCTGCTGCATCTCCAACACTATGAACTGTGCCTGCTTTATCAGTAAGAGCTGCCATAAGGGTTTTATAATAGGGCTGCCATAACAAAAATACTCACAGTTTGGGGGGCTTAAACAACAGAGATTTTATTTTCTCATAGTTCTGGAGGCTGGGAAGTCCAGGATCAAGGCACACAGGGTTGGGTTGCTCTGTGGTCTCTCTTCTTGGCCTGCAAATTTCATTCTCTCTGTATGTCTCCACAAGTTCTTCCCCTTGTGCCTGTATATGTTCAAATTCCCTCTTCTTATGAGGACACAGATCAGATTGGATTAAGGCCTATGTCAAGCTTGTCCAACTCACAGCCCGTGAGCCACGTGGAGCCCAGGACAGCTTGGAATGCAACCTGACACAAATTCATATACTTTTTAAAAACATTGTTCATGGACCTTTATTTTTCTAAGCTCATTAACTATCATTAGTGTTAGTGTATTTTATGTGTGGCCCAAGACAACTCTTCCAAAGTTGCCCAGGGAAGCCAAAAGATTGGACACCTCTGCCCTGTGCATTGTCCTAATTTTAAGTAAATCACCTCTTTAAATGTCTGTCTCCAAATAGTCCCATTCTGAGGTACTGGGTGTTGGGGTTTTAACAAATGAATTAGAGGGGAATGCAATTCAGTGCATAGAGTAAGCTTGTGAATATTTGCTGGATGAATAAATAGCTACCATGTCAACATGCAAACTAGAATATTATGTCGTGATTAAAAATGATCATAGATATTTATAAATATAATAGAGTATAAGTAAAACACCTCAGAATGCTACCAATTGTCGTGAGATTATGGACGATTATGTATAGCAATCTTCTTTTACTTTTTTTCTGTTTTCTAACATTTATACAATGCAGTAAGTTTTACTTCATTTTCCACAAAATAGTATCTGCTCATTGAAGACAATTTTGAAGACAGGAAAGAACTAAAAATATTACTTAATAATTCTACCTCCTTTATTCACTTTACAACACTTCAAAATTTGCCACTATTAATACTTTCATACTGTTCCATTTTTCTATACACCTATATATATATCTACATTCTATACAGTTTTATACAGTTGAAGGTATATATTCTTTGCTGTTTTATAATATGATACATTATTAGCTCAATAGTTGTGCTTTTTCTCATGATTTTTCTAAACATGATCATTTAATTGATGAATAATACCAACATACACTATCATGTTTACGTTACCCCCATTGTTAAATAACTATTTTTTCAATTCAAGATTGTTATAGAAAATGTTTCCACATACATTCTTATTAATAAATACCAATCTCTAATTATTCCATTGGATACATTTGTAAAGATGAAATGTTTAATCCAAAACTGTATGTTGATTTTTAGGGCTTTCATTTCATATTACCTAACAATAAAGACTTAAATTTACTTAAATTTACACTTCTTTGTGTTAGTCTTTTGAAGATGAAGCAATAAGCCCTACTACCCAAAGCAAACAGATCAAGAAAGAAAATAAGCAAACAAAAATTAGTGTTTTAAAGTGTCCATCAATTTCACACACTAGAGCAGAAAATAGCAAAATATACACATAAGTTCCAGGGCTGTTTGTGATAGAAAACATGTTCCCTTCCATGTACCATAATAGATAAGCTCAAGAGCTTGCAGCAGCGAACACAAAGTTAGAGCTTTAAATGCTAAGCTATCTGCAGACCACCTCTGCTTCTTGTTTGCTATTTTCATCTCTGGAACTCCATGGAAGTGCTTGACAGCTAGCTCTAATTATATAGTCTCATAATTATGGGGTAGATATCTCCCTCCATCTAAAAGTTCCACTCTCCCCTTTTGAAAGTCACTGTGATTGAATAAAGACTGATTCTAATTAGGGCCCTAATCCACTAATCCAACTACTTCATTTCAAAGATGATCAAAATGAGATCCAAAGAAAGAAAGGGGCTCATCCATTTGTACTTTAGCCAGTCAGAGACCTCAAGGATTCTAATATCTAGTCCAATGTTCCTGGGCCATAGTCACCTTGTATAGTCATGGTGACATTTAACTGGACCACGTATATAAACCTGTAGTGCAACACTGATGTAAAGGTAAATCCTGATTATTCTTATTTTGTGGGAGAGGCTGTATGGTGTAGTGATGGCGAATGTGAGTTCTGGAGTCAGGCACTTGGAATTTGAGTCCTGTCTCCATCACTAGCTATGTCATCTTGGGCAAGTTATTTTCCTTCTGTAGCCCCAGTCTTTCCACAGGATACTTGACAGCATTGAGTGATATCACATGTCAGGCAATTTAGAAAAGCACCTACTATATTACTTATCAACAGTATTAATTCACAAAAAATCAGTAAAGCATGTTAAGATAAATGCTATTATACGCATATTACAATAAAGATTGAGTGACGTTCTGTTATGTGCTCAAGACCACATGGAAAATTTTTGATGGGGCCCAGGTTATAATCTGGGTCTACCATGATTCGCTTCATCAAAATAAGTCAAAAGTTTGAGGTACTTGTCTAATGGAAAAATAGAAGAGACTACGAGATTATTTTTTTTTATTAATCAGACACCATTTACCTTCCATTTAATGTCAAAGTGATGATCAACACAGAGTTGGTGGTCTGAATATCAATAGAGAAGATTTAAGAGAAGTGTAGTCCATGTGGATGGAGCCCAGGACTCCAGCAAAGGTTACCTGCACGAGCTGATTGGTTTAAATATCACCTGTAATATTTTTTACTCTAATTTGTGAGAACTGTGTAACTGAGCAGTTATAGTAATAGTGTTGGTTTTGGCAAAGAGTGCAACGTTTTAGAGAGTTGGGGAGGGATATCACTGATCTCCCATAGGGAATGTTTTATTCCTTTTTTTAGAGAACAGACAGAGCTCACCTGAAAAAATGGAAGGATACTTTAGTCCTTGGATTTGTCCAGAATCATAAGCACTCCAGATTGCTTTCTTTTATCTATGGCTACTATCAGAGAGATGAAGACTGTTGAGTGTATGGGGCAGAGAGAGAGGGGACGAGTGCCTAATGTGAAATTTCAGCAATGGTCCTGCATTTCTGTCTTAAATTGCACCTTAAAACATTAAAATTACAAAGGGAATGAAAACTCTGTCAGGCTTTGATGTGATTTGGATGTCTTGTCCCCTCCAATTCCCATGGGGAACTGTGACTTCCAATGTTGGAGGTGGGCCTGGGGGAGACGTTTGGGTTATAGGTGTGGATCCCTCATCCCTCATGAATGCATTGGTGTTGTCCTTGAGGTAATGAGTGAGTTCTCTCTCTGTGAGTTTACATGTGATTTGGTTGTTTAAAGAAGCTGTCACCTTCTCCCTCTCTCTCTATTCCCTCTGTCACTATGTAGCATGCCTGCTTCCCCTCTGCCTTCTGCCATGATTGTAAGCTTCCTGAAGTCTCACCAGAAGCCAAGCAGATGCTGGTGCCTTGTTTCTTGTATAGTCTGCAGGACTGTGAGCCAAATAAACCTCTTCTCTTTATAAATTACCTAGCCTCAGGTATTCCTTTACAACAATTCAAAACAGACTAATACAGATAGTATTGCATGCTGGTTAAGAATACTGTACCAGTCAGGTTCAAGTCCCAGGTCTGTCTTTAACTGACCACATGATCTGGGGTATTTTGTTTAACCTCTATGCTTCCAGTTGCTATTTTATAAAATTGTAAATAAAAAGAGGTACGATAGCACTTACTTTGCTTAGTTGTTATTAAATGAAGCTGACTGTGGTGGCTTATGCCTGTGATCCCAGCACTTTGGGAGGCTGAGGCAGGCAGATCACTTGAGGCCAGCAGTTGGAGACCAGCCTAGCCAACATGGTAAAAATCCTGTCTCTAATAATAATACAAAAATTGGCTGGGTACGGTGGTGCACACCTATAATTCCAGCTTCTGGGGAGGCTGAGGCATGAGAATCGCTTGAACCAAACCCAGGAGATGAAGGTTGTAGTGATGGAGTGTACACACACATATGCACATACCCCTCTCATCCCACCAACATATACACTTAGTAAAATGCCTGGCACATAAAAACCACATAACTATTTCATATAATAACTTTTCTGGAAAAACTGAATGACTAATGAACATTATTGGTCGATTAATTTTTCATTTGATAGATCAGACATGTCTTTAATATGACTATTTTAGGTTTCTGTAAGGAACCTCAATGTCTGGTAGATGAATTATATTTCTTCTAAGAAACAATATTAAAAATTGATTCTAAAACTACTTGGAAGTCCTAGGATATTAGCTCAAGAAGTCAACTTAGGTGTTATTCAGCTTAATCTTACAGTTTTCAAAGGAGAAAACTGAATCACACTAGCAATGTTCCCAAAGTGACAGGACTCTTGGTAAAGAAATACCAGTAAACCTCAGAGCTACGTGATATCCATCCAGGGATTTTTCTGTTGGACCAGGTAACTCACATTAATTATTTCCTACCTTAGGAGTTTTCATAATTTTAGATTTTATGAACTAACAAATGTTTACAAATGTTTTGATACAAAATGTTTTGATGCTCTGTATTTTGTCATCTAAGAATAAATACAAAATAAAACAAAGATTCATAAAATAATTTAAGGAAATACTAGAAAAGTAAAAAGGATATAAAGCCAAATAAATAATGTTCTGTCTAAACTTGATGTTTCTATAAATAGAACAGAAAGAAGCACAAAGTATGAAAGAAAACATTGATAAGTTCATCCTCAATGTAAGAATCTTTGCCTTTTGAAACACAATTCAGAAAATAAGAGGCAAGTGAAATAAGCGAGACACAGAACAAAAGCCAGTCACAGAGAGAAAACATATATGATAAAGAACATACACCCAAATATTTAAAAAAAAACTCTTGTAACTCAATAGTGAAATCACAAATAACCTAACAGAAAATGGGATTTTTTTTTTTTTTTTTTTTGAGATGGAGTCTCGCCCTGTCGCCCAGTCTGGCATGCAATGCCTCAATCTCAGCTCACTGTAACCTCCATCTCCCAGGTTCAAGCTGGAATTAAGGCACGCACCACAATCCCCAGGGTTTTTTTTTTGTATCTTTAGTAGAGATGGAGTTTCACCATGTTGGCCAGGCTGGTCTCAAACTCCTGCCTCATGATCCACCTGCCTCATCTTCCCAAAGTGCTGAGATTACATGTGTGAGCCACCACATCCAGCCACGGGGACATAAGTAACAGACACTTAACCATCGAAGATATACAGATTGGCAAAGAAGCACATAAAGAGGTGTTCAATACCATTAGTCATAAGAAAAAATGTAAGCTAAAAATCACAATCTGCACTGCTAAAACTAAAAACAAGCAAACAAACAGACTAGCACTACCCAGTGGTGGCAAAACTTAAGGGCAAGTGGAACTCTGAGACACTTCTTGTGGGAATGCAAAATGATACACCCACTTTGAAAAAAGTTTCAAACTGTCTTGTATATTTACTATATGAACAAGCAATTCCATTCCTGATATTCATGTGAACAAAATAAAAAGTATATTAACACAGAGACTTGTATTTCAATGTTTATAGTAGATTTATTCATAAATAGCACAAAACTATAACAGATTCACGTCTATCAACTGTTGAATAGATTTTTTTTTTTAAAAGTAGTATCCACAGATGGTTGACTATTACTCAGCAATAAAAAGGAAAAACTTCTGATGTACCTGACAAAAAGCATTATGATAAGTGAAAAACAACCAGACATAAATGACTACCTACTGTATACTGTTCGAGAAATTTAATTTTTATGTGCTTCATATGGTTTTTTATTTGTTTCATTTTCTTTGGATGCTTTGAGCATCTTGAATCTGTTTGCTTATGGTTTTTATTAAATTCGGATATTTTAAAGAAAATTTTACTTAATAGACTTTTTAAAAAATAGTTTTAGAGTAATAGAAAAATTGGGCAGAAAGTACATTGAATTTCCATATGCTCCCTCAACCACTCCCCAGATTCCTTTTATTCACATTTTTCATTAGTGTGGTACATTTGTTACAACTGATGAGCCAATATTGATTCATAATTACTAACTAAAAATGGAATAAACCATAGAGTTCATTCTTTGTGTTGTACATTCTATGGGTTTTGACAAACGTGTAATGAATCTATCCACTGCTCCAGTATTACAGAGAAGAGTTTCTCTCGGACTCTACCTGTACATCCCTCCCTCACTTCACTCAGCCTACTCCCCTCCCCTGCAAGCCCCTGGCAACCACCGATTATTTGAATGTCTCCAAAGTCTTCTCTCTGTTAATTTTTAAATTGAGTTGTTTGTTTTCTTATTGTTGAGTTTTAAATTCAAAAAAGTTTCAGTCATTATTACTTCAAATATTTTTTCTGCACTCCACATCTACTTCAGGGACTCAACTTACTCTTGTACTAGGCTGCTTAAAATTATTCCACAGTTCACTGATGCTTTGTTTATTATGTTTTTCTGGGTTTCATTTTAAATAAAGACATGTCTTTATGGGTTTGAATTCACTAACCTTTTCTTCTGTAGTGTCCAATTTTCTATTCATTGGATTCAGTCACGTTTTTTTAATCATCGACATTGTATTTTTTACCTCAAGATTTTTAATTTGGTCTTTGATTATACTGTCCATGACTCTAAGTGACCTGATCAATTTTTCTCTATTTTTTTCTTTAACACATATTCCTTGTCTTCTAATTTTATCATTTGTGCCATTTCTGGATTGGTTTCTGTCAACTGATTTTTCTTCTTACATGTCATATTTTTCTTCTTATTTGCATGCCTAGTAATTTTTTATTGGTTGTCAAAAGTTATGAATATAACATTGTCAGGCACTGGATAATTTCATATTCTATAAATGTTTTTAAACTTAGTTTTAAAAAATGGGTAATCTGTTCTTGAGTTTGTCCTAAATGCATTTCAAAACTGGTTTCTAACTATGCTAATGTATTTAATGGTCTATGGTGAAATCATAAAAATAAGAATAATATTTGTATTTGATTATATATACAAATATTGGTGTACATATGTGTATAACACACATGTAAAATTGAATTACATTATTGTTTTATATTCTGGCTTTTATATTTACCATATTTATTAATATATAATTTTTCTAAAATAATGTTTAAAAGATTTTATGTTTTCCCTAAATACAAACCATCACTAACTAACCAACTTTATATTGTTGGATATTTAGATTCTAAGTGTCTCAGCTTAAACCTCTGTCTTTGTTACTGATGTTATGTAGTGCAGTGACTTTCTTTTCCCTGAACTCCTTTGAGTAGGATTTGTCTCTCTGATAAACAAGAAAATGCCAGTTAATTTTCCGCAAAGTTTATGTAGAGGAGTAAACGGAATGCAATGTATAAAAGACCATGTACAGTGCCTGCTACATAAGGGTTGCTAAATACATAATACTTATTTTTAAAGATGGAAAACTATTACAAAAACAGTCTCAAATAAAGATATACATTTTTATCCAAATCAAGAATAAATAATTGAGGCCTTACTTAGAAAATGATATCAGATGGATAGTAAGTGTTGGATGATGAGTAAAGGTTTAAAAAGACTTTGTCTTAAAGGATCACATGCTAGAACTTTATGCTCATTAGAAATAATTCAGCTTTGTACACTATCAACTTGCAAAGACTGAGTGATTGAAAAGAAATAGTAGAGTTGTGTTCTGGGACCTGGTGATTTACGGCATGCCTTTGATGAAAGCAGACCCCTAAGCCCTCAGTGTTTTGCCAAGTGGAATATACTTTGTCTCATCACCAATGATGAACATGTGACTCAAAGTGGCAATGCTGTCCTGGGTCCCCAGTAATTTGTTTATATTGGGCACATGACCCATTTAGAGGTTATTAGTTCAAATAAAATTTTAGTTGTAACTTTTGGGAGAGACAGAATGAGACTCAGGCAAGTGTGTGTCTTTCCTATGGAACTGAATCTTGGCGAGTATATGGCTTCTGGTTGTTACAGCCCTCCTCTTCTTACACAGAAGCTAAGAATGAAGTTGATGAGATAAGAGTCAGTTGCAGACAATATGAATGATTATAACTAGTTTAAGCAGAAGGAGAGTTCCATTGAAGGTTTACCATGTGTGAGGTAGGTTAGAAAATCATTGGAAATCTGGAGGAGCTAGATGTAGGCTGGACTTCCAAGAAAAATTTCTAGCATTAAGAATCACATTGTCTCTGCTGTAATTGTGAGAACTTCCATAACCAATGTGAGAAAAGTACTAAATCAAGAATCTGCTGATCACAGACCTGGGCTGCTACTGTGATCGGGAAAGCTTTCACCTCCACTATAGAAAATCACTGACTCAGGAAGTGTCTACTGATGGACCACATTGCCTCAGCCATAACACAAACGAGAAGAATGGATGCCTAACATATCAACCTTACCCACTACTCACCCAGTTTCAAATCTGTGTTTCATGAAAATGCCATGGATTGGCACAACTCAAATCATATCTACCCACAGCCAGAAGGAAGACTAGAAATGCAGTTTGGGGTTTTACATACTTTGAAATATGGAATACATCCTACAAAAACATGCATGAATGTTGAGCAGGTCAATCTATAGTATCTTCCACAATTTCACAATGTGGCTAAGAGATAGAAGCCAGATTCTGAACCTTTGATCAGGCAATGTAGTACTAGACAGGACCTCCAGACTGTTTTCTTTTTAACAGTTGAGTCAATTAATACAGTACCTTATTGATAAAGTATGTTTTCTGAAATATGTTTTCTGCCACTTATCAGAAACCTAATTGATACAAACTTCAAGCTTCCTTCCAACTCTAATGCTCTATAATTTATTTTATTTTCCTCAAGAAATTTATCAGCTATGATTTTGCTGGAAGGAAAATGCAGTTATTAAATAGGAATTACCAAGATCAAAATTACATATATCACAGAGCTTATCTCTCTTCTTCCTTGTCCCCTACCATTATTCCTCATCCTCATCTTGGTTCACCATCCCTAGTGAGGACAAAGTGTCCTCAATCTGCTAAAGGATATTTAGTTTGGCAAATTTAGATGCATAGTGCCCTGGTAAGAGAACTCTAGGCCCATCTAACAGTTCAACAGAATGAGTCAGAAAGGAACTCCTCTTTCTTGGGTGAGGGGATGGAGATAAGGCATTTTGGGTAGTGATCAGTGCCCAGCTGAAGGGTTGTATTACCTGGAAATGGAAATGTCCTTAATTTCTCTGTATTATAAATAAAGAAGATGGACAATCAGTCATTTTCCCATTCCACTCTTTGGATATACCCAGATATGATGTAACCAGCACCTTTCCTAAGTTCTGGCAATACAAAGATAAGTAATACAGAGTCACTGTAAAAGGTCAACAAGAAACTAGTTCCTTCAGCTAGGGAGAGAACCACATGGTTTTGGAAATCATATTGAGGAAAAACTCTTCAAACTTCACGTTCCTATTGGGGATAAATCTTACTTCAGGAAATAGAAACCTATGCTTTTCATTGGATTTCCTCATTAAATAATCACCAAACACATAATATTTTCTCTTGATAGCATGTAATACAGTTGTGCATAATTATTTGTGTAATTACTTTGTTAACATCCATGTCCCATGATATACAGTGAGTTGTACAGGGCTGAACATGGTATCTGGCATGTTAATTTCTGTATCCCCAGAACTAAGACAGAATCTGGCAAATAGGAATCACATTATAAGTATTTTTAATATAATTGAATTCAACTATTCAAGTCAATATAATCTAATCAACTATTGTCCTGATTTCAAAATCAGAGCAGAAGTTGAAAGCAATTACCTTTAAAACTTTCTCTATCTTCCCCACCTCTACCTTCTAAGCAAAAGCCTCCCCAAATCCCAAATTTAAAATTAAATAAAACAGCACGTTTCCCTCCTGAATAATTGAAGCTAAAATATAGAAAAGTATCTGGAAAGTACTATGCTTGTTGTCATGCCCATGTTCCATAACTATCATTTATATGCATTTGCTAGTATCTGTTACCAGGATATTGGCTTTAAATATATGATTCAATTTAACCATTATTACTGTATTCTAAGATAGGTATCACTGTTTTACCTATGAGAAAAGTAAGGTCCAGAGAGTTTAAGTAACCTAATGGAAATTGGTAGAGCTAAGATATGAGCCCAAGTCTTTTTAATTCCAAAGCTGGAGTCATTCCCAGGTTGGCTAGGCATGTTATTTCCCAAAATGAATTAGGCTGAAGATTCTTCCCCAACTGATTTAACTACAGAAAGGCTGGATAAGTTTTATTTCATCTCCATCCCTAACAGTTTTTCAAATGTGATTTCTAGCAGCACAATAATTTTCCCCAAATTCTATTACAATCAGACAGTTTGGGCATATCAAGAAGTTTATTCCAATGGGATTTTATGTGACCTTGCCTGCCTAGCAACTCTCCCTGGAAGACAAGATAGATAGTGCACACACTAGTTATGGGCCCCATACCTCCAGTTCTGGAAGAAGCATTTTATTTTAACTCTAAATCTTTAAAAGCTCCTTTATAAAGTCATAGCAAACACTCCTGGGCTTGTTTTGTTTTCAGAGTGGAATGGTGGCCTACACTTTTAAAGTTATGATCTCTCTGAGTATCCCTATCCCTGCATTGCACAGCACAATAAGAACTGAACATTTTTATTAATTTTCCAATGGCAATGACAGTCTAGACAACTCTGATGAAATACGCCTTTGAATTACTAGGTAGTTCCACAGGAGGTGGACGCATACTATGTTTTGATGCAGACATGCTCTTTAAAAGCAAGATACAGCAATCCTGTTTTTTAAATGCCTGGTGAGAAGGCAGAACAGAATTGTAACTTTCAGGGCATTATAATTAAAAGTGAAGACCATAGTCAAAGGAATTTATTTTTCTAGCATAGGTTTTGCTCTGCTTTCTAACTTCTGAGGCTCATGGGTTGAATTCCCAGAGCTCTGTCAATAATGTGGTTCACTAGCAAATTTGACGTATTTTCTCAGCTCTAACAGAGCATGTTAGCATAACATTTGCTCACAGCTCCTAAGAGATCAGAAGGCATCTAGAGGTTTATATTAGCGTTTTGAAGATTACTATTATTTAAAGTTCTGTAAGAAGGTAGCGAACACTGAGTGAGAACCATTTGAAGCCTGAGTAAGATTCCATACAATTATTTTACCCAGTGTACAGTTGTAAAAAGTATTCTTTTACAGAGAAGCCACAGAGATTTGTGTGGAAGAACATTTACAGTTTTATCTAATCTGGTCTCAAGTTTATAGTCTTATGTGAACTAATCTATACATGGAGAAAGACCATCTATGACATTTATTAACAATGGATCTATTTTTAAAATTACTTGTGGGGAGGATCCAAGATGGCTGAATAGGAACAGCTCTGGATTGCAGTTCCCAGCAAGAACAACACAGAGGGTGGGTGTCCACTGCATTTCCAAACAAATTTTCACTGCCCACAGACCAGAAGATTCCTAGGCCAAAAAGTGCCATGAGTTTTCAGCACAGCAGTTTTAGCCAGTGCCGGGTTGTAGCACAGAAACTCACACAAATCTGGATGGCCATTTCAACTGGTGCCTGGAATGCCTGGGAGACACAGCTGCCCATTCAACTGAAAGGGAAGGGGCAGAGACAGGGAGCCAGGCGATCTGCCTCAGCTGGTACCACCACCACAAAATAAGCAATCTGAAACGCTCTGCATTGAGAGTTTCACAGCAAGTGCAGCTGGACCCAGGATGGTCCAGATCAGTGCGGGGAAGGGCAACCACCACTACCGAGGCAGTCTGCCACTACCAAGGCAGTTCATACAGCAGCTGGGCAGAGCCTGAGGCAGCTCAGCAAAGCCAACCTTCCTAGGACAGAGCACCTGGGAAAAGAGGCGGTTATGAGTTCTGCTGCAGCAGACTTAAAAGTATCTGCCCAGTAGCTCTGCATGGAACAATGGAGCTCCCAGCACAGCACTTTAGCTCCTACAAGGGACAGACTGTCTCCTCAAGAAGCTCCTTGATTCCCATATACCCAAAGAGACACCTCATAAAGGAGAGCTCAGGCCAACATCTGGAACGTACCCGTCTGGGATGAAGATAACAGAAGATACTGGCAGCAATCTTTACTGTTCTGCAGCCCCCACAGGTTATCCCCTGGCAAGCAGGGTCTGGAGTGGACCTCCTGCAGTCCTGCAGCAGAGAGGCCTGACTGTTAGAAGGAAAACTAAAAAACAGAAAGAAATAACTTCATCATCAACAAAAAGGATGTCCGCTCAGAGACCCCATCCAAAAGTCACCAACTACAAAGACCACAGGTAGATAAAGCCACTAAGATGGGAAGAAACCAGCGCAAAAAGGATGAAAACACCAAAAACCAGAACATTTCTCCTCCTCCAAAGGATCACAATTTCTCACCAGCTAGGGATCAAAGATGGATGGAGAATGAATCTGATGAATTGACAGAAACAGGCTTCAGAAGGTGGGTAATAAGAAAACTTCTCAAAGCTAAAAGAACTTGTGCTAACCCAATGCAAAGAAACTAAGAACCTAGAAAAAAGGTTAGATGAGATGCTAACTAGAATAAATAGCTTAGAGAAGTATATAAACAACTTAATAGAGCTGAAAAACACAGCACACGAACTTCGCGAAGCACACACAAGTTTCAATAGCCTAATCGACCAAGCAGAAGAAAGGATATCAGAGATTGAAGATCAACTCAATGAAATAAAATGAGAAGGCGAGAACAGAGAAAAAGAGTGAAAAGAAATAAGCCAAGCCTCCAAAAAATATGGGATTATGTGAAAAGACCTAATCTACATTTGATAGGTATACCTGAATGTGATACAGAGAATGAATCCAAGCTGGAATACACTCTTCAGGATATTATCCAGGAGAACTCCCCCAACCTAGCAAGCTAGGGCACCATTCAAGTCCAGGAAATACAGAGAACACCACAAAGATATTCCTCAAGAAGAGCAACCCCAATGCACATAATTGTCAGATTCACCAGAGTTGAAATGAAGGAAAAAATGCTAAGGGCAGCCAGAGAGAAAGGTTGGGTTACCCACAAAGGGAAGCCCATCAGACTCATAGCGGATCTCTCCACAGAAACCCTGCAAGCCAGAAGAGAGTAGGGGCCAATATTCAACATCCTTAAAGAAAAGAAATTTCAACCGAGAATTTCATATCCAGCCAAACTAAGGTTCATAAGTGAAGGAGAAAGAAAATCCTTTATAGACAAGCAATTGCTGAGAGACCATCACCACCAGGCCTACCTTACAAGTGCTCCTGAAAGAAGCACTAAACAAGGAAAGGAACAACCAGTACTAGCCACTCCAAAAATGTACCAAATGGTAAAGGGCATTGACACATAGAAGAAACTGCATCAACTAATGGGCAAAACAATCAGCTAGCATCAAAATGGCAGGATCAAATTCACACATAACAATATTAACCTTAAATGTAAATGGGTTAAATGCCTCAATCAAAAGACACAGACTGGCAAATTGGATAAAAAGTCAAGACCCAATTGTGTGCTGTATTCAGGAAACCCATCTCATATGCAAGGACACACATAGGCTCAAAATAAAGGGATGGAGGAATATTTATCAAGCAAATGGAGAGCAAAAAAAGCAGGAGTTGCAATCCTAGTCTCTGATAAAATGGACTTTAAACCAACATAGATCAAAAGAGACAAAGAAGGGCATTACATAATGGTAAAAGGATCAAGGCATCAAGAAGAGCTAACGATCCTATATATATACACACCCAATACAGGAGGAGCCATGTACATAAAGCAAATTCTTAATGACTTACAAAGAGAATTGGACTCCCACATAATAATAGTGGGAGACTTTAACACTCCACTGTCAATATTAGACAGATCAACGAGACAGAAAATTAACAAGGATATCCAGGACTTGAACTCAAATCTGGACCAAGCAGACCTAATAGACATCTACAGAAATCTTCACCAAAAATCCACAGAATATACATTCTTCTCAGCACCGCGTTGCAGCTACTCTAAAATTGACCACATAATTGGAAGTAAATCACTCCTCAGCAAATGCGAAAGAATGGAAATCATAACAAACCAGTCTCTCAGACCACAGGGCAATCAAATTAGAACTCAGAATTAAGAACTAACTCAGAACTGCACAGCTTTATGGAAACTGAACAACTGGCTCCTGAATGTCAACTGGATAAACAATGAAATGAAGGCAGAAATAAAGATGTTCTTTGAAACTAATGAGAATGAAGACACAACATACCAGAATCTCTGGGACACATTTAAAGCAGTGTATAAAGGGAATTTGTAACAATAAATGCCCACATGAGAAGCGAGGAAAGATCTAAAATTGACACTCTATCGTCAGAATTGAAAAAGCTAGAGGAACAAGATCAGAAAAACTCAAAAGCTAGCAGAAGACAAGAAATAACGAAGATCAGAGCAGAACTGAAGGAGACAGAGACACAAAAAACCCTTCAGAAGATCAATAAATCCAGGAGCTGGTTTTTTTGAAAAGATCAACAAAATAGACAGACTGCTAGCCAGAATAACAAAAAAGAAAAGGGAGAAGAATCAAATAGATGCAATAAAAAAATGATAAATGGGATATCACCACAGATTCCACAGAAATACAAACTACAATCAGAGATTACTACAAACAACTCTATGCACATAAACCAGTAAACCTGGAAGAAATGGATAAATTCCTGGACACTTGCACCCTCCCAAGCCTAAAGCAGGAAGAATTTAAAACCTTCAACAGACCAATAACAAGGGCTGAAGTTGAGGCAGCAATTAATAGCCAACCAACCAAAAAATCCCAGGTCCAGATGGGTTCACAGCCAAATTCTACCAGACGGAAAAGAGGAGCTGGTACCATTCCTTCTGAAACTATTCCAAACAATACAAAAAGAGGGAATCCTTCCCAAATCATTTTATGAGACCAACATCATCCTGACACCAAATCCCAGCAGAGACTCAACAAAGAAGAAAACTTCAGGCCAATACCAATGATGAACATAGATGCAAAAATCTTCAATAAAATACTGGCAAATCGATTGCAACAGCACATTAAAAAGCTTATCCATCATGATCAAGTAGGCTTCATTCCAGGGATGCAAGACTGGTTGAACATAAGCAAGTCTATAAACATAATTCACCACATAGACAGAACCAAACACAAAAATCACATAATTATCTCAATAGATGCAAAGAAGGCCTTCGACAAAATTCAAGAGCCCTTTATGCTAAAACCTCTCAATAAACCAGGTATCGAAGGAACATATCTCAAAACAATAAAAGCTATTTACAACAAAACCACAGCCAATATCATTCTGAATGGGCAAAAACTGGAAGCCTTCCCTTTGAAATCCAGCACTAGACAAGAATGCCCTCTCTCACCACTCCTATTCAATATAGTATTGGAAGTTCTAGCCAGAGCAATTAGGCAAGAAAAAAAAAAGTAGGGGGGTATTCAGTTAGGAAAAGAGGAAGTCACATTGTCTCTATTTGCAGAAGACATGATTGTATATTTAGAAGACCCTATCATCTCAGCCCAAAATCTCCTTAAACTGATAAGCAACTTCAGCAAAGTATCAGGATACAAAATCAATCTGCAGAAATCACAAGCATTTATATACACCAATAACAGACTAACAGAGAGTCAAATAATGAGCAAACTCCCATTCACAATTGTTACAAAGAGAATAAAATACCTAGGAATACAACTAATAAAGGATGTAAAGGACCTCTTCAAGGAGAACTACAAACCACTGCTCAAGAAAACAAGAGAGGACACAAACAGATGGAGAAACATTCCATGCTTGTGGTTAGGAAGAATCAATATCGTGAAAATGGCCATACCACCCAAAGTAATTTATGCATTCAACGTTTTCCCCATCAAGCTACCAATGACCTTCCTCACAGAACTGGAAAATATCACCTTAAACTTCATATGGAACCAAAAGAGAGCCCACATAGCCAAGATGATCCTAAGCAAGTGAGCTGGTGATCCAAATGCCTGAAGATTTTGCTTGGCCATGGAATGGAAAGGGCCTCACTGCACCACAATCTATGTCTAGGAAGTGTGGGGCTGCTCAGGCTGCTAGACCAGGGAAATGGGTGCTCTAAATGCCTGGATTTCCACCTGAGAGTGAAAGGGTGGACCAGAGAGGGCCTGTGTGCTGTCTTCAAGAGACTTATCTCACATGTAATGATACCCATAGGCTCAAAGTAAAGGGTTGGAGAAAGATCTACCACAGAAATGGAAAACAATAAAGAGCAGAGGTTGCTACTCTTAGATAAAACAGACTATAAACCAACTTCAGTAAAAAGGGACAAAGAAGGACATTATGTGATGATAAAGGGTTCAATTCAACCAGAAAGCTTCACTATCCTAAATACATATATACTTAACATTGGAACACCCATATTTATAAAACAAGTACTTCTAGACCTATGAAAGCACATAGACACACAGTAACAGTGGTGTATCTCAGAATCTCACTGAGCATTGGACAGATCACTGAGTCAGAAAACAAAGATATTCCAAACTTAAACTCGACACTTGACCAATTGTTCCTAATAAACATCTGCAGACTACTACACTCATGAACTACAGGTTATGCATTCTTCCAATGTGTACACATAATATAGTCCAAGATTGACCACATATGCAGCCATAAAGCAAATCTCAATAAATTTAAAAAATCTAAATCATACTCTCAGAACACAGTGGAGGAAAAATAGAAATTAATACCAAGAACAGTTCTCAAAACCACATAATTACATGGAAAAAAACAACTTTCTCCCACATGACTTTTAGGTAACCAATACAATTAAAACAAAAATCAAGCAATTTTTTCCAAATAAAGTTAAAACAGAGATATGACGTTCCAAAATTTTTGGGATAAAGCAAAAATAGTCAAGTTTATAGCGCTAAACAAAAGAATCAAGTGCTAAAGTAAAAAAGCAAGTTTATAGCATGAAAGCAAGAGTCAAATTTGTAGCACAAAATGCCTATCTTAAAAAGTTGGAAAGATCTCAAATTAATGACCTAATATTACACTTGGAGGAACTAGGAAAACAAGAACAAACTAACCCCAAAGATAGCAAAATAAAATAAATAATTAAAATCGGAGCAGAGCTGAATGAAATTGAGATCAAAAATCCATACAAAGAATCAATGAAACCAAAAGTTTGATTTTTGAAAGAATATACAAGATTAATGAATTCTAGCTAGATTAGCAAAGAAAAGAGAAGATTCAATAAGAAAAATCAAAAACAACAAAAGTGACATTATAACCAACCAAACAAAAGTTTCTCTGAGATTATTATGAACACCTCTATCCACACAAACTAGAAAATCTGGAGGAAATTGATGTATTACTGGAAACACATGAGCTCCCAAGATTGAATCAGGAAGAAATTGAAATTGTGAACAGACCAATATCAAGTTCTGAAATTGAATCAGTAATAAAAAAACTGCCAACAAAAAAGTTTTAGACCAGATGGATTCACAGCCAAATTCTACCAGATGTACAAAGAACTAATACCAGTTATACTGAAATTATTTCAAAAACTCAAGGAGATGGGACTCATTCCTATCTCATTCTGTGTAGCCAGCATCACCCTAATGCCAAAACCTAGCAAAGACACAACAAAAAAAGAAAACTAAAAGTCAATATTCCTTATGAACAAAGACATAAAAATCTTCAACAAAGTACTAGCAAACTGAATCCAACAGCACATGAAAAAGTTAATTCACAATGATCAAGTTGGCTTCATCCTTGATTATAAGGTTGGTTCAACATAACACAAATCAATAAATGTGACTCACCACATAAACAGAAGTAAAAGCAAAAATCATATGATCATCTCAATGGACATAAAGAAAGCTTTCAATAAAACCCAACATCCTTTCATGATGAAAACCCTCAGGAAACTAAACATCAAAAGAATATATCTTAAAATAATAAAAGCCATCTATGACAAACCCACAACCACATCATACTGAATTGAACAAAATTTTATTTTCAGAATTGGTCCCGAAGTTTCCAGAATTGTCTTTCTAAACTCATTAAAGACATAAATGGCTATTTAAAAAAGAACTGATAGTTCATGGAGTAAACTGTTTATAGAAATGCAAAATTATCTGCATACCGCTAATTAATCACTTATAAGAAATGAGAAGGCAAGTGACTCTGTATGTTATGCTTTTGAACATTTCTGGAAAACAAAAATACACTAATGTTGGTTGTTGTTTCTAATATTGCTGGACAAAGTGGTGAAAGACAAAAGGGAGTTCAGGGATTCAAATTTCCAGCTCAAGCACTGCACAAATAACCTTAGAGCTTCTAGATGTGTCCTGAGGAAAAGCCTTATCTACTGTAGCTGCAGAGCTGAAATTGCAGAAAATGAAACACAGAACCTCATCCTGCAATTGGTTGAGGTTGAAATGCAAGGTTGAGCTTTTAGCCTCACAAGGTGTCTGCTGTTAAAGCAAGGGCATTAACTGAGAAAGAATGGGATAATGTAAGTTAGGAGGAGGACATGTGCGAAGACACTGATAAAGCTGGGAGCATTTAGGTCCTAAATTCTGATGAGTGTTCTTTGACACAGCAGTGGCATTCCCCACACCTGGTGGATAGTCCCTCCCCACCCACAGTGGTATTGGCCTTTTCACCTCCATTTTAGGAAACTAAACCCGCATTGCTTAAGAAAATGTTCATAGTTATAGCCACACCTGAAGTAGTTACCATGCAAGACATCCTGATTTTCTCCTGGACCCACTCCCAGCACCTGTCTTTGTTTCTAGACTTGTAACTAGACTCAAATCCCAGCAGACCCCCAAAGGCAAGGTACAAAGTCTAGAAGAACTACCTGAGCTATTTAATTTACATAAGCAAAAATCCAGGGAACATGTGTGGGAATGGGTATTAAGGGTGTGGGATAATTATGGAAAGAATAGAAAGTTTGATCAGGTTGAAAATATTGATGTGGGCTCACTAAGCAGAGAGTCTTAATTTAGTGTTGCAGCTCATGAAGTTAGAAAGGCCTCTGGTAGTTTGGTTGGTTAGTTGGCTAAAACATGAATCGAAAGATGTCCCACCATAAGCAAGTTAGAAATGCCTGGCCTCCTTTGGCTTAATGTTAAGGAAGAGATTCAAAGGCTTAAAGAGAATGGAATGTTAGAGTAGATTCGTCATTTAATAAATACCTACACTAGGAGAGGCCATAAAACATACCTTTCACCAATACTTTGCAAAATAAATTTGTACAGAGAGCCCCAGCATCCTTGAAAAACACAGCAATCATTCTCTGAAGGCCAGGTGTTTCCATGGGAATCCCAGCCTTTTGATTGGAAAAGCCAAATTCAATGGGAGCAATCTTATCTTGGAGTGGTAGCAGCTAAGTGATAGCACCCAATTGTCAAAGACAAAGTGAATATGGTTTCTATAACGGACAACAGAGTCAAAGCAGCAATAGGAGGAGTCTGACTCATTTAGACCTCTGGCATCAGCCAGTTAATCATGGTATTCTCAGAAGTGAAATAGATAGAAAGCCTATTAGGTTCCTACCTGATACATATAAGCAGAAAGGTTTTAGCAGAAGTGAACAAGAATCAAATTTGAATAGTAAAAAACAGAGTCATGACCCCTAATTAATTTCCAGACTTGAGGCACTTTACAGACCCAGAACTCCTTGAATGGAAGGGAGCCTGGGAAAAGGACCCCAGTACACTATCAAAACTGTATACTGTTAGTGTCTTCCCCAGCCTTCCCTAAAGAAGCCTATAGCCTTCTTCCAGGGTAATTGTGCATTGGGAAAAATCATCAGACCTTTCAGGGACCACTGGACAGTGGCTATGTACTGATGCTTATCCCAGAAAACTCAAAACATCTCAATACTACTCCAGTCAGAGTAGTATTGAGAAGATGTATGTCAGATGATCAATGGAGTTTAAGCTCAGAGCTGACTCACAGTGGATGCAGTGAGTCTCCAAACTCATCCTCTGGTTGTTTCACTAGTTCTAGATGCACAGTTGGAATAGACATAGCAACTCATATAATTCCAACACTGGTTCCCTGAACTGTGGAGTGAGGGCCATTATGGTGGAATAGGCCAAGTGGAAGCCATTAGAACTGCCTCCACCTAGGAAATTAGTAAATCAAAAGCAATGTGGCATTCCCAGAGAAATTGCAGACAGTAGTGCCATCATCAGACTTGGAAGATGCAGGGATGGTGATTCCCACCACATCTCTTTTCAACTCCCTTTTGTGGTTTGTAGAGAAAACAGATGGATCTTGAGGAAAGACAGTGGATTACTGTAAGCTTAACCAAGTAGTGAGTCCAGTTGGAACTGCTGTACTAGGTATTACAAATAAACAAGACAGTGTTCATTTAAACACATTACATGGATTATATCAATTTATTCTGACCAGAGTCTTATGAGATAAATAGTATTAAAATCCTCACATTGTAAATGTGGGCACTGAGGCTTGACAAGGTTAAGCAATGAGTTATAAATTGCATAAGCAGAGAAGCCATGCAATCTGGCTTTTAAAGTCTGTGATTTTAACACCTACTCTATACTGCCTCTTTTCTGTCCCTAAATATAGTTGAATATTTTAAATATATTTAAATGTATCTGACCTATTTTCTGTTAGAAAATGGGCACAATCATAGAGTATACAGCATTATTATCCAAAAATCAAATATTGTGGGTTTCTAAACATTAAGAGCCATATCTTGTTTTTTTCTTTCTGTGTACGCCACAATGCAGAAAAGTGCACGTATGTAGGACTGTTCACAAACATTATTAATGGGCATGCAATGCACAGGTTACAAACATCAAAGTGCAGAACTTGGTACAACAGATACTCCACGTGGAACTACCATTGTCCTCACTTAAAGGGTAAAGACCTACATTGACCATTCAAATGAGGTTTTGCCTACACCCAGACTGACTGACAATTTTCAAAACCCATCCTTATTTTTTTCTGCATTCAAGTAACTACAAATGTGATTCTTTCCAACAAGCAGGAAAAAGCTTTTTGTGCTTTCATAACAACTCACTTAAATAATTACCCAAATTAAAAATACCATCAGATTTAAATGGGTGAGGAACTTTCAAACCCTTTCCCACAAATATAGATTCAAAAGAGCCAATTAAGATTACTTTTTCCTAGGCCCTAGCAAGCATTTGCTCAAGAGGGTTTGAATTTCTCAAGGGATCAGGAAGAGAGAAAAAAAGGAGGTAAAAAGAGAAATTATTTCTGCTCTTTGGCAGAAATTCAAACAGAAACCCCCTTCTCACATTGATTTCCTTTTCTGGATCCTTCTTGATTTTGTAAAATGGACTTTAAGAGTCCCTTCTGGTTTTGATATGTTTTTCATTCACTAGGAAATGAGGAATAATTGAATAAACAAGGCCTGAGACAAACTTTGAGCTATGCATAAGGAAGCACTAAAATAAAGACTGTAAATAATAATAATAGGCCGCCTTGGCTTCATGATTTGCCACCATTTTCCTTCTCCAGTATCTACACCTTTCTGCCCATAATCCACAAGTCTCCACTCCCTTATGCATTTTTTTGTCCTCTAGCTGACAGTGCCTTTCTCCTCGCATCCACTCAGCCTTCTTGGTCCAAATCAAATTTCGCATTTTCCGCTAAGCTGTTTCTATGCCTACCTTTCCCTCAAGGCAGAATCAATCACTCCTAGCTCTGTGATTCTATGGTGAGCTTGTTCATGCTGATATAACACTTCCACATGTTTTATAATTGGTTACTTCCATCTCTGTTTCTTTGGTGTTCCAAACTCTTGTTTTTCTTCAGTCAAAATGTTTGTCAGCCCACACTGACTTGGAGACCTTT
The DNA here is from genome assembly GCA_036589455.1 of Ateles fusciceps. Lineage (NCBI taxonomy): Eukaryota > Metazoa > Chordata > Mammalia > Primates > Atelidae > Ateles > Ateles fusciceps. The sequence goes on from JAZHEH010000113.1 coordinate 8,798,870, forward strand.
ATAAGGGTTTGGCATTTGGCCCCAACTCTGCTTGTGGAAGGAGCACTATCTAGAGCAGTGGTTATCAACCAGGGTGATTTTGCCCCCCCAGAGGAAATTTGATAATATCTGGGAGACATTTTTTTCTTTGTTTTATTTTATTTTTAATTGATAAATAATAATTGTATATATTTACGGGGTATAATGTGGTATTTCAACACATGTACACATTGTGAAATGAACAAATCAGACAGTTTGATTATCATGACAGGTAGTGCTATCAGCACTTATTAAGCAGAGACCAGGGATATTGTTAAATGTCCTACAATGAACAGGGAAGCCCCCCACAACCAAAACTTATCTAGCCCTAAATATCAGCAGTACCAAGGTTGAGAAATCTCAGTCTGGAGTGAAGACTTGTTCAGGGCTTGTTCAAAGAAACGTAACTCAGGCTAAGGCCCAATAGCATGTAACTGCTCCAGTAATATTCCAGAGCAGACGATTCCATACATGGCCAATTAAAAGAGTTTTACACAACACTGGTCAAGATTCCTGTATATGGTTAAAGCTCATTTGATTAGTCAACAGACCTCCTCAGATTGCCTGTAGGAGAGTTGGGATGGGATCTATAGAAACTAACTTAAACCTCAGAAACTTCATTTCCAGGTTCTTTTCACTGATTCATGGAAGTGGTCAGCTCTTGGCATTCATTTCTTTATTGATTCATGATAATTTCATGCATGAACCTTTTACTTCTCCATGACATTTTGTGAGTTCCATTGTCAGCTTCCCTAAATTTGGATCTCTTAGAGGATGGTTTAGGGACTTAGTCCTTCTCCTTGATATAATATCACTGGGAAAATTGACTCACTCCATTTCAGAACTCTGTATAAAAAATTTGAAAAAGTGTTCTTTTGTTGAATAAGAAAATTCTCAAATTTTGATATACCTTTGTGTGGGGGAATAAGCAAAGAGATCATTAAGTATTATATAATTAAATATTGGGTCCTCAGGTGCACTAGCCACAATTCAAATGCATATTAGTCACATGTGGCTAGCAGCTAGCATGGTAGACAGCACAGATATAAACTGTTCCATCAGTGAAGAAAGTTCTATTCAACAGTGCTGCTTAGGCACTTTCATAGGAACTTTTATCTTTCTTCAACATTTATCACAATGGTCAATTTGCATTTATTTCTGATCTCCCCCCACTAGACTCCAAGCTCCTTAAGGGCATGACCCATAATATTGTTCTTTCACTATTCCTGGCAGATAATTGTTGCTTAATAATCATATATTGACAAAATGAATGATCAAAACATGGTTTTTTAAAGAGCTTTGATTGAGAAAGAATTCATATACCATATAGTTTACCCATTTAAAGTGTGCACATAAATAGCTTTTAATAGTCTCAGAGTCACACAACCAATTTTATTTGATTTTAGAACATTTTTATCTCCACAAAAGAAAACCTTGGGCTCATTAGCAGTCACTCCTGATTCTTTTTACCTACCCCACTACAGCCCCACATACCTCACCCCAGGCAACCACCAATCTACTCTCTGTATCTACAGATTTGCCTATTCTTGCCCTTACATAAAATAATATCATATAATTTGTGGTATTTCATGACTGAATTCCTTTACTTAGCGTAATATTTTCAAGGGTCATCCATCTTATGGCATCTATCAGAGCATCATTCCTTCCTGTTTTCAAGTAATATTCCATTGTATGACTATAGAACATTTTATTCATTCATTCCTCGGTTGATGGACATTTGGGTTGTACTTTTTGGCTATTGTGAATAATGCTGTGATGAACATTTGTGTGCATGTTTTTGTGTGCACATATATTTTCATTTGAGTGGTCTGTATTTAGGTGTGGCATTGCTGGAACAAACAGTTATTCTGGGTTTAACATTTTGATAAACTCACAACCCATTTTCATATCAAATGCACCACTTTTTATATATACATGGGTTCTAATTTCTCTGCATCCTTGCTAATGCTGGGATCCTTGTTATTGCCTGTCATTTTGATTCTTAGTCACCTAAATGGGGGATGAAGTCTTCCTTGTGAATACTATTGATGTGAGGCATCTTTTCATATGCTATCAGTCATTTGTATATCTTCATTAGGGAAATGTCTATTCAAAATTGTTGCCCATATTTTATTTAGGTTGTCTGTTTGTTGTTGAGTTATAAGATCCCTGTAGATAAGATACAAGCTATAAGATACTTGTATCTTTATGCATTCCAGTTACAAGTCTGTTATCACATACATGATTTGCAATTTTTCCCCCAGTCTATGGATTATTGTAATAGTCTCTTAATGTATTCTTTTACATGCAAAAGTTTTTAATTTTAATTCAGTCCAACTCATCTATTTTCTTATTGCTTATATTTTAGGTTTTAAATGTAAGGAACCATTTTCTAGCTCCAAGATCATGAAGATTTACTTGTGTGTTTTCTTAGAGTTGTATAAGTCCTTACATTAAGGTCTGTAATCCATTTTGAGTTAATTTTTTTTACATTGTGTAAAGTAGGGGTCCAATTCATTCTTTTGCATATGTCTATCCAGTTGCTTCAGCACTGTTTTTGAGCAGACAATTCATTTCACATTAGATTGTCTTGGCACTCTTGTCAAAAATCACTTGACATTAAGTTAAGGGTTTATCTGTGCATTCTCAAATCTATTCTATGGATCTTTATGTCTATCTTTATGCCAATATCACATTGTCTTGATAACTGTAGATTTGTGGTTAGGTTTTGAAATGAGTATTTTGAGTTTTCCTACTTTATTTTTTCAAGATTGTTTTGATTATTCTGGGTCCCTTGAATTTTCATATAAATTTTTTCAGTTACTACACACACATACATACACACAATCATCTGTGATGATTTATAGGACTTGCATTGAATGTGTAAATCAAGTTAAAGGGTATTGCCATTTTTATAATATTAAGTGTTCTGGTCCATGGATATGGAATGTTTCTCCAGTTATTAGATCTTGTCTTTTTTTTAGTGATGCTTTGTAGTTTTCTGTGTACAAGTCTTGCATTTCTTTTGTTAATTTAATCCTAAGCACTTTATTCTTTTTTGTTAATGTTCATCCTAAGCATTTCACTCCTTTTGATGTTATGGAGTTGTTTTCAATTTTCATTTTTGGATTATTAATTGCTAGTGTTTAGAAATGCAATAGATTTTTATATATTAATCTTGCTATAATCTTGACAAAGTAACTGTTTAGCTATAATAGATTAGATTTAATTTTTAGAATTTTTCTGTATACAAGATCATGTCATGTGCACATAGAGGTCATTTTATTTTTACTAGGTAACATAGATGACTTTTATTTCTTTTTCTTACCTAATTGCACTGGCTAGAACTTTTAGTACAATGTTGAATAGAAATGATGAAAGTAGACACGTCTGTCTTGTTCTGAATTTTAAGGGGAAAAGCATCTAGTCTTTCACTATTAAGTGTAATGTTAGCTGTAGGTTTTTTATAAATGCCCTTCATGAGATTGAGGAAGTTCCTTCTATTACTATTTTGTTAACTGTATTTATCATGAAAAGATACAGAATTGTGTGAAAAGATCTTTTTTCTGTCTCAATTGAGACAATTACGTATTTTTTTTTTTTTGTCCTCAATTCTATTGATGCGGTATATTACATTGATTTTCAGATGTTAAACTAAGCTTGCATTCTGGAATAAGTCCTATTTGACCATAATGTATGACCATTTTTATGTGTTGCTGGATTTGATTTGCTAGTCTTGTTGAGAATTTTAGCATTTATATTGACAATTAATATTGTTGTATAGTTTTCTTTTCTTGCAATGTCTTGTCTGATTTTGATACCTGGATAATACTCTTCTCATAGAATGAATTAGGAAGTGTTCCCCTCTTCTATTTTTGAAGGATTAGTGAAAGATTGGTAGTAATTGCTCTTTACATGTTTGATGAAATTCACCGGTGAAGCTCTTTGACCTTGAGCTTTTCTGCATAAAATGTTTTACAGTCACTAATTTAACATATTCACTTGTTATAAGTGTAATCAGATTGTCTTATTTTTTATAAGTCCGTTTTGGTAATTTGTGTCTTTCTAGAAATGTATCCATTTTATATAACTTATCTAATTAGTTTGTATACAATGGCTTATAATATTTTCTTATACTCAAAAAAAGTCTGTAAGGTCAGTAGTAATATCCCTTTTTTATTTCTGATTTTAGTAGTTTGAGTCTTCTCTGTTTATCATGATTAATCTAGCTGAAGGTTTTTCAACTCTGTTCAACTTTTCAAAGAACCAATTTCTGGTTTCATTGTTTCTCTATTGCTATTCTCTTCTCTATTTCATTAATTCCCACTCTGTTCGTTGTTTTTTCTTCCATCTTCTGGTCATTTATTTTACTTTTCTTTTACTAGTTTCTTAAGGTGGAAGATTAGGTTATTAATTTGAGATCTCTCTACTTTTTCTATATAGGTGCTTACAGCTATAAATTTCCCTTGAAACATGACTTTTTCTACATGCCTTAAGTTTTGGCATGCCACATCTACCTCAAAATACTTTCTCATTTCTTCTGTAAATTTCTCTTGGACCAGTTGCTCATTTAGTAGCATGTTGTTTTATTTCCACATACTTGTCAGTGTCCCAGATTTCCTTCTGTTACTGATTTCTAATTTCATTTATTGTGATCGGAGAGAACATGTTGTTTTATTTCAATTCTTGTAAATTTATTTAGGCTTGTTTTATAATCTAGAACATAGTCTATCTTAGAAAATGTTTTGTGTGTCCTTGAAGAAAATCTATATTCTACTGCTATTGAATGGAGTGATATAGAAATGTCTGTTAAGTCTAGTTGGTTCACACTGTTGTTCAAGTCTTCCATTTCCTTGTTAATCTGTCCGTTTGTTCTATCCAGTATTGAAATCTGTAACTACTATTGTTTAATTGTATATTTCTTTTTTAAATTTCTATTAATTTTTGATTTGAGTTTTAGGGACTTTGTTGTTAGCCTATGTATGTTTATGTTTGTCATATCTTTCTAATAAGTTTATTATTTTATTCTTATGAAATATTCCTCTTAACTCATCATATTTTTCTATTATCTTTTTTACATTTGAAAAAAAAATTGTCTGATATTAATGTAGCCTTTTCAGGTTTTCTGTGGTTGCTATTTGTGTTCTATAGCATCTTAATTTTTTTGCTTTCAATCTTTTGTATGTTTGAATTTAAAGCATATTTCCTATGGACAAGATTTAATTACCTCTTGTTACAAAGAGAATAAAATACCTAGAAATACAACTTACAAGGGATGTGAAGGACCTCTTCAAGGAGAACTACAAAACACTGCTCAAGGAAATAAGAGAGGACACAAATGGAAAAATATTCCATGCTCATGGATAAGGAGAATCAATATTATGAAAATGGCCATAATGCTCAAAGTAATTCATAGATTCAGGCTATCCCCATCAAGCTACCATTGACTTTCTTCATAGAATTAGAAAAAACTACTTTAAATTTAATATGGAAACAAAAAAGATCCCTTATAGTCGAGACAATCCTAAGCAAAAAGAGCAAAGCTGGAGGCAACATGCGACCTGACTTCAAACTATACTATAAGGCTACAGTAAGCAAAACAGCATGGTACTGGTACCAAAGCAGATATATAGACCAATGGAACAGAACAGAGGCCTCAGAAGCCACATTTCTACAACCATCTGATCTTTGACAAAGCTCACAAAAACAAGCAATGGGGAAAGGATTTCCTATTTAATAAATGGTGTTGGGAAAACTGGCTAGCCATATGCAGAAAACTGAAACTGGACCACTTCCGTACACCTTATACAAAAATTAACTCAAGATGTATTAAATACTTACATGTAAGACCTAAAACCGAAAAAAACCCTGGAAGAAAACTTAGGCAATACCATTCAGTACATAGGCATGGGCAAAGACTACATGACTAAAACACCAAAAGCAATGGCAACCAAAGCCAAAATTGACAAATGGGATCTAATTAAACTAAGAGCTTCTGTGCAGCAAAAGAAATCATCATCCCAGTGAACAGGTAATCTATAGAATGAGAGAAAATTTTTGCAATCTATTCATCTGACAAAGGGCTAATATTCAGAATCTACAAAGAACTTGAACAAATTTACAAGAAAAAACAAACAAACAAACAATCCCATCAAAAAGTGGGAAAAGGATATGAATAGACACTTCTTAAAAGAAGACATTTATGAGGCCAACAAACGTATGAAAGAAGCTCATCATCACTGGTCATTAGAGAAATGCAAATCAAAACCATTATGAGATACCATCTCACTCCAGTTAGAATGGCAATCATCAAAAAGTCAGGAAACAACAGATGCTGGCAAGGGTGTGGAGAAATAGGAACACTTTTACACTGTTGGTGGGGGGTGTAAATTAGTTCAACCATTGTGGAAGACAGTGTGGTGACTCCTCAAGGATCTAGAACCAGAAATACCATTTGACCCAGCAATCCCATTACTAGGTATATACCAAAAGGATTATAAATCGTTCTACTGTAAAGACACAGCCACAAGATTGTTTATTGTAGCACTGTTCACAAAAGGACAGACTTGGAACCAACACAAATGCCCATCAATGATAGACTGGATAAAGGAAATGTGGCACATAGACACGATGGAATACTATGCAGACTTAAAAAAGGATGAGTTCATGTCCTTTGCAGTGACATGGATGAAGCTGGAAACCACAATTTTCAGCAAACTAACACAGGAACAGAAAACCAAACACCATATGTTCTCACTTATTAGTGGGAGTTGAACAGTGAGAACACATGGACGCAGGGAGGGGATCATGGCACAATGGGGCCTCTCAGGGGTGGAGGGTTAAGGGAAGGATAGCATTAGGAGACATACCTAATGTATATGACTGGTTAATGGGTGAAGCAAACTACCATGGCACATGTATACCTGTGTAACAAACCTGCATGTTCTGCACATGTATCCCAGAACTTAGAAGTGTAATTTTTAGAAATCTCTTATTTTTAATCTTACATATTTGCCTTTTGAATAAATTGTTTAATCCGTTCATATTTAATGTTTAGTTTTAAACATAGATTCACATCTGCCTTTTTATATCAAATTTACAAAATTTTACATTTAATTTAATATAAAACCTTCTTTATCATTACTCCCTTTTGCATAATGTAAAAACCACAATATATTACTGGCCAGGACTTCTGGATTTGGGTCACAGTTGCAAATTTTTATTCCTTTAGGAAACTTTTAAAATTCTTTTGACATCATTTTTCTCATCAGTCAAACAGGAGCTACTACTATTGCTTTGCCTAAGCCCCAACAATTTTTGGTGAAGATGAAATCTGAGCATAAACTTGAAAGAGTTTCTGAGTGAAAGATAGCTACGGCTAAATAAATGAGACATTTTGGGAAAAGTAGAAAGATGATACCTTTGCCATAACTTTATCCTGATCTCCAGCACTTCTTACGTGGGCTCTACAGCCCTGTCTCAGCAAGGCCCATATCCACAGATCGAAGTTTCCATCATTCGTTTTAATTTGAAACTGAAATTCCCTCACAAACTTGGCACTGAGCAAATGTATAGTAATTGTCTCCAATTAGACCATACTGTTTTATTCCATAACATCTTTGTTTCACTGGATTATTGCTCTCTTTGAAACCAGGGGCTTCAGCATCATGAGTGAGGGTGATCCAGTGACAAGGGAGAAGAATATATTTGCACTCATTGCTTGAACAGGTTCTTCATTCAAAATGTCTCTTCTACAACAGGAACAAAGTTTAACTCCCCATCCCTGACACTAGAAACAGTTCTATCTTCTTCTGGCCAAAAACAACTTCCCTCCTGCCTGGGCTTTGGACTTCCTTTGACCTGGGTCACTTATTTGAGTTTCAGTGTTCTTAACTATACAGGTAGGTGGAGGGTGATAGAATTTACTTAACAGTGTCATTGTGAGATCTATTTTACATGAATATATAGAAAACTACTTATGTATATTACATACTCAGTATAGATTCTCTCCTCTACCTATCTTACCTCTCACAAGAAAACCTACCAGTGAGGACTCTGTACTGTGCCTTGTCAATCATTCATGCCTCAGAATAAGTGAACGCAACATTCATGTCAATTAGACTGTCCTGCAATATCAAGGGTAATATTGGGGTCAAGGATGAGGTGAAGTTTCACACTAAGCACTGGTTGAAGTCTCACAGATTAATGGAAATTAATAAGGCAAAAAGGGGAATACCAACCTACATTTTACAGAGAAAGGGGTAGACACTTGGAACAAAGGAGAAAAAAATGTGGAAAGAAAATATTGAGGCATGCCTAGGACCTGAGTGAATGAACAGAAAATGGAAATGAAAAAATTAAGATAGATTCCTCTCATCATGGCTTTTATTTATTACCTCTTACCCCAGGACTTGCTTTCTCTAAATATATTCAACTCTCTACATGACTCTCCATTACCTAGGTTGACCAAAAAGGGGAAAAACATACTATTTCAAGCCAGAAATCCATCTTATTAAATTTTCTAAAGCAGGCTCTATTCTGAGACACATGATTAAATATTTGTTGGGAATTTTGGGGGGGGCCTTTATGGGGCAGTCAAATTGTCAAAATTTTGAAGATACTGTATCATTCTTAGACTGTGACCTTCAAGAAAATTAATTGTCACTCTTGTTTATCCTTCCTTGAAGACACTCCAAGCCTGCAGGTTTTGTGGAGTTTTTGGCAGCATCTACCTAATTTTTAGACTGCTAAATCGTACTTGAAGAATTTCAATGTGAAATGAGATTTACACCAGCCTAAGAGGCCTGACATCCAACTCAAATATTATTCCAACCTGAGCTCTCACATCCACCAAGCTGAAAATTACTAGTGACTGAAACTGAGTATTTTCAAGGCAAAATTTTCCTCAACTCCCATTCTCTCTATATATATCTTCCATGATTAAATAATAAGCATCACGCTGAGAGAGAACATTTAAAATTCTAGGTAATGGTGTGCATAATGCGAAAACAAAGGGAGAATCATCAGATGTGTCATATCAGTCATTTTTATATTCCTACAATGCTCTTTTCTGTACTGCTGTTCTCTTCAAAGCTGAAGTGACAATCCCTTAAAAAATAAACTCATGAGGCACCTTCTAATGTACCAGGTACTTTGTTCCGTTTTGATGGAAACACAGGATAAAAGCAGATATGATTCCTACTCTCCAAGTGGTATAAATAACAATTTAAGGTAACAATGGAAGACATTTGTCAGGGCAATATAGGAGCTATTATCAAAAGAAAGTAACAATAACAAATGCTCTAAATAGCCTATAATTGAGTGACTATAGCATTTCTGGTCATGAAGGAGGGCTGTTTGAAAAGAAGGTGAACTTTTTCTAAGGCAGCAAAAGGCAAGTCTCTATTTTTTTCTGTGTGACTATTATACTTATTATTTAATAGGCTTCAATCTTTGTTAGGCATTTTAGTGTTTGCTACCAAAAAGTCTTGACCCATTGTTAAGCTAGTTGTATAACCATTGAAACTCAGCTTATTTATCTATATAATGCCAACAATAATACAACATTTTAGGGCAATTGCGTGATCTAATTTAAATATGATAACATCAGAAAAACTCTGCACAATGCCTGGCATATGGTAAATGCTCAGCTATCTCCAGGTAGGTTAACTACGTGGCTTTGACTTTGCACTTACGGTCTTAATCACCACATTTTTCTTAGAGGGCAAAAAATGTGAACAACAATTTTAATCCATTATTTCTTTTAAAAGATCTCTACATTCTGTTAGGCAAGGATAACTATGATAGACTTTGCTATTGCTCCCCTCAAGGTCTGAGTATGACTTAGTTTGGCCAAAGAAATGCAAGCAAAAGTGATAAGTGGCATTTCCATATGGAAACATCTGGTTGCTGACACTTAAACCTCTAGCTCCTCCCACTCAGCTGAAGTGATTGTGAAAGTGTGGCTTGATATGGAGTTTAAACGCTGAGCTACAGCATGAAAAACAGCCCGCCTGGAGAGGGGCCAAACCTATAGCAGACTTTGCACAAATAAGAATTAAGACACTGAGATTACCATAATAAACCCCAAAATTTATTACAGGTAGCTTCACTTTGTTATTTGGTTTTCAAAAGCAGTTAACAATATTTATCTAATACTATTAACAAAGGGCTTCATGCTCAAGCTAAATTAAGGGCAAATATCTGCATGCTATCTAGAGATTCTAATACATGGATCCTCATGTAGTATCCTCAATCTCCCAAGCCTGAGAATAAATGCATAAAACTCACACAGTGAACACTGATCATCTGAATTCTGTAACGAAATGCAAACTTCTTCTCTGACTGCAAAATTTAGATTGTAGTACCCCATTCTTGCCAAGGATGCCATCTGGCTTGGTGAATTAATTCTTGGGTGAGAAACTCATGGAATTTCCAAGATAAACTTCTTGGAAACGTTTGGCAACCAGGAAGTATCCTTGGCCAAAACTCAGAGCTCTCAGAAACTGCTCTAACAAACAATGTAACTTTCAATGTCAGTGCAATGGATTAGCTCTGTGGCTTGGTCAAACCACTTTCGCTTCTCTGGGCTTTGACTTCCCAGATGAAGGTGTTGGATTAATGATATTCAAGATCTCTTCTAATATCTTATCAATTTATAATATGTAGTTTCAAATGAGAAAATAAAATGCAGTTCCCATAAACTGAAACTTGTTACTCTGAAGAAGTTAAAACTCATGATGAAATCTCAAAATCTCAAAATATTTCTCAATGTAATACTAACCAATAGCAAAGAAGTACTATGAATTAACATTATTGTGTAAGGAGTAAAAGTGTAAAAATATCCTGTTACATATGTCCATCTTATGAACCTCAACTTTCTCATCAATAAACCTTCTACTGAAATTGTATCATGTCTCTTAAGTACGAGTTGCTATGAAAATAAGATGGTATGAGACAAAGAGGCTTTGAAAATGAAAATATATATATGATAATTGGTGACCAGGCAATGAAAAGTGGTTTATATTTATGATAGTAAAGGTTCTCAGAATGAATGATGCCAAGAACATTTCACTGGGCTGGAAATCTTTTTATTCTCACAGTACCTTGAAACTTGCTTTTTACTGAGTCCTAGGTTTCCTGTCCTTTCTTAGAAAAAAATGCTTTCCAAAATATCTCTGTCCTCAAAGTTGGCATTGGTTTTGTCTTTTATACTCATAATTGTTTTCTACCCCTGAAATTCTTTGATCAGATTTGTCTTCCCTTTCCAAACTCTAGATGTCCAGGTCCAATGCACAGGCTTTTTCTCTATATAAACCCTCTCTGTAAATGAAGTCTTCCAGACCTATTACTTCAACAAGCTGATTATTCCTAACTGTAGGTCCATCTTCTACCTTTCCTTGAAATCTAGACTCTAATTTCCATCTGCTTGCTCAACATTTCCAGTTGTATCTTTAAGAGGTATCTCAAACTCAGCAAACTCTCAAACCCATATGCCACTCTATGCTTTTTTTCATCTTTGCAAAAGACTCCAGGCATCTAATATCTATGGCCCAAAACATTGGAATAATCATTGATCCTTCTTCTCTCACATTGCACATCCAATCCAACCATAAAATTTTGTCTGCTTGATCAGTTCCTCTTGTCTCTCCCTAATTGTTTCAAGAGCCACCTAACTGGCCTTCCTGCTTGCACTTTTACTGCACCATGAAACTATTTTTGATGGAGTTAATGGCATATTATTTTAAACACATGAGTCAGATCTGAGAATGGACCTGTTGAACATCCTCCAGTCACTCATCATCAGACTTAGAACAACATCTAAAGCCCCCTTGCTCAGGGCATTCCAGCTCAATAGCTTCTTGGTCCATGTTCCAGCATGCCAAGGCAGATCTTGTTGAGGGTTTCACATGCCATTCTTCCAGTCTCACAGTACTTCCTCTTTTCTTTCCAGTGATTCTCATAGTCACCACTTTGGAGAAGCCTTCTATGACCATCATTTTTGGAATTCCTCTCCTTGCTATCTGTATCTTCTCACTCTGCTTTATTCTTCATTGCACTCTATCAGTTTTTACTTTTATTTCATTTTTTAGTTTGTTTTTTTTCTCAAATATATTTAGTTAATCTAATAATACACAGACATTGTTTTTATACAAAGAAAAAATTATAAACTTTAATAAATCAGAACAATTGAGATCTGGGCTATTCACTCTGAGACTCATTCACAAAGAACTGAAGCTTAGGAAGTGAACAAGAAGAATAAGACAGACAGGCTCAAAATTCCATCTTATTGAAATAGAAAAATTAACATTGGGTTGAAGACCTGAGAATTTCAGAACTGAAAGAAGCCCTATTTAATTTGTTGGTTTTTTAATTTAATTTTTTAGTTGAAAATTCAGGTTTTATGTATTTATCATATATAACATGTTGTTTTGAAATATTTATATATTGTGCAATGGCTAAATAGAGCTAATTAACATAAGTAATACCTCACATATTTATCATTGTTTTGACTGACAAGAACACTTAAAATCTACTCCTTTAGGAGTTTTTAAAAACTAGTTAATTTGTTTGTATGGAAAGAGAGAAAGAGAGAATCTTCACATTTTACAGAGGGAAAACCTTAGGAGTGGAAAAGGAAAGAAGGGATCTTAGTGGCATTCTGTCAGTGAGATACAGTGTGTGGAGAGTGGGAAGGGTGTCTCTTGATGCTCCATAACATTTCTTTAAACTACGCAGCTGAGTATCCATTACAATCAGTGTTTTTAATAATAATCAAAGACCACTGCAGTTCTGGAAGGAAGAGAAAAGACATATATCAATATAAGCCTACTTTTCAGTTCAGGTTAAATTATGCTTTATGAATAATTCTGAAAAACAATGTTTTAAAATATTCTAAAATACCATCTAAATGCTGAGACTGCTGGTATTTTACAGTTTTATTAAACTCTATAGAATAAATGATGTAGTCTAAAAATTGTTGATTTTATTTATGGTTTTCTTTCTGTCTGAAATTCTTATTCAGTGTAATTTGCAATAGCATCAATAAAGAAAAGCCATCAGTCATGTCAGAATTTTTAAGCAACATTTCGAGTTTAAATTTTAACACAAATCTAATCTTCTGATAGATGGTCACTGTATCCACTAAATACTATATAAAGCAAGGTTATTAAACATTTAATTTCACTGCTGTTGGCACTAATGCTCATATTTCTTATGTTCTTATTATTGTACTAATTCCATTAGGCCTTTTATGCATAGCATGGGCCTGCTCTGCTATTATTTACATTTTTAATTTCTCATTGAGTTACTTCATATATTTCAATGGCTTATAATTGCAACTGTGATAATTTATAAAATACTAGTCAATCATATGTTCTTTAGTCAGTGGAATTCTATTCCTTTTATTAGAACTTGCAGCAGAGAGTCTGACTCCATTTTGATGTTTGACTGCTGACAGCTTGCAAGCCCCACTCCTCTGTGCCTTCTACCCCACATCTGGGCAAGATGTTAAGATATCCAATTTTCCCTTCTTAGCACCAGTCTGAAAATCACACAAGCCCCAGCCTGTGCACAGGAACCCCCTCTCCTACCATATTTAACTATTATAAAAACCCTAAGCCAGTCTCTTTTCCAGCTTTCTCAAGCTGTTTTTGGACGAGGTTTGGGAGCCTGCCTTAGTATCCTCAGAAAGCCTCAATATGGAAGGAATAAACCTTTCATACTGTATTAGTCTGTTCTCACACTGCTAATTAAGACATACCTGAGACTGGGTAATTTATAAAGGAAATATGTTTAATTGACTCTCAGTTCCACATGGTCAGGAAGGCCTCACAATCATGGCAGAAGGTGAAGGAGGAGCAAAATCACTGCTTACAGGGTGGCAGGCAGAGAGTGTGTGTAGGGGAACTTCCCTTTATAAAACCATCAGATCTCATGAGACTTATTCACTATCACAAGAACAGCATGGGAAAGCTCCACCCCCATGATTCACTTACCTCAAACTGGGTCCCTCCCCCAACATGTGGGAATTGTGGGAGCTACAATTGAAGATGAGATTTGGGTGGAAACAACCAAATCATATCACATACCCACTAGGTGTGTATGTGGTATCTTCATTCTCAACATCTCAACCAAATTTTGGGGTCCATCCTTATGCAGACTGAATAAAATAACTATTCATTTTTGTATTTTACACATTATTTAACAATTATATGGAGAATTTACCTACCTGGAAGAAAAGATCTCAATTGTTCTAAATCACTTTACTGAAGAAACAAAAAATCTATGCTGTGTTTAGACAAGTTAGATAGAGCAACCTTTTATTGTATTTCCTAATGAGCAAGGAACTAAGCTAGACCAGGTGATCTAAGTTTCCTATTACCTGACTATGAGAAGGGCTTAAATAATTTGTAACAGTAAGTATGATTAGCACCCATTTTTACAGCTAAAATGAGCAAATTCTAATATAACTATCCACCCCAACATACACATTCTATAGAATAAGAAATGGTACTTATTTAAGGAGGTTATATTTCTGGTAGACTAAACTAACCTTTGTATTTAACATTGAGTGAATGTATTCAAGAACTTTGTTAGTTTAGGGCATTAGCTTAGGGTAGAATGTGACTATCTCAGGAAGCTGCTTGTTCCTTCTTAGAAAATAGAGACAAACAAGATGTTTTCTCTACTTTCTAAAGTTCTGGATGTAATAGAGTTATTTCCTCCTACATTTTTAGAGATGATCATGTCAAACTATGATTTATATTTCTAAAATAATGAACCTAAATTATCTATTTTGATTATTCACTGATTATTTTTTTTTCTTTCCCATGTCAGAATTGAGTTGGCAATAGTTCTCAGACATGGCTGGCACAGAATTATTGATGGTCTATGCCTTGTCTTTCTTTCTTTCTGTACTTTTCTTTTTTCCTTCCTTCTTTCTTTCTTTTTCCCTTTTTTCCTTCTTCCTTTCTTCTTTTGTTCTTTTTCTTTCTTTCTTTCCTTCACTCTTTGTTTTACATGTTATTGTTTATCTCCACATTAGAGTTTAAAGATAAAATATGGGATGCCCACTTAAATTCAAATTTTAAATTAATAACTATTTTAGTAAAAATATTACCATATATTTAGTATAGGTATATGCCATGCAATATTTGGGACTCAAAACAACTACTGCTGCTTTTCCTTGTAAATCCTCCTGGGCTGGTCAAAGTTGCAGTGGTGGCCCTCTCAAATACTGGCCTTAATCCAATATTATTTGGTTACAATTAACTATTATTTGTTGTTCATCTGAAATTCAAATTTAATATCACACCTTTCTCCTTATCCCCTGAACTTAATTCACACTTTCATAAGCTCCTAGTCTTGTATATTTAATATGTAAGTATTTTCATTTATGTTTATTTATATACATACATATTCATAAAGTATTATGTATGCTTATACGTATTCTAGCATCATTATTTTTATATTCTATCCAGTGAGTTAATGCATAGTATTCTACTTAGCCATGGACTACAATTCACTTACACTGTCCCCTAAGGCAAATACCTGTGATGTTTTGGTTCTTTGCAAAAAGCAATGCTGAAATTATATTCCTGTACATGTACACTTCTGTTCCTGTATTAAAATTTCTAAGACATATACACAAGAGTGAAATCACTGCCTTGGATATATATATTTGTTCTTCATTTAAAAATAAACTTTTAGATGGTTCTCTTAACAGTTACTTCACTTTATATTCTCGACACAAGCACAGGAGATTTTCTTTCTGTTTGTCTTCTTCAGCAATTAATAGTATTAAATTTTCCTTTTTCTGTCAAAGTAAACAATTTTAAAATACACTCTTAATTTTTACTTCTCTGATTACTAATGGGATTAAGCATTATAATATTATACTTTTCTAGTACATCACATTTTTGTGCTTCTTGTGTGTTGAGTAATTTTGGATTCTATACTTTACACTTTGAGTGTTATATTTGAGGCCTTTGGGATCAAAGACCCTTTTTCCCAAAGAAGTGTTATCGTCATGTGTTTGTTGCTTGGTTAAATAAACTGTCCTACAAAATGCATTAGCTAAGATCTCTGTGCAATTGATGACATTTAGATTTTTCACTTAGCTATTTGCTATCCATCCTGTATATGTGTAGGTCAGTAATCAGACAGAGACTGGACAAAGTTTACATATGCAACCTGAGTGGGGTCTCCTTTCTCTGCCCCTCTTCCTTCAGATTGTTCTCTCACTATTGGGGGTTTATGGTCATGACTCCAGTGTTTTTCTTCCTTGTGCAGGAAAGATGACATGTTTTCTACTGGCACTTCAGCCACCTACACAATGTCATGACTAGGGCCTACTCTCAAGCTAAATCTATGAAGGTGGGGAATTCACTCATTCCCATCTCTCGTCCAAGTTTCAGCTTACCTCCAAAGTGAGTTTGGTAGTTGACTTTTAACTTTTGTTCAGAGTTTATAGTTGCTTTCTGTAGATGGGCTGATGTACCATGAAGTTAGTCTGTCTTACATGGAAGCAGAACTCCTCATTCACTAAGTTTTGTACTGCATTATTTACACATTTTGCTTTTAAAAATCTTCATTTGGTTTATCGCAATATTTTCTGGTCACTTTAAAAATATTCTCTTGTTCTTTGTATACTTTGTAACGTAATCTGTTTCATTCACTTTGTATATGGTAATTCTAATATCTGATGTCTTTGAGGATACAATTCTTGTTTGTAATTTCTACTGCTTTCTCTCTCCTTGTTTCCATGTTTTTTGTGTTTTTTTGTGTTTTTTTTTTTTGTAAATGTTTTCTTCATTGTAAGCTGATAATTGGCTCAATGTAGTCTATGGGAACCTGCAGGGTCACAAACTGGGCCTGCTTTTCTGAAGATAAGAGTTTTTATTTGTTTCTGCTGCATGTTTGGTATGCCACAAATATGGAACAATGCTCCGTTTTTTCTTTTGTTTTAAGCTGGTGATAACCTCACTGAGAGGACAGTGAGTGCAGACGTTATGGGTACCGGATCTGTGTGGTCACACAGAACCTTGAACTCAGAAAGGCACCACACTTGGTGTAATGCTCTGCTGTGGCCATTTACACATTCTTCATAATTTTTAAACAAAGGCCCTCACAGTTTCATTTCACACTGGCCCACTGTAGCTGATCTTCTGGAGAACCTAAGTTCTCCACAAGAATATGCCTATAGCCACAAATTCTATGAAATACTATTTTGTTGTTACTGTTAAAAGTATTTCCATGGTATAGAGAATAAATAATCTCTCTATTGCTTCCATTTATAGGCAACTAGATGGTCTCCTGCCCACACTTATACAGAAGTTGTATTTCTTAATGCTGAAGTTTTATTAAGATACTCCACTTGGAAAGCACATTGCCATGTATGTACCTATGCAACAATACTGCATGTTCTTCACTGTACCCCAAAACCTAAAATGCAATGAAATATTTTAAAAAAGACACTCCACTTCTGCTCCCCAACTGTAGCAGACAATGCTAGTGATGACACAGATACCCTCCAATCCATTTCAAGCTAAAAATCTTCTTCAGATGACCTCCATTAAGCTACTGGAGCCATCACATTGGATCTGCACAGAAACTAGACGTTCCTAGGAGTTTCTCCTTGCAACCTCCCCACATACACCCTTAGCCAATTGCTATTAGGTACAGGAGTATGAAAACCCAGGATTTTTTTAGGGCAGAATAAATAACATTATAGTAATTTATCATCATAATAATTACATATCAATATATTAGTAATAGAATATATAATGATTTATAATTTATATTAACTTATATGTAATATTGGCTTATAATGATGATAAACTATAACTAAATAACAACGTAGGATTCTGCCTATGAGATCAGGTCGTAATTACTTTAACAAGATTTTCCTTGAAGGTGTACCTCTGGTTGGCTTCTGATGTGGTTTGGCTGTGTCCCTACCCAAATCCCAAATTGTATCTCCCAGAATTCCCCTGTGTTGTGGAGGAACCCAGGGGGAGGTAATTGAATCATGGGGGTTGGTCTTTCCCATATTATTCTTGTGATGGTGAATAAGCCTCAGAAGACCTGATGGGTTCATCGGGGTCACCCCTTTTGCTTCTTCCTCATTTTTCTCTTGTTGCCGCCATATAAGGAGTGCATTTCCCCCTCCCGCCATGATTCTGAGGCCTCCCCAACCATGTGGAACTGTAAGTCCAATTAAAGTCAATTTTTTATTCCATTCTTGAATATGTCCATATCAGTAGCATGAAAATGAGCTAATACAGTGTCTTTCCTTTCTTTCCTATTTCTATCTCTTTTATTGGTTTTATGGGTTTCCTGTGGTAGTACTTCTTCAATGCCTGCAAAAGAACTTTTATTTTTGGATCTGCTTGTAAAGAACCCATTGACTTGGCATGGTGTTGAAACCTTGCTCCTATTCTTTCAAGTTGGACTAATATCCCAAATTCTGAGTTCCTGATAGTGGCTTAGGTCCTAGGGTATTCTCTCTGTAGTTTCAGACCTCTCTCTCTCTCCTCTGGGGATTTCCCATACATTTGTCAATGGGTTCAGCAATGTATTTAAAATAAATTTGTTGTAAATTATTCAGAATGTGGGGTGTTTAAGGCAGCTGAGCTATTTTTAGAACACCTGGACTGCCATACTCCTGGAAATATAAAATGTTTTGCCTTTTTCCTATTTGTGTTGAAGGCTTAGCTCATGTTTCACTCTTTCATTTTTTCTGATCAGTGGCTATATATACTTGCCTAAGAATTGTTTTATTCCCACATATTTTGTTATACATTACTTTCATTGTCATTTAGCTCAAAGTATTTTGTCATTTACTGTACTCCTTTTTTAACACAGGCATTTCCCATACATACGTTTTTTGGCTTAAATTCAGAAGTAATTTAACAATCTCTTCTTTTGGAGTTTCATTTCTAACTTTACATTTTTGTGTGTCCAAGAGAAACTATATGGTACAAAGTTGATTCTTTTTTGTTATGGTACTATGTTGATATTTGTTTAAAGATGCATTTGTAGCCTAGTACATGATACATTTTTGTGAATATTTTACTTGTTACAGAAAGTTCTCTATGTATCTCTGGATGATAGTCATTTATCACTACATACAAATCTATATATTGCTTAGTTTTGTCTGCTTGTTCTATCAATTTCTGAGAGTGATGTGTTAAAATCTCCAATTATAAGATTAATTGCTACATTAATCTGCCACATTCTGCTTTAATATATTTTGAACTTATATATAGTTACATGCATATATTTTGCTGGTTGTTCTATCATCTAGATCTATTACTGTTTTTCATAGTAAGTACCATTTCTCTCTGTCACTGATTATGCTTTTGCTATAAAATCTATCTTGTGCTCTACTAAAATTGCTACTCTGTATTTCTTCTGGTGTACATTTGCCTTGCATTTTTATATTGTTTTTAACTCTTATATATCCATTTAAGAATGATTCTTAGATCTGCTGGTTTTGTCACTGTTAGATGTAATACAATACTATGTGAATGTTGCAGTATTTTAACCAATGAGTCCAAATATTTTTTTTTTTATTTAATTTTATTCTAAGTTCCAGGATACATGTGCAGGACATGTAGGTTTGTTACACAGGTAAATATGTGCCATGGTGGTTTGCTGCACCAATCAACCCATCACCTAAGTATTAAGCCCTGCATGTGTTAACTATTTTTCCTACTGCTCTCCCTCCCTCTGCCTCCATGACAGGCCCCAGTGTGTGTTGTTCCCCTTTCTGTGTCCATGTTTTCTCATTACTCAGCTCTCACACATAAGTGAGAACATGTGATATTTGGTTTTCTGTTCCTGTGTTGTTTGCTGAGGACAATGACTTTTCCAGCTCCATACATGTCCCTGCAAATGACATGATCTCATTCCTTTTTACGGCTGCATAGTATTCCATAGTGTATATGTACCACATTTTCTTTATGCAGTCTATCATCGATAGGCATTTGGGTTGATTCCATGTCTTTGCTATTGTCAATAGTGCTCCAGTGAACATACACATGCATGTATCTTTATAATAGAAGGATTTGTATTCCTTCGGGTATATGCCCAGTAATGGGATTGCTGAGTCAAATGGTATTTCTGGTTCTAGGTCTTTGAGGAATCACCACACTGTCTTCCACAATGGCTGAACTAATTTGCATTCCCATCAACAGTGTAAAAGAATTCCTATGAAATTGTTTTTATATTTTATATTAAATGCACAGTACATAATATATACTGTGTGTGAGTAAATACTATCCCGTATTTTTGCTGATTAATTTTATGATTACTAAGCTCTTTTTAATTTTTGGTTTTCCTTCCTCTTTCTACCTTCCATTACAGAGATTGAATCTTGATTTAGTAATATCCAACTTAAATTTACTTTACTCTCTCGAGACCTAAAGTTTAGTAATATGTGCATTTCCCCCAAGGCAAGACAAGAATCTTAGCATTCTCATCTCCCACCATTGCTCTCAAATTTTTACATTATTAAAATATGTTTATATATTTTTCCTTATTTAGGATATAATACAACTTACAAAAAATGTTTGCCTACTTATATTTCATATATTTCTCATTAACTGTCAGATTTATCCTGCCACAGTATATCCAGCAAAAGCTTTTAAAAAGAGGCTTTAGTTTAGTAAAATGTCTGAGAAACTTTGTGTGCATGGGAATATTATCATTGTATCCTCATTTTTAGATGATTAGTTAGTTGAATATAAAATTCTAAGTCCAAAATCATTTTCTTTCAACACTTTGAAGATACTAATCCACTAATGATTGCTAAAGCTTTGATGTTGAAAATCAGGTATCATTCAAGAAATTAATTTATATGGGCTTTCAAATTCTATATTTGTCAAAGGATAAGTCTTTAGTAGAGTGTGGTTTTGCATTACTTAGCAAAGAACCTGGCTGTGAGGAGCAAAAATAAAAAGCTTTATTAAATTGGTTAATAAGTACAAAGGTATTTATTTATCTTGTGTGAAAAAGAAGTCATGAGGCAGACAACTCGGAATTAGCTCAACAAAAGCATCAGGAACCCAGAGTTCTCTAACTGCTAGTTTTAAAGGTAAGTTTCAATTTCCCCATCTTTAAAATAAAGGGATGTTACTAGATGACTACTAAGATCTCTTCTAACCACAACATTCTATTATTCTGCAAATGATAATATGCACACAATACAATTAGAGGTGCTCACAGTAATGACCCTGAGTTTTTAAGAAATTAATATATCATTCAGCATGATTGAGACATTTAATAAAACCGAAGGGCTTTTTTTTTTTTTTTTTTTTTTGCCTGACAAAGGCAGACAGATCATTCAGGCTAGTATACGTGATAAAGTCTTTGAAAGGTATCTATATTTCAAGATCTAATTTTCCAGATTCATTTTAAATAAAACTATTAATATACTTAAGGGGAATCTGGCTCTTAGATATTGGCTTCTGTCACTACACTCATGTGAGACTGACATATAAATACTAGAATACTAATGTATTCAACTTTAAAAAATATATAATCAAGTGAAATACTTGCCTGAGTCTTCTGCTCATTGCATTCTCTCCCCTATAGATAATTTAACAAAGATAGCCATTTTTTAAAATGTGGTTTGATAAGCATGATAACAGAGCAAGAATATCAGTATATGTATCCATTTATGTGTGCATTCATTCATATGTACTGATTTAGAGCATACCATGTGGTAAAAACTTCCAAGAAATTTAAATACCACAGTCTTTTAATTTTAAGAAAAAATTACATACAGTATAGTTAACAAACATTAATCATTTGACTCAATGAATATTTAAAGTTTGTCCCTGTGTACCTTCCACATCAACATATACTATTTTAACAACTCAGAAAGATTTCTGGAGAGATATGGGAAATAGCAGACTTTCAAGACTGGGTTACAGGTATGCTCATATCTTCCCACAACTACTTGACCTTATTGTGACTTCTATAATAGTAGTTACATTGACTTGTTCTTGAACTTCATATTCATTAAATTATGTAGTCTGTATTTTTTGTGTCTGTCTTCTTTTGACCAAGAACGTGTTTTAAACACTCATTCAATACTGTTGTGTATACCAGTAGTTTATTCCTTTTAATTTCTGAATCATATTCTATTGCATAACTATACCACAAAAATTTGTTTATTCTTCTGTTCAGAGACATTTAATCTGTCTCCATTTTTTATATTAGCAATAAAGCTGCTATAAACCTTCTTACAGACTTATTTTTATGGCTATGTTTATTCATTTCTCTTTGATGTATACCTAGGAGGGTAATTTCTTGGTCACAGGGCAGGTATATCTTTTTGTTAGAAATGTCCAAAAAGTTTTCCAAAGTGGTTTTGCCATTATAAATTCCCACAAGCAGTGTATAAGAATTCCAGTTGCTCTATTTCCTCTTCAACACAGATATTTATCCAGTGAAGGTGTAAGTCTACAGGTTTAGGAAGTTCAAACTCTATGCATTTCAAAGAACCAACTGGTTCTTAATCTGCTCCTGAGAGATAACCTTTAAATCCGTGGAATATCCTGCATGATAAGAGTGAGTTTGTAGATGTGGGGCCTTCGATCATGCCAAATAGTTTATGCTAACCATGTGATTTATGGTGGGGAACTTGAGCCATGCTGCTGGTTCATGCTTTCAGACATCCTCCGGAGTGGCTGATAAGTAACTAAGGTTGGCCACATGGGCAATCCATGTCTATCTATTTGAAGCCTAGACAACAAGATTGCCTAGAATCTCTAGACAACAAGCAGCTTGGGTGAGCTTCCCTGGTTAATATTCCACAGTTTTTCTGGAAGAATTGGACATTATTTACACAGCTTCACTAGGAGCAGACAACTGGAAATTTGCATGTGGTCTCTCCTTCGGAGACCTCTGTATCTTTTGCCTTTGCTGATTTTAACCTGTATCTCTTCACTGTAACAAACCATAACCATGAGTATAGCAGCTTTTCTGAGTTCTGTGTGTCCTTCTTGGAAATCATTAAACCTGAGTGGTACTGGGACACCCAACACAATGCTGTTGGACTTTAAAAATTAAGTCATTCTTGTAGCCTTGGGCAGGTGTCTCATTGTTGCTTTAATTTGTATTTCTCTAAAAACTAATGATGTTTTGTATCTTTATATGTGTTTATTGGCCATTCTGATATTTTCTTTTGTGAGGTTTCTGTTTAAATTATTCACCATTTATTTTTTAAAACTATGTATTTGTCTAATTCCTTTTGATTAATGGAGGTTCTTTATATATAGGAGTTATTTGTAAAATACATGTATTTCAAATATCTTTTCCAAGGCTGTGGCTTGTATTTTTATGTTCTTAATAGTGCATTTTGATGATAAGATTTTAATTTTATTGTCCAATTTAACAAAGCAATAAAAAAATTTTATATTAACACTCACATTTAGAAATGTCTCCTAATTTTTGCATGTAGTGTAAGAAAGAGGTTAAAATTTACTTTTCAAAAGGACTAACCAATTGCTTCACCATATATTAGAAAGACCTACCCTTCTCCCATTGAATTCCTTTGACACTTTGTTGAAAATCAGTTAGACATATATGTGATTATCTACTTTGGGGGCCCTTTTTTTCCATGTGTATTTATTTTTATTTCAATACCAGACAGTCTTAATTAGGGTAGCATAACAGTGAGTCCTAAAATTTGATAGTTTAGTATCCCAATCTCTTTTTTATACTTTGATATTGTCAGGTACCATAAGTTTTCCAACTATGTTGTTCTTTTTCAAGATTGTTTAGATTATAGGCATGATTACATGTATTTTAAAAGCAGCTTGTCCATATCTTTTTAAGTTTCTTGTGATTTGACTTTAATATCACAATTCTTGTAGGATTGCATTCAATCTATGAGTCAATAAAGAATAGTCATCTGATGTAGTATGGATGTTTGTCCCTTCCAAATCTTATGCTGAAATGTAATTCTCGATGTTAGAAATTGAGTCTGGTGAGAGGTGCTTTTGTCATGAAGGCAGATCCCTCATGAATGGCTTGGTGCTGTCCTCACAGTAACAAGTGAACTTACTCTGTGAGTCCAGGCGAGATCTGGTTTTTAAAAGGGTCTCGTACCTCCTCCCTCTCTCTCTAGTTCTCTCTCTCGCTATGTGACACGTCAGCTTTTTATGCCCTCTGCCATGATTGTAAGCTTCTTGAAGCCCTCACTAAAAGCAGAAGCTGGCACGATGCTTCAGCCTGCAGAACCATGAGCCAAATAAACCACTTTTCTTTATAAATTACCCAACCTCAGGTACTTCTTTACAGCAATGCAAAATGGACTAATACACCATCCTAAAAATACTGTCTTTCAATCCATAAACATAATGTATTTATAATTAATTAAATATTATTTTGGCATATGAGCAGTTACTTTTGAATATAGACATACATCTTTCATTTAACTTATTAAATATTTAATATGATGCTATTTTACATGCTTTATTATATTTCCAAATGTCTGTTGCTAGTATATAGAAGTGTGGCTGCTTTTGTATACATATTTTGTAACCAATTATTTTGACAAAATTACTGATTAGTTTCAGTGGTTCATAAGTTCCTTTGCATATTGCATATATGCAATCACATCATCTTTGATTAAAAACAAATATACATATTTTCCAACATTTGTGCATTTTGTTTCTTTTCCTTGTCTTATTGTACTCGTAGAACCTCCAAGTTAATACTGAATTGAAGCTGTGAGAGTGGACAGCCTTCCCTTGCGTATTAGTCTTCTCAGGCTGCCATAATAAATATCCTAAACCGGGGGGACTTAACAGAAATTTATTTCTTACAGTTCTGGAGACTGGAAAGTCCAAAATCCAGGTGCCAGCAAATTCAGCTCTCCAGTGAGAGCTCTATTTTTGGCTTACCCATGGCTACCTTCTCACTATGTCTTCACATGTCAGAGAGAGAGCTCTGGTGTTTTCCTCCTCTGACATAAGGGCACACATCCCACCACGAGTGCTCCACCATCTTGACCTTATCTGAACTTAATGATCTTGTAAGATCTCATTTGAGTATCTCATCACATTAAGGATCAGGGCTTTCAGCATATGAATTTGGGTTGGTGAGGATAGAGGACCACAATTCAATCCATAGCACTTTGCTTCAAATCTTGGAAGATGTTTAGTCTTCCACCACTAAGTATGATAATATCTATAAAACTGTGTAAACACAGTCTGAAGAAGTTTCCTTTTATTTACAGTTTGTTGAAATACTTTTTGGTTTTATTATTAAATTAATGCATATATATGTATTTTTTCTCTCTGACTAAATTTTACATCTTACCTTTTTTTTGCTTTTCAAGTGCTTTGGCCAAGACAATAAACACGAAGACACAAGACAAGAGCAATAATGTTTATTAAGGACCTAGAATAGTGCCTAAAATACAGCAGACATCTAATATAAATATTAATGAATGAATTATGCCAAATGAAACAAATGTTATACAACTACAGTATTTGCCAATAAAGATGAATTATAGAAAATAGTAGACACCCTAGGCACATGTCTGAGTAACTCCTTCTTTCCCTCTAAATTGAAAAAATACGAGCTAAAACAATAGGCCCTTCCTGGTTTAGTTACAGGCTTAAGTACACAAAATAGAGGCAGGTTAACTGTATGGAATCAAGACCCAAAGAACGTAGTCCTTGAGAGAGAGGAGGAGGGAAAAAAGCGATAAAGAAACACAAAGGCATGGAGAACAGAGACAGAAACAGAGACAGAGAGAAAAATTGAGTCAGAAATCTGTTTCTATGTCCCCACTTATCACATGGATAAGTCAAAATTACCATTCATTCTTTTTAAGAGAAGAGTAAGTAAAATGGTGAACAAGAAGACAGAAGTCTCTTTTTGCAGTTCCTGTATGAAGGCAGAAGTGTTTGCAGAAGAGAGGCTATGGAGGAAATAGAGAATAATGATCTCTTACCGAATGGAACGCCTTTTGTTGTACTTTTTCTTGTCTAATAAAATAGTTTTAGCTGCCCTTTTTGTGTTTCTGTTTGTCAGATATTTTCCTGTCATTTTCAACTTATTTTTTCTTTATAATTTTAAATATTTTGTAAACATACAAAATACTTGAGATTTGATTTTGTGTTTTAAAACTTATCCAAGTATATGTCATTTACTAAATAACCCATTTACTTGCTTTATTATACAGAAATCTACCTTTTAACTGACACTTTAAGTGATAGAATAGTGGTTATTATAACTTAGAGTACAAATGACTTTTAACAATGTAGTAATGGCTAAATTACAAAGCAAAGATCCGCTATTACAGAGCTCAGTTGAAAGACAAAATCACTCTATGATTGGTTCTTTCACATATTGAAAGTATCATCAATTAAAAAAAATAAACATCACTCGAGAAGTACAAATTGCAGGAAAATTTGACCAACAAATTATAGCAAGAGCAAGAGTTTAACACTTGGGCGGTTTTTTTTTCTATTGAGAATTTGCTGTGGCCTTTTTGAGCTTCTGAAAATGATGTTATAACAGGTTTAGCTAAGAATAAGGATTAATATTGAGTGGCTGTTTTGTGGGAGGCACTGTTCTAAGAGTTTTACATTTACTAACTTACGTAATCCTCACAAAGATACTAAAAGGTCTTATAAGTCTCCTTACTATTTGGTAATACGCACCAGTATTGATATGACCATCAGAGAAATACCAAAAAGATTTTGGTATTGTCAATATCTGGTATTTGTCAATACTGTTGCTTATCACCTAGTAGTAAAGAGCAACTCTTTAATTATTGAGACTACAAGTCACCAAATAATGTCACCTGGCAGTGGTCAGAGACAGGTGATGGGGTCTTAGAGTGATGCTGGCTCATAGGAGGAAAGACCTTCGTGACTGTTGAGGAAACTAAGGCTATAGAGAGAGGCTGTGGTGGCAAGAGTGTCTGCAGTGCCTACTGGCTGCCCCTGGGAAGCCCAGCATTGGCAGAGGCATCCAGGTGGCAGGACAGGTGGTATTCATAGCAGCATTGTCAGCATGAACCAAGGTTCAAGCAATAGAGTATGTATTCACACCTAAATGAATACTTGGCTAAGCCTTGTAAGCAAGATGTCCAGCCACCTTCTGACTGCCACAGAACACCAGGCACCAAGCCACCTTCTGGCTGCAATAAAGCACTAGACGCCAAGGACCTAAGGATAATGAATTAAATGGGAATGTGGGAACATTTTGATGCAGTTCCTATGTCAAATCATGACTCATCAGGAGTAAAATCTCAGTAACCACCATTCAAAATTAACGGGTGATTTGTGAATAAAATGATTTAATAAGGGATTTTCTCTGTAACACATTACTTAGTAACCACTTTGCTATATATCCTGTGTATATATTTAGAAAATAAAAGAAAATGTATTTTAATATATGTATTTATTTAAGTAACAATTTATATTACTATACCAGTGGCTATTTTGAATATTGCATCTGGGACCTATTTTTATTCCCTGTTTTTCAGATGAAGAAACTAGACACAGAATAGTTAAGTAGCTTGTCCAAGGTTATAAATGGGTAAATATCAGAGCTGACATTCAAAAACAGACCAGCTCTGGAGTTTATGAGTCTAAACACTATGTTTTACTGCCTGTCAAATTATTGCTCTGATAAATGATGTTTCCACCACTTTTTATTTAACACACCATTTTATTATTATTGCCAGATGCTAAATTACCTTTTCTAGGAGAATTAGTGCGCATTTGAAGTTCTGTTTTGTTGTCAAAATTGATAAGAAACTGCATTTATGTTCTTTTATAACTAAAATTGCTTTGGATTTTTCTTGCCCTATATTCAGCCTAAAAGAAAAGCAATAACAGATACTTAACACATTTTCAAAGTAACTAGCAAGATTATATTTATGCAAAATGAAACCTTCTTAAATTTGTTTTTCTCTTTAGAGTCTAAATTTATTCTATGCCATATCCACTACAACACATTTTGAGGTTAAGATATCCAAACTCTAGGAAAAATATTTTAATCCAAAACAGGTCAGGTACTGGATATTTCAGTTAAATTAGTTTCTATATCAACTGCTGTGATTGATATTTCTTCTATTACTGCCTTTCATGCTTCCTTGTTTTTCTGACTCATTGTTCTTTTACATCATTTTCTAGAAGTACAAAGTTTAATTTTCTTATATCTTTCCAGAGTTTCGGAAAGTTCTTATGTCTTGTTTTTGTAATTATACATAAAGAATTGACAAGTTTTTCAAAAGCACCTTTTAAGCTCTATTTCTCTAATTATCAGTGGCAAACAAAATGCTACAATTTGTTTCTAGAATAGAAGCTATTAAAGAATCAGTACTTTTTTTTCACTTTCACCATTATGCCACACCCTATTATTCATACTTCACAATGTTTGTAAAAGGAATCTGAAATTGTAAACTGGTATTACTAATGTCATAGTCTTATGTATTATTATATTAAGTATCTTGCACTTGCAAATAATTTAAACAATAAGATCTCCAATGTGCCCATCCCCAACCTTATGAAATAAAGTTTAATGAAGACAAATTAAGGTTTTCCTATGACCACCAACATTCACTTCTATCTTGAATTCAGTATTTATCTTTCCCTGCACTGAAACAAAAGTTACTACATATTTAAATGTCTCTACATTTTTAAAAATGTTACTACATATATACTTTACTATATAATGTATATTTATATAATATATAGTTTATAAGCATGTATGCAGTTTATAAATATATATTACATTGTTTTATATGCTTAAGCTTTGTGAATATTACATATTCCATGGGCTATTCCGCAACTGGCTTGTTGAATTCAATGATACGTTTTTGTGATTACTATATTTAAATAATTTAAATAATTTAAATGTGGTATTAAATAGATTGTAACCAATCTGATCATTCTTCTATAAGTGGACATTTTAAGTTCTTTCCAACTTCCTACTGCAGGCAACACGGCTGTGAAAATTCTTATGTATATATTTTTGTGGAAGGTTCTCCAGGATCAAAACCTCAGAGGAGTGGAATTACTAAGCCATAGATCTGACGTTACATAGACTTCGGCTGTACTAGCTAAGCCAAGTCCTTCCCAAACTGACTGCAGCAATTTACACTCCCACAAGCAATTAGAGTTTCCAACTCCATTCACATCCTTGCTAATGTGATTTTGTC
Organism: Ateles fusciceps; assembly: GCA_036589455.1. NCBI lineage: Eukaryota > Metazoa > Chordata > Mammalia > Primates > Atelidae > Ateles > Ateles fusciceps. The sequence continues at coordinate 8,828,088 of JAZHEH010000113.1, forward strand.
AGAATTTTTTTTTATCTATATCAGTCTGTTGCATGCAAAATGTATCTCATTATGGGTTTTATTTTTACTTCCTTGGTTACTAGGGAAGTGGAACATCTTCTAATTTGTTTACTGGCCATTAAGGTTCTCTTTTACCTGTGCTTTACCTATTCATTTTTAAAATTTTTTGGTTGCCTTTTTCTTATGAATTAGTAGAAGTTATTCTCCTTTTTTATTCTGGATACAAAGTAACTTATCAGTTTTATGTGTTCTAAAATCTTCTCCGAGTCTACTGCTTGTCACTTTTATAATGTCTTTTTCTGCAAAGAAGCAGAAAATGTTAAAATAGTGCATCCAATTTTTCTTTCATGATTTGGGCTTGGGGACATCTTATGTAAAATATTTGTTCCTTCCCAAGGTCATAATATTATCTTCAAATGTTTTTGAAGTTTTACTTTACACATTAATACTTTAATCCATTAAGAACATATTTTTGTGTCTCATGAGGCAGAATTATTATATTACCTTTATATGTGGATAATGAATTATTCAAGCAAGATTATTGAATAGTCTACTCTTTTCCCATTGGCTTTAATGCTTCCTCTGTCATGCATCACATTTTCATGCCTTTGTATGGCTTTTTCTGGGTTCTTTATTATATTTCATTGCTATAGGCATAGGTATAAATTTCTGTAATAATATTCCACTTGATTATTATTATATGTCATAATACATCTTGATGTCTGATAATGAGGCTTATTATAAGACTTATTATACAAGTTATTACATAACTTTGTAATTCAATAAATTAGAGGTATTCTTTGGCCAAGAAGTTACCAGACACTTTTAATCTGAATACCAGGGGAAAACATTCATCTCAGAAGAATTTTCTTAAATTAGATTTTTTAGTATTTTGAGAAACAAACTCAGCCATCCCACCCAAAGAATGAACTCAGAACCCAGAGAACAGCAAAAGTGAGACTTTTAATGACAGTCTTGCATGGGTGATCTAATGGGCAGGCACAGGCAACACAGTTACAAGCAATTTAACCCGAAGTATGGAGATCCCTCCCCCAGTTCCTCATAGGCTGAGTACTCTGGGGTTACAGTCTTCCTGGACTTTGCCTATCTGTTGTTGGGTAGGAGCTTTAAGTATTTTATTTAGGGTTGTCTTGCTGCATTTTGTTGCAGTCCACAATGCATTGCAATCCTCGTCAGCTCAGGGGCTCTTCAAGTATTTTACTTATGACCTAAGCAGCTGGGCAGGCTGATAAGAACAGACAAAGCAAGCTATTTTTCAGGCTAGTAAACTCTCATCTTAGACTAAATTTCTTTGGTTCCAGTGAAGGCAGCTAAGCAGTGGAGTGGGGGAGGAGGGAGCAGGGGAGCTGACAAGCAAGCGTTAGCTATCCAAGCAGTGGTCTAGTAAGTATATCCTATCTTTTCTGTAGCTTACTGACCTAAACCAATTCAAGGTATTTTGTGTTGGAAATGGACCACTGTATACATTATTTCCTTCAATTATTAATGATTCAGAATATCTATCAAGCAATCTCCGAAGTCTAGTGTACTTTGTTTTCATCTATTTGCCTTTTTCACCCACATTTCTGGGAAGCAAATAATTTTATCCTCTACAATTCTGATCTGATATATTGTACTTTAAAATAGGCTTTCATTTTCTCCATGATAGATTTTAACCTCATCTCATGTGTATTTCCTGTGCCCTTCTTTACCTCTTCTACCTCCACTTTGCTGTATCTTCTCTTATAGTTCCTAACCAGCCTATTCTCTCCTGAGGCATTCTGTATCTGTCTCACAGCACTTTCTCTCCACATTTTATACTGAGGATTCCTAACAGCTTCCAAAATTTCAGTTCTGAGCCTGAAAGTAGATAGTTTTCAGACAGATACTTCTCCTTACAGTTCAGGACATTTTCCTCAACTTATTCTCTATTACTTTCCATGGGCTCTGCCTGGGCATCCACCTCAAATGAGATAAGGTTTTGGAGAGTCATTGAGAGTCAATGTTTGCCAAGAGGTAGGATATATAAATTTCCAGGGCTCCGGCTGATACTTTTGTCACATCCACACCCATTGAACAAGTTGCTCATGTCAGCTTCTAGCACAGTTGGTGAAGATAACAGATATTCATCTATTGGGGCTCACCTGCACCTTAGGCAGTAGAAGGGCATGTGGTTTCTTCCTGGCTGTATTACTTGTTCCTTCTTTTCATTTTTGTACTTTAAGTGAATTGAATTTATTAAAATTTGTCATCTCCAGCATACTCTTCTCACTAAACTTTTAGTTCTGAGTTGATAGCAGTCATGTCCAATACACTTTGACATCTGCATGTCACAGCTCAAAAGAGTAGCCTACCTGTTCTCTCTCTTCAATTTTCGTTAACATAAAGAGCATTTAGTTACTGCACTCCTATTTCAGTAGCTCATAAATTACTGAAAATAGATGCCTATTAATTTTCCTTGGAAGCTGAATTTGTGGGAAAATGTTCAGTATATTTGGAAAGTGAATTATGATTTAGCAATCTTTTCATCTCCCCTAAGAAATGTTTATAGTTAGAGAGTGAAGGAATAAAGACAAATGCTTGCACAGCAGATACTGAGAGACATGAAGACCACAATGGCAACATGGAGCTAACATGCTTTTACATAAAGAATCAACCAGAGCTGTCCTGTCTTTAAAGGCACGTAGTTTACCTCATCAGTTAGTCTCCCTTGTAGCTACCCTGAACATATCTCCAAGTTTAGTGACAAGGGGTGGTAGAGTTGGATATTTGAGAATACTTCTCCATGGAAAGGTGGTATGTAGATCCATTCTACTGACTTTGAAACTTAGATTGTTCTTTCTCTAAAGAGGTTCTCCCACATTACCCAGTGAGCCCTTAAAAGCTAATACTGTATCTTATTCTTCTTTGTAGATTACATCCCTGGCACAGAGTAGGTATTCCAGTGCATCCAAAATGTTTTTGAATATAGAAATTAATAAACAATATTAAAAATGGGGGTGTTCAAAATATTTGTTGAATAAATAAATAAATTTGCCATTTATTACAGAAAAGGTATTTTCATCCCTCCTCTTCCTCACCTGCAGGCCACACTCTGCCTCCATTTTCAGAATCAATCACTATCTGAAATACATTTCATTGGCTTATTTGTTCTCTATCACACTCCTAAAATATAACTTTCATTAGGGAAGGGAGTTATGCCTAATTTGTTCATTGCTAAGGACAGTCAAGCATATAGTGAATGTACAATAAATATATATCAAACCAATAAACATAAGAATAAAGAAATAAATGTTGGAAGAACCTAAATTTCAGTAGTCAGGACTTAGCTACAAGTCACTCTTACTACTTTTTTGGTCCATAAATCCTGCTCCAGATCCTGAGTTTCCACCTCTTCCACTCTCTTCTATATTACAGTTTTATTTTTGACTTTGTGAGGGGAAGAGACAATTTTCTGAGGGCTCAAAATTTATGTTTTGGGGGAGGTTCTGCTTGTAAAAAAATTACAAATATAAAATTAGAAAATTACAAATATAGGCTGGGTGCAGTGGCTCATGCCTGTAATCTCAGCACTTCAGGAGGCTGAGGTGGGCAGATTACAAGATCGAGACTATCCTGGCCAACATGGTGAAACCCCATCTCTACTAAAAATACAAAAATTAGCTGGGCATGGTGGTGCACACCTGTAGTCCCAGCTACTCAGGAGGCTGAGACAGGAGAATTGCTTGAACCCGGGAGGCAGAGGTTGCAGTGAGTGGAGGTTACAGTGAGCCGAGATTGTGCCACTGCACTCCAGCCTGGCAAAAGAGCAAAACTTGAAAGAAAAAGAAAGAAAGAAAGGAAGGAAGGAAGGAAGGAAGGAAGAAAGAAAGAGAAAAAGAAAGAAGAAAGAAAGAAGAAAGAAAGAAAGAAGGAAGGAAGGAAGGGAAGGAAGGAAGGAAAGAAAATTATAAATATAAAATTAGAAAAATTATAAAATAAATTTTTCTAATTAGAAAAGAAAAAAATTACCAATTAATAAACTGCAGGAGATAAGCATAGTTTTTAATTTCCTTTAGTTACCTCATGAAACAGACCGAGAGAAGCTAACACAAAAAACTAGAAAAATATTAAACAGAACAAGCTTTCCTTAGAAAAATTTAGAGAGGCTAGGACCCAATTACCAATAGATTCAAGACCCACACTGTAAGAAGAAACAGAGGGAAGGCAAGGTATTGTGTTGTCCCAAGAGTATAAGAACCCCCAAATCACCAGAGATACTCACAGGACTGGAAAAACTATCTATCTATCTATCTATCTTCTATCATCTATCTATCTGTATCTATCTATCATCTATCTATCTTCTATCATCTATCTGTCTGTATCTATCTATCATGTATCTATCTTCTATCATCTATCTATATGTATCTATCATCTGTCTATCTATCTATCTACCTACCTACCTACATACCTACCTACCTACCTACCTACTTACCTGCCTGTATTAGGCTGTTCCTGCATTGCTATAAAGAAATACCTGAGCCTGAGTAATTTATAAAGAAAAGGTTTAATTGGTTTGCAGTTCTGCAGGTTTTTCAAGAAGGATGGTGTTGGCATCTGCTCAGTTTCTGGTGAAGCCTTAGGGAACTTTCAATCATGGCAGAAGCCAAAGGGGGAATAGGCATGTCACATGGTGAAAGCAGGATCAAATGAAAGAGAGAGAGAGAAAGAGAGATAGTGCAGGAGGAGGTGCTGCATATTTTAAAATGACCAGATCTTGTGTAAACTCACTACCTTGTTAAGACAGCATGAAGTCATGAGGAATCCTCCTCCATGATCCAAATATCTCCTACCAGACCTTACTTCCAGCATTGGGGATTAAAATTCAACCTAAGATTTGAGTGGGGACAAATATCCAAACTATATCTCTATCTATCTATCTATCTATCATCTGTCATCTATTGACATCTATTTATGCACACATCATGTCCATAATTAAAAATAAAAAAGTAAAGTGAAATTAAACATAATAACAGGCTGAACTCTTTTATAAAAAGAAGAAAACATGTTCACAATACCTAACTGGATAAATCAAACCTATACTGAGCATAGTTCAGCAACACAACAAAACTGAGTAGAACGAAAAACTATTAAAGGTGTATAAGGACTAGAGAACAAAATCAGTAGAATTGCATAATTATACATAAAGAGATACAGTTACACCTTGGAGAAATTGCAGGTTTGGTTTCAGACCACCAAATAAAGCAAATATCACAATAAAGTAAGTAACCTTTTTATTTTGGTTTTCCAGTGTGCATAAAAGTTATGCATATACTATATTGTAGTTTATTAAGTGTGTAATAGCATTGTGGCTTTAAAAAGTACATACCTTAATTAAAAATACTTTATAGCTTAAAAAATGAGAAATCTGCTAATGATCATCTAATCCTTTTATTCTCAGCCTTTAGTGAGTGATAATGATTTTGCTGATGGAGTGTCTTGCCTCAATGTTCATGGCTGCTGACTGATTAGGGTAGTGGCTACTGAGGGTTGGAGTGGCTGTGACAATTTCTCTACATAAGACAATGATGAAATTTGCCGCATTGATGAACTCTTCCTTTTATGAAAGATTTTTCTGTAGTATGTAATGCTGTTTGAGAGCCATTTCATCTACAGTAGAACTTCTTTCAAAATTGCAGTCAATCTTCTCAAACTCTGCAGTTGCTTGATCAACTAAGTAGATGTAATATTCTAAATCATTTGCCATTTCAACAATGTTTCCAGTATCGTCACCAAAAGTAGACTCCATCTCAAAAAACTGCTTTCTTTGCTCATTCATAAGAAACAACTCTTCATCCACCCAAGTTTTATCATGAGATTGCAGCAATTGAATCACATCTTCAACCTCCACTTCTAGTTCAAGTTTTCTTGCTATTTTCACTACATCTGCAGTGACTTCCTCCACTGATATCCTGAACCCCTCAAAGGCGTATATGAGGGTTGGAATCAACTTCTTCCAGACTCCTGATAACGTTGCTATTTCAACCTCCTCTCATGAATTACAAATGTTTTTACTGGCATCTAGAATGGTGAATTCTTTACAGAAGGCTTTCAATATACTTGGCCCAGATCCATCAGAGAAATCAATGTCTATGGCAGATGTAGCCTTATGAAATGTGTATCTAAAAATAATAAGATTCTGAAAGTTGAAATTACTTTTGGATCCATGGACTACAGAATGGATGTTGCATTAGCAGAATTGAAAACATTGATTTCCTTGTACACTCCCATTAGAACTCTTGGATAACCAAGTTCATTGTCAATGAGCAGAAATATTTTGAAAGGAATCTTTTGAGCAGCAGTTCTCAACAGTGGGCTTAAAATATTCAGTAAACCATGCTGTAAACAGATGTGTTCTCACCCAGGCTTTGTTGTTCCATCTAAATGGAACATGCAGAGTAAATTCAGCGTAATTCTTAAGGTCCTAGAAATTTTGAAATGGCAAATGACCATTGGCTTCAACATAAAGTTACCAACTACATTGGCCCTAGCCTTTGAAGCTGGATTTCAGAGAGGGTCAGCCTGTTCTTTGAGAAAGGCAGCATGTCCTTTGAAACTTTGAAGCTTTGAAGCCAGGCACAGACTTTTCTCTAGATATGAAACTCCTAGGAGCCATCTTCTTCCAATATCAAGTGGTTTCATCTACATTGAAAATTTGTTGTTTACAGTAGCCACCTTCATCAATTATCTTAACTAGATGGTTCTGGATAACTTGCTGCAGCTTCTACCTAAGCACTTACTGCTTCATTTTGCACTTTCATATTATGGAGATGGCTTCTTTCTTAAACCTATGAGCATACTTCTGTGAGCTTAAAACTTTTGCAGCTTCCTTACCTGTCTTAGCCTTCACAGAATTTAAAAGAGTTAGGGTCTTGCTCTGGATTAGGCTTTGTCTTTTAAAAATGTTGTGGCTGGTTTGATCTTCTGTCCTGGCCATTAAAACTTTCTCCATATCAGCAATAAGGCTATTTTGTTTCTTATCTTCATGTATTCTATTTGCTTATTGGAGTAGCAATTTTGATTTTCTTCAAGACTTTTGCCTTTGCATTCACAATTTGGCTAATTTTTTGGTGCAGGAGGCCTAGCTTTCAAGCTTATCTTGGCTGTTGTCTTGCCTTTCTCACTAAGCTTAATCACTTCTATCTTTGGATTTAAACTGAGACATGAGATTTTTCCATTTGCTTAAACACTTAGAGGTCATTGTAAAGTTATTAATTAGCCTAATTTCAATACTGCTTTCTCAGGGAATACAGAGGCTGGAGGAAGGAGAGAGAGATGAGGGAATGGCAGGTCAGTGGAACAGTCAGAACACACACATATATCATTTAAATTCCCTGTTTTATTTGGATGTGGTATGTGGTTCATGGCTACCAAAAACAATTATAATAGTAACATCAAAGATCACTGATCACAGATTAACATAACAACTATAATAATAACGAAAAAGTTTGAAATATTGTGAGAATTTCAAAATGTGACAAAAGACACAAACTGAGCACATGCTGTTGGAAAAATGCCACCAAACTTCTTGGTTGATGCAGGGTTGCCACAAACCTTCAATTTGTAAAAAAAAAAAAAAAAAAGTCTGTAGCACTATATCTAAAATTGTACAATTGCATCTGAAGCACAATAAAGCCAAGTGCAATAAAAACGAGGTATGCCTATATCTATATATATAAAATCAACCCCAATAATCAAGAATATATACTTTTAAATACATATGAATCAGTCACGAAAATCGGCATTCCTTGATCTCCAAAAACCCTCAATAAATTCCATGCTAGAAACAATGCAAATACTATTTTCTGACATTATGCAATAAAATCAAAACTTAGTTAAAAAGTTCTTTTTATATGAAAAAAATACTTACAGCCCAAATTTTAAAAGATAAATCTAAAACTTTTAAAAGCAGTGTCTAAGATGGGCATGGTGGCTCACACCTGTAATTCTAGCACTTTGGGAAGCCAAGGCAGGCAGATCACTTGAGCCCATGCATTCAAGACCAGCATGGGTAGCATGGCAAAACCCCATCTACATGAAATACAAAAATTAGCCAGGTGTAGTGGTGGTCACCTGTAGTCCTTGCTACTCAGCAGGCCGAGATTGGAAGATCGCCTGAGCCCACAAGGTCGAGGCTGCAGTGAGCCACGATCATGCCACTGCACTCCAGCCCCAACTTGGCTGTGAAGCCCTAACTGTCTGACAGAACTTAAATTTGTTCTCCTAAATTATAGGATATCAGACATTCCCCTGATTGTACAACCTGGCAATTGACCCTTACAAATGTACATTTTCCAGTCAATGTAAAGGAAGGAATGGTGAGTGGTAGGATTTCTGGATCTTCACCCAGAAAATGTAGTACCAAATACATCACAATTAGCTCTCAGAGCTAATTGTATAGCTGCTGTAACAAGCTGCCACAAACTCGATGGCTTAAAACAACACACATTTATCATCTTACAGTTCTGGTGGACAGAACCCTGTAAAGAGAAGCCTGGGCTGAAATCAAGGGATAGGCAAGGCCATTTTCCTTCTGGAGGCTTTGGGAGATAATCCCTTTCTTTCACTGCCCAGATTCCATGACTTGTGGTTCCTTCCTCCATCTTCAAAGCCAGCACAGTTGGGCAGGTCATTACCACAAGACCAACTCTCTAGTTCCTTCTCTCTTCTGTCTTCCTCTTCTGCTTATAAGAAACCCTGTGGTTACACTGTGTCTACCTGGATTAGCTAGGATAGTCTCCACATCTCACGGTCAGCTGATTAGCAACTGTATTTCCATCTGCAACCTTAATTTGCCTTTCTGTGTAACCTGACACTCACAAACTTCAGGGATTGAGGTGTGGACATCTCTGGGCGACCAATATTCTGCCTACAGCAAGCTTTTAGAGGACAGAGCCATAATTTTACAAATCAGGAATCTGAGATCAATAAAAGTAAAACGATCTGCCTAAAATCACACGGTTAGCTTAATCTTGGTTGAATATAGATTAAAATTGAATACTCCTATCTCTTAAACCAGAATATTCCCATAAAAGACCCAATACACATTAGATACTATAGCCTTCCTGCAATACAAGAAGATAATACCTCATTTACAGTATACAGAACATTTTTAAAGTTTAATACACAAGCAGATATTTGACATACACTTAGCTTTCAAATTGCAAATGTAATGTCTTATTAATGCTTTTAGTATTCTAGGTGACAGTGAGGATGACAGCAACACAAATTATGGGATTGAGGTTGTAATAAATATTCCTGCTAGTAAAACTTGAAAATATGATCCCTGATATAAAAAAGAAGTTGTTCTTTTATTAAAAACACATTGAATTTGCATGTCTAAAGGGACTTCCTGTCACAGCACTGAAATTCAATGTTTGATCTTTAGGTTCAAATTTAAGCTACTATTACACACTGCACTTGCACATACACACACTTGTTTTTTTGTGTGTTAATAAATGTCTAGCCTTCTTTTTCTTGGAAAGGTCGGCATTCTTCACTTTGCGAATGTCATTAGAGACACCTCTCCCTTTTGCAGTGAAGTGGCAGGGAATGTTAGTTCTTGGAAATTAAAGAGCAAGGGGAACCAGGGAAGTCATACATTCATCTACATGACACTCAAAGACTGCCTTTTACAGACCTCTTCAGTGATTTGTTCCCTTCTATTTTGACTGCAGAAAAAAAAAAGGGCACTGTCAACCTCATTTACAAGGTTATTCCACGTCTCTACTTGTTAGGTGCTCTTTTCTCTCATTGTTTTTCTTCTTTTATTATAACTCAGTGCTCTTGGCGATTATCTTTCACTCTCATTCATATATTGCCTCATGAGCTTGTCTGCGTAATTTTGATCCATGAAGAGAACCAATTAGCTCTGTGTTCTCCAAAGAGGTCTTTGGCCTCTTTGGAGAAAGATAAGACTTGGCAGAGAAAGGGAATTAGACTGACTCCATGGCTGAGTTTGGGGCCTGAGATTAAGAATGAATGAGATTGCTCTCTCAAGAACAAACTGATGACTGAGGTTGGATACCTACAAATCTCTGAAAACTTCAGGCTCTCTGAGCTCTGGATATTATCCAGGTAGAAAAACAGTTGTGAATACAAAGGAGTGAAAAGGACTCTGTGGGCGACCAGGAAAAAATTCAACACAATTCTACTACAGATCATGAGGTGCTTGTCTAAGCTCTGAAAAGATACCTTTTAAGTTTAGAAAAAACGAAGAAAAGAACACATTAATTCCAACATGAGTAAGAGGAAGAGTTGAGGCAGTGAGCTAGTTTAGTGAAGGAGCAGAGTTCTTTAAGGGTAGCAACTGGTTTTTCGTCATAACACCAGCACCACTTTAGAGTGTTGCAAAGCCTTGAGTTTTGTAAACCTAGGAAGTTTGATTTCCTCCCTCATCTGTGCAGAAAGTAAGGTTTAATAGAAGGAAAAAGGACTTTGTAGTCATTTAAACCTTGGTTTGAAAATCACTCTAACACTCATGAGCTAGGGGGGGTCTCAAAAGATATTTAACCCTCCATAGTCTCAATTATCTCATTAACAATGGCAGCAGGCAGTGGTGTCCCACATCCAGCTTGTTTTGCTGATGAGAAAATATACAGGCACTTGGAATCACCCCACATGAAATATGCAAAGCTTAGGGTTTCAATTTTAAAAAATAATCATTCTATTTCTTGCTCTCTTTCTGCTTCGATTTTTTCCCCTTCATAATGGGACATTATTAGAGGTAATAGAGTAAACGGAAGCATAGTTAAGATGATAATACCCTGCAGACTACCGTGACTACTGTGGAACCTTTCCAAAACTCTTTCCACTGCCTCTGTTCATTCAGTTTCCATCAAGATAGTCCACTGCTACTTCCCACACTTAAATTTATATTCCACATTACCATATCAAAGCTGATAAAAATATTTCTCAGCTCAAAAGAAAAGCTCTTCAGCATGAAATTCAATTCCATCTACAATCTGGTCCCTGTCTACTTCTCCAGCTCAGAGATACAAGACTATTTTTTTTTCATTCATTCAACCAATATTTATAGGCTACCTAGTCTGAACAAGGTACTATAGTAGGTTTTAGGTTTTAAATTTGAAGATTTTGACAGAAAACAATAGGTGAAATGTAGTTTTATAGATTTACATGTCCATCGTGCCCAGTTTATTTTCTAAAATAAATATGTATTAATGATATAATTATTTTTAAAAGCCATATCAGGTCTATAGTAGCTCTATGCTATTAATGAAGGCAGAAAGACTCTGAAAAACTACGAAAATTTTCCAAAATGAACAGAGTAGAAAAAGCCAAGTAGAATTTGAATTATATAATTTTAAATTCTGCAGTTTTTGTTTTTGTTTTCCTTTGAGTTTTAGCTCATTTTAAAAATGTTTTTTATTTGTATCTGCTCTAGTGAGTTTTAATAAAGACTTTTATGTTTTCAGAAATAATTTAAGTGACAATGAATCAAACATTTGAAGATGCTTTTTCCTACCTTCTATATACCAATAAAGGAATTTCCTGCCTTAGCCAGAAACCACTGAATGCCAGAATTGAGCAACGCCATTCTTGCATCTTTGTAACTATTTTCTGGCCTAGAGTTTTTTATCATTGGGAGGTTCAGAAGCATTATTTATATATGACATTTTGAGGTTGGTAACCCTCTTCAGAAATTTTCTTTCCTTCCAATGCAAAGGAAAAGAAACTCTTTGCATACATTTTTTATCTCAAAAACTCTCAGGCATGTAATCAATTTTGACTCATTTGGGGACCACTACATACATTGGAAAAAAACATGCTTCAATCACCTTGGTCAATTGCCCTAATTTTCAGCCAAACCCAAGGAAGGTCTTAGTGATTTGAACCTCTTGTCAGAATGTTATCACTCATTGCACTGGCCAGGCTGAACAGTGACCTAACTGTTACAGAGTTTATTTTGTTTTGATTTGTGTTCTTTGTCTCCTTGGATTTCAGGGTAGAATAAGAATGTCATTCTCTTGCCAACCAAAGAAGCAAATGACAAATCAAGGATAGAACTGTGACCTAAGAAATTTTAAGGAGACTGCGTTTCTTCTCTAGGAGTCTTTCTATTTGAGGACATATTTTCATAATTCTCTCTCTAGGGACTACATCTGACTCATACCCAAGGCTGCTGACTCTCCTGAGCTCAAGTTCATCTCTGTCTTCCTCTGGTGGTTTTCCTTGGATGTTTAGCTATTCCATTTTGTGTGTTCAGTTTTTGGATTGGTGTTTCCTGTCAATCTGATACATCGCTGCAGTGTCAGCTTGAAGGTAACCACAGAAGGTGCTGCTGAGGCTGCTCCCACCGGGAATGTGAGGCATCTGAGGATGGCGGCCCACCATTTTCTCCTAAAGGAACCAGCCACCTAGGATATGGCCTTTTATATCTAACCCAAGTTCCCACACCCTTTTCATCCACCTAGAAATGCGCACTGAGGTGAAGATATATGAATATACAGTCCGGTGCTGAGCTATTCCTAGTGGCAAAACCAATGAATCACTTTGTTGGTTGTCACAGATTTGCTTCCTACTCTGAGTATAGGCCATTCCCAGTGTGCAAGCATTTTTCCACCAACCTCAATTTTGTTATCACACATCTTAGTGTAGTTTTGGGCTGTGGTTGCAGTCTTCAACTCTATGTCTTTCATGGATTTCACGCAGTTCCTAGTCCATAGAATGACTCTGTATGCATCATGTACATGGATTTATTTATTTATTTACATGCCATTTTTATCATTTTGTATTTGGAGCAAGAGTGGGATGCTGTAGCCCATTTCAGTCTACCATCCTCAACAAATGAATTGAACATATGATCTCTATATGCTCAGGAATCCACTAACAAGCCTTGACATCACCAACAAGCCTTGACATCACCAACAAGCCTTGACACGACTCCCACTCTTTGCATTCACCCTCAACAAATTGGGCAGTTGAAAAAATGTCTCTTTAGGTCTACTCCAGGCTGATCCTGCATCCCGTACCATAGGAAGAGAAACAGAAATGAAGCCATAGTCTCTCATTTCCACAAGAATTGTCTCCCTTGAAAATGCTAACTGTGAAGCAAGTTCATTAGGCACTGACCACCAACTGTCTGAGTCTGGTGAAACAGAACACCCATGTACACAAGTTACATGATATGGGATTTCTACTTATAGATAGGCATAAAGGGACCACAGAAGCCTAATGTTTAACGTGAGCCAGTTCTCCCAAGGATAGGGAAAGCTGCCTGGTGTGGATGGAATCTCATTGGCATGTGTGTCCCACTAACAATGTAGCTGAGGAACCCCAGAAGGCCGCTCACTCTGGGGATATATACTTTGAGGTCACATGATTTGCCGTGCTAAAATGTTGAAGGATGTCCTGTTCTGGGGGAACCTGGAAGATAATTAAGGCTGTTCCGACCATTTCCCGTTGATCTGAGGACGGTGCATTTTCAGCATATTCTATAGTTATCCTTGAGAACTGCAATAGAGAAAAGGCAAAAGAACTGACTGGATTCCAAGCCACCCAGAGTACAGTCCTGCACTGATGTTTCCACCCAAATCTCATGTCGAATTGTAATCCTCAATGTTAGAGGCAAGGCCTGGTGGGAGGTGATTGGATCAAGGGGCCAGTTTCTCATGGTTTCACACCATCTCCCTTGATGTTGTCATGGCAATAGTGAGTAAGTTATCATGAGACCAGTTGTTTAAAAGTATGCAGCACCTCCCCCACCCCCCACTTCTTCCTCCTGCTCCAGCCATGAGAAGATGCGGCTCCCTCTTTGACTACTGCTATGATTATAAGTTTTCCTGAGGCCTCCCCAGAAGCCAAGCAGATGCCAGCATCATGCTTCCTGTACAGCCTGTGGAATTAAACATGAGCCAATTAAACTTCTTTTCTTTATAAATTACCCAGTCTCAGGTATTTCCTTATAGCAGTTCGAGAACAGACTAATACATGCACCAACTAAGTCAAGAGGTAAGTTTTAAAAAGTGTATACTCGTAAGGAGTTGAAACAACCCAAAAGATAACTGTCTAATGAGAGTTTCAGGAATCACAGATCTTATCCACTACCAGAATGTACTGTTGTTTCCAAGGACATAGGTAATCCTCAAACACAGGTAATGCAGGCAGAGACCCGAGACCCGACAGTGCTTCTCCCCCAGATGCTTTCTTCCTACACCAGATGAGCTCCAGCCAGATTAACAGAGGCAGTTGCTCAGTAAGATATGTCATCACCTCATTAACATGTAAATTTCTCTGTTTTATACTGCTAGTTTCCTAGTTTATCCAACCTCTTCCAGGGAGGCACAACTGACAAATCTATATAGTCCAGATTTCTTTGCTAAAAGCAGTGCTAGACCACCAGGCACATTCTGCTAAAAGCATTCCTTAGATAAGAATTCTGCTAACAGAAACCATTTAGTTTGATTGACAGAGGTCTAGCATTAGTATGTTAAGAGGAGATTAGACTGTGTCACCTGCCTTATTTCTTCTTAGGAGTATCTCTCCTCCCACTTACCCCTCCACCATCCCCCAAAAAGATGGATCAGAGACCTGTTGCTTACCTCCTTTCTCTCCAGCAAATAGTTAGCATGAAATTGAATATATCTTGTGGGGCACAGTTGCATCCAATTCTAATTCAGCAGACTCTAGTAAGAAACTGAATTGTTGGTGTTGTTTTAATTTTTTCCTCAAATCCTCTGCATACTGAAAATTCTAATAAAAATCATGGAAATAGAACAATTATGAGAATCATTATTTACCTATGCAGAACATATTTTCCTTTCAATTTTATTTCTGAAATATATTATGCAAATCTTCTTGTTGCCTGCCCCCTACCACATACTATGCCATTAAAATTTGGGCTTCAATGTTTAGTAAATAACACATTTACTTAGAGAAAAACTGGTAATTCTTTAAGTCAGATGTAGCAAATAGTTTCCATTTTGTCTGTCAACTCTTATTATTTTACAATGGCTACCTAAAACACTGTGTTAAGAATCCTGAAGCTAGTTATAGTTATAACAACAATAAAAGTACTATGAGTAATTAGTCGCTTTGGTAATGAGCATGAATCTTACCACCCATAATCTAAGTTATTATTACACATTTACAGTTTAGTGAGAATGAAGAGTCTTAAGTCTAGTTTTGATAGAAATGAAAACATGATCTTATGCCTCAGTTGCCTGAAACAGTTCCAATTTTTACCTGTTTCCCCAGTGTATATATATATATATATATATATATATATATATACACATATATATATATATATACCTTCCCTCCCCCCCCGCCCCAGGAATGAGTCTCGCTCTGTCACCCAGGCTGGAGTGCAGTGGCGCAATCTCGGCTCACTGCAACCTCCACCTGCAAGGTTCAAGTGATTCTCCTGAGTCAGCCTCCCAAGTAGCTGGGAAGTTGGGACTACAGGCATGTGCCACCATGTCTGGCTAATTTTGTATTTTTAGTAGAGATGGGGTTTCACTATGTTGGCAAGACTGGTCTTGAACTCCTGACCTCGTGATCTGCCCTCCTTCGCCTCCCAAAGTGCTGGGATTACAGGTATGAGCCACCACACCCGGCTGCCCAGTATAATTTTTACACTAATACTTAGTACCATTCACTCCCAAAAATGTTCAAGAGGCTGACATGTTATTAGAGATAGAATAGAGGTATGCTAGAATATCATATCTCCAGATACAACATCAAGAGTTAGAATGCAAGAAACTGAATTGGGAGACATTAGACTTAAGGTCCTTCTTATGAATCTAAGAGATTACAGAAAATAATGTTAACTAAGGGACCTTAGAGACAGTCAGATGTGGAGGAGATGCAGGCATTAGTATGGGAGGTAAGGGTCTGTATGATTCTCAAGTTTCCTTTACACTTGAGATCTTGGCTTAACTGTTATATTTCACTGACTATGTAACTGAAACCCAGAGTGCTTAACTGAATTATTCAAGGTCACACAGCTTGTTTTTGGCACATTTACTGATTCCCAGATCGAGGCCTCTCATATACAGCATGGTTGTAACACCATTTTTATGTATCTCAGGACAGCTGTGGTGGGTTGAATATGAATTGAATGTTTTTGTCTCCTCCAAACCCCATGTTGAAATTTAATTCCCAATGCAACAGTGTTGGGAAGTGGGGCCTAATGGAAAGTTTTTTGATCATGAGGGCTCTTGATCAAAACCCCATTAATGGATTAACATCATTTTAAAGGCCTTGAGAGAGGGAGTTTGCTCTCTCTTACTCTCTTAGCCTTCCACCCTTCACCATGGCATAACAAAGCAGGAGGGCCCTTGCCAGATGCTGGCCCCTTGATTTTCAACTTCCCAGCCTCCAGAACTATAAGATATAGATTTCCATTCTTCATAAATACCTGGTCTGTAGAATTTTGTTACAGCAGTACAAAATTGACCAAGGCAATAGTGTCCCCTAAAAGCTCACATTCACCCAGAACCTCACAATGTTGCTTTATTGGGAAATAGTGCTCTTTACAAATGTAATCAAGGATCTCAAGATGAAATCACTCTGGGGTTAGGGTGGGCATTAAATCCAATAACTGGCATCCTTATAAGAGGAAAGGACACAGAAAGACTTAGATATACAACATGGAGACTGCCACGTGAAGTGAAGGCAGATTGAAGTAACACATCTACTAGCCAAAGAATAACAAGAATTGCTGACAACCACCAGAAACTCATGTACAGTAGGCAAGCCCCAAAATTAGCTTAGGCCAGAAGGGTCCTTGGCTTTACTCAGGAAATAATTCAAGAGCAAGCCAGTGGTGGAATAAACCAGGTTTACTGAAGCAGCAGCGCGTAGCAGAATGGCTGCCCCTTGCATAACTAGGCTAACCCATTGGCAGTGCGCCTACAGTAGCAGTGTACAGCAAAGCGGCTGCTCCATAGGCAAAGCAGCCTGGAGTAGCAGCAGCAGCAGCAGCAGCAGTATACAGCAACAGCAGCTGTCTGGAGCAGCCGTTGGAGCAGGAACAGTGGCTGCAACTGCAGCCACAGCTGCAGAGGCAGCCCCGGCATGGATTGCTGGCTAGCTATATTTATATCTACTCTTAATTATATGCTAATTAAGGGGTGGGTTATTCATAATTTTCTAGAAAAGAGGTGGCAAGTTCCTGGAGCCATATCAGGTCACTTCTCAGTTGTTGCCAAGGCATGTTGCCATAGCATTTGTAAACTGTCATGGCACTGCTGGGAGTGTCTTTATTTATGAAGAGTGCGGGCACCAGAAGTCACTTTTCTCACCATCTGCTGGTTTCGGCAGGTTTCTTTACAGCATCCTGTTTTTGATCAGCAAGGTCATTACCAGTGCTCAGAAAACAAGTTCTGCTGATCTCTCACTTCAAAACTAGAAAAGCAGCATGAAAAAGACTTCTTCACAGCCTGCAGAAGGAACCAACCCTGTCAATATCCTTATTTCAGACTTCTTGCCTCATAAACTGTAAGAGAATACATTTCTTCTGTTTTAAGCCACCCAGCTTTTGGTACTTGGTACTTTGGGTACTTTGTTATTGTGGAATAATTACACTCTAGGAAACTAATACAGCAGCCCTCCTCATTAACAAAAATTTCATAAAGATACATTAAATTGTAATTTGTATAAGACAAGGGTGAAATTTTCTCTATTTATATATCTTTTCCATTATTCTTTTCATGGTACAGATAGAAACCCAGAAAAGCCTGAATCCTGCTGCATGATTTATTTTTCCTTTTTTCATTGTTTCTTCAACCTCTAATCCCCACCCTGTAACCCACCCCAATCAAAGTCAGTTTCTTAGAGGGCTACATATAAGAACAGAGGTTACATGAAAAACAAAGTATTATTTTATTTAATGGAATAGCACCATTTAACCTTTAAATTAGAGAGATGGTAAAAATTAGATTGGAGAATATAGATCAAACCTGAGGCTTAAATGGGATCCGCTGGATCCCTCTGAATTTAAGTTCTGAGTTGGAAAGACATGAGATATAGCTCCGGATCCAGCTCAGGGGCTGTTGACCTTGCTGGTGTCTGCTTCCTATATGAAAAGGAGAAGCAGAAAGGTCAAGAGAGTGCCATCTGCACGTGTGCATTCCATCCTTTTAATGTCACCAGACTCCAGTCACAAGACTCACTAATAACTATTAACCAATCCAAACTCTAGACTGATTGAATTAGCAAGTTGTCTTATCTTGGAGGGGAGCTTGAATTAAGCGAGAAGAGGTAGAATCTTCCTGTTAGGGAAAAGAGTACAACAGTATTTTCTTCCCTCTATACCAAATTGATCCCAGTACCTTGCATACAGCTAAGCAGTCAATAAATGTCTATTGAAATAAGACACTCAGCTTAAATAATACGTATTAAATACTTTACTGCCATTAATTTATTAGGCACAACTCTGACTTGCATTCGCTCAGGCCAAAGGGAAACCTCAAAGTACATTTGCTTTTAAATCTATTCATTTATTTCAAGGCTATATAAAGTGGCTATTTAATGGCAGTTTTCCTGGTAGGCACTTAAGATCAGAAATAATGAAATAGCTCATGGAGCTCAGAATCCAATGAGGATATGTACAGAAAAGTAAGCAAAGAAGTATGATACTCATCATAAATGTCAGCTAATACTGAATAGCAGGGGCTAGAAGATTAGGAAGGGTGATACTGAGATGAGTCTTAAGTGATGAGTACAAAGAAGTACAATCAGGGGAAGGTAGGCAGAAGGTAGAATATTTGAAGCAGAGAAGAGGGCTTATATAAAATTCTGTGGAGATGACAGAGGACTGCGTAGAGATAGGAGCCACACATACACACACACACAAAAACAATTTACACTCTCAGGATCATGGGGTACCAACAGGTGGAGTTAGAAAGGCAATTGGAGGTCATACCCTGGTGGGTCAGAAGGGACCAAACTGCATATTTAAAACTAGAGATTGTGATATTCATGATGGTAATGACATCTTCAAGCAAAGGCTACATAAAGTCATGTTCAGCATATTCTAATTGAAGAGATTCATGTAAAGAGTGCAGTGTCACTTACCTAGGAAGTTAATTTTTCATAAAATTTTTATTATAAATTATATAGTAATGATTCAGATATTTTATAAATAAAATTTATAATAAAACTAATATGTATTAACTACTGTTCCAAGCACTTAACCACATATCCTCTCTCATAATACGGAACCCACCTAGGTGAGAACAATTATCACCCTGTTTTACAGATGGGAAACTGAGGGATGGAGAGGATATCTTGCCCAAAGTGACAGGTCCAGTCAAGCCAGGCTTCAAACTCAGGCTGTTAAATCAGGAGCATGTTCTTTTAATCAGCACATTACAGTGTGATGATGAACCACCAAAATATACTTAATGTGGGTGCTCCATGGGTTTTCCTCTCAGTTAGTCCTGAAACCCACGATACAAAATCAGGGGGCAGCTCTACTAGGCCCTAAGTAAAAGCCTCACATCAAATAAGTTGTATTCCTCTGACATCTATTTTTTTTCATTTTTTTAATGTATCGTAATTCAAATATCATTCCCTTGTCATATTCTTTGCTCCTTACAGGCATTTTTGTAATGAACATAACCTTATTTTACTGCTACCAACCAATGGGGTACTTGGCTTTTTCAATCAGTTTATGCTGTTTATGAATTGCTGTCTCATCTTTTCCTGGAGTTAAGCCGGGGTTTTCATAGCTCTCATAAACAAACCACGCTGAGTATATGACTCACACGTGGACAGCATCTGGCTGAATCTGAGTAGGGGAAATCATTTGTGGCATGATTGGTATATTAGCATACTAAGGCTGTTATAATGAAATGCCATAGTCAGGTGGCTTAAGCAACATAAATTTGTTTTCATGCTATTCTAGAAACTGGAAGTCCAGGATCAAAACTCTGGTGAATTTAGTTTCTTCCAAGGCTTCTCTCCTTGGCTTGCAGATGGCTGTGCCCTCACCATGTCTTTTCTCTGCACTTGTGCACCCCTTGTGTCTCTTTATGTGTCCACATTTTCTCTTTTATAGAGACACCAGCCAAATTTCATTAGGGTCCACCCTAAAGGCTTCATTGTGACTGAGTTATCTCTTTAAAGGTCCCATCTCCAAATAAAGTCACATTCTAAAATACTGGGAGTTAAGGTTTCAACGTATGAATTTGGAGGCCAGGATACAACTCATCCACAGCACTCAGTCTAAAAACATGAACATCACATAATTGTAGGGCTCTTACGTGTTTACATGAGCATCTGACAACGTGCCTTTCAACAGATTGTGCAGATGCAATCCCCCTCATATGCAGTATCTTCCCTTATAAATGATCAAGGCAACTAACAGAGAAATTGAGGCTGAGAGTCTTGTGAAAGTTTGCTTGGATTCAAATTTCACCTTCACTACTTGCTAGGTAGACAAATCACTAATGTGACTGGGCCTCAGTGACCTCCTCTGGGGGGTAACAACAGTGCCTATCTCACAGGGATTTTTGAAAGTCAAATCTGTTAATGCCTACAAAATATTTAACATAGTCCCTTGCATATCATAAGCACTTCACAGACATTAGAAATCATCATCATTATTATTATAAATGGCTAAAATCTACATATATAAATACATGTGTGCATATGTATGTGTGTATATATATATATATATATGTTCATTAGTAGTCTGTACTTACAAAGATGAAAGAGCAACATAAAATTTTACAATCATACAGGTTCCCAAATTTCCAAGGAAGCGGGGGAAGTGTTTATGGTGATTTGTTTTGAAAACTTACACGTGAAGTAGTTGTCTCCCTAATAGAGGCAAATCTCATAGGTTGATTCACTTGACATCTATTCCCAAGAATGCTCTTCTCCATCACAGGGGTAAAAGGGGCCAGATATTTGATTTTCTGGGTCAGCTTATGAGAAAAAGCAGTCATCTGGAAAGAGTTCCCCTTCCTAAATCAAAAAATAAAGTCCAGTTAGTACCAATATTTGTGTTTTTTTTAATGTTGTTCTCTAATAAAGGGGACTAGAACACCTTAAAGAAATGGCTCATTCTAGGATTGAGGTAGAGAATATACAAGATAAGTAGGGAGCACATTGCCAGAAAGAAAGGAAGTGCTCAAAACAAAAATGATGGGTGTATATCGAAGGGACCCAGGAATCAACTAAAAAAGCTCCCAACAGCCAAAACTGAAACCATGTCAACAACAAAATAAATAAAGTAGTATTGGATTATAACCCAAAGCATAAAATAAATTTTCATGAGTATAACACACACACACACACACACACACACACACACACACTAGATAAGTATATTTATATTAGGGATGGGATCTTTCTCTGTTGTCCAGGCTAGAGTGAAGTGGCACGATCATAGCTCACTGTAACCTCAAACTCCTGGGCTCAAGTGATCCTCCTGCCTCAGTCTCCTGAGTAGTTAACACGTGACTATTTTTAAAAATTTTTTTTGTAGAGACAGGTGTTACTATGTTGCGCAGGTTGGTCTCAAACTCCTGGTCTCAAGCAATTCTCCTGCCTCAGCCTCCCAAAGTGCTGGGATTACAGGCATGAGCCACCATACCCAGCCTTTATATTAATAAAGGATTGCCCATATAAAGAAAAGAAAGAGAAGAAACACATCTCTTATACAGAATTTTGGTTAACACTGCATGTGCCTTCAGAGATGGCCTTATATTCCTTAAGAATCTATGGATTATTATTTATAACAATAACAATGGTCCAGGCCTGAGATTAGCCCCTGTTTGAGCTTGAGATTTCTCATATTGAATCTGCTCTGCTCTGGCTAAACCACAGTTTAAGGGACTTTTCCTTCCATACATCCTCCACCTGTTGATGATCAGAACTCACCTTCTCTCTTGTGGGTGAAGGATGACGGCAGTGAAGGTAGTTGTTCCACAGGGTAAATAAGGCAAGGACTGAGCAAAGGCTTAAGGCAAACATAGGAACCACTCTTGATGAACAGTTCATGGGCAATCTCTGGCTGTGCTATGGGCACTAATGATGGCATCATCAGTGTAGCCCCTCAAGATGCAACAAGAACAGCACTCACTCAAGAGAAGCTAAACTATCTTGGGCTGCTGATTCTAGTCCTCCAAGAAAGTCTGCTCAGTTCTGGCCCCTCACCTGGGACACACATTCCCCTTGCCCTTTGCACGTTGTCTATACCCTCCTTCCCCTCAACAAAGCCTGAGGAAATTATTACCTGGTCTCATTACAGAAGCCTTTCTCTTGTCTTCACATATTGCAGTTTTATTCTCTATGCCTTGGATTTTTATTTATTGGTCACTAAGTTTTAAGATCTTGAATCTCAAAACTATCTTAATGCGGCCATATCCTTTATTGGAGGCACTTAATGAACAGCCTAAAGAGAGCCAAATGATTGCAGAATTGGAAAAAAACAATAGTTAATATTTTCAAAATATTCTACTTCATTTTCTTTTTCTTTTTCTCCTTCCCTCCCTTCAGTCCTGAAGCATCTGTGTATTTCAGTCATTATAATGCAAGATAGAATTTCCCCAGGGCCTTACAACGTGTATGGATGAGATGAAGAGGTAAATGAGAGAACACGGTCAGCTTTTAGATAAGCCTTGAAGGATGGGGAGCTAAGCACACAGGACTTGGGAAAGGGCATTCTTGGAAGCAAAAGCAGCCTGGAACTAAGCAGGCAGCAGAGGAGGGCCCATTTATAGCAAGAATAGCTTGGCCAGTTTGTTTGGAGCACAGGCTTCCAATGCCAGGAAAGCTAGTTTGTCCTTTGCACCCATGTTAGGACATGCTGGAGTCATGAGAGGAGGGGGAGAGGCATGGTAGGAACAGGGCCAAGTAAGATATACTGCTGATCATCTGAAGGACAGATAGACAAGAAGAGAAAATAGAAACAGGAAGTCTGGTCCAACAACTTTTATAACTAGCAGGTGAGAGATAATGAGGGCCTAAACTGGCCAATGGCAATGAAGAGGAAGAACAGTACAATCAGCCTGAGACCACGAAACAGAGCTCATCCAGCACCCACCGCTCTGCCAGGCACAGGGCCTCAGGCTTCACCAGGATTACTTCATTCAATTCTTACTGCAGGTCACTGAGAGCTACATTATTACCCATATTTTACAGAAAAGGAGACTGAGACTGAAGTTGGATGGCAGTCCCTGGGGTGATCCTGGGTTATATATTTTTTTCCCAATGTAATTATTGAGGTAGCTCCTCTCTGAGAAGACCACCACCAACTCTTTTCCTTTTGTATGCGAGTATCATTCCCCCATCAAGACGTGTCATCTATCTATTCATTCCCTGGACTCCAGGCTGTCCTTTGGTCAATGGAATATTGTGGATGTAACACTGTGCTGGTTCCGAGCATCACTTTTGGGAGGACTTGGGATTTTCACCTGTGCCTCTTAGAGAATGCTTGTTGGTGTGGATGCCCTTCCTCAGAACCCAGTGCCATGTTGTGGTTAATCCAAGCCACACAAAGAGGTCATACATAGGTGTTTACGTCAACAACTCAACTAAGCTCCCAGTGGACAGCCAACACCAACTTCCTGCCATATGAGAGGGTCATTATGGACGTCTAGTCCAGGTGAGTCTTCAGATAATGATACCACTCCCAGCCAACAACCACACAAAAGACCACAAGTGAGAACCACCCAGTCAAGCCGAGCCTGGTCAACACAGAGAATCATAGGTTTAAGCCACTTAACAATGCCTGCTTTAAGCCACTAAGTTTTGGAGATTTTTTCCACAGCAATAGATAACAAAGGCAATTATTAATAATGTCCTTTGTCTCTCACAAGTATTCTGCTATGGACAATCTATTGCATGGCTAACCTAGTTAAGTGAGTGTTGAATATAAATGTTGAATTAAAATGTTTGTTAAGTGAATAATGAAATAGATGGATGGATTAAATGGATGCATTCGAGTTGACTGCCCTTAGTTTGTTAAATGATTGGGGAGACCCTTCTCCACTTTGGCTAGCAGCATTGTTTGCAGAAAAAGAGCTAGTGGTTGCATGTACCAGGTCACAACATGGCCTCGTTACCTATTCTCAGCCTACTCTTTAACCACCAGAGGGAAGTAAGGCTGGGGGAAAACAAAAAACCTGAGTATGAGATAAAATCTATTATGAGGTCTTAATAAACTCTAGAGTGGACACTTTAAAAAATGATCTAACTTTTCTTCTAAAATAAAAATTATGTCTAGCTTTTATAATGGCTCGGGTTTTCCTCAAGCACTTTTCCCATAAATTTTAACATTAGCATCCTTTGGTAATGCTTAACTGCAGGTAATATATTTTTTAAATCATATTTTTCTCCAAGAGCTCATTAAAAGCACTCACTCTGCTAATGATTTCTGAGCCTCAAGTTAGACTTATTAGTGCACAAGGAGCAATAGATGCCTAAATGTCAGGTCTATTTACCAGTTGAAAATGCTGTTGCTGTAGAGGCATTTGTTTTCTGTGGGACATGCTGATTGTGGTTAGTTCGCTCCATTTTTCTTGTTGGGAAATGATCCTGAATCCACAGCTGTTTTGTCCAACCAAGCTTCAGCATGGGGAATTACACTCCTGATCAGCACCTTGCCAGTGTGGGTTTAGCTGAAGGAGTTATTGCTGACGCTGCCTTGGAGTCTTCCTTGCCTTCTGGTCAGACCCTAAATCTGCAATTTTACTTATGATTTTTGTTAGTAATGCTTGTTATAGGGCCTGGAACAAATGTCCAAAACAATAAAGGTTTGTCTGCCTTAGTTTCACCTCTTTTTCCTTCTTTCTGTATCATCTGCTTCTAGTTGATCAATGTTTAAAAATTTTAGATTCAACCTCCTTAATAATTCTGAAACCCAACCCCTCTCAGCTCCATTCTTTCTCTTGTTACCTGAGTCCAAGGCCACCATCATCCCTCAACTGGAATCTTGTGCAGTCTTCTAACTAATATCACCCTCCTCCATCCATTCTCCATATTGATGCCAAAATGATAGTGAGCTTTGCTCCATTCATACTTAAAACATATCAGTGACTCCTCTTCGTCCATCTCTTATCACAGGAAAAATTCAAATTAATCTTGGCATGCAGTCAAGGCCCTTTTGATCTACTCTCCCTGTGAACCCAGAAAATTTGAGACAGGTTTCAGTTAATTTAGAAGGTTTCTTTTGCCAGGCTTGAGTATGCACACTCAGACACAGCCTCAGGAGGTCCTGGCGACATGTGTCCACAGTGGTTTTATACACTTTAGGGAGACATGAGACATCAATTAACATACGTAAAATGAACATTTGTTCAGTCCAGAAAGGCAAGACAACTTGAAGCAAAAGCAGGGCAACTTGAAGCGGGGGAAGGGGCTTCCAGGTCACAGATGACAGACAAATTGTTACATTACTGTGAGTTTCTGATTAGCCTTTCCAAAGGACGCAATCAGATATACATTTATCTCAGTTAGCAGAGGGATGACTTTGAACAGAAAGGGAGGCAGGTTTGCCCTAAGCAGTTCCCAGCTTGAATTTCCCTTTTAGCTTAGTGATTTTGGGGACTCAAGATATTTTCCTTTCACATCCCAATATGTTCTAGCTTCATTTCTCGCTCAACATATCCAGGCAAAGTATGGCTCAATCAAGCCAGACTCCTCATTCTCATAATATATCAGGCACTTTTCTTCATCTTGTTTTATTGTATGATTTTCTTTCAAAGTCTGCAATATTCTTCCATATTTGACATGTCTCAGCATGTCAAAATTTATGTTTTCTTTAAGACCTAGTGAAAATGCTTTCAACATCCTCAAATTCTTTTCTACCACTTTCTTATGATCCCCAAGTTTCAATGAATTACTCTCTTTTCTGTCCTCTCCCCACTCTCCCACACTCATCCTGTTTGTGCTGTTGAAACTCAACACAAAGGCAGCAAAGCACAGGGATGACAGCTCAAATTTGGAGGTTGCCTTCTGTTTTTAAACCAAAGCTCTGCTGCTCACTTGCTTTGTGACCTTGAGCAAATTATTTTATCTCTCTTTTTCAGTTTCCTCAACAATAAAATGGGAATAAGGATGGTGTCAAATTATAGCATGGCTATGATAATTAAATGGCTTTATTATCTGACCCATTGAAAGTGCTTTGTAAGCATTTCTTCAATAAAAGAAAAGAGCACCAATCTCCTGAATCACTGATCAGAAGTTCTCCAAGCGTGTCTAGCAGCGTCAGTCTTACCTAGGAAAGTACTAGAAATGCAAATTATCATGTCTCCTGTCCAGCCTACTTAATCAGAAACTCTAAGCATGGGACTCAACAATGTAACAATCTCTCAGGATAATACTGAGGCATGATGAAGTTTGAGAACAACCCTATAGAGGATCTCGAAGGTGTCTTTCAGCTCTCACCACCTATGGATTGATTACAATCCTTCTGTTGAGTCATTGAAAACTGGAATATCCCATCTGAAGGCAATCTTAAATGATTGGAAAGGAAAGTAAGGAATTCAATCAAGAAATTGAAAGTGAAAAGGGAAACAATGTATCTGTTTGCATGAGGGGGAAAAAGGAGGCAAGAGGAAAAATAACACTTAGAGGGGGAAAAAAGCCAAGGGTGTTTCTTTCTTAGTTCTTCCTTTTCTCATAAAAGCAAGAAGCATCACATAGACTATTGATCTAAAGATTTACTGACAAGTTGTTTTTATTTCTGCACTCACAAAACTTTCTTTCCTTCTTCACTTTGATTGACTTGAGAATTGCATCTTTGGGGCAAGAGCAATGAAAAAATTTGTTTAAAAATGCAACCAATTTAGTGTTTATCACTCAACATAAATATGTGTGAAAAACTGAAATAAGGCACAAGATGGGTTGCATGTAGCACCAAGCAGGGAAATGGTTCTTTCCAAGACTGAGGTCATGCAGCAGATACTGTTGCCAAATCAAAAGGCATTCTGAAATATTTTAGACATACAAAAAGGTACAAAATAAATATCTGTGCATCCAACAAGCAGCTGCAGAACCTTCATGTACCCAGATATTCCTACAATCAATTTTCAAAGGATGAAAAAACATTTATGTATTTAAAATGCTGTGTGACTATTAAAATTAATTTTAAAAGCATAGCACAGAGCTTATCACAATAAATGCCCACTCCCTTCTTGTGCCCCTCCTGTCTGGCAGTAGGACTTCCAGACTGAAAGATGCCTTTGTGAGTAGGTTTTTGGATGGTGAAATTGTTATAAGTGAATAAAACAATTACTGCTGTTGTATTCTCCAAATGAAATAATGTATTCTTACAGGAGGTGTGTTTTACCCTTTAATAAATAAAGATTTGTGCTAAAAATGCTTTGGAAAGCTCTCAGGGATAATTCCACTATTCATGTGAAATATTACAGATTCTAAGGGTGAAAAAATGAATGCTATTTAACTCTGATGATTGTGAAGGTTTTTGTAAGCATGAGGAAAAAATAGGGCCATGAAAGTCTAGAGAGAAATTAAGTAAACATGTAAAATCAACTAAATATAATTTTCACGTGCTTTTTATTGATTTCCCTGGAACTCTGGCTTGATAAGATAAAATAGAAACTGTAAAAGGTTATTTGAATTTTCTCTCTTCTTTTCTTGGTTAGTCTTGCTAATGGTCTATCAATTTTATCTTTTCTCAGCAAAACTGGCATACAAGGGACATACCTCAATGTCATAAAAGCCATCTATGACAAACATACAGCCAACATAATACTGAATGGGGTAAAGTTGAAAGCATTCCCTGTAAGTACTGGAACAAGACAAGGATGCCCACTCTTACCACTCCTCTTCAACATAGTACTGGAAGTCCTAGCCAGAGCAATCGGACAAGAGAAAGAATCTACAACAAACTCAAATCAGTAAGAAAAACCTAACAATCCCATCAAAAAGTGGGCCAAGAACGTGAATAGACAATTCTCAAAAGAAGATATACAAACGGCCAACAAACATGACAAAATGCTCAATATTACTAATAATCAGGGAAATGCAAATCAAAACCACAATGCGATACCACCTTACTCCCGCAAGAATGACCATAATTGAAAAATTAAAAAACAGTAGATGTTGGCATGATCACATGGTGATCAAGGAACACTTCTACACTCCTGGTGGGAATGTAAGCTAGTACAGCCACTATGAAAAACAGCATGGGGATTCCTTAAAGAGCTAAAAGTAGAACTACCATTTGATCCAGCAATCCCACTACTGGGTATCTACCCGGAGGAAAAGAAGTCGTTATTTGAAAAAGATACTTGCACGTGCATGTTTATAGCAGCACAATTCGCAATTGCAAAATTGTGGAACCAGCCCAAATATCCATCAATCAATGATTAGATGAAGAAACTGTGGTATATAAATCTGATGGAATACTACTCAGCATAAAAAGGAATGAATTAACAGCATTTGTAGCGACCTGGATGAGATTGATGACTATTATTCTAAATGAAGTAACTCAAGAATTGAAAACCAAACATCTTCTGTTCTCACTAATATGTGGGAGCTAAGCTATGAGGATGCAAAAGCTTAAGAATGATACGATGGACTTTGGGGACTTGGGGGGGAAGGACAGGAGAGGAGTGAGGGATGAAAGACTACAAATAGGGTGCAGGGCACACTGCTCGGGTGATGGGTGCACCAAAATCTCACACATCACCACTAAGAAACTTACTCATTTAACCAAATACCACCTGTACCCCGAAAACTTATGGAAAAATAAAAATAAATAAATAAATGTAAAAGAACATAATGTTTACTTTTAGTGAGCAACTTTCAGGTGAAAGTCATTGTACTAAGCACTTTACAGGTGTGAATTTGTTTAGTCTTTATAATAACTCGAGTTGGTAGGTGTTGTGAGGCTCTTCTTCTAACTAAGGAAATCAAGCTTAAGAAAGGTCACATGACTTGTCCAGAGTCAGTGTTAGGAAATGGAGGTGTTGGGGTCTAACTCCTATATTTTAACCAGTGGCCATTCAGAGTATATTTGCAAAGACTGAGAACCCCTAGTCATTCAGGAAGCAGATTGCTTCCTAAACCAATAGATTGCTCATATCGTCCAATGTCTTCATCTTAGGGGTAAGGAAACTAAGGCCCCAATGGGAAAGGCACTTCTCCAAGGTTACAGAGCTGAGGCTAGCATGTAGGATTCCTGAATCTGTTTACACATTCTCACTTCCTCTTTTCACTGGTCCAGACGGAATGGATCTTCTTTCCCTCCAAAAATCTGCTTATTTGTTCAGCCATATTCTAGCTAGGAATGACTATTTCTCCTGTCATTCCTTCAAATCTTTGAGGGCTCTGAGCTCCTCTCGGAACAGATTGAGCTGCAGACAAGTTACACCCTTATGAAGGGTTGGGCTGCTTTTGAGCACTCACATTTTTCAGTTATATTCTTCCCTTCTATCCTTCATGCTTTTCTCATAATTGGCCTATATACACAAGCATTTTTGTGGCCCTAGAGAATGCTCTGCTCTGGAAGGAGCTGATACAGTTTCCTTACTGTATAATCTCCATCACTTTTTAACCAAGCAAGCAATAAGTAGTTTCAAGATTGAAATAAGTCAAGCAGAGGCCTCTGATTGGTCAAGAGTCTGATCTACCTGGACTATACTGTCACAAAGAAAGGGCACCTTTTTGGCTTCCCATACCTTAGCCTCACTTGCGGTGGTGTGAACAGTCCTTACATTCCAGGGCTGTGATCGCACATGTTGGGAAGAGTCAATGGCCAATAACAATTTAAAAGTGAGAAAGCCGTAGATGATTTTCTTCTTTGTGATGATCACACAACAGGTACAGTGTTTCAAAGTTTGGGCTTTGTACTTTAACAAAGAAATAAAATTATTCTAGAGTAGTACTGTCAAATAGAAATAAATACGAGCCAAATATGGAATTTTAATTTTTCTGGCAGCCACATTAAAAATAGTAAGAACAGACTGGATTAGCTTTAATATTTTATTTGTACTAATATATCAAAAATGATCACTTCTGCATGTAATAAATATAAAAATTGTTAATGAGATATTTTACTATTTTTTCATACTGTCTTCAAATCCAGTGAGTTTTCTATGCTGATGGCACATCACAGATTGGGTGCTAAGTTTACAATAGTTTAAGTGAAATATGCTTCTACCAAAGCAATAAAGTTATATTTAATGGAAAATAATTAAAATTAAAATTTAGTTTCTTGGTCACATTATCCACATTTCAAATGTTTAATATCCCTGGGTGGCTTGTAGCCACCATATTGGGCAGCTCATTTCAGATGCTAAAATATGGCTTTTATGATTTTTTATTAATAGTATTAGAGACCCTGTATTCAGTCCTTATTAAATGTTATTGAATTCTTACTAATTGATAAAATTATTTTTAAAGCCACTAAAACAAACCAAAGAAGAAAAAATTAAGTATGGAATCAGAAAGAAGGATAAGTTTGTTTCATGTCTCCTAAGTCAACTGTCCTTATCTGTCAATGAAATGTTCAGTTCTTCAGTACTACGCAAAGTGTATCTGTGGACAAATGATTCAAAAGCAAGCAAGTTTGTGAAATGCTGCGTACAAATCCATCTCACCAGATATTCACACAACAGACTGCTATTATCATTTCCATTCATGGATCAGAGATTCAGAGCAAGCCTTGCTGTATGCTATGTGCTTATCGTTGGTCTACAATTATCTTTCTTCTTTCTCTGTTTCTTTTGGCAATATAATTAGTAAGTATGAGCCCACAACAATATAGAAAATGCAGAACTTTAAAGCAGCTTACAATTTTTGCCTAAGGCAATCATTATTCCAGCCAAATCCTATGGTTATGATTATGATTCCCTTACTTTCACTTGATATTTATATCACATATGTTTTACCAAAATGTGATATATAATTTATTACACACAGTCATACTATAGTGAGTTATCATGTTACATATAATTTTGAAACCTACTAGACACTGACTCAGATTGAAAAATCTGTAAGCTATCTCCTCAATCTTTGTTCAAGCCTCTGTCATCCCTAACTCTATCCCTAGACTATTTTATTAGTCTTTTAAATACATTTTGCCTAACTTAAATCTTTTCTCTCTTCAGTTCATCTTCCATACTACCTTCTTAGTTACCTTTCTAAAATATAAATTTAACCATATAACTTCCCTGTTTAATACCTTTTAGAGATGCCTCAATCACTAAAAGATAAAATTCAAATTCCTTATAAGATTATGTTAGACTTTTTAAAATTTCCTTAGTTTTCCTATTCCAGTAGACACTGCTATACTTCAGTGTGACTTTGTCATTCAACTCATCAGTCTTGGAGTTCTGTCTCCATTCTCTTTAATCTGGGCTAGCTTTGTAGCTTGCTTTGATTAATCTAATGTGGCAAAAATGACAATGCAACTTTATAAAAATTTTTATCTTAAATTCCGGGATACAAGCATAGAACGTGCAGGTTTGTTACATAGGTAAACGTGTGCCATGGTGGTTTGCTGCACCTATCAATGCATCATCTAGGTTTTAAGCCCCACATGCATTAGCTATTTGTCCTAATGCTTTCCCTCCCCCTCACCCCCTGACCTCCAACTGGCCCTAGGGTGTGTTGTTTCCCCCGCTGTGTCCATGTATTCTCATTGTTCAACTCCCACTTACGAGTGAGAACATGTGCTGTTTGGTTTTCTGTTCCTGGGTTAGTTTGCTGAGGATGATGGCTTCCAGCTTCATCTATGTCCCTGCAAAGGACATGATCTCATTCCTTTTTATGGCTACACAGTATTCCATGGTATATATGTACCATGTTTTCTTTATCCAGCCTATCATTGATGGGCATTTGAGTTGGTTTCATGTCTTTATTATTGTAAAATAGTGCTGCAATAAACATATGTGTGCATGTGTCTTTGTAGTGGAATGATTTGTATTCCTTTGGATATGTACCCAGTAATGGGATTGCCAGGTCAAATAGTATTTCTGGTTCTATATCCTTGAGGAATCACCACACTGTCTTCCACAATGATTGAACTAATTTACATTCCCACCAACAATGTAATAGTGTTCCTATTTCTCCACAGCTTCACCAGCTTCTGTTGTTTCTTGATTTTTTAATAATCACCATTCTGAGTGGCATGAAATGTTATCTCATTGTGATTTCGATTTGGTGTTTTACTGAGTTCTTTTATAATGGTTTTTGTTAAGGGAGTGCCCAATTGCTCAATATAAAATTTGGGACATCCCAGGTTGAAAATACAAAATCAAGCAGCTTTTTTGATGTCTGCGAGGGTCATAGCTTTTCAGCAAGGACATGCTATAGCCCCTCCTGAAAATAGATATACAATAACTAAAACAAATTTAAATTCCACAGACGTTGTAAGCTGGATAAAATTCACCTGAAGATATTCAAAGTGAGACTTTGGGTCCTGACCATGATTACTTTTTACAATTTTTTCCAGGATTATGTGTCTGACAGGTGACACATAACCTGAAAATAACCTCAGCTTGTTTTTAAAGTTTTCTAACTAATGGTGATTAAAAATACTAACCCATTTTCTATTCCATGATGAGTAGTTTCATGAAGAAATTTAGTTAATATCCACTTGAAATGATCTGGTGCCATAAGCAACCACCTTGAGCATTCCAGAGATTATATCATGAAGAGTAGAACCAGAATTTTTCCACTCTTCCTTTTCACAGTTTACCAGAGATTTATCCTTCTAGGGTTTAGCTTGTTGAGCATAATTATCTGCTTATTTCCTTTAAGTGGTCTGTCTTCCTGTAAGTTCCAACATTTATAGTCATCTCTGTAGGTAGTAGGAGTGCATCTAAAAGTTATTTTACTTATTGTCCATTTCTAGAAGGGTCCCAACAGACATAAGAAGCCCCCTTGTCTTGAAAGCATACCAAAGTCATCTACTACTCCAAAAGCATATCTGCTATCTATCGACCTATCCATCTATCTATTTACTTTCTCTCTGGAATTTAGCTAGTTGACAAAACCAGTAAGTGCAAGAAGTTCTGCAATCTGGGTGATTTTAATTCTGGTAGAGGACTACATTCTAAAAGCCTATCTTCTTAAATTATTGATGGCACATCCTGTTTACTAGCTAACTTTTATTTCAGTTTTGAGATATGATTCATCAACAAATATTAGATCAGGTTTCCCAGTGGGTTCTCTAATATATCTGAGTGAGGCAAATAAAGTTCCCTAACTGAAATTAGACAGTCACAATGCTGCACTTATTTCAGGTGGGGCAGGAGAGTGGTAGGACTCAGCATGTTGCAGAGATAAATAGTAATGTGAGAGGAAGATAGAGTACTAGATGCTAGTAAGTTGGCAAAATGTGTTATGCATACTCAGTCAATAGTAATGTCTGTGCTGCATGAGGAACCATGAGGTCAAGCAGAGAGCCTAGAAGTAGTTCAGCACAAGCACTGAAAAGTTTCGTAGCTGTACCTGTTGTCCTAAGTCAAGAAGGATAAGCCATCACAACTGAGTCAAAATTGAGGCTGTGATGAGCAATAGGGTTTTCATGAATCCCATGAAACTGAGCTAAAACCCTAAGGGCATGTCCATAACACTCATGTACAAATTAATGGGGTGGCTTTTTGTATAATAGTTAGGGATGACTAAGAAAGGAGGCTATTGACGAGCCTTCTTCAGATTACAGAAGACCTGCTCATGTTTGAGTTCCCAGATCAGAGGGTCTTTTACTTGGAACTTAGCTAATTTATAAAGAGATGTTGCAATCACAGAAAAAAGTTGGTCCCCATTGTCTGCAGTATCTAGTCATATCTAGAAGATCTCTCTGTTGCCACCTTGAAAAGGGTCTAGAAAGAGTTTTGATAGTCTTTAATTTAAAATAAGAGAATATTTTTTCCTCCTTAAATGGGTCATGCCCAAAATAATGGGCTGTGTTGTGGAAAATTTATAATATGTCTTTGAAATAATTACGTTCTTTTCTGCTACGGCTAGAGCAATTAAGTGGGATGCTTTTTGTAGGCCTCCTTGTTTACTGAACAAAGTAAGAGATCATCTACATGTTGTATCAGAACAGAATCACAAAAGAAATTCATGAATCATGTAAATTTTAATTAAAGACCTGGGAAAAATAGAAGGAGGTTTCAGTGAACCTCTGAGGCATGGATGTCCAGGTATATTGTTGTTCTTCCCAGCGGAAGGCAAAAGCGTGTATTCTGGTCTACAGACACACTCAAGAAAGGCCAAGCAAAGATCCATGACAGTGAAGCTAATGGTGTTAGGCAGAATTGATGAAAAGATGGCAGTTGAGTTAGGAACTAAAACTCACTGGAATCTGAGGCTCACACTAACAATAGTCTTAAAAGGCCCATGCCAGTGTTCTATCCTGTGATTCTCCTTATAACAAACTACACTTTTAGAGAGCACAACACAAAAGAGTAACGCAAATGAACACATAACAAAAAAGGATGAAAAGAAGGGCTTGGTTTTGCCAGAAATGCCAAACAAATGGTAAGGAATAACAAAACGAGGGTATCAAACACAGAATAAATAGCCAGAGAACTCACCACAAAGAGAGTAGAGTTCAGACCTGGTGCTGACTTGCCAACATCATTGTGGACTTGCCAAGTGGCAAACAGTAAGGCACAGGGGGTTCTGCTCCAGCTGAAGGCTAGAGTCTGTGGTGATAGGCAGAGCAGAACTTCTTGGTGGAATTTCCAAGAAAACTGTGGAAATAAATAAATATCACTCAAATGAGAACAAACAAATGTTATTTATTCGGAGCTTGCTAAACAAAAGAGTCACCAATCACCAGTTATGTTTGGCAGAGACTCAAATGCAAGTAGAGTGATGGGAAAGCTGTACAGTGGGAAAAGGGAAGGCATTAGGTATGCCTAATTGAAGGCTGTTGGCATGGGGAAGGTAGAAACAGGCTAACTAGAAGCGGATCATCCTATATGATTTGTTAGAGGTGCATATTTGGCTTCCTGTGATTGGTTCTAAGTTAGACATATAAGCAAAAATTATGGAATCTGGCAATTATTGACTAGGTCCTTACTGATATTGAAGAGGTTGCGGTTGGGCTTCAGACTGGTTGTTACAGAAGTTGAGGTCAAAGTCGTATTTTTATATATGGCTTGGCAATTTTCTGTTTGTATATTCACTCTCCTGCCACTCACTGAGTTTTTGAAGACGTTGATCATATTGGTAATGTCATCCACATCGTTGGTCACTTATCCAATAAAGGCGTGCATGACCTGAGCATTTTACCAAACTTTCTAAGTAGTCCAAAGAGTGGCTTATCCAAAGAGATAGTTGGACAATCAATGGTTAGCTGGAATGATAATAAGTTCTTCTAGGCTTATAACAAATCCTCAGACTTGAACTTGCAGTGATTCTTCAAATCCTAGGGGGGTAAGGACCAAAAACAGGGCAACCTAGAGCGTCAATAAGGATCTAGGCAGTCAGATTTTAGTTCCCAGTGACTACAAGTCTAGAGGTAGAAATAAAAATGGGATCATTCTTTTCAAGGCTGTTGGTTTGTAGCCTGATGCTGAAGGAAACGGGAATAATTGAAAATCTGGTAAAGGTTGACAGTCTGTGCAAGGTTAACAATCTGTACAAGGTAAATACCAAACGGAAGTTTCCACAATGAGAAAGAAAGCTTAGCTACAAAGTTTGCGTATCTATCAGTTACCTGAAGTTTACAAAGAGGCACTCAAACAAAAATAAACAGCTCAAATAAAAATAAACAGAATCAGAATCTGATAATCCAGAAGGATGTGCCATAATTTCCCACAGAAACCCAAATTTTCTTTCTACAGTTACTCCTCCCCTTTTGATCAAAGATAATCTCAAAGAAAGATTATTCTTGATCACTAATTAAGGTTAATCTCATGAGATTTGGCCTTGTTATTTGCATAGGTGCAGCAACAGTGGAAACTGACATATCGATTTTCTATATTTGCTTTGCTGGGAGTTTTCATAAAGAATATCAAGTTGAACTTTTCAAAGCCTCTTGAGGATGAAAAGCCAAGCCAAAAACTCACATCGGATTTCACATGTAGTACCTATCGATTTGGCAGGCATTCCTTTTTTCTTGAGATTCCACAAATATCCTAAGGTTCCAGAGCCTGCTGGGAAATGACATTCCTTGCTCACCTGCAAAGCTGTGAACACTGCCAAGCCAGGTTTCAAGCCAGTTTTCACAAGAGGCGCTTTGGAAGCATTGGCCCCATAAGGTCAACTTGAGTTCCTTAAAAGCGTCTGGTCATATCTGATCAAATAAGCATCATTCTCAAATATGAGATCCAGGCAAAGCTTTGGTTGTATTACCAATGGTTTTGTTCATGTTCTGTTAAGAAGGAGGACAGACTCTTATGGAATCTATGCAAATAACTATATTGTCAAGAAGATAAGAAGACTCAATTGGAGTTTCTAAGTTTTGAAAGGGGGAGTCAGGGAGAAAAATAATATAGGTTTCATTTCTGTCTGCAAGGAAGGAGCACAGTCTACAAAATTGTTTGAGTGTTAGCTTAAGAGAAAAAGTAAAGGAATTCTTATTTCCAGAAAATAGAGCAATAAAACATGAACACTATTTCTAATAAAAATCATAATCATTTGCTCATTCAGTTCTATAAAATTAACTCTTCTTCACTTGATCTTGTGTTACTTGTTTTATTAATGCATCTGCTTCTCAACTAGACATCTATAACTCCTCAGTCCATGGTATGATTTCATAGTCATTTAAACAATGCCATCGGAAATCTGTTCCCCAAAGTATATGGCATGATCCTTTTCTAGTAGACTCTAATATTGTTCTTTTTTTGCTGAAGATAGAAAACCTTAGCCTATAATTGATTGCAACAATCTTATGGAAGCATCAGTGTAAAAGAGAACAAACAAAACGATCTGTAGATTACAAAAGTCTAAAAATGGCTATCACTTACATATTATTGATAATTTTCAAAAGTGAATAATCTAAATAGAGTTCATTATAGGAAAATGCAATTGACAAACACATCTGGTTGTTTCTGTTATGCAAAACAAAATAAATTCAATCCAAAAACCATTTTAGACAAAATATCTATAAACACAATGTATTGGCAATATTTTCAAAGAGGCTATATCACATTTAATTTATAAAAATGCTTATATATAACCTTAAAAAGAAAACATTTTCATATATAACATAAAAATCTTGAGCCATTAGATGCCACATATACCTAGCATCCCCTTAGAATTTACTAAAAATATATCAAAGTTATCAAATAAATAGAATCAGTAAATCTATAGTAGATTATAAACGTGAGAGTATTAATAAAAATGCATAGATAAGTGATGTGAATCCCCCAACAGAAAACTATAGACCTAGAATATACTGGTTCCAAATAAAAAGAAGTAAAGTTGCAAACAAGTGAAAGTTTTAAAATATAACAAATTGTGACAGATAACACTATACTGCTTTTATCTAACATCAAGCAAAGCAACACCAGGACTCCGATAAATAGAAATATATCATGAACAGTGAAAACATTAACAATTCTGAGGTTCGTGTTGTCATCTCCTATAGTATCTCCTGTTTCCCTGGAAATCCTCAGAACTCAGACAGGAGCATGGCCCCATCAGTCAGGGGGATGAAAGCTGTGTGCATGCTGAGGGGCAAAGGCCTGGTACAGAGAATTATCCATATCGAGCAGAATGAAAATGGACTATCTGTGGTGGTGGTACACATTACAGTACTGGCTGAAGGCCAGCAGATTCCATGTTCATCAATTTGGAAATAATATACAAGGATGTACCAGTGCAGGTCCTCACTTTAATCCTCTATCCCAAAAGCACATGGGCTAAAGGATCAAGAGAGGAATGTTGGAGACCTGGACAATGTGACTGCTGGCAAAGGTGGTGCGACGGATGTGTCTATCGAAGATTCTCTGATCTCACTCTCAGGAGGACATTCCACAATGGTGGTCCATGAAAAACCAAATGACTTGGGCAAAGATGAACATGAAGAAAGTACAAAGATGGGAAATGCTGGAAGTCCTTTGGCTTGTGATGTAATTGGGAATTCCCAGTAAACATTCCCTAGGATGAGGTCCAAGAGCCAGTGACACATCTGTTATCCTGCTAGCTGTAGAAATGTAACTTGATAAACATTTAACACTGTCATCTTAAAAGTGTAAAGAAAAAAACACATTCACAATTCTCCAGAAACTTCTTACATAGAATACACGTTTAAAAACGTTTATGTTAATAACATTTTCCCCGGACAAATTTAACCTATGCAAAACTGAGCATCTCTTTTGATTTGACAATGCTTCCCAGACATCTTGTCAATGATAACTATCAAACAAATAACCCTAACTAGTTCCAACTCTTGTCTTTTCCCATGGTGAAAAAACACATCTTCGAGACTTTCCAGAGGTCCTCTGGGAAATCTCAAAGGCCGTTTTGGACACTGAGGAGACTGGGAAGACTGTGCTTGACTGGTAGCCAAAACAACTTTTTGCTGTTTTGCAGAGGACTAATCGGCCTCTGCTTTATGTGAATTTCTCACTTTAACTTGTTTGCTCCATTTTGGATGCAGAGCCTGCCCTGTGTGTCTGACCACAAACCAACATTTCCTGTCTCAATTCTTCTGTTCATACAGTGTTTGGAGATGTTTGTTAAGTTTTAAGACTCCCTCCCACCCCCAGATTTTCACACCTCAACTTTCCACAGGTGTTTTAAAATCATTGCTCACTCATCCCTTCTCTGAATTAGGATTTGAGTATCTTTCTGTCATGATACTGCCTCACTCCTATTGTGATACTCCTCTTCTTAAGAAAGTTTTTCTAGACTAATGTCCAGATAAAACTTCTTTTCTTTGACAGTAACGATGCCATGACTTGGATAAAATGCCAACTGCCCCTGGTTCCTGCTTTCTTCACCCAGTGCTGCCTTATCAGACTCCTTGTGCTTTCCTTGGCTGGGGAAATCAGAATCTACAGTGGTAAGTCCTGACTTCTAATCCAGTGTTCCAGACATCTGTCTGTTGTAGCACAGTGAGAAGTTGACCTATAGTTCTCTCATTTTTGTCATTTCCTTCTGTTTTTCTATCTTTTCCTCCTGCCTTTTTTGAGCGTGGTGAAAGCCCCTAATTCTCTCCTGAGAATCATAGCTGAGTTAAAGGCCCAAGGTCTCTAGCACTGGCAGGTGTTCTTTCCATTATCGTGAGATAACCATCAATTTGGCTGTTGTTCTCCAGACCCCTTAACAGTGGGATATGCTCTGTGTTATGATAGTAGTAATTCCAACCACTTTCTTAAAAAAAAAAAAAAAAGTAGGGGGACAATATTTTTAAACTTAAATTTCAGTGGCCTCTTTGGGGCATGAAGAATTTTTCCAAATTGTTTCATTCTGTAAAAGGCTATTGAATCCTGTGCCACCAAGATCTCATTCAGGCAAGAGATGCTTTGTTGGTGGTGGTGGGCATTTGGTACAAAGAGACAGAAAAAAAATGCTTTCTCTCAAACACTTTTCAGTGATCATTGCTTCTTTCAAAGACAATCTTCCTTCTCCAACACTTTCTGAGACCTGTGTCCTCTCAGCACCTACCCCCGATCTCTCTTTCTACCATCTTCCATGTTCCCTTCAGCTCCCTTCAATCCTTGGATCTTCCTCTTTCAACCCCTCTGTCTCCTCCACCTTTCTGTCCACGCCTGCCAGGCCTTTCCTCTCCCACTCTGGCCCCTCAATTCCTTATAATCCCTTGAGCTTTAAGTCCTGTCCCTCATGGGAGGCTCTAGAGGAGCTCAGGGGCACTGAGAGCAACAGCCTGAGGCTGAAAAGGCTCCCTGGAAACAGGCTGAATGTTTTATCCACTGAGGTGGGCTTTGGAGACACCAGATGACCACCTGCTCTCTACTCCATGCCCCCCCCAAAATTGAGTCTACAGCTTCCCTAGAATTATACACCAGAGCCAAGGGCAGCTTATGGGTCTCCTACACAAATATTGATGAAGATGCCTCAGTTCTCATATTGAACAGGTCACCTCAACTTGCCCCATCTACCAAAAATATTACCCTTGTAAAAATATAAAGGTGAGGCAGTGATGGTACTGTTTTTTTATATGAACCAATGAGTTTTGTATTTCTGTATTTATGCTTAAGTCATGACTAAAATTTAAAAGTTAAAGCTGTAAGTTCGCTATGCCTGTCTATATGTTAATGTATGAATGTTTGTGCATGTGCACATACCTTTTGTGTAACATTTTCTTCCCTCCAGATGGTATTACCACATTAAATCATAAAATCCCTTAAATAAGCTCCTTTTGGATTCGCTTAGAGATGAATGAGAGCCTACATAAGTTAAATATTCTTGAACTTCCCTGAAATTAGGAAAATCAAATTTCTAGTATTATCAATGTGAAAAAAGTATTTTTATAAAAGCTTAACAAAATATTTAAAAAATTCAAGTTCATCTAATTTAGATAAACCTTTGGCCATTGAGAGTAGCTTAATATAATTGATTTGATAAACATAGCTATGTCTTCTGAGTTGTCCACATCGTAAGAATACATTTTTGTTCTACCTATTTTTTTCCTAAACTTATTCAAATATACTGAATCACTTTACTTGATAATTGAAATACATTCTTAGTATATTCTAACTATATGTTTGATATATTCATGACATAAAATGTCTCATGATAATCATGTTATATCTCTTATTTATTTATTTATTTTGAGATGGAGTCTCATTCTGTTGCCCAGGCTGGACCGCAGTGGTGCAATCTCGGCTCACTGCAACCTCTGCCTCCTGAGTTCAAGGGATTCTCCTGCCTCAGTCTCCCAAGTAGCTGGGACTACAGATGACTGCCACCATACCTGGCTAATTTTTGTATTTTTAATAGAGACAGGCTTTTACCATGTTGGTCAGGCTGGTCTCCAACTGCTTGCCTCAGCCTCCCAAAGTGCTGGGATTATAGGTGTGAGCCACCGTGCCCGTCCAATCATGTTATATCTGAAAATATTTTCTCTATAAAAATGATGCCCATTCACTTTCATAAATTTGATGTAATATCCACCTTTTTTTGAAAATAAAATTAATTATTATGTTTACACATATTTTCTCAGAAACCTTTTGAAGCAACTTTAAGTGCCATAACAAAAATTAAATTTTTCAGTCAATTATATTATCTTTATAGCAAATTTTCATCACATCTTTTACTTTCAAAAATTATCAAGAATATGTTAACCACAGCAATTTTAAATCTTTTGTCATCTATGGATGGTTTTGTGTTTTACACCAACACTTCCCATCAAACTCTTGCAAATCTGTTACAGGCCAGAGGACTTTGTTTCAATGAAAAAGGACTGACTCAGAGATACATGGAAAAGAATTATGCTAGGTACTCTTTTGTAGAAGTTTCTAATTACATTGCTTAAATAACTTTGGGACTGAAACAATGAACTGAATCAGGAATTCCAGAACTCTAGTTGAGGAAGAGATGGGTTCATAAGCCTACTAATCCGGGATCAGGTGGGACAAAACTAATTACATACGAGTGAATAAACTGATGATGGATAATTATGGGACTTTTTTGGAATAAGGCTATGGCTTTAATTTTCTATTTTCTGGACATAAATAACCCCCTCCTCTTTTTTAAGCTATCTATCACTCATAACAATTTTAAGGACTATGCTCATTCCTTGTAAACAGAAATGAAACTTGTATTTTTTTCTCCTCAACTCACCCTTTCAAAATTTGGAAACTCTCATTGAGTCTTCTTATCTTCTTGACAATATAGTTATTTGCATAGATTCCATAAGAGTCTGTCCTCCTTGTTAACAGGACATGAACAAAACCATTGGTAATACAACCAAAGCTTTGCCTGGATCTCATATTTGAGAATGATGCTTATTTGATAGATATGACCAGACGCTTTTAAGGAACTCAAGTTGACCTTATGGGGCCAATGCTTCCAAAGCGCCTCTTGTGAAAACTGGCTTGAAACCTGGCTTTGCAGGGTTCACAGCTTTGCAGGTGAGCAAGGAATGTCATTTCCCAGCAGGTTCTGGAACCTTAGGATATTTGTGGAATCTCAAGAAGAAAGGAATGCCTGCCAGATCGATGGGTACTGCATGTGAAATCCGATGTGAGTTTTTGGCTTGGCTTCTCATCCTCAAGAGGCTTTGAAATGTCCAACTTGACATTCTTTATGAAAACTTCCAGCAAAGCAAATATAAGAAGATTGATATGTAAATTGTCACTTTTGCTGCACCTATGCAAATAACCAGGTCAAATCTCATGAGCCCAGTTAGTGATCAAAAACAATCTTTCTTTGAGATTATCTTTGATCAAAAGGGGAGGAGTAACTGTAGAAAGAAAATTTGTGTTTCCATGGGAAATCATAGCACATCCTTCTGGATTATCAGATTCTGATTCTGTTTATTTGTGTTTGAGCTATCTAGTACCTCTTTGTAAACTGCATGTAACTGATAGATACACAAACTGTCTCTTGTCTGGTAGAGATTTAATTGGCTTTCCCTCACACTATGGGAAAACCAGTTTTTGTAACTACTAATAAATTGTACTTGAATGTGCTATCTTGCACAAATTGTCAATTTTTACTAAATTTTCAAATCTTCCAATTTCCCTCAATATCTAGCTATAAATCCCTAAACTAACCTTCCAGTTTGTCTCCTTTTCTCTTGACTCATAGTCACTGAGAAAACCTTACTATCCAGATCCCAATTCAGACTCTAAGTTGCCTTGTGGCTGGCCCCCAGGCTCTGAAAAATTACTGCAAGCTCAAGTCTGATGACTTGTTTTAAACCTGTAAAGACCTATCATTGCTAGCAGACTATGCATGGGTTCTCTTTTCCTCTGGACAAGCCTTGACTAGACCACAAAAGAAGTATGGGGGAAATGCCCAGGTCATGCATGTTCTGATATAAGAGGTAACCCAGCCTCTGGGTCACATTACCAAGAGCATCAAAACGCTCAAAGAGCAATGCTGGGTGATGAAAAGTGTTCATCCACTAACCTCTTGGAACTCCCTGGAATAGATACTGTTGGATTCAACTTCTGTCTTTCTCACTTTAGTATATCCTTTTATATTAACATTTCTCTTTTTTCCTTTTAGGCATCCCACTTGTAAGATGCCTGATCTGAGGGACACTTAAACAAGTGACCTTTGCCAGCATGCCCAACAGATGGTTCAACTAGTCCTCCAAGAACAACACTGAGCAAATCTGACCTGGGGACTATTTCAGATTCTTCTTGTCTCTCTGTTCAAGGACACTTTTTCTGAGCCTTTCTTGAACAAGAGTGGAGAACTGATAGGACAATTTAACTCTGTCTTTAACACAACTTTAGGTTGGTTTGCCCAAACTACTAGGTTCTTAACTCTATATGAACCTCCTCCAGCATTCTAATCTGTTTGCTCTGTCTTAGACCCAGAATCCCACCCCATGTGTCTAACCACAAACCAATCTTCCTGCCTTAACTCCTCTGCTACCAATATTTGATGTAGCCCAGTAT
This sequence comes from Ateles fusciceps, assembly GCA_036589455.1. Lineage (NCBI taxonomy): Eukaryota > Metazoa > Chordata > Mammalia > Primates > Atelidae > Ateles > Ateles fusciceps. The sequence goes on from JAZHEH010000113.1 coordinate 8,871,578, forward strand.
GTTTCAGCATCATCCCCCACCTCCCCACAGTCCCCCACTCCCGCCATACACATACACATAGCCTCAAACCCCCTTCCATTTTCCATAAGCTTATCTCCCAAGGTCTTTGCACATAAAAGCTGTGTTTGCTCACTCCATGCCTGAGACTTTCCTGGCTTAGATCTTCAGCATCTTTCTATTGCAAGATTCTCCCTTAGTAATGTCTTCCTTACTTCAGATTTGTACACTTTTTTCCTTGACAGTGTAAAAAAATATCATTTAGGATTTGATTTTCAGAAGGCAAAATATAAAACATTGTCAGGAAATTTGAATACTTAATCAACTAGGATAATGGATCACTGAGAAACAGTACTTGGTTATCTATTTAATCAAAATGATGTGAAATAATTTTTAGAGTGGATATAGGAGATAACATAATTGCAAAGAACTTCCTCTCTTTTATATGAAGACATTTCTCTTAAATAATCAAGGACTTGAAAAAGTCAGAACAAAGCACAGGAAATGATTCTGATGAGATTCTGAATGCTTATCTTCTAAGCAGATTACTCAGAAGGTGAAGAAAAATATTTTACAAGCTCTTATTAAGAGCATATATTAATCCAAGAAAAAATATTTTAATAGAGAATAAAACAAATTCTAGTTTTGCATCTGCATATTTAATACTAAAGCTTATATTAAAAATTTTGTAAATAAACCCATTGAACTTTAGCCAGCTACGACTACAAGAAATAAAACTTCCTATCCATGAACCTTCCAGAGTTTTCTCTATCTAGTTAGGGTTTTGTAAGGTTTTGCTCTATATTTTCCTGTTTCTCATCCTGGAATAACTACTTATTTTACTTCAGAAAAAAATTACTCTTGTTTTCCTTAACAAAAAAATGTCCTGCATACCTTGCACTTAAAGTGTTCCTCTCTGCCACAATCACTTCTATTAGAGTCTCATTCATCTCATTCACATATATTGATTATAACTTTTAACTACAGTGACTCCTATTGCATAGAAAAACCTTGGAGATAGTATAAAAGAAAAGTTATTCACTGTATATGTATTAAAACAGCCAGATAGATCTTATTCAAACTGCTGCAGTAAGGGAGAGAGGTTTCTGTATGGAATTGAGCTCAACTTCTAATACAGCAAAGACAGCTATGGATTTATAGTCAAGGAATAGAGCAAGGTGGTAAGTGAATGGAAAATTACTAAGAACTTAACTAGATATCAAAGGTAGAGGGATTCTTGCTAAATTGGCTTAATTATTTTTAATATTAAAACTATGAATTAATAACATTATTAATAATAAAACTACTTTTGACAGGCAGGCCAAGAACTAAGATATCAAGAATGGAAAGTGAGAAACTTGATCAAATACTGAGTAGTCCAATGTCAAGAATTAGTATATTATTGATAAATTGGCTAAGCAGGAATCTTTGCTAAAACTGGGCTGGGCAGGCCAAGGTCGAAGTCTACTTAGAAAGAATGCTCCAAGGAGCCTGACTCAAGTTTGGTCAAGAGAAAAGTCTTTTTCAGTAGATAATTGTAAACTATCTTTCATACACACTATTTTATAGCAGACTAGCAGAGCTTATGAATATACATCTTATAATTCTTGCAGTAATAAATATCCCTATAATACAACTCACTGTAGCAAAAAATAAACATGTTTATTAACACTCCCAAATACATAGACTCTCTGTATTATATAAAAAATAAGAGGCAAAAAGTCTGTAAGAAGAAAATTATATTTAGTAATTAATGCTTAGTATTTTATTCTAGTTAGATAATCTAAGTATCTAATAAATGCCCATTAATTCACTATATTTAGCATCAGTCTAAAGTTTTATGTTATCAAAAGATCTTGGTTTTGAGCCAAGCTGACACACTATAAAATGTAATTAGTTACTTTTGAATTAACATTTGTCAAAACAGTGATTTAACTAAGTGCAAATTTATGTTTTTATAATTATAAACATATAGTAACTAAAATGATAGATTGTGAAACCAAGAAACCTGTATAATCTGAGGAAGAACATGCCCAAGTAAATTAAAATGTATGCTTGTGTAGTACCTAATACCGAGAACTCAGAAGACACAGCTGTTTTAATTAAACCAACAATATAAAGCTAATCTCATTTGCCAAAATGTACCAAAATTATGTGAATGTAAATTCTTAGAATATTTGAGCAAGTATCTAGAGTATTGAAAGCAGAAGTACAATTATCTTAATTTCCAGAAATTTTTCAGTATTTTATTTACATAAGACCTTATTTAGCTCTAAGACAATCAGAAAATAGAGCCTTTAAAACTTTTATAATCTAATTCAGTAATATCATGTGGAGGCAGGAAAATATTACATACCCACAGACACATAAATATACATACAGATGTAGAGAACTTGTCATTTTAATTATAAAACCTCAGCCATAATCAGGAATAATACAGAAATACATAACTCACTTGTTTCAAAAAAAAAAAAAAAGTGGGGGGGGGGGGGGGGGCTCTTTTCTTTCCACTGGGTCAAATTCTTAATTGATTTGAGTTCAAAATAGAGAAAAACTAGATAAACAAATAAAAATAACAGACCAAATTTCTGACATCTTTCTAACCTAACAGAGACACAATATCTGCAAACCATTTCATTTACAGAGATTACCAAGTCACTCCCTACACACACACACACACATACACACACACACACACAAATCCAGATCAACTGCATACTCAATGAAAATTAAATTCCTACCATGCTACCAACGGACAAGAGTCTGGAACATCAAATTAGGAGTAGGGCTCACCTTTAGGACCCTGGATTGCCAGTCGCAAGGGGGAGCACAAAGGCTCCAAGTGTCCTTATTACCTGGGTAGAGTAGATGGAGATCTGAAGGCATGGTCCCATTTTGAGTCATGGCATCAATCCTGTCAAAGAAACAGACAAGTTAAAATTGCTTTTATTTAGGCTACTGCAATAAGGAAACTACGCTTATGTGAAGATAACGAGAATGGCTCAGCCGCTAAGGCAGTATGGCTTTTATAGGGAGGGGTAACCAAATCCAAAGGGTGTGGCTTAACACTGTGGTCAGTTTGCAAACCACAGACTTCACATTTTGTTAAGTTTCCAAAACAGTTCTCGGTAGTGCTGGTGGTTTTTCTTAGTAAGCTTCAGAGAGCAGAGTTATTATCTCAGCTAATCAGCTATGAGACAAAGAACAGGATGTAGAAGTTTCTGCTTTGTCAGCAGGTTTTGTCAGCAAATGAAAGGGTTTGTGGTAGGCCTTGTCACACGTGATCAAAGATCTTCTAGAAGAATTTCACACAGAGACATCAAACAGAAAAACCAGGGACAGGAAGGAGGCTGCTGATCCTGCCCACCCCCACTCCCACCCCAAATAAGGCTAAGAGGCAGAGGCATACATCCTTCCTCAGCCCAGCTCAGTTACTTGCAGGTGACTCACTTCCTTCCCATGCCTGCCTGTCCCCATCCCACTGACCTGCTTACACATAGCCTTTCTTCCCCTTTGAATACCCATTTCTACATCTCTCTATTTGCACTCATGCTGACTCAATCAGTATGCCACCGCATCCCTGCAAGGCTACTGTACTCCTATCCCAAATGGCCACCTTCCTTCCACTCTTTTTTCTCACAATTTAGTTCCCACAGAGCACCCCAGAATGAACAAAAGTGAAAATCTGATTTTGTTATCAACCCGTTAAAATTTTTCTGTCTCTCCCTATTGTCCTTCCAGGAAAGCCTATTCTACATAGCACAACATTCAAGCCTTCCTTGTTTCAGGTCACCCCCTTTCCTTGCCAGCCCTTAGCCAACTCTATGTTGAAACCTCCAGCTGTTTTCCTGCACCGCCTGCTCTTCTCTATGTCTAGGTCTTTGCTTGTGCCTCTCCTTCCACCTCCAATGCCCTCCCTCCAACTGGCTAAGGTTCAATGTATGCATACAAGAATTTAGAATATACCACCTCTGAATTTATACCAGGCCCCACTTCAGCCCTCAGCCTTCTCCACTACCTTGAAGCTCAGTTTGGCTGAAATTCCTCTATTCCCTACCCTTTCTAGTCACAGCACTTACCACACCAGTTAGCAAGTTCTTCCTTCTTTCTCTGTCTCTGCAGCTAGACCAGGAACTCCCTGCAGGTCAAGATCATGTGTTCTTTGATGCTTTTTCATGACAAGGGGAGACATAGGGTTGCAGTAGTGAGTGGGCATCTGTTCTCAGAAGGCAGTGCCTGGAGTACTGTAAATACTTAAAAAATACCTTGTGAAATTAAAAAGTGGATAAATTCACCATATGTGTTCAAAACTGTACAATACACTGGGTTTATAGAACACATTTCAAATCCTGTAGAAACAAGACAAACTCACATAAAGCAATTAGCAAAAGCTGAAGACTCTAAGAGGTACGATATGAAATAGTTGATTTTTGTAACCAATTGTGTTACATCTCAGTAAACCTAATGAATGTTAGAACATGGTAACCAGTCACTTTGGGGGTCTGGATGTTCACTTATTTCAGGATTGACTTTTTTTTTACTCAAACCCAGGAGAAAATTTCTACTTAAAAGCTAACTCTTGGGACAGCTTCTGAGCAAGCCACATACATACTGAAATCAGTTTCATCCTCTTTTAATTAACCAATGTGAACATCCTCTTGGCTTTCATGACTATGGGATGTATTCCTCAAAGTCAAATCCACACTCACAACTATATTGACTCCCACACAGTCCCCTGTGCATGACCAAGTCTTGATAATACTGGCTGAATTGGTGACTTGCAGAATAGCTGTGCACCACTTCTGGGATGGTTATGATTTCCTTAATTTGAGTCTTGGTTTTCTTTATCCCAAATGTATTGTCTACAATATCACTCATGAATGTTCAGATCATAGTCACAATTTAAAAAAGAAAAATATGTATCCTTACTAACCATATTCATAAACATGAGTTACAAAGTATAAAATAACTTCAGAAGGAGCATACCTCCAAACTGCAGAGTAGTGCCATAGGTGAATTGCCTCTTATAGACACTGCATCTAAAGAGAAGGCACTCAGGGGAATAGGAAAGCTCTGAGGTGGAAACTGCATGGTTCAATTTTTCCCCAAGAGGAAGACTCTGACGCAGGATTACTGCAAATAGATTTGGAATGGAATCCCAGGAAACATCAGTAGGGGGCTGGAAAATGAAAGAAGCAAGTAAAAGAAGCTAAAGGGGAGTGTGATTGTAGGAAGCAAGGTCTCAATCTTCAGGAGATGGAGTAGAACAGCCTCAGATTTCTCTCTGAGCAGTGAGAAATCTGAAATATTTAATATAATAATTCTTATTGGCTGTTAGTTGAGAGCTGCCCTGAGGATATTAATTCCCTGTGTTTCAGCCCACTTGACATCAAGTCAAGCATATTACCACAGCAGATAGAGCCCCTAGGTAGAAAGTCATGGGTTCTTGTAGCACAAAAAACACAGACTCTATCATATATCAGGTGAATCTAAGCTGTTGCATGTGTAATAAGCTGTCTCAGCTGATAGGCAGACAAATAAAAAAAAGAATTATGAATTTTATTAGCTTCATTAAGTTTCTGAAAAACACCACCCAATAACTGGATTTCCAAACTCATTCCCAGAATGTTCAGTCACTCTTTTTCTACCTAAATGAGAAGAGTCACTTCAAGCAAATTAAACATGCTTATTCTATCCTTTAAATCTTCGCTCAATCCACATCCAATGCATGTTTCTTGTAGGTCCAGAAGCAGACCCTGATGCAGGGGTCCCAGTATAAATGATGTATCAAGGATGTTGCCTTACATTAAGTGGGAACAGGAAGCAGGAGAAGGAAGGAAAGAACCCAAGCAGAAGTATAATTTATCAGGACGCTCCAACTGAAGCCTGTTCTGCAGAAGGCTCTAAAGTATAAAATATACCCTAGGGGTGGTCATGTCTTAAGACAAAGGAGCTGGTTTATTGTATTCCCAATAGCCAATCAGACATTGGAAACACTGCCCTGAAATACTCTGGGAGGGCACATTAAGTTTGTCTCATCTGTCACAGATTCTTACATTTTCTGGTTAGTCACAATTTCTGGGAGAAAAATTATAAATGGAAAAGTTAGTGGAATAAAGTAATCTGTTGTAGCATTTAGACCTGAGGCCATAAGTAATGGTCATCATCCCCCTACTCTGACACTGTTTTAGATTCCCCAGGAAGCTTTGGCTAGTGCCCCTGTCAGTGTAGGTGACTTTCCTGGGGGGGGGCTATCAAAACCACCATCCCTGAGGAGTCTAGGCCCCTAGTTACCAAATTTTATCAAGCCATAACATGATAATACTAAGAGATGCCCCGGTAGGTCTCCCAAATGCAGAACATTATTTTGTCTGCTCCCCTTATATAGCAGTAATCCCTTCTCATGGCCCTGGCAACTCAGCTCTTTCATGCATCTCCTGCTGCTGAGCATCCACTGAGTGTCAGCTCAAGATCTCACGTCTTCCATGAAGCCTTCCCTGGTCTTTGCGTTCCTCAGTGCCTTCTTGTCCCTATAACTCAAAGAAGTTAGTGTTTATACCTCTCATCTGGCTTGAATTGGATTCTGCACTGTAATTCCCCATTACAGAATTTTTATTGACCTTGGACAACGTAATTTTGTTGACTTGTGAGTGTATGTGCTGTCTTTCTGATGGGAACCTGAACACCTGAACAGGGTTCTATCCCACACTTCACTGGCTGCCTCCAGTGCTGGATGCAGGTTGCTCTGCATCCCCAGGCCTCAGGGAACTCATGTTGAATTAGCAACTGGACAGCTTACACAATAGCATCTCTGCACCATAGAACTAAATCATGATTTTTCTCATCATAAGTCTTGCATCCAAGAGCTAATTTATTTGGTTGCCAGTGTCACTCATGATCATTCAGGCCACAATCATTTTTCAAAAAAAAAAAAAAAAACTGAGAGCTTGCAGAGGTTTGACCATATGACATTTTAAAATCAGCCCTTAAAAGCACATATTGCTAGATGCTTTATTATTAATACAAATTATGTGCAAATGAATGCCATAACTTTCCTCTACAAAGAGAGATTTTTTTTTCTGTTTTGGCATTACTCAGACCTTGAGGTTGACAAACCTGCTTTGGAGATATTGGGTATTTGTGGAGAGGAGAATATAAACATTTAGATAAAGAGGCAATTCAACTTACATTCAACACCTTATGGGTGCCAGGAATTGCCCAAGGGACTTCATATAGACTGTATTGTCCAGAGGTTTTTTTTCTTCTATTTTTTTCTGAAGCTCATATGGTGGAGTATTTTGAAGCATTTTATAGCCTCTCGTGGGAGCTTAAAAAGAAAGAAGGAAGACTTATGTCACTTCATTTTGCAATTAATTACTTCTTCTGGGAAGACTTTGCCTTGTAATTATAGTATTTATCTCTATGTATTTATTATTTTTGATTGTTTCTGTCTTGTATTCTCTATTCAGAAGCAAAAATTGGATACAAAAATAATACTAATCTTGACTATATGTCTCCAGGCATGTAATCTACTCTCCAAATTGCTGTATTAAATGAGATGAAATAAAATATTTATGTTACTATTAATAGAGGTTAAAATCTATTGAATACTTGCTGTGAGCCGGGCACTCTGCACAGCATTTTATACATATCATCTCATTTAATACTCACAGCAATTTTCAGAGGCAAGTACTATTATAATCTCTGTTTCATAGATGCTCAGGGCAGCTCAACAACTTCCCAAAGACCATGCAGCTAGTAAATAAAGAAACTGAGCTTGGCCAGGTGCAGTGGCTCACGCCTGTAATCCCAACACTTTTGGGGGCTGAGGTGGGCTGATTATCTGAGGTCAGGAGTTCAAAACCAGCCTGACCAATATGATGAAACCCTATCTCTACTAAAAATACAAAAATGCTCTGGTAACTATACATTACTAAAGTGGACCATCAGTAAAAATGACATATTTTGGGAGTAATCTTTTAGGTACTTCTAAATCAAATAATTAGTATTTACTCAATTTCTTTTGGTTATAAACATGGAAAAACAAGTAAAAGGTAGCTATTATGTACTGTTAATGTGATATTTACAGAAATTTATATATTCGTATCTTTATTGAAACTTTGTTATAATTTTGATTTTAGTGTATAGTATTGTTCTGTACATTATTTTTGCAATACCTAAGGTATTAGAGCAAATTAAAAGTTAATTGTAAACATTTTATGATTTTTGTCATAACTACATTTTAAAGTAACTATGGTTTTAAAATATACTTGTCATCATTTTCTTGTATGTGTGAAACTACTGTAAAAACTGTCTTTCTATGTGTGTGCATGTGTTATTTTTTTCTATGGAAAAAGAAAATTTAAATTCAGAGGTTAAAATCATCAATATATTATTTTTTAGAAAATAAAAAAAGTACAAAAATTAGCCGGGCTTGGTGGAATGTGCCTATAATTCCAGCTACTCGGAAGACTGAGACAGGAGAATAGCTTGAACTCGGGAGGCAGAGGTTGCGGTGAGCCAAGATTGCACCATGGCACCCCAGACTGGGCAACAAGAGTGAAACTCAGTCTCAAAAAAAAAAAGAAAGAAAGAAAAAACAAACTGAGCTTACACTGCACAGAGGAAGAAAGCCTCCCTCCTTTGTCTTCTCCTTTGAGATGGCAAAAGAAGTTAGATTCTCAGCCCTGGTCTTGCTAGCCGAGAGATCACAAACTCCTCGGGTCTCAGTTTCTTTATTTATTGAATAGATATTCTAATGACCACATTGCTATGCCCATCTATCTGTCTGTCATTTGTCCATCTTCGAGCAATTAACTTTCACTGTTTTACGTTTTGCTTATAAGAGTTACTGATAGCTCTCAAAGAACATAAAGTATGTCACATTCATCTTTATACCTATAGTTCCTAGGCCACTATTCTAAATGCCTAAATGCTTTAAATCTCTTAAATCATTTATTTTTCATGATACCATGAGAGAGGTATTCTTTTTATCCCCCCTTATTTCAGAGTTAGGAGGTTGCTTGACCCCAATCACAATTACATTAATGGTGTCAGATAGATTTTAATGTAAATATCTGGCTCCAGAGTCCATGCTCTTAATTACTATGCTATACAAGAAAGCAACTTAACTTTCTTCTCAAATCCAGGTACTGTTTCAGAATAGATTTTTCCATATGTTTTTATCTACTTTTTCCTCTTTACTCTTTAGCTCTTGTTTGTATTTCATGATCTGTATTTATTTTTGTGTAACTAGAGATGTGATTTTTCAGTGCACATTACTTTTTAAATCTCAGATATGAAATCTCATGCATACATTAATTTTAATTTACCACTGATTTATTTCTTAGAAGCAATATAGAAAGAGAAAAAATTTCCTCTAATTTTCAAGTTTTATGACCTTAAATGTGACAGGGAGCAAAAACTGCCACTTTGGCATAAGAATTAATTTGAGTAAAATCAGTTGTGAAGAAATAGATAACAGGAAAAAAAAAAATAGCTCTATGCCCTCCACCTATTTTCCTAAAAGTAGGAAGCAAATTTGCAAAAGTGTCCCTCTTTACCTCTGTACAAAGAAGGATGAAAGTTAATCATTAAGGACAGCCTTAGATCCTTGTCAGCCTGGAGATGGTACCAGAGCGATCATCATAATAAACTTCACCAACAAGACTTTGACTACCACTTGTTTCTCGTATAGTTGCACTCCCACAATTTACTATTCCTAGAGGTTATAGGTCTCTTTCCCCTGTCTTGTCACTTCTCTAAAAATTTTTTTTTTCCTTTGCTATATACATCCAACTTCTAACCAAACTTTTTTAAGTTACTCATCCCTGAGTTTCTCTTATGTATATATGAGATATGCACATTGGTAAACGTTTGTTAGTTTTTGTTCATTCATCTATCTTTTGTTGCAGAGCTTCAGCTCAGAATTTAGAAGAGAGTAGATGGAAAACATTTTTCCCTCCTGTCCAAATGCAAGGATAATCTTACATGAGTCCAGGAGGAAGGTAAGTAATATTAAAGATACAAGAAGATGAATGGCTTCAGATTTTGCCTTTTAGACTTCCAGAAGACAGGGGTTTAGATGAAAATCAATGCAAATCTAGGATAAACAAAGCAATCACAAGGAGCGTTAGGTCCCAGATATGCTAATTTTGGTCTCTGCAGGTCACAGAAACAGAATTAAGACATAGGGACTGAAAAAGATTGTTAAATAAGTCCTTCACCTTTAAAAATGAGAAGTAATAAATAATTTAAGAATCAAACTAAGTGGAACATAATTTTTAAAAATTAACACTATGAAAAAAAAAAAAACAAGAGCAGTAAAAAAGAAAACAGATTGGTCAGTTAAGCATTTCATTGTGAAAACCTTGAGGTATAACCAAAGAATATCCAAAAACATTTCTGACATCAAAGCATTACCCTTAAGATTAATATTAAGAAATAAAAGAAATTAAGCCTAAAACATAAACAAATTCACTTTTTTAATGTGACTTTTATTATTTACTTAAAAATCTGCTGTCAGAAAATATAAAAAGAACATTCACTAACCAGAGCCAAGTGACTACTCTCCCACAAGTGCTTAACACATTACAGTAAATTGTTATAGGATAACCAACATCACACACACATACACAGACACACACACACACACACACACACACACACACACCCCACATTCTTCCCAGCTTTTCTGCAATTGGTTTGGGATTCATTAGTGAGAGATGCTTTTGTAGCCACAAGTTAAACAAATTTAAAAAGAAAAGAAAAGAAAATAGCATTTAAGCATATCATCTGAAATTAGAGAAGCAATAATATACAAAGTAAAGATAGATGATGATGGATAGGTAAATCATAGATAGATGATAAGTAGGTAGGTGGATAGATAGATGATAGATAGATGTAGATATACAAAAAAATATTTCAATTGATGTGCATTCAAAAAAAAGCTTAATCACAATATTCACTCAGAATATTTTACTGGAGAAAGTCGATATTCCAAGGCTATCAACAGTCCACTGCAGGGCTGCAAATTTTCATCTCTGACAAGATGAGTACTGAAATTGAGAGAAAGTCTTTAGAAACTTTTATAGGCATTTGGCAAAGAAATTTCATGTCTGTTGAATTTAATAATTAAAAAGGTCTGCATTTTATGCCTTTTTAATAATTTTGTAATTGATTTTTACTATATTTTATGAAAGAATCAGCATTAGAAATTTAAAAAATAAAAGTGTTCTTTCCCCACAAGTAGTTTGAAATGTTTTGAATAAAATTTTACTTGGTATTGGGGAAGCTAGGAATTCTTCCTTCTGCTGTGGTCGTACAAAACATATATTTAACGAGCCTATGATTTTATCTTGGCAGGCATTGTAACTGTTCACTATCAATGTAAGAGAAATTACAGGAGGTGGCTGAGCTGAGAGAAAGGAAAGAATACCTTCCTGTTTAGTAGTTACAGGTTAGAACTGTAAGCAAAGTGTAATATTAGGAAATACAGCTGCTGGTAGACCAGTAGTTTGCCCATTTGTACCAATAATCCCAGGGTTGTTTTTCTTGTATCTATACAGTTTTCCAAACTTTGCTGTGGATTTCGTTCTGTCATTTATAGACATGACAAGATAACTTGTCCCTTTAACTTCTCGGCTAAAGCTTCCTTTTAGACTAAAGGGCAAGGAAAATAAATTTAGGCATCCCTTTTAGTCTTTGGGGAATTAATGCCATCTGTGACTTTAGCTTCATTTTGTTTTGGTGGCCCTTTTTGTGCTGTGTTTTGCTGTCCATGCAGGGCAAAGCTGACCTCCAATGGTATATGTAAGCAAAAGGTGCCCAAGAGTATAAAGAACTAACATCTTTATGCCAGAAAGCAAAATAAAAAAGATGTAAACCTCAAGTGTACTCCACCTATTTACACTTATTAGCTCCAAACCACAAAGAGAACAAAAAAGTACTTTCTCAGACTTGTTTTTTTTTATCACATTTTCTGAGAAAAAACATGGTTAAGTTTTAAATGCACTGTCCTGGGCTTACTCTTAGATATCGATCTTTTCATAAAATTGAAAACAGTTGATTGCTCTTAGAGAGCATCTACCTCACCCCCCCACACCACACCCCTGTTTCTTGGTTCACTGGTCCTACGACCAGCCTTGATCTACAGGACCTATAACATACAAAAGCTCTGCTAATTGCCAGATGTCAGGGTCACTTCACTTTTAGGCCTTCTTGCTAGCAATGCATACAGCTTTTTTTTTTCTCACCTCTATCACCTCTAACAAGAAGTTTCTAAAAATTAGAGCATAATCCATTTTGCTCCCAGAGTTGTCACTCCAGAATTCCTTCACATGGACCTTGTCTGTAGGCTAGAGTATAAATATATATGGCTAGTGTGAAAGTCAGTGCTGCAGATTACACTTAGGTTGAAAAGGAACTCAGAATAGAAGTTATATTAACATGTCCTTTAGGTATTAAATAGAACAGCTATTTAATAATAGATAATTTAAAGAGTTTAAATTATCATTGAGCCCCATTTTTGAGCCCCATTTTCCATTGATCTGTAGCCCACATGTCCATTAAGATCGTTGGAAGGACCTAAGAACACTTGTAGCCAGATTTGTTAAAAGTGACATCATCTGCTAACAGAGGGTAGGCCAAGAGGCTGCCTAGATTCCTGTTTCTCAGAGAGGACAAGTAGTCTGCTAATTTAAAAACAGGAAAACATAGGAGGGAAAATATGAAGAGTCCTAAAACCCCATGTTCTTTCTTTTGTTTTGTTTTGTTTTGTTTTATGAGATGGAGTCTTGCTCTGTCGCCTACGCTATAGTGCAGTGATGCAATCTCTGCTCACTGTAACTTCTGCCTCCTGGGTTTAAGTGATACTCCTGCCTAAGCCTCCCAAGTAGCTGGGACTAAAGGTACCTGCCACCATGTCTGGCTAATTTTTTTTTTTTCTGTATTTTTAGTAGAGACAGGGTTTCACCATGTTGGCCAGGCTGGTCGTAGATTTCTGACCTCAGGTGATGCGCCCACCTCAGCCTCCCAAAATGCTGGATTACAGGCATGAGCCACTGCGCCTGGCCCTAAAAACCCATATTAATGTTAATATTTTAAAAGATAAGGAAAATTAGATGAGTTACAGTTACCTTTCAAATAAATTTAATAGAGGAAAAAAGAGTTAAAAGCATTTATTACACATAATAGAGGCTTAAAAAGAAAACTCCAGGAATAGCAATAGTAAACTAGAAAGATAAAAAAGAAAATCCAGGCTGTGTCAGAAATAACCATTTATTGTGGACAACCTGGTGGTTTCTATTAAAAGAGATCTCTAAATTTCAAAATAAAGTACAATAAATTATAGCCTACAAAGATATGTTTACAAAGTAAATAAGTACTCAATACAAAGTAGTAGTATTAAATGAGTAATTATCCAGCAAAGTAAGTTAATTTATGCTATTACTATTACTAAGGAAATGATAAAACAATCAACTCACTGTCAAACTAAAATATGCATTAAATAAATATTTAAAGCCATCGGAAGAAAGAAGGAAGACAACACAAAAATCACACACACAAAAATAATAAAATAGATTTTTGATAAAATACCAGTAATATTAAAAGGAACTTTAGAAAAAATTGTGAAATTTATGCAATTGAATTCTTTTTTTATTGTACTTTAGGTTCTGGGGTATATGTGCAGATCATGCAGGATTGTTGCATAGGTACACACATGGCAATGTGGTTTGCTGCCTCCATCCCCCCTGTCACTTACATCTGGCATTTTTTCCCCATGTTGTCCCTCCCCGACCTCCCCACTCACCCCCACTGTCCATCCCCTGCCCCTCCCAACAGACCCCAGTGTGTGATGCTCCCCTCCCTGTGTCCATGTGTTCTCATTGTTCAACACCCACCTATGAGTGAGAACATTCGGTGTTTGATTTTCCGTTCTTGTGTCAGTTTGCTGAGAATGATGGTTTCCAGGTTCATCCATGTCCCTACAAAGGACACAAACTCATCATTTTTTATGGCTGCATAGTATTCTATGGTGTATATGTGCCACATTTTCCTTGTCCAGTCTATCGTTGATGGGCATTTGTGTTGGTTCCAGGTCTTTGCTATTGCAAACAGTGCTGCTATGAACATACATGTGCATATGTCTTTATAACAGAATGATTTATAATCCTTTGGGTATATACCCAGTAATGGGATTGCTGGGTCAAATAGAATTTTTCTAAGTCCTTGAGGAATCGCCACACTGTCTTCCACAATGGTTGAACTAGTTTACACTCCCATCAACAGTGTAAAAGGGTTCCTGTTTCTCCACATCCTCTCCAGCATCTGTCGTCTCCAGATTTTTTAATGATCGCCATTCTAACTGGCATGAGGTGGTATCTTAATGTGGTTTTGATTTGCATTTCTCTAATAATCAGTGATGATGAGCATTTTTTCATATGTTTGTTGGTCTCATACATGTCTTCTTTTGAAAAGTATCTGTTCCTATCCTTCGTCCACTTTTGGATGGGTTTGTTTTTTCTTGTAAATCTGTTTTAGTTCTTTGTAGATTCTGGATATCAGCCCTTTTGTCAGATGGGTAGATTGCAAAAATTTTTTCCAATTCTGGTGGCTGCTGGTTCACTCTAATGATTGTTTCTTTTGCTGTACAGAAGCTCTGGAGTTTAATTAGGTCCCATTTGTCTATTTTGGCTAGTATTGCCAGTGCTTTTGGTGTTTTAGTCATTAAGCCCTTGCCTATGCCTATGTCCTGAATGGTTTTGCCTCGGTTTTCTTCTAGGGTTTTTATGGTGTTAGGTCTTATGTCTAAGTCTTTAATCCATCTGGAGTTAATTTTAGTGTAGGGTGTCAGGAAGGGGTCCAGTTTTTGCTTTCTGCACACCGCTAGCCAGTTTTCCCAACACCATTTATTAAACAGGGAATCCTTCCCCCGTTCCTTGTTTTTGTAAGGTTTGTCAAAGATCAGATGGTTGTAGATGTGTGGCATTGCCTCTGAGGCCTCTGTTCTGTTCCATTGGTCTATATCTCTTTTTGGTACCAGTACCATGCTGTTTTGATTACCGCAGCCTTGTATAGTTTGAAATCAGGTAGCATGATGCCTCTGGCTTTGTTCTTTTTGCTTAGGATTGTCTTGCCTATTCAGGCTCTCTTTTGGTTCCATATGAAGTTTAAAGTGGTTTTTTCCAGTTCTGTGAAGAAGGTCATTGGTAGCTTGATGGGGATAGCATCGAATCTATAAATCTTTGGGCAGTATGGTCATTTTCATGATATTGATTCTTCCTAATCATGAGCATGGAATGTTTCTCCATTTCTTTGTGTCCTCTCTTATTTCCTTGAGCAGTGGTTTGTAGTTCTTCTTGAAGAGGTCCTTTACATCCTTTGTTAGTTGTATTCCTCGGTATTTTATTCTCTTTGTAGCAATCGTGAATGGAAGTTTGCTCATGATTTGGCTCTCTGTTAGTCTGTTATTGGCATATAGAAATGCTTATGATTTCTTCACATTGATTTTGTATCCTGAGACTTTGTTGAAGTTGCTTATCAGTTTAAGGAGATTGGGGCTGAGATGATAGGGTCTTCTAAATATACAATCATGTCATCTGCAAATAGACAATTTGGCTTCCTCTTTTCCTAATTCAATACCCTTTTCTTTTTCTTGCCTAATTGCTCTGGCTAGAAATTCCAATACTATATTGAATAGGAGAGGTGACAGAGGCATCTTTGTCTAGTGCCAGATTTCAAAGGGAATGCCTCCAGTTTTTGCCTATTTAGTATGATATTGGCTGTAAGTTTGTCGTAAATAGCTTTTATTATTTTGAGATATGTTCCTTTGATACCTGGCTTATTAAGAATTTTTAGCATAAAGGACTGTTGAATTTTGTCCAAGGCCTTCTCTGCATCTATTGAGATAATCATGTGGTTTTTGTCTTTGGTTCTGTTTATGTGATGGATTACGTTTACAGACTTGCATATGTTGAACTAGACTTGCATCCCCAGGATGAAGCCGACTTGATCATGATGGATAAGCTTTTTGATGTGCTGTTGCAATTGGTTTGCCAGTATTTTATTGAAGATTTTTGCATCTATGTTCATCATGGGTATTGGCCTGAAGTTTTCTTTTTCTGTTGAGTCTCTGCTGGATTTTGGTATCAGGATGATGCTGGTCTCATAAAATCATTTGGGAAGGATTCCTTCTTTTTGTATTGTTTGGAATAGTTTCAGAAGGAGTGGTACCAGCTCCTCTTTGTACGTCTGGTAGAATTCAGCTGTCAACCTGTCTGGACCTGGACTTTTTTTGGTTGGTAGGCTATTAATTGCTGCCTCAACTTCAGCCCTTGTTATTGGTCTATTCAAGGTTTCAACTTCTTCCTGGTTTAGGCTTAGGAGGGTGCAAATGTCCAGGAATTTATCCATTTCTTCCAGGTTTACTGGTTTATGTGCATAAAGTTGTCTGTAGTAATCTCTGATTGTAGTTTGTATTTCTATGGAATCAGTGGTGATATCCTCTTTATCATTTTTTATTGCATCTATTTGATTCTTCTCCCTTTTCTTTTTTGTTATTCTGGCTAGTGGTCTATTTTGTTGATCTTTTCAAAAAACCAGCTCCTGGATTTATTGATTTTTTGAAGGGTTTTTGTGTCTCTATCTCCTTCAGTTCTGCTCTGATCGTCATTATTTCTTGTCTTCTGCTAGCTTTTGAGTTTTTTTATTTTGCTCCTCTACCTCTTTCAATTTTGATGATAGGGCATCGATTTTCAATCTTTCCTCGCTTCTCATATGGGCATTTACTGCTTTAAATGTGTCCCAGAGATTCTGGTACATTGTGTCTTCGTTCTCGTTGGTTTCAAAGAACATCTTTATTTCTGCCTTCATTTCATTGTTTATCCAGTCGACATTCAGGAGCCAGTTGTTCGGTTTTCATTAAGCTGTTTGGTTTTGAGTTAGTTTCTTAATTCTGAGTTCTAATTTGATTGCCTTGTGGTCTGACTGTTTGTTATGATTTCCGTTCTTTTGCATTTGCTGAGGAGTGATTTACTTCCAATTATGTGTTCAATTTTAAAGTAGGTGCAATGCAGTGCTGAGAAGAATGTATATTCTGTGGATTTGGGGTTGAGAGTTCTGTAGATGTCTATTAGGTTTGCTTGGTCCAGATCTGAGTTCGAGTCCTGGATATCCTTGTCAATTTTCTGTCTCGTTGATCTAATATTGACAGTGAAGTGTTAAAGTCTCCCACTATTATTGTGTGGGAGTCTAAGTCTCTTTGTAGGTCATGAAGAACTTGCTTTATGTGCCTGGGTGCTCCTACGCACTGAGAAATATGTTAATTAATAAAATTTGGGATAAAAAAATTAAAAAAAAAAACAGCAATTTACTTGTGCTTATATAACATTTGTTATTTTATTTGGTCTTCAATTATTTAAACCAGTGTCCAAATCTCCTGAGACCTTCAAGGGGATGGAGGGTAGGTTCTGTTCATTTTCAGTTACCTATATAATAAGTGTTCTGTAAATGTTTTTATATGAAAGAGAATGTCGAGAGAGAGATATTTCTAGGCTATAGGACAAGAAAAAGAGATTTAAAACAACATAAAAGGTAAATAATTACTTAAAAATAAAAGTACCTAACTCTGACATATTTACCAAACAATTTTTTCAAACATCTAAAAAAGAGATAGGGAAGGTAATAATGAACTATTATTTTTTGAGATATAAGTGCTAGCACCATGCTTAGAGCATTACATTTAAAAGAAAAAAAGAGAGATGTAAGAATTAGAACAGAAGATACTGAATTATCAATGTTTGTGGATGATAAAATTATGACACTAGAAAATAGAAGAAAACTAATTCCTAAAACAAATTAAGCTCTTTTTGTTATAGCATCTAAGGAAACCCCAACCATTGCAATTAAATTCTTAAGAAATAGTGACAGCTAGAATGTGAAATGAATGGATTCCGTTTTTGGCAGCAAAAACTGAGTACCTACACATTAATGCATTAAGAAAGAGATGTTTTTAAAACACACACTTACTCCACCCTAAATGTACAAGAATACACACATCAGTGGAGAGGGAAAGCCTACATGAGATTGAAAAGGCTTTAAAATACCTATATTCTTCTAAGTAGCAATCCATGTTGGTGGTATTATTTCTGAGTCCTCTCATCCCCCAACCACACTCCATCCTAACTTCTACCACTAGATTGAATTATCCTAAAATATAAACCTTACGATACATCCAATGGCCTAAAACTTCTTCATCCCCCCAAACTCCACCCTTGCCATAGCACAGAAAAGGCCAAATTCCAAAGTCATACAAGTGGCCTCATCCATTCTTGATATATGTCCACTTACTTTTTAAGAAATGCATAATTATTAACTTTTTATTGTTTTTATGGCAGTAAGAACATTTACCATAAGACCTATCCTTTTAACAAATTTGTAAGTGTACAATATTATTAACATAGGCACGAAGTTGTACAGCCGATCTCTAGAACATATTTTTCTTGCATAATTGAAACTTCATGCATATTGTACAGTAAATCCCCATTTCCTCCTCCTCCCAGCCCCTGGAAACCACCTTTCGACTCTGCTTCTATGTGATTATTTTAGATATTTATGTAAGTCCAATCATATTGTGTCTTTCCTTCTGTGACTGGTTTATTTCACTTAGCAAAATGTCCTTCAGGTTCACCCATGTTGTTGCATTTACTTTTTATATTCATTTTCTGGTCTCCCAGAAGTTGTCCATCTATTGACCACCAATGTCTATGTCATAAGTTCCCCAACCCTGCACTTTTTTAGTTGTGTGCTTTCATGAAGCGTTTTCTACATTTTTGCAATTTAGACTACTTATCCTTTCATCACAGAGCATTTAGTCTTATATGCTACCATTTATTGAAACTTTATACTTCATTTTGACATTTCTTGTAGGCTTTGCTTGTACTGCAATTTACAAGACTGTATGTTTCTGTCTAAAGTTTCCAATTAGGTTAAACACGTGTCTTACACCACATTTATATCTCTCATAGTATTTAGTGCAGTGTCTTACATGTAGTAACTGTGCAGTAAATACTGTTTAATCGATTGAATGACTGTAAACTACTGGAGGGAACATTTTATTTGGTTTACTGTCCCCAAGGCCTGGGCAGTACCTGACATATAGTAAATGCTCAATAAATATTGTGTTGTGCATGAGGAGAAACAGAAAGAGGGAATTAGATGATTCTGCTAAGACCACACATTGCTGAACATAGACAGAGGTCAATTCTCAGTTAGCTTCTTACTTGACGTAAATGCTTTTGATCCCAGCTGGTAACTTTTTTCTACTAGAAATGCTTTCTTTGCTAGATTTCCCACATATTCCTTCCCTTGTCACTGACTGTTCCTTCTCAGCCTGATTTGCTAACGTTTTGTCTTCTCCACGTTGCTTTATCTGCAATGTGTTAGGGGTCCCTCGGTCCTCTTCTCGTCTCTTACCAACATTCACTCCCTAGGCGACCTCATTAGTTCATGACTTTTTGCTGACTCCTGTATTTACATCTTCAACCTTGACACCTTCACCAACTCCAAAGCTATGGCGTCCTATTGCCTACTTGATATTTTCACTGAGATGGCCAAAGCTATTTCTAATTAACATACCCCCCAGTCTTCCTCCTTGAGCCTGCCCTTCAGCAGTATTCTCCATCTCAGTTCAAAATGGAAACATCCTTTCCTAGTATCTCAAACGTTATTGGCAATCTCATTATCTTACATCCCAATCTATGAGGAAACACTGCTGTGCTCTACTTTCAAAATATTTACAGACAGCAACACCTTCTCACCTCCCATCCGTCTACCTGTCCAACCTGAAACATAACCATTGTTTACCTAAATTGTTACCAACATATCCACAGATTATTTCCCACACGGCAGCCAGAGGGGTCCTTTTAGAATGAAAGTCAGATCATATCACTCCTCTTTTAAAACCCCATAACAGCTCTCTTTCACTCAAAGCAAAACTCAAAGTTGTTACAAGAAAATATCCTATTGGATATTCCCAAGTTCTCTCTGACTTCATCTCCTGCTAATTTCCCTCTTGGTCACATTTCTCTAGCTACAATGTTCTCCTTTTTATTTATTTTAGTCATCTATTGCTCCATAACAAGCCACCTCAGAATTAAGTGGCTTAAAACAATTTGTTATATTCTTATTATATAATAGAGAATATAACAAATTGGGTCTGTGGATTGACTGACTTCAACTGAGCATTTGTGCTTTGAGGTTTCTTGTGTGGTTACAGTCCAATGTCAGCTGAGTCTGAAGTCATCTGAAGGATCCCTAGGCTGACGTCCACAGTAGCTGGCTCACTCCCGTGACTGACAGTTGATGCCGAGAGCTGAGCTGGGATTGCAGACCAAGCACCTACATGCCTCTGGCCATGGCCTTTCCTCATGCCTTGGGCTTCTCATAGAACAGCAACTATGGCGTTTGGAGTTCTGAGGGTCAGAGTCCCAAGAGCAAGTCTTAGAGGAGGCAGGAAGTAGAAGTTGCAAAGCCAGTTAAAGACTATGCCTGGAACTGGCCCATCAACACTTCTACCATGTTCTATTGGTTAAAGCAGTTACCAGACCTGCCAGGATTTGAGGTCATGGAGTAATAAATTCCACTTGCTCATGGGAACATGGCAAAGTCACATTGCAAAGGAGCATATGGGATAGAAGATATTATCAGGGAAGTCTTTGGAAAATACAATTCATCATCCTATTCTTCAAACGCAATAGCTGTGCTCCCACCTCAGTCCCCTCACTGGGCCTTCCCTCTGCCTAGAATGCATTTCTCTTGGTATCAGCATGTTTTGCTTCCTCACAGCTTTCCAGTCTTTGCTCTCTCACTTACTTCAACTCTGCTATTATGTCACCTTCTCAATGAGCTCTTCCTGGACCACTCTACTGCACATGACACATAAATACTCCTTGGTGACCAGTGGCTCACAATTGCCCATGAACCTTGACTTGAACAGACTTCAGCCAGACTTCTCTCCTCCCTACAGTCCCCTACATTTTGACTCGCCCTCAAGTTTAAATAAGCACTAAGCACCTCAGGTGCAGAATATCCTCCTCAACACTCATTCCGAGAATCAGCAGACCACACAAAAAAAAAAGTTTATCTGCTGAAGCAATCTGATTTTGACACCTGCTCACCCTGCCCTCTTGCCTTCTGCCCCTACAAACTTCCCTGCCAGTTTTACCTCTCCCTCTCTCCAAAAGACTTGTCCCCTTCTGTTTGATTTTGAGACACTTGAGATTTCTGAAATGGACGCATTCTCCCTGGTGCAATATCTGTTTAAGTAAAGTTTCCATTTACCTAAGTCTGCACTGATTTTGATTGAACACCTAGCACTCTCAATACTGTTTGCCCTATGCCAGTTTTTCACATTGAACATTACCTTTAACATACTAAATGTCATCTCTATTTAACTTCATCCATTTATTATGTTTATTGTCTCTCTCCCTCCATTAGGATATAAACTGCCTGACAGCAGGATGTCTTTCTGTTTCATCTACTGAATTCCCATCACCTACTACAAACATGGTAAGTGCTCAAAAAGCCTTTGTGAATTTAATGGATAAACTTACTCTTACCTGTGACGTGATAGAGCAGGTTTTGTCTAATACATAAAAATATAGAATAAAGAAATATTTGCTACTGGTTCTGCCAGGATCTCATTCTCCACCCCAGTTAACTGAATCTCTGACATGTTCCTTGAGCTTGTTTTAAATTCTTGTTTTAATCATCTAACTCCTGTAAAACTGTCCTGTTTTTCTTAGTACTTCCTAACTTCTTTTCCTCTCTACCCTGCAACTCAACTCAGAAACTGGGGCCTCGTGACTTGTGGACAGTTGTCCCTGATGTTGTTAACTCACAGGATTTTCAACCAAAAAGTTTCTCTGAGTAGATCCCTGCTCATTTCTGTTGAACTCAGACCCCAGCTGTACCAGCCACCTGTTTAGCCCTTCCCTATCAGATCCCAGGTATACCAGGCATCTGTGCACCCCAGCTTTCCCCTCCTTCCTTGGGCAGGTACAGTTCCTGTTTCTGACACCTCTAGTCATCCATGTCCTACTTTAGTGAACAAAGTGTCTTATAGCCACATCCTAGACAGAAAAAAAGAAATATCATTTCTTCATGATCATGCATAGGTAATATTTGTGGAGTGAATTTGTGTCAAAAAGATCTGGGGCACAGGGGTTTTACATTCTAAGTTATTCCTCTATTCCAAGGACTTTGGCAAAGGGAGGGGAAAGAATCAAAAGTTTTATGATGATCATAATGAGTTTCAGGTCATGACCACATAATTCACCTTGTTATTACACACTGCTGATCCTTTAAGTAAAATACCAGAGCCCCAGTAAAATGAATGAGATACCAATGCCTGAGGACTTCACCCAAGCATCGCTAATTAAGGGTTATCTTCAAATACATTCAAGCTACACAAGTCTCTTGAGTTTGCATAATTGAGCTGGAAATCAGGTGAAGGAAATTTATGGGATTTTTAGCCCAGGAGGGGAAAGCAAGAAAGTTAGAAACTCAAAACCATGGGGAAACAAAACAAAAACACACAAAAAAAAACTTCCTTCACGTCGAAAAATGAAGGTTTTGTTTCTGACTCTTTCTTTTTTAATGGAAGAAAAGCTTACACTGTCTTTTATATCCTCTTTGTCTTGTTTTCCAATTTTTACACCTCCAAATGAGGTAGAGGGTAAAAGAAAGAGCCTTAGAATCAGAGTCAGAAGTCTCAGGTTTTACCTTCCCCTCTTCAATATACGAGTCTCATGTATGAAACAGAAATACAAATTACTGTATCTACTCGATGGAGTAATAATGTGGATTAAACAAGAGGATGAATTGAAAATACAACAAGTCCTCGATGTCATACACGGGTTCTTGGAAACTGTGACTTTAAGTGACTTTGAGTGAAAGGATTTGTAACAAAATAGGTTAATTGATACAAACAAGTTCCTGCAGCATATTTTTGGTCACAGAAACATTACCAAATTTCTAAATAAAGACCAAAGCACTTCTAATAGTAAATATTGAAACAAATATGAGCACTCTCTCTCTCTCTATATATATATATATATATATATACACATATAAAATATATATATAAAATGTTTCATATATATAATCTTTCATGTATATGAAAATCTTTTATAGATATATATGAATGATTAACAAAACAAATAATTACCCAATTATTTCAGTTCAGGGTCACGGGTGGCAGGAGCCTAGAAGTCCATGGTAACCTTGTTTGGAATTAGAATATCGAGCTGATCCCATAGTTGGCCTTAGGGGAACCTTGGACAGCCTTGCAATTGAGAAGGCTACAGTAAAAGTGGAAAGTTGGGGCTCTAGAAAGCACATGAGGCTCTCTGTGGGAGACAAGGAGAGTAGAGGAGTTAGATGTTATGAATTAAATAGAATGGAGAGATGATGGCAACTAAACTTCCAGAACGCATCTTGTTATGTCAATATTTACTACGTAGACAGCATGGCCTGTTGTATTTCAAAGACCAAAGAGCCTTCTAAACCTTTGCATATAAACACAATTATAGGGTTTAAACAGCAAGGGTTTATTTTTTTAAGGCTATAATAAGTATATAAAGGTTATACAATTGACAACACAGTCTCTATAAAAAGCTTTTTTAGCCACTCCAATCCTCAGTTTCTTCTATGAACTGTCCACATTACTTGCCCAACCATTTATTTTTTACAAAATTTCCTTAATTTTTTCCATTAAAAAATTTGAGTTGTCATTTAATTTTGCATGTAACTTTGCCTGAACTTTATCTATGTCTTGAGCAACTTGAGCATCAGAAATTTGTTTATTTTGTATCCTTCAGAGTATGAAGCGTGATTCTTTTCCCTAAAAGAGTAGCATTTATGATTTTAAATTCTATCTGCCAGATGAATCAATACAAGTGAGTAGAAGATAGAATTATACCTCATCTACCAGAATTCACTATGCTAGCAGTCTTATCTATTTGAAATACATGAAAGAATCTATAAGTAAGAAAAAGAAAAGCTTTCAAATATCTGGAATAAATATTACTAAACTCATTTTTACCATCTTAAATGAGCATTAAATAAGTAAACGCAAAACCTAAGATGATTACATCTAGGAACTATTTTACAGTATGACACAGGAATTAAGTATAGCATCAATAACCTTTGCAAGTGAAACAAGCTTTTTTAGATAATCAACTTGTATTATTTTTTTATCCAAACCCAAGCAGCCTAAACCCCTCTCCTTGCCATAGAGAGAAGCCATTCTCAGATAACAAAGAGCCTAAGCAAAGTAATTTTGCAGAGTATACTTTGAAGGAGGGAAAGAAAATCCTTCAAATTTCAGCATTTTTATGGATGAATGCAGTAGGCAATAGAAACATGGATAGCTTTTTAAAAAGTGCAATAAATGAAAGCTGTTCATAATTGGTGTTCTATAGGGAATTACAAACAAAGAATTTGAGAAGTCTCTAGAGTTACACTTTCCACACAGATACGAGGTAGTGACTTATCTGAAACAGAATTATTTGGCACCTCTGGCATGGACAAGCATGAATCACAGAAGAGATTCAGCAAAATGTGTAAAATCAGACATGAATTAGTAAGAACATCTAAGCAAGCACAAGAGAGCAATATTACTAAAAATGTTACTATAATATTACTAAAGAGAACACATTACTGTAGGACTCACTGTCACTTGAGAGAGCAGAGATGGGAAGTAGCAACCTGTTACAGCTTTATCAGAATATCGTTTGTACCGTGAAATGATAACAGTGTGCTTAAGTAAACCAGTTAGTAAGTCATTCACATTTGATCTTATTCATTAAATTAGTCATTCGTAACTAGTTCTTTATGTTATCTTTAAAAAACACTAAGTAAAAAGCACTGTTCAGATATTATTAGAAAGAGGTTTATATAGCAATTGCAGGTACAACTTAGTTGCTCAAAATGATGGAAGCTCACAAATTGTGGAAAAGATGATTTAATAATTTTTTCTTCAAAATTTGTAAACATGAATAAATCACAATTAGAAATGCAAAGAAAAGTTAAATTAAAAACCTATAAAGATGGCCCTGGTAAAAATAAAATAAGCACATTCTGAAAATTTTAAAACATGCATTTTTAAAACCTAAACTTCCAGAACCCATCTTGTTAGGTCAATATTTGAAACTTAAATAAGATGAAATTATAAAGTAATACTTGGAGTTTGGCTGCAACATAGTGTGTGTGTTACCTGGACCGTTCTCCCTTCCTTCACAAAGGTAAACAACTATGAAATGGAACAAAATAGGTGAAAACATTTTTTGGAGAACTTTCACGCTAGCAAAAAAGCAAACACACATGGTGAGCTCAATGTTTTCTCAACTTTCTGCCATGGGGAACTTTCAGTGATCTGCATGTCACAAGGAGATGGAGCCGAAGGAAAGCAGAGCAGTGTTGCTGAGCTGGGGTGGCAGAGATTAAAGTTGAGGGCTGTGATTGCAACTGGAATTTGCAGGGCAGATTAGCAAAGAGAAGGGCACTATTCAGACAAGAGTCCTCAGAACGCTGTATGGAGAAACTTCAATGGATCCTTGGCCCAGAGCTGGCCTGTATATACACAGAGCCAGTCTCTTCTAGAGCTCACAGGAAATACCACCGTGCTTGCCAACTGCATTTCTGAGTACAAAGGAAATAGATTAGAATTCAACTACTAAAAACGAGAAACGCAAATATTTGGAAATCAAACAAACACTTTCAAATACCACATAGGTTGAAAAAGAAATCACAAAGGACATTAAAATATTTGAAAGAATCATAATAAAAACACAGCAAATAAAAAAAATTATTCACAACTAAGGCAGTGCTGGGGGAAATTTTACAACTTTATAAAAATAAAAGACCAGGAAAGAGTGGTCCATGTTGCCACTTCAAAGGTTGGAAAAAGAAGAGCAACGTAAACCCAAAGTAAATAGAAGGAAGAAAATAATCAGTACGAAAAGCCACATCAATAAAATAGTATACAAACATCTTAGAAAGTAAGAAAGCCACGAGTACATATGAAAAAATGCTCATCATCACTGGTCATTAGAGAAATGCAAATCAAAACTACATTGAGATACCATCTCACACCAGTTAGAATGGCAATCATTTAAAAATCTGGAGACAACAGACGCTGGAGAGGATGTGGAGAAATAGGAACACTTTTACACTCTTGGTGGGAGTGTAAATTAGTTCAACCATTGTGGAAGACAGTGTGGCGATTCCTTAAGGACCTACAAATAGAAATTCCATTTGACCCAGCAATGCCATTACTGGGTATATATCCAAAGGATTATAAATTATTCTACTATAAGGACACATGCACACAAATGTTCATTGCAGCACAGTTTGTAATAGCAAAGACCTGGAACCAACCCAAATGTCCATCGATGATAGACGGGACAGGGAAAATGTGGCACATATACACCATGGAATATTATGCAGCCATCAAAATGATGAGTTCATGTCCTTTGTAGGGACATGAATAAATCTGGAAATCATCATTCTCAGCAAACTGACACAAGAACAGAAAATTAAACACCGCATGTTCTCACTCATAGGCGGGTGTTGAACAATGAGAACACATGGACACAGGGAGGGGAGCATCACACAGTGGGGGTCTGTCGGGGGAAATAGGGGAGGCACAGCGGGGGTGGGGAGTTGGGGAAAGATAGCATGGGGGAGAAATGCCAGATATAGGTTATGGGGAGGAAGGCAGCAAATCACACTGCCATGTGTGTACCTATGCAACAATCTTGAATGTTCTTCACATGTACCTCAAAACCTAAAATGCAATATATATATATATATATATATATATATATATATATATATATATACACACACACACATATATAAGAAAGCCAAGAGCAGAATTTTTTAAAGAACATCAAATATTTCCAGAGCTCATATTATGCACCACGCTTTCTGCCATGTGTTGATTACACAGATTAAGATAATGCAGCCCATCTGCTCCTGTCCCCCAAGTTCACCATATTTGAGCTTTCAGTCATGTATTTCACAAAGTGATTTCAACATAATACATCTGAGAGTTCATCTGTCCAGCAGTGCCTAGAACACAGTAGAGCTCAATAAATATGTGTTGAATGGATGAATGAACTTTTTCCTTAACACATGGGAGGGCCACAGAGAGGAAGGGACTTTCCCTAAGGTCACTGACATCTTACTTGGTACAGCCTGAATTCTGTTCTCCATACCAGACACCATTGTCTGCCTTAGCCAGCTCAGACTCTAGTCTCAACTCTCTTATGCCATTAGAGAACCTTAATAACTAGTTCTGTATTTAAATTCCCTGGCAGCCCATCTTGGAAAGGCATTTCCTCAGCATTCCTGTTTGTGTAGTGCCAGCTTGCCAGCCGGGGAGCCCACTGAGAGGTGAGCCAGGGGAGAGTGAGCGATCACACAGACTCACAGTGGAACTTGCAGCTCCACTTAGCACAGGGAAGCTGAGCTGTGTTGATTCACGCCAGCAAAAGCCACCTTTCTCAAACTCTGTTACCTCCCCAGCATAAGTTCCTGTTGCCTGATTGCATCTGGTGAGTCAAATTTTTGTGAGGCAGAGCCCAAGTATAATTGAGATAATAGGACTATTTCCCACTAGTGGAGAACTAAGCCTTTGCAATGGAAAACACAGAGGGAAAAAATAACCAATATTACCATAAGACAATTCAGATTAAGAGTAAGACACACTCAAATTTTAGCAACTCAAAAGGGAGGCAGAAACAGCTACAGCTACTGGGGAAATGGGAGGAAGCCTAGGAAGGAAGTTGTTATAGGCACTGGCACTTGAAAAGACATAGCATGTCCTATCTCCTGAAGAAATAAAAATAATAGAAATTACTTATATAGCATGCACTATATATCAGGAACTATTGTAAACACTTTATAAAATAAATATGAATTATTTAATCTTCACAGCAACCGTACAACATAAATACTGTGATAGCCCCCACTTTACAGATGGCAAAACTAAGTCAGAGACAGGTTAAGTAAGTCACTTAAATTCACAGAGCTAATAAGTGGTAGACTCTAGGCAGTCTGGTTCCAAAGTCAATGCTTTTACCAATCCCTCAACCCCATACTACATGAAGAATTGATTTTACTATGAACATGGGCTCCTAATTAGATAGGTAGACAAGCCCTGGAATTCTCCAGAGGTCAAAAACCTGCAAAATAGCAAGCACTCTGAGGCTCAAGCCTTGCAGACAGCTAAGCAATGATAAGACCAGCTGTGTCTACGCCTTCCTTCTTCATTCATTTGCTAGTAGTCATTTGACCCATTAGAGTTTATAGATATGAACTGAGTTTGAACTCTGATAGCTTTTTTAAAAGTGAATCACAAAGTTTGATTTTCCAACTACCATAGTCTAGTTTCATACAGAGTGGAGACTATCTGAGATTCAGAGAGGGCAAGTGAATGTTTAGATAGTAGCTGTCTGTGAGTAGATGACCTGATCTGTGTGGGCCATGCTGTGCTGTCTCTGCTCTTATGGAGATTCCACTCTGAAAGGAAAGACCAGTATTAATCACCTAATCCATTAGTGAATGCTACCTGCAAAGCAAGTGAAGTGCTCTGAAGGAGAGGAAGACAGGTCAATATCAGGGACTCACAAAGGAAACCGAGCTGGCCCTGGAGCAGCAGAAGGGCTTGCCTTGAGAAACAGGTGCTTGGGTGGAGAGCTGAAAGATGAAAAGGCTTTTTTTTTAAGGTGGCACAAGAAAGATGAGAAGATAATTCTAGGTGGAATAAACGGCACTTGCAAAGGCAAGAGAGAGCAGGCTCTGAAGCCTCCTGGTACGGCCAGCCCCAAGGCAGGGAGCAGGGTATGGAATGAGTTGAGGCTGGAGTGGCAAGGAGAGGCAGGCCATGCAGCAACTGACAGAGTCATGATCTCTGTGCAAAGAGCACTGGGGGAGCCATGGAAGGACATAGGCAGAGCAGTGGCATGAAGCAAGAAACACCCAATGTATCCAATAAGTGACTAGACTAATACTCAAACTCAGATCCTTTGCCCTTCTTCCCCCTCAATCTCCAACCTCACTGCGTTTCACCAGCCCAGGAAGTTCAGCCAGTAGAGGTCCTCACCAAGCCACGCAGATCACAGAACCTCAGGGTTGGCAGGGACTTGGCTGTCTTGGAGACACGTCCACTGGCTAAGCACTCCCTTGTCCTCTCTGAATCGCAGCCCATCTCCAGTCTGTGTGAAACTAGATACCTGAACTCAGCATATGCTTAATAGCTGGGTCATCCCTACCAAATTAAATCACTTCTATGAGCCTTCCTTTCTACACCTGCTCAATGGGAGTGCCAGTGTCAATTGATTATTAAGATAACATAGGTGATGCTTTTAGCACCATAGCCAATCTTTAGTAGATGCCCAAAGAGTGACAATTTAATCTGAATTCAACCATTCATCTTGAGCTATACTCTTTCTCCCAACTCAGCTGTGACAGTTCTAAGACATCATCCTGCATATCAGACAGAGCTTATCATTAAATAAATCTATTAGTCCACTAAATAATTATGAAAGTTATAGCAGCCCATAGCTAAAGCAGAAATTTTAAAAAATCATAAACTTACCCACAGTGGAGAAAGGAGAAACTGAAGAAATGTCATCTTTCTGGTATAATTTTCCATGTTTTATTCCTTGAAAAATAGCCAGCATGAGTTTGCATGGTGTTCAAAAAATTAATGCCACCTCACCAAAAGACAATGAGTTAAATATTTCCATTGAAAATAAACATTTGAAAACAGTATGTATTTGTATGTTTATTCATCTATTCAATTTACAATTTCAGGCTCATTCCATGCTAAGTGTTCTGAATCAAAAAGATGAACAAAATACAGTGCCATTCTTCAAGGACTTCACAGTCTACAGGAAAGATATTTAAACAAGTAATTGAAGAATTGGAAATTGGAACTGATGTCCCTTGTTTTGAACAAGGGACACGGCTGTGACTCTCTCTGCTTTTGCAAACTTCAGGAAAACCACAGGTGAGTTCCAGCTGAGGCTAATCTGAAGCTTGTGTTCTGAATTTGCCAACTAAGATAAGAAGGAAACATATTGATAGCAAAAAGAATAGCTTGTGCAAGGAAGTGAATACCCAAGAAGGAGGTGTTTTCTCAGAAACCTAGAAAAGCATCTCCTTCTCAACCTCCAGGAAAATCAAAATAGACACTCAGTGATGGGTCCTGAGCATTTTCAGATCCAAGGAAAGTTCTAAATTACTGGAATTAGATATGTTAAATCAAGACTATCATGACAACCTGACTTCAAGTGTTATTTGCTGAAAGTGCAAAGCAGAGGAAAAGACCATTTTGTGTGTGCAGCACCCTTGCGGTCTCACAAGTACAATGCTTCATGACATATGGAAACCTGTTGAGTAATTGAATAGTCTGGGGCTAATTGCATCTGCCTATGTTTTTCTAAAGTGATGGGTTGAGATGTGCAATGGATCTCAACCCAATGGTTGAGATGTGCAAAGGAGAAAACAGGTTTCTAGAATTGCAATGGGTGACTGTTTGCTCTGAACTTTATTGAATTTAAACATGGGGAACAGGATGCAGTGGGGCACAAGTTATCAGCCAGCATATGAGGAGTGGGGTCCACTTATTTGTCAGTCTGGCTTACAAAAGTGTCTTGTATTCATTTTAGAACAAATTCAACAACTGTAATTCTGCCTTTTCCTCCAAGTAAAGGCTTATCTCTCTTCCCATGCTAAATGTATCTGCACACCCGTCCAGCTCAGCATCATTATTTGTATGGAACTCTTATACAATTCCTTCTAAAAAACACAAATATTCTCATTTGCTCCTCACAATTGTGAAATATTATTATCCCTCATCCAACCTTCATTTGCAGATGAAGAAATCAGAGCCCAGAGAAGCTGAGTAGCCTACTGGTTGCAAAGTGATGGAATCATGACTCGTGTCCACATCATTCTATTTGCAAATCCAGTGTCCTGCCGGACTGCTCTCACATTTTAGTTGGGAGAGGCCTGGGAGAAACGCTTGTGCCTTTAGATAGACACACACATCCTGAGGTGGCCCAGGCTGATAAGAGCAAATATTAAGAAAATGGAGATGGTTAGAGTGAAGCCCTAACTTCCCACAGCAGATGGGGTCTATGAGGAGGAAAAGTGGATGCCAGGACCAGTCCTGTTATGAAGACAAATCTCACGGTGCTACTGTGCCTCCATGAGCTCCTGTGGCCCAGAAGCTGGCATCCTGTGAGTGGGTAGGCTGACGATTATGCCAAATAACTCAGCAGGGATTTACACTGTCATTGAGGTCCATTCACACGTTAGTACAGCTCCATAGATTGTAGGACATTTTTCAGTGTGGAGCAAATAAGTTATTGCTTTCAGTAAAAACTCTCCCTCCTTCCCTTCCTTCTAATTCAGATTTGGGATGATGGAGTGGGCTGAGTTTTAAGACTATTCTCTGTCTGTTTATAATATTCTCTGGGTGACCATATCTGCAGAAATCTCTTGCGGTGTTGAAGCCCAAATCCAACACAACGCTGTCACCAATCTATAAGCTCCATTTACCTCCATATCCCTCGTGAGTACATCATAACATCAGAGATACACAAAAAATACTTGCAGAAATAATACGGAATTATTTTGTGAAGTCCAAAAAATATATATCAGGTTTTATTTCATGGTGTTATGTTTACAAGCAATTACTTGACTCGCAAAATCTGCTTGATATGAAGTGTGTTATAATGGTTTTCTGCTGCTACTCCTCCGAAGTCCTGAGCAATTCCACCATCCGGGGGAAACAGCTAACATCTATCTGCCTGTTCTAAAACATTGCGTGCAAGCACATACACAGATAATCCCCTTGCATCTTCTAAGATTTATCAAACTATTACATGTTGAACAATTTAACAATCTATTGAGTGACTTTTCATTTGCTATCAAAGTAGACAGATATATGGTCCTAGGGAATGCACAAGGGCTTTGGTGGTATATTATGGGACCTACAATCTCTTGGCATGTTAGTCAGGCAAGTTACTTAGCTCTGAGGTTCTATATTTTCATCTGCAAAGTGAAAATGATAATAGTCATTGAGTTGCAAAAAAAGAAATTACAATGAAGCCATGAGGGGTCATGTTTCCTGAGTTCAAAACCTTCTTTCACCACTGTAGTGGATGCTGTAGTGCTCCACTCAGATTCCAGAACTAAGAAACTCCTGCCCACGGCTGCTGGGAGTGTGGGTTGTTGACATCTCACAGCCAAGCTTCTTCTCAGGAAATGTCCTCTCTTGGCCAAAAAGAGCTGCTTTGTCTAATGCTACACCCTTGTCCTGGGGACAGTCTACAAGGCTTCAGAGTCTTGGCATTCTTTCTTCAATTCAGCTCTGAAGGGTTATTCCAACTCCAGAAATGCCTGGGAAGTCACCTGCAGCCACTATGACCCAATCCTGCTTCTCTGAACCCCTGACAGGTGCTGTTCCAGAAAACACCCCCAATAAACTTTACGCAAATAAATTTCAAATTCAGAGTTGGCTTCCTGGAGTCCTGGTAGTTCTATGAAATTCACTGCTTATTGAGTATAGAGATCACGTAGATAATGACACATGGTGGAATTGGAATTGAAATTCTGATAAGAGTCCCTGTGATTTCAAGTCCAGGTCTCCTGTTGGTCTCCATCATTCTACTTCATCAATGAAATAGGTTGGAGGAAGTCACAACACAATAGATCCATATATTTCAGCCCATTAATAATCAACATATTCTAGTCTTAGTGGCAATTATTTTTAAAAAGTTGTATACACCATTACGATCAGTGTGATCTAGTCAGGTTTTTCTACTACAGTGGGGCAGCCTGGAACTCAGTCAGATATACCTGTCTTTCTCAAGTCTTTATGAGATTCATTTTTATATTTTTAAAATCACATTTTGAACTGACACAGAGTGCAATTTTGGAGAGGTGAGCCTACAAATGAGCAAAGGTCACTGCCATTCATTCCTTCACTTACTTTGTTTTTATCCATCCCACCAGCCACCATGTATTGTGTGCTTTCCATATACCACGACACATTCTGAGAACTTTCCATATGTGCTCTTCTTTCATCTTCACATCAACATGAAGCTTAAGCTGTGCTGAATTTTGTCCAAACTGACTCAGATAGGAAGAGGCCGAATAAGAAATACATTCCAGTTGTCTCCAAAGTCCATGCTTTTCTAAGTATCACATTATATTTTCCTTCCCACTGGCACACAGCTTAAAGAAAAGTCAAGCTATGAGAAGCATCAGAAAGTAAAATCAGTGTACAGGTGAGAGGATGCACTTATGTACATGATCTTTCAAGACTTCCTGGAGAAGGCACAACTTGGCTTTCAGAGTGACCAAGACTCATTTCCAAGTAGAAAGCTCTGTAATTTTGCTTGAGAGATAGAGTGGAAAGGGCCCAAGCTTCAGAGTGTGACTGACCTGAATTTGACCTCTGTCTTCATCTATTACTACCTATGTGGCTCTGGACATCTTACTTAAGCTCTCTGAATCTTCACTTTGTCATCTTTGTGAGAGACCTCATTGACTTGTTGTAAAGGTTAAAGAAATCATAAAACACATCTAGTCCAATAACCGATACTATAGTAGACATTTAACAAGTGATATTTGATTTGAGCTAATTCAAGTCTCTAGGTTATCGTAAGAAAATGGCAAAAAAATAATCAGCTTCTACAGTTTGTGCCTTTGAGAAGGGTGAGCCAAAGTAGGACTTTGCTGTTGTTCTCATATCTCATATTACACCATTTGTCGTAAAAATTACACATTCACACAAGCATACACACACACACACACACACACACACACGGGCACAAACACTCAGACATGAGCCACAGTCCACAATGAAGGATCACTTAGAGTGCTTAGGCACCATAATAAACTTTCACATAAAGTACAGCAGTAGCGTTCTTAATTAAAATCTCTAAAGAACTCTTGTTGTTGACAATATCACCACCCAAAGCCATATTTACCTTGTTAATTATTCAAGTTGCGGTGAATAAGAAACAATGCCCAGGCTTCTCATAAAATTTCCAAAAATTAAACCAGGGAAATGGGCAATAAATGTCATTTGAAATGGTACTGATGCCAGTTAATTACAAGACAACTGTAAAATAATAGGGCATGAGGTGCTTCAACAATGCCTAATTAGTAACTATATGGGCATTTCCTTCGAAAAAATGGCAATTACACTGTGCAAACACTTAGCAGTCATCATCAAAGGCCCTTAACAAATATTAGCTAATTAATCTTCCCTACAACACTCCGGCAGGAGGCAGCACAAGTCCTCATTGACAGAAGGAGAAGGGAAGGCCAAAAGATGAATGGAAAATCCTCTTCTGCTCAGCATCTCTAAAGAACAATTTGACACTCACAGCCTAGAAGCACTCAGGAGGGATTTCCAGGCCAAGAGAGGCAGATGTTTTCTTAATGAGTGACTTGCCCAGGTGATGTATAAGGTTAATTTGATGAACTCCTGGCTTCCTCCTGATTTCCTGCCATGGCTTACATCCTGGCTGTCCTTGAGAACTCCCCATACCGAACTGCTGTTGCAGGCACACATGCACTCTTGCATTTATTAGCCCTTTTCTCTTTTTCTCAGCAAGCAGGCTTTTGATCTCAAATATATAAAACCACTGGGGGGGAGAGGGAGAGCTATGCCTTTTTCCACAAAGCCATGCTCATTATATTATAATATGATTCACAGCTTTTGATGTCAACTTAATGTATGAGATCTGGAATTATTTTAGAAGTATGAATGATTTTGATTAGGTGGAGATATTTTTAAAGGAGTGAATTATCTCTTATGTGACTTAATTTAATCTACATTAAAGATTTGTGACAAAATCTCATTTGTGTCTAATTTTGTATTCTTTTACCTAAAGAGGGTCCAAAATTTGTATAAGTTCCAGGCCCAAGACAACCTAAGTCTGCCCATCGATCTGGTTGAGTTCTTCCATCTCTGAGTCAGGGGCCACATTTTGTGGGATTCTGACGCTCTGATGCCCATTTGAGGTAGACTTAATTTCATAAAGCAAAGTTAGGTTACATCATAAAATGAGGCAGGACAAGTTTTTCTCCACCTAACTCCATTTGTCTTACAATACACCTGATTCTTCCCATTTAAAAAGTTATGAGTTTTAATGAGAAAATGGAGAAGAAGGAAGGGGAGAATGAAGAGAAAAAGATGGAGGAAGAAGAGAAAGGAGAAGGACAAGATGAGAAGGAGCAGGGATAAGTGAGGGCAGCATGTGTTAGGCACCAAGTTCAGTGTTTTACGTGTGTTATATACTTTCCTCTTTACAGCAACACTATAAAGGGCTATAATTACTCCCTCTACCCCATTTTATAGATGTTGAAACTAGGACATGCCGAGGTTAAGAGGCCTTCAAATAAGGGATTTTATTAGCTGGTTTCATAGCTAACAAAATGGTGAGCCTCGCCCAGAACCCATTTCCATTTTATCCTAAATTTTTTGTTCTTTCGCTAATGCTGCTTTTAGGGTGAGCTTCCTCATCACCTCTAACCTGCCTCTGAACTCACAGCTAATTGATATCCAGAAGGCATGTATAACAAACGTTTGGAATGGTAATATCCTAATAAAGTGTTGGATGAGCCGAGATCCAGTGGCAGGTCAAATCCAAATACAAATGTTAAAGTAACACACACACTTCACAGAAGAGGAGTCACAACTTGTTCCTTCAGTATCCCCAAAAATGTGTTTGCTCCTTCAGTGTCCTTCTCCTCTTCCATTTTGGGGGATACTTATTTCTTCAGTGCCCTCACAATGGAAGAAGATCACATAACATTCAGAGAATAAGTTTTACAGTCTGATAAGCCCAGATCCAAAAATCCTAGACTCTATTTGTTATCTGTAAAATGGGCAGAATAATAGCACCTACATTGTGAGGCTAATGTGAGGGATACATGAACAAATGCTTAGGACCTGGCATATAGAAAGCATGCAATAATTGTTAGCTATATTTTAAAAATATTTTACCCTATTAATGATCACTCCTTTACTGAGAGTATACTGTAATAATGAACTGTGTTGGCTTTGAAGTCACACAAACTAAATTTAAATCTTGTATCATCTAGGTACTCTCTGTGTAACCATGGGGGGGCTTCTTGGCCTCTGTATGCCTCAGTTTCCTTGTTAGTTAAAAGGGTATAGTGATAGCATCTACTTGATATTTTTAAAAGAGTTGGTTGTAGGGATTGAATGAGTCAGTCTTTGAAACCCTGGCACCTAGCCAATAACAAGAATTTGATAAATGTTAGCTATGAATATATTTTGGGTAGGCATGCCTTACACACAGAAGGGACTCAGTCCATGTTTGAACCATATAATTAACAAAATTAATTTGACATTCGTTCAACAAACATTTGTTGTATACCTACTCTATAGCAGACAGTGTCCTATGAGGTAGGGATTCAGAGAAAAATAAACACATGGTCTCTGCCTTCTGCTGAGATAATAGTGTCTTCTGGCACAGACAGTGTAATCAGAACTATTAGATACATGTGGAGGAGAACTATTCTTTTTAGAGCATCCAGGAATGTTAAATAAATTAAGTGTTTTGTAGTTTCACAAAATTTCAGGAAAATACATGTTATCCAACTTCCTACACATCATTAGAGTTTATTTAATCTCAACTCTTACTTCAATAATGACAAAAGACGAGTGAATGATGGCTCCTCTTCCCTGAAGTGACAACCTGTTCCCAAACATCTCTACAGACAGGACTTATGATAAAGCAGCTGTTTCCACTGTTCAGTAGTTCTAAAGTCCCTCCAGTTATTGATTATACTAAAACCTGGTCCCCTCAACATGTCCACCCTTGGTGATTTTCCTTCCTCTAGTGCTGGGTGGAGAGAATCTAACCCCTCTTCTACCCAATAGGCCTTTCTCATATGCCCACTCACACTTCTGAGTCATCCTTTCTTTAAGTTAAATTTCCAGATATCCCATGATGAAAGTCTAATAGACATAAGCATCTCTTCTAAAGGTGAGCTTCCAGATGACAGGAGTGATAACTAGGCCCAAGCTATAGGTACTTGGCACCCAAAGCTCTGAGCTTCAGAATCTTCTTCTCCCCAGGCTTCTTATGAGCCCTACCCATGCTTGTTAGTTTGGGCCAAATCTGCCAGAGTCCCCTCTCCTAAGTCCTAACTGTTGGCCTAAGCAGTGATCAGTCTCAGCCCCTGGATAAAGGACTGCTTTCAGGTCTGTCTTTGAGGCCTTCAAAGACTTACTAACTAGAAAAATGACTAATGCAAGGATTTCAGGACCCAAAACAGGGCCAGCTGGAGTCCTCAAAGCATTCCCTATTGGCATAAGTCCAAGACCATTCTCTTCTAACTCATGGGTCCTCTTTCAAATAAAAATTTCTCAGATCACTACTAAATTCCCAGGACTGCTGCCTCCTGCTGCTGATGGGGCTTCTCTGCTGGACTTCCACATTCTTAATATAATGTTCTTGAACACTTCTGAAAACAGGGAGTTTGTGAAGGAACTCCTTCTGCTCAATTCTAATGTTCTTCCATCTCAGGATAGGCTGGAATCTTCCCCCCTTGCCACTTCCACCTCTGGTTATTTTCCTTCTCTCTGGAGCTGGACAGAACAAGTGTAATCCCTCTTGCACAAAGAGATGTTTGCATATTTGACTTTATTGTGCTTCCATTTTCATTTCTGGGTTGCTGCTGCTTCAGCTGAAAACTTCATAGCTCAATTGTTCTATAAAATGATGTTCACATTTGTCATCATATGAATGTTTTCTGCTGGATATATTCCAATTGATTCATGCTTCTCTTAGGTTATGGCACCCAAATCTGAAAGTCCTAATAAAGCTGAGAATTTAGGGAAAGGATAGATAATCCCACCACAGTGACATGGTAGGATATTTGGTAAGTGTCTTCTGTATAATAGAGAGGTCATGGATCATCTAGAAGTCAACCACTGAGTGGATTCTCTGCTACTATGGAAACATAAAACCCACAAGCTACCCAGGAATATCTTCCTATGCTTACTGACCCTGAAGGGTGCTCATATCATTTTGGTTCTCCACACAGGGAAGGTATTCAGCCACACTTGACTCCCTCAAGAGTCAACTCTCCAAATCTGCTGTAAGGTTGATTCTTAAAACATGTTCATGATCAACTACCTCATGTGCCAGTCCTCATCCAGATGGTATTTGGCTTAACACTCTATTAGCCGAAAGAATAGAGATCTCTGAAAAAAATGAGACCTGTATGGCTTCTTTACATACATTTGAACTAATTTTCATTCCCCTAATTAAAGCTCTCTGTGATTGACAGAAGCTGATGACAACTAGATCTGCTGATAGAACTAAATATTTTCAGTTTTCTCTTCACAAAAATAGACATCCAGAGCAATTTTAGAGATCATCATTTTGGTGAAAGTTAGGAGAGCATATAGAAAGAATATATACATTAAGACTGGACCAGAAAAAGCCTTTGATTAGATGGAGGAAGTGTCTTAGGAAATGTGTAGACAGAAATGATCTTCTACGCACTCTCTCAGAAATAAAATCTCCAAGACAAATGCACAAATATACCCTGAGACAAACACCTTCA
Source organism: Ateles fusciceps (assembly GCA_036589455.1). Classification (NCBI taxonomy): domain Eukaryota; kingdom Metazoa; phylum Chordata; class Mammalia; order Primates; family Atelidae; genus Ateles; species Ateles fusciceps. The sequence goes on from JAZHEH010000113.1 coordinate 8,910,272, forward strand.
CTTCTGCATTCAAAATCAACCACCCTTTTCTGAGCCCCATACCTAGCATAAATGAGACAGTAAGTACTTACCACAGAGTCCCTGAATGTGGATATGGTGACTTACTCTGCTTCATATTGGCAAAGCATGTTACGCTCCTCTCTGAATTTCAGGTGATAGCTAGCTGCTTGCAAATTTCAAGAATTATTGAATTATATAGCTTCAAGTTATATAAGTTGGTTAAAATGTTTTGTGTTACTGTGAAATGTTACAGAAAGGTAAAATATAAATAATACCACATTCTGCCTCATCTGATACTCAGTCATACACACCGCCCACTAGAATATAAGTGCTAGGCAGCTGGAATTGCTCTCATCTCTGCCGTTTCAGTATCTAGCATAGTACCTGTCATGTTCTAGGAGCTTGATAAATGTTTGCTGAATTGACTTCCATTAAATTGAATTACTAACTTGCAAGGTCTTTGGGGGCAATTGTAGAATCTCATTTTACATCATCACCATTTCCTTGCTCAAAGCTGACATGAGGAAGTATGCAATAAATGGGGAGTGAATGAATGAATGGTTGGAGAGGAACTGAAAAGATGAGTCTCAACCCTGAATGCACTTTAGAATCACTTAGAGCGCTTTCAAAAATTAATCTCTGGGCCCCTGTCCCAGAGAGTGATTTAAAAGTTTCCCAAGATATTCTAATGTAAAGTCAAGGTTGAGAATCGATGACTTTGAATGACAGGAAAATACAAAGAAGAGTCCACTCCTTCCTTTTTTTTTCTCACCAATGTAGGTTTTACATTCTTAAGTGAAATAAAGCATTCTGAAAACTTTTTTTTTTTTCTGAATAAAGCACTCTAAAATGGAAGAATGATGGTGCTGCTGCTTTTTAGAAAATATTGTCAAAAAGTGGTTTTCTAGACTGCTGGCTAGTGGACCTCCCAGTAGCATCATCTTGGCCGACTTGACCATATTATCTCAGTATAACTGAGCTATGAAGGTCAGTTCAACCGCCAACACCTTGACTCAGGACTTCCGCTGGCCTAATGTTCTGAGATGCTGCCACCTTGTGGCACTCTGCAGTGACACTTACATCAGCTGCCTTAAAACAGGTATATCTCAGATGGCCTTATGTTTTCCTTGTTATGTGTATTCTGATATTTCTGGAAAATAAATATTTACAAGGAAAAGAGTTCTTGATGCTCCATGAAGAGATTGCTACAGATGCAGACATGAACAGCAGGTATGGTGTGGAGTTTACATAAGCAGGATTGACTTATCCCTGTTGAATAGCAAGTAACAGAGGCCACGAGAGGACAAGGTACTTGAGGACAAAGAACTAGTTATGTCAAATCCGCTTACAATGGAAGCCATCATCCTCAGCAAACTAACACAGGAACAGAAAACCAAACACCACATGTTCTCACTCATAAGTGGGAGCTGAACATTGAGAACACATGGACACAGGGAGGGGAACAACACATACAAAGGCCTCTCAGGGAGGTTGGGGGAGGGGAGAGCATCAGGAAAAATAGCTTACGTATGCATGGCTTAATACCTAGATGATGGGTTGATAGGCTTAACAAACCATCATGGCACACGTTTGCCTTTGTAATAAACCTGCACCTTCTGCACCTGTAACCCAGAACTTAAAATAAAATACATGTTTTTGAAATCCACTTAGAAGTCTTTACTTCTATGAGAAAAAAAAAAAAATATATATATATATAAACAATAATCAGCTCTCATTCCCATTTTTTAGGTGGACAGCCAGAGGCCCCAGGAATTAATTGTCTTAGTCAAAGCCACATGGCAAACTGCTAGATAAACTCAAAGTGAAAACCAATGTTTTAAACCAGTATCTTGAGAAAATAAAATTCCTTTCCATCCTAAGAGAAAAAAATTCAGGAACAAATGTCAGATTTCAAGACTGGACGTACATGTGTGTATATGGAAAACAAGATACCCAATACATTTATATACAAGCATACCCATTTTTAACTTGATAATGAGGATGAATTGGCTGAGAGAAATTTTTACTTCATGAAAAATTGCACTTTGTGATAATGTTAAAGAAATACATTTTCTTCAAAGACACAAACTAATTTAGACAAATATCTTAATTTCCAAGTCTTGTCAGGTTGGCGATAATAAATAGATTAGACTCACTGGTAAAGGCACCTGGAATCTAAATATCATGTATGAATTACATTCTTCACATACATGTGCTTTTTCAACTGGATTAAATGTGTGATAAGTCGTAACTGGGGCCAGATAGACCTGGATTTGTGTGCCAACTTTACCACTACATGCTGTGAAGTCTTACAGAATTTACTTAAACTCCCTAAGCTTTGATTTCCTCATCTACAAGGAAGGCTAATAATGAAAACTCACTCATAATTTTCATTGCTGTTAAATGAAAAAATGTACCCAGACAGAGGTTCTAAAACACCAAAATATTAATTTAATGAGTGGAGATTAGTTTTCTTAACTACTCTACAATTTTCTTTACATGTTCAGCTTATTAATCAAATTGCTTATCAGTGTGAGTGATCAGTGGGGCACAAATTATTTTGGTACCACACCACTCTAGATGTGAAGGATGTTATCAAGGTGCAAAAAATCAGACTATTCACACCTCAGAAAAAAAAAAAGTATAAAAAGGATCTTTTAGGCAGCTAAGAGCAGTTGGGAACATTGCGGAATGGACCAGTGTAATCACCACAGTGAGTTAAATGGTATATTCAGGCACCATTTTAGGGTGTAATTTATTGGACTACAGGTTTAGACAATAGCTCTGTACTCTGCTCTGAAGAAGGCTCTGACCTTTGATTCTTACTTCACTGACTGATGAGCCAGCTGGGGTCTAGAAAGCCAAATCTTGATGGAATGGAGCTGGGCTTCAATGATGACAGGTCATGCATTCAAACATCCATGTTCAAGAGAAGGCCAGGGTAGAAGGATCACTTGAGGCCAAGATTCAAGACTGACCTGAGCAGTATAGTGAGACCCTGTCTCCACACACACACACGCGCACACAAACACACACACACACACACACACACACACACACTGTTAAAGAATGTGACTTCAGAAGCTGAGATACAAAAATTTCCTCCCCAAAAAATCTCCAAGCCAGACACCAGACATGAAGGAGAGAGATTTCTCCTGAAACTAGGAAACCTTCCTAAGGGCTATACCCCAGAAAATGAATGCATATATCCATTTTGTTTCTTTTGTTTTCCTACAGTACTACTAGAAGGAAGTGTGGTGTTCCTGCAATGAATGAGCACAAGATTTAAAGAAACTATTGTAGTGCAGGTGCTACCTGTATTTACATAACTCATGGGAATGGAGGACTAGAAATAGATGAGCAGGGCCTGAAAAATGAAATTGTTACCTGTTTTAACAATAGAGTCTGTATTAATGTGTTCTTGTATTACTGTAAAGAAATATCTGAGACTGGGTAATTTATAAAGAAAAGAGTTTTAATTAGCTTATGGTTCTGAAGGCTGTACAGGAAGCGTGATGCTGGCATCTGCTTGGCTTCTAGGGAGCCGCAAGAAACTTACAATCATGGCAGAAGGTGAAGTGGAAGTAGGCACATCACATGACTGGAATAGGAGCAAGAGAGAGAGGGAGGGAGGTGCTACACTCTTTCAAACAACCAGATCTCATGAGAACACACTTTCATGATGACAGTACCAAGAGGGAAATCCACACCCATGATCCAATCACCTCCCACCCGGCCCCATCTCCAACATTGGGGCTTATATTTTGACATGAGATTGGAGGGGAACAATATCCATACTATGTCAGAGTTTCATCCACGTGGCTCAGGCCTGTAATTCCAGCATTTTGGGAGGACAAGGCCAAAGGATCGCTTGAAGCCAGGAGTTCAAGGCTGCAGTGAGCTATGATATCACACCACTGCACTCCAGACTGGCAACAGAGTGAAACCCTTTCTCCAAAAGAAAATAAAATAGTAAAAGCTATTTGTCTTAAAACATATATCAGATTATATAAAGAGGATAAGATATTACTATAGCAGATCAAGAAATATCAACATCAATAGTAATGGTGATGCTTAACTAGGCCTGTGTTCTAAACCGGCAGTGAATAACTATCCACAGGTGTGGTAGGAGGGGCACAAGATAACCACTTTAACCTTAAAGGATTTTCCCTACCAGGATTCTATAGAGCTTGAAATTCTTTTTTTTTCTTTTCCAGTTTAGACTGCCCCCAAAAGGATTCCATTAAAAAGCACATGTGTTTCCTTGGAATAATAACAGTAGGAATGCTATTTGGCCTGGATTACTTTATCATGTAGAGAAAAAACTTGAAGTAGAAAGAAAGAGTTCAGGAAAGTGGGAAGAAAGGTAGATAGAGAAGCAGGCTCCCCATCTCTCCACTCAGTTTCTAGATCTGCACTGTACAACATAGTAGCCTCTATTCATATGGCTATTTAAACTTAAATTTAAATTAAGTAAAATTAAAAATTAAACATTCAGCTCCTCTGTCACTTTAGGCATATGTCAAATGCTCAATAGTCACATGAGGCTAGTAGCTATAATACTGATTGGTGCAGACACAGAATATTTCCATCAAAGTTCTATTGGACAGTATTGCCCTCATAAGTGACTCTCTTTGAAGAAACATACCATATACATCAGAAGTGCTGCGCTTAAAAAAAGAGTTAAACCCATTGTGCTAGAGAGAGAGAGCTGTAGTATCTTGCAGGCTTTTAAAACTGTGACATATAAAGAACTAAGGAGTAGGGTTTTTTTGCCCAATAAGCTACATAGAAAAAGAGCAAAATGGGTCACAGAGAAAAAGATTCAGACAGAACAAGCCAGCAGCCGCTTCCTTAGCAACCCAAAATGAAACAGTTCATCAGTGGGCACTAAATGAAAACCGATTGTAAAACACATTTTGTTCCGTAGAGCTATTGACTATAACCATGTGTTGCACACCTTATAAAGTTCTCACGGCAGAGTGGGATCAGTGTCTCACAAATTTCCTTTGTCATCTTTTTTGTTTCGCTTGATGGTGCCCTAAATTCCTGCAGGCTTTCTCCACTCTTTTTTCTTTTCCTTTTTGTTCCTCTGACTCGGTAATTTCAAATGACCTGTCTTTGAGCTCACTGATTCTCTCTTCTGCTTGACTGAGTCTACTATTGAAGCTCTCTATGGAATTTTTTGGCCTTTTGTCATCTTTATAAGTTCCAGCTGATAGAAATTCCCCATGTATTTTATATGGAGGGAACTCACTACCTGATCATAAGAATTATATGAGCATCAAGATTATGGAAGTTAATTGTTTTTAATGTAATCCGAATTTAAACCAACATCTACATAACTCAGAAGCCTTTTTAAACTATACCATGTTATCTCTATAAGGGAGAAAAAATATTATGAAGGGGTTGTTTTAGCCAGAAATATGTTCAGAGAAGGCTGCCATGACGTTACATTGGGGAACACATGGCCTGATCGTAGTTGACAATAGGCTTAGGATATTTATGGTTTATCTGAATCTCAATATCCACTTCTATAAGGTGAAGTATTCAGACAAAATGATCTTAGGCCCCTTTCACTCTTGAATAATTGTTTAATACCCTAGGTTTCTGTAAAGAACTCAATATGAAAATTCTGTAAGTGAGGATTACTTTATTATCTAGTAAAACTAGTTCTATCAGTATATATTATTTTAGTGTTAAGAAAGGACATCAGTGCACATTAGCTGGCCACAAAATTGATAGTTAAGAAATAGACTCTCTAGCCAATTTTTCCAGTGCATTGAATGCTAAAAGTATTTTTTAAGTAAAAATAAATTACTAGAGAAAAATAACTATAGTCAAATTTTTGCCAGATTCATCACAGAATAATTTTGCATATGTATATCATCACATTTGCATTGTTTTTGCCCCTCCCTTTCCCCCAAGTTAAACATGTTTATGCTTGAAGCTGTTTTGTGAATCCCAAGAAAGCATTTGAAGAAAATTAAAAATCTCTGCCAAAAACTATAACCATCTCTGAGCTTGGTTATAAAGTTGAATTGGAAAACTGATATTAAGTATGTATCTTCATTACATTTTGAAAGCATGAATAATATATGTAATCATCCAAAGACTGAGCTGTAAATGCTGCTGCATTATTCAAACATAAATGGAAGTGCACTGTATTATCAATTAGTGTCCAGTTTCTTTGGTAGAACAAGAAAAAAAATCTGTTGAACCTCAGCTGGTGATTTACATTCTCAAACATGTTTATTCACAAGCCTAAAGAGCACGTTAGTAACAAAGCAGTTGCCAAGACAACTTATCCCTGGATTTAGTATTATTGCATCAGGAAAAACGCCTACATGGAGTTTAATTAACTAACGCCCCATCCTCCTTGGCCAAAAAAGGATGGATTTTCTTTCAACCCAAAGTCCCTAAAGAATGAGATTCAATGGAATCAAGGTAGACACAGACACACAAGATAGACTCACATACACATACACCCGCTCACAAATGCTGGGTGATTGTACAACAATGAGGCTAGTTTCCATCCAGGTAGGGATTCTATAAAATCTACCTCAGTAGTTCCTGCATGTTTATTGAGTGAATGTGAATAAATATGTAGCTAGGGTTTTCCATGTACACACACACACACACACACACACACACACACATAAAATATACACACACATATACATACATATACGTACATAATTACATACAATTATTTATAATGTACGTACATACACACATTATTTATTTATTTCTCTCTTCTCAACAAAAAATAGGCTCACCTCACTTGTTTTGTATCTCTCAGGAGTTATTGCCTTCTGTTGTCTGATATTTAATGTTTTAAAAATCATTGTGTCATGTGTTTTGTCTAGTTTTTTGTTTCTGTAGGAGAGTTAACATAGTTTCTGCTATTCCATCTTGGTTGGAAGCAGCAATCCCTTCTGGACGATTTTTATAAATGCACATTCCTAGGGCTTACTTCATGCATAAATTGTGGGCTAATCATTCTTGAGAATCTGCATATTTTCAAAACTTCCCACTGAATTTATTAACAATTCTGGCTTGTGAAGTACAGATTTATCCCCTATCTTAAATCTAACAAAATCTGAGGTCTGTGGGGTGAGTTTAGAACATGACAAGGATTACGGACCTAGGTTCTCTGACCCTGTAGCCACAACTTTTTCCACTCTCTCCCATATGTACAACCAGTGTTTCTGTTACGTTAAAGCCAATGCTGAGAAGCCTAATTTAATTTTCTATACATTTCATTAATTATTAATCATCTAAATATTAGAAAGACCAACTATAACAGAAATTGGGATATTCAGTAGAAATTAGAGACTTCTCGCCCTGTTGTAAACATCACATGCTTGTACCAGAGGACAAAGGAACAATGATAGTTCTATTACATGTGTAAGATGTGATCATCATCCTAAAGAGAAAGTCATCAAAGCTCTGACGCAGTGAATATCCACCAAGATTGCTACCCTACTTTCTTCTCTAAGTGTTACTGGACACCTTTCCAAGGTAGCACCAGCTCAGTAATGGTGTTTCCCAGTTGTGTTGGATAGTCTTAGAAATGCTTTAAAACACAGTTAAGTAATCATCTTCTCCATATTGTCTCACAAAATTCTGGGCAACTTTAATTGCTCCCAGAATTTTTTAATTTTTTAATTGTTCAGGGCATGTAGCATTATTTTAGCCTTCTTCATAATGTACAGAGAATTTGTACTTGTATGAATAATACTTGTGTCAGTACACAAGTAAATTTTTCTATTTCAGGAAAATGATTGATTTGGTAATCCATTTCTCCTTTTCAGTTATTCCAGAAATGTTCAGAAAATTAGAAGATATGATAATATATATTATATAATGCAAATGTATCATTAAGAATAAATTTTGATGATATAATTTAACTGTGTATAATATGAATATAGATTTATTTCTTCTTCTATGGCATTCTGCCTAGGAGCATCTGAAAAACATATAACTGGTTTATATTAAATTTAATTAATATTAAACAACATTAAGTTGGCAAGTTCCCTGTGTCCTGTACTGCCAAATTTCTGATCTCGTGGGTATCTAAACTGGCCTACAATGACTAAATATGTAGAAAATTGTTTCCACTTGGGATTATTTTATACTAAGCACACTCTGACACTACAGCTACAATCCTCCAGGATTCTTCAAGTTCCCTCTGACACCACTGATTTTTAGGAAGTCAAGGAAAATAACCCTTGGCAGGGCTTAATACCGCCACAGAAATGTTGAACTTATAACAAAATTTTATTCCTTTGCTCTTCAGATCATCTTCTAAATTATTCGTAGCCTGTCAAACTTAATTTCTAAACAAAATAGTGAACTGTTGTTATCATTCAGCAGTTTGATTTTAAGCACCAGTGCTGTATTTTACCTATAAGCTTTGACTGACTCTGCAGATTAAAAAAGATAGGTGGGCTATGTGTACACGTACAGCCTAAACTGTGACTGTCTTACCAATCTCAGTAAGGACCTCGATCATGTACAAACCCAGCTGACAATGAACTCAAGCTCCTGCAACTGAGGTTCATGAACATATTTTCTCTGAAAAGGGCTTTCTAATGGTATATTTCTCAAATTAGTTGAGGGAGAGGAGACGATGGTAATCAGAATTACCTGGGACAGTGAGGAAGAGAATGGAGGAGACTTCAGCATATGTAGTTTGACAAGACCCTCAAGAAGATCATTTTTAACCTTTGACAAGTGACAAATCACAGATTCAACCAATGACCTACAGTCCTGGCTACAATCCAAGCTCCAAGGGGCTTTCAAAAATCCTTACTGCCCAGGTCACATCACAGGCCAGATTAGAATCTTTGGCTTGGACCTGGCACCCATACTTTAAAGAAGGACCTTGGAGAGGCAAGATCCACAGAGAACATGGGATTTGCTAAGACTGGAATTAGTGTAAGTACCTGGCTCCCATTAGAGTAGCCACACAGAGAGTCCCTCTCCACTTCTCTTCAGACATCTTTAAAGCAAACGATTGCTATGCCCTACAGGGAAGGTGTTATCTTTACATAAACAATTTTTTAAATTGTAATAAAATATACACAGCATAAAATTTACCCTCTTCATCATTTTTAAGTATATAGTTCTGTAGTGTTAAGTATATTCATATAGTTTTGTAACAGATCTCTAAAACCTTTCATCTTGTAAAGCTGAAACTCTATAACCATTGAATACCAACTCTAGTTTTCCTCTCCCCACAAACCCTGGAAACCACCATTCTACTTTGTGTGTCTATGATTTTGGCTACTTTTGATACTTCATATGAATGGAATCACACAATGATGTGTCTTTTCTGTGGCTGGCTTATTTCACTTAATATAATGTCCTCAAGGTTTATTCATATGCTACACAAAAAAAAATGATAATATTTCCTTTTTTAAAATTGAATAATATTACATTGTGTGTATATACCACATTTCTTCATCCATTTACCTGTCATCAAACATTGAGGTTACTTCCACCTCTTGATTATTGTGAATAATGCTGCAATGAATATAGGTATGCAAATAACTCTTCAAGATCCTGCTTTATTTTGGATATAGTCCCAAAAGTAGATTGCTGGATCATATGATAATTCTATTTTTAATTTTTTGAGGAACTGCCATATTATTTTCCATAGTGGTTGCATCATCTTATGTTCCCATCAACAATGCAGAAGGGTTCCAAAAAACAGGGAATGCTTCATTAATTTCTACGTCATCCTTGCACCAGGGCAATGCAAATCTTCTCCATATCATTCCAATTTTAGTATATGTGCCGCCAAAGCAAGAACTAATTAAACAATTTTTGATGCAGATTTTCAGAACTTCTTATTGACATATATCCTGCTGTTGACAGACACTAAAAAATAAGTCTGATTTTTTTAAATGCATGTTTGAATATTTCATTTCATTTTAAAAGGAATCAGATCAATGGTCAAGAAAGTTTCCAATAGGAAGCGTCACAGGGTGGATCCAGACAGCAGCATTGGCCTCATCTGGGAACCTGCAAATTCTCAGGCTCCATCTCAGATGTGCGTGTTGCTCAGCAGCCTATGCTGTAAAAGCCTTCCAGGAGATACTGAGGCATGAAACAGAAAAAGGATTTATTTATTACAGTTATGGGGGCTGAGAAGTCTGAGATTGAGGAGTCACATCTGGTGAGGGCTTTCTTGATGATAGGGACTGTCTGCAGGGTCCTGAGGTGGCACAGGGCATCACATAGTGAGGGGACTGAGGGTGCTAATGTGCTCACTCAGGTCTCTCTTTCTCTTATAACAAAGCCACCAGTTCCCCTCCCATAATGACCCATTAATCCATTAACCCACTCATCCATTAATCCATGAGTGGATTAACCCATTAATGAGAGCAGAGTCCTCATGATTCAATCACCTCTTAAAGGTCCCACCTCTTAATGTCACCACATTGGGGATTTAATTTTAACATGAGTTTTGAAAGGGACAAATATGCAAACCATAGCTCAGCCCTAACAAAAAAAATTACCATTAAGGCATGAAATGCAACTCATTTGACATCACTGTCTACACAATCTTGATTATCTCATCTAGCTCTGTTCTTTTCAAATAGTTCGTATTCTAAACACTATCAATTCTATGGGGTGTTCTAAAGTTGTAAGTATTCTGTGAGCTTAGTTTCCTTATCCATAAAATGCTACTAATGTTACCTACCTCTTTGGGTTTTTAGGAAGTTTAAATGAAATAATATATTTGAACTGGTTAGACCAGCCCTAGACACAAAGTTTTAAAAACATCCTCAGTTTTAGACCTCACTTTCTGCATTCTCTTCTCTTCTTTACATTGGTTTTCTAGTTTGTTGTTTTATTTTGTGTTGTTTTGATTGTTCACCTTGGGCCAACCGTAGCTGAGCAAGCTCAATGCTGCTTTGAGAAGTACGAGTGCTCCTGGTATTGGCTGGGGAGTCATGGGAACTGTCTGATTTCTCAGCCAATGTTTCTGCTGCAGCATTTGTTTTCCTCATCACCCTTCTTACCAAGTCTACACATTCGTTCAAACTAGTAACTGACGCATGAAAAGGGAATTTTTTTCCCTTTGTTATTTAATCTGTTCTCACCACAGCAAAATCTAAAAACCATCTTCCCTTGCACAAAACTAAGCTCTGCAGAGATGTGACCAATGTTTTAGTGCTCACCTAGTAGGGCATTAGTAAAGAGGTTTCCATGCTAGATACATGCAAACAGGTTAAGATTTAGTGAGAACCATGCATGTACAAAAGTTTGTTAGGAAATTTGCTATTGTATCTGATTTATTCTTCTTAAGAAGGCTTTGAGATATAATAACTGTATTGGTTCTAATTTACAGATGTGAAAACTGAGATCCAGATAAGAAACGTAACCAAACTCCTAAGCTTATTAGCAGAACCAGTTAATTCATTTACAGAGTCCAGTGTAACATAAAAATGCAGGACCTTGTGTTCAACAGATTATGAAGAATTTCAAGACAGAGATAGCAGAGCATTAAGCCAAGTACAAATCCTTCTGGGGGCTGCATCCTGGGCAAGTGCATGACTTGTAAGCCCATAAAGCCAGCCCTGCTTGTGGCAGAACTCATTCCAAATCCCATGTCATTTTTCTATTTCATCACATGTGAGAGCCAAGAGACAACAGAAAGCACACGTTGGATCTCTGCCCTTGGGTGAGAGTAAAAGGTAAAGGGAATAACAGTGAAAGCCCAAAGACAACTCCATCAACTTCATGGTTCTGATAAGGGCGGTTCTGATCCTGAGAAGTAGCCCATAGTTCTGGAAGCAGCACCAGGTTTGAGTGAGAAGATCTGAGCTCAATCTGGCTTAGCAACCTTTACTTGCATGATCTCATGCAAGACATCCAGGCCTTCTTAGCCTCAGTCTCCTTCACTAAAAAAAAAAAAAAAAAAAGCACTGCCATTTTTTCTTAATATACTGAATGAATTATTACATGGATAGGAACATGTAATGTATACAGTATGCAAGCATGTTTCCAAAAATACTGGCTGTGACGCTAACCTCAAGGTCCTACCTGCTAAGCCCTGTCTGAACTATATATAGCCTCAGGCCCTACTTGCAACCTCTCCCTAACTTTGTTTGTGTCCACTGATTTAACAGGTGCTAAGAAGTCTTGAGACAGAAAAAAAATCTAAGCCCTGCCCAGAAATGGGATTCTGACATAGAATGGCAGATGGTTGAACTATAGGGAGGTCAACCGAAGACTTCAAAGGCCCTATGGGAGAATTACTTGAATGCTTGATAGGTCCTGATTCAACAGTTTGAGTGCAAATTCTTTTAAATGTTAACAATGAGCCCATAAGTGCCAGGTCTTTGCTCAAGTTATTCCCTCTGCCTGACATCCTCTACTTGCTCCCTCTCTGCTTGTCCATGGCTTCACCAGCTCTTTCTCATCCAGACCTTGCTGTAGAAATCTCCTCCTCCAGGATGCCAGCTTGCTCTCAGCTAGGGGCCTCATTCCATTAAGAGGTCAATGTTAACAATGTCTGCAGAACCCATGGTGTGAATTTATTGAAGAGAAAGAAAGACTCCCAGCCAAGTGGGCTTTCAGCCAAGCATGCTGTCCTCAGAACCCCTTCCTTCCTTCACAATTGCAAGCACTCTGATCCCCATCCCAGCTGGGGTGGCGGAGGGGGCGGCAGAGCTCCTGGCTTGGAGGGATGCAACTGACCATTGGTCAACTGATCAATTATTTTGGCTTTGGACTTGCACCTGGTAAGAAACAGATGAACAGTACCAAACAAAACAAAACTGGAGTAAAATAGGCCCTGCCCCCATGGCCGCTGTAAACTCAATGAGAATTGACAGAAGAGCTGGAGTTGGCTCTAAGTTTCCAAGTAGAAGTATTAAAAACTTCAAAAAAAAAAAAGACTCTAAGACTACATAGCATCTATTCCAAAAATGCCTTTCTTCACTTTCTCTTCCTCCCATGATCACCCTAAGAACCCCATAATCATATGGAAGAGAAAGAATATAAGGGCTGTCCAGTGTTCCAGGACATCCTCTTCTCCTTAGCTATTATTATTGCCTCTGATCTACAGCATGCCTTGCAGTTCAACAGTTCCTTTCTGTAGTAGTGACTGAGACACAACCATTAACATTGGTTTGAGAGGAAGGTATCCTGTTCCAAAGAGCAAGCCATTCTCTCTTAATATAACCTGCTATGGTCACATAAGATGGGTGGCTTTAAGTCCAGTACCACAGCTCAAGTGCTCATGGCCTACATTTACACACAGAGGAGCACACACTTATGGAGATATCTGTGAGATTCATCAATAGGACAGGTTGGCAAGATTAGAACAGATTCTAGCATCACCCACATCTTGTACTCAGAATCTCTAAGTATCTCAGTATCTCTCTAAGATAGACATGGGCAGCAAGCATAACACAACTTTATTCTGCTCCAAAAGGTCAGTCCAATTTCTTCTTACCATTTCTTAGCAAGAAAATAATAAATAAAGACTTTATTTGTTATTTGTAAGAGGCTGGGGCTCCATCAAACTAGGGCTTCTGCCATTACTTGCTCTGCCACTGTATTTAGCTGGAGGTGGCTCTGCTCATCTTTGCCCGTCTCCATGAGATCAAGGCCATTTCACCTGTGTCTGTGCAGTGTGGAGAATGTTTCTTGAATCAGTCTGAACAAGGCTCTCTGGCCAGTAAAAAACAGCTGCATATAAACCAAAGGATGGCAAAAAAAGGGGCTCAAGCAGCAATGCCATGGAATCCTCCTCAGTGTGTGCAATCTATTGGATCGAATTAAGTGACAGAATCCATTATTTCACTTTCTTTTCCTCCAGCCCACAGTAATCCAAGAACCCCAGGTTGGTTCTTTTAGCTACCAGGATCAATGAGGGCTTAGATGAAAGGATTCATCCAAAAAGCTATTCAGTGATGATGAGAAAAAGAAGAACCTTAGTGGCAGGAGTCATGTGACCCACACACAGAGAAGCTACAATAATGGTATGGTCAGAACCTAGAGGATGCTGAAGTCAAGAGCTTAGGCTCAGAGAAGCAGCAGTGACAGAAATGATGACCCAAAGGAAGTACTGAAAGAAATTAAGGGAGATTGCACAAAGCATTGTGAGTTGAAACCTAGCCTGACATGATGAGGCCATGTGAGAACCTCCCGCCACCTCATCCCACTATGAGAAATCCAGGAGACCAGACAAAGAAGACAATGGGAAGAGTGGTGAGGACTCTACAGTTATGCAGGTTATGATTGACACCTAAGTTGCAATTTTGAAATCACAGTGTGATCTCACCACCCTGAAGACCTTAGGGTGACAATTATTTATGGAGTCACAATTATCCTGTATGTTTTGCCTTAAAAGCCGAGTTGCTTCTGTCTTTGCATTTCTGAAAATAATAGAAACTCAATGAATCATTTGGGGTTGTCTCAGTTTCACAAGCGCCATTGTTACCCTGTTCTCCAAGTCACTCCACATTTTGTTCTACTTGGTGACTGGCGGATGTAGCTCTAACTGACAGAAGAATTTAAATTGCCATCTTGTCAAACAGAAATTTCAATAAGTCTGCATGACTTTGCAAGTGTAGGGTAAGGAATAAGAAATATCTAATTTTATCAGATGGAAAATTGCAGTGCTGGTAAGAGGCAGAAAATCCTTATGACTCAGCAAAGAGTCTGGGTGAGACATCAAAAATATCTCAAGGTTTTAGCATCCTTTTAAAACTCACTTCTCTTCATGTTCATGTACTGTCTGGTCTATTTATGGTCAAACTGACTCAAAGTAGCCTCTCAACCTTGCCACTAGCTATGTGACCTTGGTCTAATCATGTATCTTTTCTGAATTTTAAATTTCTAAATAAAGAAAATAATAACTATCTTTTAGGGCCAATGTAAATATTACATAAAATAATACAAGTGAAAGAATTTTGTATGGCTTCTCAATAAATATTTGCAATGATAAATGATTGCATGAATAGGCAGTCAATAAACAAGCAAATCAATAAATGTTTCTTTCCTTTTCTTATGCATTCTCACCGTAGAGTCATCTAAGACATACAAATGGAAAATAAACACTATATTTATATTTATATAGGAATTTAATTTATAAAATGAGACATTACTTATCTCATTTGATCCTCATAAAATTCTTTGAAAGATAGTCCAGACAAGAGCTGTCATTTCATTCTATAGAAGAGTAAGCTGAGGTTAATTAAGGGCAATAGCATAGTCATTTCAAAAGCGTCATTCTGTGTTCTGATCTGCCAGTCGAAATCTAGAACAATTACAGCTGAAGCTCTTTTTCATCACACGAAAAAAATCTTTCTCATCACATTAAAAATAGCTTTTATATTAGACACCAGAAAGGTGGACTAACTCAGAAATTCCAATGACGTACTGAAATCAAGCAGAAAAATGAAGGAATAGCCGGGTGTGGTGGCTCATGCCTGTTATCTCAGCACTTTGGGAGGCTGAGGTGGGTGGATCACCTGAGGTCAGGAGTTTGAGACCAGCCCAGCCAACTAGTGAAACCCCATCTCTATGAAAAATACAAAAATTAGCTGGGTGTGGTGGCGGGCACTAGTAGTCCCAGCTACTCAGGAGGCTGAGGCAGGAGAATCACTTGAACCTGGGAGGCAGAGGTTGCAGTGAGCTGAGATTGTGCCACTACCCTCCAGCCTGGATGGCAGAGTGAGATTCCATCAAACAAACAAAAAAAAAGGAAAAAAAAAAAGAAAAATTAAGGAATAGAGAAATGTACTAATATTTATTGAGTATCTACTATGTGCTAAACACTGAAATGAAAACTACAAGTATAATATCCCATTTAATCTCCCTATATACCTGAAAGGTAGGTATTTTTATCCTCATACAAATAAAGGATTTGTAGCTCATAGAATTTACGTAACTTGGTGGCTGAGTTTCCATTTAAATCCTGGCTTGGCTAAACCTAAAGCTGATATTTTATCATCTGACCAGATATCTGGTTCTCTATGAGCAATCTGTAGATCAGTGCAGGGCTGAAAAGAAAGAAAAAATACAGATATCCATGTTCCACTCTAACACCAATACTATGATTCAGTACATCTGGAATAGAGCCCATAATTCTGTATTTTAACAAGTTTTCTGGGTTATTAAAAGGGACAGGTAAGTATGAAAAATTATACAATGTTGCCTACTCAGAAGACAAAGACGTATTTTTTAGAGCAGTGGTACTTGGCACTTCCCTGGTGTAACAGATATAGATTGCTCCTTGACACTCAACGTGCAAGAAAGATCCTAATTTTTTTATATTTGCAAATCAATTTTGTCCTATTCAAGCTCTCAATTATCTATGCTAATTGTCCACTTTTTATGACCTTGGAACATGCTAGAAGTTCTCAGGATTACTCAAAATTTAGAAAGGACTGTTTTCTTCAGGTCATTCACCATCATTACCATTACTCAATCTACCAAACAATTTCTGTTCTCTTCACTTGCACAAGCCAAAGAGTCCTTGGCCCTGCACATAGACAATCTACGGCTTCCCAGGCTATAGACTTGAGCTCATCCTTTTACAACTGTGACTCTCTCTGTGTGCTCTTAAGGGTAGATCTCAGTAACTCAAAGAAACTGAAAATCCAATCATTCCTCCCAATCTCAGGGAATTTCCCCTAATATCCTTCTAATCCACCAAGCAAAGCAGCCCTTACTTTCAATTCCAGGACCACTGTCTACCTGCCTTTCACCACATTTTTTTCTTTAACAAGGAGGTTTAATGGTTAACCAGAATGCATAAAGTATTTTCAGTCTAAAAATTATCAGAGAACATTTTTGTCTTTTGAGAGAGTAAGATCAGCCTAAAACAATGCATAAATTAGTTTTTCATCCCCAAGGATGAACAGCCACTTCTTCAAAGCATGAGAAACAAAACACAAGTTTGAGTGCTCATATTCTACTACATTAAATTCTCATTAACCCACCTTGTCACATTGCTTACAAACTTAAATTCAAAATGAGATGGAATTCGAATCAATGTGCATATGCTTGGCCATACAGGTGATCAATACCAAATGAATAAAATACGGGGAAATAAAACGTGGTCCATTCCTCACAACAAATTTATAATTTTTTTTTTCATGTATTGTGAAGTGGAGTATATGTTAAAAGAACCTTGGACTCTTATACACTGGGATTCCTTTCTTTGTTTTATTATTTATTATCTTCAGTACTTAAATCCAGGCTTTCTACTCTGGCTAAAATAATTATTATTAAATATTTAAATAATTATTACAATAACATTATTATTATTATTATTATTTTAAAACACTGACACCATAGTCATTCTTTTTAAACAATAAAATAAGGCATGTCGGGGTACTTTGAAAAGTGCCAAATGTTATCTTAGGTACCAGAAACTCTAAAAGGTAAAAAAACCAAACAAACAAACAAAAAAAAATCAAGAATTTTATCACTACACTATGCAATAACCTCTTCTCTGGCTTCATCTTATCTTCTTTACCTTAATTTCTTCTTTGTTCTACAATCTTCATCCACTTAGACTTATCTTTAATTTTCTGTTATCTCTGAGTTTAATGTATTTAAGAAACATGTCTTAAATCTTATCTGTAATAAATTGAGGTATTTTACAAACATAAAAACATAGAGTGTTATTTACAGAAAATCTACAAAGCAGTGCAAGTTCAAGTGCTGCATAAAGATACAAACCTTTAAAGGAATCCAAAGAGAGGAAGACTGAAGAATAGATAAGGAAGGGCTGGATGAAAGAGACAGGACAAGGGAAAGCAGATCTATAGAAAGGGGTAGGATCTGAACAAAATGGAGTATGTAATAGACAACGCAGTTGCTTGACCAGATCAGAGTTCATATTCGTGAGCAATAAAATACAAATCTGAAAAACATAGTTGGGATGCCAAGTGAGGCTTAGTCCAGGTAGGCAATTCTGATTCAACATTCAAAAATCAGTGTAATTCATCACGTCAACATGTTAAGAAGAAAAAAATTATGTGATCATATCAATAGATGATGAAATAGGCTTTAACAAAATATGATACAAGTTTATGGCAAAAAAAGATAATTAATATAATTAATATCATCCTTAATGGTGAGAAACTGGATTCTTTCCCGTTAAGATCAAGACAAGGCAAGGATAATCTTCTCTTCTATTAAATATTGTACAATAAAATGAGAAAAAGAAGTAAATGATAATCAGAC
Organism: Ateles fusciceps; assembly: GCA_036589455.1. Taxonomy (NCBI): domain Eukaryota; kingdom Metazoa; phylum Chordata; class Mammalia; order Primates; family Atelidae; genus Ateles; species Ateles fusciceps. The sequence goes on from JAZHEH010000113.1 coordinate 8,928,497, forward strand.
TGGAAAGGAAAACATCAAACTGTGTTCACAGATGACATGGTTGTCTATGCAGATTTGACCCAAAACAAAAAACTCCTGGAACTTATTTTAGCAAGATCACAGAATATGGGATTAATAGACAAAAGTCAATTGCTTTCCTGTATATCAGAAATACAAATTATTTTTTAAAAAAGAAATAATAGGTAACACAAACAAATGAAAAAAATATCCCATGCTCATGGATTGAATTGTTAAATTCAATATTCAATATTTATTGAATTTAACAATTCAATATTGTTAAAATGACCACAGTGGCCAAAGCAATCTGCAGACTCAATGCAATTCCCATCAAATTACCAACATCATTTTTCACAGAATTAGAAAAAAAAAAATCTAAAATCTATATGGAACCAACAAAGAGCCCAAATCACCAAAACAATCTTAAGAAAAAAGAATAAAGTGGGAGGCATCATTTTACCGAACTTCAAATTATACTGCAAGGATCTAGTAGGCAAAACAGCATGGTACTGGCATAAAAATAGACCTATAGATCAATGGAACAGAATAGAGAACCCAGAAATACAGTCACATAAGTACAACTAACTAATCTTTGACAAAGCTGACAAAGACATACAGGGGGAGAAAGGACAGCATATTCAATAAATGGTGTTGGGTAAATTGGATCACCATACACAGAAGAATGAAACTGGACCCATATCTCTTACCATATATAAAAATTAGCTCAAGATGAATTGATGATGTCAATCTAAGACCTGAAACTATAAGAATCCTAGAAGAAGACCTAGAAAAAACTCTTCTGGACATTGGTCTAGACAAACAATTTATAACTAAGGCCTCAAAAACAAATTCAATAAAACAAATAGACAAATAGAATTTAATTAAACTAAAACCCTTCTGCACAGCAAAAGAAATAATCAATCAACAGAGTAAGCTGACAACCACAGAATGGGGGAAAACACTGCAAACTATGTGTTCAACAATGAACTAATATCTAGAATCTAGAAGAAAATAAAACAACTCAACAAGAAAAAAACAAATGACTCTATCTAAAAGGGGGGCAAAGGACCTGAACAGACATTTTTCAAAGAAGACATACAAGTGTCTAACAAACATATGAAAAAATGTCCAACATCGTTAAGTCATCAGAGAAATGAAAATTAAAACCACAGTGCAATATTATCTCACCTCAGTTAAAATGGCTTATATCAAAAAGGCACATAATAACAGATGCTGGCAAGGATGTGGAGAAAGAGGAACCCTCACACACCATTGATGGGAATATAAATTAGTACAACTTCTATGGAAAACAGTATGGATATTTCTCAAAGAGATAAAAATGGAACTATCATTTGATCCAGCAATCTCACTACTTGGTTATCTAACCAGAGAAAAACAAATATTTATTTTTAAAAAGACACCTACACTAGTACGTTTATCACAGCACTATTCATGATAGCAACGTCATGGAATCAACCTAAATGTCCATCAACAGATGATTTGATAAACAAAATTATATACATATATGTATATAATTTTGTTTATCAAATCATCTGTTGTATATAATTTACATATATCAAATCATCTATATGTGTATATAATTTATATATGCCATAAAATACTAGTTCGCCATAAAAAAGAATGAAATTGTGTCCTCTATGGCAACATGGAGGCAACATGGATGGAACTAGATGCCATTATCCTAAGTGAAGTAACTCAGAAACAGAAAGTCATATGCTGCATGTTCTCACTTATAAGTGGAAGCTAAACAATCAATACACATGGACATCCAGAAGGAAATAATAGACACCGGGACTTCAAAAGGTATGAGGGTGGTGATGGATGAAAAATTACCTACTGGATACAATATATACTATTTGGGTAATGGGCACACAAAAAGCCCAGACTTCACCACTACACAATATATCCACGTAACAAAACTGCACTTGTACCCTCTAAATCTATAAAAATAAAACATTATTTTTAAATCTTAAAATATTACTTAAAATAGTACAAAAATACTTAGGTATATATTTAAGACTATGGTCAAAAGAAACAATACGTAAGCACTATATTATGGCTGATAAAGATTTTTCCCATAGGCTTATGGGTTAACAATTCTGATACCATTATAAAGCACACTGGAATGTAACAATTAAGAAAATGGATGGCGAACTGTAGGAACCATGTTTCTCACTGTTGGAATGAGAGGTTACAGATAAGCAAGAAGAAAATTATAGAATAATCCAAGTGATCATGAACTAAAGGTGGAAACACCCATATATGCACTCATGTTTAGCTTAATATAGGTACCATTCTTTATATATGAAAATATTTAAAGATATGTGTGTATACACTGATTAGTAAACATAAATATTCCTCAGCTCTATCAGCTGAGTAATTGCCTAGAAAAAGAACACCCAGGGGCAACACCACAGTAGCAACAATGTCAAAGCAACACAGAAGCCAAATGAATAAACTTCCAATGTCCAACCTTAGAAAAACTTAAGCAGCAGAGCAAAAACTCTAGTAAATTTATAACTCAGTTATAAAATACATACCTATGAGCACCAAAGAAAGGAAGAAAGAAGGGAAGGAAGGAAGAAAGGAAGGAAGGAAGGAAGGAAGGGAGGGAGGGAGGGAGGGAGGGAGGGAAAGGTGGGCAAATCTACAATGCAAAAGAATTTCAAACAATTAATGTAGATAGTCTACCTTCAAGATAGCAGCACACACTTCTTCACACCTTAAGTGTGGGCTGCAACATAGTGAATTCCTTCCAAAAGGCACAGTATAGAAAGCAGGAAAATAGAGTCATTTTACAATAGAGAAACTTGACAAGCCATACCTCAAGCAGATAATCAAGGTTCACCTCAAGAGTGGTAAGTCACATTTATAACACATACTGTGGTGTGCACTAGGCAGACTAATGTGATGAGAATGGCACTTTTCCTCTGTGGTCTTCTGCACAAAGGCCCATAACCCCAGTCTAATCATAAGAAAAACATCTGACAAATCTTTTGTGAGGTGTACTGCAAAAGACCTGACCAGCACGCCTAAAAACTCGCAAGGTTATTAAAAACAAGCAAAGTCTGACAAACTGTCACAGCCAAGTAGTGCCTAAGAAGACAGGAAAACTAAGTGTAATATGAAATCCTATAAATGGGATCCTGGAACAGAAGGGCATAGGATAAAAAACTAAGGAAATGTGAACATATGTGGACTTTAGTGAATGCAAATGTATCAGTACTGTTTTATTAATTGTAACCAATGTGCCATATTAATGTAAGATGTTAATAATTGAGAAAACTGAGTAAGGAGTATGTGGGTGTAATAACCTACCCTGGGCTAGCATCACTGACTCCATCTTAGCTGTAAACTCCAATCTGGCTTCCCCCTCCCTACCACAGCCCCTTTGGGTGCATAGCTGGGTCATGCTGCACTTCGAAGCATTGAAACCTACTGTTCTTAACATTTGTAACCATTGTACCACATCCTGCTTGACATACCTCCCCCTGTGCTATTGTAAAAAAAAAGTTTCCCTTTGATCACTGTGAAGAAGGAGACTGATCACTCCCCTTCTTGGTAATTGTATGGAAACTACCTGTCCCTGCAGCCCCTTCCCCTAACATGCTTTTCTGCTTCTGTAAAATTCCGCTTCAGCTAGGTACCCCCTCCCCTACCTAAATCAAGGTATAAAAGATAATCAAGCCCCTTCCTCGGGGCCAAGAGAACTTTGAGCATTAGCCGTCTCTCGGTCACTGCCTAAAAAAAAGGACTCTTAATTTGGAACTCAGTGTGTGGCACATTCCTTCTAACGTGCTTGGTTATTACATGGACACTTCTTGTACTGTCTTCACAATCTTTCTGTAAATCCAAAACTGTTCTAAAATAAAAAGTTAACAAGTAAATAAAAGAAATTATTTTTAAAAGATGTAATCCAGGGGAGTAGAGGCCATTGAATGCCAAAGAAAATTGGAGGTGTCTAGTCCAAGGTCATCCAGGTACTTATGGCTGAGTTAGAATCAGAGTTGAAATTGTTTGAAAACTCCTGGCATAGCAGGATAAAGCAAAAAAAAAAAAAAAAAAAAAAAAGAATCAAAATAGGATAAGATAATGAAATACTATGCTTAGAATATCTTTTCCCAAATGCAAGCATAGAACTCAGCTTGCCCACCCTTATGATTTTTGGAGAATACTAATGAAGCTCAGACAATGACAATGTGCTAACTGATGATGCTAACAGGAAGAAAAGTATCCGGAATGTATTTCTTTTTCAAGTTATATAGGTTTTCTTAAGTTAGCTTAATATATATTCAACATTCCACCCCCAAATCCTGTAAGAAAGTTATGTTACAGATATGAAATCTTTGTTCTTTGCAATCATTTAAATGTTTTAAGATTAATAATAAGTATTGACTTGGCCAGGGCACAGGTTTCCTGAGTCTGATACTGGATCTGATGATGGCTTCACATGCTGAATCTGTCAGAGGCCACCCACATTATCTGTGTAATCTCATTCAACCTCACAATAATAGTATGAAGTCAAAATCATCAAGTTTTCAAGATTGAGCAAACTGTCCTTCTAAAAGGTTAAATGACCTGCCCAAAATCATACAAGTGAACCAGAATTGGAACCCAGGTGTGTTTATTCAGAAATCCATACTGCCTTTCCAATTCTGTGGACTCAAACAAATTATTACATTTATTTTTAAGCACTCTATGGTGTTTTCATGTGCTGAGCACAATTCTAAATACTTTACAAATATTAATTTATTTAATACTTCTAACCACATATTAGGTAGGCATTATAAATGACTCCATTTTGGAAATAAAAAAACACACTTTGTCTCTCTGAGTCTGACTCAATGAAACTCAAGTCAAAACAATGAGGAGAAGCAGTCATCAAATTTAATTTTCCTTGGGAAAGTCATGCAGAGAGATGGCATCAGCTGACACTTGTTCAAGTTGCTATTTTAATATACATTTATTTGAAAAGGGTCCCTGAAAATATAATGAAGTGAAAGAGTCCAAAAAGCTTCTGTCAAAAGTACTCAGTCTTTCATCTTCTCACTCAACAAAATAAAAAAAGGAAAAGCAGAGAGGAAGGAAGGAAGGAAGGAGGGAAGGAAAGGAAGGAAGGAGGGAGGAAGGGAGGGAGGGAGGGAGGGAGGGAGGGAGGTGGGAGGGTGGGAGGGAGGGAGGGAGGGAGGGACAGAGGCCAGCAAGAAAGGGAAGAGATAAAGAGAGAGTGGGAAAAAGATAGAGAAAAAAGGAAAGAAATAAAATTAAAGAAAGAAGTGAAATAATACTTGGCTTAGTAAAACCTTTCTAAAAGCTAAGTGTGATATAATAGACTTGTCAGCTAGATCTGGGATCAAATCTTTTTTTCATGTCTTAAGAACAGAGTGACCAGTGACAAGCAGTCTCTAAATATCAGTCTCTTTACTTAAAAAGTCAGAATCAAATTCACACATAACAATATTAACATTGAATGTAAATGGCCTAAATGCCCAAATCAAAAGACACAGACGGGCAAAAAAATTTTTGCAATCTACCCATCTGACAAAGGGCTAATATCCAGAATCTACAAAGAACGAAAACAGATATACAAGAAAAAAACAAACAACCTCATTCAAAAGTGGGCGAAGGATATGAACAGATACTTTTCAAAAGAGGACATATATGAGGACAACAAACATATGAAAAAATGCTCACCATCACTGGTCATTAGAGAAATGCAAATCAAAACCACACTGAGATATCATGTCACGCCAGTTAGAATGGCAATCATTAAAAAAATCAGGAGACAACAGACGCTGGAGAGGATGTGGAGAAATTGGAACACTCTTACACGGTTGGTGGGAGTGTAAATTAGTTCAACCATTGTGGAAGACATTGTGGCGATTTCTCAAGGATCTAGAAATAGAAATTCTATTTGACCCAGCAATCCCACTATTGGGTATATACCCAAAGAACTATAAATCGTTCTACTATAAAGACACATGCACACGTATGTTCATTGCAGCCCGGTGTACAATAGCAAAGACCTGGAACCAACCCAAATGTCCATCAATGATAGACTAGACAAAGAAAATGTGGTACATATACACTATGGAATACCACGCAGCCATAAAAAACGATGAGTTCGTGTCCTTTGTAGGGACTTGGATGAATCTGGAAACCATCATTCTCAGCAAACTGACCCAAGAACAGAAAGCCAAGCACCGTATGTTCTCACTCATCAGTGGGTGTTGAACAATGATAACACGTGGACTCAGGGAGAGGAGCATCACACACAGGGGACAGTTGGTGTGGGTAGGGGAGAGACAATGGGGGATGGGGAGGGAGGGGAAGGTGAGGAGGGATAACATGGGGAGAAATGCCAGATATAGTATCCACCTGAAGTAAAATAAATACATTATTTTTTAAAAAGTCAGAATAATATCCACTTCATAGGATTTTTGTGGGATGACTAAATGAAACCATATATATGAAGAAGATAACACTGTACCTAGAACATAACAGGTGCCAAACGTAAGTTCATCCTTTTGCATTCACTCTTCCTCCCAGATGTCTCAAACAGTGGTACATAAGCCCTGAAACATGACCATGCCTACGCTGATAAAGTGAGGCTTGAGAACATAATAAAAATGCAAATGGAAAACCTTACCTTGAACCATCACAACAAAAATAGTACTTTGTTGGGCATTCTCAAGACCAGATGGAACCAGATGATCTCTGGAATTATAGAAAAATGTACTTTACTGCACTGAAGTAAGTATTGGTAACTCCCAGCTAACCTATCCTAACTACTTGAGATTTCTTAAGACAATGACCAGAGTAAAAAGAGGCTAAGAACAGCACATCCTAGATATTCTAAACATTGACAGGACATGAAAATAGTAAGTATGTCTTGAGTTTCCTCAGTGACATTTTTCAGACTCACATAAAGTATCAACAGAAAAGTCTAAAAATAGTGTGCCTCTTTCCATTTGTAAGACATAGCCGGTCTCCTAAGTGCAGATGCTTGAGACCTTATCAGTCATTCAAGTATTAATCTATTTATTCAAGAACATTTCTTCTCTCTTTGCATTCTTCAGCCAGCATTTCTTTCATGCTCACAATATTAGAAAAACTTTGCTACTAAAGACTGGTATTCAAATTCTAGCTCTTTGAGCTATTGACCTTAGATACACTGTACTCTCTGAGCCTCAGTTTTCAAATTTTAAAAATTTGAAGTTAAGGATATTCTTTCATAGGCAGTTAAATAAGCTAATGCAATCAAAATGCCCATCAAAATGCCTCTGCACACATTAGTGACTCAGTATGTGTCAATTATTGATTCATTGTTTCACATAATTATTATTGTCATTTCTGAGTTTTATTCCTTATTGATGCCCTTGAAAACTTTACTCTGAATTCATAGTGCCCCATCCCTCAGATGCCATGTCTAAAACCCCACCTTTCCAAGATGATTTGTAGTTTCCTAATCTAGAAGTCTTCTGATCAAGTGCTTTACCACTCTGCACTTGGAAACGAAAAAAAAAAAAATCCTGTCATGGATTTGAGCAAGGCTACAAGATGGAAATAAATGTGCTCTCACTAACCTTGAAAAGGAGACATGGCTCTTCAATATATTGGTTAATGATCAGGAAGAAGGTGCCAGCAGCCAAGAGGACTGATTTTCAACAATTAACAAATTACAAATTACTCAAATTAATCAAGAAGAAGAATGGCCATAAGAAGAACTAAGAAAACCAACATTAAACAATATGGGCAGAGGTGATGTTTAGCACAGAAATGAGCACCTCAGGTCACTCACGTTGTCAAGAATAACATGAATGACATGGACATTCTGGATATTGAAGAGTTTATGATTCTGATCATGCATTCCAATAAAATCCTTGAGATGATTAAAATGTCTCAGAAATGAGTGAGTGAGATGTCAAAGCAGATAACTCAATAGAGGTGTCAGCTCTCTGTATTACAGTAATAACCCAGTGTCCAAACAGTGGTGAAGATTTTAGAGTAAAACAACTTTTGCTTTCCTCGGCCAGTAAATGGGATGACAGTGACTTCTGACTAGTGTGTGCTCAATAAGGTGTAGGCTTGAAAAACAGGGAGGGACATGAGGAGAGGGAAGCTAAGCTCCTGTAAGAACAATATCCCAATACATTCTACTTTGAACTATTGGAAAGACCCAATCTTACCTCTTTCTATGCCAGAAATAACTTTCAAAAATGCAAAAGGAATGCATGTTCTTCCCCTGACTAAAATTCCTCGGAAAGATCACATTTCATGGGATGCGTGGCTTTTTGTAATCGGAGCCCTCCCAATCATTCAATCATGAGATTTACAATTCTTCATAAAGCTTTCAGACAAATTAATCAATCTTTATACCTCTACCCTCTATCCATACCTGTCCCTAGCATTTCTGTAGGCTATTTTTGAAAATTTGATGCCACAGTAAGCTTATTCTTACAGGTTAAACCATGTATGATGATGTAGTGGTTAAGAGCATAGGCATTGGACCCAAATTGCATGAATATAAATGTCAGCCCGGCAGTTACTGGCCATGATGCTTTTGTCTAGTTAGTTAACACTCTGTAACTTGGATTTCTATCAGTAAATCAGGCATAGTAACAGTACCTAACTTCTAGGATAGTTATGAGTATTTATGTAAAGTATCTAGTAAAATAAATGTTATTATTTCAAGTTTAATAAACACAGTCATCACAACGGCAGGTTGTTGCACTGATACTGTAGAAAGAATAAACCTAGATGCCAGGAAGACCTGAGTTTGAGGCCCAGCTCTTATGCTAACCAGCTTTTTGCCATTTAACAACAACCTTAGCTTCCCTGTCTCTACTTTACTTATATGTGAGATGAAAATACTTACCTACAATACAGAATTTGGGGAAATAAAAGGATCATACATTACATTTGCTTAACAAATACCTGTCCCCTTTCCTCAATCATGCCTAGTGTTCATCTCTAACGCAGCACTTCCACCCTATGGTAAGTATGTCTTCATAGAATCATCTTCCTTATCACATTGGGAGATTTGGAAGAGTTTATTTGAAGCAACTAGGAATCTTTGCATCTTTCATTGTTATGCAAAGGACCATTGGTACATTTATAAATAAATACAAGAAGGCCAGGGATACCATAAGTTTAAGAGTAAAAGATGTGAGCGCTGAAGACATTGGATCTAGTATAAGGTTTGTGATTTTTAAGGAAATCACAGCTACGATTACCTTATCATGTAAATGGAGTTAATACCACCCACCTTAATGCAATTATTGTCAGAGCAAAATGAGAAAAGATTGTTGCAAACACGTTATTAATAGTTAACATTGTTATCATGCCCCCCATTTTGATGCCTGTGTCTTGTGAATATACACTAAAGAAAAGCAAGTCACATCTGTGCTGAGGTGCTAAGAGAAGAAAATCAGGGGTGCTTTAGATGGAATGACAACTCACTTTTGGAAGGTAGGATCCTTGCTCTTTGGATATTGTTATGGGGCTTAGAATCAAAGCTAGATGTGAATCTTAGCTCCACCATTTACTATGTGGGTAACCTGGGCAAGTTACTAACTTCATCTATGAATCAAGGATTAAAATACTCCCTGTGAGAGACTTACATGATATAATGTATGTGAAGCCTTTGGTAGACTATCTAGCTCTTTAATTCTGATTTTTATATTAATGGTTTTGTTATTGTCTTAGTTGGTGTGGGCTGCTATAACAAAATACCTTAGACTGGGTAGCTCATAAACAAAAATTTATTTCTCACAGTTCTGGAGGCTAGGGAACTTAAGATTGAGACGCCAGCAGATTCAGTATCTGGTGAAGGCTTTCATTCTAGCTTATAGAGAGTACATTTTTGCTGTGTCCTCACGTGGTAGAAGAAAGTAGTTAGCTCTCTGTGGTTTCTTTTATATGGGCCCATAGGTCCCACTCAATCATTTCCAAAAGGCCCCGTCTAGTAATACCATCACCTTAGTTATTACATTTCAACATATGAATGTTGGGGAGACACAAACACTCAGAACATAGGAGTTATTATAAGTGTTTTTCAGAATATCTAGATTTATAATATTCAAAACCATAAACACAACCTAAATATAGGCCTGTACTCCAGCTTCACCCAACATTTCCTTCACATTTCAAAATTTTCCACTTTTGTAACAATAGGAAATTAATTCAGAATTCTGACCACATGTGAACCCACATTTGGCTTTGTCTCCTGTGAGGACCATGCTAACTTAAGTAGCCTTCCCTGATTTCTTCAGCCCATACATCTCTCTTTGAACATGTAACTGAAATCACTGCAACATAGTTTATCATTTACATTTTATCTAAATTCCTATGTACAATTTTGTCTTTCTTGTCTTTCTTCTCTAGATTTTAAGACCTTCCAATGAAGACCATATTTCTCTATACATTTATTTGTAGCCAGTCCTCATTCCCTTGATATTGGCTTCTAGAAATATAATGCTGTCTTAGTAGACTCATATAAGCCTAGTGAATGAATGAGTCAACACATGAACAAGGCAATTCTTTTGTAATCCCTTTGGTATCTAGCACAGTTATAGAAATATAGTCGATCCTCAATGTGCATTTTTGAATAAATGAATAAATGAGAATAAGTAAGTATTAACTATTTGATTACTTAAAATAATATGCACTTATGGAAGGTATTTTCTCTAAATAGTTCAAACTAAATTTTCTGTTCTCGCATAGATAAATCATAAAAAGCATTAGATAGAAAAGGCATCATTATGTGGTTTGTCAGGATCATAGAAAAAAAGCAACAAGAATAACAACAATAGGTGCACTGGGAAAAAATGTACATTAATACTGATATTGTTGTTTTGAACTGTTAATATAAACACTTCTTTTTTTCCTGGTAAGGATTTTCTTCTTACCAATATTTTTATGAGCCTCCTCACCCATCTATAACATAGCTAATTCAACGTATTTCTTTTGAATTTGTATCTATATAGATTATGATTCTGTAATCTCCTCATAATCATTTCAGTAAACAATTTCAAATCCACAGAGAAGTAAAATTGACCCATAGTTGGCGAATATTTATTGTTTGGAATCTTTTGTCAATGATTGAATTCAATGTGATTCAATCCAATCAAAGGAGAAATCCTATTTACCTTTCAAGTCTCCATTTCTGAGGCAGCATTAGCCACTTCTTCTCTACTTCCCCAGTACTTTCATATATCTCTATTTATTAGCATGTAGTTTTTCCACTCCCACTCCCCAATTTCCTGGGACTCCTTGAAGATAGGAAATGTGTCCGATTCTTCTTCACAACAGCATGCCACTGACTCGCATGAGGAGAATTTGTTTAGTTAGTTACTTCATGGCCTAAGTTGGGATCCGGCTCCAATTTAAAACATTTTAAGTGTTAGCTACTTCTCTCATCGTTCCCACAGCTCTTTGTTCATATTTATAACAAGCCATAATAATTAGATGACACAATATAAGATTTCCACTTCAGCTTTGTCTTCCTTTTAAACTTCTGAGCTCCTCAAGAACAGAAACTGCCAATTAGTCATCTTTATTTGTCTAGCATTTAGTCCAAGGCCCCAGAGAGTGTTTGGTGAATGAATAAAGTAATTAATTTTAAAAATGTTTGTAACAGAATCTGCTCACAGTAGAAGAATACCCTGATGGTCACAGCTACCTTATCTAAAATGTTCTTACTGAGTCCAGTCCTCAGCAAAATTGCCCAATAGCTTAACTTTGTCTTCAGCACTCCTCTACCTGATCATGCTACCTTTATTCATACTCTCATTTTACTTGTCAATAAAGTGGCATTCATACTTCATTCTTAATGAACCTAGGACCTGGGGGATCCTACTCATATAAAGGGCAGTTTCTCTCCAACAACATATATCAGTAGATAAGATACTAGGATGAAAACTCTTCTTTATCCCACTATGTGACCACAGCCCTAAATCTCATGAAAAGCCAGAATCAGTAGCCCTAGACAGCTTAGAAGAAATGAGTAAATTCCTAGAAACATACAACCTGCCAAGACTGAATCAAGAATAAATAGAAAGGTTAAATAGACCAATAATCAATAAGGAGATGGAATCAGTAACTTAAAAAACCTCCCAATAAAGAAAAGCCCAGAACCAGGTGGCTTTACAAGTGAATTCCACCAAATACTTCAAGAAGAATCAGTATCTTAAACTCCTTCAAAAAATATAAAGAGGAACACTTCTGAACTCCTTTCATGAGGCCAGCTTCACCCTGATACCAAAGCTAGAAAAGGACACCATAAGAGAATAAAACTCTAGACCAATATCCCTGATAAACACAGATGCAAAAATCCTCAACAATATATTAACAAACTAAATTCAACAATGCATTAAAAGGGTTATATATCATGACCAAGTTGGATTTATCTCTGGGATGCAAGGAAATTTCATCATACATAATTCAGTCAATGTGATACACAACAGTAACATAATTAGGAATAAAAAGCAGCATATGATCATCTCAATAGATGCAGAAAAAGTATTTGACAAAATTAGACACCAGTTGATGATAAAAACTCTCAACAAATTAGGTATAGAAGTAATGTACCTCAGCATAATAAAGGTCATATATTATGTGCCCACAGATGACACCATACTTAGTAAGTAGAAGTTAAAATTTTTTCCCTAAGATCTGGTGCAAGGCAAGTATGCCCATTCTTACCTCTTCTTTTTAACATAGTACTATAAATCCTAGCCAGAGCAATTAGACATGAAAAAGAAATAGAAGGCATACAAATCAAAAAAGAAGAAATAAAGTATTTCTGTTTCCAGATGGCATAACTGTATGTGTATATAAGTCTAAAGACTCTACACTCACATGCACACATGCAAAAAATAAGTTAGAAATAATTAACAAATTATAAATAATTATAAATAATTAACAAATTTAGTAAAACCTAATTACAAGATGCAAAATCAATATGCAAAAAAATAGAAATTTCATTCACTAACAATAAACTATCTAAAAAGGAAATCAAGAAAACAATCTCATTTACAATAGCATCAAAAAAAAAATAAAGTATCTTGCAATAAACTTAACCAAAGAGATTGAAGACTTTATACTGAAACTGTAAAGCACTGATGAAAGAAATTGAAAGACAAAATAAATGGAAAGGAATCTCATGTTCACGTACTGAAAAAAATCAATATTGTTAAAATGTCTACATAACTCAAAATGATCTACAGATTCAATGAAATCCCACTCCAAATTTCAACAGCGTTTTTTACAAAAACAGGGAAAAAAATCCTAAAATTTGTATGGCATTTTACTAAGGATCCTGAATAGCCAAAGCAATGTTAAGCAAGAAAAACAACGCTAGAGGCACCACATTTCCTAATTAAAAATATATCACAAAGCACAGATAATCAAGACACTATGGCACTGGCACAGAAACAAATCTACAGGCAAGTAGAATAGAATAGAAAGGGCAGAAGTAAATCCATGCATATATGGTCAGCTAGTCTTCTGCAAAGGTGTCAAGAATATACAATGGGGAAGGGATAGTCTCAATGGTATTAGGGTGATTGGATATCCATATGCAAAAAAATATAAAATTATACCATTATCTCAAAAATTAACTTGAAATGGATTAAAGACTCAAAAATAAGGCCTGTAGCTATAAAAATTCTAGAAAAAAATATAGAGAAAATTCCCTTGACATTGGTCTTGGCAATAATTTTAGGAGGAATATGACACCAAAAACACAAGCAACAAAAGCTAAAGTGGAAAAATGAGATCACATCAAGCTAGAAAGCTTGAAAAGCAAAGTCAGCAAACAGCATAGTGAAGAGACAACCTATGGAATGGGAGAAAATGTTGCATTTTCTCCATTTTATCATTAAAAGAAAAATCATTTAAATGCCTCTTGGCTACAGAGAGGCCAAACCTGAGTTCATAAAAACTGGCCTTGGAAATGAGTGCAGAATATGGACATCATAATGAGTTTAAGATTGTTCTTCCCCTCTTGTGTCTAAGACTTTGTCACTCAACCACATTTATCTACCTGGCTCTTTTTTCAGACTGAGTTTTTTTCCCAGATGCTGTTATTTTCTAATGCAAGCCTATACCCTTAGTTTTCCAGCTTATTTTAATTTCAATAGTCAACACAGCTTAGCCTAAAAATTAAGCTCTTACTCTGCTATTTTTATGTAGCCCATGGAATTATCAAATAAAAGAAATTTAGAAATAAAAAGCCAAATAACACATATCAAGACACACTTTACTACAGGAAAATTAGTTCTAAACACCATTCAGGAGACCATTTATAGATGAGCTTGTTTGCTCTGCAAAATATGAATAACCCATTTCTAAATGTTCAAGTGTGATCTAAACATTTCTACATAAATGTAAACATAAAGTCAGAAAAGTTTTGAGTAAAGATCTTAATGCCCTTGATCCTAGCAGGACTTTTGGACAAGGTCATATAAAGTCATACTTACCTAGCTCTTGTCTGTGCAGGAATAAAAAAAATTGATTTAGGTGATAGAGGAAGAGCTGAAGATGATTCCCTGTTCCTTCAAGTGCTTGCTCAGAAGAAATGTATGGTTTTGAAGGAAAAGTAGTCAAAACTCTGTTGGACACCAACTCTCTTCAGACACAAGATAAATTTAAGGTAATTATTTTAAAAGCCCTCCAAGTAGCCCAACATGCTGACACTTACTCTCAGTATTTGTCAAAACCCTTTTCTGATTATTAGGTCTGCCAAACGCTTGTCTTATTATTAGGTCTGCCATGAGCATTCTTGACAGCAGCATGGCATCTTGGTATAAGAATTGTGATGCTTCTACCAAGTGGAAATCAAAAATGCAACAAGGAACCTGCTGGTGACTCACTCATATCAAGTTGACCCCACTGCCTATCTTAAATCAGCAGTGCTTTTGGTTCCATGGAGCACTTGACTTTCCTCTTCTTCCCATCTTTACTCTTTGACATTTACCAATTATAATGCAATGGCTTTCAAACTCTTTGCAAAGAGTAGAAAAAGGAGTTCAATGATTTTTACAGTTGAACCCATTGTAAAGGTAAAAAGAGGAAGGTGAGAGAGAAAATGTCCTCATGATTCCCTTTATCACTGATACTAGTCTCTTTCTAGATTACACCACTTTGTTCCATCTCCTCTCTGAGTATCCAAATTCTGCCTGTTACTTGAAACTTATCACACGGTGTGCTCCATTCATGAAGCCTTTCATGATCATTTCACCACCATTAACTTCATACACCCAGGGGACCCAACTTATCACCTAACCTTAGAATAGAATTGCCTATTTTGTATCACTTGGTCTTTTTCTTTCTGTCCACATTAGATAAATTTGAGTTAGGAACAATGTGATATAAAAAGGGAGTATGGCAAAGCTAAATAATGTGGGATTTGCAGTTGGGAAACAGAGATTTGAATCCCAGATCTACCACTTAGTAGAAATTTTAGTTAGGAATTCGTTTAATAAAAAACTGGACTCATAGGATTAATTTTCCTCACATAACTAATAGTCCAGGAAGGCAACACAGGACTGGTGCAGCTGTTTGAAATGTCATCAAGACCCCAGGCTCCTCTGTCTAATTGCTCCTCCCTACTGAGTGTACTTGACTTCCATCCTTAAACTTGTAGCCTCATGGTTGTAAGATGCATGCTGAACCTCTAGGCATTACCTTCAGGTCCTAAAAGAAAATTAGGAGAAAGACAATGGTAATTAAAGTAAAATAGGATGTTCCAGCAGAGGTGGCCTATTTAATCAGGAAAGCAAAATATTTCCTGGAATCCCCCATCAGGAAATTTCCAGTTGCATGCCATTGATCAGAACTATGTCTAATGACCTCACTACCTGCAAGAGGACTGGAGAGACCGGGGCTCAGGCAAGTTAATTAACCTCTTTATACCTCAATTTCCAAGAAAATAAAAGAAACAATGCCTACCTTGCAGGAATTTTCTGAGAATTAGTGTATCTCTCATAGTGAGTGGCAAATAGCAGGTACTCCGTGATTTTTTAAAAACAAAAGAATTAAAATATTGTGTAATTATCAATCACCTTCTATGATCTAGTCACAAAAAATAAGCACCATTTACAGTGTTTCCTTTGAGCTAATTGCTATTCAAGGCCCCTTGAAATAATATATATATATATATATATATATATATATATATATTTATATTTATATTTAAAACTTAATCTTTGTAATTAAGAAGTAACAGTCTAGCAGGAAGAACACATATGTATATACATATATTCAGTGAACTGTAACAAGTTGCTGGGATGACCATATGTCCAAAGGGGAATGGCAGCATAGAGGAGAAAAAGATGAATAGTACCTGTCAGATTTAGGGAAGCCTTCATGAAGTGATAAATGTCTGGGACATAAGGAAGGTGTACGAATTGCCTAGAGAAGAACATGCAATAAAAAGAATCAGCATACACAAAGGCACACAGATAGGAAGGAGCTGGGCAGGTTAGAGCAAGTTACAATTACAAATTATTGGCAGAGATTAAGGATGATGCACTTTCTATTCATGAAAGTTGCTTTGGTAGAATTAGTGTATGTGCTAGACAGCTTTTGACATGGTTCCCCATGATTTCCAACTCCTGGAATTCACATCCTTGTGTAATCCCCTCCACTTTATACACCGTATCTGGTGACTTGCTTCTATCCGAGGAAATACAACAAAAATGATGAAATGTCACTTCGTGATTAGGTTACCAAAGACTATGTCTTTTTATCTTGCTGGTATTCTTCCTCTCTAAGTGTCTTCTAAGTAATAGTAGAGGTCACATGGCAAGGAACCAAGAGCAGCCTGTAGCCAATAGCCAGCAAGAGATAGAGGACCACCCTTTCAGATAAAAAGTCCATGAGAAACTGAATTCTGTCCATAACCACATGACTGAGTCCAGATGCAAATCTTGGCCCTGTTTAATCCTGATACCTTAGTTGCAGCCTGTGCAAGGCCCTAAAGCAAAGGACCCAGCTACACCAGGTCTGGATGCCTGACCCATGGAAACCAAGATAATAAACCCACCAGGTTTTGGAGTAATGTATCACACAACAGATAATGCAATTACCAAGATTTTATCAAACATCCACATGGTTCTTTACTATTGGCATACTTCCCATCTAAGAAACTCTGATTGATTAAATTGGCCCCATTATCTTCAAATACAATGCCTATTCTGATTGGTCCCCCAGCACCCCATGTAATGACAGTCACCAAATGGTCACCAGAAATACCCTCCCGCTCCCTCTCCACTATACTAAATTGAACTCCTACAAAGTCCACCTTAACTGCCATGACTTCAAGGCGATCTCTCTGATCTTTTTAGATATTACTAGACTCCTCTGGAATATTGCCTCTTTGGTTTGCAGGTAGCCCTCTAATACTTGATTATTTAGTGGACTCCAGGTAGTTTTATATTTTAGTGATTTCATACAATGCATTATACGCTACTGTGTACAATCTGGTCTAAGAGTTTTGTAGTATTCTAAAAGCCATTTTGACCAACCGTCTTTCTTTTGCATCCCCCCTGAGACAGTAACACTATTGGTGTTCTAGACTTGTCCAAACATACAAATGCCAAGAGACTTTCTATCGTATATTTACTCAACTAATATTTTTGAAGTAGTTACACTGCTAATCCAGGCACCATGGGGATTGGAAAGATTTTTTAAATGGCCCTTCTCTTGAGCAAAAAATAATAGTCCAGCACAAAAAATAATAATAATAAATTGCTCCAAGTGACCTCCCTGGAATGCTAATCATGTAGTTTCTTTGTGAGAGAGACATAAGAGCTATGGGTGTCTTAGCTGGGTTCCCTGAGACACAGACAAGGAGATGATGTTTGGTATGCAGGATGTTTATTAAGAGTCAAGCTCTGAAGAGAAGGAAAGAAGCAGAAAAGCAGGAGTGGACAGAAGGAGGAACAAAGCTACAATACAGGCCCAACAATGAACCTGGGGCACACCATGGGAAGCTCAGGAGTTAGAGTGGCCCCCCCAACGCAGTTCCATGGTGAGTCAAGATGACCTTCCTATACACCCTGTTTCGATCATTCATTGGCAGTGGACAGACTAGAAGGGAGATGAACGTGGCTGAGTCAGCTGTCTGCTGCCAATGCAACCCTGAACTGACAGCTACCTGTCGATGGCTCTCCCATGAGGTGAGGATGCAAGTCCTTCTTTAAAAGGGGATCTGAGCATTGGAGAGTCCACCAAACATGGGATGAAGAAATGGTAAGTACAGACAATGCATCTGGAAGCTTGATAGGTCGGGGGAAGGAGAAGATGGTGACCAGAAGGTGAAGGCTGGAGAGAGGATTTGGGTGGTGCTGCCTTGTTTCCTTTTTGTATCATAAAATGTGACAAGCTAGGACAAAAAAAAAGATGATATAGGGGGAAAGGAAGATATAATTAGAAAAATAAAGCAGATTCATTTCTCTTTCCCCCATGCCCAGACAGAACTTTTTACATCTCAATTATAGCCCTTAGTGGTCTCCCCACTGCATTGCAATCTACACACAAGCAGACACCAAAATAATTTTCCAATTTTATTCTCTGTGTTTAGAACTGTCTAGAGCACACAGTAAACATGTAATTGCTTGAGTCATGGAATTGAGGATTTAAAAAAATGGAAAAATATAAATCCTTTGAATTTTAATTTTTACTTAACTTAAATAAGAATGTTTAAAGTACACATTTTGAAGTAATAATAATATTCCCTGCCTACTGTGTAAATGCCTCTTTCTACTAGAGTGGGGCAGGAGAAAAGGCACAGATGTTTCTTGCCATAATTATATTAGATAATTAACAGACCCAGATTCTTGTGGTCCCCAAGAGCTTGTCAACTCATTATATAAATAATAAAATCTAAATTGATACACATGCAGCCCAGGAGATTATATATAAGATGAGATTTTGAGACATCTCAAGTTGTAAAGACTTTCTTCTTCATACTTCATGATATCTTTTTTCTCCTTTGATGTATCTGCTGTGAAAGATGATTAACACACAGCTTATTGGATTGGAAACCAAATAAATCAATGTTGTTTTCTTTAATCCTAGAGCGTTCACAAGGAACAGTTTTTGTAAAATGTATTTATCTTTAATAATCTCCAATGGACAGATCTTTACAATTAATCTGCCAAGGGTCAGGAAAGAATGAGGGAAGCTCTTCTTACTGCTAACCTTCATGGGGACTTCATTTTTTTGTTGGTGTTTGTGTTGTTTGTTTCCTCTGTAGCTAAAATGAAAAGCGGAATTACAAGAGAGATTTGTCTGTGGCTTTCATTCCTGAAACACTGGGGGAATGTAAAATAAGGTGTGTTAATGGAAGAGCATCATCCCAGATTCTTGCAGTTCTCCATAGATGCGTCTAATCCAGTCTGGTATGTGACGACAGAATACTGATTAGTGAAGAGAGTCTCTAATGGGAGCCAGTGCAACATGCACCCTTTGGAGAGTTCGCGATTATGTAAATCTCTGATTCTATATTGAGGGCTTTGAATGTGATACACAACAGTAACATACTAAATAGATGGTTTCCTTCCAAGTATTAGACCCTGAATACTTACGTTTTGAGAAGGAGAAATTGCAAGGAAAAAACTACAATGTATTTGGGGAAGTTTTGGCCACCAGCCCTAAATATAACATAGAACTTAGCTATTGTAATGAAGGGGGTTGTTGAAACTTCTCCAAGATCATTGCAAGATAGTCAGAAAATTAAGTCTTTTTATAACTAACACATTAGATTTTGTACATGTTTTTGGCCAGTGTAAAGTGATCCCTTTGAGAGACTACAAACTTATTTTCATAAAGTTGCTATTACTGAGAACATTTTGAGTGTCTCTCCTCTGGAATTGTTTTTAGGGCATGAAAAACATCTTTTTGAATAACATTTGTGATAGTAATAGATCTTCATGCTTAAAAGTGAGTTTATTTTCTGATGTTTATTTATGCATTTGAAATTGTCAAAAGTCATTCAGAGCTGGACTTGAACATCTTGGATGACCAAAGTGGGTCACAATTCTAGTCTAACATTGATTTTATGGATTGAATTACTTAGTAGTGCTCCCAGAACATGGCCAAAAAGGTATTACCCTGAGGGACTGCAGAAATAGTCTGAGCAAGGGAAGAACACCAGGAGTAAACATATGGCCACACCAAGAGAAGTATTTTGGGAAAAGAAAAAATTGCATTCATAAATATGAGTTCAGGCATGCCTGCTGAAAAGCTCTCTGGTTCATTCATCCCCAAACTTAGAAGCTCATTCAACAAGCATTATTGATCACCTGCCAAGGCCTGAGCACACTGCTAGATGTTGGGGGTATTCAAACAAATAGGACTTATTCTCCTCCCTGTACTGCACATGATCTAGTTGGTGAAACAGACATTATAATGGAGTATTACAGAAATTGGGAAAGTTCTTTGATAGGGACTTGCACAGGCATCACAGAATCACACAGGACTATGATCAAGAGAGTCAGGCTTCATAATCTATTTTGAGTCATTAGAATTTTGGACAGTCTGGTGAAACTTATGGATACCTTATTTGAATAATTTTTTTTAGACAGAGTCTCGCTCTGTCACCTGCCTGGAGTAGAATGGCGTGATCTCAGCTCACTGCAATCTCCACCTCCTGAGCTCAAGCGATTCTCCTGCCTCAGCCTCCCAAGTCAATGGGACTACAGGCACGTGCGACTACGCTCAGTTAATTTTTTTGTATTTTTAGTAGAGATGGGGTTTCATCATGTTGGCCAGAATGGTCTCGATCTCCTAACCTTATGATCTGCCCACCTTGGCCTCCCAAAGTGCTGGCATGAATAATGGTTTTAATGCATAATGTAACATGCATAGAATTACAGGGAAAATAATTATATTGAAATATAGTTATTAAAATACTTTTAAATGTGACCTTATAATGCACATGCCTCTTAATTAACTTATAAAAAAAGATCAAGTGGTGGGCCTAATAACCACTGTAGTTATAAAATAGTAAAGGGCATAGTCAATATTCTAAGGTGCAAGCAACAACTATAATGTGGTATGAAAATATCTGTGCTTTCTATTGCTAACAAATCACAAATACTGCTGAGACTAGTAGAATTTGTTAACTATGTTCATAACTAGATGAAATAATCAGTTCCAGTTAGAAGCTAATGAAAATATTTCATACTGTTCATGACATGTCTGTGGATGAGCCAATGAAGGATTATCCATAGATAATCCCAGTTCTCTAGAAGGTATCAGTGGGACAAGGGTCATCCTGTTGAGCCTGGTTTTCACAGCACTACTGAGAAGAATTACACACGAGGAAATCTCAGTTCCAGTTCTGAGTTCTGGCATTATTTGCTTATTGTTCCAGGGCACAATAATTATTCATGTATGCACGCATCAATACTTCCTACATATCTACTCTGTGTCAGGCACTGTGCTAGGCAATAAGGGTATCAAGATGAATAAATCACAGATGCTACCTTCAAGAAGTTCACCATCTAGTGGAGAAGACAAAACTTGAATGTAAATACCTTCAAGAGCAGCTAGCAATGAAACCACTTAGCCCAGTACTTGGTTCACAGAAAGCACTCAGCAAATGGCAGTCCTTCTTAAGTTCTGTTAAATTCCTAGGAGAATAGCAACACACCTATCTGGTGAGCATCAGGGAAGGCTTTCTGTTAAAGATGGTTTTTCCTTTCTGAGCCTCATTTGCCCTTTCTCAAAACAATGGGCTTTAGACTAAACCCCCAGTAACTTCAGAGGGTTTTTCCATTCTACTATTCTATGGACATGGTATGATTTAGGGTGAAAGAAGCAATGGTGTATAGTAAAGCGTTAACTCATCAGGCCAGGGTTGCCCAAACTCTGCACATTTCAGCGGTCTTCAGGACTGGATCAAGGGAGATCAAACAACCCCTGGAAAATAGTCCTGTAGTCCTTGAAATACCTGCCAAATAAGAGTGTCTTTGGATATCTCAGGTCTGGGACCATGCCCAGTGGTGTATGCTAACAATGGAATTTATGTTGAATTCCTGTTTTTGTATGCCTGGGCTTTGGGCCATGCTGTGTCAATTTGATACCTGGAAGACTAGAGTCTAAGGAGCTGAGATCAGTCACACATGTGCTCCATGCATATGTAACTGACCACCTCACCCCCAGTAAAAACTTGGACACACCAAGTCTCAGGTGAGCTTCCCTGGTTGATAATATTCTATACATGTTGTCGCACAGCATTGCATGAAAATTAAGTTCTATCATATAACTCCACTGAGAGAAGATGACTAGGATCTTGCCCCTGGTGTCTGCTGGACCCCATCCTATGAATCTTTTTTTTTTTTTTGGAGATAGAGTCTCTCACTCTGTTGCCTAGGCTGCAGTGCAGTGGCTCAATCTGAGCTCACCACAACCTCCACCTTCCAGGTTCAAGCGATTCTCATGCCCAGCCACCTGATTAGCTGGGATTACAGGTGTATACCATCATGCCTGGCTAATTGCTAATTTTTATATTTTTAATAAAGACAAAGTTTCGCCATGTTGGCCAGGCTGGTCTTGAACTCCTAGCCTCAAGTGATTCACTCACCTTGGCCTCCCAAAGTGCTATGAATCCTTTTCCTTTGCCAATTTTAATCTGTATTCTTCCATTGTAATATACTATACAAACATGAGTAAAACTGTTTTTCTGAGTTCTAGGAGTCTTTCTAGAAAATCATCAAACCTGAGTGTGGTCTTGGAGAGCCCTAACACAGGGAAGCAGCTTTTTCTCACAAAGCCTTCTCTGCTTCCTTCAGTCCAAGTCATCCTCTGTTTCCAGACTACTGTAGAACTTACAGAATACTCACAACACACGTGTGAGTTTAAATCAATGTCCAGTTACTTAACTTTTTCATGACTGTGTGCTCAGTCTGCCAGCCAGACTCTGAATTCTGGGAAGGCCTTGATCTTATCTTACACTTCCCACAGATTGCACACAACCAGGGCTGAGCATACAGAATACTCTCACTGTACACTTGCTATAATAAATCATCTGGCTATCTATGAGGAGAAGGGGAAGAGGAAAAGAGTTGCTGGGGTGCAAGGAAGGAAACAAGTGGGAATCTTGTAGCTAATCAAGGAGACATGCCAAGGAAGAATAAACCAGGTCCTTCACCTTGATAAAGAGGACAAACAAGTTGGAAAGTAAAGGATGAAGGAGATTAAACAGGTATGAGAAGGAATCGTCTGCCTAGAACAGACACAGGAAAAACAAAAAAATATGTAGCAGAGATTACACAAAGATTATATTGGAAACTGCAGGATGAAAGAAGATAGCAGAGGAGCAAAGTAACATAACATAAGCTGGGTCCTGGGAGAGGGAGTTATTACTAAGCAGGAGACGGAAAAGGCCTCTGTTTCTAAAGATTAATACAGATGAGACCAAGACAATGCAGAAAAGCACAGTAAACATGAACTGCCTCGGGGCCTTGGCTGTTTTTGGTGCTCTTGAGCATGCTAATAACATGTGTGCGAAGAAAATATATTAACCAGGGTAGAAAAAGGAAAAAGGGTATCTGGTGGGTACACACTCTATTGAGGTCGGTTTGGAGGACCCTGGCCAAAGCAGACCCGAGTACATGTCTTCCTTCACCTATAAACATTAAGTGATTCCCACTGAGCTCTTGCAAATGTGTCAGATCCTGCCAGTCTGCCAATGTCTCCAGAGGTTGAGGAAGTAAAGGGTTAGCATTTTTCTTTACTGAAGGGTCTCACTCTAACCCAGCATTAATGTCCTGTTTCCATTCAATCAGCTCAGTTCAAACACAGCTCAATGGTGTCAATAGCGTCTATGGTGTCAGGTATTCAAGAGCAGATGTTGGCAGTGCCCCAGACACACTCCTAGGTCTTTCCTGGAGGCTGGCTGCAGAGGGTTCCTGTGATGATCAATACTGAGTGTCAACTTGATTAGATTGAAGGATACAAAGTATTGTTCCTGGGTATGTCTGTGACGGTGTTGCAAAAGGAGATTAACATTTGAGTCAGACCCACCCTCAATCTGGGTGGGCACAATCTTATCAGTTGCCAGCGTGGCCATAATAAAAGCAGGCCAAAGAATTTGAAAAGACTAGACTGGCTTAGCCTCCCCCATCTTTCTCCCATGCTAGATGTTTCCTGCCTTCAAACATCAGACTCCAAGTTCTTCAGCTTTGAGACTCAGACTGGCTTCCTTGCTCCTCAGCTTACAGATGCCCTATCATGAACCCTTGTGCTCTTGTGAGTTAATACTCCTTAATAAACTCCTCTTTATATATACATCTGTCCTATTAGTTCTGTCCCTCTAGAGAACCCTGACTAATAGTTGCCCTGCACCATCTCTGCCTCAGGGTATTCTCCGGCAGGGTATGTGTGCCCAGCTCATGGAGCAAGTCTACAGGGGAGTTAACTCCTCAGAAAAATGCAGCGTTCCAGTTGCTGGACAGACATCCCAGCTTCCTTGACCATCAACGGGACAGTTCTGACTTGGGTTTCATGGAGTTTATCCAAGGGTCTCCAGGGGAGTTACACCCCAGATGCCCATAGTGGCAGCTTGCACAGTAAAGGGTTAACGCATCAGGCCAGGGTTGCACAACAGGATTTTTTTTGCTTTGCTACTTTTACTCCCTTCCTCCTCTCAGTCAGCATCCCTCACCATGCTTTCTGGGATTACTTTCCAAATGAACTACTTACATTCTAAGCCTTGTCTCAGTGGCTGTTTTTAGGAGAAGCACAAGCTGTGACACATTATGTCAGGCATGAATGAGAACAGAGAGAAGATGGGACACTGATTGAGTGCAGACTGTAGCAGAGGACTTCACAAGCATTACCTCATCTTATTCTCATGACAACCTGTCGAGGTAAATATTATTACTATCCTTACTTAACAGATGAGAAAACTGGGATGCAGAGGTATGAAAGAACTTGGCCCAGAGCACCAGGTAGATGGTAACAGAGCTGGGGCTCCAATGCGGGACTGTCTAACTTCAAATCGCATCCCTCTGTACTGCATCACACAGGAGCTCTGATCCGCTAGTGCAAGACTGGTCTGACACTGATATTCTGGTAGATTAGAGGGAAGGGCATCAGAGACAAGAGACCGATTCAGAGACTTCCACACGAAGCCAGGCTAGAAGACCCATAACTGGAATCCATATCATGAAAGTGTTCAGGGAAGAGAGGAATATAAGATTGGAAAGGTGGCTGGGCACAGTGGCTCACACCTGTAATCCCAGCACTTTGGGAGGCTGAGGCAGGCAGATCATGAGGTCAAGAGATCAAGACCATCCTGGCCAACATGGTGAAACCCCATCTCTACTAAAAATACAAAAATTAGCTGAGCATGGTGGTGCACACCTGTAGTCCCAGCTACTCAGGAGGCTGAGGCAGGAGAATCACTTGAACCTGGGAGGCAGATGTTGCAGTGAGCCGAGATCATGCCACTGCACACCAGACTGGCAACAGAGCAAGACTCCATCCCAAAAAAACAAAAGATGGGAAAGGCAGGAATGTCAGGATCTGGTAAGGCACAGATATGGAAAGGAAGGAAAGAATCTGAAAAGATGTCCCTCTTTTAAGATGTTTTCTTCTTTTATAGAGGAAGCTGGTGCACTATTCCCAGATGGGGAAACATCTCCCTCCTAAGATCCCCAGAAATCCCTGGGTTTTACAAAGAAGAGATTTTCTAGATGGATGTGGGGAACAGCATTACCAGATGACTTGATTGTCTTCTGCTTGATCTTCAAACTGCATTGAAAGTGTATCCTCAATAAAGTGAGAAAAGAGTTAGGTCATTCAGGACTCAGACCACTTCCTTCAGGTATAGAAACTCCGGGGTTGGAGACACCATCTAGACACTGCCTCCAAGAGTCCTTTCAGTTCCTATCATGTCTTGAGCAGAGGTCAGGGTGGTACCATGTCTGTTGCAAAATGACTCTGATTATAGAAGTAAACGTTTGCCCACCACCCCTCATAAATCTTGAATTCTCAGGCTCTGAGGAGCACCCTGTCAAGGGACACAACAATCTGAGGCTGACTGAGGCTCACATTGATACCTAAATGAGATCCCAAAAAGCCAGCAGGTGTGAAGTGTCGTTCTGACTCTGACATAAATGAGGTGGGAAGCTTGAAACAGACACTTAACCGCTCATGGCTTTGGCTTTCTCATTTTTTGAAATGAATTTAAATAAATTTTGATTAAATCATCTGATCTCAAAGGTCTCTATCAAATCCCAGCCGCAATGAGCTCTTCAGGGACTATGCAAGTAAAAGAGTCTCTCACATAGTGATTAATTGAAGCAACCACAGGATTTATCAATAGAACTCTGCTATTTATTGTCCAACCAAGGGATGACTGTGCATCAGACACTGGAGAAGAAACCCATCTCTGCGACAGCATCCCATATTTCACTCAGAAATTAAAATTAAAGCTCTCTTGGTAAGACAAAGCCTGGCATAAGGCAGCACTCAGAAGTCATGCCATGGCATCAGCCCAGGAAGTCTGCTCATTGAGGCAGTGTCTTAGACTCTGAATGGGGCATGGAATATTGAGAAATGGGGGGATAAACACTTGTTTATGAGTAGCAATTACATACACATTCTGCTAAAATAGTTCAGACCCTAATGAGGGTCTGTAAAGGTTTTCTTTCATTTGAAATTTTATCTGGCATTATGTTTACAGCCCTCTACAAAATTCAAAACAATGTGTCAGTACTCCCAAAAGCCTCCGTAGCAAGGCTTGCTGAGATGTTGGCAGCATAATCCAGGGGCCAGGTGGAACTGCAGAAGAGCTCCACAGAGGAACTGACCACCTGTTGGGCTATTCTTGTTGGGGCTAGAAGATCAGCTGGCCAAGGCAAGAGGAAAAATTACCTGAACATAGTGGCAAATTGAGTGGTTGTTGGAAGCTACACAACTTCACAAGGACCTGTCCAATGAGTAGGATAACAATACAGTTTTCCACTGGAAATATGCTAGGGCAGGTGGATGACTGTTACCCCTAGAGAGTAGATGTCTGTTTCAGAACCGGATCCTACTCAGCAGTAAGAAATAAGGACTACGGGAAGGGACCTGACAGAACTTCTGTAGGCAAGATGTAAAGAATCCTGTGATGTATAAAAGGTGTGAGGAAAGGACTCCAATCCCAACAGTGGAATTGTTATAAAAGCCAAGACTCTAAGCTTAACAAATAGAGCAAATGGATTGTGGACTAAGATAAAGCATGTCTCCTAAATTAGGCTCACAGCAGGAAGGTAATTGCTGCTAATCCTACTGATATCTTACCAGCCTCAATGTGTTCAGTTGCATGGACCCGAAAAAAATAAAGATTAAAAAATCAGATGATGGCCAACTCTCTACTCCACTCCACTTTAAGTAGGGAAATCTCAGCTGGCATGCTATGGGATTAACTCTCAAACCGTACAGTGTCTTTACATGAAGAGTGTAATATCTCAGTGTGGGGTATGAACCTAAGAGAGCGAGACTAACAGTAAAATAGAAGCCCATTATAGTTCAGCGTGTTCTCATGTGAGATTTAATATGATATTGAATAACTTCCTCATGAATTTCTTCATCATATATTAATTTCTTCTTCATATATATTTTTGATTATCTCTTGACTGCTATGAGCTTTGCTAGATACCTTATCACCATACAGATGGAAAAATCTTAAGAAACTAGCAGCTACCATGTATAATTGAGTGCACATTATAGGCTAGACTCTGTGTTAAGTGGTTTGTTTCGTTTTTTTCAAGGCCCACAGCAAAACCTTAAAAGAGAAAACATTATTCCCATTTTACATGTGAGAAAACTGAGACCCAGTTTGTGTAATAGTTTTCTTGACATCACAAAGATAATAAGCAACAGAGTGGTATACAAACAGTACCCATTTAACCACATGGTACTCTGTAAGCGTAGGGTACTCTTGAATACATGGTGCCCTACTTTGCTACCTTAGGTAAATTATCTGAAATGATACATATGCATGAGGAATCCATCAAATATCAACACCAATAATCTTTTATTTCCTCAAAAAGAAGTAAAGTCTATACATCAGATATTTTGGAATGGTTGATTATTTTAATATATAAACCACCCACTGCCAAAGAAGAGAAGGAATTTCCAGGGAAAAATAAAAGCAGAACCTCTCAAACAAATTTCTGCCCTAGGAATTTGATTGGGAAAAAAACCAATGTGATTCTGGTGAAATGGACAATAAGGGTTGTAGAAAGGATTTGATGTGAGATTTAAGTGGAAAAGAAACAGTGCATTCTGAATCTGTGCTTAACTTCAAATAACAAATTGTCAATCAGAGTCCAATTCCAAAAACGTGAAGAAAGCCAAAATGCCATCTCAAGAAATCTACAGAAACTGACATGTCCTTTTGAGAACAATCATCACAGTACAAACCTCAGAGGACATAAGAGCCTAGAAATGTAAATCTTAATGTCACAGGGACATTTATACTCTGCAAAAGTCATCTCTAAAAAACTGCCCCCAAAATGACAGAGTGATACTTGGAAAAGTGAAGGTCACATGTCATCTCTCCATCCTGGAGTTTTTCAAGACATAAGAGGTTAAAAGTTGAGCAGGTCATAAGAACTTCAAGAAAAGGATTAGAGTTTTTCCCTGATCTGCTTATCCTTAAAGCTACACAGCTTAGGGTGCTTAATGTCAAAGGAAGACATCCAGAAACTGGCTGAAATAAAAAGGACTGGGCTGATAAAAATGTCTTTCTGGTTCAGTGTGCTCCAAAGACCAGTGATTGGGAAACACCGATAGACAGAAATAAGGGCAGGAATGGAAAAACATGATTTAGGTTCAGACTACAACATGATTTAGGCTCAGACTACAGTATCTACACTTTCACATACAAAGGATGTCATACAAATTAGTCATCTCTGTGCTTACATCTCCAGTTGTTAAAATGATTTGATGATGTGAAGGCTGCCAAACTCACAAAATCCCCATGAAAACCAAATGAAATGGATTATGTAAAAACATGCTCTAAAATAGAGGTTTTTTTATTTGACTATGAAGTATAATCATTTTGATGTGTTGTTAAATTCAATTTGCTAATATTTTATTGACAAGTTTTACATCAATATTCATCAGATATACTGGTCTGTAGTTTTCTTTTTGTGTGCTCTCTATCTGGCTTAAGTATCAAGGTGATGCTGGCCTCATAAAATATTAGGAAATACTCCCTGCAGCTCCATTATTTGGAAGAGTTCAGAAGTCTTAGCATTTCTTTTTGGAAGTTTGGTTGAATTCAGTTGCAAAGCCATCTGGTCCTGGGTTTTTCTTTGTGGGGGGCTTTTAATTACAACTTCAATCTTTTTATTTGTCATAGGTCTGTTCAGACTTTCTATCTCTTCCTGATTTAACCTTGGTAGGTTGTATTTCTCTAAGAATTCATTTATTTCCTCTAGGTTATTAAATTTGACAGCATATGATTTTTCATAATACAGATACTTCTCAACTTATGATAGGTGTTACATCCCCCCCCAAAAAACAATCTAAGTTCAAAATATATTAAGTTGAAAATGTACTTAATAACCCCAATAAACCTATCATAAAGTCTAAAAATCACAGATCAAACTATCATAAGTCTGTAGTCCCTTATGATCCTTTTTATTTCGGAGACTAATTTAACATATGCAGATCAATCAATATGATATGTCACATTAACGACCTGAAAGACAAAACCACACAATCCTATCAGTTGATACAGAAAAAGCATTCAACAAATGTTCAACATCCTTACTTGATAAATGCTCTAAACAGTTTAGGTATAGAAGAAAAGTTTCTCAACCTAATAAAGCCCATTTATTAAAAACCTACAGCTAATATAATCAACGGGCAGAAACAAAAAGCTTTTCCTCTAAGATCTGATATAGGGCAAGAATACCTACTTTCACCACATTTATTCAACATAACATTAAAAGTACCATCAAGAGCAATTAGACAAAGAAATAAAAAGGTACTCAAATCAGAAAGAAGAAAAATTATCTCTACTTGCAAACGACATGATTCTATATGTAAAACATACCAAAGAGTCTGCCAAATAACTGTTAGATCTAATAATTAAAATCAGTAAAGTTGCAGGATATAAAATCAACATACAAACATCTATGGCATTTCTATATACACACACACACACAAAAAGACCTAGCCAGAAAAAGATATCAAGAAAATAATCTCATTTTTGATAGGATCAAAAAAACAAAATAAAATACTTAAGAATAAATTTAACCAAGGCAATAAAATATCTATATACTAAAAACTATAAAACATTGATGAATGAAATTCATGATGACACAAATACAGAAAAGATATTTTATGCACAAGAATCTGAAGAGTTAATTTTGTTAAATTGTCCATACTACCTAAAGCAATAGATTAATTCATTTTCATATCAAAATTCCAATGTCATTCTTCACAGAAAAACAATTTTAAAATTTGTACAAAACCACAAAAGACTGCAAATGGCCAAAGCAATTCTGAGAAAAAAAAAAGTTGAAGGCATCACACTTTTTAACATAAAATTATACTATGAAGCAATAAAAACAAAACAATATGGTACTGACATAAAAACAGACACATGAACCAATGAGAAAGAACAGAGACCCCAGAAATAAACCCAGACATGTATCATTAACTGCTTTTTAGCAAGGGCATCAAAAAAACAGAATGGTGAACATATAATCTCTTGAATAAATGGTGCTAGAAAAACTAGATTTCCACATACAAAACCATGAACTTGGACACTTAACTTATACTATACACAAAAATCAACTCAAAATGCATAAAAGACCTAAATGTAAAACCTGAAATCATAATACCCCTAGAAGTAAACATAGAGGAAAAGCCCCTTGACATTAGCTTGGCCTTGGCAATGATTTCTTGGATATCACACCAAAAGCTCAGGCTACAAA
The DNA here is from genome assembly GCA_036589455.1 of Ateles fusciceps. NCBI lineage: Eukaryota > Metazoa > Chordata > Mammalia > Primates > Atelidae > Ateles > Ateles fusciceps. The sequence goes on from JAZHEH010000113.1 coordinate 8,959,474, forward strand.
AGCAAAGACAGATAACAAGGACTACACCAAACTGAAAAGCTTCTCACAGCAAATAATAATAACAATAATAATCAGCAACATGAAAAGGCGATTTACAGTTTGTGAAAAAAAAAATATTTACACACTATATCAGGTAAGGGGTTAAAAGTCCAGATTTATAAAGAATTCATATACCTCAATAGCAAGAAAACATACAATCCAATTTAAAAACAGGCAAAGGACTTGAATAAATGTTTTACCAAAGATGACGTAAAAAATGACCAATAGGTACATGGAAAGGTGCCCTAAATCACTAATTATTAGGGAATGCAAATCAAAACCACTATGAGTTACTGCTTCACAACTCTTTGCATAGCTATCATCAAAATGACAAAAGATAGCAAGTGCTGGCAAGGATGCAGAGAAAGGGAAGCCCTGTACACTCTTCGATGGGAATGTAGATTGATGCAGCCATTGTGGAAAACAGCATAGAAGTTCCTAAAGAAATTAAAAATAGATTTACCATATATGATCCCACAATTCCTCTTCTGGGTATATATCCAAATGAAATGAAATCACCACCTCATAAAGATATTTGTACTCCCATGTTCATTGAAGCATTATTCACAGTAGCTAAGATATGGAAACAACCTTGGTGTCCACCAATGAATAAATGGATAAAGAAACTGTGGTGTACATAAATATATTCAGCCTTTTAAAAGGAGGATGTTCTGCCATTTGCCATAACATAGACAGACCTGGAGGACATCATGCTAAGTGAAATAAGCCAGACACAAAGGGAAGCATTGCCTGATCTCACTTACATGTGTAAGCTTAAAAAAAAAAATGTCCAATATGTAGAAATAGAGAATAAAATAGTAGTTACCAGGGTCCAGAAGGTGGGGGAGGAAATGCAGAGATGTGGGTCAAAAGATAAAAAGTAGCAAATATCTAGAATGAACAAGTCCAGGGATCTAATGTACGACATGAGAATTGTGGTTAATAATAGTGTATTGTATTCAGGCTTTTTGCTAAATGAGTAGATTATAACTATTCTTGCTGCATGGGGGGTGGGGAAATAGCTAACTAAGTGAGATGATAAATGGATTTGATCTTTATCTTATAACACCATGTCATATACCTTAAATATACTCAGTAATATTTAAGAAATGAAATAACAATGTTATGTAAAATTGTATTATTAGTATCTTTCTTTCTCTTAAGATTTAACCCTTTTCCAATTTATCTACTTTATTTTTTTTACTCATTTAACTTGGAATCATAGAGATAACCATCAAAAGATCCAAATATTCATTCAGTTGTTAAATGTCGAAAGCAGACCCTTCAAGTTGAGAGTTAGGGGGAGATGGAGTAACAAGGGGACAGGGGGAATACTGCATTCTGTTATTGCTCATCAGTACTTTTGATTTTTTTATATGGCCCACATCTAACTCCAAGTAAACTATTCCCAGATAGATAAGAATCAATTCACACCACCCCAATTTCCATTTTTTCCCAATACACTTATATCTCAATTTTCAGTTTAATGATTAACTTTTAAATTTAAACATTATATTTGATCCTTCATTTTTTATTTATCAAATATTGACACTATCTTTCAACAAGTAACTTTTATGATGAATGCATTAACAACTCTGCCTTTCCTTCACTTCTCCTTGCCCTCACCCGCATTTCCACTCATACACTGTGCAGTTTGGGTTTACACACATTGTCAAGGCTGAAAGTATTTGTGTTCTATATCAACATTATTCCAAGCATTAGTTACTGAAGAAATGGCATCCTTATGACTCAATCCTTTTAGTATGTTTGTAATTCCTAAGTATCTGTTAACCTTAGCAATGATACAATTAAAGAAAAAAACAAAAGTAGAGAGGAGGAGACATAGATTAATGCTATTTATGCTTGCCTTCTATGTAGTATAAATGTCTTGGCCAACAAGACTTTATTACAGCTGTAACCTTGAGGGGGAAAGTAAAGATCAAAAATATCATTTTCCCCAATAAGTTCAGAATAGGATGTGTGAAGATGTAACCAGAAACAATAAACTCTAGTTTTTTCCAGTTTAGGTTGCCTGCAATGAACTCAAGCCATGGGTGCAAAGTGAGAATTGAATCAGTCATAAAGTATTTTTCTGCTCATCCATATTTTCTCATTACACAATAATGACAGATAAGCTGTGTATGTGATTTAAATATCTCAGATTTTGGCTTTTTCCCATCACTGTCAACCCAATTTCTTCTGTAGAATTGGCACATCTAGTGACAGTCACCCAGGGCTCCATGCCCTTAACGCCTGCTGGGGTTCTCTTGCCAGTCATTGCTAAGGTTTTTCTTTTAGAAAATGTTTTTAACATTGCATCAGTATAGAGCTGTTTTATCAGCATTTGCAAACTTGCTCAGGATTAAGGCTTTCCTTAAGTTATGATCTTAGCAAATTTCTATGTGTAATTGTCAGCTGCTTCCTGATCAACAGAAGCTTTTGCCACCTATTTTCAAATATTTTACACATGTTAAGTTTCTGCAGCCAAGTTTCTGAATATTCGTATTCACCTTCAATATTCACTTTTTCGTGGAATAACCTGGCTGGTTTCATAATTAATAGCCAGTCCTTGGCATGCGGTTACATGGTTGCTTTTAAATCTAATAAACCCAAAATTAAGATCTTTATTTATTTGCCCAATGTAATATTTCCCTCACTTTTCTTTAGTTGCTTGTTGTTGTCACCATAAAACATCAACAATTTCTATTTCACTAAGTTGTATGTGGTGATGGTTCTTACATTGCTGTCTTTGGTAAGACACACCAACCCCATTAAGCTTTTTCTCAATACTTTCCTACTATTTAGGTTTCAATATTGAATAATTTTTAAATTTAAATGATGTACTTGATCCTTTATTTTCTTTTCTGGACTTCATATTATGTTGATTCTGGGCTTCCTAAATTAATCTTGTACCCTCATACATTTTCTCTCATATTTGCTCTCTCTTTCTCTCTCCCTCTCACACACACAGACAGACACTTACTTTTTCCCTTTTTTCATGCTAGCAATCTATCTTTAACTTCCAAGTTCTCTAATTGTTCACTAGTTTCCCTTTTCATGAGAGTCTATCTTACTTTATGAATAGAATATTACTAGCTTGTTAAATCTCTCAAGATACAAATGATGGTTCTGTAGTTGTTTTAAATTGATGAGATTGTCTTCCTTTCCCTGAATTATATGTGTTTCTTTGGGGGTAATTTTTTCCATTCCTTTATGATACTTCTTTTTTTAATCTCATTAGCTTTGTTTGAATATCTGGTGCTCCTTGGTTCTCATTTTCCCATGTGGGGTTGGGCACTGTAACAGCTGATGGTGACCTCTGTGTCCATGGAGGAGGCTTATAGACTGGCAGCCTTCCCCCGAGGATGAGCTGGTATGTAGATAGTAGCTATCATACCAGTGGCCTCTTAAACGCCAGAGTATGGATGTGTTGTTCTGAGATGCCAGTGTTCACAGTGTCTTCAGAGGCTCAAGTTTGTTGTTTTTCTGAGAGCTATATGTGAGACCACTCAGCCTTCCATATGTAGAAAACGGAGTGTAGCTAGGTCAACTATTCCATATATAAACTTTTACTGAACCTTCCAGCCTCCAACCACATGCCCTACTCTTCCCCTACACCATGTCATCTCCAGAGCCACTCCAGGGTTCATCAGATCAGCTACGTTCTTGGTCGGCGCACACACTTCCCACTTTCTAGCTGAGGGTTATGTGTTCTGCACATTTGCTATCACTTTCTGCTAATTCCTAGATGTATTAAATCTTTTTATCTTTTAATGGGCTTCATTCTGTTCTCTCTTTTTTGAGAATGTATACCTCTTTTGTCCTTTATTCTCACTTTCATGAGGTTTCAGGAAGTAAATTTAAACACGTGGTCTATCCACTATTTGGCCTATGAGTTTCATTTCTGAATTTTAAAACGTATCTAGATGAAGGAGGGAGGAATAAAATGTATTAAATTGAAAAATAAAAGTTTTCCACCATAAAACTTTATTTCTTCATTTAATTCCATTTCCCAAAAATAAGTGTGTCTGTTTAAGTACACCTGGATATTTTCACCATTATTCTAAATAACACATTTCTGCCTCTACTTCTTGACTCAAAAAAATTTACTTAGTGTTAGTGACGCTTCACCTATGCACCTTTGCAGATAAGGAATGCATCTCCTCAGATTGGGTGTGCATAATGTCTTCTCACATTTCAATCAGGTAACCAATTTTGTTAGTAATCTTACTTTTATTTTTTATTTGCTTTCCTTTACTATTTTAAAATACACTCAAACTTCAATTTCTATTTCCAAAAAGTTCTAGATAAATCTCTTTGCATTCCTGGTGGTACACCTAGGACCAGCTACATAATTTGCAGGGCTCTGTGAAAAATGAAAATGTTGGTCCCCTGTTCAAAAATTATTAAGAGTTTTAAGACAGCAACAGCAGAGCATTAAATCGAGCAAAGGACCCTTCTAAGTGTAAAGCTTTGTAGGACTGTACAGGTTCTACACCCATGAAACTGGCCTTGTATGTACCATTCATACTCCCTTCAAGAAAAATTTGCCATTCAGTTCAAGAAATGCAGTAAATTGACAGTCTTCAGCTGTAGCCTGCTCAGGATTCACGTCAGCTTTTGAGCCAGTGCCAAGCTTGTCCCAGCCAGGCCTCAGCCAAAGATAAAGGATATGTAGTAGGAATCCTATGGTTGAGCCATTTCTGCCCCTCCAGGACTCCTCTGTTGAGCAGGCTTTGCTCCAGAGTACGCTGCTGATTTGACTGAGCCATAGTCAGATCTGCATCCTGGTCTGAAGTTCTCCTTGCCCAATCCTGCTTCCATCCGCTTTTCCATTGTCGGATGTCTTCTCTCTGTGACAATCTGAAGGCTTTCCCAGCCCAATCCTGTTTCCATTCCCTCCATCTTTCACAGGAATTACCCTCCAATAAACCTCATGTATCCCCAACTCCATCTCAGTGTCTACTTCCCAGAGGACCCAACAGACACAGCATCTTGATTTTACGTTATATGAGATAATGAAATTCACCTTCTTATATCACCTTCTAACTGTCTTCCTTCCCTAAGCCTCTACCATCACTTTCTGATTTTTGATTCTTTCTACTATACCATGATTTCTATATTGTCAGTCCTTATTAATGTTTATCTCTAAAAAGTACATTTAAATGTCATGCTTTGATTATGTAAATATATAATATGCATGTTCTAAAAACTGAAAAACAATAAACAGTACTTGCAATACTATGCTTATGTAATAGTACATATTTTTTAACACAGTGATATGGTTACTCTTTAAAACAAATAATATTCTGTGTTACCAAATCTACATGACTCAAAGGACAAAGCTCCAAAGGTTTGCATTCAATAGATTCTCATTGCTTATATCTAACATATGTGATCCAAATCTTGCTACGTCATAGCTTGTTTCATATTTGAAACATGGTTTCCTTATACAGAGCTTTGTTTTGCCTGAAGGTTCTTATGGTCTTTCTTTTCTTATTGACAAAAGAATCACATGGTTAACTCACCATGTCACTAATATCATGTAACTGGGACTAAATTAAACCACTCTCAAAGCCTCCTAGGATTTTTTCTCATTAGCTGGGTGAATTCAGCTATTTCTTGGATCTCTTTTCTTCTTCCTTTGGGGATGTCTTTTGTTTTATTTGTGTTCATGAATTTGCTGATCTGTTTTGAAAATACATGCTAATGCAATTTTTAAAGAGATTTTATTTTTTAAGATCTTAAATTTCTGAATGTTCTTTTCATTGCTGTCACACCCGAATAATAATTTAGCTGAATATAGAACTCTCAGTAGCTCTACCTAAAGAATATCACTTAACCTTTCTACCTCAGTTTCCTCATCTGGGAAATGTGTTTAATAACAACAACTATTTCAAAGGATTGTTCAGAGAGTTAAATAAAATAATTTATCTAAAGCATTTATAAGAATGCCTAGCACATGGCATTCAATAAATGTTAGTTCTTGATGTTATTAATATGCAATATTATTTCCTCTCAGAACTTTGAAGGCTCTTCTAGCATCTAGTATTGCTGTTTTGATGTTGGTATTATTTTTGTTCCTTGGCAAGAGACTTTTATTTTTCTCTCTGGAAGCTCCAGAATTATATTTATCTTTGGGTCTATGAAATTTCATGAGAGTTTATCTAGGTATGTTTCTCTTTTTATTCTTCCTAGTTGGCACTTGTATATTTCTTTAGCTTTAAGATGAATTTATCTATTTTTTAAAAATATTTTCTTTCTCCTTTCCATTTCTCTTGATGTATTTTGAAATTCTATTAATAAGGTATTAGATCCTTATTTGACCTTAATGTTATATATCTCTAGCCTTATTCTTAATATTTTTTCCCCTCTTTCATTTTACTTTTTGCCCTGGGAGATTTTGTCAATATTATATTCCAGCCCTTCTATTGAATATTTTAGTTTGTAAATCAGATTTTAAGTTTCTAAGAATATTTTTAGTCACAGAGAGTTGCAATTTCCTAGGAGCATATTCTTGTTTTATAAAAGCAATACCTCCTAGAACCTCTCTACAAATAGTATTTGGAATATTTTCAGTTGTAAGTGTTCCCCCTCCTATATTTGTTTGCTCAGCCACCATAACAGATACCACAGACTGGGTGGTTTAAACAACAGAAATATATTTCCTCACTGTTCTGGAAGCTAGAAGTTTCAAATATGTAAATCAAGATGCGATAAGGGTTGGTTCTTGGTTAAATCTTTCTTTGGCTTATGGATAGCCACCTTCTCACTGTGTTCCCACATGACTTCTCCCTGTATGTGCAGAGAGAGAGAGAGAGAGAGAGAGAGAGCTCTGGGCTCCCTTTCTCTTCTTATAGGGACCTCAGCCTTATTGGATGAGGGTCCTATCCTTAGGATCTCATTTAACAATAATTACTTCTTTAAATGCCCTGTCTCCAAATACTGTCAAATTGTGGGTTAGGGATTGATACATTGGAGATCTATGTCCCTGCCCTCAGAAAAGTACCTGCTACCCATGCTGTGTGGTCCAAGGACTGGAGAGTTCTTTTCAGAGGGTTTTTCCCTTCTTAAAATGGTTAGGTCCTCTGTAAAAATGTGGGGCTAAGGAAGCCCTAATACTGTGATTAAATTTATTGTCAGCCAACCCAGACACAGACTTGAATTTGCATGTAACATGATTTCAAGAAAATAAGTATTAACTATGTAAGGGCAAATGCAAAAAGAATAACTGTATATAAATATTATCCTCTAGTTAGTAGGTTTGTTTTTATAGGAATATGAGTTCACTTTAATATGATTTTAAAGAATAAGTATTGACTGTACTCTAATGCTAAAGATGAAAAGAACTATATACAAATATTGTGCTCTAGTTAGAAGGTTCATTTTTCACAGGGCTGTGGTTGGCAATCTTGAAACTACTTAAGTTTATTGTGGGGTTGGGCAAATAAGTTAATATATCATAGATAGTGAGAGCCAGGTTTCTTACTGTTGGAAAGGGGAGTTATAAACAAGGAAAGGAGAAAAGCTAGCATGAATCCTGTGGTGTTTGACTGAAATTAGAAGCATCAGTATAAACTCATGTTTTTATATATATATATATACAGATCGATGAGCATAGAAACAAATATAACCGTCCACTGAGAGGATCAGAATCAATGACACTCTAATAACAATGAGAAGCCCTCGATTTTTCAATGCCATTCTTCAAGCCTCAAATAAAGGGTTGATCTCAAGGACTGGGGCAGGGTGAAATACAAATGAGGATGGAGTATCTTTGTAGTTCAGAAAAGCCAGGAGGTTCTCAAGAAAATGACCAGGAAAATTTAAAAAGACACAGAAGCCAACTTGTTGGGCCTACCTATGGCCAAATCAGGGACAATTTGATAATCAAGATACACAATGATAGAATGGCTTCTAATCAACACAAAATAAAAATTCATGAGTATACAGTGATATAAATAAATAATAGAGCAAATAAAAGTAGAGAAAGCTCTGTCTTAAAGTAGAATTTCAATGAATAAATGTAGAAGAAATAAATAGAAAATCACCATTTGACAAATATCACAGTAATTATTGTTTTAGGCAAGGATTATCTATGAATATAATGAGTGGGTGAAAATATCCTAAGAAATAGGATAGCAATATAGTGTCAAAATATCTCTTGAAAAGATACTCATTAATTATAAAGAGAAAACACTTACGATAGAGGGGAGAAGACTGGCAGTTACACCTTAGCAAAATGATCAAAGTTAACATTTTGGGGACAAATAGACATCATTTGCCTCCTTATTCAATGCTGTGAATGACACATTACCACTTGTTCAGTATTCTTGCCAAAAATGCATAACCTGAATTTAATTATAAAGAAATATCAGACAAACTAGACTGAGGGACATTCTTGAAAAAGAATGAGGTAGGACTCCTCAAAAGTGTCAAAGTCATAAAAGAAAAAAAAAGACTGAGGAACTGTCACAGACTGAAAAGACCAAGGAGACATGACAACTCAATGCATTGTGTAATCCCAGATTCGACCCTGGACCAGAAATGAAAACTTAGTGGAAATACTGGAAAAATTGCATAAAGTATGTATATCAGTATTATGTCTAGTGTTCTCTCTGATAATACTTTCTCTTTTTTCCTTCTACTGGGGCTCTGTAAGACGACATTTGTGAAATCTTGGTGAATGGCATATGGGACTTTTTAGCATTCTTTTTATAATATTCTGTTAATTGGAAGTTGTTTCAAGTTGAAAGTTAAAAATAAACCATCAAAGGATACTAAAACTGGTGTGTGAGAGAGTTTGGTGAAGAACAATATATATACCTGTTGTCAAATTATTTTCCCACTAATAACTTATTAATTACTGATTAAACATTTCATTACATGTTAAACTACTCATAGAAGTTCTATGTATTGAACCCTATACTGATATACCCTCCTAATACTCTACACCATAGCAGACTGATTTTTATAAAATATGAAGCTGATCATATCAACACTTCCATAATTGCTCATTCCTTCTAAGATAAAGACAACCGCCCTTAACACCACCTGCAAGTCACTTCAAGGGCTGGTGGTCCCTGCCTGGTAAAGCCTCCTCTGCTTCATCTCCATTTTGGTTTTTTTTCTTGCCTTGTCTTCTTCAGCCACATTGTCCTTCTTTGGTCTTCAGTTCTTGCCATGCTTCCTGAAAATATGGCACCTTTGCCTATGCTGTTCCCTCAGCCTGGGACTCTCCTCTGTCCACTCTCCTCCTAATTAACTCCTTCTCATCTGTCAGATCTCAGCTTGGGCTGGTCAGCTCCGCTAACCTGGGCACTTATAGCATGAATCCAGTCTTCTTCATTTAAAGTTCCTTCCCTTTATAGAAACTCATATTCCTATAAAAACAAACCTACTAACTAGAGGATAATATTTATATACAGTTATTCTTTTTGCATTTACCCTTAGAATACATAGTCAATACTTATTTTCTTGAAATCATGTTACATACAAATTCAAGCCTCTGTCTGGGTTGACTGACAATAAATTCAATCCAGACATTCTTAGGGCTTCCTTTCCTTAGCCCGACATTTTTACAGACGTCCTAACTATCTTAAGAAGGGAGAAACCTTCTGGAGAAAACTCTTCAATCTTTGGACCACACAGCATGGGCAGCAGGTACTTTTCTGATCCCAACCCTATCAATCCCTAATCCAAAATCTGACATTATTTGGAAATAGGGCATTTAGAGAAGTAATTATGGTTAAATGATATTCTTCTTTGTCCAGTCTTCAAGCACAAAAATCAAATTTTACCTTTGTGTGATTGTTTGAATGGTGTCTATCCTTTTTACCAGACTGCAAGTTGTATGAAAGCAGAGTCTGTGTGCACTTTAGTTTTTATCCTTATATTCTCAGATCCTAACATAGATTCTGGAATATAATAGACAAACAATAAAAAAGATGAAGGAGTTAATGAATTAACTAATGATTTTGTTTCTGTGATTTTATAATAAATATCCTTTCTTGTTTAAATAAATTTTGAGTGGAGTTCTGTGACCTTTACTCAAAATAGCTTTGAATGAAACAGTCATTTCATCAAAGACCAAAAACATGTGGGTTGTCAATCTTTAAAATGAAAATAATCATGTCACCTTGCCGGTCTTGTTGAGTTATTGTTAGAGTTAAATCAATTGATCAAAATTTTTCAAGTTTTACAAAGTTGGTAATTTCTGTCATAGCCTGGCCTGCTGGACCTTCTGGATGTTGTAGATACTGGCTGCCAATGCCCAGAAGCTGATCTTCATTGTAGGCTCTTTAATTGCACATGCAAATGCCTAGTTGTTATACAATTCAGGATAAAGTTTCAAAATGGCACTAGTGGCTTCTTGGGAAATTTTCCCTAGATCTTGACGACATGATTCAGATGATGTCTTACAACATGGCAGAATTTACAACCAGATGACGCAACAAACTCAAGTTTCAGGATGATGTAATTGAAGACATAAGAGGTTACATGAGCCAATGTTGAACAGGCAGAATATTATTTCCACCCTCTAAGCATGTCACAAGTGAGAAACAGAGAGACTCAAGACAATGAGCTCACCAAACATGTGACAGCCTGGTGACCTCTGGTAAGACCTGCTGACTATACCCAGCAGCTGACGCAGTGCAATGTGGCTTCTCTGAGAGCACAGCATGCATGTGTGCCAGAGCACATCCTTAAACCAAGACTACAGCTCCAACTCTGGCTCTGATTCATACACTGTAAATGTGTAAAATAGGCTGGACACCAAGGATCTCTCTTCAGTCACTGTCACTGCCAAGCATTCACAAGTGTTAGCCCAGATAGATCTGAGAAAAGTCAGCTACGCAAGATACTCTCATGTGACCATGCATAATGCAACCAAAGTGGCCTGAAAAAAAAAGAAAACATAAACAGATGAAGACACCCTACTACTTAATACATTTCAATGCCTTTCCATTGCTATCCTGATAGACACCAAATCTTTAATAAGTCTATGACATCCTTGGAGGTCTGTCCCCTACATATGTCTCCAACCCTATCATATTCCATGCTTGTGCCACCAAATTGCTCCCACCATATCATATACCTACGCACATCTCTGATCTCCCAGACTCCAAGCCACATAGATTTTGCTGTGCTCCTTATTCTCTTCATGCTTCTGTCTACCCGTATAGCCTTTTCACATAGCGCTCCCTCTCCTCGAAATGTTCTTCCTTCATTTTCCATCTGGTCATCTCCCAATCACTTTTCAGAGATCACATAGAGCATCTCCTTTCAAAGAAGGCTTCCCTGATCTTATGACAAGGTTAAATGCCATTTCCATAACTCTCTTAGTGTAATGCTTCACTCCTGATTTTCAATTCATGTATGTGCCAATTTGAGTGACGTTTGACTCCAGTTATTTCTAGTGGCTAGTGACTTACTGAGTTTTCTTCACCATTACGTGCCCAAGAATTAGCATAGTGCCCGCCTCTGGTAAAGGCTCAATAAATACTTGAGAGTGAAATCAGTGAATTTAAGCCATGCTCAATACAAAATGATTAATGCCTTTATGACTTCTGATGTGTTTTAATTTTCCTTCTCCTGCAAGAATTATGGGTAACATAAAAAGACTAATCTAGCCTGTGCATGGGTCCTCTGGCTTACAAATGTACTTTGGTCACTTCCCTTCTATCCTCCTCAAGAATATAAATGCGCTGACACAGAGGAGAATTGCACCTCAAATCAACAAGTTAGTGGTCATTATCATTAAGCTCAGTCTTTCTCCTGTTTTATTAGTGGTTGGACAATGCATGTTTTTTGATGAGGCTATTACAGCCAGCTCCAGGAATGCTGTCAATGTGTTTTTGAGGTGATTTTTGACAATCTATTTCCATCGGCTTCATGCAGTTCTGCACCTATTAACACATTCTGTTGAAATTCAATGTCATTCTAAAATCCATCATTTCAAAACCACAGGAATCAAATTAAAACGAAGAAATTTCATCAAAATACTTCAATTAATTTTGACTAATTTCATTCAGTCTGATAATCCGAAGCTCTAAAATTTATATATTTGCCAAAGGATACATGGAAAGATTTTACATCCATCAGATGTTTTGCTTTTTATTCCTTTCCAAATTCTCTCTTAACATGTTTACTACCATGCCTTTAGAACTTCCAGAATCTTCTCAATTCCTAATAATTTGAGGGAGTCAATGTGTTGTATGACCATCTCAGTCCCCTTCCTGTTTGGTACATGGGCCTTCTGATACCAAATAGTAAAATGGAGACCCAGGGTGATCTTAGGGAAGTTTATGAATCACACAATTCCCCTGACTGATAAAGAGCAGACAATACGGCCCCTCAAGCCTCACTTAGTGCAGCTTATACAGACTAAGCTTTTTCTCTCATACTAAAATCTTCTCCAGCCTCTTTCCGCTTTACCCTGACTCCCTGCCATCATAACAATCCACATTCTATAATAATAAACTTGAGCCCATAATGGACATTTTTCAGACCCTTTTGCTCCACGTGTGAATGAATTCACAACTTTTGAATACCTCCACCTCAAAGAAGAAGCCATAGACTCACCTTCACAGCCTCTTCTCAAATAACATTCAAAGTGACCTAGGTTTCATCAGTTAGGTGCATCTGGATGATGATGTATTTTGTAAGAGACTGAGGAAAGAAAGCATCACACCAAGTCCACTAGAAGGAGGGATGTTGGAGTGGCGTGCAGCATTCAGAGGTGGCAGTGGTGGGAATCCTGGTGGTGTTGTCCATGGCTAGTGTCGTTTATGAAAGCTGCAATGTCTGTGTCCACTGGTAGCAGCAACTGAGTCTCAATGGGAAAGTCAGAGAGTATATTTTGAAGGGTTTTTTCTTCCCAGTGATATGGCCTCCAATCACAATTTTCTGACCTTCCCAGACATTTTGTAAGATGCACAGTATCATTTAAGAATGTCTTAATTTCCTTAAGCCACTTAGACTGATTAAGTTCTGTTATGTGTATTGCAAATATTGACTGATACAGTATCATCACTTCTAATCATGAATTTGTATTGAGGGGCAATCTATGTGCCAGTCACTGTTCTAAATTCTAGATAATCATTATTATATGTCAGTGCATAAAATAGGCTTACTCTCTGCCTAATGAAGTTTTCTGTATCATATAAAGCTGAGCAGAAGTGTTTATTTCTTTTCAGAGTTTGAGGTTTGGTGACAATGAGCAAATACATCTTATACAGGTTGTATTTTGCAATAGTGAGTGCATTAGTTCATTTTGCATTGCTATCAAGGAATCCTGAGGCTGAGTAATTTACAAAGGACAAAGGTTTCTTTGGCTCATGGTGCTGCAGGCTGTACAAGAAGCATGGTGCTGGCTTCTGCTTGGCTTCTGGTGAGACTTCAGGAAATTTTTTACACCTTGTGGGAGGGTAAAGGGAGCCAGTGTATCACATGGTGACAGAGGAAATAAGAGATAAGAGAGCAAGAGAGAGGAGAGGAGGTGCCAGGCTCTCTTAAACAATCAGCTCTTGTGTGAATGAATGACTGAAAACTCACTCATTCATGAGGGGAACTCCCCCTGATCCCATGACCAGAACACCTCCCACTAGGCCCCACCTCAAATATTGGAGATTAAATATCAACATGAGATTTGGAGGGAACAAACATCCAAACTGTGCCAGTGAGATCAACAGATACACGTTTTAAGAAAGGGATATGAGAGTACACCGGGACTGAGACGTTTAGTGAATACTTCTGCTACATGTCCTCTGGTTTCCTGATAGAAGATGTGGTGCCAATAGTATTCTATGCAGTAGGAAGCCACAGTGGACTTTTATCCCCGACTGTACCCTCTGAGACTCCCGCATGATGATCGTATATTGCTGGCAAGTTTCAGCACCTAAACCTAGCATCCACCTACACCTAGCATCCACCTACACCTAGCATCCACCTACACCTAGCATCCACCTACACCTAGCATCCACCTACACCTAGCATCCACCTACACCTAGCATCCACCTAAACCTAGCATCCACTTAAGTACAAGTTCTTATTACACCACCAGCTTCCTCTTGCTAAACTGTCCATAGGCTGCATAGTTGTTGCTGCATACTAAACATGTGCAGTCTATGTAACAAGACCTGCATGTGGACCTGTGCAATCCTTTATCTCCTGCATTTTAAAGCACTTATCACCAATCCATGTGGAGCTTTAACTTCCTCCCATAAAATTTGGCCATGTGATTATCATTCTACCAATGAGCACTGTAAACTTTCCATATCATCTAAAAGCTTCTGATAATGTCATCCTCACATAACATAAATTTATTTCTATATAATGTGGCTTATTAGCGGAGTGATTGTATCCATTCATCTGACTTCTTTGAGCCTCAGTTTCTTTATCTATAAAAAGTAGATGATAATTATAATATCCTTCCCATAGATAATCATATTTAATCTTGTAACAATTACAGGCCAACCAGGAGCAAGCAATTAGACAGCTTAAACCCATCTCAAATGGGAAAAAAATCACCAAAAGAAGAGAAAGCATCTTCCAGATTATCATGAGCTTGCCCTGGCATGAGATTATCATAATATTTTACTGGTATCAATCTGCACTTGAAAAGTTATTGTCCTTGGAGTTTCCATGGTAACATAATGACAATAAGTACTCATAATACTTGTGGTAACAGGATTTCTCTTTTTTTTATTATTTTGCTTTAAGTTTTGGGATACAAGTCCAGAACGTGCAGGTTTGTTACATAGATATAGATGTACCATGGTGGTTTGATGCATCTATCAACCAGTCATCTAGATTTTAGGCTCCACATGCATTAGCTATTTTTCCAATGCCATCCTTCCCCTCACCCTCCACCCCCCTAACTGGCCCTGGTGTGTGATGTTCCCCTCCTTGTGTCCACGTGTTCTTATTGTTCAACTCTCACTTATGAGTGAGAACATGTGGTGTTTGTTTTTCTGTTCCTGTGCTAGTTTGCTGAGCAGGATTTTCTGTTTTTTTCTCTTCGTGAAGCTAACAGACAAACAAGAAACAAGTAATAATGTCACAAATCTATACAAATGTGGTTTACTTTGGTCAAGATTATATTGTTTTACAGTATACCTTAAGTTTCTTTTGTTTGTTTGTTTGTTTGTTTGTTTGAGACAGGGTTTCCCCCTGTCACACAGGCTGGAGTGCATTTGTGCAATCACAGCTCATTGCAATCTCAACCACTAGGGCTCAATCAATCCTCCTACCTTAGCCTTCCAAGTAGTTGGGACCACAGGCATATACCACCACACCCAACCAATTTTTTATTTATTTATTTTTTTGTAGAGATGAGGTCTCCCTATGTTGCCCAGGCTGGTCTTGAACTCCTGGCCCCAAGTGATCCTACTGCTTTGGCCTCCCAAAGTGCTGTGATTACAGGCATGAGCCACCACACCTGGCCAAGTGTTTCTTAATGGTATCTAGCAAGAGAACTGGCACATACTAGCTATTGATTAGTGTAAATGAAAGAAGGGAAGGAAGGAAGGAAGGAAGGATGGAAGGAAAGAAGGGAGGGAGGGAGAGAAGGAAGGAAAGTTCAGACTGATTCAGAAGCTGAAGAACAGTCTATGACTCTTTTTTACAGCAAAAGGGTAGATGTGAAACTACTGATACACTTCCCTGAACTGAACAGGCCTAATTCTACAGGTATAAGAATTCAGTCACTCTAGGTATGAGTAGGTCCCTAGACACAGAGAAGGTAAGTTCTAGAAGTTTCTATTCCAAAGGCTTTAACCTGAGAATTACATTTCTCATTTTCATGGTCAGATTTTGTTTACATTGTGTTCCCAATTCAAGTACCTTTTCTTACCTTTTTCATGTTTGTAAAATCTGAAAATTCTTCAAAATATACCCAATACCTTATCCTATATCCAGAATGTTACTGAATAGATGATGATTTTAAGCAAGATTTTGATTAGGGCTCTCCCATTTGCTGAGTCTGTAATCTTGGGCAAGTTACTGAGTGAGTACGAGTTTCCTCGTCTTAAAGATGAGGAAAGTAATAATGCCAACCATATATGGCTGTTGTGAAGATTGCATGTTATATATACATCAGATATTTAGTAAAGTGCCTGATATTCTTAACATTCAAAAATATTGGTTATTTTTATTATTACTCTGGTTTATATTTTACTACAGTCAGTGTTTGTGTGTGTGTGTGTGTGTGTGTGTGTGTGTGTGTTGGGGAGAAGAATGCATGCATGTCTACATAGTTCACTGTCTTCATGATTAAATTATACGTTCCTAAAGGCAAGAAATACTTCTAACACTTCATGTATGTGTTTCTAAGCGTCTAATCCAATGCTGTTCCCATAACAGTAGCAAAAAAAAAAAAAAAAAAAAAAAACACTTGCTCAAAGAAAGAACTTGAAGAAATAAGAGGATACAACCTGGGAGGTGACATTTTTTACTTAAACCCAGTACCTACAATTTTCCTCTTGATTCTAGACATTCCACTGAGAATTTCAGAACCCAGCACATGCAAGTAAGATACAAGACATGGAATTGGAGAGCCGTTTAGTCATCCTACCTAAGTTTACAATAAAAATAAGACCATACATCCCAGCCTCCATGAGAGGGAGTCTGTTTGTTCATTCATTCACTCAAATGGCATTTATTTGGTTTTAGCCATGACACAATAAGTGTAAAAAAAAAACAGACACAGTCCTTAACATAACAGAGCTTATGAAGGGATAAAGAAAAGCTAGAGGATGGGCAGAGTGGACGCTACTCTGGCCAAGGTTGTCAGAGAGATCATCTCTAAGGAATATCACAGGCAAGCAAAGGGCACGTACAAAGACCCTGAGATGGAAATGAACTTGGTATGTTTTAAAATAGAAGAAGACCAGTGTGACTGGAAAGTAATGAGTAACAGAAGAGTGTTAGGGGATGGAGTTGGAGAGGTGGTCTGAGCCAGACCATGAATGACTCGTAGGCCATGGAAAGAACTTTAGATTCCATTCTAAATGTAGAGAAAAAGGCTAAAGTAGATGGTGTTATCATAATTATGCTTTAACAGATATGTAAAGAAAAGGTTTTAGAAAGGCGAGAGTGAAAGCAATGGGACACCAGTGAAGAAGCTATTGCCATAGTCCAGGCAAGCACTTATATTAGAGCAGCAGCAATAGAACAAATCAAGGGGCCTCTACTTGGGCACTCCTGCTAATGGTATCTACTCGGAATGTGGGAACAATGGCTCCACTCCATTCTTAGGAAGCGTGGATAGCTGGAGAATTCTTCTTCAAGCAACTTAACAATGTGTATCAAGACTGTTGGAAATATCTATCCTCATTTAGTTCAAAAATCCCACTCTAAATAATCCCTCTTAAATAACTATCTTCGCAAAGGAAAAGAAAACATGTGAACCTGTGAAGTTACTTATTGTAGCATTCATTGTGAGCAAAAACTGCTCAAAGTCTGGTCATGGAAAGATGATTTTTAAAATTATGATACTATAACTCAGTGTACTTTTATGCAGCCACTAAAATGTAAAATTATGAAGAAACAACTCATCATAGAAAATGTTTGTGATTGACTATAAAGCAAATAAAGACGACTGTGAATGCTATGACAGCTTGTATCCACTACTAACACAGGCCTATATGTGAACAAGGCCTGTAAAGAGCACTGGGAAAAACTAATTAATGCCTGCTGAGAGTAGATTTTTTTTAAAAAAAGATTTTACCATGAATTTTCCAGGACACTGGTTTTGATTTTGACTACTGGTCTTGATTTTGTGTCCCTTGAAAATGCTTCCAGACCCAGGAAGTCAAACTGCTTTCTGGTAATAAATTGCTTTCCCCAATAAATTTAACCATAATCCTAAATGACTCAGAGGAAATTGCTCCTTTTGGAATCCTAAGTCTTTTTGCAAAGCCCAAGGCCAGGGATGGGAAAGTACACATATAAATCTGGAAGCTTATATGTCATTTTAACATCCCTGAGCAAAGAATACACTCTTCTAACACTCTTGCCTTCCCTTTTGTTACCCCTGCATCTCAATGGAGCAAAAAACACCTGCAGAATTCACATCCTTTCTACAAACCTGTTTGTGCACACCCCAAGGAGCATCCTATCTTTGAAATAACATCAATCCACTCCCCAAGAATTCAGGTCCCCCAGATAGCCCTTTGTCATTTATTTGGTGCATGGCTGGCTCTAGAATGGCACCACTAGAATTTCAAAGAGAATCAATGAGATCTGTTGGTGTCTTTCCCCATGAAAACCTAAATGTAAGATCTCATAGGAATAACTAATTCCCTAATTACAAAATGATAGAAAATAGATGGCCGACTACAAACCCAAAGTAAGATCTCATCACACAGGCTGTGTTCAAATGGAAGTGAGATGTTCATAAATAAAATGAAGAGACAGAAATATTCCCGTTGTTCTCTCAAGTCTGGATGGCTTTATCACTTATATATCCTTCCCTAATGTGGCCTCATGGCACAAGTAAACCAAGTGCAGGCAAGTGTAACTTAACAATGGGGATGTGTTCTGGGAAATATATTGTTAGGAGATTCCCTTGTTGTGTGAACATCATAAGTGAACTTACACAAACCTAGATGGTAGAGCCCACTACACACCTAGGCTTTATGGTATAGCCTATTGCTCCCAGGGTACAAACCTGTACAGCATGTGACTATACTGAATACTATAGGCATTTGTAACACAATGGTAAGTATTTGGATATTTAAACATAGAAAAGATACAGTAAAAATAGAATTTAAGTGAAAAAAATAATACACCTGTCTAAGGCACTTACCATGAATGGAGCTTGCAGGACTGAAAGTTGCTCTGGGTGAGTCAGTGAGTGAGTGGAGAGTAAAAGTAAAGGCTAAGGCATTACTGTATGCTACTGCAAGCTTTATAAACACTGTACACCTAGACTACACCCAATTTATATAAAAATGTTTCTTTTCCCAATATTAAATTAACTTTCACTTACTATTTCACTTTACAAACTTCTTAATTTTTTAACTTTATGACTCTTGCAATAACACTCAGCTTAAAACACACATTGTACAGGTGTACAAAAATACTTTCCTTTTTATATCCTTATTCTATAAACATATTTCTATTTTAAAGTTTTTAATATTTTCTTAACTTTTAAAACTTTTTTGTTAAAAGCCAATACAAAAACACACATATTAGCCTAGGCCTACACAAAGTCAGGATCGTCATTGTCACTATCTTCCACCTCCACATCTTGTCCCACAGAAAAGTCTTCAAGGCCAATAACATGCATGAAACTGTCATCTCCTATGATAACAATGCATTTTTCTATAATACACTTAATGAAAAATCTGTAACATCCATATTGAGAAACTTTAAAATACTCCAAAAAGCATATACGTATGAAAAGCTTAAGCCAAAGAAAAGTATAATGTATTCTTGGATATAAAGACACAATATGATACATATGTCAATTATTCTGACTCCAGATAAAATGTATAAATTTGATGTAATCATAAATTTCAAGGGAAAAATACTTTGTGAAACTTTAGAGCTAGTTTTGGAAAATAATCTCTGCAAAATAGACATTTTTCTAAGTATGACATAATTCCAGAGACTATAAAGGAGAAAACATGATAATTTTGACTTTTTTTTTTTTTTTTAGACAGAGTCTCGCTCTGTCACCAGGCTGGAGTGCAGTGGTGCAATCTTGGCTCACTGCAATGTCCACCTCCTGGGTTCGCCTGTCTTAGCCTCCCGAGTAGCTAGGATTACAGGCATGCACCACCATGCCCAGCTAATTTTTGTATTTTTAATAGAGACAGAGTTTCAGCATGTTGGCCAGGATGGTCTCGATCTCTTGACCTTGTGATCCATCTGCCTCGGCCTCACAAAGTGCTAGGATTACAGGTATGAGCCACCATGGCTGGCCAATTTTGACTATTTTTTAAAATGCATCATAAAAAGGAAGACATTGTTGACAGAAAAGAAAATCAACTGGCCCTTAACTGTATGAAGAGATCTGCAGTCCCATTATACTGGGTTATGCAAATGAAAACTATAAGTAGATACCACTCCTTAAATACCAGCTTATCAGAAAGTAAAAAAGTTTAATAAAACAAGGGTTTGACAAACTCATTTGTGGAAGCAGCACCAGTTCATGTCTGCTCTATAAAGAGCAACTTGGAAATATCTATTAAATATAAAAATGTACACACTAACAATTCCATTCTTTGGTATTTATCCACAGGAATTCTTGAACCTTAAAAAATGGTGCATGTACACTGCAGAATTAGCTGTCATAGCAAAAGTTATGTGGCATCCTAAATTTCCATGAGTAGAGGACTAGTTAAGTAAATTATAGTATACCTGACAACAATGAAATGATACACCGGCAAAAGGAATGAAATATATCTTTATGTACAAATATAAATTTCCAAGATAAATTGTTAAATAATAAAAGCAAGGTGCAATATATATAAGTAATACAGTTTGATTCTGTGTGTGTGTCTGTGTGTGTTTGAATATGCATTTGAAAACTCACAGACTATCTTAGGAGAAATGTAAGAAACTAATGACAGTGTAGCTCTCTGGAGAGGAGAAAGAGGTGGAAACTGGGGGACAGAAGCAGGAACTGCCTTCTTTGATTCTACTACATTTTGTATTAACTGGACAAAAAATTGATTTTTGTAAACTATTGCCCCAGAAAATTAGGACTAGGCCAGGGAAAGCAGAATGGGAGGGTTTTGTTTTGTTTTGTTTTGTTTTAGAGGGGATGGAGGAAGGACTATTATAAGCTCACTTCTGAATTACTTAATTTAACAAGTATTATTTTTATCTTGGCTAAAAACTTCAAAATTTAGGTATAAAAATAATTTTAAATAGTCTGTTCTATTTAAAATATCCTATCCCACTATTTGGCGGTTTGTGCTGATTTAAGGAGTAGAAAAATATGTCGCTGTATTTATAATAGAGACAAAATATTCAAGGTATTGTGAAAATACAAAAGAAGGATTAATTAATTCTACAGGCAGATAGATGGGTGGTTACCAGGAAACTCAGAGATGTAGAGTGTAGGTTAAACTGGCCATTGAAAGACGTTAAGTTCACAAAACAGACACCTGGTGCAAAGTCTTATAGCATGGGGTACAGCGTGAGCAAAAGAAGGATGGAGATGCACAGAACCTGTCATCATTGGGTAGCCACCTGTAATCTGGTGGGGCATGAAGGCAGGAATGGCATAGGAGGAATAACTAGAAATAAGCTGGAAAAGGGAAAAGGGGTGGGAGAAACTATTACAAAGGGCCTTCACTGCCACTCTACAAGATGGCTCTTCCCTTGTTTAGTAGATCTGTGGATCCTAAACCTGACTGGTTATGAGAATTACCTGGGATAACTTTGTGAAAACACAAATTCCCAGACACTTACCACCCCCACCATATCGAATTAAATCTGATTCTCTGATGGTTAGATCTGGGAACCTGTCATTTAAAACAAAAATTCCTCTGCTACAGCCATACACAAATCAACAGAATTCCAGTTACAGTGTTTAGGAGCACCACTCTGTGCAAGGAGAGAGGGATGGAGCGAAATGTCCCCATCAGGAGGATATTAAGAATTAATCTATGCATAGGCTCACACCTTGTACCTGTCAGGCTGGAAATTAAGATCTCTTTCCAGCTACTTAAAGTTCTGAACTCATTCTTTCCTAAACTGTGCTGAAGGTGGGGCAGGAATAAGAAAAGAGAAATAGCTGCTGTTCAATTTATTACCTTTTTCTGCTCCTCCTTTCAAGAAACCTCATTATGTTCATGGAATGAATATCTAGTCAGAAAATATATGGATGGTGCAGAGCAATCAAACACATTCATGGAGATTTTTTTGTTAGAAGCAAAGACTTTTATTAAAAAGACTTTTACTAAAACAGCAATAACCACAACTTCTAACCAGTCCATGTCCTGGATAGCAGATTTTGTGTCATCTTTTGAATAGCTGATTCAGTTGCTGCCATCAAATCCAAAGCTGATGTTGATTACCAAAATAATTTTTTGTGAATAGTGCTGTATTCACCAGATTCTGTACAGCCCATAAATTCCTGCAGAGTCCTTCTTCCAGTAAAAGTTTTGCTTCGTTGATTCAACACATACCTGTTGAATATGGAGATACAAAGATGCACTGGACATAGATCCTGCCCTCAAGAACTTAACCCTTCTTTAGTGATCAATAAATCTGCTGGTATTTCTTTATCCTAACCTAGTGTCATGTCAGTTCCTAGAGGTGATCTCAGCCCAAAGGGTCTTCTGTAGAATAAGCGTAGCATGTCTCACTCTTGAGCTGAGCAGAGAATATTAAATTTGAAAAGATCCTTTCAACATTATTTTATCTATCCACCTCAATTTATATATGAGAAAACTAAAATGGAGAAAAATATACTGATTTACTCAAAGTTATACAGGAAGTTATATTTGACATCTGATGTCCACTTTTTTTTTTAACTTTTAGTTTCAGGGATGCATTGGCAGATTGGTTCTGTAGATAAATTACACGTTGTGGGGAGTTTGGTGTACATATGATTTTGTCACCCAGATAATAAGCATAGCAGCATAGTACCCAATAGATAGTTTTTTATTTTGTTTTGTTTTGCTTTGCTTTGCTTTGCTTTTTTAGACAGAGTCTTGCTCTGTCGCCCAGGCCGGGGTACAGTGGTGCAATCTCATCTCACTGCAACCTCTACATCCCAGGTTCAAGCAATTCTCCTGCCTCAGCCCCCTGAGGAGCTGGGATTACAGGTGCATGCCACCATGCCTGGCTAATTTTTGTATTTTTTTAGTAGAGATGGTGTTTAATCACGTTGGCCAGGCTGATCTTGAACTCCTGACTTTGTGATCTGCCTGCCTTGGTCTCCCAAAGTGCTGAGATTACAGGCATGAGCCACCATGCCCAGACCCTAGTAGTTTTTTAATCCTCACCCCACTTCCACTCCCAGCCTCAAGTAGGCCTTGGTGTCTATTGTTCCCTTCTTTGTGTCCATGTGTCCTCAACATTTAGCTCCCACTTACAAGTAAGAATATATGGTGTTTGATTTTCTGTTCCTGCATTAATTTGCTTAAGATAATGGCCTCAAGCTCCATCCATGTTGCTGCAAAGGACATTATCTCACTTTTTTTTGTGCCTGCGTAGTATTCCATGGTGTATATGTACCACATTTATCTAGTCTACTGTTGATTGGCATTTAGGTTGATTCCACATCTTTGCTCTTGTGAATAGTGCTAGTTAGTTGGGGGTTTTTAACATGAAGTGATACTGAATTTTATCAGAAGTTTTTTTTCCATCTATTGAGATAATCATGCATTTTTTGTTTTTAGTTCTTTTTATGTGATAAAACACATTTATTGATTTGTATATGTTGAGCCAACCTTGCATCCCAGGAATAAGGCCTACTTGATCATGGTGGATGAGCTTTTTGCTGGTTATTTAATGAATCATATTTGTTGATGTGCAATAAAAAGCCAAGTGTCAGTTGTCAAGTTGTGGTCTTGAATATCTTTGTTAGTTTTCTGTCTTGATGATCTGTCTGATACTGTCAGTGGAATGTTGAGGTCTCACATCACTATTTTATGGTTATCTCAGTCTCTTCATAGGTGTCCAAGAACTTGCTTGATAAATCCGAGTGCTCCTGTGTTGGATGCATATATATTTGGGATAGTTAAGTCTTCTTGATTAATTGAACCCTTTACTATAATATAATGCCCTTGTTTGTCTTTTTTGATTATTAATGGTTTTCAGTCTGTTTTGTCTGAAATTAGAATAATAATCCCTGCTTTTTGTGTCTTTCATTTGTTTGGTCAATACTTCTCCATCCCTTTACTTTGAGCTTATGGGTGTCATTACATGTGAGATGGGTCTCTTGAAAGCAACATACACTTGGGTCACACTTATTTATCCAACTTGCCACTCTGTGTCTTTTAATTTGGGCATTTAGCCTGTTTACATTAAAGTTAATATTGATATGTGTGGAATTGATCCTGTCACCATGTTAGCTGGTTATTATGCAGACTTAATCAGTTGCTTTATAGTGTCAATGTTCTGTGTATTTAAATGTGTTGTTCTTGTGGCCAGTAATAGGTTTTCATTTCCATATTTAGCACCCCATTAAGGACCTCTTCTAAGGTAGATCTAGTAGTAACAAATTCCTTTAGGATTTGTTTGTCTGAAAAGGGTCTTATTTCTTCTTCATTTATGAAGCTTAGCTTGGCAGGTTATAAAATTCTTGGTTGGAGTTTCTTTTCTTTGAGAGTGCTGAATGTATGCTCCCATTCTCTGCTTGCTTGTAGGGTTTCTGTTGAAAGGTCCGCTGTTAGCCTGATGGGGTTCACTTTGTAGGTGACCTGCCCTGTCACTCTAGCTGCCTTTAATGTTTTTTTCTTTCATGTTGATCTTGAAGAATCTGAAGACAAGTGTCTTGGGGATGGCCATCTTGTATAGTATCTTTCAGAGGTTTTCTACATTTTCTGAATTCGAATGTTAGACTCTCTAGCAAGGTTGGGGAAATTTTCATGACAATATCTTCAAATATGTCTTACAAGTTGCTTCTTTTCTCTCTTACTCTTTCAGGGATGTCAATGAGATACAGATTTTGTGTTTTACATAATCTCGCCTTTTTTGGAGGTTTTGTTCATTCTTTTTATTCTCTTTTCTTTATCTAACTGAATTAGTATAAAGAGCCAGTCTTTCAGTTCTGAGACTCTTTCTTCAGCTTGGTGTATTCTGCTGTTAATACTTGTGATTGTCTTATGAAATTCTTGCAATGTATTTTTCAGCTCCATCAGATCAGTTTGGTATGTTCATAAAAGTGGTCATTTTTGTCTTTCAGCTTCTGTATCATTTTATTGTAATCCTTAGATTTCTTATATTGGATTTCAAATTTCTCCTGAATCTTTATGATCCTCATTCCCATCCATATTCTGAATTATATGCCTATCATTTCAGCCATTTCAGCCTGATTAAGAACCATTTCTTGAGAACTAGTACAGTCATTTAGAGGAAAGCAGACATTCTGGCCTTTTGAGTTCCCAGACTTCTTGAGCTGGTTCTTTCTCATTTATGTGAACTGATGTTCCTTTACCTGTGGTACAATTTGAGTATAGTCATTTGACTTGTTTCTGGGTGTTTTCAGAGGGCCAAGGCTTTGTGCCATTTATCTGTAGCTAAATTCTTGTCCTTGGTTTCACTGTAGGTATAATAGCAAACTATTTCTGGCATTGAAGTTTGGGCTGTGTCCCAGTAGGTGGCACTTAAGTATAGTGGCCAGTAGATAGGCTTTTTCTCAGCCATGCAGTGCCTATGTATTTCCTCACAATTGTAGCCATTCTCCTTCTCAGTGCTTTTAGGGTGTGGGCTCCTCTCCTGCTCAAGTGTTGACTGCAGATCTTGGCTTGACACTCCCAGGCTACAGATTACAGCCCTGGGGCAAGCTCAGGCTTTCTGTTTCTCCCCCAGTTTGGGGATAGCAGTAGCAGGGACCTTGGCAGTGGCAATGGCAAAGGGCTTTTCACTTGTCTCTTGGGACTCCACTCTAGAGAAACACAGAACTGCTGCCAATTGGAGAAATCAGCCATATGGGGCATCTGCATTGTGGGCCCAAGCCAGTGGGCCCTGCCTGGTAATGAGCAGAGGTACAGGAGTCTCATGAGGAAGACAGAGTGTCCTCTTCTCCTTAGGGCAGCTGTGGCATGCTGGAGGTATAATAAAACCCTCAGGGTCTTTGTTCCTTCCACAGTCCAAGGGCAGCAAGGGCAGTACCACTGCAGTGGCAGTGGCAGAGGAACTTTCATTTGCCTCTGGGAGCTCCACTCCAGAGAAAAGCAGAGCCAGCCAATGGGGAGGCCCCACTAAAGGGTTCAGTCATGGGTGGGGCAGCAGCACTGTGGCCTGTGCTGGGGGCCCTGCTTGATGGAGACCAAGGGATCAGAGGCTCAAAGGGAAGAGAGACTAGGCTCCATTTGGTGACTGGCATCCTGGAAGCACAAGTAAAGCCTTCAGGCTCTTCATTCCTCCCCCATTCTGAGGGCAACATGGGCAAAACCACTGCAGTGTCAGTGGCAGAGGGGCTGTCAGGTGCCTCTTGAAGCTCCACCCAGGGAAACCCCAAGTCACTACCAGCGGGGATGCACAGTTGTTGTGGGCATATGGGAGAGGGGCACTGCTTTGCAGTCCCACATCCAAGCCAGGTGAAGAGTAGGGGCTGGAGCTGCACAGAGAAGAGACTGGGTTCCTCTCCACGTATTAGCTGCCTTATGCTGGAGGTGCCAGCTTTGTGACTGTTTGTTTCTTCCCCCAGTCCAAGGACATTAAGGTAGGTACCACAGAAACTATAATGAGAGGGACCGTGTGTTGTCTCTGGGATTTCCTCACCAGAGAATCACAGAGCCACCACCAACTTAAGTGTTCAGGTTTGAGCATGGTGGTTGTACTGGGGGCCCCAGATCAAGAGGCTCTGCCCAGAAAGGAGTTACAGAGGCAAGGACCTGTGTAGAAAATGCTCTGGGGGGCCCACATTAGTCCTTAATCACTTCACTCCCTTCCAAGCCTAAGGGCAGGAGCTGCAGTGCAGCAAAAAAAAGCCAGGTCTGCCTGCTCCCCTCCGGAAACTCCATCACAGGGAAGTGCAGGGCTGCTACTGCTACTGGCCCAAAAGCTCAAATAGGGCTAGGTGGCCATGCTAGGGTCCCAGGCCAGTGGGCCTTGTTTAGCAAAGCGCAATGGAGGCAAAGCCTACAGTCCGTCCACTCCTCAGTCCCATGAAATCAACCCCTATCCTAGGGGCATCTGAGGGAACCTGGCCTCCCTCATTGCCAGAGCTAGTGCTGGGGTACCCAGAGGTCCATGACCCCCAGGACTCCCATGTGTGTCCGAGTGGTGGCTCTAATCACATTCCACATAGCTCTTCATGACAGTTTGGGGGGCTCTGGTGAGGGGGGTCACAGGAGATCTCCTAAGCCAAGGGTTGCAAATGTCCATGGCAGAAGTGTGTGTCTTTAGGGGCTCTCACTCCTCACCGTTTCCCTGTGTGGAGAGCCTGCCCTGGCTCTGCACGAGTCCTCAGTGGGTGGTTGTCCTACTTTGCTCTTCTCTGTTCTCTACGGGTCATGTTGCTTCCTTGATGAATCCCAACGTGTCCAACTAGATAATCCAGTTGAAGACCTACTGTCTACTTGCCATGTTTTCTTTTCTCCCCTGAGAGCAGCACACACTAGCTGCCTCTAATCAGGTATCTTGGCCTCCTGGCGTCCACTCTTAACCTTGCAGGGTAAGTGATTATCATTTCAAGTCTGAATTCCATAACTAATCTTCCTGATTAGGATATGAGTGGGCATGGGCTTTGGGTTTACCTCATTTCTTAGAGGAGCTGAAGAAATTAGAGAACTTTAAATTACTGGGATAAGGAATATAATGACCCACAAGAAAGAGATCACATGACTTAATGTCTTATCTGCCCTATTCTGCAACAAATAGTTATTCAGTGTCTATGATAAGTGATAACTAACACAGATAAAGACCCAGATTTCTGACTTGAAGACCTCCAACTATCTCACCCAAGACACATGACAGTGAGTTTGGCAAATTCATACTTCTTTTTATCACTGCTAGTTGCAAATCTAGTCTGCCCATATTCCTTTCTTCCCTTCTTAATTTTCAGTCTCCAAGCAGAAAGCAGAAATCATAAATACATGACATGCATCCTACCTCCTGTCTGTCTTCTATTCTTGACAGGCATCACTAATCAATCACAGCACTCTTTTCCCCTGTATTTTTAGGAAAACTTAGAATCTTTTTCCACACAGCTTTAGGCAAGTACTATCTATCTAAGACAGCATATGACTCTAAAGTGCAACATTTTAGAAAAATTTGTCTTCCCCTACAATCCCAGCCTGAGTAATAGCTACAATAGAGTTGCTTGATGGATTTATGGAAAAGAAAAAGCAAGAAAAGCGTTCTAATGTGTACTGCACACACATACACACATACACAAAAGACCGGTTATAAGAATGTCCAGCATCAATTTGAATAACTCAGTAAATGTTTATTGAGTTCAAGCACCATGCTGGATAATATGTATACAGACGTGGATAATCATAATCTCTGTCTTAAAAACTTTTCTCACCAGATGAGAAAAGTCTTATCAACAGATCATTTTAAAACAATGCAGTGATGATTATAACTGGTTAGGCTTCTTGCCCTCAAGCAGTGATCGTGACTACATTTTTTATCACTGTATACCTAGCACCCACCACCACATCTGGCACAGATAAGGAGTTCGGTAATATTTGTTAAATGACCTGAAACAGAGATCAGAGTACTTAATTTTTCTACAGTAAATGGGCAAACGCCTTAAGGAAAAAGTCAATGTTTTCCTGAATCTTGAAAAATCAGAGTTTTCCAGATGAAGAAGCATGCATAAGGAGAGGAACTCCCATTTACAACTTGGCTTGTAATTATGATGGAAATCAAAATAAGCTATTTGTCCTCCATTTGTTCATAGATCACATAACAATTACCCGCATCCCAAATGATTTAGAAAACTGCTTAATGAATATATAATAAAGTAAAATGTATGACTATGTTTTCATCAAAGCTGCTATAATCCATCTTTATTTGCTATAGATACCCTGGAAACCCCAAATTCAACAGTGCTCACAGATTCTACCTGGGTACATGCTCTCAGAGTGATCTTTTACCTGGCTGCTTTAATATAAAACTAATTAAAATCAATTAGAGTGACATGACATAGACTGGCCTGGTTTTACCAATGCATCACAAAGAGAAAGAAGAAAAGACTTGGAGGGTAATAATGCAAAACTTGTTTTTACTCCTTAAATTGCAGATGTCTGTTTCTAATGGGTAAACAACTGAAATTTCAAAGCACTTACTTGAAGCATAGCTAAATTTCTCCCATCAAGCAGCTATATTAGAGATTTGATTAACATTCCTTTTTTAAAGGTGCTTGAAAGAAATTATCCCCTTTGTTTTTCATGGAATGTATTCAATATTTCCTATCCTTGAGCTTTGATAAGACTTATAACCTCTAATCCTCCCCTTTGTACTTGATTATTTACTCTCTTGTGTTGTGTATTAATTGTTTTATGGGTACTAAATCATGTGTCTCCAGCAAGCTTGTAGGTCTAAGGCAAAATGATCTAGCCTTCTATTTCCTTTATGACACATGTAAAAGGAGAGAGAGAGAGCAAAACAGAATAAGGAAGAAGGAAAGGAACGGAGAGAGGAAAAAGAAAGAAGAATAAACATGTGCACATATTGGACATCTATTATGCATGCATGGTGCTGTGTACCTTTCTAGAATATATGCCACTTAATCTTGAGAAGAATCCTGGAAAATAAATACCTTTTTCCCTTTTGGGGATAAAGTAACTGAAACACAAATTGGTCACCAGCTGAATGGCAGAGGCAAAATGAAAACCCAGATATTTCCTTTGTTTACTTCTACTTCTGCAGGAAGTTGCACTACCCAAGCCACTTCTCAGGGGACAGCAATGAGTAGCCGCCATGTTTCATGCAATTAGACTAGACTCATCTCTCCAACTTTTGGGTCAAGTTATTGACTAGGATTTTGGCATCTAAGCCATGGTCACATCCTATAATTACTTAAGCCATTCATATTATTTTTATTATTTGACCTAACAAATAACTGAGAGACTGAGTTAGTTAGGCATGGGAAACAAAACAAAAAATAGTGATTAAGAAATTCCTCTGTCAAGACAGAGTAGAATATATCTACAATACATATAACCAACAAATAATTTATATCTGGATGGTATACATAGTTCTTAGATATCAGTGAGAAAAAAAGCAAGCAACGCGATAGAAAAATGATCAACAGATTTGAGTAGGTACTTCACAAAGAAGCATCTGCTATGTAGCGTGACTATATTACATATCATCTAAACTGGGACCACTTTTGAGAATGAAAAGAATCGTGCTTATAATTACCCCAGGACAACAACAATAAGCCAGGACTGACCCAGGCAAACTACAATGTATGGACACCCTATACAAATCACATTAAATATATGAAAAGATACTTAACCTCATTGGTTACCCAGGAAATACAAATTAAAACTGCAATGGGACACTTCCCATCCACACATCCATCAGAATGACTAAAATGAAAAAGAATGGCAATACCAACTGTCTGTGAAGAGATAAAGTACATGGGACTCTCATACATTGCTGGGGGACCTATACATTGTGGCGATCACTTTAAAAAAAAACTCTTTGGGAGTATACAAAAGTAAAACTTATATGTATGATGCATTAATGTCTACCTTTAAGTATGTATACTTTAAGTGTGTATACAACAAAAAATATGTACATAAGTGAACCAAAATCATATAAAAATTCACATAGCAGCATTATTTATAACAGCCCCAAGCAGTATTATTTATAACAGCCCCAAGCAGTATTATTTATAACACAGCGGGCCGGCCCCAAGCTTGGGGTTGTTATGAATTGATAATGGCTAACAATAGTAGAATGGATAAATACATTGTGTATGGTACAGTCATACAAGGGACAACTATGCCATAATTAAAATGAATGAACCATTGCTACACGGAACACGAATATCACAAATGTAGCACTGAGTGCTAGGAGCAGGACTCAAAAGAGTAGACACTGTATGGTTACATTTTTATAAATGTCAAAACAGGAAAAACTCATCTGTAGTTTTAGAAGTCATGTCACTTGCTACCTTGTTACCTTGGGGAAGGGGTAGTGACTGGGAAGTGGAAGGAGGGGAACTCTGGGATGCTGATAATGTCCCATTTCTATATGAGGGTGGTGGCAATTTGAATATGTTCACTTTGGGAAAAATAATTAAACTCTACACTGAAAATGTGTGCAGTTTTTTCTATGTATACTATACTTCAATAAACAAGTTTGGGGCAAGGGACAGTGGCTCATGCCTATAATCCCAACACTTTGGGAGGTCAAGGTGAGCAGATGACTGGAGCCCAGAAGTTCGAGAAAGCCTGGGCAACATGGCAAAACCCCGTTCCTACAAAAAATATAGAAATTATCCTGGCATGGTGGTGCACGCCTATAGTCCCAGCTACTCCGGAGGCTGAAGTGGGAGGATCACCTGAGCCTAGGATGTGGAGGCTGCAGTGAGTAATGATCATGCCACTGCACTCCAGCCTGGGTGACAGAACAATATCCTGTCTCAAAAATAAATAATTAAATATGTTTGTTAGTTAAAAACAACAACAACAAGAACCAAAACATGGGGAATTTCCTGAAGCAAATTAAGGCTCTAATGGTCAACATGCAAGCTAGAGTTACGAAGGAGCAAAAATGGAAGTGAACTAAGGAAGCCACTCAGTAGAGAGTAGAAGAGAGCAGATATGCAGGAAGAAGCCAAGAAGACCATAGCAGAAAGACAAATAGAATCTTCTATACCTTGCACTACCTCTAATCCTAGTGGTTTTCAAATTCTGACCCCATTTCTATGTGTCTATCTAATCACTCTTTTTCTTGAAGTAGTGTGAGTGGCTCTTTCTCCCATAAAAATAAACAAAGCTAACTGAAAGCTAATGCTTTCTTCCTAAGACTCCCTAAAAGTACAGTCTTGGCAGCTAGAGAGTTTATCTTTATCAAAGCTATGTTGTGACATAAATAAAACAAAATAAAGTGAATAAAGCAGATGATGAACCTCTTGCCTTCCATGCTGAAGGTTGGATAATTACCAAAATATATTGTAAATAGAGAAATATCATCCTATCTCAAAGCCATCATCTTTTCTGGATGTATAGATCATACATGGTGTGGCGACAATGACAGATCTTATGTTATTTCGTCTTGGCAGATTGAGCCAGATGTGAGCTCTGGGATTCCTGAAGCAAATACGGCAGGACTTCTCCTCTTGAGGGACTCTTGGCCTCATAAGCTTTGTCTATTTTGTTTATTGTTGACTTTCCAGCACCTGGAGCAGTGCCTAGCACATAGTGGTGCTCAATTAATACTTTTGAATGAATTAGTGAATGAGTAGGTAGTACAGATACACAAATAATTACCATGCCGTGGAATATAGCAGCATGTATAACAGGCTTCAGTAATGTGGGAGAAGTAGTCATTTCTCCACTGGGGGTGAGAAAAGCCTACATAGAAAGAACTATTGAGTTGAGCCCTGAAGAATTTTCTCTAGTTTATTGAGAGACAATGAAACATATTCCAGGCAAAAAGAACATTATGGGAAAAGCTATAGATTTGAGTGTGTGCATAATTTGTTCACTCTTCTCTCCACAACCCAACCAATGAAAAGTGAGAACGTGTGAGTGACTCACAGACCACAGAGTAAATACCTGGCTGGTCTCCTGAATCAGTTGGTCAATCCTGCCTCTACACAGAGTAAAGAGGGGATAAAGAATTATCCACATGATGCTGCATGCAACGAGAAAAAGCGTACATGAGCATTCACTACTCAACTTATTGATCTTCTGAGCTGGTTTTCAAGCTGAGTTTCACAGAGCCCTCAGGTTTCTCAGGGGCACTGGCACATAAATCAACCTAGAGTGAGAGGAGGACTGACTGAACGTAGTCAAGGGCCAGGGCTCTCCACCCATGATTCAACCAGAACGTCGTCTCTTTGTTTTCTACATTAGAATTTTCTGTGAGATTTTATAGTTATTATTTATACAACTATGTCATTTTTCTACTTTTTTGTGGGGTGGAGGGACAGAGTTTCGCTCTTGTCGTCCTGGTTAGAGTGTAATGGAGGTGATCTCAGCTCACTGCAGCCTCCACCTCCCTGGTTCAAGTGATTCTTCTGCCTCAGCCTCCCCAGGAGCTGGGATTATAGGTGTCCGCCACCACGCCCAGCTGTTTTTTGTATTTTTTAAGTAGAGATGGGGTTTCACCATGTTGGCTAGGCTGGTCTCAAACTCCTGACCTCAGGTGATCCTCCGCCTCAGCTTTCCAAAGTGCTGGGATTACAGGCATGAATCACTGTGCCCGGCCAGTTTTTCTACTTTTTTAAAAAAATAAGTTTTAAACCATTGATCTATAAAGCACCAGTTTACAGAATAATTGTACAACCATTTGCTGTACTTTGTATTGACACAATTTCATCACGGTAAAAAATAAGAAAACAACTACTTACTGATTTTTATTCTTTTGAAATTATGATCTTTCCTGACATTTCTAGTCTACAGAGGAGTCATACCTAGTTATGATTTTTAACAACATAAAAGAGAAGACCTCTGTCATAATTGTCTCAGAGATGAAGGAACTGTGGTTGTGCTAATTTTCATTACCTCTGCCCATTCTCATATTCTGTTCAGTGTCCTTTCATTTGTAGACTTTCGCTGTGAATCCCAGGCCCCTTTGAAGATGTCTCTCAGTTGTCATGCCACTTTTGTAGCTGGGTGTGTGAAACTAAATATCATATTTATCTTAAATTCCTCTCTTGGAGATCCACATTTGGTCTCAGTTCGTGACTTTATTTGCATGCATTTACATTATTCATTTTCTTTATAAAATAAGTCAAAGGATTTTATAGGTTTGTTTAATGTGCTAACATACAGGGTACCCATGCCATTTCCAGATATTTTATATATTCAAATGATTCATTTCCTTTATCCTCCTCCAACTCTCCCAGTGTTATTTATTATTCCTCTTTCAGCACATTGAATTTTATACTTTTTCAAAGCAATTTTGTAAGTTCCCAAAGCAATGCATGTATATACGTCACTGAAATTGATTAATCAAATACATATATATATATATACACATATATACATATATAAATGTGTGTATCTTTATAATTTGACTATGCCACCTGTCTTTAAGATAAAAATTGTCAATTTCTACTCCCTCACTTATAACTCTAGGACCTTACCACCTTCAACTGCAAAATAGGAGAAATAAGAGTGATCGTATCTAAACCTCACAGTTTATATGAGGATTTACCATATGTGTATAATGAATAGCCATGCTACAACTGATCTTTGTTTCCTGCCATTGTTCTTCAAACCCATGGAATTTGAGCTTTGACGAAGAAGAAACTGATTTTAATTAAGTGTGGTCAGACTGTTACATTCAGGTGAGCACTGTTTTTCCATGTGGCTGCCTTAGGAACCTGAAATTTATTTCAGTAATGTTTGTTCAACAAAGATTTACTGGCTACCACTGTCAGTCAGGCAGGCACTGAGCTTGGGATGGAGGCTGAAATATATAAAATATATACATGCTTTCTTGAAATGTACATCCTAAAGAAGACAAACACCAACTTTTTTTAAAAAAATCACATTTTTGGATATACAATTATAATATTGCAAGTGCTATGTGAGAAAGGAAAAAGGTCATATGAGGGCTTTTTAAGAGGAGCTGACCAGCCTAAAGGAATCAAAAAGACTTCCCCAAAAAAGGGCTCTTGATCTAGGATCAGAAGGATGAGTAGGAGTTAAGTAGGTACAATGAGTTGCAAGAGGGAAACCAGGACACAAGGAGATCAGCAGGAGAAAAGCCCTAAGAAGGGATAGGTCTCATTAAAAATTAGGCAAAGGGCTGGGCATGGTGGCTCACACCTATAATCCCAACACTTTGGGAGGCCGAGGCAGGTATATCACCTGAGGTCAGGAGTTTGAGACCAGCCTGGCCAACATGGCAAAACCCCTTCTCTACTAAAATACAAAAAAATTAGCAGGGCATGGTGGCAGTCCCCTGTAATCCCAGCTACTTGGGAGGCTAAGGCAAGAGAATTACTTAAACTTCAGAGTCAGAGGTTGCAGTGAGCCAAGATCACACCATTGCACTCCAGCCTGAGCAACACAGTGGGACTCTGTCTTAAAAAAAAACAATTAGCCAAAGGATTTGAATATACATTTTTCAAAAGAAGACATACAAATGGCCAACAAGTATATGAAAAAAAGATGACTAGAGGGAGGATTCAAGATGGCAGATTAGACACAACTCCAGCGCACAACACCCAGCTAGAGAGATGCAGAAACCCAGAGATCTCCTAGCTCCAACCAAGGTACCAGCTGTATTTCAATGGGTCTGGTCCGAGGGTGAACAAACCCCACTCAGAGCAGACCAAGGCAGGGAGGGGTGCTGCTTCACCCAGAGAGTGCATCTGACCGGCAAGTCAGAGGCTCCCCCCTCTGGTGCTCCGGTCCAGATACCACGCTTCCTCCAAAGCCTCAGCAATACACAGAACAGGGGATCTTTGCCAGTCAAGCACTGGGAATTACAAGTGCAGAGTTGAATAAGAGTCTGCAGACTGAGCTATCACCCCCTCCCCCCACCTGGGAGAGAGGGAGCTATAAGCAGGAGCAGCTAGGCAGCCCCTACCCCATGACCAGAGAGAGAGAAAGCTGAAAGGGGGAGACTGCCGGGTGCGGCTGGGCAGGTCCCTAACCTCCCCCACAAACCCCAGAGGGCTGGAGCTCTGACTCTAGTGGGTTGCATAGCCAGTGCCACAGTCTGAGAGGAACCCTGAATGATCCAGCCCAGTGGAGGAAGGGCACAACCCACCACTAGAGGGGTGAAAATGGGCTACATGTTTTAACAAAAAACACAAGAAGCCTACGTAGCAACGAGAGGGCGTTCTTGACAACCCAGCAGCACCTACAGGTCAGCGGAAGAGCGGGCCTAATCTCCCAGCATAAACAAAAAAGACACAGGAAGCTTCCCTAGTAACCTGAAGAAGTCCCTAGAAACCCAGTAGCTCCCCCACAGGCAGACAAGCAACCTCATCAAGCAGCTCCCTGACACCACAGCCAGGTAAATCCACAAAGATGGGAAAAAAACAGCGCAAAAAAGTTGCAACCATCAAAGACCAGAACACCTCTTCTCCTTCAAAGGATCATAACTCCTTAACAACACAGGATCACAACTTGACCGAAAAGGAGTGCAAAGAATTGATGGAAACAGGGTTCAGAAGGTGGATAATAAACAAACTTTTCAGAGCTAAAGGAACACATTCTAACTCAATGCAAAGAAACCAAAAACCTTGAAAAAAGGTTAGACGAAATGCTAACTAGAATAACCAGCTTAGAGAAGAACATAAACGACTTGATGGAATTGAAGAACACGGCACAAGAACTACGCGAAGCAAACACAAGTTTTAATAGCCGAATTAATCAAGCAGAAGAAAGGATATCAGAGATTGAAGATCAACTCAATGAAATAAAAAGAGAAGGCAATACAAGAGAAAAAAGAGTGAAAAGAAATGAACAAAGCCTCCATGAAATATGGAATTATGTGAAAAAATCTAACCTATGCTTGATCGGTGTACCTGAATATGACGGGGAGAATTAATCCAAGCTGGAAAACACACTCCAGGATATTATCCCAGGAGAAATTCCCAAGCCTAGCAAGGCAGTCCAAATTTCAAATTCAAGAAATACAGAGAACTCCACAAAGTTATTCCTCAAGAAGAGCAACACCAAGGCACATAATTGTTAGATTCACCAGGGATGAAATGAAGAAAAAAATGCTAAGGGCAGCCAGAGAGAAAGGTCAGTCACACATAGAGGGAAGCCAATCAGATTCACAGCAGATCTCTTGGCAGAAACTCTACAAGCCAGAAGAGAGTGGGGCTAATATTCAACATCCTTAAAGAAAAGAACTTTCAACCCAGAATCTCATATCCAGCCAAACTAAGCTTCATAAGTGAAGGAGAAATAAAATCCTTTACAGGCAAGCAATTATTGAGAGATTTTGTCACCACCAGACCTGCCCTACAAGAGCTCCTGAAAGAAACACTAAGCATGGAAAGGAACAAGTACCAGTCACTGCAAAAGCAAACCAGTTGGCAAAGACCAAAAATGCAATGAAGAAAATGAGTCAACTAATGAGAAAGAAAACCAGCCAGTAACAAAATGGCAGGATCAAATTCACACATAACAATATTAACATTGAATGTAAATGGCCTAAACGCCCAATCAAAAGACACAGACTGGCAAACTGGATAAAAAGTCAGAACCCATTGGTGTGCTGTATTCAAGAAACCCATCTCACATACAGAGACACACATAGACTCAAAATAAAGGGATGGAAGATTTACCAAGCAAATGGAGAACAAAAAAAAGCAGGGGTTGCATTCCTAGTCTCTGATAAAATGGACTTCAAGCCAACAAAGATCAAAGGAGACAAAGAAGGACATCACATAATGGTAAAAGGATCAATCCAACAGGAAGAGCTAACTATCCTAAACATATATGCCCCCAACACAGGAGCACCGAGATACATAAAGCAAGTTCTTAACGACCTAAAATGAGATTTAGATTTCCACACAATAATAGTGGGAGACTTCAATACTCCACTGTCAAAATTAGATCAACACGACAGAAAATTAACAAGGATATCCAGGACTTGAATGCAGAGCTGGACCAAGCAGATCTAATAGACATATACAGAATGCTCCACCCCAAATCCACAGAATATACGTTTTTCTCAGCACCACATTGCACTTAGTCTAAAATTGACCACATCATTGAAAGCAAAGCACTCCTCAGCAAATGCAAAAGAACGGAAATCATAACAAACAGTCTATCAGACCACAGCACAATCAGACTAGAACTCAGGATCAAGAAACACACTCAAACCCGCACAACCACTTGGAAACTGAACAACTTGCTTCTGAATGTTGACTGGATAAACAATGAAATCAAGGCAGAAATAAAGATGTTCTTTGAAACCAACCAGAATGAAGACACAACTTACCAGAATCTCTGGGACACCTCTTAAAGCAGTATCGAGAGGGGAAATTTATAGCAATAAATGCCCACCAGAGAAGAGAAGAAAAGATCTAAAATTGACACCCTATCATCAAAATTGAAAGAACCAGAGGAACAAGATCAACAAAACTCAAAAGCTAGCAGAAGACAAGAGATAACTAAGATCAAAGCAGAACCGAAGGAGATAGAGACACAAAAAACCCTTCAAAAAATCAATAAATCCAGGAGCTGGTTTTTTTTAAAAGATCAACAAAATAGACAGACTGCTAGCCAGATTAATAAAAAAGAAAAGAAGAAGAATCAAATAGATGCAATAAAAAACGATAAAGGGGATATCACCATCGATCCCCACAGAAATACAAGCTACCATCAGAGATTACTACAAACAGCTCTACTCACATAAACTGGTAAACCAGGAAGAAATGGATAAATTCCTAGACACTTGTACTCTAGCAAAACTAAACCAGGAGGAAGCTGAAACCCTGAATAGACTAATAACAAGGGCTGAAGTAGAGGCAACAATCAATAGCCTACCAACCAAAAAAAGTCCAGGTCCAGACAAGTTCACAGCCAAATTCTACCAGATGTACAAGAGCTGGTTCCATTCCTTCTGAAACTGTATCAAACAATACAAAAGGAGGGAATCCTCCCTAACTCATTTTATGAGACCAACATCATCCTGATACCAAAACCAGGCAGAGACTCAACTAAAAAAGAAAACTTCAGGCCAATATCCATGATGAACATCAACACAAAAATCTTCAATAAAATATTGGCAAATGGATTGCAACAGCACATCAAGAAGCTTATCCATCACGACCAGGTAGGCTTCATCCCAGGGATGCAAGACTGGTTTAACATACACAAATCCACAAATGTAATCCATCACATAAACGGAGTCAAAGACAAAAACCACATGATTATCTCAATAGATGGAGAGAAGGCCTTCGATAAAATTCAGCAGCACTTCATGCTAAAAACTCTCGATAAACTAGGTATTGATGGAACGTATCATAAAATGATAAAAGCTATAGATGACAAACCTACAGCCAATATCATACTGAACAGGTAAAAGCTGGAAGAATTCCCTTTGAAATCTGGCACTAGACAAGGATGCCCTCTCTCACCACTCCTATTCAACATAGTATTGGAAGTTCTAGCCAGAGCAATCAGGCAAGAAAAAGAAATAAAGGATATTCGATTAGGAAAGGAAGAAGCCAAACTGTCTCTATTTGCAGATGACATGATTGTATATCTAGAAGACCCCATTGTCTCAGCCCAAAATCTTCTCAAACTGATAAGCAACTTCAGCAAAGTCTCAGGATACAAAATCAATGTGCAAAAATTACAAGCATTCCTATATAACAATAACAGACAAACAGAGAGCCAAATCAAGAGCGAACACCCATTCACAATTGCTACAAAGAGGATAAAATACCTAGGAATACAACTAACAAAGGATGTAAAGGACCTCTTCAAGGAGAACTACAAACCACTGCTCAACAAAATCAGAGAGGACACAAACAGATGGAGAAACATTCCATGCTCATGGTTAGGAAGAATCAATATCGTGAAAATGGCCATACTGCCCAAAGTAATCTATAGATTCAATGCTATCCCCATCAAGCTACCAATGACCTTCTTCACAGAACTGGAAAAAAACACTTTAAACTTCATGTGGAATCACAAGAGACCCCACATAGCCAAGGCAATCCCAAGCAAAAAGAACAAAACCAGAGGCATCACACTGCCAGACTTCAAACTATACTACAAGGCTACAGTAATCAAAACAGCATGGTACTGGTACCAAAACAGAGACATAGACCAATGGAACAGAAAAGAGACCCCAGAAGAAACACCACACATCTACAACCATCTGATCTTTGACAAACCAGACAAAAACAAGCAATGGGGAAAGGAATCCATGTTTAATAAATGGTGTTGGGAAAACTGGCTAGCCATGTGCAGAGAGCAGAAACTGGACCCCTACCTGTCACCTTACACTAAAATTAACTGCAGATGGATCAAAGATTTAAACATAAAACCTAACACCATAAAGACACTAGAAGAAAACGTAGGCAAAACCATCCAGGACATAGGCATAGGCAAGTACTTCATGACTAAAACACCAAAAGCAATGGCAATAAAAGCCAGGATAGACAAATGGGATCTAATTAAACTCCAGAGCTTCTGTACAGCAACAGAAACCATCATTAGAGTCAATCGGCAACCAACAGAATGGGAAAAAATTTTTTCAATCTACCCATCTGACAAAGGGCTAATATCCAGAATCTACAAAGAACTAAAACAGATATACAAGAAAAAAACAAACAACCCCATTCAAAAGTGGGTGAAGGATATGAACACTTTTCAAAAGAGGACATATATGAGAACAACAAACATGAAAAAATGCTCATCATCACTGGTCATTAGAGAAACGCAAATCAAAATCACACTGAGATATCATCTCACACTAGTTAGAATGGCAATCATTAAAAAATCGGGAGACAACAGACGCTGGAGAGGATGTGGAGAAATAGGAACACTCTTACACAGTTAGTGGGAGTGTAAATTAATTCAACCATTGTGGAAGACAGTGTGGCGATTTCTCAAGGATCTAGAAATAGAAATTCCATTTGACCCAGCAATCCCACTATTGGGTATATACCCAAAGAACTATAAATCATTCTACTATAAAGACACATGCACATGTACGTTCATTGCAGCCCTGTGTACAATAGCAAAGACCTGGAAACAACCCAAATGCCCATCGATGATAGACTGGACAAAGAAAATGTGGTACATATACACCGTGGAATACTACAAACCCATAAAAAATGATGAGTTTGTGTCCTTTGTAGGGACTTCGATGAATCTGAAAACCATCATTCTCAGCAAACTGACCCAAGAACAGAAAACCAAGCACCGTATGTTCTCACTCATAGATGGGTATTGAACGAGAACACGTGGACTCAGGGAGAGGAGTATCACACACAGGGGACGGTTGGGGGGGAGTAGGGGAGAGAAAATGGGGGGTGGGGGAGGGATAACATGGGGAGAAATGCCAGATATAGTATGCACCTAAAGTAAAATAAATAAATTATTTGAAAAAAAGAAAAGAAATACCAATGACACATGTTCTCACTACAAATACATAAATATGTGAGGTAATGTATATGTTAATTAGCTTTTGTCATTCCACAATGTATATGTAACTTAAAATATCACATATTACACCATAAATATATATGATTTTTATGTGTCATTTGAAAAAAAAAGAAAAACACCTGCTGGAAGAACGAATGGCTCCATTCCTCATAAACACGGAATTGCGGGGAGTAAGTTGGGAGAAAGGCCTCAGCGAGAGTTGGTCAGGCTGAGATGGGCCCTTCTCTCATTCTCCCCAGTCGCCGACCTTTCTCACAGCCAAGGACCTAAACTCTGTACAGTTGCCATAGTGGCCTCAGGAGAGGGGGACATGAACCCCAAGTCAAGAAAAAAAATAAAATAAAAGAAAGAAAGAAAGAATGAAAAAAGTATGACTATCACTAATCATCCAGGTAATTCAAGTCAAAACCACAATGAGGTATCATTTTACCCCAGTTAGAACGGTTATTATCAAAAAGACAAAAAGTAATAAATTGCTGGCAAGGATGTGCAGAGAAAAGAGAACTCTTACACACTGAAAGTGAGAATGCAAATTAGTACAGCCATTATGAAAAACAGTATGGAAGTTTCCCAGAGAAAACTAAAAACAGAATTGCTGTATGATCCAGCAATTTCAATGGAAAGGAAATCAGTGTAACAAATGGATATCTGCATTCCTATTTCTATTGCAGCACTTTTCACAATAGTAAAGATATGAAATCACCTAAGTGCCCAACAATAGATGAATAGATGATAAAGAAAATGTGGTATAGATACAAATGGAATACTGTTCAGCCATAAAAATGAAGAAAATTCTGTTATTTACAGCAACATGGATTGAACTGGATAAATTTATGTGAAGTGAAATAAGCCAGCATACAAAGACAAATGTCACATGTTCTGACTTATATTTGGGAGCTAAAAAAGTTGATCTCATGGAAGTAAAGGGTAGAGTGATGGTTATGAGAGGCTGGGAAGAGTGTGTGGGTTGGGGAGAATGAAGAGATGTTATACAGTACAAACATATAGTTAAATAAAAGGAATAAGTTCTAGTGTTCAATAGCACATACGATGACTGGAGTTAACAACAATATAAGGCATAATTCAAAATAGCTAGGAGAGAAGGTTTGAAATGTTCCCAACACAAAGAAGAAGCATTAAATGTTCGAATTGCTGGATATCCTAAATATCCTAATTTTTGATCACTACATACTGTAGGCATGTATCAAAATATCACATGTATTCCATAAATATGTACAATTATTATGCATCAAAAAAATTTTTTAAGAACTGAAAAGAAAAGATCATGAGTAAGAAGCACAGATAGAGAGATAAGAGTGCAGAGATATGATTGGCTAACAGTGACTAAATATCTCTGTGCCAGGTACAGCTCTCAGCACTCTGCCTGGATTAAGTCATTCAGTCCTCACAACACCTCTATAAGGTAAGCACTATTACTTTCATTGCCCCTACTCCATAAAGTTGTAAACTGAGGCCTTAGGACGTTAACCAATTGCCCAAGACTATATAGCCTTGGCCATATATGTCACGGATTGGGTGATGTCCACCCACACTGGGGAGGGCCATCTGCTTTACTCAGTTCACTAATTTAAATGCTAGTTTCTTCCTGAAACATCATCACAGACACACCCAAATATACTGTTCAACCAACTGTCTGGACATCCCATAGCCCAGTCATGTTGAACACAAAATTAACCATTACAGGGTTTATATTCTTAGGAAAAGAAATTCAATACATAATCAAACTTGTGACTATTTACTATTTCAGATGGTGATGGATGGGATGGATAAATCATAAATAAGGTTAAGAGATGATGGAAAGAACCAGAGGTTTTTTCAGG
The DNA here is from genome assembly GCA_036589455.1 of Ateles fusciceps. NCBI lineage: Eukaryota > Metazoa > Chordata > Mammalia > Primates > Atelidae > Ateles > Ateles fusciceps. The sequence goes on from JAZHEH010000113.1 coordinate 9,002,279, forward strand.
GGCAGTGGGGTGAAAGGGGAAGACTGAATGATTAGGAATGACCCACTGAAAAATGACCTACAGTTTAGAAATCATAGTGGATCAGACTGAGGTGGGAGCAGTGAATTTAAAGAGAAATAAAATGATTGAAGTAATATTTAGGAATTTAAATTAAACAGTAATTGCTAGTGAATTGGATATAGGAATGAGAGAGCAGGGGGGAATGGCAAGAATGATATCCTTTTCTGGATTTTGTAACTGCCTTTCACTAAAGTAGAAACTTGAAAGGGAACCGAGAATGTGACAGTGGGAAGCAAGGGAAAGACTGTAAATTGAACATGTGGTGTTTGAGTTGCTCTTCCAATATCTAAGCAGGGATCTCATGGGCCTGGAGTTCAGAGAGGAATCTTATCTGGAGATACTAATTGGAAAAGGCCATTGGCATGCAGAGGAAACCAAAGTTGTAATCTTTGATAAGATCGCCAAGGTAAAGCATTTGGAATGAGAAGGAAGAACCTAGGACCAAGCCTCAAGGAGTGCCAATATCTACCATCAGGTGAAGAAGGATGACACTAAAAATTAGACCAAGAAAGACTGGCCAGATAGGTAGGCAAGAAACAAGATGAGGATTTTAAGAAGGAGAAGAAGGTCTTTGGGGAGACAATTCCTCCATAAGTCTCTCCCACTTCTGCACACCTTGTGGGCAAAGCACTAACTGCTCTATTTTCTGAACTATCTTTCCCAGCATGTTTTTTATAATAAACAGTCTTGGAATATAGAGCATTGTCCTCCAGAGCACAGGGCAGAAATGCTTACTGTTCATTATACAAGATTCAGGCTCCCTAAACTCAGGGCTCCTCTCCTCTAATGCACCCCACTGTATATACAAGCATTCATGTGGCCCAAGGCACAGTCAGGTTTTACTTAAGGTGGAAAATGGAGGAAACAGGCCAAGAAGAGGCCACAAATAAGAAGGTGTCTGTTGAAGGGAAAGCAGAAAAGCTTGAATGTAAGGAAAGAGTGGTTGAATGGGTCCAGGAGCAAGGAAATCAGACAATTACAAGAAGATATTCCTCTGAAGTCTGTCAGCTGTACTTTTTTCTGCAAGGGACAGAGTATCTCCTTGGAAATTTTATGTTTCATATTGAAAATATAATTATACCTTCTGAAACAGATTGTAAGAGCTTCCAGGGCAGAAACCATGTTTTAATAAAACAATAGTAATAATAATGATTATTTTACTTATTCCCATTTGGCAGACGAAGAACCCAAGGCTCCCTGAAGTTGTCATTTGGTTGTGGTCACAGAGCTAATTTGAAGCAGAGTTCAATTCAAATTTCAGGCTTGACTAACTCTAAAACCTGGATTTTACCATTTAATTAATGCTTCCTATCATGCTTATGCCAAGTGCTTAGGCTAGTACTTGGAAGAATGAATGCATTTGGCAAATGTAGAATGAATAACTGATAAGTATTTTTTTTCAGGTACTTAAAATATGCACAAGTCTCCTCAGTTTTTTAATTCATGGACTTTGTATCAAAAAGCAGCAAGCTGGTGACCCAAACCCCACCAACTCCTCCTTTGCAGGAAAACATTAAACACCTATTAGGTGCTCAACATACTAAATTGTTGATAATTAATTGGATTTGGTTTTAATACATTATGTCACCCTGTAACATTAATTTTTTAAAAAGATTTCCATTACACTATGCTACTGAGATGAGAGATTTATGAGGAAGCAAAGAGGTCTGTAGGTGGAGGCAGAGTTGATATTCAAAATATTTAATAGTGGCCAGGTATAGTACTGTCCTAGTTAAAATTATGGCTGTTAACAACAAGGACTCCTGTACTGGTGACTACCAGGCAATCATCAGCCCTGGGAATTGGAAGGAAAGTCACATATTACCTAGTGAATATTGCTGAATATTGCAAAGTAGAAGATAGAAAAGTTTGTTTATATAGCAAATATTTATTGATAACTAACTACATCTTGGTCACTCTTTTAGGCACTGACTTATCCAGGCAAAGATAATCCAAAAGCAGAAGAAAGAGAAAAGAAAATCCCACAAGGAACCATGGAAGCTGTATTAATTTGTTCTTCATTACTATAAAGAAATACCTGAGACTGGGTAATTTATTTTAAAAAAGGTTTATTTTGGTTCATGGTTCTGTAGACTGTATGAGAAGCATGGCACTGGCATCTGCTCTTGGTGAGGCCTTCGGAAGCTTCTAATCATGGCAGAAAGTGGAGGGGAGCAGGTGCATCACATGGTGAGCAAGAAAGCAAGAGAGAAAGAGAAAGAAGTGCCCATCTCTCTTAAACAACCAGATTTCACGTGAACTCATAGAACAAGAACTCACTCATTACCACAGGGAGGGCACCATGCCATTTCATATGGTTTGGCTGTGTCCCCACCCAAATGTCATCTTGAATTCCCATGCGTTGTGGGAGGGATTTGGTGGGAGGTAATTGAATCATGGGGGCAAGTCTTTCCCCGTGCTGTTTTCTTGATAGTGAGATCTCATGAGATCTAATAGTTTTGAAAGGAGGAATTCCACTGCTCTCTCTCTTTGCTCTCTCTCTTTGCCTGCTGCCATCCATGTAAGACATTACTTGGTCTTTCTTGCTTTCCACCGTGATTGTGAAGCTTTCCCAGCCATGTGGAACTGTAAGTCCAATTAAACATCTTTCTTTTGTAAATTGCCCAGTCTCAGGTAGGTCTTTATCAGCAGTGTGAAAACAGACTAATGCATCATTCATGAAGGGTCTGTTCCCATGACCCAAATACCTCTGACCAGGCCCTACCTCCAACGTTGTTGATCACAATTCAACATGAGATTTGGAGAGAACAAATATCCAAATCATATCAAAAGCCTTCCAAAGATACTGAGGCCAAAAATGTAATTGCATTCTGCTAACAGAGTATGGAAGGTTAGCCAGCCAGTTGGCAAAGCCAGAGCAATCTCATTCATTTGGTAGATATCCTGGCCATTGTCTTTCCTCTTTCTAAAGTGAAAATCAAAATTCAAGGTATTTGCTTGCAGCTGCAAAAAGTCTCAAGGCATGAGCCAGTCCAGCCATCCAGTTACCCAGTGATTCTTTCTAGCCACTTTTGAAACATGCAATAACAGGTGGAATGAGCTCTTTCCAAGCCACTGAGGCGCAGAACCATCTTCTGTGTTCCACCGTCTTCACTGTGTCTGTCCCTGTGGTCTTACTGAAATCATAACTGCTCAAGTTGCAGTTCTATACACCAGCTCAAATGAGCTTTTTGGGGGATCCTTCCACCCTCACACAGGACATGTTATCAGTTCAGTCCCAGTTAAGTGTCTGGAAAATTTAGAACAGAATAGAGAGAAGTAATTGGAACCCCAGACCTCCTGCATCCCCAAATCCACCTCCCAACTAGTTTATGTATTTTTCTACAAACTGAGCTCATCCCTCTCTTCCTCCATAATTGCACCCTGAAAGAGTTCTATTTACAAAGGTCTTAATTGGTTCATATGAGCCAACACTAGGGAATGACCAAGCAGTGTGAAATGAAATAGGGGAAGAACACGGGCTTTGGATTCAGACCCAAATAAGCATTGCTACTTGTCTTGAATTCTAGGTCAACCACATGGTAGGTTCCTAGAGCAAGTTATTAATTTCTTTATAACTTGATTTGTTCATCTATAAGATAGAGTAATAGTATGAATTCTAGTTTTGTAGGGTGATTGTATTATGCATATATAATAGGTACATGATATAGATATATATGATATAGTAGAGTGTCTAGAATTAGTAAATATTACTACTAGATGCTCTGGTTATCAATTGCATCCTTCTCATAGGCAAACTGAAATCATCTCAAGATAGCTGCAACAATATCTCCCATCCCACATGCTCTTCTACATTGTAAGTTTGCCAGTCTTTCATCAAAAGAGAAGGTATATTTCTCCACCACCTTGGTGTTGGAAGACACTGTGACAGCTCTGACCAATCAGATATGGTAGAAATAATATACTTTTAGTCCCAAGCATAGCCCTAACTGGCCTACGAGCCTCTTCTTCTTCTATCTTGGTAGCTAGCCATAACATAAGTAGTGACTACCCTGAGTCCACTGTGCTATAAGAAGTCCAAACCAAAACTTTGGAGGATGAGATTTGACATAGGAAAGAGCTAAAGAACACCAAGGCAGCAGACATGTGAGTAAAAAGGCATCTTGGGCTTCTAGCTCAGCTGAGCCTTCAAATGGTTATAGCCCCCGTTGCCATCTGACCACAGAATGTGAGAAACCTCAAGGAAGAAACCACCTAGCTCAGCTCAGCCAACCCACAGAACGCTGACATGTGAGAATGCATTGCCATTTTATTTTAATTAACCCCTCTAGGCCCTAAGTTCTAGAGGGGTTAATTAGCAACAAAAGATAACTGGGAATGCTAGCTATATAATCCTGGTTAAGCTACTTAATCTATCAGAGCCTCAGTTTCCCCATGTGTCACAAAGGAGACACAAAATCAATATTCGCTCCTTTTCTATCTTTCATCAAAGCTGTGGTAGAGTTTTTATATTTGCTTTGCCGTTCTCATATAACATCTTTACAGGGAAAATCACTGCCTCTTGATTTGACGGGGAAGAAAGAAAGCAGAGGGATGCATTATTGATGCACCAGAATGTTCCCCACCTCTTCTTTGCTGATGTCGACCTAAGTATCTCTCTGCTGTCACTTCTATATAAAGATAAAAGACCATATGCTTGAGCTCCAGCTTGCCTCTTTCATTCTAATGGATATCTCACAAAGAAAGACACACTGAGTCTAAAAACCTTCCTGAGAACCCAGGGCCTTCACTCCTCTGGCCTTTACATATTTGCCTGCTTTTGAAAGACAGAACTTTTTCTAAACCCATTACTAGTGTGAACACTGAAAAGAAAATGACAGACTGTTTTGGAAATGCAAAAACTATGCATGCCTAGGACTGTGATCATTATTAGCCTCTAGCATTCAGTGAATATATTGAATGCATGCTGAACAGGAGAGTGACTTATTTTTACTGGAAAATTATATTTCAAAACCCCTATTTGTTAAAGAATGTTGTGGAAACACATCACAGTCACCAGAGAGCTTCTTTAAAATGCAGATTTCAGACATTTATTGAATCATAATCTCTTGGAATAAAGACTGGAAATTTGTATTTTTAACCAGTACTCAAAGTGATTATTAAGAGCACTAAAATTCAAGACCCACAACTCTAAATTCTCAGGTTTCTTTCCCTATTTGATTTTGAGAACTGTGAAATGCCTAAGACTGGGGACAAAGAGATCCCAGAAAAATTCAGAAATTCCAGTGCCTTACATACTTCTTCACAGAATGAATTATGTCTATGAACTTCTGTACTTAAGAGTATGAACAATGCAGATGGCTCACTGATTCTTTAAACTTGTTTTCTGTTTAATCTGCCTAAATGTAAAATGAAAGTGAGAACACCTTATTATAATTTCCAAGTCTTCAGTGAAAATTTATATTTAAAGGTAAGGAGAGGATCTAATGGTAAACAGTAATTGCTTCTTTCCCAGGTAAAACAAATGAAAACTCTTTATTGCTCCAAACAGGTTCGCATTAACCAGGTTCTCTGAGCAAAGAGAATAGGATTTGGAGGATGACCTTGAGGAAATCAATTAACTTGACTGAGCTGTTTTCTGCTTCTGCTAAGAGAGTTTCTATGAAGATTACGTAGGGCCACCATATTGCACAATTCACATTATAGTTTATGTGTGATGCACAACTTGAATATCTGTACCTGGAAGTACTATGAGTGAGTGAACTGATGTGTATAAATATACTATATGTGTGTGCCATATGCTATAAAGATAGTAAAGGTTTCTTACATGAGGTGGCAATAGAATGAAAAAATGAAGCTTTATTTAGATCTATAGAACAGCAACCTGAAACACTGTCCAGATATAAGAATGTTTGACTAAAAGCACCGCTCAAGTTTAGTAAGATAGCTGATCAGTCCAAAACATACATGTGTGCACATGCAGACACACACAAATATACAAACACACATTACAGATGATGCTTTGGTTTCCTTACTGGTATTCTGAATACATTCCCTTTTCCTCTGACAAATCTCTTGATATCCATTTTGGACTGACTGCGCCTCCAACCTCAGGATGCATGGTCCAGGTAGGATTCCACATTCAGCTACAAGAATGGAAAGCATACCTAGCCAGGAGCAGTGGCTCATGCCTGTAATCCCAGCACTTTGGGAGGCCGAGGAGGTGGATCACCTGAGGTCAGGAGTTCAAGACCAGCCTGGCCAACATGGTGAAACCCTGTCTCTACTAAAAATGTAAAAATTAGCTAGGCGTGGTGGCAGGTGCCTATAACCAGCTACTCAGGAGGCTGAGGTAGGAGAATTGCTTGAATCCAGGAGATGGAGGTTGCAGTGAGCAGAGATCATGCCACTGCACTCCAGCCTGGGTGACAGAGCAAAACTCCATCTCAAAAACAGAAACAAAAACAGCATAATCCATACCTTAGTCAATCAACATATGATCTTTCCCTGGGGGGAAGGAGAGGAGTAAATGATCCAAGCTGCATAATACAAAGTGAAGGTCAAGACTCATACAAAGGCTCCTGGGAAAGACTCTGGCTTTTCTTCTGGTGGACTTCGACTGAGATGGGATGAGACAGGGGCTGCTGCCACCATTTGTATTAGGAAAAATGAACCTGGAGCTTCTCAGGGATGAGGAAGGCAACTTGGAGTTTGAGAACTCAATCCCACCATGTCTGAGACAGACTTTTCAGATATACAGACTCATCAACTTCCTTTATGCCTTTGCGTAGGCCAGTCTGAGTTGTTTCATCATCAACTGCAACATCACAAGATGAATTTCATGTACAATAACCAGACGCATTGTTTGACTAAGTCATACCACGGTTTTACTTTGTCTGCCTACTAGTTTGTAGTACATTAATACCTCAGGTTTAACTAGGGTGATCATATAATTTATCATACAAGCCAGGTCCCAGGGCATTTTGAGAGTCAAAGGAGCACTATTTATACTTATGTCAGGACAAAAGCATAGATCTTAACAACTGAAATGCTATGTTCACCACAATTTTGAAAAATGGCCAGATTGTTAATTATCTGAAGATAACAGAGTCAGTGTTTTGTAAAAGTGGTTTGGTTTACAAAGCTCACCACTGTATGGCTGATATCTAGAATGTCCAGCACAAACTAGATACTCAATGTTTATTTAATAAATAAAGAATTTCAAAAACATTTCGAATTATTTATTTATGCCTTTCTTCCACAAAGGCTTGAGTACATTTTATACGACGATCATTGCTCTAGGCACTGAGGGTAGTGATGTGAGCAAGATCAGTGAGGTCCCTGTTCCCCTGGAGGTTTCATTCTTGGGGAGTAGGATCAGACAGTACATGAGTAAGTAAAGAAGAAATTCCTGGCGTCATATGTGCTATGAGAGAAACAAAACAGAGTGGTTTCTGGGGAAAGAGAGGCATTTTCAGGAGGTAAGATCTGAGAATGGCTCTCTGAAAAGTTGACATGTGTGCTGAAGCTGAGTCAATCAGGCAAAGGGAAAGAGGGCCCCCCCTTTGGCAAAGGTCCGTTCTCTCTCTCTACTACTCTTCTCTGTGCTCCAGTTCACAGTGTAACCCATAGGCCCATGCAGTGCTTGATGCTCCAGGAGCTGGCAGTGGACCTACAGGAGGTGCCATATTGGCTGGGGAGAGAGGGTGTAAACCAGGCACAGAATGAGTACTGTGTGCATCTCAAGTTGGAAGAGGTTAGTGTACCTGGGGTGGGATGTGGATGTGGATAGACGTAGGGAGAGGCTTCATGAAGAGGGAAGAAATGAGACACAGCTTTAGAAGTAGGGAGCAGAGAGCTGGGGTTCAAGGCTCTAGGATTGGGCTCTGGAATCAGGTCTGGGGTTTGTACCTTGGCTCCCCTGCTGATAAGGTTTGGCTCTGTGTCCTCACCCAAATCTCACCTCGAATTGTAATCCCCACATGTCAAGGGAGGGACCTGGTGGCAGGTGATTAGATCATGGGGGCACATTTCCCCTTTGTTGTTCTCATGATAGTGAGGGGAGATCTAATGAAATCTGATGGTTTTAAAGCATGGCACTTCCCCCCTTGCTCTCTCTTTCTGCCACTGAGTAAGACGTGCCTTGCTTCCCTTTAGTCTTCTGCCATAATTGTAAGTTTCCTGAGGCCTCCCCAGCCATGTGGAACTGTGAGTCAATTTAGCCTCTTTTGTTTATAAATTACCCAGTCTCATGTAGTATCTTTATAGCAGTGTGAGAACAGACTAATACATGTAAATACTAGCTGATTTTTTTATTTTTCATTTTTTTTTTTTTTTAGACAGAAGATCTTGCTCTGTCACCCAGGCTGGATGACAGTGACTCAACTATAGCTCACTGTAGCCTTGAACTTCTGGGCTCAAGTGATTTTTCACCTCAGTGCCCCCAGTAGCCAGAACTATAAATGTGTGCCACCATGCCCAGCTAACTTTTTTTTTTGTAGAGATGGAGTCTCACTATCTCAAACTCCTGGCCTCAAGCAATCCTCCTGCATCAGCCTACCAAAGTGCTGGGATTATAGGTATGAGCCACAGTGCCTGGCCCCCATACTGGCTCTGTAACCTAGAGCAGATAATTTTTATGAGATTCCCTGTCTCATCTGTAAGACTGGGATAATAATAATCATATCCCAATCTGAACTCAAAGGTTAGCACAGCATCTGAGAAACAGTGAGTGTTCAGTATTAACTATTATTAAATAGTGAGGAGAGACAGTAACAATTTAGATACATTCAAAAACACAGAGAGAAATAGGATATTGGCCTTTCCCACTCAGGAACCTCATTATAAACTCAGTGTAATGAGAATTCCTAAACATGTGTTTCCTGAATGCCAGGTCTCTGAATACTTGACCCAGAAGTTCTGCCATGAAACAAAAAAATGGTCATTTTTTTCAATTCTCAGGAAAAATAATTTACTACCATATTTTTATTTCAAGTTTTCTTCCCAGATATTTTTATTAAATTTTAGACATCTGCTGCCTAAAGTACTGGCAGATGAAAAAATAAGTGAACAAGCATAGAAATATTACCAGAGAAACTCAGATGCAGCCGATCATGCTTAGACCAACAGCTTGTTCTTTTCATGGACATGTGTACTCAAGACTGTGGTTTTTAAATTGTACACAGATTGGCATATTGTCTGGAAGCAAAACTGTTCCTATTGCATATCCTGGAATTAAATATATCTGTGTTTAATGGTGTCCTTCAAAGGGCGTCATGCCTTCTGGAGGCACTACCTTCCAAATAAGTTTGAGAATCACCTATAGAAAAGTTCAAAGCCTTTAACAGATAGTTCCTAAATCACAATCTCACTTTTTCAGGAGTTGGGAAGTGGAACATTGGGGGAAAAAAATGCAAGAGTGGCAAAGATAAAATGAAAAGAGAAGGAGATGGATATTGCTACCCTTTTGAAGAAGAAAGTTAAACCCAGGAGTTCAGCAGATGGTCGATGATTTGCCCAAGGTTACTCAGAAAGTTGACAAAGGAACTAAGACCAAAAAGGACATCTCAGGGAGTAACAGTTCATAAGGTCTTCACTGTGTGCATGAAAATCACCAAGCCTCCCAAGGGCAATGATAATGAACAGTGTGATTTAAGAACTCTGACTGGAACATATTTTGAAGTTCCTAGTCCCAGAGGCACAGTAATTAAAAGGGTCTCAAAGCATCAGGCAGGAAGTGTCTAGCCCTTTTAATGGATAACACTCCAGGTGGCCACTGATTCCCCGCTTGCACCTTGCCTATCTGTCCAAGCCACTGTGTCTTTGATGACACCAGAAAGTCTCCTCTGTCAGTTATGCCTGTGCCCAGCTCAAATGCTACTTATTCCATGGAGTCTTTGGTTAGAATCTCTCAACTCCAAACATCTTTAGTGATGGCTTTTACCTGCTTTACAGAGGGCAAGATCTCCATGAAAAATACATTGGTATGACTGGCATTTGCTTTTTATTGCTGCCGTGACCAATTACCACATATGTTTAGGGACTTAAAACAACACAAATATATTATCTTACAGTTCTGGAAGTCAGAAGTCAAAAATAAATCTCACTAAGCTAAAATCAAGGTGTCAACTGGGTTGCATTTCTTTCTGGATGTTCTAGGGGGAGATCTACTTCCTTGCCTTTTCCAGCTTCTAGAAGCTGTCTTCATTCCTTGGCCCGCAGCCCCCTTACTTCCTCTTCCAAGCCAGCCGCGTAGCCTCTCTCTAACCCTGCTTTCATCACCACATCTCTTTTTCTGAACAAGGTCAGAAAATGATCTCTGCTTTTAAGAACCCATGTGATTAGATTGAACCCAATAGGATAATCTCTCAACCTGAGTGTCCTTAAATGAATCATATCTGCAATGTCCCTCTGTCATGTACAATAATAATTTTCTGATTCTAGGGATTAGGATGGGAACATCTCTGAGGACCCATTATTCAGACTACACTTTGCCTTTGGCCCAAGATTCACAACCATATCACATGCAAAATGCATTCACCTTATCCTAAGATCCCCAAAAGCTGAAGTTCAGCCCATTGCAGTATCAACTCAAAGTTCAAAACCTCATCCTAATCAAATCTGCCCTTAGATTTGTGAAACTCAAGAAACAACTTATCTGTTCCCAAAATACAATTCTGGGAAAGTCAAAATAATGTTTATAAACATTACTGTTTATAAAAGCAGCGGATAATGGAAGGGAAAAAGAAGTCAAGCGACCTTGAATTCCAGTCAGGCTAACTCCACTAGGTTTCAAGGCTTGTGAAGCCTCCTCTGAGACTTGTGGTTCCTCCCTCTGGGATCTTGGCTCTGCTTTCTGCATTCAAGGCTCCCCCTCTAGGCTTGAAGCTCATCTTCTGAGAGATCTTGACTTTTCCATTAAAGAGAGCACTTGCTTATAGCTGAGTCATTTTATCAGCATGTTTCCTGCCAGTAGAATTTTGAAGGTCAACTGTCTTAGGTAGTACTCTATTTCAGTACAAGCTGGTGATGTTTTTGCTGATATAAAATTCTCAAGAATTTTTTGGGTTTCCTGTGTCATGACGATACATATACAAGACCCATCTGTTCCCAAGTCCTTCAAAACAATCCTAAGTTTCAATTTTGTTTCCCGACTCCAATACAAATAGATTCAGCCCAGGAATTAGGCTCAAAGTCCCCCTCAGAAATATTCACCATTACCTAACTCTTTTGCTTTAGTGGAGGAATATTCTTTGGGTTTATTTATTATGGTTTGGGGGACAAAATGTTCTTATACCATCCTACCTTCCTAACATACTGTTATCTATGGAATAAAATCTATGCTTTACAGATCTTATTAGTCCTTTGGGCTGTTTGGCTCTTGATAACCAAAGATAAAGTTTTATCCTAGAAGAAACCACTACTCTCTCCAAAAGCCTAGCTTCCTCAACAGAAAGGCTTGACTTCTGACACTATTATATCTGATAAGAGTTTTTAAAAGTTCATTCAGCTACTCACCTGATTTCACCCTTCTAGTTAGTGTATAAGTTCTCATTGATTCCTGAATATGGAAGAACAGTGCTGAACAAAGAGAGCGTAGCATCTGTTAATAATCAGATTATGCACTGGAATATGTTATGTGATTCAATACTTTTGGTAATTCTCAAGGTAAGAATTAGCATTTCCATTTTACTGTTGAAGAAATAGGTACATAAAGTGTGAACAATGTGCCCAAGTCACAAAGCTTAATGAAGTGTATAAGTGTATAATTCAAAATTTAGTCTGTCTAACTTCAAAACTGAACTAGAATGCGGAATTCTAGAAATAGCCAAACCAGGCCGGGTGCAGTGGCTCATGCCTGTGATCTCAGCACTATGGGAGGCTAAGGCAGGTGGATCACAAGCTCAGGAGTCTGAAACCAGGCTGACCAACATGGTGAAACCCCATCTCCACTAAAAATACAAAAAGTAGTTGGGGGTGGTGGTGTGCTCCTGTAATCCCAGCTACTCAGGAGACTGAAGCAGGAGAATTGCTTGAATCCAGGAAGCAGAGGTTGCAGTGGGCCAAGATCACGCAATTTTACTCCAGCCTGAGCGACAGAGCAAGACTACGTCTCAAAAAAAAAAAAGAAGAAGAAGAAGAAGAAAAAGAAACAAAAGAACCTCAGTTTCTACATTTGTCAAATGAAACCATTGTCTATAATCCATTGCCCACAATTCCAGAATCCAAAAAAGCTCTGAAAACTAAGCAGTGTTGGTATCGTGGTTGTTTGCAAGTTTGATTCCAAAACTAATATGTTGACAAAACAAGACCTGAACTGACATTTGATGCCAGTTTTATCTAGATACTTCTATGAGCTGCATGTGCCTTTGCTGCTAGCTGATGTTTTTGATGTATTGTGGGAGTTTTGTGGCTTTTAACTGTACTCCGAAAATGTCAAACAACAAAAGTCAAGAACCTCCATAAATAATAGAGACACAAAAAAGAAAGAAGTATTACGTTTGTCAATAGAAAATAAAGGGGAGTTTCTGCAGAAATAATGGGGTAGATGTGAGGTATCCACTACAGTATAATGCAGGAATCTCTATCATATACAACTTTTTTAACTGAGAGACAATTTCTTGATGTTTTACAGCAACAATGACAACCAAGAGATAAAGAAAAATTAGTGAAACCTTACACTGGGGAAAATACAAAGATCTTGGTTTTGTGCTTATTATTTCTAAAAACAATAAAAAAGATGTGTGTCACTGAATTATTTACTAATCACGGAACCAGCTAGGCTATTCCAGGAAGGTGTGAACACTGAAGGTGAATATAAATATCCAGAAAGTTGAATGGAGAAGCTTCACAAGTCTCATGATGTAAAACATTTGAAAATATGTGGTTAAAAGGCTTCTCTTGATCATGAAGCAGCTGAGAATTACGTGTATAAATTTGCTAGGATCATATCTGGTAAAAAACTTAATCCTGAACAAATCTGCAAAAATCCTGATGAAACAGCCCTATACTGATGCTATCAATGTTCCTGGAAAAACCTTAGCAATGACTGACAAGAGAATTCCACCAAGTTTTAAGGACACAAAGCCAGAGTGAGTGTTTTTAGATGTGTCAATTCTACACGAAAAATTAAGTTGACTGACTGGGAAGAGCAAACAGCTGAGATACTTAAATTATGCATCAAACTTACCTGTTGTTACTATGCAGACAAGAAAGTTTGAGTAAACAGATAAAAACTTCCTTACTGATTCAATACCCCCTTTTGCCCCATGGCTTACATTCATTGCAGGCAACCTGAACTGGAAAAAAATAATGTACAGTTTTATTGTCCCTGACCATTACTCCACACATTCGCTTCCTAAACTTACTGGGGAAAATAATGTTTTAGCATTTAGTGTGCCCCTAAATGTTGTATCTATAACACAGCCTTGTAGGCTAAGAAATCTTATACCCCATGAAGGGCAAGCATAGACTCCCCTCTACATTTGTTTTTTCCTGTAGCTGTATGTTTGCTGTAATTAACAGAAGTCTGGGAATCTCAGACATGCTAAAAGAGTTGAGGAGGCCATTTCTGTAGCAGCTAAGGCTTGGCACAATATTAATACATCAACATTTACACATGCTTGTCACAGACTTTGGACTACAGAGATGTTTGAGAAAGAACTTGCAGATGAAGAATTTGAAGGTTTTATTAACAGTGAGTACAGAATCAAGCCAAACCGTGTCACCTCATGAGTAACACTAAAATTTCATCAGCCACACATGTAAGTAAATTAGAAGTTGACATAGAAATGCTAAACACTAACACCATTGTGCACCCCCTGGAGTGGTGGAAAAATATGGGAAATGATATTGAGCATCAACTCAATAGAGATGACAATGATGCCAACATTGTCAACATAGATTAAAAATTCAGAGACGACAGATTAACAAAGATCCCAGAAATAAAGCTATAACTCTGCAGGAAATGAAGATTCTCCTGTGCCTAAGCTCCTGTTCCTCTCCACTGACTGTATGTTTCATGCACAAATCTGATGAAGTTGGATTTTATCTTGTGTATAATTTGCAGAGTTAAATTGTGAATTATCTCTATTGACTTAATTTATTTCCATAATTTAACAAGAAGCACCTGCAAAAATAGCATCAGAGGAGATAAGGAATAGAGTGAGAGGAAAATAGAATGTAGACTACTCCTAAGGTAAGAACTTGGAGAAGAGTGATCATGAACATGACCCCAGCAAAGGTACTGGTTCTTGAGCTACACTGTGTGAATTTGAATTTTGGCTTGGTCACTCACTAACTGCGTGACCTTCAGCAAGTTATTTTACATCTTTGGACCTTGTTTCTTTGTCTCTAAAATGAGAGTAATAATAGAAACTATCTCACTGGCTTATTGTGATGAGTTAATATTTTTAAGCCACTAACGATGGTGCCCAGGACATGATAAACACTAGAGAAGCAATAACTATCATTATTATTCTTTCAGGAAGGTAATACTGAGACAGGTGCTTCACACTTGGGAGAGACTTCAAAAATATTAACATAATAAATGATTAAATGAATGGCCTATATTTTACTCCAGATATTAATATTAGTCTGTTTTCATGCTGCTGATAAAGACATACCCGAGACTGGGCAATTTACAAAAGAAAGGGGTTTAACTGGGTTTCACATGGCTGGTGAAGCCTCGCAATCATGGCAGAAGGCAAGCCATGTCTTATAAGAACGGCAGCAGGCAAAGAGCGAAAGTTTGTACAGGGAAACTACCGTTTATAAAACCATCATTTCCCACATTTTCCTGTCTTCTTCTGAACCCTCCAAACTTTTCCAACCTCTACCTGTTACCCAGTTCCAAAGCTGTTTCCACATTTTTGGGTATCTTTTCAGCAATACCCCACTCCTGATACCAAAATCCGTACTTGTCAGGGTTCTCTAGAGGGGCAGAACTAGTGGAATACATATATATATATATATGGAAGTTTATTAAGTGTTTATTAAGTATTAAGTATTTATCACATGATCCCACAAGGTCCCACAATAGGCCATCTGCAGGTTGAGAAGCAAGGAGAGCCAGTTTGAGTTACAAAACCGAAGAAATTGAAGTCTGACATTTGAGAGGAGGAAGCATCTAGCATGGGAAAAAGATGTAGCCTGGGAGGCTAGGCCAGTCTCCCTTTTCACTTTTTTCTGCCTGCCTTAATTCTAGCCACACTGGCAGCTGATTACATTGTGCCCAGCCAGATTAAAGGTGAGTCTGGCTTTCCCAGCCGACTGACTCAAATGTTAATCTCCTTTGGCAACACTCTCACAAACACACCCATGATCAATGTTTTGTATCCTTCCATCCAATCAAATTGACACTCCATATTAACTATCACAATATCCTATATTTATTATTACCAATGGCCAAGGTAACCTTCTACTCGGTTTTTGCCTCTACACATAACTTGCCAAAGTCAGTGATCACGAACATGACCCCACCGAGAAAAGTTAACAAAGAGGCATTTGAAAATAATTCTGACAATTAACGCAAGTGTATAAAAGTGGTCACTCATAAAATATTGCTACTAAGAACATAAAGGAATAGAAGAATTTCTCATCTCTGCATTATTTGATCCCATTAAATAATCAGAGACATGTACAAGTACTATGCAAAATGGCATTCACATTTTGTTAGTGTTACAGGAGGTTAGTCCTGCTGAAGCCTGAGCTACTCCTTGTTAAATACCTGTACATAACAAACAGAGTTGAAGATGCTCTGTGTTCACTGCATCATCAATATATCACAAAAGCTCTCCAAGGAAGGTTTCAGTTTCTTCATTATAAACAAACCGGAACACACAGTGGTTGACTTACTTTCCCCAAAGTGACCTGAGTGAAGTGAAAGAGCCTAAACTTGAATCCAGGTCTGTTTGACACCACATTTGGGTTTATCCTAATGTGCCTTTCTTCTCTGTGGCACAACACACCTGTGATAATTACTGTTGCTGTCCCAACCCCATAAATTGCTGGTTCAATGCTTCTAGGACTATACCACTAATTTTAACAAATGTCCCAATCTCATCTGTGAGTTAACTCAGAGAGGAGCATCACACGCTGGGGTCTGTTGGAGGGGGGATAGGGAATGGACAGCGGGTGGTGGGGGAGGTTGGGGAGGGGATAACATGGGGGAGAAATGACAGATACAGGTGACAGGGGGGATGGAGGCAGCAAATCACCTTGCCATGTATATACCTATGCAACAACCCTGCATGACCTGCACATGTACCCCAGAACCTAAAGTACAATTTAAAAAAAAAAAGCCCTCAGAATAAGGACAAGCAGTTGTTGGGAAGCCCATTTGCCTGTTTTCTCAGTGCCAGTTCTTACCCTTTCCTTCCTCTACTCTGATTCCTGCAAATCACACTTCTTGGCATCCCTCACTCACTAGTTTCCCCATAGTTTCACCCAGAGGAAAACACTGACATGAAATCTGGAGGTCAGAGAAGGGAAGAAGTCAGGTATTTCTCCCACTCTCCACTTTGAGAGATGACCTTCCCACCTGGCTGCAACTCCGCCATAGTCCAGCTTCCCCAAGACAGTGTCCCTGCCTTTGGTTCTAGTTCTCTCTGGCTGGTTACTCCTCCAAGATTACAGGTCCTGATAGGTGGCACAGATGTTAGATTCCAGTCAGAAACTTTCCTCCCTTAGTCACGGCCGTAAGAATAATGTGATTTCCTACAATTGCAAATCTCTGAGTTGTCTCACTTCCCACTTCCCACCCTACATACACCTCTCTGATTAGTTCCCCCACATTGAACTACCAGGCATGATCCTGTTTTCCTGCCTGGCTGTGGACTGACATAGAATGCTCAGAGCATGACATAAGTAGGTTCCTGGGCTTCTGACACAGATTTTCCTGGAAACTAAAGCATTAATGGCAAAAAAGGAAGAGCACCGGGGGGAAGAATTTGGAGTTTGGGTTCGACTTCCAGAGCCTCACTGGCTGCTGTGACTTTCCTTACTTCCCCACTCTGAGTCTCAGTTTCCTTATCTAGAAAATGGACTTATTGATACTTTCTAGTCCTATAAGGCTTGAATTTCTTGTCCTGGGTCTGTAGCTCTCAGAGTCAACATTGCACCTGCAAGAAAAACCTGCACTGACCTCATTAGGCTCTAGGATATGTGCAGCTTCTACACCCACCTGCAAGGCAATAGAACATGATGCCATGGGCTCCTGGAGTCTCCACAGCGAAAGCAGTCTTGCCCCTGCCATTCTCTTTCCACTCAAAGCAGAGGCCTCATGCCCTGTGCACCCCCTTGCACCCTGCCTACTGTCCTCAGTTGTCCTCAGGTCTGGTTCTCTCAGGTGAGATGCACACCCATTGCTGGGAACTTTCCCTGGTCTCTTCACTGTGGGTCATGAAATGACCATCACATGTCTTATAATTTAATAATTCTTTATTAGCAGTGGGAACCAGTTATTTTGCCCTGAAGATTTTTCACTCTGAATTCAACTAATTGGTTATGGTGCTTAGCAGAAATGTAGTTTTCTGTGTTCTATGCCTCCCAATATGTAAGTTAGTCCACTTCTTTTTGACAGCAGTACTAACTACTTCACTAAGACCCAGTCTATACTGATAGTTTCACAAGGCAGGAATACTGGATCTGCTCACTCTCCTACCCACAGTGTTCAGAACTAACTGGCACAGAGGTTTTACTCAATATATATTGGTTGAATGAATGGACAACTTAACAAGGAATGAATACAAATGCACTTGAATTTGAATTAATACAGGACATTGTTTCTAAACCTTTTCACCAGTAGGGATTCCTTCCATTAATTTCTTCCCATGGGCCTCATGCTTTGATAAATTTCATCTTCCAAGCTGAGACTAGTGACAAATTGGGTTTTCCTATATTTAATTAATCAAAGACAGATAAATTGCTTACCAGCACTTCTAAACAGCATGAAATATGTATCGTAACAAGCCTGAGTTGTTTAATTCCAGGCTAAAACAAATACAATAACCTGTTAGCTTAGGTGCTCTCACATGCAAGTGAATGGACAATAACTCCTTATAATTTCAAAATTCCAAAACTAGCTTATGAATCTATAGAGATTTGGTGACCCAGGTTAGGAAATGCTTCCTAACATGATTCACATTGTACATTAGAGTCACATCTTATAATGCCTGGGCTTCAATGTTAGCAAGAAAGAAAACATCTGCATTTGTCCAAATTATCTTTGAAAATCCCTTACATCTCCTAGATTTGAGGTTTTGTATATACAGTCTATACAGTCTTCTACAGTAATATGTCCATAAACTTGTAGCATGAGGCAGTAATATGCAGCACATAATCAAGTATATTTGTACAAACTATAATTGAATATATGATATATGATTATATGTAACTGAATATTCAGAATACATGTAAGATTGAATCTGCAAGTTAGATGTGCACAGGATGTGATGCCATCATATTTTTCATATTTACAAAATAATATATGATAAATATTTATGCTATAAAATTATTAAGTGAACAATGTTGTAGTTCCAAACAGCTTTAGGAAATTGGACTTTGCCAAGAGTTTTAAATTTCTGTGTTACCCTTCCTGTTAGCATTCCTCCATCTGCCCTACCCTAGGTTAACACTAGCTTGTATTTTGCTTTGCTTTTTTATTTTACCACGTCAGTATTACTAAACAATATTTTGTTTATATTCTGAGCTTTATATAAATGGCATCATATGGCAGGTATTTTTGTGCGAGTCACATTTTTTGCCCAACATTATGTTTGCAACTATATGCATGTGGGTATAGTTCATTTATTTTCAGTGTGCTACAGAAAGTAATTTTTCAACTCAAGGTATTCCTTTCCTAAAATTAATTACGTTTGTCTAATTTAGCCATGTAATGCAAATGCATCAAGATAGATAGTGAACATTAACTGCTGAAACAAAGAACCCCAAACTGGAGTTGCATTAAGTTTTAATTTCTGCTCACATCACAGTTCTATGCAAGTGGACAGCTCTGCTGGGCAGCTCTTCTCCAAGACATGACTCAGGGACCCAACACTTTCCATCTTGTAACACCAATGTCTTTGAAGCTGGCTTTCTGGTAGCCACAGAAAGAAAAGAAAGAATAAGATCTTTCAGGGTTCAGAGGAGGCTGAGAAAGGCCTCTCATGTGCTCAGGAAAAGGAAACAGACTTGGTGAACATCTCTCTGGTCTATGTCACATTTAAAATGCTACAAAAGAGTTTATTGGGCTTAGATTTACAGGATTGGCTTGAACAGACTTTAAGTGTTATCTAATCTCACTCCCTTTGCTTTATCATCCCGTAAAAAAATTTTTTTAGTACCAATTCTATACCAGGCAATGATCAAGTGACATCCACAGCATCTGTAATGAGGAACTGCCTGCCTTCTGCTTGTACACTCTTCAAGCTAGGGAAGCAAGCACAGCCTCAAGAAAGCAATTCCCACATTTGCACAGCTTGAACTGATTGCTATTCATGATGCACACATCAGGCAGTTCCAAGTGATGACAAGAATAAGGGCGAGTCTGCTTGTGCACAGCTGAGAAGTACTCAAGATGACCCACCGGCCAGATCTGTTGAAGAGGTCACTGATGCTGAAGTCATCTATGGTGATGACAATAATTCCTTATTATGAGCATAATACCCCTGAAGCCTTCCTTTTTTTCCTCATGTTCCAACAAATTGTCATACAGTGTTTTCCAAAGTTTGGATGTATTAGATGTCTTCAAATCCCAAAATAGTGGAGCCAGCTGGGTTTTGCTTTTACCCAACTGTTTCCCAGTTTTTCTTGGTATTTTTTTCTCTCCTAGTCTCTCTCTCTCTCTACCTCCCTCCCTCTCTCCTGTCTTTCTCTCTCCTCTCTCACACAAACACACACACAGACACATATACACCCATGCACACACACACGCACATATACATACATGCACACACATGCATGTTGAGACCAATACCTTCCAGTACCTAGCAACCTAGCAGAAACACACAATACCTCTAACACAGGTATTTCCAAGGGTTAAAAGTGTTTGATAATGTCAACAAACTCTATAGAGGACAGGGACTTTTAAAAGAAACACAGGTGTCCACTTTAAAGCAGGACCCACTTTTTCAAAAGGCACCAGCACAAATACATCTCCTTCCCAGAAAACCATGTTGAAACTTTTTTCTTCACTCAAAAATCCTTCAAACCTACTGAATGCAAACTCTGTTAGGATTATGTCTGCTATTGTCCTGTGAGTTTGGAGTTAGACTGTGAAATCAAATGAGCATTTTGCTTCTTTATGCTTATGTGGATAATACATGGAAAAATTTTAGGGTAACCAGCTTGAAGTCAGTTATACTAGTTACGTTTAGGTCAGGAATCGGAAACATTTTCCTTAAAGAGCTGGATAGTAAAAGTTGTAGGTTTTGAGGGACATACAATCTCTGTTACAACCACTCCACTCTGCTGTTATGGCACTGAAGTAGCTAGAAATAAATGGATCTAATGGTGTTTCAACAAACTTCATCTGTAAATATCAGCCATGAGCCATATTTGGACAAAGAACCACAGTTTTCTGATTCTTCATGTTGACAAAAAAAAAAAAAGCCAAACTCTGTAAAATCTTTAAGGCGATTTATTCTAAGCCAAATATGAGTGACCATGGATGAGGGTACAGTCTCAAGAGGTCCTGAGAACATATACCCTAGATCATTGGGCTACAGCTTGGTTTTATAAACTTTAGGTGGACAGAAGTTACAGGCAAAGACGGGCATCAATACATGTAAGGTATACATCTGTTCAGCCTAGAAAGGCAAGACACCTGGTAGGTAGAAGGGTGCTTATACGTCATAGGTGGATTCATAGATTTTCTGACTGGCAACTGGTTGAAAGAGTTAAACTTTGCCTAAAGAGTTGAAGTAAGTAGGAAGAAATGCTTAAGTTAGGATAAGGGAGGTTATGAAAACCAAAGTTCTTGTTACATGGATAAAGCCTCTAAAATAGCAGGTTTCAGAGAGAATAGGTGGTACATGTCTCTTTTTGGACCTTAAAAAAAATGTTACATTCATAGTTAAATCTCTCCGTAATTGGGAAAAGGCATAGAGCGGGAAGGAGATTCTTCACTCAGCTTTGCTCACTTGCAACTGCCCTGCTCCATCCTCTACCCCCACGGCCACCCCCACGTACTAAGTGAGTCCAGATGAACTCTCCCACACCTGCTCCTCCTCCAGTCACCTCCATCTCAGCAACTATCAATGCCATTTTTCCACGCCTCAAGTAAAAACATTTGGTGCACCTGCAACCCAGACCCTCCCCTGAGGCCCAGATTCTTCTTCTCCACTGTTTGTTCAGCATCACTTCTTGAAGGCTAACAGCTGTCTAAAACTTAGCAGGCACACATCTGAACTCCCAGTCTTCCTCTTCCACCCAGCTCTCCAGCAGTTTCCTCTATCTCAGTAAATAGCAACTCTAACCTTCTAGTGGCTCAGACCAAAATCTAGGATCATCCTTCTCTGTCTCTCTTTTCCAACTCTCCCCTTCTCCTTCTCTCCCCCTTCTTCTCTCTTTCTCTTCTTTCCTTTCCCCATATACAATCCAACAGCATATTCTGTTGCCTTTACCTTTAAAGTGACTCCAAGCTCAAACAATTCTCATCCCCTCTACGACAGCCACATTAGTCCATGACTTTCTTAGATGGTTAGAATAACTTTCTGCCTCCTATTTCCAACTTTGCCTCCCTGCTGTCTATTCTCAACCCTGGAGGCAGAGTATCATTTTAAAATTCAAATCAGATGAAGGCACTCCTCTGCTCACAATTTCTTCCAAATTATTTTTCTGATAAGCTTTGGCTACACAACTAATTATAAACTGAACAGGAAAGAAAATGGTGGACTCTGGTGTTCGGCCATCATTAGGAAGTCCCAAGGCGTCATTCTGGTCTGGGGCTTAACCAGATCAAAAGGTGTTTTTGCTAATAGAATGTTCCTCGGCTCTGATGACAGCCAAATGCTCTGTTGTTTTACTTTCTTTGACCAATTATCTTGGACCTACTATTTAATTAGTTGATCATTATGGTAATTCAAGCTAATTTTAGGAAGTGGTTGTCTACTTTCTAAATACTTAAAGACTATACACTGGTAATAAGTGCTAATAAATATACCAAGCTATCTAGTTCAAAAATGCTCTCATTTAAACTCATTTTCGGCTTCATGATACTAGCAAAAATAGCATTGTTGTTGAATGCTTACCATGGTTTTTGCTTGCAGTATAATCTCAATTAATAATCAAAAGGCTCTTATGAAGTAGCTATTATTTTTCACATATCTTAAACTAGCCAGTTGAGGCCCAGAGAGGTAAAGTAACTTTCTCAAACACTCACAGAAGTAAAATTTGAATTCATACTCCTACCTGTCTGGCTGTAAAGCCTTCCTCTGTTTTGACCCCAACTACAGTGTTACTGTAAGGGAAAAACTGTAGCATAATGAAGTCAAAACCATGAGCTGTGGAGTCAGCTTAGCCCCATTTGAATTTGACTACCCTACTGTGTGACTTTATAAAGTTATGTTGCCTCTCCAAGCCTCAATTTGCTCATCTGAAAAATAGGGCAATTAACAACCTGCAATGGGCAATTATGAAGGTAGAGTGACATAAAGTAGGAAAAATACGAAAACATCTTAATTATTATTATTTTGGATTGGACAGGTAAGGAAAGGGAGACGCAATAAAATGAAGTGACTTACTTGAAGCTAAATTGCTGCTAGTGGAAGAGTCAAGAAGAGCTTATGTTGGTGAAACTGCTGACATTTCATTTTAGGCCTCCAAAATGGAAATTTCACATGGTTCAATCAATAGGTTTTCTGCTCCAAGTTCTGTGCTCAATCTACTTGACCACAGATTGTGAATATCGGAGAGCTAGTGTGGGCAGATAGCTCTTCATAATCTTGATATGAAGATCTATCTCTCAGGATTCTCTAGCTGTCAGTTACAGTAGGAAAAGAAAATGGAGGCACTTTCAAATTCTAATATTACCACAAACTTAGCAGCTTAAATTATCACATATTTATGATCTCACAATTTCTATGCAGTGAAAGTCTAGACATGGTTTTACTAGGGTCTCTGTTTAGAGTCTCACAAGGATGTGACTTCGGTGTCAGCTGGGGCTGCCATGTCATCAGAGGCTCTACTGGAAAAGAACTGTTTCCAAGCCCACACAGGCTGTAGGCAGAATTCAGTTCCTCATGGTCGTAGCACTGAGACCTTCACATTCACTGATTGTTGGTGGGGGCCACTCTCAGCTTCTAGATGCTGGGGCATAGTTCCTTGCCACATGGCGTTTCCAACACGGCTTCTTCTAAGCCAGCAAGAGGGACCAATGGGCTCTACAATCTCATATAATTAATCACATCATCATGCCCATTCGATCATGTCCATCCCATCATCTCAGCTGGAAGTAAGCCATAGGTCCTGCCCATACTACAGGGGAAAAAAATTACGCAAGGGAGTCACCAGGAGAAAAGGTCTTGGGGACATCTTAAAAGTCTGTCCAGCATGCAGGAGGTGGTGACAGAAATCCATGAAGGAAAAAATGAGTGATGATGTGTAGTTGTAGCAATTAACCGGGGGTATTAAAAAGCCAGCCCACAGCTTGCCATAAGGTACCTACTTCTGTCAGTGACTTAATAAACTGGTAAGTAAAATGTCAGATTCAAGCCACAGGGTTAGAAGTTTTAAAGCTCTGTAAGATTTGTGCACTTTAGGTATGTTACAATTCAATAAAATAGTTCTGGAGTTTTTACTATTTCTCACAATTTCTCTTTAAGAAGCCACAGCTTATTTCTTCCTGTGAATTATACGCTGGTGGTGTAAACTAATTTTTAACACTCTTAGAGGCCTGATGATTTTCCTTGTTTTAAATAACAAAAGAAATTCTAATTTAGTTCTTATTCAACCAAAACAAAACAAAAATTCCAATTTAAAAATATCGTTACCCCCTAAAGAGACTGGAAAAGTCAAGCATGGTTGTTTCATTTTAATGCTTGATCTGCTAAATAAGCTGACAAAGAAATGACATATTTTGATTGAATCTGTCAAATGTTTGTTATTTTTTGGTACCAGTTATTTCGGGGCAATTATGGCTCTATAATTCCGTAAACATGTTCCGATGTAAACAACTGTGAGAACTGCATTTTTGAATGCTCCAACTGTGCCCACAACATAATCAGAAGCAATAATTTATTACTCAGACTAATAATTGGAAATAATTATCTACTAGAAGCAATTAGGAATAGTAATTTATTTCTTAACATAATATAATGAGCTGCTTTTGCAATGTATATTTGAATATTTAGCAACCAGTAATTACTTTTAGAGGAAAGAAAGAAATGTGCTGTTTAGTTAACAGTCTCAGACGCCTAGCACAGTCTGGCCCATTAACACGGAGGTTTCATGCGTCACTGGATAGAATCCAACTGAAAACGAGAACTCTATGACATACTTGGAAAGTAAATTGTTTCAGGAGTTCATATTTGTTTAATCACTAAATGAGTTTTTACTGAATATATACTTGGTCTTATGGCATTTGTGCTAGGCACTGGTGATATAAAAGTGAATGAGATGGACACACTACTTTCCCAAAAGATGTCACACCTTACAGGAAGATATAGAAAAATGTGCTAAATAGTGTGAAGGAGAAGAAGAGGAAGTTAGAGTGTTAAGGAGATGTAGCGTAGAGTAAGAGCTATTTGTTTTGTTTTCAATATCCCACTGACATTCTCTGACTGGCATGTAAACCTCAGTGTCAACTAGATGAAGAGGAGGGAGAAGAGTCTTCAGCACCAGTGAACACACAGATGAAAAGCCCCTGGGGTGGGGCTGAGTTGGGCACTTCTGAGGAGCTAAAGACAGACACTGGGGACTGCCGCGGAGAGAGCAGAAGGAGTTGGTGGCAGCATGATCCCCATGTATTTGGCCATCCTGGCCACACTGAGAATTGTAACCTTTACCTTATAAAGAACACAATCATTGAAGGGTTCTAAACTAGGGAATGATGCAATAAGATCTGCCTTTTTAAAAGATTCTTCTGGCAGCTGTTTGAGGATAAATAAGAAAGGCCAGAAAGGATCTTGGAAAAGTAACCAGCATTCCAAGGAGCAGTCTAGCTGAAAGATACAGTGGCTTTAACCACACTGATGGCTGTGGGATGGAGAAAAACATATACACTGAATCGTAAGTATTCAGCAGTAAAATCAGCAGAACTTAATAAAGGATTAAATAAAATGACAAGAAGAAGAAAAGAAAATAACTGGTATAACCAAATGGATGTGGGATCATAAATTGATCCAAGGAATTTGAGACTGGAATCGCGATGCGGAGTTGGTTGGCATGTATGTGGGGGACGTGTTGCGTTGAGGTGCCCGTAAGACATTAAGACATGAAGGGAGCTGTTGATCAGGCAGCATATGCACCCATTCAGACTTCTGACAACAAATCTCAATGGAAGAGATGTTTTTTGAATGGCATCCACACAGAGAAGTGTAGAGGGGGAGATCCCATAAGTACCAAGGCAGGAGCAAAAGGCCCCCGCCTATTTCGATCTAAATAATGAAGAAGAAAATAACTAGAAATATAACCGTAGTAGTTATTAGCTATTCACATGTAATCTTAGTTATTCATAGGTGATCTTAATTCTTTTACTAATCCCTCTCAAATCAGAAGTGTGAACCTAGGGTGACATTGTGAAATGAATGACACTAAGGCATTTAAGCCCTCTGTCACGCCCACATAAAGGCTGCTGGAGGGCGCCTCGGCTGTGTGGCAGCGCCAGCTCTGGGAAAGCGCCCGCTGTTTAGCCAGCTAGGGAAGATGTCCAAAATGGCCGAGACGTCTCCTTCCTGGGCAGGTTTGGAGAAAACTCCGCTTCTCCAAGCTTTTGTGGTAAGGCCTGATGGCTGTCCGGAAAGCCCGCAGACATCCGGGGGACTTAACTGTCTCTATGTGATGCTGTGCTTCAGTGCTCACGTTCCATGTCTACTCTCATGTTCTGCTTCTGCACCTGGTTCCTTTTGTCTTAGAAAAGATAATCAGTAATAGTAATATAAATCTTAATGCCTTAGTTCTTTCTTAATAAGTATGGAAAAAGTGCTAATGCATTATGCTCCTTACCTCACTTCCGGTGCCAGAAATTCCTGAGCCCCCTACCTAAATGACATGAGACATACTTAACCCTATCACTGCCACGCCCTATCTACCCTGCCCCCAGTCTGTAACCACCAAAACCACACCCTACCTACCCTGCCCCCAGATTTGCAACTCTATAAAAGTGAGAGCTCCCAGCATTCTGGGCCACTGCTGGTCTCTGCAATCTGGGTAGCAGTGGACTCCTGGGCCCAAACTCTCTTTTCTCTATCTCTGTGTCTTGTGTCTTTTATTTCTACAATTAATCATCTCCACACCAGCCAAAAGCAGCTCACAAAACCCTGCAGGACTAGACCCTATATCTGGCACCCAACGTGGCAGCAAACCCTATATCTGATGCAAATATAAAACCCCACAAATACAATTTAACTTAGCATTATTAATTTAAAACTTTTTTTAAGTTTGCTAAGGGGACAACAAATAGCAGTGGCTTAACAACACCTAAAAAAAAACAAACAAACAAACAAACAAACAAACAAAAAAAAACTTAGGTCAATTAATCTGGTATCAAAACCCATTAAAAAAAGTTTGAAAAAAAAAAAAACAGTGTAATAATAGAGAAGGGAATTTCTTTGAAAAAGGGTGTAGAACAGGGGTATTCAATCTTTTGGTTTCACTGAGCCACATTGGAAGAATTGTCTTGGGCCACACATAAAATACACTAAGAATAGCTGATGAGAAAAAAAAAAAAAAAAAACAATAAAATCTCATAATGTTTTAAGAAAGCTTATGAATTTGTGTTGGATCACATTCAAAGCCATCTTGGGCCACATGCAAGCCATGGGCCACAGGTTGGACAAGGTTGATGTAGAATGAGGAGAAAATTCAGGTGAGAAATGAGCCTAAATAATCACAGCCAAGCACACTGTGCCACTCCCCAAGTCTCCCCAGTCCTTGTGATGGTGGTGGTGGCCCATCTGGAACAGCTGCTGTAAGGACACCAGCTGCAGCAGGGGAGGTGTGGCTGGGGCTGCATGCTCATGGATCCT
The DNA here is from genome assembly GCA_036589455.1 of Ateles fusciceps. NCBI lineage: Eukaryota > Metazoa > Chordata > Mammalia > Primates > Atelidae > Ateles > Ateles fusciceps. The sequence goes on from JAZHEH010000113.1 coordinate 9,029,485, forward strand.
GCAGAAGCAAGAAATGAGTGAGCTAGCAGGACCCTCACACCCCACCAAGTTGGTGGGCTAGGAGCCCCACTCTCCTGGGCATAGCTGCAGTTACCCAACTGTGGCTCCAGATCTGGGCATCTCTGCACTCTTGGGGACTCAGGAAGTCCCCTGACCCCACAGGCTCAGAAGCAGGTGTTCCTGCTCTCAGGCCTCTCCCCACTCCCAGTGCCTGCTCCAGTATGGAGCAAAGTTGTGGCCAATCCCAGGTGCTGCTGCAACCTGACCGGATGTGCATGCACTTGGGGTGGTGCTGACAAACCAGCCCCCTGCCACCTGGGCCCCTTCTGGACTTTGGGCACCAACGAGCGTGGGAGGGAGGCCAGGGGGCTAAGCGTAGCTTGTCAGGCCTGTGGGCACCACTTAGCATGGACAGCCTGGGTGCTGTGGGTGGCATGTTGATGGTGGTGGGAGGCAGACAGGTTCCTAGATGGGGAAGGGCCAGGTCCCCTGTAAAAACTCACCTTCAAGCCAGGGACTCCCAACTGAAGCCTGGGAGTCAGGCTGCCAGTTCTTAGTGGAGTCCACAACCTGGAGAGAGAACTTATGGTGCCTTTTACAGGCTTAACCATGGACCAATCAGCATGCACTTCCTCTTTTCTGAACCCAAAATATCCCCAGACTCAGGCAGATTCATACACTCTTTGGAACAACCTGCCTGTGGATAGAAGCTACCCACTTCAGGTCTCTACTATTTCAGGACAACCCACCTGCAGAGACGAGCTACCTACTTCAGGTCTCCTGAGACCTGTTCTGTACCTCAGTAAAGCTCCTCTCAGCTCTCCTGAGAGCTGCTATCACTCAGTAAAGCTCCTCCCTACCTTGCTCACCCTCCAGTTGTCCATGTAACCTCATTCTTCATGGATGTGGAACAAGAACTCGGGACCCACTCAACGGCGGGAGTGAAAGGAACTGTAATGCTTTCCTGGCCGGCTTGCCAAACTACAGACAGTGACATGCTCCAGGACTGTGGAGGGGGAGAGTGGAGACTTTTCTCAGGGCCCAGATGTCAGGATTCACCAAGGCAGAGCTATAACACTGTAGCCCTCCCACCCTCCAACAGCACCGGGTGGCTGCCTCACACAACGAGAAGCAGTGGAGGGCCCGGCCAACCCAGGAGCCGCAGGCTGGAGTGAGGCGGTGGGACTGAAAGAGATGTAACACAAATGCGCTGAGACATACTGCTCTGAAACACACCCCCAACTTGTCACACTGCAGGTGATGAGGAGAGAAGAGCTACCATCCTTCAGGGATCCCAGACCTCAGGGCTCCCTGAGCCAGGGCTATGACACACTCTAACGACCTCTTTGGGGCTCTGCGGTTCCTGGCATCTCAGAGGTTTCAGGCACCATCACGTTCCCCTTGTCCAGACGTGGGTGCCTGCAGCGGAAGCTGCTCACAGTACATCTGGTCCAGCCACAGCCTTGTATGGAGCTGGCACCTGTGCTGGTGTCTGGAGCTCCCTAGCCCACCACAGCAGCCAGCATGCTGGATGCCATGCCAGCTCGCTCACATACCTCTTACCACTCTGTGTCTGGCTTGCCCTTGACAGGTGTGGGATACAGACTGGTAGCACTAGTGAAGCGCAGTCTGCTGGGCTGAATGCTGGGCATAATGAGCCTAGTGGGTCTGAGCAAAACTCAAGCAGAGGTGCTGCCATCTACAGAGGTTTCCAGCATGAAGGATTCCGTGACACTTGCTCTGGATCTCCAGTGGCGACTCACCTGTGATGTTTCTCTGCCGACAAGGCTTTTGGAGGAAGTGACTGCCACTGCTGCTGGTACCCCCATTGAGAACTCACTGCAGCTCTTCTCCCTAGAGCCTCCTCTTGTTCCCAAACCCGAAGACTCGTGAGGTGACCTACAGTGATTTACCCTGCTCAGTCTTCACTGTATTGATACAGCCACACTAACTTTGATGCACAAATGAAAGTGTCCCCCTCTGCAACTCTGGGAGACATAGTCTCTTCATCTGGATAACACATGAACTCTACCTAGGAATCAGGCAGAGCCCACACAGCAGGCTTGAGAAATGGATGCCTGGCTTGTCTTTGTAGGCTTGCTGTCTCTTCTGTCACCTGTCCTAAACCATTTACTCATGGGGCTTGTGCACAGAGAAACCTGGGGTGGGGCCAGGGCTAGGCTGATCAGTGCTTTGGACAAAACCAGTCTCTGCAACCCAGTTTTGTTTCGGCCACACCATCTTTCTGAAAAAAGTCAGTGGTAATACTCTGGTCTAAAGCCAATACCAATTAAATTAACAAGAATTTCTGTAGTGTTTCAATTTTATGAAATCAGACTACCTTATCTAATTTAATTTCCATAACAATTCTGTAAAGTAAATGTCATTACTCTCATGACACAGATGAGGAACCCAAAGACTCAGAGAGGTTAAGTTAATTACCAGAATCACACAGTGCATGCTTGGTGAAATAGTAATTGAAAATTATATCTTATAACTCTACATTTTGGGCACTTCTTATTACACCAGGGTCTTCAAAGCTGCTCAAGCTAGAAGAATTATAATTGATCAAAGATTTCTTAGATCTCTGTGACCACAACATGAGAAATCTGACAGGACTGCCCAGAGCAAAATGAGCCTAAGAAAACTTTTCTTCATATTGAGTTATTTCTTTCAATAAGTTGCAAAATTCAGGGGCAGAATCGTAATTCTTGGATGACCATGTTGGGAGAATTAAGAGATGGTAAAGCATTATGTATTCACAGACAAAACATGAGCAAACACCAAATTATCTACATCTCCATTATAATATCACACCATTAAGTAGAAAAAAACATGTGAACTGTGTTTTCAAAGTATGATCCATTGCCAGAAACAAAATCACCTAGCCAGAAACAGAATCACATAGGACATGAATTAAAATGCAGATCCCCTGGCCCTTCTCAGATTTACTGACTCAGAATTTCTGGAAATGAAACCAAAAATGTGAATATCAAAAACTACATTTAGTGATTCCTTTCCAAACTAAAGTTAGAAAACTACTGAAATAGACCATTGCAGAACTCTCTATTAGCCTGTTAGCAGAAAATGAGGACAGCAGCTGCAAGCATGACAAACTGAGTTTTCTTAATATAATGATTTTTCATAGTACAGGTAAGCCTTAGAGCCCTTGAAGAAGTTCTAATCAATAGAGGCAAGTGTTGAGGAAAAGAAAACTGAGTTTGGCTATGGAAATTTTAAATTTCTACTTTACCAGGTCATCAGAAAAAGTCACTTAAACTCCGAGCCCCAGTTTCCCCACCAAAAATGATGAATTCCTGCCTTCCAAGGTGATTTTAAGCATTAAATATGATTCAGAGGATGGCACATGGAAGAAAGTAAATCTTCACTTAGAGAACAGCTATGTGCCTTGTGTCCAATGTGTGTTTTCATGAGTTCCCATGCATTCATCACCACATAGGATCCCAGCAAACAGCAAACATTAAAATCAAGTCCACAGTTATGAGGTCTTGACAAGTGGAGATCTTAATTCCTTGAGAAAGATAGAATTTAATTTTGTTGCAGAAGATGAATGACTGCAGGATATTGAGCTATTTGCCGCCAGGTAGAGGAAAGAGTCAATATCATTCCCCATATCCCCATTGTATTTTAGCCTGTTGGCTTCAAAACTGGGTCCCAGGCTATACATAGCTTTCCCCCAGTAAAAAACACAGATTATTCTCTGAAAAGCAAAAATTACCTTCATGTATTTTCTGAATGATACGGTAAGATATCATTGTCATGAAATGCTTTTTCATTATCTTATCCTGAAATATTATATTATTGCAGTCTTTCCTGGCCTCTTAAGCACATAACACAGTGAAGTTGATTCTGCTATTAGAATCCTCCCCTTTAATTAAATGAGAAATAGTATTTACTTCATCCCAGCTTGAACTAGCATTCACTTTCTTTTTATCCACTGTGTTTCATCTCATCCTCAAAATATCTGTATGTCCATGTATTTCATTTCTGTGGCCATTCAATAAGCATTTACCCATAATGAGTCTTGCTTCTGAGAGTCCATTAAATTATTCCCCCCCCCAAAATTTCTTTATCCTCTCCCACTATCCTTTCTTGATACTAGGAACGAGTATAGCTACTACAACTAGGGAAAAGTTCAACTATCTTCCTAAGGATACAAGTTAAAACATCCAGTGTATGCTTATATGGCTGTTAGGAAGCAGAATCTTGGAATATCAAAAATATGAAAGAAGAGGAAGAAGAAAGGAAAGAATTTGCTTGTGCCAGGCACCTTCCATATGAAAAGCTGTGGGCTAAAAACTTTAGACTCATTGCTTCATTTAGTCCAAACTCTTTTTCCCCCCCTCAATCTTTAATATTAATTTCTCCCAACAGGTCCCCACCCTGGCTGCACCTATTGTGGAAATTTTATTTTGCTGGAAAATCCATGCAAGAAATGACAGAGTGATTTTTTTGACAATATGAATGGAATTTCCCCCATTATTTAACCCATAAAAGCCACCTGCTCACCATTACTTACTGGCCCCTTTGCTCAAGTGTCATTTAAAAATACCTCTTTGTGGATGCTTTAGCTGTTGACTCTGCTGTGATGGCTCTGTCTCCACTCGTAGTAAATAGTAAAGCTGAAAGAAGCTTTACAGAACATCTAATCCAGTTCCCATTACCCAACTTTAGAGATAAGAACATTGAGGGCACCCTGGCAGATAGCTGTCCCCTACAACCTTTCTACTTTCTGTGCATCAGCAGGTATTTAAAGGGCTAGAGAAATTCCCAAACCCATCCATCAACGAAGGGTCATGCCATCTGATTTTTCTAGGACTTCCATTTAACTTTCTATTCAAAGCTATTTTAATTATTTGTATTAGTTTATCCAGTTGTTTACACTGATTTTGAGGAACGACTCAATACAATAGCCCTGGGCATAACTGAGAAGCATCCATTCCACAGCAGTATTCCAGCAACCAAGGAGCAAAACTGGCATATCCTGCCCCACACCGAAACCAGAGTTTGAAGTGGATATAACGCTGGGAAGGGTCAAGCTAACTTCAAGGGATTGACCCTTCTCAACATTGTATCAGTGGATATAATGACATATAATGTTGACCATTTTATGTCATTATATCCACTGATATAATAGATTATATCAACATTATATCAGCAGATACAATGTTGGGAAGGGTCAAGCTAACTTCAATGAATTGGCCCTTCTCAACATTATATCTGCTCTTTGGGGTTATTGTCAAGTATCACTTTGCAGTGCTCACGGATACAAGGAAGTAAAGATTGTGGAGTGGTCAACATTATTGTAACAGAGAAGTGGAAGTCTGATGACACCTAGAACCAATAACAACATGGAACCAACCCCATCATTCTTGGGCTAGAGAGTCTTAATTATGAGTCCAACTTCATAATTCTGGAACCAAAGAAATGTCCCACAGGTTTCCTCAGTGCAGAAGAGATGAGTCCATGCTTATTCAGGTCAAAAGTAGTTTCATGTGAGGGAAAAGAAATGCACTGAAGCTATTTTGAAGCACCTGTGTTTTTTGTTTCCTGGGGCAGGGAGAAGATCTAACAGGCAGCCTCACAGAAAACCCAAGACTTAAACTAACACAGTTGCCACAGGGGTAGACACGGGAAGTTGGAGATTTAGCTACTCTATCTTTCAGAAGCCATTTGGTCTCACTAACCTCTGCTTCTCTGTGGCATTAGCTCCATTCTCTCTTAGCTATCTCTTTTGGTCAGGACACAGTCCAATACCCAAGCCCCAACTCCACAGGACTTCCAGATATTGGAAAGTAAAAGTACTCTATGTCTCTTCCTTAACCTGTACAATGGTATGCCTTGGTTCACACGTTTTTCCCTGGTGCAGTCAGCTATGCCTGGGGATGGATTAGGAGGAACAGAGGGCAACCACCTCCAGGGGCTGAGTATGAGCAGATCTAACTAAAAATGGAAGTTGACTTTGCAAATTAATTGGCACTGTCAGTGCAACATTCAACTATGTGAGTGGATTTTCTGAGAACATTTTTCACAGTTTTTCCCTTCCATCTTGCCTCCGCTATTCTTCTTCCTTAGGAAAATACCAGAGGATGAAAGAATCAGAGATAAGCCCAAAGCAAGATTTGGGATTTCCTCAAATCAACGATAAGTTCACAACTAAAGGATAATGAAGAAATACCTGTATCTCCTAGCGCATGCACACGCACATGCTCGTGCACACACACACACCACTCCTATTCCAAATATTTAGCATGTATAAACACATTGGCAGTCAACCTATTTACTGAATGATGAATGAATGAATGAATGAGTAAAATGTGTATGTTTATATGGGTATAAATTCCTATAGCTGGCAGTATTTCAAAATTTGGAAGTAATGTTTTGCCCATCTGTAATTAACTTGTCTGCCTTTGTCTTAGTCCATTTGGACTGCTACAACAAGTCTTTAGGTAGCTTATGAACAGATAATTGTTTTTTTGTTGTTGTTGTTTTTTTGTTTTTGTTTTTGTTTTTTTTTGTAGAGATGAAGTATTGTTATATCACTAGGGCTGTTCTTTAACTCCTGGTCTCAAACAATCTTCCCACCTTGGCCTCCCAAAGTGCTGAGATTACAGGCATAAGCTACAGTTCCAGCCTTGAACAACAGAAATTTATTTCTCTGTTCTGGAGGCTGGAAAGTTGAAGATTAAGGCATCAGCAGGTTTGGTGTCTAGTGAGGACCTGCTTTCTGGTTCATAAATGGTGCCTTCTCACTATGTTCCTCCATGCTGGAAGGGGTAAGGTCACTCAGAATCTCTTTTATAAGGACACTAATCCTATCATGAGGCCTTTGTCCTTTTGACTTAATTACCTCCCAAAGCCCCCATCTCCTGATACCACCTTAGGTATTAGAATTTTCAACATATATCCATGCAGACTATTCGAAATAGCAAAGACATGGAATCAACCTAGATGCCCATCAGTGATTGACTTGATAAAGAAAATGTGGTACCTATATATCATGCAGCCATTAACAGGAACGAGGTCACGTCCTTTGCAGGGACATGAATGGAGCTGAAGGTCCTTATCTTTTGCAAACTAACACCAAGACAGAAAACCAAATACCATATGTTCTCTCTTATAAGTGGAGCTAAATGATGATAGTGCATGGACACATAGAGGGGAAAGCACACACCAGGGCCTATCAGAGGAGGGAGGATGGAAGGAGGGAGGATCAGAAAAACTAACCAATGGGAACTAGGCTTAATGCCTGGGTGATGAAATAATCTGTAGAACAAATTAGATAAGCAAGTTTTTCCAACAATTCAGTGTAATTCAACAAATATTTATATATATATATATGTAACAGGTAAACATATTCACATATGTATGTGATGAATACATTTATATCACACAAAAATATAGATACATGTACATGTGTGTTTTTATATGTCTCTCAAGGAATCAGATGAGGGAGAAACTTGCATAAGTAATTAACCCATAATTTTAATTTTTAAAAACTGCTACAGAAAAGTACCTATCAGGTAATGAGAAACAGAGAGAAATAATGAATTAATTCTACCTCGGAATTTTCTCATACATGGCTTCGAAATTTCAATGGTTAAGAAAATTTGCCAGTTTGTACAAGAATTGAGGTCAAGCTTGGACTGACAAGAGCCCATCCACAATACGAAGCAGGAGTAAATGCCAAAATGGGAATGGAAAGACCATTTGCAAGTTTGAGGGTATGAATTGGAATCATATCACAGCCTTAGGGTCATAGGCCCTTGTCTGGGAGGTTCAGGTTGGATTTGGCCCAAATAAAATAATGCATTCCTCTGCAATTAACATCCTGGCTAGACCTTATTTTGGCTGAGACAAGCCCAACAGGTGGCTGGGTACCAAATCAATGAACAGCACTTCCTGGCCAAGGGTGATAAGCCAGCACTGCCCCTCCCAACCCTCCCTCTCTCACAACTTCCCAACCTTTTCTCGTCCCATTTGTTCAGCAAATTGTAATGGCAGCCATTAGCTACCAAGAGATGTATTGATTCTGGAGGTGATGCATGTGGAAAGGCCCTTTCTCCTTTCCTCGAGAATATAATAATGTCCTGCATCTCATCAAATGTAGATGAGTTTTTACTTTCTTTTTGTGATCTTGGACACCAGAAGAAATGATCCTCTATAGACTGTCCTCAACCTATAGGTTGCCTTATAGGGTCCTGGGAAAAAGTTTGTGTAAATCCAACCTATTTTCCAATGAACCCCCAAAGTCATTTCAGGACAGCTGCCCTTCATTAGGGATTGACCCACCATGAGCAGACACCCAGAGTATCCCTGTCTCAATGTCTAAAGCTGTCTCCGAGTCTGAAAGAAAAAATTGCAATGCGTTTAAGAATTGCATATTTAAGTGTCTCCATCCCATTTAATAGTCAGCATAGTAACTAGGTTGGCCTGAAGGCTTGATAACAATGTAAAAATTGTTACAAAGCCTAATTCAAAAGGAATATCCTATCATGAAAACAGCAGGGCTTCTAGGCATCAACATACCAGCTCTGTTAGTTACCACCTGTGTGGCCCTGGATGCATGGCTTAACAAATACTTGCCTCAAAGGGCTAAAATGAAAACTCTGTTAGTCAATGTTTGGAACATACCTAGCTCAGTAGGTGTTCCAAAGTTTGCGTCTTTCACCTTGTCCTTCCTGCTATAAGTAAAATATTCAGTAGAAACTAAAGACCTGGAAAATGAAAAAGTGGCTGTGGTGTGACCCAAGACAGATGTGGTAAATCTTCATTCATTATTAATTCAAAAAAATCGTTATTAAATTCTTACATGGTGTGTGGTTTATAGGCCCAGTATTGAATGTTGTGAGACATACAAAATTGAGAAATTGACAGATTCTAACCTCAGGAAGATTTCAAGTCTAATACATGATGAAAGACACATATGCAAAATATTAAAGTGTATGTCAGGTCATAATTTGTGACCTAGAAGAGGTACCAATAATTATTTTCAGATCTCAGAAGATTAAAGATGATATAAAGCTGATACCGATGAAGAAAGAATTGTGGGCTGTATATAACAACACACAGGTAGTATGACAAAGCCTTTAAACTGTCCTTGAAGGACTGAATTAGTGTCACTGCTAGGAGACTCCGTCCAGAAGATATGAATGAAAGCATAGTTAAACTTTCCGGTTATGAGAGCCTACTATGAGTCAAATATTGTGATAAATACTTCAAACATTTTCTCATTAATTCTCATCCTAATACTGCAATGAAGATATTATATCTCCCATTTACAGAAGGAGAAACTGCCTCTGAAAGATTAAATGACTTGCTTGTGGTTACACAGTGAGAGCTGAAGCCACAATTTGGACCTAACTTATCTGATTTGTAAGTACCTGCTCTGAATCACTAAGCTAAGTACAGAAGACAATAAATATAGGACATGTATGGCTAACTGTGAATAGCCTGCCTTGGCTGGGGTTTAGAGCTTTTTAACATGAATAATAAGAGACATATAGGAGAAAAGACTGGATCAAAATGCAGGAAAGCCCCAAATGTTACCTGAAAGGTTTTGGCCTTTGTATTGTATTTTAGAACTAACTCAAGAGAGTAGACAATAGGAAGATAAGACTATATGTTTTCCATCATGGAAAGCTCTAATCACAAAGACAAAAATGAGAGATAAAGGTAGAGTAGGGTTTCTGTAGCAAGAGCTTTCTCTTATATCAGCAAATTGGTCAATCACGATAGGCTGGGTTATGCTCCAATTACCAAAACACCAAAGCATCAGCGGTTCAAAACATTACTCTTGCTCATGTTGCATCTTCTACCGAGGGTCAGCAAGAAAGCTTTGCTCCACATCACCTGACCCCAGGAACTTGACTGATGAAGTGGCCACCAGTGCCAACTCTGGCCGAGAGCAAGAGAGCTTTGGATAGTCTCGTATCTGCATTTAAACAGTCCAGCCCAGAAGTAACACACACCACTTCCATTCCAGTGTATGGGCCACCTGACCACAAGGGGGTGCAATCCTTGATTATGCCCAGAAATGGAAAAACGAGAATCCTTAGCAAACAGCACTGATGACTATGCCAACGAAGTCATTAGTTCTAAAATTCCCCAGGGTTTTGTGACTACCTGCTCTGGAGAAGAGGGGCAACCCCTGGTGATGGTGAAACAAAATGTCGCCTCATTCCATCCCTTAGATTTGAATTAATATAGGGAGTCTTCATGGCCTTTAGTACGGTAAACATTGAAGTCACAGGGTAAACTGCTCAAATAGGAAACTAGAACTCATAAGGGGGAACCTTAAGTAAAAAGTGGGTACCCTGGTCTCTCTGTGGGCCTCTGGTCTAGCATCTGGACTTTGGGACATGCTTAAATATGCCCACTGGGTAGTAGAAGAGAAATGAGCTCAGCTAGGGGGCAGTCTGTAGGGGCAAGTGCTCTAGATTATATGGATACAAGTCATAGTGTGTGAGTGTTTCCGTTCTGTACCCTTGCGCATTTAGCAGCACGTTGAATGTTTACACATAACAGTCTAGGCTCAGCTAAATGGTTCTTTTGTTTATCTGGCTAGCAGGCATTCTTGTGATTGCATTCAGTTGGTGAATTAGCTAGGGGCTGGTTTCAGCTGGAGACTTTGGGATAGCTAGGATTCTCTTTCTCACCCTCTTCATGTCGTCTCAAGGCCTATTCTTTTGTATGAGGCCTCTCCATACGTCTTCTCCATATGCTCTCCCTAGTAATGTAATCTGAATTTCTACATGGTAGCTCAGGGATCCCAAGAAAGCAAAAGCAGGAGATTTAAGGCTTTCTTAGGACTTAGACCCAGAATTTGCATGGCACCACTTCACTGTATTCCATTGGTTTAAAAGGGTCACCAAACTAACACTCTTTGAAGGGGAAGAGACCAGCCAAGAACATAAATACAAGAAGGCATGGATCAACAGGGGCCATTAATGTAGCAGACCATCACAATTGGCTTGAAATGTAACATTCCCATAGTCATAGCTGTCCTACCTGCTAGAAGTTAAAATGTTTAGAAAATACACACAATAAGCTAGAGATGAGCCTTTATAAAGAGACACCACGACCACTTGTAAGAGAACTTCACTCACACATTTAATCCTCTACATAACACTGTACAAAGTTTAGAGGAATCAACTTGTGTGCCCTCATAGAGGACTAGCTAGCTTTCCCCAACCACAACCTTGGAAGAAAGCCCACAGCCAACCCCAGGAGCAAGGAGAAGGGAAACACTTGGTCACTCACTTTGGTAAACAACTCTCAGACACAAATGGCCAAAATGACTCAGTGCTGGTTTCATGCATTCTGGGATGAATCAGATTGGAACCAAAGTGAAGGGATAATAAGGAAACAGTAATGGGAATTCTGGAGTGGAAGTGGACATGACATTCTCCACTTCTAAAGGGGCCAGCAGTTCACAGCTGCCACATCTGAAGCTGAATAACTAAACCAGGTTAAAGAACAGAGAAGCCACCTCCACCTCTACAGAAGAGATTTGAATGTGGACATGACAACGCAGGGGGGTAGAAACAGAGATATAGGAAAGCAGTCTGCTTTATTTCTTGTTTTACAAATAAGGCCAATTAAACATTTTATGGTATTGTCCTGATACTCTCATTTTAACAACTCGTTATCTTTTATCTTCAACCTGTGAGATCTTAGTGACTTTCTGCTTTCCTATTTGAAGAATTAAAATTAAAAACCACTGTCAAGAGCTGAAAAGCCATAAAAGTAACCTAAAGTTCACAAAAGTCTGAAATTGAGAGATCCTGCTGTATTTTAATGTCTTGTTTCAGAAGCAGAGTGATTAGGTAGACAGTCAGAAGCTGGATATTAGATGCATTAAAGTCCATTCCCCTGCAGAGTAACACTCACTGTAACTCTAATATTTCCAAGAGTAGAAGGTGAACCATGTATCTGCACCACATTTTGGTTTAACAAAGCTTATTAAACAGCACAAGAGCCCTGTCTGCTCTAAACTGAGAGCTCAAGCTTTGCCAACAATAATGTGAGGACCTTGTAATAATCACTGAATTAGTGTCCAGGCAGGAAATGGAATTCTACTTAAAAGGATTTAACAAAGATAATTTATGCCATTGATAAAAATAAGGGAACTAGGGCCAGGCGCGGTGGCTCACGCCTGTAATCCCAGCACTTTGGGAGGCCAAGGTGGGCAGATCTCCTGAGGTCAGGAGTTCGAGACCAGCCTGGCCAACATGGAGAAACCCCATCTCTAAAAATAAAATAAAATAAAACAAAAAATAAGGGAACTAATGAGGTGGAGGCACTCTGAGACTAGCAATAGCAATAAGTCATTACCCTGTGAGGAAAGGACAGTGGGAGGAAATAATGCTACCATAGTCTGGTGAGCACAGAAGGCAGAGAGAAGAAAACTCTCTGCAGAAATTCTAGTGTCCATGGATGCCCCGACAACCAAACCGCAACACTGAAACAGGGAGGGGGCAGGAATGTAAGTGTCCCAAACTCTCTCTCCTCAAACCCTCCAAACACCCCAAACTCCAGATGATGTCGTCCATTGGCCAAGTGAAACCATAAACAGGGAACCCACAAAGCCCTTAATATAGTCTAAATAGATCAGTCATCAGTGAAACGGAAGAAGTTCCCTTGTCCCCCTCACGGGGCATGCGATGGGGGCGTGGCTTGCTTCTTCAGTGCCCCGTTGCTCATACTTTTAGAGGAGCATACAGATGGGCAAGCTGTGGGGCTCCAACCCCACATAAGTGTCTAGGGGTGAATATTTACAGCTGAAGCCCCAGTGGGCATGCGTTACAGGGCGCTCTTTTAGTTTAGCCTTCCATAGGTGGCTTGTGTTGCTCAGCTCAATTAGACCCCTGCCTTATCGCAAGGAGAGGGCTTTCTATATCCAAGCGTTCTTGCCTTGGTGTACCGGAAGAATCGGATCACAAGGGGCTTGGGGGAATAAGCACAAGGTGTTACTGAGTGGAAGTAGCCCTTAGCAGATGAGGGAGCCAGAGGGAGATAGTTTTCCCCTGGAGCTGGGCCACTCAGGAGCCCGGGCTCTCCTCCGACCATCCTGGCCAAATTTCACGTCCTTCTGCTGGTAGATGGCCTACCTGCGTGCCAGTGTGCCCCTACGCCGGTGCGTTCCTCTCGACATCCAGTCACCTATGTCTGCCTGCTAGTGTCTCGGGTTTTTTATAGGCACAGTATGGGGCTGTGGTGGGCCAGGGTGATCTTGGGAAATGCAACATTTGGGAGCAAAGGCAGGAGTGCCTGTCCTCATCTAGGTCCAGGTCCGTGGGCACAGGCTGGAGGTGGAGCCCTCACCAGGGACCACGCCCTTCCCTTCCCATCACTTCCCTGCCCTGCTACCCTATCACCAGCACACAAACAGCTGAGCAGGAAGTGCAAAAACAGACAATGAATTAGCGGGCATGGGGGCTAGGCATCAAACGGAGAATAAGCCAGCACAATATAGAGAACAGGAGTGGAGGGTAGTGAGGTGGGGGAAGTTACCACGAGTTACAGCAATAGTAATGGGAGCATAATCAGCTCTTTACAACACTCAACATTATATTCAAAGACTCACAAAGGAAAAACACTGAAGGGTTTTATTCACTCCATATTACACATTTTGGCACGTCTGGAGAAGAAATTATGAGTGGAGCTTAAAAGTAATTATGGAACACTGCCTAGAGAATAAAAGATTCTAATTAGAGGGTCTAGCACCACCAACCTGTGCAAATTTCAGCATCACAAATGTGTATTAATGTTTTATGGTGAATTGAAACAATTTGTACCTGTGAAAGCCCATTAGTTCATAATGATATCCCAAAAAAATGAATTTAAACATGAAGTATTTTAATGCAGGTGTAAAAATAAAAGAATGGTGAATATAATAAGGTATATTTAACTTTACTTCTTTTTAGGAAGTTTAGAGTACAGACGTATATGCATATTTTGTTTCTTCTATTCAGTACAAGTCTATTTATAAAGTTTCAGTATGTGCTATTTCTCTTTGTAGGGGAGAAAAAAGTGAATACAATGAACAGGTTGAGACAAATACTCCTGGAGAGTATATACAGTAACCAAATATAAAGGCAATTTAAAATATGTTCCAAAATTATAAATAAGGCTTACATTCTTAAAGAGGATTGTTGACTATGCAAGCTCATTTTCTCATCTCTAAGAACAAACTTTTGAAATTTAATTAAATACTGTAAAACACATATTGATGACATATATTTTAATAATACAAATAGGCCAGGTCAATATATCACAAAGGTCAATAGGTTAGGCAACATAGGCCAGTCAAGTGATATATTAAATGTACATCATGACTTCTGTTTCTATCCATGAGGAAGTAAAACAGTCTGAAATTACCTTCCCACTATTTACAAGAAAACAGCAAGAAAACTGGAATATAAGAAACAACTCTTATTGGATAACATGCAAAATGAGGTTGTAATCTCTGAAAAAATAAAAACGAAGAAGATGAGCTCTACCATCATCTAGACTTTCTGCCTACAGGTAATTTCTAAAAATGTGACACAGGGGAGGAAAACCCATACAGAACACAACAATCTTACAAAAGTGAGGAGGCAGATTCAGAGTTCAGGGAGGCCAAAATGATTAGAATTGGTGAGGCAGCTTACCTCACCAGAGAAATCTATGCAGAGAAAGAACTGCAGAAGTCCATGTAACACTTGAATCCTCGGCTGAATACCAATCTACACATATATAGGATAAAACTTCATGAGACCCGGCGAGGAACAACTTCCAAAGAAAAAAATGTTATTCAGCAGCTATAAGTCAAAGAATTCCAGGAGCTCACATAGGGCTAAGAATCATTAGAGATTCTACTAGCCAATGGAGAGAGACCTCAGTGAATAGAAGATGTTATCTATCTATAGAGGCTTCAGAAGTTCATGCATCAGAAGTGAGGATAAATTAGCCATAAAGTAATGGTTATTCTAGGTGTACCCTAAAATGCCTTTTAAACAAATCTGGAAAGAATGAACTGAGGTACATGTAACTTAACTTTCTGAGAAGAAAACCTAACATTCTTTAAGTATAACAAAATTCAGCCATCAAAAACATAAATTTACAACCTTCAGTACATTTTGCATTCAATCAAAAAATAATAGACATACCAAAAAGCAGAAGATTGTAATGCATAGTCTGGAAAAATATCAGCCAACAGAAACAGACCCATAATGGCAGCAATGATAGAATCAGCAGACAGAACATTAAAAAAAGCTATTGTAAATATGTTTCTTCATATCCTCAATGATGTAATTGAAAAACATGAGCATAAGGAGAAGAAAAGTGGAAGATATAATAAAAATAACTAAATGGAACTTCTACAGGTGAAAAATAAAATAATAAAACTAAATACTAAAATAGACAAAATTAATAGCATAGTAGACACTGGAGAAGAAAAGGTCAATGAATTTAAAGACATAAAATTGAATCCCAGCATAATTAAAACTTCCGATTTTTTTTTTCAAATAAGACACACAGCAGACTGAGAGAAATAGTCCCCACACAAATATTCCCAATATATATCTGAAAAAGCACTTGTATCCAAAATATATTATAAGACTCTTACAACTCCATAAGAAAACAAAAATCCCATTTTTTTCAATAGGCAGAAAATACAATAGACACTTTACCAGGAAAAATACATGAATGGGCAATGATCATATGAAGACGTGGTCACCATCATTAATCACCAGGGAATTGCAGATTAAAGTTACAATGAGGAACCACTGAACACCTAGTAGAATAGCTGAAATTTAAAAAGAAAAACTGACAACGCCAAGGTTTTCACAAATGTGGAGCCAGCTAGAACCCATTTACGCTGATGTTGGGAAAATAAAGTGGTAAAACCACTTTAGAAATTTGCATAGTTTCTTAAAATGTTAAATATACACTTACCTTAAAACCCAGAAATTCCACTCCTTTGTTAAAGAAATATGAAAATGTATATCCTCCCAGAGATCTGTACGCTAATGTTCATAGCAGCTTTACTTGTTTGTAATCACCCCAAACTGCAAACATCCCAGATGTTCACTGATTGGTGAGTAGACAAATCATGTATCTGTGTTAATACAACCACTATTACTACTATGCCTCAACAGTAAAAAGTAATAAATGACTGATATACACAACATGAATTAATCTAAAAGATATTTTGCTGAGCAAAAGAATACAGATAGAAATGAATACATATTATATGATCTGGTTTATTCAAAACTCTAAAAAAGTAAAAATTCAGATCAGTGGTTGCCGGGGTCAGGTCTAGGGTCATGGTGGGGTCTCGCCAGCAAAAGGCACAAGGGAAATTTGTGTGATAATGGAAATGGTCTGTGTATTGATTGTGGTGTTGTTTACATAATGTCGTATCTATCTGTGAAAATTTATTAAAGTGTACACTTAAAGTGGATGCGTTTTTGTATATAAATTACATCTCAATAAAATTTAGTATAGAAAAAAGTAAGATAAAATAAAAAGTAAAGAAAAATATGTACATCATTTTGTAGGGAAATGCCAAATTGCAAATTTGGAAAGTATGCATCTAAAAAACCTTATTAGCATAAGTTTCTCTCTACTGGTAGGTGACATATGTTTGAATGGCCTTGGGCAACCCAGACATTCTTGTGCTCTTGACTGAGAATCAATTGACCTAAAACCTAGGTACTGAAATCTTAAATCGTCAACAAAGCTATTCTTTTTCTTTTGCATCTGGTAAGACTGCTGCTTTCCTGTATTCCAAAATATTATTAATGAAGGTCCACAGATACTCCAACTATGTGAATAAATAACCCTTAGAAAATATAAAACACAAAATACAGATGGCACCTGACTTACAATGTTTCAATTTAGGACTTTTTAACCTTACGATGGTTTGACTTAAGACTTTTATTTTTACTTTACAATGGTGCAAAAGCAATACCCATTCAGTAGAAATTATACTTCAAGTATCCTTACAACCATTCTGGTTTTCACTTGCAGTACAGTACTCAAAAATTGCATGAGACATGCAACATTTTGTTCTAAAAACAGGCATTGTGTTAGATGATTTTGCCCAAATGTAGACTAGGTAAATGTTTAGAGCACATTTAAACTAGGCTAGGCTAAGCCATGATGTTTTGTAGGTTATATGTATTAAATGCATTTTGATTTACAATATTTTCTACCTATGGTGGGTTTATCAGGTCATAATTCCATTATAATTTGAGAAGCATCTGTATAAAGATAACAAGAAAATCCATTGAAACTATAATGACAGGTTAGAGTAGGTTTAAATGTAGGTATAATTATACATTTTATAATTATTCTGTTTGTGTTTTTCCTGCAGTTTAATTTGCATGCAGCATTTAAAAGAATGTTATACTAAATTGTAAGTTACAATCAATTATCTGAGAGGATTTAATTGATCAAAATTTAAATCAGTAATTTTAATGTTCATGAAATTTGTTTTCAAAGTTTGATTCTTAGATAAATGAACTTAATAAATTGCATGTTAAATAAATTATAAATATTAGTGAGTATTTATGTCCACGTATAAAATGCGCTTCAGACATTAGCATATCGATCAATATAAGTGAGAAAAATAAAGCCCAAAGAAGTTCCGTAACTTGTTTAGTGTCACAGGCTTCCCGAATTCTGGGGCCATAACTTTCCTAATACATTACATTATCTCTTAGGACATAAGATTAAATATATTCTAGGAAGTGAAGAAAACATAAGAAATGATTGAGAAATAATCTTTCATCATAAATTAGCAGGAAATGACATGGGACTGTATGGTGTGGAAGAAAGCACTGGATCAGAAGAAAGGGGAGCTGGATTCTTCCAACAGAGTGACCACTCACTAGCTATGTGAACCAGAACAAGTTACTTCATCTATCCATATTATCATTTCCTAATAAAGTGACTGACTATAGAATTACCAGATATCTTCTGACTAAAGATATCAATAATGAAAGTTGCATTATAGCCAATGATATGGTTGTCACCCACACATATAAAGCAATAAGATTTAAAAAACAGAAATTTTCAAAAGTCAAGGCAACAGCAAAATAGAGGAAGATGAGATCAAAAGAAAAACGAAGGCCAAGAAATTCAAATCAAAGTTAAATGTAAATGTAAAGTTCAAGGATAAATTTGTCTCTAAACTTCCTGGCAGCCAAAATAAAATAAGAAACAACTAGCTATGAGAAACAGCATTACACAGTGGTTAAGTCAGCAAATTTTGGAATCAGATTCCCTGTGTTCATATCTAAAATATGCTACTTCCTGGCTCTGTGTCTGGCCCCAGGTAGGTTTGCTTATTGGGAAAATAAAATGAAGACAATACATACTTCATAGGATTGTTGCAAATATTTACATGAGTCAGTATTTGGCACAGTTAATTTATGTACAACATAGTGGTTAGTATCTGGAAATTAGGCAGTGTTACTTTTTTAAAACTTTTATATTTTACATAAAATATAAGCATATTTTTTTCAGTAATGATATCACCAGACTTTTTAAAGAGAGAAAAAAAAAAAAAAAAAAAAAAAAAAAAAAAAAAAAAAATTTTTAATAGGGGGGCAAGGCGGCGGCCGGGGAGAATTAAGTACTGCTTTTTTTTTTTCTCTCCATTTGGTTGGCAAATCTTCCTCCATCCCTTTGTTTTGAGTCTCTGTATATCCTTGCATGTAAGATGGATCTGGATGCAGCTTACTGATGGGTCCTTTGAAGTGGCTGATACTGGTTGTTCCCCTCTATACATAGTGCCTCCTTCAGAAGCTCTTGTAAAGCAGGCCTGGTGGTAATGAAATCTCTGAGTACTTGCTTGTTTGCAAAAAATTCTATTTTTCCTTCACTTATGAAACTTAGTTTGGCTGGATATGAAATTCTGGGTTGAAAGTTCTTTTCTTTAAGGATGTTGAATATTGGCCCCCACTGTCTTCTGGCTTGTAGGGTTTCTGCTGAGAGATCAGCTGTGAGTCTGATAGGCTTCCCCTTGTGGGTAACCTACCTTTCTCTCTGGCTGCCCGTAGTATTTTCTCCTTCATTTCAACCTTATGAATCTAATGATTATGTGCCTTGGGGTTGCTCTTTTGAGGAATATCTTTGTGGTGTTCTCTGGATTTCCTGGACTTAATATTAGTCTGTCCTTGCTAGGTTAGGAAAGTTTTCCTGGATAATATCCTGAAAATATTTTCCAGCTTGGATTCATTCTCTTCGTCACATTCAGGTACACCTATCAAACATAGATTAGGTCTTTTCACATAGTCCCATATTTCTTGGAGCTTTGCTCATTCCTTTTACCTTTTTCTCTAATCTTGTCTTCTCGTTTTATTTCGTTAAGTTGGTCTTCGACTCTAAATCCTTTCTTCTTTATCAATTCGACTGTTAAAACTTGTGCATACTTCTAAGTTCTCGTATTGTGTTTTTCAATTCCATTAATTCACTTATATTCCTCTTTAATTGTCCATTCTCATGAACATTTCGTGAAACCTTTTTCAAGGTTCTTAGTTTCCTTGCATTGGGCTAGAACATGTTCTTTTAGCTCACAGAAGTTTCTCATTATCCACCTTCTGAAGCCTGATTCTGTTGATTCCTCACATTCATTTTCTATCAGGCCTTGTTCAATTGGTGATGAGGCACTGCAATCCTCTGTAGGAGGAGGAGAGGCATTCTGATTTCCGGTGTTTTCAGCCTTTTTGTGCTGGTTTCTTCCCATCTTTGTGGATTTATCCACCTGTCGTCTGTGTAATTGCTGACTTTCAGATTAGGTCTCTGAGTGGACGTCCAGCTTGTTGGTTATAAAGTTTTTTCTATTTCTTAATTTTCCTTCGGCAGATGCCCCTCCCCCACAGAGCTGGACCTTCCCGGGTTCAGCTGTACTTGGTGTGAAGCGCTTAATCCTCAGCAGTTCCAACTGCTGTTTTTTTGTTATTGTTGTTGGGGGGGACCAGCTTCCCCTGCGGCGACCCACTACGCCGGCTGAAACAGCAGCATTAAGATTCGTGGCGCTTTTCTGCCCGGGAATCTCCCGGTCTGGTTCCCCACTTCAGTCCGCTTTTAATCAGCTGAATGGGAGACTCTGCTTTCCCGGAGCTCCAAACGCCAACCAAAATGGCACTCAGTCCCGTATACTCCGGACTGAGAACCGCCGCGTCGGGGCGCCTGCAAAACGGCCGCGCCCTCCAAAAGGGTCGCGCTGGCGACCTGTGGGCCTCCTCCGCCAAGAATCTCTTGGTCCGTAGGCTATGAAAATTCGTCTGAAAATGTGGCGTCCACCTCACTCTCTGCGCTTTCAGTGGGAGCTACAATCCTGAGCTGCTGCTAATCGGCCATCTCGGATCGACTCGCTAATTCCTATTTTTACGACACACTAAGAAAATTGTATAATTATTTATGACCCTTGTGTATGTCCATCAATGACTTGTAATTATACAAGCACATATCAATGAGTGGCAAAATGTTTTGAAAAACTAAATATCCCAAGAAGCTAGTACAGAGCCCAAACCATAGTAAGTTTCCATAAATGCTATTGAATGACAAGGTATGGCAGAGTGCCTGCAACATTAATAAAATTAATAAAAGCCAACATGTCCTTTAAACATCTTCCAAGGAGATCTCTTAGTATATTTTTTTCTGAAATCTTTAAAGAAACTAGATCCAGAAGAGAGATAATAAGGATACAAACTATCCATCCCACAGCACACAAAACTTACTGAGATGATAGGTCTTTTGTATCTGAGGTTTTGCGTGCATTTGGTGTCAAATGCTGACATTCAACAAGCATTTATGGAATATCTACAATATTTTAGATTCCGTACTAAGTGCTGAAAATGCAACAATAGATAAGATATATGGACCTAGGGGGAGAAAACATCTCAATGTCAAAAGCACTGAATACCATGACTTCAAGGAGAATATGATCCAGTAGAAACGAAAAGACATACACCAATAAATGTGAAATACTAGACATATATAAGTATATAAGAGCAGTACAGAGTCAAAGTGCTACAGGAATCCAGAGAAGGATGAGATTACATAGACAGAAATTCTTGCAACCATATAGTAAATATAAATGTGCAGCAAACGTGCAGATGGAAAGCCCATTCCAGTTCTTCCATGCCTGAGTTTTGTGTTTCCCATTTTGAGACTATCATGAAATAGGTCAGCAGAAACAAACTCTGTAATAGACCCTAATGAAAGTCTCAGACAATTAGTATCTTTCTTTGGTGCTTGACACTTGTCCCAGGAAAACCCTGCTGTGTGTCAACTATGATAGAACACAACAGTCAATGTTTAAACATCTTATCTCCTCAAGTTATCTTTCTGGAATGCAACCAATTCATCTTGTATGAGGGGAAAGACGTGGGCAGGTTTCTGAGTGAGAAAATCATTCAGAAGGAATCCAGTTGCCACATGCGAGATATTGCTATATTAATATTTGATTCAAGGGAGTGTGGAACTAGTTATCAATAATTCAGTCATCATTTAATATCAGAGACATGGAATGTACCCAACTGTTGTATTAGTTTACACATTAGGGTGACTAAGATGTAGCGTGTTATTGCCACTGTCACATTTCTTGTGTTACACGATGACAGCATGGCTTATAAAGACTGAGATGATATACCTGTTCTGCCACCCAGATCCATAAAACATTTGGGAGCTGCTAGACCAGCTCTACTGGGAGAAGTTGTGAAGACAAATATAGACTGAATCTGTTTCATTTTGGATTCTTTCAAAAGAAGCAGTCCCTGAGATGGGCAATTGGAAACAATTAGTTTATTTGAGAAGTGAAATAAAGACTAGTCGGGGAGTGGATGAGACAAGGGAGCGAAGGCAGTCAATTAAGGATTTATCTTTAATTGGCCAATTTTTAAGCCAGCTACCACTATGGCTGTCTGGAGTTTAATCTCAGGCAGTCACTCTGAGTTATCACACCCAAGGGATAAGGAAGCTGAGTTACAAGCGTTCCCATTAGTCATTGGTTGAGAGCTGTTCCTGAAGAGGGTTAATTCTCTGGCATGTCCAGCCTAGCACACGGACATGAAAAGCATGTCTCAGAGAGGAAATCCTTACATGTAGAAATGCAGTAGTCATTAGCTGGAAATGGGAATCTGTCACTGTGTCACAGCAGCTGGCTCTTCAGCCTGTCTCAGCTACCCAGACAGAAACAAAGGGAGCCAACATTTATTAAGTACCCACTATATGCCAAACATATTGCATGTGTTATAACATCTTACCTCTACAATAAAGAAGACATGCAGTCCATTTTCCAAGTGAATGAAATAGATGTCAGAGAAATAAGGGACTTGCCCAAGCCAGCCCATTATCAGCAAATAAATGAGGACTTAGACTCAATTCACTCCAGCCTTGAAACAGGCACCTTTTCAATAAAGGGCATTAGGATTCCTCTGTTCAGCCATATTAGGCAATGCTAAGTCATTTAGACTCAATCTGCTAACCCAATTTTGACTGACGGTTTCCAAACATTTCCAGTTTTGCCTGGTTTCCCCCTCTGCTTTCTCTTTTCAAATTTGCTTATCTAAGCTGGGCTTCTGATGACTCTGAACCTAGACTCAACTGAGAAGAAGACTAAGACTTAACAAGTAGAGCTGAGCGTGAAGAGTCTGTCCCATTTGGTAGAATAGGATGATGGTGATGTTGGTATTTTTAACAAGCATTTAAAGTAGTTCTCGTGCATACTGGAGTGTGACAACCAGGTTTGTTTTTTACAGGAAAAAGCAAGAAAGAATGTGCATGGGATGCTCAGAAAAACCAGGGAGAATCCTGTGGCTATAGCTGTGGAGAAAGAGTCCGGCGGGTGGGCAGAGGCCAGCACAATGGCCTTCGAATGCCAGGCAACTAACTTTTATCCCCACCTGGGGAAAATAAACCACTCTTGTAAATTTCTGAGCATGGAAAGTGCCATAAACAAAATGATATTTCAGGAAGATTAATCTGGCAGCCATGAACTGACTAGATTTGAAAAGAGGATTAAAACCAGGAACACAGTATCAAAATATAAGAAGCTTTTAGAAATTCCCTTTGGGTCCCTGGGGCTTAAGTTTTTCATTTTTTCTCTTTCCTATCCTAAATTAGGGACAAGCCAATCTAGCTTTGCTCGAATCTTGAGCTGGGTTTAAAGGACTTGCTGTTGGCAAAAGGAATTCAGAAAATTCTCTCTTCTGACTTTGTAAAATATAAAAATCTAGCCAGTCTCATTTCTTTCAGTTTTCACTCATTATTCTGCTTCATAAGAGACTTTTAAGAAGTCTTCTGCCCCTTACTATTGGAAAGTTAATTTTTTTTTTATTTCTTTAATGATAAGCCTCTGAGTTAAAGCTAAAATGTTCTGGTGCCTGGGGAGCCAAAATGCTAAATGTGGAAACACGTTATCTCACCTTGCCAGGTGGGTTGCAAAACCTTCTTAGGTATGGTGGTCCACAAAGCATGCTGTACGTGATTAATGCACAAACAATTGCACACACAAAGGTCTGGATTCTGCCTCTGTCTAGCCCTGGATGACACGTCAGTCCTACCCTTTATCCAGATAAGGGATTTTGTTCTCAGTCCTGAAAACCATTAGGAAGACACAGCAAATGTTGAAGAACAGGAATTGTGTTGTTACTCTGGGCCTTTCCAGACTTTTAAGAAAATTTTAATTTTAAATCCCGTGTTCATTTGGATGACAATTAATAGGACCACAGCCAATAGCCAACACGACCCTTCACTCCTGATGTCCTGCTAGCTTTTTGCTAGCTGGTGATTGGAAGAACCATTTATTGTGTGAGAAAAGTGACCATCAAATAAATATTAAGGGGCATTTTGAGTTTGTGGTCACTTCCAGTTTTCGTCATTTTCAGTTTAGCCAAAACTATAAAAAGGACCTAAACTGAAACTGGAGGAGTCACTAGTGTCAGAGAAATTAACCTTGTTGGGAGTTTTCAGGGAGTACCCAACACCTCAAAGGTTAAACAGTCAGATACTGAATAGCATGTGGAGCACTGAACTATAACCTCTCCAATCCTAACACATACATTAATTTGAGATCAAAGTCCTGGGTTCCAAGTTCTCTTTCTTGCATGCATTATGGAAATCAATAACTGTGCAGAGAAAAGAGACGGGCTTAATAGAACTTTGATTCTCTGCTAGGCTGGGACTCTATCTTCACTGATATCTTTGGTATACCTTTTAAATAAATGCATTTTTGGCTAAAAGTAATAAATTGTCTTTTATTTGAGTGGCATCCAGTTGAAAGTATGTCCAAGTATGTTCATACTTTTGGCAGGTATGTAAGTGGAAATGTGTATTCAAATGGTTGAGAGGGGTGAGAAATAAGTCAAATAATATGACAAGATCAGATCCCTTAGTACAAGGCAGAAGATAGGGAGTGCAGCAGGTTCTCCTGCAACGTGACCCCTCCAGAGGGCATCTGTGGCTCCAGCAGGCTTCTGAAGGATGCAGAAAAGGCTCAAGCTAAGTGGATAGCAGAGGATATAGATACACTTCAAGCTTGCTTGTCACTGTCATTTCAGTCATTTAGGCTTCAGTGGTGACTTTGCCTAAATAATCAACCGCAGAAGATTTAAAATACAAAAGTGAATAATGCAGCAATGAATATACCCATGCATATGTCTTTATAACAGAATGATTTATTCCCAAAGGTGAATGAAATGATCTGTACAACAAACCCCCGTGATAGAAGTTTACCTATGTAACAAACCTGTACATGTACCCCTGAACTTAAAATAAAAATTAAGTAATTTTTTTCATTTAAAAAAAATTTTTTTAAAGTATTTTGATCTATTTATTTCAAGAACAGACCCTTTTCCAGCCAATTGTAACACCCAACAGATGTGCACCAAGGAGGGATTTGTTACCAGACTTCTCTTTACAGCCCTACAAATGTAAACTGCTAATTATATCACCACCTGCGATTATACAGATGGAAACATCTCAGCTCCAGCTGGAGCCCACACCAACCCTGGAAGATGCTTGGCAGCAGCAGTCACAGGCTTTGGCAGCCAAGGACTTGAATGGATTGGCTTGTCTTCCCTTTTATGTTCCAAACTACAGTTTGGGCAGACAGAGGTTATTCATACTTTAAAATATTTCTACAAGGGCCTAGGCTGTCTGGCATGACTAGTAACGTTCAGTCCTGGAGCCTCAGTTCTACTTCTTACCATTCAGTGCATTTTTGGATCTGACCAAAGGAAATACATTTATTTTTACTTATTTATTTATTTATTTATTTCCAGTTTATTAAGCTTTGAAAAATATAAAAGGATAATGATTAAAAAATAAGTGTACCATATATTAGTTATTTCATTAATAGTATCTTAATAGACTTATGCTTCTCTGAGAAAGAAAAAAATCAAGTCATAGTTGGCCAGAAAGAGCCGAGGGTTAAGTCCAGACACTATGTTTACTTGGGGCTGTTCTCACATCCCAGTGCTCTCTGACCCTCAAGAACTTGCTCAAGACACTTAGTGAATTTCATATTTCATTTGCATCTGAGAATATTTCCTAGATTATTTTATGAAGTTGTGACTGCTATGACCAGTAATGTGGAGAAAACGAGTTTCATTTTATATAAAACTTCTGAAGATCCCGATGCCATTACAGACTGGCTTTTTCTCATTTCTAAAAAGGGTCTTCTCAATGCCTTGAGAACATATCTATAAAGCAAAAAAGAATAACAACCTCCTTCAGGTCTGGTTGTGAAAAATAATGGATGTGTTAATTTTGTGCAAACTTAAAGTCTACTTACTTTTTTTGAGATATTGAAGACCAGCTTGTGGTTTATTGCCTATGTTTGAAATGGGCATTCCAACACATAACACACAGCTTTTTGAAAACCATTAGGTATTTTTGGAAACATGATGAGGTCAGGTATCTGCTCTTACTATCCTAGTGATGTAAAGACAGAAAATAATCTGTATGTAACACCCTTTGTAAGCCTGCCCTTGGAAGAACTTATGATATTATTCAGAGACATTTAAAGCTTGCCAATTATATTCTCTTCAGGTTTATCTATTATTCTTTATCACATTCCTGTTACAAAATGAGGCATTATTCTTATTAACATTATTACCCTATAATTATTGTTCCCATTGACAAGATGAAAAGAGTAAAGACTGGAAAAGCAACTTGATTTACCTGAGGCTACAAAGCAAGTTGGAAGCAAAATCTGAGTTTCAAGACAGAATATGCTATTTAAATCAAGCTGATATGTGTATATTAAACTGCTATGACAAGTATAGCAGTAGGTTAGACATTGAGGAATACATTCAAGAAAAATAAAATAGACCCCGGTCTTTGACAAAAGTTTTAATCTGGGAGATAACACAAACCACTGGAGAACAATATGAGACAGGATAATTATAAAATATGAAGCACTTGAATGTCAGAAAATGAACATCCCTTAAGTCTGTTGACTCTGCCTCTGATGTGCCTCTTCAGTTCCCTTCCTGGAGTATACCCTGGCATTGCTTGAGGCCAGCTCTCTACAACCTTCTTTGTATTACCAAAACTTTTCTCCCTACCCCAAGCACATACCATTCTCTAATAAAACACTCTGAGGGGGCCTAGATGTTGGATTTAGTAGACAAAGACTACAAAGCAACTATTAGAAATATGTTCAAACAATTACAGGAAATAGTGTTTAAAGAATTAAAGAAAAATATTTTGACAATGAGTTAAAACAAGAAATATCAATAGAGAAATAGAAACTCTTTTTAAAAGAACCAAACAAACCATTCACTATATGGGCTCAACATCAGATTTAAAATAGCAGAAGAAATAGTCAGCGAATGTACACATAAATCAGTAGAAATTACCCAATCTGAAGAACAAATGGATTGAAGAAGAAATAAACAGTCTCAGAGACCTCTGGGACACCATAAAGTATGCCAACATACATGTAATATGAGTCTCAGAAGGAGAGGAGAGAGAAAAGAGTGAAACAAATTTTTCAGTAATAGCCTAAGCTTTCCAAGTCTTATAAAAAATATTAATCTGTGGATCCAAGAAGCTCAACAACCAGAAATATAATAAACACAAACAGATCCACATCTAAACATGTCAAATTCAAACTGCTGAAAGACAAAGACAAAGAAAATCTTGAAAGCTGATCTACCTAGTTTAGTTTCTTATGGCTCCTATAACAAATAACCACAAATGTGGTGGCTTAAAACAGCAGAAATGTATTTTCTCTCAGTTCTGGAGACTGGAAATTTGAAATCAGTATCACTTGGCCAAAATCAAGGTATCGGTGGGGCGGAGGCTCTAGAAAGTTCTAGAAAAGAATCCGTTTCTTGCCTCTTCTAGATTCTGGTGACTATTGCCATTCCTTAGTTTGTGACCAAATCATTCAGGTCTTCAAGGCCAACATCTTTAGATCTCGCTTTGCTCCCTTTTCACATTACCTTCCGTGTGTGTGTGTGTGTGTGTGTGTGTGTGTGTGTGTGTGTATGTGTGTGTACATGTATATATGTGTGTGTGTGAAATCTCCCTCTGCCTCCTTTACATAAGGATAATTATAATTGCATTTAGAGCCATTCCAGAAAATTCAAATAATTTCCTCCGCCTTAAAACTCTCAATTTAATCATGTCTGCAAAGGCCCTTTCTTTCCCATATAAGATAACATTCACAGGTTCCAGAGTTTAAGTTACAAATATCTTTTGGAGGACCATTTTTCAGGCTACCATACTATGCAATTTCAAAACATATTATAAAGCTACAATAATCATGACAGTATGATATCGATATAAAAATAAAATTAGAGACCAAGGAACAAAAAGGTCCATAAATTAACGCTACTTCAAGGTCAATTTATTTTCCATATTTCCAAAGCAATTCAGTGGTGAAGGATATCCATAAGAAATAAAACAGTAAGACACTTTAAACCCTTATCTCACACAGTAAGTAAATAACTCAGAGAAAAATGGGTAATAGGCCTAAACGTAAATGCTAAAACTATAAAACTGCCTGGGGATAAGTCTTCCTAGGAAAGCTTTATCAGGAAATTAATCCTTTTTTATTTTTTCACCTAAACTAAAGGGATTTTCCTATAGGAAACAAACAGAAAGTTCAGAAACAAATCACTAAGAAGCAAAACCACAGAAGGCATATGGACTTCAGTTCCGGCTCCATGGTTGAGGGGACAAGGGGAAATGTCAGAGTGGGTAAAATAGGAGACAAGGGAAGCCAAAAACAAAAACACACGAATGCAGAATAGTTTTTGGAGGGATAAACACCTGCAGAACTTACTCAACAGAATGTTAAAGAGGGAAAAAGAAGTCACATTTATTTTACCTGATCTGCACTTCAAATATGATATCTCACTTATTTTCTCAATAATCCCCTAAAGCAATTATCAGGATTGGCATTTTACAGATGAGGAAATTGAGGCCATAAGTAACTTGTGCATGGTCACAAAGCTAGGAGAGCCATCCCTCAGTATCCTTGGGGATTGGTTTTAGGACCACCGCAGATACCACAATCCACGCATACTCAAGTCCCACAGTAAGTCCTTCGGAACCTGCGGATATGAAAGGAGTCAGCCCTCTGTATAAGCAAGTTTCGAATCCTATAAATGTGGAATCTTCCATCCTCAGGTTTGGTTGCAGGTGTGGAACTCGCCAATACCCAGAGTCAACTGCATTAATGGAAAATAATCTGTGTATAAGTGCACCCTCCCAGTTCAAACCCATATTGCTCAAGGGTCAAGTGTAAATAGAACTAGAATTCCAGTGCCAGTGTGTTTGACTCTCCTATTTCCTACCTTTCAGAATGTTGTGTTAATTAAACCAAATTAAACCAATTTATGGGTATTAAGTATTATGCATAATATTTAAGAAGGCAAGACCACCGAACAGCTACGCCTTGCTCCTCACTAAGCACAAATTCACTCTGTAAATGCTGTTGCTCAAGGAGCACAGGACAGAAAGGTTATCCAGGGAAAAGGAAGCATGCCAGCTTATGAGGATTTGCAATTAGGACAACAAAGCCCTTTTAACATAATACTTGGACTCTGGGTACATTGCAGAAGGGTCCTGTGAGGTTGCTACAAGAACATCAAAAGAACAAAAGCAGAAAGTAAATCAAAACATAAAGGACACAAAGAAAGAAAGAAATCACTGGCCTAAAGAATCATGAACAGCCCCAGCATAATTAAATTATAACACATAACCCAATTCTTTAGCAAATCTGTGTACATTTATCCAGTCATTTTTGTTCCAATTAAAGACCAAATGGGCACTAATTAGGATAGCAATGAAATTACTATACAATCTTCTAGTGACAAAACAGGAATGAATTGAATGTTTCTGTATGCTGCCTACTATGTGGAGAGGGGGAGATTGAAGAATTAGATAGCTGGTGGCTGAACTATGGTGGTTACTGGTTGGTAACTACCAGTTGCCAACCAGTATGGTGGGAATCAGTTGGTAACTAGTACTAAGGAATGTTTATATGACAATAACAGCCACTGATCTACACCGGACACTTTCTATGTGACTTGCTGGCTGAGTCATTGATCTATTATTCACAATCTTATGAGATCCTGCAATTCCCCCCCCCCCCCATGAGGAAACTGAAACTGAGAGTGCAGCTTACCTGTGTAAAGTCACACATCTAGTAGGCAGAAAACTCAAAATTAGAATCACGACTCTACAACCTTAGAAATGGAGGCTTTGGCTATAGCTCTATATACAACCTCTATGCCCCAAAACGGATCTAACAGTGTATCTTTCTGTGCCCCTTCTCCTGAAAAAACCTAGCAGATCGTGGTTTATAAATAATCCAAACGTCTTTTTACTTTTCTGACATTTCCTTAGGGGATCCACTTTTCAAATATTTCAATTTCACTCTTGCAAAGTGCATTAGTCACTATGGCAACAGTTAATTCATTGATAAGAGGAAATATCTTTTATTAATAAGGATACAACAGTATATGTGATCCATAATTAGTAGTCCTACATAGAAAGGCATTCCAGAAAAAAAAAAATGCTGCATTAGAGTACTGTAGCCTCAGTGCAACATACTGTAGAATGTAAATACGGGACAACCACTCACGGAGAGTCCATTTCACAAATCTCCCGAGGGTTATTAAGTACCAGTCTTTCCAGACTTCATTTTCCAAACCTGCCACTTACACAGTGGCAGCCAGCTGCCTGCTGAGCACAAAGTGGTCTCTGTGCTTCCCACCACATCATCCCAGAAGACTTTCAAGTGAGGGTGAAGTGGCCAAACAGTTACTGGTCCTAATTAGCCCCCCACCAACTGGAGTGCTCCCTCCCCAAACCCTGTGGTCTTCTACACAAAAGCTGCAAATTGCTTTCCAACCTTTGAAGCTGTCCCAGGAAGCCCTAAGGAAGAGCTGCCTAGCTATGCCATTAGTGCCTGGCGCCCTCTGATCAAAAGCCTGGGCAAAGGGGCAAGAGAACTAGCCCCTGATGGGTGGTGGCTTTAGAGAATGACTAAGACCTGGAGCTCATCGGGGTCAGCTGATGGGGAGACAAAGAGCCTGTGTGTAAAATCCCAGCCTCGGATGCCGCTGTGTGGATTTGTCCATTCAGACACAGTCAAAGCCAAGGCCAAAGCCTGGGGTCCTCCTTCTCCTCTACTTCCTCCTTTTCTTCCTCTCCCTCCTTGCCTTCCCCTTTTAGGAGGTGTTGGCTTCACTTTTACACTCAAGAGCAGCAAAATCAAGGACAAAGAGGCTTTCTGCATCGGCATCACCCTCTCACTTCTCACCTGCCACTCCTCTCATTTCAGACGGCCTGCACTGGGATTCTGACTCTACCACCTACCAGCAGTGTGACTCTGGACTTGTTCATTGACTCAGTTCTCTCATCGGACTACTCATGACTGTATACCAGCTTCCTCACTTAGCAGCTGGGGTTCTTGGGGAAGTTACCTCTCTCTGCACCTTGGTGTTCTCATATGCAAAATGAGAACAGTAATCGCAATGGTCACATAGGCAGGATCCAGAGCCACAGACCTGCCAGTCTAGGATCATAGTGGGAGAGACTGCTGTTGGGAGCTAGAGCCATGAAAAGACACAGCTGCTGGTGGTGACAACCCTCTTCAACCTACCCAACAGCCAGTAAGCCAAAGAGATCGCAGGCAGTGGCACTGTGTGGGTGATCAATTAGTGCTTTCTGACAGTCAGGGGTCATGGTCATAATAGCTGCAGCAGTGACAGAAGTGGCATCAATAATTCAGACAGGTAATCCCCATAGCCGCGTGTGGGTCCCTGTCTGTCCTGGACAACTTTGACAGCCACTTTAATGCTGCCCTCCTGACACTCCACTGCTGGGGCCACCTCCCTAGCTCCAGCTGAGCCCAGCAGCACACAAACCTAAACATAACTCTCTCTGCCTTTGGTCTGCTGTTGTTCCCAAAGCCCAGAGTACTACTAAAAATCCTCACAGAAACAAGCCAGCCAGATTATGCCAGGATGCTGCCCACAATTGCTATCAGCTTGTGTCCCTAGAACACTCTCCTCACTATGGCCCTTCTCACAAGAGCATCTCCCCTTCTCTTTTACTGAAAGAGGACCAAAAACTCATCTTCTCTTTCTCAACTCAGCTATGAAGTGCAGGATCGTGGTTACGGGTACAGACTCTGAATTCCGGCTCTATGTGAACTTTCTAAGTGTCCATGAACATGTCTCCTAACTTCACAGATCCTCAGTTTCCCCATCTGTGAAATGAATGGTTCTGAAGACTAAAACAAGGAATTTGTGAAAGCGATTAGCATAACTTTCACACATTAAATTCTCACAAAATGTTAGATAATATTTTCTGCTATTGTGTCTCTGCCCCTTACTTTTCTTATTTTCTTCTATGCTTCTCTTAGGAGGAACTGTTCTCCTCCATCTTTACAAGTATAAATTCACCTCCTTCTCTCCAGGAACTTTAGGGGTTACTCTCCATCAATTATCTCAGCTTTTTTGCAGTATTAGTATTTATTCTTCTTTTGCCTTCAAAGTTATTTCTCTTTATATTTACAGGTAATTGATATAAGAAATATATGAATAAGAAACAGAAAAATTTTCTTTCTTACTAATAATTATCAAAATACACACTAAAACATTCTGAACGTCTACTTTATGTCTACCGAAATAATAAAATTATATCTATTAATTTATTCTTTTTTTCAAATGGCAAAACTCCATCAGGAAAGTTGAGGAAAAAATAGATATGACGGTGGCACTATAAAGTGGCACACCTTTGTAGGAAACAATATAACAAGTGGTGAAAACAGTCATGTAAGAATATTTCTCTTTGACCCAGGAATATCAATTTGGAGAAATTATCCAAGACAAGAAGAAAGAAGGAAGTACTGTGTGTGACTATTACCACCACTGCCTCCAAGAACTCTGTATAGATCTGAAATGGACCACACAATGATGTGAGGGAAAAGTAGAATTTAGAATCAAACAGCCATAAAAACAGCAAATCACAAAAAAAATATGTTTTAAAGTAGAATTTTGAAATAATTAGTGCTACAAATGGCTAAGTGTCCTTTGCTCTTACTTTATTCAGCCAATAGTAAATGACTGCAGTCCTACTCGGTGGGGTGGCAGGCTAAGAAACAGAGACACAGAGACAAAAGACAATGGTCCTTGCCATCAAGAACTCGGAATTTAGATAGCTACCAAACAGTAAATCATTGCATGATATGACAAGACATTAGCAAAGAGGAAAGTGCGGTTTTCCTTGGGAGAACTTTCTTAGTCTGTTTGTGCTGCTATAATGAAATACCTGAGACTAGGTACTTTATAAAGAACAGCAATCTATTTCTTCACCATTCTGGAGGCTTGGAAGGCCAAGCCCAAGGCACCAGCATCTAGCGAGGGCCTTCTTCCTGCATTATCCCATGGTGGAAGGCAGAAGGGCAGGAGAGAAAGGGCAAAGTGGGCCAAAGTTACCACACTTTTATAACAAACACACTCCTGCAATAACAAACCCATTTCCCTGAAACAGCATTAAATCCATTATGAGAGCAAAGTCCTCAAGGCTTAATCACCTCTTAAGGGTCTCACCTCTTAATATTTGTATATCAATTAAATTTCAACATGAGTTTTGGAGGAAACAAACATTCAAACCATGGCAAACACTAAGATGGCTGGCGCCAAGAAAGGCTTTCTGAAGGAAGCAGTATCTGTGCTAAGAGAATTTTCTAAGCAGAAAAGGAGTGAGAAAGAAAACTTCAGGCAGAAAAAAACAGTACTGGAAGGCAGATAATTTGTATAAAAGAGCATGATGCCTTCCAGAATCTGCAAGTGATTTAATGCCACTGGAGCGTGGCGTCCCGCAGGGTGGATCCTGTATCCTGCAGGGTGGATGAATATACCACCTGGAGAAGGGAGCAGGAGCCAGGTCAAGCAGGGTCACCATGTTTGTTTGTTTGGTTTGTAAATGTAAATTTGTATTTTATTTTTTCCTTTAAAAAATTGTTTGTAATTGACACATAATAATTGTACATATTTACGGGGTACATAGTGAGGTTTCAATACATACAATGTATAGTAATCAGATCAGCAAAATTAGCATATCCATCCTCTCAAACATTTGTCACTTCTTTGTGTTGGAAACTTTCAGTATCTTTCTTCTAGCTGTTTGAAAGTGTGTATTATTAAGTACAGTCATCCTACAGTGCTATAGAACACTAGAACTTATGCCTCCTATCTAGTTGTACTTTTCTATCTTTAAAAAATCTCTCCCTATCCCGCTACCCTCCCAGCCTCTAGTTTACTCTATTCTACGTTTTACTTCTACAACATCAGCAGTTTTAGTGTTTTGTATATTTTAAGTTTTTTTAGTGATACATAATAGATGCACACATTTTCTGAGTACATATTTTCTGACAATTTTATACATCCATAAAATGTGTAAAGATCAATTCAGGGAGACTGAGATATCCAATTTTTTAAAATTTAAATGAAATATTCATTTTTGCTTTATGCTAGGAACATTCAAATTATTCTCTTCTGCTATTTTGAAATCCTCTGTAGATTATCGTTAACTATAGTCACTCTACTGTTCTACCAAAAACTTGTTCTTTTTTTTTTTTTTTGAGTTGGAGTCTCACTCTGTGGCCCAGGCTGGAGTGCAGTAGTGCGATCTCGGGTCACTGCAACCTCTGCCTCCCGGGTTCAAGCTATTCTCCAGCCTCAGCATCCTGAGTAGCTGGGATTACAGGCATGTGCCACCATGCCCAGCTAATTTTTGTATTTTACAAAATGTTTATCTGTGAGGACAGACAAAACCCAGAGATCAGCTGGGGCTTGCCTGCCCTGAGGAGAGCTAGATAAAATAGGCTCAAAACTCTCAATTCCATCAGTTCCATAGGTTCAAGTCCTTCCCACAAAATTTCTACCGACACCAAAGATCTCACTCAAAATTTATGACCTCCTCTACTGCCTACTACCCCAGGATTTCTCTGTGCCTGTGTCAAGAGGGGCCCCTCAGATGTGAAATGTAGCCCCTTTTATGAGGCCCTCCCTTCCCCACATCCCCCACCTCAGAAAATTTACTCAACACTAAGAATTTGTACATATATAATATTCACTGCAAATTTACGGCACAGAGAGGGGAGACCAAGCACATGCAAGTGGTCTAGCAAATTTAAAATGTAGCAGAGACTATCAACTATGATGGGCGGGGGTGTGTAATGCAGGGAAAAAAGGAATTCACCACCTTTCACCTCATCTACACACTGTCTCTATTCCCCTTCTGACTTTTCTCTCAAACTATTACTCCTCCTTTCTTGGGAACTTCAAATTCTTCTCTCTCCATTAATCACAGCCATTCAGCATTCCACAATACCCCCTTGAAAAAGAAATATTCCTGGAATTTTAATCTTGCCTTTGACTTTTATTAACTCTGAGACTCAGGAAAGTCACTTAACTTCTCTGAACCGCAGGTTCCTCTTCCATAAAATAAGAATAATTATCAGGCCAGGGATTGCTATCATCATATTTTAAGCAACTAATGACCTTTTCTCCTTTGCATTTCTATGTACATAATCTGTGTAATCAATCTGTATTACCAATCTGCCTTGCCTTGAGATGGAGGTAAGAAAATTACAATAGGTCTTCAAAGAGAAAGGAAAGAATTACTATTTCTGAGCAAATATACAAAATAGGAATTCGCAACCACACAGTAGTATTAAAATGCAGGTTTTATCCAGAAAGAGATTTTTCTAGATTCTTTTATCTCCTTTTACTATCATCAAGAGTTTGTCCTGGCATAATTGGTATTATCCTTTTGCATAAGGGCAGTCCCAATCCAATAAGAAGAAAAGAACTGGAGAGAACATTCCTTTTCTATCCCAGTGAAAGATGGGAAAAGATGGAAGGTAGAGATAAAGGAGGATGATCATTAGGAAAGCCTCTCTCAATGTGTCTCCAAGTCAAAGTTCCAGAGTAGAGAAAAGGTATTTCCTAAGTTGATGGAGATGCTGGGGAATCAGTTAGGATCTGGTCGCAGTAATTTAGAAAAAGTTAATAGAAGCTTGGACTTTGGTAACTGCCAATAGGGATTTAGAGAGATGGAATCCACACATATTAAGGAGGTCGAATCACTAAGACTTGATGAATGATTGGATGTCTTTTCAATTTACAAATCCAGTCTTTAATATCTTCACAGTTGTTATTTTTGAGATCATCTTCCTAAAATTCTTTTCTCCCTGGATTTCTGCAAGCTTATACAACAGGGCCATTCTGTGCCTCTCTGAAATCTTACACTCTTCCATGCTAAAGAGTTAGCTTATTTTTATAGAATAAGTGATTAAAGAAGTTTGTAGAGGGGGGGAATGGCCCAGTTTATTTCAGGGCTATGCTAGTGTTTGCAGCCCAATGGACAACAAGTTGTACAAGATTTTCTTTGAGATGAAAATGGCTACGAACCCTATAGAACCCTGGTAAAATACCTATTATACAAGATAGTAGCTTGATCCAGAAAAATAAGCTAATTTAGCATTTACAATTGACAATTCATCAATACTTGGTATAGAGTAGTGCCAAAAATGTTGTTAGCAACCATTACCTGACTCTAGGTTGGTAATAAAAAAGGCTATCAACTTCTTTCTGTTTATTATTTTAGTCAGCTTAATGATGATAGCAATCCCTGGCCTTTCTAAGAAAATATAGATGTACAAAGTACTTTCTAATACTCATATGCATCTCATGGTGTACAGGGAAGGCAGAGAAGTGTTACAGTACCTGTATTTTACAGAAAAAGGAACTCAGGATCACAGAAGAATATGTGAATTGGGATGCAAAGAAGGAAGATGGTAAAGAAACTTTTGGTATCCTTTAGGAAATAGATTTCTATTTCCATTCATCTGACCCCTCCCACATCCTCCATGATTCCTGAAAGATTGCCAACAGAGAGACCTGCTTCACACTGACAAGTACTCTTAAAGCCCTTGGATGGAAGCATTCTGGGCTGAGACATTTGAATGCTTTCAGTCTTTTCTCAGACTTTCCTTAATCTACTTGGGCTTCTATTTCCCTTGGTTACATAGAGGTCTCTAACATTTCCAGTTGATTGCCATTCATCCTGATAGACAAGTATACTTTTAGAAGTCTTCTGGTTGTATGTAACAGAAAGTAAACTCTAACTTGCCTCTGCAAAGGAAGCAAGGAGGTTAAGTAACCAAGCGGAGAAGGGCATGGGTGTCACAGGGTCTGAGGAGCACGGGAACCCACCTGGATCCTGGCTCCCCTTTCTGTGCTGCCTTTGCTCCTGCCACCTGACATTAATATTTATGTTCATGGGAAATATGGTCAGTGAATGGTCCCACATTTTCTATCACATGGAATTGGTCACCCAAAATTGACAGATCTATTTTTCCCCAATTTCAAAAACTCCTGGAAAGGATTCGTTGTCCACACCTGAGCAAAGAGTCCCCAGGTCCCTACAAACCATGGGAGACTCTTTGTCAAATGGGCCAGGGAACCAGGCCATGTTATGGTCATATGACAACTCCCATGCAAAGATATATAAAATTTCTAGAAAAGGAAGTTACATAGAAAAGCTCAGGGGTTGGTCACACACACAAAAAAAATGATAGATAAAAGCAAACAAGTATTAGCACTTCTGTCTCCTTCTGCCATGTTCCTACCATATTGCAGGACACAAGCTGTGGGAATGTGTGGGAATTACTTGTTATCTTTCCTACTCTAGACAGAGCTAAACCCTTCTTTTAATTTTCCTTAGCACTTTTACGAAGACTCAGCTTACTCTTTCTGATGCATTAAGATCATCTGTAATTTACACAGCAAGTGGTCCTCTTGCACACCTCCCACAGTGGTGCCGTCTCCCTATTTGAAGTCATTGGTCAGAGGGTAATAACCACATTTCCTCTGAAAGTTTTGCAACATCCCCTAGCTTGGTGGTATTAATAAAAGGTGCTTTAACAAAATAAACCACCATATCTGTTCACTTTTTCCAAGAACACTGAAGTGCCAGGCATGGGCTGCACCATAGATGAAAGTGGGAAAGAAGCTACAGGTAAGGAACAAGATACCCAGAGATGACTCCCAACATCTAGCGGAGAGGCAGACAAGGGCACAAATCTGTCCAGTGTGTTAAGCACTGAAGGTGATCTAGCCATGGTGTCTGGCAGCCCTGAGAAAGAAGAAACTGGCTCTGGGGATGGGGGTACTAAAAAGGGTTAAAGTCTCTGTACCAGTGTTAAAATAGTAAAATCTATGGTTCCCCTTTTCCATCTTGTCTCAGCGAGGAGACTGGCAGAGTCACAAGATCATAAAATCACTAACCTTGAAGTAGAAGTGACCTGAAAGGTCATTCAACTTAATCTTCTGCCCAGGGTACAAATTTCCCCTGCCAACCTGTCTCTGCCTGGCCTCCCATGATGTGGAGCCCACTGGGATCAGAGAGGAATAGGTTGGCATAAAGGAGAAAGAAAAGGGTTTGAGATCAGACAAACTGGGCTTTGAAATCCAACATATACTAGCTTTGTGATCACAGACTGACAACAGCCTCTCTGGGCAATAGATGCCTTGTTGGGTAAAGGCTGTTGCATTACCTAGCACACAGGGTTGCTGTAGGTGATGGCCTGGACTGCAAACCTCCTTGAGGCAGCCCATTCTATTGTAGGACAAATGGAATTGATAGGAAGCCTATTGTTGGTTTAAGAGAAAATCTGCTTCCCATGCTTCCTGTCTTCATTGGTCCTGATTTTTGCACTCTGTATAGCCTGTTCATTTCCCTACTTAACGGTACTCCAGGCTGGACTATGATAATAAACCAATACTCTTTTTCCACAGCTGTCCTATCTCTGCTGTGGCCAGTTCTCCTGGCTTATTGCTAAATCTTTGTAGTTTTTCAAATTCAACCATTTCAGCCCTCAGAGATTCAAACTAGTAGCCCTCACAGAGTCTGCTTAGTACAATAAATAGGATTTAAATTAAATCTTAGGTGCAGCAATTCTCTTTCAATAGGATCACATAAAATGGAAATGTCAAAAGTTGGAGAAAGTATAACTGTTTGACAATTGAAGATAGAACCATAAGATAGAGGAATTCAAACTAGCTCAATGGGTCTCACAATGGATGTTTCTGTTGCAAGAAAAACGATATATGGAATCTCCTGCCTCTCCAAAATCAAATTCATTGTGTTCAGATAAGATGCCAAAAGGAATCCCACTGACATATATAAAATATTCAAACCACAGACTCTGTGGCTGAATGCCAGGCTTTCAGCTCTCTTACGCACCATCTTTAGCAATGCAAAGCAAATAAAATGAGGTTTCTTTCACAAGAGAATGACACATTTCATACTGACTTCTACATAATACAAACTCCTCTGACCAATGGTGGACTAACAGTCCAATTATTTCAATGTATTTGCAAATTTCCCATCAAAATGATATGCAATATTATATAAAGTCCAATTTCACTTTCTGGCTATATTTCCAAATATGTTTTGTAGGAGTTTGCAGGAGGGGGAATCAGTTAGCACCCTTTAACATCATATTTTTAAATTTTAGGGAAAATGTAGTAATTTGGAAATGACTGCAGACTTCAAAATTTTTTCGTTTTGCTATTTATCTGCCATTGTTGTATATCCCAGCAGGTAAAGGAGTGAGTAAATACCTTGCAATAAGATCAGGAGTCATGGAAGAGACTCCCTACAGCCAATTACATGATATTTCTATTTAGAGATGCTTCTTTGCAAATTATATGTTCATTTGGCAATTCCTTTGGAAAATAATGGAGAGAATAAAACATTTTTCAAAGCTCTTGGGGTAGCTTTTCAAAAACCAAAGTGCTAAGCAGGTCTGCACAGAGGGAGAGTGGTCCTTTGTGGCTGAGTGGTACCCTGCTGTTTGTACCATGTTCAGAGTCAGCCCACTGCAATGAAACATTCTACAACCATAATTAAATGTTGTTTGAAAAGGTCTTTTTGAATTTGAGAAGACATTTGTAATATGAAATGCCATCAAAGAAAGGGGCTGGAGCTGAGGTCATCAACAAGTGAGGTCATGTTGCATGCTGAAGCAAATCAGACACCTAGGGGAAGTAACACACATGGGGAACCTCTGGAAGTGAAAGAGGTTTAAAAGGCAAGTGGCGGCAAACAATTTATGGCTAAGTCTTCAAAAGCAATTGCAACAAAAGCAGAAATTGACAAGTGGGACCTAATTAAACTAAAGAGCTTCTGCAGAGCAAAAGAAAGTATCAGCAGAGTAAACAGACAACCTAAAGAATGGGAGAAAATATTCACATAGGATGCATCCAACAAAGACCTAATATCCAGAATAGGAACTTAAACAAATCGGCAAGCAAAAATCAAATAACCCCAATAAAAAGCAGCCAAAGGACATAAACAGGCACTTCTCAAAAGAAGACATACAAGCAGCCAATACACATATGAAAAAATTCTCATCATCACTAATCATCAGAAAAATGCAAATCAAAACCACAATGAGATACCATCTCACACCAGTCAGAATGGGTTTTATCAAAAAGTGGAAAAATAATGGATGCTGGCAGGGCTGCAGAGAAAAGGGAACACTTACACACTGCTGGTGGCAATTTAAATTAGTTCAGCCACTGTGGAAAGCAGTTTGGAAATTTATCAAAGAACCAAAAGATGAACTACCATTCAACCCACCGATCCCATTACTGAATATGTACCCAAAGGAAAATAAATTGTTCTACCAAAAAGACGCATCCACTCATATGTTCCCTGCATAATTATTCACAATAGTAAAGACTTGGAATCAACCCAGGTGGCCATCAACAGTGGATTAGATAAAGAAAATGTGGTACATATGTCAGAGGCATTTGAACCACAGCAACTTCATCTGGAATAGGGACTGGGTAAAATAAGGCTGAGACCTACTGGGCTGCATTCTCAAATGGTTAGGCATTCTAAGTCACAGAATGAGATAGGAGATCAGCAAAAGATACAGTTCATAAAGACCTTTCTGTTAAAACAAGTTGCAGTAAGAAAGCAGGCCAAAATCTCACCAAAATCAAGATGGCAATGAGAGTGACCTCTGGTCGTCCTAATTGCTACACTCCCACCCTGCCATGATAGTTTATAAATGCCATGGCAATGTCAGGAAGTTCCCCTAAATGGTCTAAAAAGGGAAGACA
Organism: Ateles fusciceps; assembly: GCA_036589455.1. NCBI lineage: Eukaryota > Metazoa > Chordata > Mammalia > Primates > Atelidae > Ateles > Ateles fusciceps. The sequence goes on from JAZHEH010000113.1 coordinate 9,070,176, forward strand.
TGAATAATCCACCCCTTGTTTAGCATATAATCAAGAAATAACTATAAAAATTGGGCAACCACCAGCCCTCGGGGCTGCTTTGTCCATGGAGTAGCCATTCTTTTATTCCTTTACTTGCTTAATAAACTTGTTTTCACTTTACTCTCTGGACTCACCCCAAATTCTTTCTTGCCTGAGATCCAAGAACCCTCTCTTGGGGTCTGGATCAGGACCAGTAACTCATACATACCACGAAATACAACACAGCCATAAAAAGAATGAAATCACTTCCTTTGCAGCAACATAGATGCAAATGGGGGCACTAATCCTAAGCAAACTAATGCAGAAAAAGAAAACCAAATACTACATGTTCTAACTTTTAGGTGAGAGCTAAACATTGGGTGCATATGGGCATAAAGATGGGAACAGTAGACGCTGGAGAATACAAGAGGAAGAAGAAAGGGGAGGGGCAAGGGTTGAGAAACTCCCTACTGGGTACTGTGCTCACTGCCTGGCTGATGAGTTCAATCGCACGCCACACCTCAGCATCACGCAATGTACCTTGGTAACAAACTTGCACATGTACTCCCTGAATCTAAAGTAAAAGTTGAAAAAAAGAAGGCTAAAAATAAAAAGCAAGTGGAAGGAAGACTTCCTGGATGGAGACTAAAAGCCTAGAGGAGCCTTCACTCTGAAGCTAAGGCACAGAAACAGAACTGGTTAAAGCACAGGCTCCATATCAGACTGCCTGAGCAAGCCAGTCTGTTAGTATTTAATCACAACTTTTGCATCTGCAAAATGGGATAACAGTAATATCTAGCTTACTATAAAGCATTTAGCATAGGGCCTGGTACATGGGTAAAGCACAGTTACAATTAGCTATTAATGGAATGATATCAATTCATGTCCCTTAGACTAGGGCAAGGGGTACCACATTATTTAGGGTGTTCTCCTTGTAATTTTCTAAAGAAGTTTCTGGTGCCTAAAATGGGTCTTGATCAAGGAATGCCATCAGGTAAGAGATACACCATGCCTGAACCAGAATAGCCTCTAGGCTCTGTTTCTCCCTTTTGGGTTGCCTTCCAACCTTCTATTCCCATCCTCACTATGTGGTTGACCAGATGTCCTATGGCGCTCCAGGACTTCTCTCTACTAAATTGTCCAGGAGCCTTACAGCTGAACCCCAGATCCAGAAGGGTGTCCTGGCATGAGATTTGCTCCCACTGCCCAGTGTAGTATTTCTTTTGCAGAAATTATGCAAGATGTAGCCATCAAAATGGTGGTGACATGTTGATTTGGGATGACTAAAAAAAAAATCTCCTGGGGCTCCTAGGTATATTAGGGGCAGCCTTGGGAATGGACAGTCATTGCATTAATTTACTTTCTCATTTATTTAACCAATATTTGACAGAAAGAATGAAGGCTTGGCCTTCACAAGACATGGGTTTCATTTCTAATTCCAGTTAAATCTTGACTATGAAATTTCTTTGTAAAATAAGAAATGGAACACAGTGAAAGTGGCTGTCAATAGACCCAGTAAAAATAGAAATAATACTTTTTTAAGAGACGGGACCTCACTGTCACCCAGGCTGAAGTACAGTGGTGCAATCACAGCTCACTGCAGCCTCAAACTCCTGAGCTCAAGTGATCTCCTGCCTTAGCCTCCCACAGGCACATGCCACCATGCCTAATTTTTTTTTTAATTTTTGGTAGACATAGAGTCTCACTATGTTGCCCGGGCTGGTCTTGAATTCCTGGTCTCAAGCAATCCTCCTGCCTCAGCCTCCCAAAGTGCTGAGAATACAGGCATGAGCCATTGCATCCAGCTGGAAATATAAATAATAGCAGTTTGACAAGGACCAATACGAATTACAAGGCGGGGTTTCCAGCCCTTTTTCTCCTCCTGAAAGCTAAAGATGACATTTGCATTGTGCACGTGGCTTCTCCCCATCCCCCTCTACTCTGTTCTATCTTTGCTGACCACTTCTGGGCTGTCCTCCATAGTGCAGAGTAGGGAAATGGGAGCAAGGAACCACAGTAGCCAGAGAAAGAGGCAGGAAGGAAAAAGGCCAAAGTCACTTGACCTAGAGAAGACAGAGAAAAGGGTCTGAGGAGGGGGAGGTATGGGACAGCTTTGGAAAATGAGAGCATGGGGGGGCAAGAAAGGAAAGCAGCATGTGGCTCTGCATTTTGAGATGGATTCTTTTGCATTCTTCAAGAGAACTGGGTAAAGTCTGCAAGTGCTTTGTAAATACTTTTCCTTGTTGGAATGTGTTTCTTTGAGTGTGACAGTGCATCAGAGAGGAATGATACAGAGCCCTGGCATCTGAGTACTGGTATACTGTAGTAAACGTGGTAGTCGTAACAGTGGCAGCCGTTGGAGCACAGACAGTAGAGGTATCAACAACTGGGCAAGTCGTGTTCACTTTCTGGGCCTCAGGTCTTTTATGTGCAAAATGAGGGCATTGAAAGCTTCTTCTAAGATTTATTATTCTGTGATTCTACTCATGTCCACAAAGTGCCAGGATGGTCCTGAGTTAGATGATACAGGAGGGACACAGGATATATAACATATGATTCCAGTGCTCCAGGACTTGAAAGAGAGAAGGGCCTTTTTGCTGTTTTTTTCACACTCATGGCTGATGTCTACCTCAGGGCCTTTGCACTTGCTCTTTCTTCTGCTTGGAATGTACTTGCCCCAGATATTCCCATGTGTTTTTCTCTCCCTCCCTTCAAGTGTTTGAATGTTCTTGCCCCAGATATTCCCATGTGTTCTTCTCTTCCTTCCTTCAAGTGTTTGCTCTTAATGAGGCCCTCTGTGACCACCTTCCCACACTCCCTCCCATGTGGCACTCTCTCTGCTTTTTAGTGTGTTACTAGCTTTCCCTGCTTAATTTTCCACTATTCTTGTGGTCATCTAATATATTATATAACATATTGATTTGTTTCTCATTTGTTATTCCACATCGGATTTATGCTTCACTAAGACAGGATCTTCTTTTCTATTTCACTCGTTGCTATATGCCCAGCAACTAGAACAGTACCTGGCATGTGGCAGGGATGAATGAATGAATAGGAAACGTGACATGACTTGGTCAAGCAACAGAGCAATAAGCGTCCATTTAATATGCGTAAGAAGTCAAAATAAAAGCACTTGAGGAATGCAGAGAAGGAAAAGAGGTTATGAGCTGAAGCACTTAGAAAAAGGCTTGACAGGTTGGGGGATATTACATGGTGTTTCCATAGATGGGATGGACCTCCTCTCTGACATTCCCTGAGGCAGTCGAGTAAAGCATGAATATAAATTACTTTTTGCTTTGGGTATTTTTTAGCTATTTGCATGATGTATCCTTTAACATGAGCCCTTTCTGAGACTGGATCATGTAAGTCCCTGAAATAACGAGGGTTATAATTGGGAATATACCATCTTCTCTACTATCGAAACCTGCAATTTGCGATTTTAGCTCTTGGGACCAATCATAGCCTCTTGCATTCATTTAACCAATATTTCTTGAACACCTACTGGACGTCAGGGATCTACTGAATCACAATTTGTGGCGGCATAAGTAGTTGAACATTCTTGTATTCTCCCAGAGGCACCTGAAAGCCAGTCTCAGTGATGCATATTTTTAAATTGACGTTGTCATTTTCAAATAAAGACTTAAAGGCTGGGAATCTAGGAACTGTGTGTGTGTTACTTAGCAGCTGATGGGCCAAACACAAAACTTGTATTTCTTATGACTCAAACTCTTTTCCTAAACCCTCTCCCCTTTCCTCACAAAAGCATCTTTGACCTGTACCTGCAGTGACACTCTATCAGGATGTCTAGACTTCAGCCTGGTCACATGCCTGGAAATAATGACCACTCTTTCACTCTGTGGCTCAGATACTGCACATTCTGAACCTACAACAGCCTCACCTACAACCTTTATTCATTTGCAACCAATGAAGACCAACACTGAGAAACAAGAATTTCACAGAAACAAGTGCTCTGAAGATATTGCATCAGGCTTCCCCAAGTTGTCAGCAGGTTCACCCTCTGTAAAGAGACCTGCTGTGATTGCCTAGTGACTTTGAAGGGCTTGGTAAATATTAGAAAAAGTTTTTCCCAAGCTCCCAAATGTTATCAGGCAGCATGGGGGAGAAAAGTCAAAGTTGTACAGAGACATGACCTTCAACGATGCAGAAGAAAATAGATATCATAAGTGGAAAGGAATAGAATAGCTCTAGGGTTAGTTCATGATTTAACCCTTACATTTCTCATAATGCTGACAAGTTTAGGGCCCTAGTCCCTCCAAGATCTTTGTTACCCTGACCAAGATGGGCAAGTCACTTGATCTATGTAAGTCTCAGCATTGCTAACTGTAAAATGGGGATGTTATGTTCATGGGATTATTTTTTAAAAATCGTTCTACTATAAGGACACATGCACACGAATGTTCATTGCAGCACAGTTTACAATAGAAAAGATTTTATATGTATGATGCCTAGAATAGTGTGTGATGCATAGGATCATATAAATAAGGGCTTTTTTTACATTTCCCTCTACAACGTTGTTCAATGTTATAGTGCCAGGCATAGCAGGCATTTGCTTTCTAAAAGAGGCCTGGAGAGAAGTATAAGACAGAGGCCTAGGGACTGAGCACATGATTTCAACAACTGTCATTTAAATTTAAGTGTGGCCTGGTGAGGTAGAAGGCTGGAGCTTAGGAAAGCCGGACTCCAGTTGACTGGAGTATGTGACTTAGTTTCCTAAAACTACAGATAGCATAGCCCATCCTAACATAGTGTGCTGTTTGTATCAAAATCCAATGATGGAGTAGGTGTGAAAGCTATTAGAAAATTGTAAACAATTATTAAATGTAAGGTCATTGTTATTATTGTCAGTTTAGTGAGTCATTGGGACTAGATAACTCCAAGCTCACTTCAAGTTCATGACCCTGGAGACTTTAGCTCCCTCCAGACCTTGAGCCAGTGACTTTGCCCCTTTTTTTCACCCTTGTCCCACCTCCTACCACCACTTGTCACCCAGTGGCAAGCACACTAATAAGAATACTTTAAATGTGTGTAGCACATTTTTCTCCTGAACAGTGAAAGCACTTGGTTTTAGAGCTGTCCAATTTTATTTTACATCGGCATCACACAATAATACAAAGCAGAATCCAGGGTATCGTTTTATTAGGTCAGTCCGAGCTGTTTGCTCATGACTGACTTAGCACAGATCAGAATTTTAGGCCTGAGCAAACATTTCCCAGAGAAAATCCCAAGTTCAACTAGAATTGTCTTCCATTATTTTGTAGACCAAGGAAAATTTGAATTTGAGTAGCTGTGGTCAGTTAAAGATGTTTGCAATATTATTCAGTGTTTAAAAAGGTAGGAAAATCTGACATGCTACAACATGGAGGAGGCTTGAAATCATTATGCTAAATGAAATAAACCAGACACAAAAGGACAAATACTCTTATTGTTATCAGTGGAGGGTAGTTGCCCAGGTTCTTGGCATTTTGAACAAATAATTGGACAAAACACATAAACAAAGCAAGGCAGACAAAAAAGATTTATTTTAAGCAAAAGTATACTCCACAGGGTGGAGCCGGCTCAAGCAAGCAGCTCAAGAGTGTTGGTTACAGAATTTTCTGTAGTTTAAAAGCAACTCTAGAGGTTTCTCATTGGCCCCTGACCAGTCTGATTGTGGGAGGGGACCAATCAGAATGAAGAGTAGACCTGTAACCAGTCTGATTGGTTGTGAGAGAAGACCAATCAGAGGTATTTTCATTTCTCAACTGCCACATAGAAAATGGAGGGGTTGCGGCTGCCACCCAGCAACCACCACACAGCAAAAGGAGTGGAGAAGGGAGATGCCTCTGATATCCAGTCAGCATGAATCAGTCTTAGGTACCCTGCCTCCAGACCCTATTCTCCTGCCTCATTATGATTCCACTATGAGGCACCTAGAGTAGTCAAATTTATAAAGACAGAAAGTAGAGCTGTGGCTGCCAAGGGATGGAGGGGGAGAGAAGGAGTTATTGTTTAATGAGGAAGAAATTTCAGTTTGGGAAGATGAAAAATGTTCTGAAGATGGATGGTGGTGACGGTTGTGCAACAATGTGAATGTGCTTGATGCCACTAAACTGTACCCTTAAAAAGTGGCTAAAATGGTAAATTTTATGTGTATTTTATATATGCATATTTCTTATTTTGTTATGTGTATTTTATCACAATATACTTTAAAGGGTGACTGCAAATTGTTTGCCATCTCTCTCATTAAGAAGTGGAGTCTAATTCTCCTCCCCTTGAAATCAGGCTAGCCTTTGAGACTTTCTTGACTAATATCAAGTGTCAGAAGTAAAGTTCTAGAATTTCCAAGGCTGGGTCATAAGAAGTTTTGTAAGGCTTCTTGGAAGCCTTGCTATGGGTTCTTAATGGGGAAGACGGTGAAGGATTCACACCCCAGGTAATATTTGGCAATGCCTGAAGTTTTTGTTGTTGCTGTTATAACTGGGGAGGTGGGAGGGTGCGGTTGGTATCTAGTGGGTAGAGTCCACGGATCCTGATAAACATTCTGTTACACAAGACACCTCAATCCCAGAAAAACAATGGTCTGGCTCAAAATGTCACCAGTGCCAGGGCTGAGAAAACCAGCTCTGGGGAAAGCCAGTTGCCCTAAAATCACGTTTTGAGGAAATCCATGCTAACTGTGTGCACAGACCATATGAAAGGAAAGAAAACGCCTGAACAGCTCAGACTGTGGCAGCCATATCAGCCCAGGTGCCAGGCAGTGAATGAAGATGGGCATCCCAGTCCCAGCAGAAGTGATGTGAAGAACCAAAGACCCAAAGACAGCCCTAGATATACACCTCAGTAACCAACCCAGACATCACCAACAGTTAGCACTACTCCAGTTGAATATTCCCTAACAAAAAGCTATCCTTGCCATGTGTTGCCTGAATTCATGACTAACAAAGTTGTGAACATAATAAAATGATTGCTATTTCATGTCATTTAATTTTAGAGTGGTTTGTTCATAGCAATAGATAACCAAAACAGCAGCCTGCTAATCTCATAGAAGGGATTAGAAATGTTCAACCTGGTTACAGGAAGACTGGAACTAAGTAGACAGTGCAGGTTAATTCAAGCTTAACCTCAGTGACCCCACCTGAGAAATGGGGAACTTAATCTCTATCCTGCATGAAATTGAGAAAATTTAATAAAAATTGGGTATTTAAATGCGCTTAGGACAATACCTGGACTAGCAGAGCTATTCAATAAATAACTTTAGATTGGATTTGATCTGGATTGTCTTAATACAAAGAAAAATGACCTTTATCATAGATCAGTTCTCCTTAAATATTGAGTATTTTAAATTAGCGTGAAGTGGTTTTGTCTCCTCACTGACCTCATGTAAATGTCTCTTGCAAATCTTAAACAGACCCAGGTTGGAGTTCCACTTCTAACACTTACTAACTGCATAATCATGAGTTGTTAGTATCTGCTATGGTATGAATGTTTGTTTCCCCCAAAAAAAATTATGTTTGAAATTCTAAATGATTAGACCATGAAGGCAGAGACTTCATGAATGGGATTAGTATCCTTATAAAAGAGGCCCCAGAAATCTGCCTTATCCCTTTACCATGTGAGGACATGGCAAGAAGGCATCATCCATGAACCAGGAAATGGGCCCTCACCAGACACTAAATCTGTTAGCACCTTCATCCTGGACTTCACAGCCTCTAGAGCTATGAAAAGTAAACCTCTGTTGTTTATAAACTACCCAGTATGTGGCATTTTGTTATAGCAGCAGGAACAGACTATGACACTGTCTCTAAGCCTCTTTTTGTGTAAAATAAACATAACAAGTCTATCTCATAGAATGATTGTTTTGATTAAATGAGATAAATGCATATAAAGTCCTTAACAACATTCCAGGCACAAACCAAACACTCCATATCCCATGGTCCTATGGGCCACCTGCCCCACCAACTTATCTGACATCTCTGAATCCCAACAGCAGGAATTAATTGGACCCTAATCGGTCCTTTCACAGCAGTAATAAAACAAACTTTCTCTAACTTTGAACTGTGACTATAACTAGGAAAGAGAAGACTAATCCATTTCTCCTCCTCAGTAATAATGAAAGCATTCCATGCAGCTCAGGGACATTTTCAGAAAGTCAAGAGGAAAATCTTGTGACTTATTCCTAAGCAAAGATATGAGGAATCCTCTCCTGTGTAAACACCCAGGAAGAAAACCAGTTCCAGATGCACCTTCCTGGTACACCTCGCAATGGAGCCCACATCTGCAATTTTATTTTTTGGCTTCACCACCTAGTGTTCCAACCAACACAAAAGATTGCTCTGCAAAATCAAAAGATGTATCAATTTGAGTTCAGGTTTTTTCCAGACTTGAGTAAAAGCATTGTTAAAAAAAAAAAAAAAAAAAAAGCTATTACAACATCTATCAGCAAGAAATGAGGCTGGCCATTGAGATGCAAGTTGTGTTTCCTCTCCAGGTTGGTAGAATTGATTACAACCAGTGACCATGGCCGTCTGTCCTGATGACTGTGCTCAGGTCTACCCGCAAGTCTCTTTCCCGTGAATCCTGTGAAGCAAAAAGCCGCACTCTGGACAAATTATCCAAATGAAAACCCCCGACAGTGGGATTCCCCAATTCAAGAGGCCTACTTGGTGCTCAGGAAAATAAATGAGAAATATGTGCAGACAAATTTGATTGGAGTCCTTTGAGAATCAGGTAATGAGGAGGAAAATTCCAAGAGCTTTGATTTGAAAAATGGAGACCCTTCTGGTCTGTAGTGCCTACGGTTTACCATGAGCCAGAATCTGTTCTAAGGAAGATTGCTGGACTCAATGATGATGCTGTCAGTTCAGAAGAAATACCATATACACACACTTGTTAGCCACCCAATTAAAACGCTGTTCTATTTTTTTTTCTAGGTATGACATCCATTTAGAGCCCTATTAATTCTACACACTCTCCGGCTTTACAAAATCTCCAAGATTCATAAGACTGTGCTATAAACGAAAGAAAGTGATTTCCAATATTTGGGGCAACAAGATATGCTCACATATGTGATGAGTGGTATCATTTAAACATGGCAGCTTAAAGGACAACCCACCCCCACATCAGCACACCCACACCCACCCTTCCACTGGTATTTTTCACTGTAGAGCTTATCGACCTCTGACAGAACATATTTTTGTGTTCGTTTTCTATTTTGCCTGGCAGAATGTAGGATCCCTGAGGTGAGTGTTTCCCCTGTTTTGTTTACTGTTCTCTCAACAATGCCTAAAACAGTGCCTGGTCTATGAGAAGTACTTGTATAAGTCAGGATCCAGTCAAGAGACAGATCCCATACCAGCAATTTAAACAAAGAGAATGTAAAAATGTTAACCAGCCATAAAGTTATTAAAATGATAACTCAAAGATTTAAAAGAGAACTCAAAATGACTACCAAGGGAAAAAGTTGAAATTATTAAAACCTGAAAACTCAAATAAGGGGCTCCATGGAGCTGAAACTCAGACTTCTGAGGAGGAATCACTGTCCAGCTGATGCTGGTGTCTCTGACGTCAGAGGAAGCCCTCATGGGCCTGAGACCCAGAACTGAGAAAGGGGGTCACTGCCCCGCTGATGTCTTCAAGGTGGGATGTGGTGAGGCTGGCTCTGTAAGTGCTGGAAAAATTGCAAACTAGAGTTACCTGCTGCTACACAGGGAGGTGCTGCTGCCAGGGTGCTGCCCACAGGAACTGTGAGCCAACAGGAAGCCCTGGGAAACAGATGGGAAGCAACCACTCTCTTCTTCCTTTTCCAGGCTTAATGTGTGGACTGCAAAGTCCCAGCCCTAGAATTACAAGGCTAAGTGTGGAAAGAAAGTGTTTATGCCTAGAGGTAATGACTTTAAAAAGATATCAGTAAAGACTTGTAGGAGAAGCAAAAATGAAAGCAAAGAAAGAAGAAAAGAAGGGGGAGAGAAGAAAAGCAAAAAGGAAGGACAGATATACAGACTGCTGGGCATCATTGAAGATAAAGAACTCCATGATATTTAGAGTAAGAATAATATGTAACGCCTATCAATTATTGAGCTCTTATACCATGCTAAGCTCTTTACACATCTACTGTCTTGTTGTGACAAATCTATGACATAGGATTTATTATTCCCATTTTATAAATGAAAAAACTGAGGGAGGTTTAAGTACATGCCAAGGTCACAGAGTTAATAAATGCTGAAGCAGGGATTTAAGCCCAGGTCTATTTAGTCCTAAAGTTTATATTTTCTCATCCCATGGTCATTGGCTAGTGTGTGTTTGGAAAATTGATATTTCAAAGTTAGGGTTAGAATGAAAAAAGGATCATGCTCCAGAAAAGTTAAAGTTAAAAAATATGAGCCCCAGGGTTGGTTTTCCAATGAACTGGCTCTATGCCTTCAAGTAAATTATTATCTTTGAGCTTCACTTTCCTGTAGAATGGAAACAATAAAACCTGTTCTGTGGTGTGGATAACAGATGGTTGACTTACATGAACCCACATGACATCAAAGAGTCAGAGTCATTCAGATGTGGTTTCCCCAAATAACTATCACCCACACTCTCTTCCTTGCTGAGCGAATCCCAGTTTTGCTTCAGGAATTAGAGTCCGTATGATTAATGGTTCCTCCTCTGCCCCAGTGTTGACTGGTCCAAGCCCATCATGTTAATTCTACCCTCCTTGCCAATGATTGGCTTAGAAGTAGGCACATGCCACAATCCCAGTCCAGATGAGAAAAGAAGAGAGGGGAAAATGAGAAAAGAAGAAGCAAGCTGAAGGGGTTCTGGGCACACTTTTCTCACTCTTAAAAATAAGCAAGACAGGGACTGCTTATTTTGGCCTCTGAATATAGGCAGGTGAAAATGTGATGCCTGGAGCTCCTGCTGTCTTCTTGTAACCATGAGTAGAAGCCATCGTCAAAATGCCACCAATCCTAAAAGCATCCTACCTATTGTGATCTGAGATAATAATTTCTTTATTGTTTAAGCCCATTTTAAGTGTTCAGGTATTCTGATATTTTAATTAAAAGCATTTGAATGAATCAAAAGCACTCTCTTTGGTATATCTTCATATGATATACCACTCTCTTGCAGGTGACCTAGCCTGAAAAAGACAGGGATGAAAAGTTATAAACTAGATGAGAACATAGGGTGTCAATGATTACACTAGACTGTACTGGAGTTATATTATTACATGGGACTATTCTGGAATTATGCAAATTTTACTGGGCTGAGTTTTTTGATACTAAAACAAAGGGGTTATTCATTTATTTTCTAATAATGATTGAAAAAGCTAAGGAAACTGCCCACGATTTTATCCAGGAAAGGAGAATGAGTAATCCAGAAAGTAAAGTTGAAAGGGTATTGAGATGCCTGTCCAATCGGCTAGGTTATACATGTATCGGCCAGGCAGGGGTTGAGTCGGTGCCACCCTCACTGTGTCCGTTTAGCCTGTGCTGACGCACCTTCTGCCTGTCCTCCAATCTGATATTTTGCTTTGCATCTCTGGCCTCTTCAGGATCTAGTCCACCATTTCAGAGCATCAGTTGAGACTCTGAACTCTCAAGGCAGCCTCCTAGCTGTTAAGTGCTGGCTCCCCTCCACCTCTTCATTTGCCAATGGGAATAATAACAGAGGCCATCTCCAAGGACAGTTTTAAGCATTACATCACACTGTCAGCACTCATTCAATGCTGGTTACCTCCTTACCTCACTCCTCCATTCAAATGCGTCCTTCTCATGGACACTGCATTTTTTCATGATGTCTAGGAACAGCTCTTTTAGCATGGCCTTGGGAGTCCCTTCTATGAACTTGCCAGATATCCCCCCACGCCTCCCTGATCACAGAAGTTCAGACTCAGACCCTGATGGAGCTTGAACCAGACATGGAAGGAAGGTGATGTGGACAGTCCTGCAATGAGGAGGAAGACCAGCTACACTGAGCCCCCTGCATATGCCAATGACTACATTCATCATCTCATTCATTCCTTACTGCAGAATAAAAAATAGGTTCAGAAAGTCTAACTGGCATAAGCTCATGCAGCTAGTAAATAGTGAGGCTTAATTGAATCCTAGGTCTCGTTGGCATGAATCTACAACGTTCCCAACTCAACAAACGGAAGAAGTCCAGGGAGCCCGGCAGGAAGGTAGGAGAGGCTAAGGCAAGAATGAAGGATTGAAGTCCGGTCTCTTGCTTCACCAAATCCACAGCTCTTTCCAGGGACCACACCAGTGTTCATTTTGGGGATGTAGTAACACATAGCAGGGGCCATGACTGAGGAGAGAGAGTGTGGAGTTAAGTACATTAAAACTTAAAAATGAGCTCCCAATTTTAGTGATTCTCTTTAAAGTGGCAGCAGACCCCAGTTGAGCCTGTGTGGCACCTGGGTGTCCACCTGAGTTTACTGGCATGTAGGGTTTGGTTGGTTGGTTGGTTTTTTTGTTTGTTTATTTGGTTGAATGGGCCAGGGGGCAGGGAAGAGGGATGGAGACTCGGGCATCCAGAGGAGAGAAGAGAGGGGGAAATGGAGGACAAACAGGTGCTAAGCCTCTGTGTACCAGGGACCAGGTCATACTTTGACACCCCTGGGAGGCTTCAGGTGACCCCCACCCAGGACAGCCAAGTTGAGCAGTCAGCAGGAGACGTTGTGCTTCCAGGGGGTGCCACCCTCCCACCAAGGGTGTGGGCAGTGCTGGCCACCGTGAGATGCCCCAGGGATCCTGGCAAGAAGAGGACACCATGAAAAGATGTCCCTGCAGGAGAGGAAGAACATGGCAGACCCTCAGGGCAACTAAGCACCTGTGAAACAGCTGGGGGGGACTCCCAGGGACACCTGAGAAAGGAAGACACAAACTTCACAGGGGACAAGAGTCTGTATGAGCATTTGGACTAGCCAGGGATTAGCCAGGCTTGGGGACATTGTGTTACTGTTATGACCACCAATGGCTTTACCAAAGGAAAGAAAGCAATGAAAAATGGAAGGAAGAATAGAAGAGGAGAGGAAAGAAAAAGTGGGGGAGAGGAGAGAAGAAGGAGGAAGTGAGGAGAGGAGAGGAGAGAAAACCCCTCCTGCTTGTTACAGGTAGCCTTTGGCACTGAGGCCCTCCCCAAGCAAATAAGTACCTAAGAGATTCAGCTTTTCTTTCTTTCTCTCAACCACAGCAAAAGAAGCTGTAATGAGGTTATTTATTCCCTCCAAGAAGCACTGTGGTAATAAGTCCCTCAGCTGACTGCTCTTAGGCTAAGCTTCTCACAAATATATGAAATGCCCAAACCCAGCAATCAGTACAGCTAATTGAAATGCCAACTCCAAGTTCACTAGATGACTGCCGCTGGGGTCACAGTCATTACCAGCGATTAAATGTTATGTGAAAAGATCCAGGAAGAGACACCATTTTAGCAATAAGCTTTAACCTCACACCCACTGTGGGAAAAGAAAAAGAAAGACAAATGCTGGGCGAGAAAGCTGGACTGGAACCAGGACAGGGTTTGGCTCTGGGAAACGCAGACAGACTGCGGCAGGAGGATCTCGGCTGTCTCCCAGGAAGCTGATGGCAAGAATATAGATGGATTGAGTGTTCTCAACTAAAGAGTCTCTTGATCAGGATGGGAGAGACAACTCAGGAACTACGTCTGGCTTCACCTATTTTTTCTTACCTGTAAAACAAACAGAATAAAACCTGTATCTTTGGAATTACTCGAATAATTAAATAAGTTATTTAAATACTGAGATGAATGCCTACCCTACAGCAGTTAACCAATAGACATTTCTACCAACAACCAGCCAGCAACAAATCAAAATTTCACTGTGAATTTATTAAATGCAGGAACTCTTAAAAGGACGCAAAGATGAATATCACCCAGTTTCTGGCCTTAACAGACTCCCAAGTTGAGATAAGTGAAGGGACACTTGTCCAGCACATACCAGGTCCCAGGGCCTATGGCAAGTATTCTGTGTAAATTAGAGTCTTCGGTCCCCAAGGATACATGATAAAGACAGGCTCAGAGATCACACCGCAGGAGTATGGAGAGGCTGTGTTTCAAACTCCAGTATGCTTGTCTCCCAAAGCCATGTCATTTCCCTGTACCACTTGACCTCCTACGATGGAAACATGTAGAATGTTCAAAAACAAGAATGGGAACAGAGCCCACAGTAAATGAGATATTCCAGGGCAGCACATGGTCCCCAGACTGGTGACAGCTCCATACTTTTAGGAGGAAGGAATGTCATTTTGGCTTGATCATGCCTGTATTAGTTTTTTGGGGTCACCATAACATATTACCATTTGGTGCTTTAGAATAACAGAAATGTATTCTAGCAGAGCTCTGAAGGCTGGAAGTCCTAAACCAAGTTGTCAGCAGGGCTGAGCTCTCTCCAGAGCCTCTGGTGGCCCCCAGCAATTCTTTCCTTCTTTGAAAACATCACTCAATCTCTGCCTCCACAGTTAAGTTGCTCTTCATCTCTGGATCGTAAAAACACTTGTGGGTGCAGTAGCACAGGCCAGTGATCCCAGCACTTTAGGAGGCAGAGGGGAGTGGATCACTTGAACCCAGGAGTTCAACCCCAGCCTGGGCAGCATAGTGAGAACCTGTCTCTACAAAAAATACAAAAATTAGCCAGGTGTGTTGTCATGCACTTGTAATCCCAGCTACTCGGGAGGCTGAGGTGGAAGGATCACTTGAGCCCAGGAGGTCGAGGCTGCAGTGAGCCAAAATCGCACCACTGCACTCCAGCCTGGGCAACAGAGTGAGACCCTGTCTCAAACAAACAAGCAGAAAAGAACACTTGTTATTGGATTTAGGACCTAGTCAGGTAATCCGACACGATCTCATCTCAAGATCTTTAATTACATCTGCAAAGACTTTTCCCACATAAGGTCACATTTGCAGAGTCTGGGAATTGGGATGTGGATTATTTGGGTGAGCACCATTCAACCCACTAGAATGCCCTAACCTTCCACTCACCAGTGTCAGCAATGTCCTCTCACCAATTATTCCCTCCCTCTCCATCTTGCCTTGTCAGTCTCTCATTAGCCTGCCCATACTCGTGACCAAGATTCTCTTTCTTTAAAATTTCCTTCGTGTGTTTCTTTTCATTCTGTAAACACTAAACTCCTTAAAGAGTTGTCTCCAGAGCAGTTCCAGCTTCCTCACCACCCACCTGCGTCTTCATGCCTTGGCGCCTGGCTTCTGCCCTCACTACTGGACTGGCAGTCCTCTCCCAGGTCACTAACAATGGCGCGGTGGTCCGTTCCCATAGCTTCTTCCATGAGGCCTCATCTCTCCAGTGCCCCCTCCTCCACTCAGCCCTAGCCACGCCAGCCCTCATATTAACTTGAAAGCTCATTTCCTATCTCAAGAGTTGCTGTTCTCTCTGCCCAGAATATTCTCCCACCCTGTATTAGTCAAGGTTCTCCTGAGACACAAAACCAATAAAATGAGCATGTATACAGAAAGAGGTGTACTTAGAGAATTGGTCCATGTGATTATGAAAGCTGACAAGTCCAAAACCCGCAGGGGGACCAAAATCTGCAGGGAGAGACCCAGGAGAGCTGGAATTCACTCTTGCTCAAAGGAGGTCAGTCTTTTGTTCTTTCTCTTCAGGCCTTCAACTGATTGGCTGAGTCCCACCCACATCATGGATGGCCATCTGCTCTACTCAAAGTCCACTGATTTGAATGTTAATCTCTGGGACTTGGGAAGGAAGGGTGGGAGGAGGGTGAAGGATAAAAGACTACACATTGGGAACAGTGTACACTGATCAAGTGATGGGTGCACCGAAATCTCATCATCACCACTGAAGAATTTATCCATGTAACCCAACACCACTTATTCCCCAAAAACCTATTGAAATAAGCAAAAATTAGGTGGAAGAACAAAGTGCTAGCTACAAAAGTTAAAAGTTTGCTAATGCATTTCTTTATTTCCTTCAATAAAGTGTGTGAAATGGTCAAGAA
This sequence comes from Ateles fusciceps, assembly GCA_036589455.1. Lineage (NCBI taxonomy): Eukaryota > Metazoa > Chordata > Mammalia > Primates > Atelidae > Ateles > Ateles fusciceps. The sequence continues at coordinate 9,086,150 of JAZHEH010000113.1, forward strand.
TATTTTTTAAAAGTTGCAGCTATCACAAGTTAACGGTGCTTTGAGCAATTTTGTCATTGGTTTTGGAATAATACCAGGACTCATTTCTGTTGAATAGATCATTAGACAGGGGCATATCTTTCAGCATCATTAATAATGCCAAACTTTTCCCAAAATGAGGACACTAATTCATGCTCCTATAGCAGTGTATGTGAGTGCTCATTTCTCCAAATCTTTGTGGGCTCTTAGTTTTCTCTCTCTCTAAAAATTCCACCACTTGGGTTAGTCTTTCATTTATGTAGTCTTTTACTTAAAATTTTTAACAAAAATGAATAAATAATAAAATAAATGTTAATCTCATCCAAAAACACCCACACAAAAACGTCCAGAATATTTCCACACATCTGCACATCTGGACACTGTGGCAAAGCCAAGTTGACAGACGAAATTAACCATCACACGCCCTGACTCCACTGCTTGCATAGCTGCCTCTTCAACTTTCTGGTCTCGAGTCAAATATGACTATATGACTGTGTCAGTGACCCTCCCTTACACCCAGTCTAAAGTAGCCTGCCTGTTTTATTTCATTTGTATGTCTGTGGCAAGTTTCACTGTTTAAAATTAGCATTTTTGTTTGTTTGTTTACCTGCTTATTCCCTGTTATCTCTGCCACCTTCACTGCCAGCTGTGTGATGCTAAGGATGTTTGTCTTGGTCACAACTACACTACTGGTCACAACTGCAGCTACACTACCCAGTGACACAAGATTTTCTTCTCAATCACTTTGCAAGCCAGGACCTCCAACTCGTGAGACCTGGGCCTTGCTCAGCCACGCGACCTTCTACAGGAGACAGCCTGCCCACTCAGCCTTCCTGGGCCAGGTCTGGCTTGTGCACCAGTTCCCCAGTTCTCGTGCCCCACCCAAGAAGAATTAGGATGCACTGATAATCGAAGAGTGAGCAAGGTGGGGGGGGTTATTGAGAGATGAAACAGATTTCAGTGGAGAGGGAACACAGGGGTGGTCCCTCTACCCAAAGGTTAGAAAGTCCCCCCTGATACCGAGTACAGGGCTTTTATGAGCTCAGAATGGGGGAAGCAAGGTTATAGGTAGTACTGGAAAAGGCAACATTCAATTGATTAAAAGGCATTATTAAGAAAGAATAAAGGTGGGCAAACAGGAACAGAAGTTCTCACTGGGTCGTGGGTTTCATCTGGGACCAGCAGCCTGGTCTTTCAGCCTTCAGGCTGTTTTGGCTTGAATGTGGGTTCTACCAGGGACCTCCCCATCTGCCCAGGCATTTGGCTCCCTCCTATTGCTATCACCAGGGCATAATGCAACGCGTGGCACTCCTTAGGCGCTGTGTGAGTTTGCATTAGTTTGGAGCATGGAGGAACCCAATGCTACGACAGAGGTAGAGGGTGAGAGATGTATGGGTCCCACCTGTGGAAGATAAAGGGTTTTAATGAGCTCTGAGAGCTGAGCAGGAAGAGATGAAGGAAGAGGGATGAGTAGACAGAGTCTGAGACTGCAGCACAGTTCTAGGAGAGTCTCAGTCTGCCCACTGCAGAGTCCGGTAGAGGAGTCCCACATACCCCAAGAACAGAGAGCCGTATTCAACCACTGGCTGGAAGGAACGTGCCCTGGCACAATGCATGAGCCATTCAGATGGTCAGAGACTGGGCTGCCAGTCACACTCCCCCTCTGATGGACAGCTTGGTGGAGCATTTTCATGTCCATTCCAGGCACTTGATAACTACTGAGTGATTGAATGGGTGACTGAATGAATGAATGTTCTCATTAAACACATCCTGCTCCATCTCTCCTCAGCACAGGACATGGATGATAGCCACATTCCTCTCTCACCAATCCTGAAACTGCCCCTTGGCCTCTGTGTGTTTGCATTGCATCCTCCTGGTTTCCCTCCTACCTCTCTAGCCCTTCTATTTTCTTCTCTGTTTCCTCTTCTTTATCTTGACCCTGATATACTGGTGTCCCCCAAACTTCCACTTTCTGCCAGCCCTCTCTCTTCCACTGCTATCCTGTAGGCCTGGAATATGAGAGAGGGGCAGGAAGGCATTGTCTGGGTGAGATCAGTAATAGCTGTGGTTTATGGAGTGCTCACTGTGTGCCAGGCCCTTGACTGAAGCTTTCATTTGCATTATGTTGGTTATCCTCACTTAGACCCTAAAGAGCCATCAGCATCCCATTTTAGAGATGTGGAAGCTGAAGCTTGGAGGGACTTAGCACAAGGTCACACGGCTTATAAATTGCCAGCATTCAAACCCAGGTCTACATGAATCCAGAGCCCCTATTTTCACTAGACTGGACGTCCTTGGGGTTAGAAGCCATATTTTTCAACTTCTTATATCCCATGGCACCTAGCCAGCTGAACACACAGTAGGTGCTTGGTGACTGCTGAGTGCCTAATGGGTCCCCACCCTGGTACACATTCACTGCAGAGGCCCTGTCAGGAGCCAAGGGGTTAACTGCTCTGTCAGGGGGAGCCTGGCTTTGGGCAACCTCTTTTAAATAATGAGCTTCTGGTATTCTTGCTAATAACATTCTCCCTCACTGCTTCAGGTTTTACTCACAGGAGTAATGAATTAATTAGTGAATATGGGTGAGAAGCTCTTTGAAGCTGTAAAAAGCCCAGAGTACAAATACTAAGAAAATGGACCAAACAGACTGCATCAGATGCTCTGTGAGTGATGAGAACCTCCGTGTGACTGAGCTGCCTGCTCTCTGGGGACAAGCGCAGACAGAGCAAAGAAAAGAAAAGGAGGCACCCAGAGGAACTGAGAGCACACCCAAAAGCCCAGGCCAGCCTTCCCAGGCTCCCTGTCCCCACTGCAGGCCTGGAAAACAGTTTTTTTGGTCTACTCACTCACAGGTTAAAAGTGGCTGCCTGGATTGCTGTGCAGGAGGAGAATCTGGGGCCATCTTGAGGCTCAGCAAGAAAGAGTGCCACCTTATCAGTGTCTGCTACAACAAAATCAGTACAGAACCAACCACCCCAGAACCCAGGAGCTTACAACAGCCAGCATGTACACTTGCAATCTTTAGGTCAACTGAGGGTGGGCTGATAGAGAACGGGTTCGGCTGGTGTGGCTCAGGTCTGCTCCAGGCATCTCTCCTTCCCCCTGCTGGGATCAGCTGTTAGCTCAAGCACGTTCTCCTCACTGCAATGGCAGAGGTGCCCGGAAATAGACAAGCCCAGTCACTCAAGTGCATCTCCAGCCTCCATCTGTGCTCACTCACTAACATGCCATTGGACCAAACAAGCCCTAAGAATGAAGTGAGCCCAGAGACAAGAAGTAAGGAGGTGTGTCTGACCACAGTGAAAGGACATTGCAAAATTACATTAAAAAGAGCTGGATACAGAGAGAGGTAAAGAATTGACCGCATTAATTCCTCTAATACCAGGGAAGAGGAGGAAGAGCAATTAAGCCAGGCATTTTGCACACATGGCCAAAAATCTACATTCTTTGCCCTACTGTTTCTGCGAGGCCACAGGCTGGAGCAGAACAGTGCCTGCCTTCCTGTAAATAGGGCATGGATCTCCAGTTCATCGGCCACAACCAGGTCTGCTTCCTTCACACATGGGAGGCCCTTCAGGGTCTGTCTGGCTCCTGAGGGCATTAGAGGCTAACACCTCCATTATAAAATACTCTTACCATTGCAGGTAGCATGCATACCTGACAGTACTTAAACCAAGGAGTCTGCTACCAAGTAAAGGAAGTATTGCTAATTCAGTTGTCTTATGAGATAAATAGCTAAATAATAACTCAGGCATTGTTTGAATGTTCTAAACTTGGTGAAGCATAAACGTGAAACTTTCACTCTCTCTAATTGTCGCCTTCAATGTGGCTATGTTATACCTCCTTTTCAGCTCTTAGCAACATCCAATAAGTTTCCAGTCACTTTTAGATATTAAAATGCAGCCCAGTCCACCTGGAGACACAGTGTCCTGTTTAAATCGGCCTTTGCATTGCCCCCCCTCCTCTCAGGGCTCACCGTATCTTGCCCTGAAGAACTTGTGGGAGAGAGGAGGGGCTGCTACAGTCCATCCTTTCCTCCCCTGTCTCATCCATCTCCATGTGCAAACCAGAAGGGCAAGGGATTTAGCACCTCCAGGACCCTACATGACCAATGAAAAACACCCAAAACACAATTTTCTATGTCTTCCATGAACAATTCCAAGGCGGCATCCCCAACTGGTGCCCATAGCTTCTCCAGGGAAGAAGGGGAAAGTTCTTTTACTTGACAGATGATTGTATGCCACCTATCAGTTCCGAGTGATTGGTACTGAAATGCTGGCTGTCCCATGGGCGCACATAGGAAGCCCTCCAGGGTCTCTTCACTGCACCATTTCCTAATGTGAGAGATGCACCCTCAAATATCTCCCAGTTCCTCCGTATACACACTCACACCTCTCGCCCTGGCAACCCCCTCATGTGCTACACACCACCAACGCGACGTGTCAGACAACTTTGATCCTCATCTCTCACCCTTTCAGCCACCATTGTGCTCTGGCCATTGTCACAGCAACAAGTGATAGCACCCTGCCTCTGCTGCCGGCATCTCTTGCTTTCTGCCTGGGGCCTCTGGCCTTATGAGCTGCATGCTGGAGTCTGGTCAGCTGCTCTGGTGCAAGTGCAAACTGGAAGGGCAAGAGCTTTAGCACCTCCAGGACCCTACACGACCAATGAAAACCAAAACACAGTCTTCCGTGAACAATTCCAAGGCGGCATCCCAACCGTTGCCCATAGCAGTTGCCCACAGCAGTAATGGGCTCAAGAATGCACCCACGGAATTGGCTTTCCCTCCTTTCCTTTCACTTTTCCCAGTCCCTCTATTCCTGGTCTCCAGAATTTGTATGATGATTCAGTAAGTTAATATAAATGAATACTTAGCATGGTTCTTGGCACATAATGGTAAGTATTAAGCATTACTGCAACATTCTATTGGATGTATTTTCTAGATAACCACAGAACTTTCAAAATATTGCATACAAATGTAAAATATATAGTACACATCTGTCATATATATTACACATGTAATATAATATATATAAATAATAGCCACTATCTATATGTAGCTTGAGAGTACTCGGTGTTATATGTTAAAATGTTTTCGATGTATGGGGTTACATGAAATATATTATTAAAATTAATTTTACCTGTTTTTTCATTGTATTAATATAAAAATTTTATGTTAATGTTAACAGACATGTTATATTAATATGTGGTAATATACAATGTTAATGTTTAAAACAAAAATGTTTAAATCACATATGTAGTTCATATTATATATATAAATAATTTTTTGTTGTTGTTTTTTTTTGAGATGGAGTCTCACGCTGTAACCCAGGCTGGAGTGCAGTGGCGCGATCTCGGCTCACCACAACATCCACCTCCCAGGTGCAAGTGATTCTCCTGCCTCAGCCTCCCAAGTAGCTGGGATTACAGACACACGCCACCATGCCCAGCTAATTTTTGTATTTTTAGTAGAGACAAGGTTTCACCATGTTGGCCAGGCTGGTCTCAAACTCCTGACCTCATGATCCACCTGCCTTGGCCTCCCAAAGTGCTGGGATATCAGGCATGAGTCACCACGCCCAGCCCATATATTTTTATTGGACAACACTGCTATATAAGGTGCTTAACACAGTACCTAGAACAGAGTAAATTTTCAATAAAATCATGTTTTTACTCAAAGTTATCTCATCGAATCCTATAAGGTAGGTGCTATCACCCATATTACAGATAAAGAAGCTGATGCTTAACCAAGAAAGTAAATACCCTGTGGGCAGCTCTAGCGCTAGGCAGTGGTGGTAGAGCTGGGACTCCCATCCTCTCCCTGCATGTCCAGAGTTTATGCTCTCTCTCCTGTGACATGTTCACTGTTGGAAGGCGTCAGTTATCTGATTCTCCTAAGTGACCCACTGCAAAATCCTGAAACTCAAAGTCCCCGGGATTTGTCCCAGTGAGGAGCAAGGACACACAGTTTGCTTTGACCATGATAGGTTCCCCAGCTGGGCTTGAGGGGAGAAATTTCCCACAGGGCAGGGATCTGGAAGGTGGGGAACAGCTCCTGAAGGGGAGGGAGGCAGATGAGTTTCAGAGACCAGCACCAAGAAAGGCAGGGACCCCGGGCGCTGGGCCCTGAGTGAGAAGCACTTCCTGATTTGATCACAGTTGTTCACCTGACTTTGGTCTTTTCAGCAGCTCCATCCTTATTATGTGTCTAAGAGGAAGTGACATTGATTGTTGTTGATGGTCAACAGTGTGGTCTGCACCATCAAGAGTCCACCCCTCTTGTTGTAGCAGGACACCGAGACTGCCTGCTGGGGCCCGCTCCGGGGACAGACAGCTAAAAGAGGTCAGTAGTTTCCTCAGTGACACCCAAACCCTCAGCCCCACCCAAATCTAGGGTGACATGAGGACTTCTGACCACAGCCTGAAGTCTGATTCTTCCAATTGTAGGTGGAGAATCAGACCTGAGAGTTCAAATAATGAGGAGATGCTCCGACAGACAAGGAGTAAAAGGGACTTGGGGACATGGGAGGTCTGAAGAGTAGGAAATGGTCTTGAGAGTCCTGGTCAAGCCCAAACACTGTTTCTCCAAGGCCCTCGGCTGGCTTGGTCTCAGGTGTAACCTGCACCAGCCACAGTCCTGGGAACCAGCCCTCAGACCCTTGCCATCCCCATGCTCGGGAATGATCTGGAGGCTCCCAACCTGTCTCCTGTGACCCTGAACTGAGGCCAGTGGAGCTGAGACAAAACAGACCAGTTGAGACTTGAAAAGCACTGCACCAGACTGAAGCTTGGGTTGGCAAAACTTAAAAGGGACGGGGTGATTAACAGTCAGGATCCACAAAGAGACCCACTCCACCAAAAAGTTCACATTCAAAGCACCAAAGGCAGGCCTACTTGGATCTCCCAGAAATTGAAACACTTTGTAATAAGAGCAGGGACTCAATAGCACCACCTTCTGGCAAAAAGAAAAACTATAAACTGCAGAATTTGAAACCAACATTCAAAGAAGCAGTTCAAATCAAAGCTGGGCCAGCGCAGTGGCAATCCAAAACTTTGGGAGACGGAGGCGGGTGGATCACGAGCTCAGGAGTTCGAGACCAGCCTAGCCAACATGGTGAAGCCCCATCTTTACTAAAAATACAAAAATTAGCCAGGCATGGTGGCGCATGCTTGTAATCCCAGCTACCCAGGAGTCTGAGACAGGAGAATTGCTTGAAACCAGGAGGCGGAGGTTGCAGCGAGCCAAGATCACACCACTGCACTCCAGCCTGGGCAAAATAACGAGGCTCTGCCTCAGAAAAAAAAAATCAAAAGGGCCTTCAGAAATCACCTCCTGGGTCAAACCTCTCATTTTATGAAGGGGGAAACTGAGGTCCTGAGAAATAGGAGACTTTCGAAAGACCAAATAGATTGTTGACAGCAGGGTGGACGCTTGAATTTGAGACTCCCAACTTGCAGTTAAAGGTGTTTCACACAAGGCTGTAGGAAATAGGAATGGAGCTTGCTGGCCACGGCCACCGCGCTGTTGTACCAGGCAGCATGCTAACATAGGTTAGTATCGTCCCACTGTACAAATGAGGCTCCTTAACTGGGCTCAGGTCTCGGAACCTGCGTCCAGGAGTGTCAGTGCCACAGCTAGAGTTTTCTGACCACGAACGACATTGCTCTGCCTCCAGTGAACTAAAAGCTAAAACCCTAGAGATTTCTGTTGCAGGTCCTCCCTCCAGTCACATCACCTAATGCCTTTACCATCAGGAGGGAAAGAAGCTGCCAGGGTGCTCCATAAAGAAAAATTATTAGCGACATCACAATCTGCTCACTTTTACAGCTATAGAGAAAACTTGAATCACATCTCCAAAGGCAAGTGTAGAATGTGTATATGTTCCATGGTTTTTTCAAAGACTCCTAGATTCCACATAGTTGAACTTTGACTGTTTAAGGCCAAACAGCATCTAATCTTTCCTGCACTGTGCCCAGTATGCAATTCCACAAGGATCACCTGCACAGACCCACGCCTGACGGTTTCTTTAGAAATGGAGCAGGTCCTCTCCCCCAACGCATGGACATGCTTGACCATCTCAGAAATCAGAGATCCCCATTCAGGAGGACCATTTTTTAAACTGCCACTGGTACTCAAGAAAAGGGTTGTCCCTAAGTAAACAAGTGTTGAATGAATGACAGGAAGCCCAAGAGAGAGCACATCCTGGCATCCGTTAGGTTCCCTGTGACAGAGTTCACTCTTGACCTCCTTTGCTCATTTTTCCCAGGCTTCTGACTTTCAAAAAGTCAGTCATCTGTGGATTTGTCACTTGTCACTCTATATGTAGTCCACTCATGGCTTCCACTTCCATCTAAACACTGATGCTCCCCCAAACCCTAATCTTTAGCCCCTATCTTTTCCGGAGGGCTAGATTTAACGGTATCATGACCTTCTTACATCAGTTAGGAATGCATTCACTCAATTTATCAGAAAAGCCTGATGTACAGTCCTGAATTAAATTAGCAAGGCTTTATCTTTTTCACATAACAGGTTGTCTGGAGATAAGTGATTCCTAGCATTCATTCAGTAGCTCGATGACATCAAAGCCAGAATCAAGGCTGTTCTCTTAATTTTATATCTGGCTTATTGCTTTAAAGTTTTATGCAGCTATTGCATATGAGGCAGTAAGAAAGAGAGGGGAGACATTGCCTGCTGTCTGTTTCCATTTCATCAGAAAAAGCATGATGCATCCCAGAGCACCTGGAGGATTCAGAACCCAGTAATAGAGCGGCCCTTAATGCAGGATGCACCATGCACACTCGAGGGGCTGTTAGCTGCGAAGATAGGATGGTATCAGGCCTTAATATTGTCACAGAGGTTAGCAATGTCTGCCCTGAAGGCCTTCATTCTCCTGAGACTACATCCTCATCCTCAACCCCATCATCCAATTAGTTATCACATTCTGCACTTCCTGTTCAGAAGCTCCTCTCAAATCAATTATTCCCTTTCTGTCTCCTCTGTCAGGATCTTAGTTCAAATCTGTATCATTCCTCATCTGATTAACAATATGAAAAAGCCCCCTGTATTGGCCCCCACTTCCCTCTCTCTTCTCTTGTCTTTAGTGGAACCATTCCTTATGGACACACACAGACACACACAAACATGCAGGTATACACTCCCTGCATGTTTGCTCTGCCCGCCTTGACTACAGCCCTACACAGTCCCATCCTGTCCTTGCCAATTCCCCACTCTCTTACTCCAGCAAATTTGTTCTTTTTCATTCTTCAAGATGGATAAGATGATCATTCCTCCGGGGAGACTTCCTCACCTCCCCGTCTATGTTAGGGGCCCATCCTCTGTGCTCCCACAATACCTAGTATTATGACTTCCATTTCTATCTAAACACTGATAGCTCCCAAACCCCAATCTTCAACCCTATACTCTCTGGAGGCCTAGATTTAATGGTGTCATGACCTGCCTGTATCAGTTAGAAACGTATTCACTCAATTTCTCAGAAAGCCTGATGTACAGTCCTGAATTAAATCAGCAGGGCTTTATCTACCTCACATATCAAGTGATCTAAAGGTAAGTGGTTGCTGGCATTCATTCAATGGCTTGATAACACGAAGGCCAGCATCAAGGCTGTTCTCTTAACTCTTTGAGGAGGTCCAATAATAATACCTCCCTCCCCTGCCCAGTTCTGAATTCATTGAGAAATAAGATAAATGAGTCAACTTTTGAAAAACAAGTACATCATCTATTTTACTGACTAAATACTGACATTGGAGAATGCCAAGAATTGACTTATTCATTCAGCTTCAGGAAACTGGGGTGTGCCTAGAGCAGAACAGGGGCACATGCCAGCAGTGTTTCTCAAAGGCAGCTCCCTCTGTGTAGAGAGAAATATCAGGCAGGGGAAGGACATTCCCCTCCACACCTATACCTAACTTCACCTCTCATCGCATTATTCTGGTGTCGTGTTTCCATCACACTGCACGTACCGTGAACCTTGCTCTGTGCTGTTTCTAGAGGGATAACATGGACTTGCCCCTCTGCCCCTTCTCATCCTAGCAATCAGAACGGTCTTCTAAAGACCCATAGCAAATCATGTCACTCCCTGCTCCTAGCTGCCTGGAAGAACAAGTGCCTTGCAGCTTAGCCTGGTATACAGATCCACCCCCGTCTGGTGCAACCCACCTCACCTCCAGCCACTCTTGTCCTTGCCTCCAGGGTTCCGGCCACACTAGACTCCCAGCCTTCTCTGGGCAGGCCACATCCTTTCCTGCCTCTTCTGCTTTGCACCTCTGCTCCCTTGGCCTGAACGAAGCATCTCCTTTTATTCTGCTCTCTACATACAATCCTGCTTATCCTTAAGACTAAGCAAAGTTTCTCTTCTCTGTGAAGCTTTCTCTTAACACTTGTCCCAAGGCCAGTGATATACATTTGGATCTCCAATAATTATCTGGTATGTAACAGGATCTGAATAAGAGCTTGTAGAATGAAGGCATTGTTGAATAAACATGTAAAGAAAGGAATGAATGAATTAACGTATCTTCCCAGTTGAATTGGACATTTCTTACAGGCAGGAACCATGCCTTACATTTTTGGAGTCTATATGTGAATCTCTCTCAATCATTACCTAAAATATAACAAGCATTTAATAAAAGCTTGCAGAGCGAGACATTATTTACTCTGCAATGAATATGTGAATGCGAATGAATAGTGGGTGAATCTACCCAACTAGAATGTAAATTTCTTGCAGGCAGGAGTCCTGCCTTATCCTCTCGTGTACCTCACCACAAACGAAAATGATGAGGGCGACAATAACGATGACAACTCCATTGACAATGATAATGACCACGACTGAATCAGAAGGCCTCTTATCATCCTTTCTCTTCCTCCCCAATGTACAGTACATCGGAGGACGCTCTCCAATCTCACCGAGCTGTTGAAAGAAATAAATGATAACATGTCACAGCAACATTTTGCAAATATAAAATGCCTCCAAATGGTTTTACCCTCGGGGCAGTCCCTGGCTTCGAAGGAATGTAGCTGTCTAACCACTTTAGCGAAGACTTGTGTTCTGGGATACATCGGGGGCAATACCTTGTATCTGCTAAAAGGTTTCAGAGCAAGAAAACATGGTGCCTGAGCAGAAATATGGGCAGCTTCAAAACTGCTGGCAGCAGTAAGGCTTTGACTGACACTGTCTGCCTGGATTCGGTGTCTGCTTGAACCTTATCCTCCCTCCCCTTTTGTTCTAGACAGGATATAAGGATATTTTTACCACAAGACAATGAGACCTTTTGTCTCTGTGGCCAGGGTGCTGGTCTTCCCGTAGGCCTGCACCTGCCAGGAGGGGCTCTGTGGCAGCACTTGGGGTCTGCCCCAGGACTTCAGATTCAACCCCAGCCAGCTGTATTATAAGATCCTGAGAAAATCATTCATCTCTCCAAGCCTCAGTTGCCCTTTTAGTTCTAAGTCTCCAGAGGGCAACAAATATGTTCTCTTCATCTTTCAGATCAATGCAACAAAATTTATTTCTTTGATTTGCTTACTCAGCTCCAGCCACACTGGCCTTGTGCCATTTCTGGGACATGCCAGACACATGCCAGCTTTTGGGACCTTTACACTGGCTTTTCTTCCCCCAGGTAGGAACATGGCTCTCTCCTCGCCACTGTTTAGTCTTTGCTGACCATCCTACTTATAATTACAACCCCATCCCCCACTTCCTGACTCACGCTGCCCTGATTAATTTTTTTCTATTGGTGGGGTGTGGTGGCTCACACCTGTAATGCCAGCACTTTGGGAGGCTGAGGTGGGTGGATCAGTTGAGGTCAGGAGTTCAAGACCAGCCTGGCCAACATGGTGAAACCCCATCTCTACTAAAAATACAAAAATTAGCCAGGCATGGTGGCATGCACCTGTAGTCCCAGCTACTTGGGAGGCTGAGGCAGGAGAATCACTTGAACCCAGGAGGTAGAGGCTGTAGTGAGCCAAGATTGCACCAGTGCACTCCAGCCTGGGCAACAGAGCAAGACTCTGTCTCAAAAAAAAAATTCTCCATAGTATTTACTGCCTTCTAACATTCTATATAATTTACTTACATATTTGATTTCTCATCTGTCACCCCCCCCGCCACCCCTTTACATAGGAAGCTCTAGTATGACAAAAATTTGTGTCTTTTTTTCACTGTTTAGAATAGTGCCTGGTACATAGTAGGGACTTAAAAATATCTGTTGAATGAGTAAATGAATTTAACATACTTATTAAGCACCTGCTATGCGACAGACTCTGGGATATAGAAATGAATAAGATAGCCCTCAAGATGCTAGGCATCTAGCAGGAGATGGAAATAAGGGCAAATAGATGCGTTGATTCATTTTACCAACAAAATGGAATCAGAAATGAAAAATGATGGATTCAGGGCAACCCACCGGAAGAACTAACTCTCTTGGGAGGAGAGAGGAGTCAGGTTTCCTAAGGGATTAACTTCTGCCCTTGGCTTAGAAGGGCAAATAGAATTTCCTAGGGTTTAGAGGGCTGGGAAGGCTGTTTCAAGGCAGAATTCTTGATTTAGAAAGTACCAAAGACAAGATTCTGCCATTTGCTGAAAAGTTTTTATTATTAGCAGAGATGTGTAGCTCCAAGATTGTTTAATGTGTATTTGTGTTTAAAAAGAGATAATCTCAGGTATCTTCTAGCTCTGTTCCTTTATATGTCTATGGTTCTGTGGTGCCTTATAGGTTGAGTATCCCAAATATGAAAATCCAGAGTCCAAAATGCTCCAAAATTTGAAACTATTTGAATGCCAATGTGACTCTTGAAGGAAGTGCTCACTGGAGCATTTCTGATTTTTGGATTCTCAGATTTGGGATGCTCAACTAATGAATATAATGCAAACATTCCAAAATCCAAAACACTTCTGGTCCCAAGTGTTTTGGATGAGATATTTAACCTGTGCCAAAACCCTCTTCAGACAAAAGAATGTCCCAACAAAAAGTTGGGGAGGGAATGACTTTTCTTCTTCCTCTGAGGTTCGAAAACTGGGTCTATATAATAAACAAGAGACAGATTAACAGGAAAATGCATATACAAGTTTACTGCGCATATGAAGGCATCACAGGAAAACAAAAAGCAAACACCCCAAAATCAGTGAGATTAGGTAGTTTATGTACCCTCTTCATAGAAGAGAGTGGAGTGGAGATGTAGGAACTTAGGGGAGAGTAAACAATATTAGGGAAAGGTGAATGGGCCCTTGGGAGAACAGTTGGGAGATATGAAAGTTGAGACAAGGTCTGTCTGGGTGGGGGAGGTTGACTTCTAACCTCCTCTCTTGAGATACAAGTTCATCGTCCCTGGTTGACAAAACTCTCAGGAAGGGGACTGATGACAACTGAGGTCTTTGGGCCATCTGTCTTTAGGAAGATAAGGAGAGATCAGAAAAAGGTTCTCTCTGTGCTTTTTGCTTTCCAAGTTTCTTCGGGTCAAAGTTATCAATATTCCAAAGTGGCATACTTTTTTTAATTACACTTTAAATTCTTGGGTACACGTGCAGAATGTGCAGGTTAGTTACATAGGTACACACGTGCCATGGTGGTTTGCTACATCCATCACCCCGTCATCTACATTAGGTATTTCTCCTAATGCTATCCCTCCCCCTAGCCTCCCACCCCCTACAGGCCCCAGTATCTGATGTTCCCCTCCGTGTGTCCATGTGTTCTTTTTGTTCAACATCAAAGTGGCATATTTTAGGGTGGCATCTGGAACTCCTTCAATTTCCCACACACACACAAATTGATCAAAAAATTATAAAATTTTTTGACAAACAAATTCTCACCAGTTAAAATGCACATTTTCAGAGGAAGCTGATACGAGTCTTGAGTTACCAGAACAGATTGTTTTATTAAATATTTTAATTGACACCTGGAAATAAGTAGGATGCCTGGAGAATGAGAGACAAATAGGGAAATTCTGATGGAGATAACAGTATAGACCAGGGGTGAGCAAAATATGGCCCATGTGCTAAATCAGCCCACTCTGGTTTTGGTATGACCCACAAGCTAAGAAGGATTCTTACATTTTTAAATCACCGAGGGAAAAAAATCAAAATAAGAATACTATTTTGTGATACATGAAAATTATATGAAATTCAAATATCCAAATAAGGTTCTGTTGGAACACAGCATGCTCATTGGCTTGCATGGACGCTTTTCTACAAAAGGACAGAGTTGAGCAGTTGCAACACACTGTACAGCCTGTAAGGCCAAAGTATTTACCATCTGGCCTTTTACAGAAAGTTTGCCGAAATAGAACAGCGGGTCTCAACTCCATCTGCATGTTAGATCATTTAGGTGCATTTTAAAATATCTCAGTGCCTGAGCTCAACTCCCAAAGATTCTGATTTAATGGGTTTAAAGTAGGGCCTAAATACTGGTGTTTTTCAAAAAGCTGCCCAAAGTAGATAAGATTAGTGGTCTAAGGTAGGCCACAGCCAGCCTTAGTAGAGTCCACGATACATTAGAAAAGCCAATCAGAGGTACACTGGACCATTCTCAGAGTGAGGCAACATAGCACCACCAGGCAGTGGCTTCCTTCCTTTTCTAGCAAAGCCCAGAGCCCCAGACTTCATCTCCTCATAAAGAAGGATAAGGAGTGTGAAGCCTAGTATCACGAGAAGTGTCTGCTTGGCTAATTAAAAGTTGCATAGTCTTGGGCAAGTCAGAAGTTACCAAAACCTCAGGTTTTTCAACTGAAAATCAAAATTATAACACACACAGAGTCGTGGTGAAGATTCAACGAGCTTCTGACTGCATTTGGGCATACATTTTATTCCACTATCTGGATGCTATAAACTGATAGCTCACACCTAGATACTGGAAGCCAACTTAGAAATGCGCAACTATTAGGCTCTTTTTGGTAAATAATAATAGCTTGGAAGTTCCCAAAGGTTAAAGATCAAGGCAGATTAAGCTACTCCCCTACACATTCACTACCAGGATATATGAAAGCAGGACTCAGATTAGATGGTGCTTGTGATGACTCATGTTATGTGTCAGCTTGGTTAGGCCACGGGATCCATATATTGGGTCAAACACCAGTCTGGATGTTGGTGTGAAGATATTTTTCCATGAGATTAACATTTAAATCAGCGTACTTTGGGAAAGACACATTTTCCTTCTTAATATAAATGGGCTACATCCAAACAGTTGAAGGCCTTAAGAGAAAACAGACTCAGGCCTCCCCCCAGGAAGAAGGAATTCTGTCTACAGACGGCGTTTAAACTGGATCAGCTCTTCCCTGAGACTCCAGCCTGCCACACTGCTCCACAGATTTCAGACTTGATGGCTTCCCACAATTCTACTAACCAATTCTTTAAAATAAATCCATAGATCAACAGGTAGGTAGGTAGGTAGGTGGGTAAAGTGAGTCAGTAAGCAAGAGAGTTATAAATGTTTTTGTCCTTTCCAAAATTCATGTTGAAATTTAACCCAATGTACCGGGTATCACCTTTAGGAAGTAAGTGAGTCACCTCAGGTGAATAGGATTAGGTGCCTTTATAAGAGGGTGTGATGAAGACAGTTCACCCCATTTTGCCCTTCTGCCTTCCCCCATGTGAGGATGCAGCAAGAAGGTCCTCGGTAGACACCAGATGCCAATGACTGGATTTAGGATTTCCCAGCCTCCAGAACTGTGAGAAATAGAATTCTTTATACATTACCCAGTCTCATATTTTGTTATAGCAGTACAAACAAACTAAAATAGATAGATGGATGGATGGATGGGTAGGTAGGTAGGTAGGTAGATAGGTAGATAGATAGATAGATAGATAGATACACAGGCACACATCTTATTGGTTGTGTTTCTCTGGAGAGCCCACATTAATAAAGTGCTACACAAACAGTGATGTATTAAACAAGCATTTATTAGTAAGAAGGAAAAACTGTTCATTCAACTGTTTCTATAAGTTCAATGAGGAACCCTGCTCTCTGTCCATTAAGTGAACCATTTTGCATGCCAAAATAATCTACGAGTTAGAATTAGGTTACCCTTCTATTAGTATCAGGCAACCAGAAGCATCAGCCTAGCTGTGGGAGGGCCCTTTAAACATCAAGCATGAGGCACCAGTTCAAAACCACAGGCTCCGGGACTTGGATTCCCAGACGTGGTCCTTACAAGTTTGGAGATTTTTTCTAAAATATTTAAATAATCCACTGTGAGCAGACTAATTTTGCCAATAAGAGTCTTCTTCTAACATCTATTATGCTAATTAGTAAGCCACATATAATACCAATGAAAACTTGTTTCTAAACTCATTACACTAATTAGCAAATTCCCTGTTATTGATAAAGGAAAAAGGTAACAAAAAAAGATTGTCATAGCCATTTCCATAAGATGAGCTTTCTGAATTAGATTACTTGCTAGCCACTCCTGGGAGGTGAATTCCTGATTTACAGGGACTGACTGCACCTAAGGTGTGGTTTAAACTAATTGGCACATGTAAGAACTCACACTGTGATACAAAAGTATCTAAAAGTAAATTGCAGACATTGTAAGGATGAGGAATAAGAAATGTCACATTGCTAAATCAAATTTTAATCTGCTTTAAGCAGCTATCCCACTGAGTGGCAGGAAATTCAATTGCAGTCCCCAGTGGGAGTCTCTTCCCATACTCCTCCTTTTAGGTCACATGAGGGTCCCAGAGTCTTATCCAAGAAATCCTCACTGGTCTCTCTTCCATATGCTTCTTCTGAGGTGCTCACCATTCAAGATTACCTCAAGCCTGGCTTCAGGGACCTTTGCCAAGATTGGAAGCCCAGGTTCTCAGGCCAGTCTCTACACACAGCTGCACCCCTCTGCAGAACAGGGACATGGAGCCCCACCCATCATGAAACCTTCAAACTCCCCCCCAACCCCTTTCCTCTTCCCATTTTCTGGGAAACTCTCTACCTTGAACACATCGTTAGGGGAGAAGACCCCAAAGGACCACTTGAAAATGGCAGCTACAAAGCAGTAGAAAAACAGGTTAAATCCTTGAGTCTTGGGGCAGGAAAAAGAGAAGAAAAAAGAGAGCAGACCTGGGCTTGAACCAAGAAAGGGCCATGTGGGATTTCCCAGAAGGTATGGAATGAAGCAAGGCTTCTCAGAACAGGTGACTCTGAGCAGGGCTGAAGTGGGGGATGTGCAAAGATCTGTGGAAAGGAGAGGAAGGCCATTGTAGGACGATGACAGCGGGGATAAGAAATAAATTTTTGGAGGCTGATCCCTGGCTAGAGTCACCTTCCTGCAGTTTAATGGTTTTCTCACCTTGCTCCCAGTGGAGTAACCCAACTGAGAAGACAAGTAGCTGTTAGGGGGAGGGGGGCAGGTGAGGTGCTGATTCATGCCTGTAATCCTAGCACTTTGGGCGGCTGAGGCAGAAGGATTGCTTGACATCAGGAGTTTGAGGTTACAGTGAGCTATGATTGCACCATTGCATTCTAGCCTGGGCAACAGAGCAAGACCCTGCCTCTCAAAAAAAATAAAAATAAAAAAAGTAACTGTAGAATTATCCTTGCAATGCTCAGCTCTCCAGACACCGTGAGCTACGCAGCCTGCTGGAGGGATGAGCTGATGATGTTTTGCTTGCAAGGACTATCACAAACTGACTGCCCCCCTTCACAGACTCTGGTGTCTTCCCATCTGTCTTTCCATGCTCCACTGCAGTTAGGTTAGAGCAGTGGATCTGTGAAGAAATCTCAGGCTGTTGACCTGAGTGAAAGTATCTAGATCTTCACTGACTTCCCTTGACCTTGGAAATCACCTCTTTGCTTCCTGCCAACCCAAGTACCCAACTGCACATCAGGTCTGTTATGTTAGCCATATCTGATAAGATCATCCTAGTGGCTGGATGTTGTGATCACCCCAGCAGCTCCTTGGAGGGCCACTCCTCCATCACGCTCAGCCATGGTGGTTCTCGTGGCACCACCCCCATCCCTAGGCTTCAGAAGGCAGGTCACTTAGCTGTGGCCAACCAGGACATTTCCATCTCTGGCTAAGTGATGCGTTGAGAGATAAGCTTGTGACTTGAGCCAAGTTATCAAAGCCTGATCAAAAAAACAATCAGGAAATAGGTGTTTTGCAATCACTGGCTGTGAAGACAATGCAAGTTTGCAGACATCTTTGCCAGCATGTGCAGAGAGGATGAGGCTAACAGAAGAGAGGTAGAGATCTGAGGCTGAGCTAAAGATTTTTTTTAAAAGGGAGGAATCGGAAAGAATTTATCACTAACAGGTTTTCACTGAAAAAAATTCCTAACATATGTGTTTCCTCTAGAAGGAAATTAAAATCAAAACGAAGGTTCTAGAAAGAATAGAAACCAAGGAAATTGGTCGTTTAAAAAGTGGGCACATCCAATCCGGCATTTGCAAGTCAATAATAAATCAATTAATCAATTAAACCCTGTTAATTAATTTGAAATAAAAGCAAGGTCAAAAGCAAATAGTAGACAACAATAACACATGAGAGAAAAGGAGAGAAACCCAGGGTTAAAGGAGCTCAGGGTCCTTGCATTTTTCAGGAGGAATCCAGACATATAACATAGCTTAAGGCTTTGTTTAGTTAAGATGCATGTTAAAATTAAGAATAAACACTAAAATATTAAAGACATAAAATAACTTCCAAATGGTTAGAGGGGACAGGGAAGACTAAAGAAAAGGCAAACAAAGTAAATGACAGAGAAAGGGATTTAGAACAAAAGCATAACAATGCAAATAGAAAAGTGAGGTGAAAGGGCTAAATCCAAACATATCAGAATCCAAAGTAAATGTGGACTAAATTCTCCAGTTACAGAGAAAATGGTTATCAGGTTTGGGGAAAGAAACATAGAAGATGAATCTGGAACACATTATACCAGAAAGCAAAAACGTTATCAAAGATTACAGGGCTCACATCAAGAGGATTCAGGATCCCACTGGAAGACGCTCCCACTGGGCAAAGTTGGGACAGTTTGAGCATCAGTAAGGATAACTGCAACGGATGGAAACATAGAAAATATATTTGCAATATCAAAACATAAACTCTATTAGCAAACATGCGAGCAAATAGCTGCAATTAAGTGACATCTCAAATATATCAAAATGATTATGGTATTTCTTTTTAAATAAAATAAAAATTTTTATTTTACTTAAAATAAAATTATTTATTTTCATAATTAAAATATGTTGTCCAGGCTGGTCTCAAACTCCTGGCCTCAAGCGATCTTCACGCCTCAGCCTCCCAAGCCCCTGAGATCACAGCGTGAACTGGCATGCCCAGCCCTATACTGGTAATTTGAAAGGGTCATATCTGACTGGGTGCAGTGGCTCCAACCTGTAATCCCAGCACTCTGGGAGGCCAAAGCAGGCAGATCGCCTGAGGCCAGGAGTTCGAGAGCAGCCTGGCCCACATGATGAAACCCTGTCTCTGATAAAAATACAAAAACATTTGTCGGGCATGGTGGCATGCATCTGTAATTCCAGCTACTCAGGTGGTTGAGGCAGGAGGGTGGATTGAACCTGGGAGATAGAGGTTGCAGTGAGCTGAGATCGTGCCATTGCATTCCAGCTGGGACAACAGAGTCAGACTTTGTCTCAAAAAAAACAAAAGGTTATATATTATGGAAATCAACTTCTATTTTTAAAAAACTGATGAGAAAAAGGAAAAACTCAAGCATCCATCCTGCTTTTCTTGTGCAAACAATATCTAAGGGTAACCAAATAATTAATAGGGAAAATATCTCATTATTAAACAACCCCATCTATTAAATGAAAAAAGGTTATAGAACTAGAATATAGAAGGAATATAGAATCACCGTTTCGCAACCCTTCTACAGGGACAGATCCAGTCCAAGAGTTGGTAAGCTTTGTCTTAAAGGCCAGATAGTATATTAAGCTTCGCAAGCCTAAATGGTCTTTGTGGTAACTACTCACCTCTGCTCAAAGCAGCCATAAACAATATAAATGAATGGTCATGGCTGCATTCCAATAAAGCTTTACTTACAAAAGCAGGCAGTGGTCAGGATTTGGCGAATGGGCCACCACAGTTTGCTGACCTCTGATCTGGATAGTGGTCATCAATGTTTGCTAACTTCACAAAAAGAGAGACAATCCTACTGACCAAGCATTCTCAAGCACAATGCCACTCACTTTAAAAAAAAAAAAGCAAAAGAAAATCATATTCCGAAGGGCTTAGATACACTTCTAAAAATTTCAAAGATCAAAGAATAAATCAAAACGTAAATCAGAAAATGTTCACAACTAAATGACAACAAAAACACTGTATCGAGCTTGCAGAATTCACCTAAAGTCGTACCTAGAGGAAAGCTATAGCCTTTAATATTACATTAGAAAGAAGAAAAGATTGAAAATTAATGAGATAAGCTTGCAAACATTTAAGGAAATAACAACAAAATAAACCCACAGAAGTAGAGGAAAATACATACCAAAGACAAGAGGAAAAGTTAGTAAATTGGAAACAAAAATACAAAACAGAAAAAGGAGAGCCAAAAGCTAATTATTTGAAAAGAACGATAAAACAGACACAGCAGGTGAACCAGCTAACATCCACACTTCAAACAGCCAAGATAGAAAGGAACCAAGAAATTTCACATTAAAAATGCTGCTGATGACAGACTGGAAAGATTAGAAAGGAACCCAATTATTTTGTTGACTAATGATTGTGAACAACAAGGATTTATTCCAGGGAGTCCCAATCTTTTACCTAGGTACCTATAATTCTTTGTGTTTTATTCAGAATCCACTATTTTATACTTGATTCTGCCTCGTCAGCTCTCCTACTCCACTGAACTTCCCTGCTCACTTTCAGCTGATTGATAACCTCACCTCGATGTCATTGAGGAAATAGAAACCATAGGGGGCAGTCCCCAAACTCCTCTCACTTTCCTAAATTTACTAACCCACCTGCCCTGGACCCATTTTTTTTACCAGCTCAAACCCTTACAGTCACATTTACAGATGCCTTTTCCTGGCCTCCTTTTTTGTAACTGGTGTTTGAAGACTTTCTTCCCAATGTGCTCAGCAGGTCTCCTCCATCCCACTAACAATCTCATTAACACACAAGTGAACAGGTGCAGCCGCCTCTTACCCTGGCTCCCTGACTTCTGTCATTTCCCCCCAAATCACTCTGGCAACCACAGACAATTTAATTTCTGTTTCTTTCAGACAATGGGAAAAATAACGTAGTTTTGAGGAGTTTGTAAAATCACGAAATGAAAGTATTTAAAGACTCTTACAACACTGGAGAGTTCATGGGGTTTATGTTAAGGCAGTAACAGGGGAGGTACAGAGTATCGGAAGTGTGCAAAGCTCGACGTATGCACTGTGCCGTGTTGAATAGGGTTTCCCTAGAACCTGTGAATGTGGCCTTATTTGAAAATAGGGTCTTCGCAGATGTAATCAAGTTAAAGTGAAGTCATACTGGATTAAGATAAGTCCTGATCCAATGATTGATGTACTTATAAGAAGATAAAAATTTGAACACAGAGACACAAGGAGACAGCCATGTGAAAATAGAGGCAGACATCCAAGTGCTGTGTCTACAAGCTGAGGAACAGCAAGGATCGCCAGCCACCACAGGAAGCTAAGAAGAGGCAAGAAGAATTCGATAGAGCCTTCAGAAAGATCACGGTCCTGCCAACACCTTGACTGTGTCTGCTGTTTGAAGCCACTCACTTTGTGGTAGTTTGCTGGCAGCCCTAAGACACTATATGTAATATGCACACGCTTGCAATTTGCCATCGTGAATACCTACAGGTGGCACCTGCACCCCACCTTTGCCCTAGTAAGTAAGCCTTTGTAACCAAGGAAACAGCTCTAGTTCTTGGCCTTAAAAAGCTACCATGAAGATCTCTCTGCAAAAGCAAAAGAACAAAGATTAATTGTTTCTCTGGAACTGCCTGCTCCTTGGATGATGCTTGTCAATCTTCCTGTCCCAGTTCCCTGCTTGCATAGAATGCCAACCAAGGCTGTGATGCTAGCAGCCAATGCCAGCTTTCTCTGTCACCTGAGGTCTATTCAACAGCTGGCGTCCTCCCTTCTGCTCCTTACTGCAAACCATTGGTGGGGGAAATTCCACCACAGTTCAAACTGACTGAGGAATAACTGGCCAGGAATGGGTTTTATTCGTAGCCAAGGCATGTGCTTCTATACAAATGACCTGTAAGGAGAAACCAGCCAGAACATCTTTGATCCCCTTCCCAGCAGGACACCAGACGGTGATTTCCTTTTCTTGATTGCATGTTAGGGATCAAAGATCAGAACTGCTGTCAACACTCAGCAGTGACAGAGGGGAAGCCCCAGCTCATCCCCTAGGCCCACAACTGGGCTTGTACCTTCCTCTGATCTGGTGAAGGGGAATGCATCTTCCCTACATCTGTCATGAGAAGCAATTTTGCCCCAAATATTTCTAGCTTCTTGCCCCTTACTCTCCTCATAGAGGTGGAATGGGTTTCCCAGTTCATGTACAATAGTCATTGGTCCATATTTCTCAATGGGGAGAAGATAATTCATCAAAGACGGTGACTGAGGGTCACTGGTCCTGTGTCTTTCCCTCTACCCAGACCTAGGGGCAGCAGTGACTTGAGAAAGTGTGGTCTGCTCTGCAGAACAAAATTTACCTTGAGAAGACAAGACGGTGGATAGGAATACGCAAGCCATTTAGGCTCTGTGCTACCGCCTCTACTGATCGTCAACAAGGAAGGTGGCTTTTGGTCTCCATATGTTAATCAACTGGTTCAGAACCTGGATGATAAAAAGGAGTGTTCTTTCTTGGGCTCCTCAATGACCCTGAGATACAGTCGATTCTCTTTCTTCGTGGTAGTTACGTTCTATAAAGTTGCTGCAAACACGGAATTTGCAAACACTGAACCATCATTCCCAAGGGAAATGTGTGTTTGTGTGTGTGTATACATACAACACACACACTCACATATATCTATAACTATAGGTAGATATACACACACACCTCTCTCATAGATTATAACCTTAGCTCCTAAAACAACTCGTCCCGGTGGATTCTATTTTCTTTATTTTACAAAGGAGAACTGAGAGATGCGGAAGTGTTAAGTGATTTGCTTGAGGCTGCCCCGCTATCAAAGACCAGAGTGGGGACTCAAACGTGACGCCACTGGCACTGGAGCTTCTGACACCACGCGGCACAGCCCTCTGCATCTCCACGCTCTGCCTGTGTGTGTATGAGAGCTGAAACAAGGAGGCAGAGTGTTGCCTTGTTCTGCCTCAGCTAGGAACGTGCACATTCGAAAAGTTAAATTTTTCACCACTCTGCTCGTGTCTGCAAATGACCACAAACACACATGAGTATCGATTTGGGAATTACAAAATCAATTTCGGTAAGTAGGCAAACTCGCAAATACGGAATCCGTGAATAATGAGAGTTGACTGCGTTGTATTGCTGCTCCTCATTATTCACTGTCCTCGCAGTTGGAGGATTCTGCATCTGCCTGCTGAAATGTGACTTGCAGTTCCTCCCTGGGGGAAGATGGATACTTCTCTGGCCATTGTCATCAGGCCTGGCCATGTGACTTGCTTTGACCAGTAAAAGCAAGTAGCAGCGACATATCCCAATCCCAGGAGAACCTCTAAGAATCAGCTCATGGTTTTACACACTTTCTTGTTCTTTATTCTCTGCCATAAGAACAGCAAGTTCCAAATGGAGCTGCTCCTTCAGCCCAGATCCTAGAATGAAGACACATGGATCACAGCTGACATGTAACATAACTGAGAAATATACCTTTGGGCTCATGAGCCATTGAGATTTTGAGGTTTGAACAGCAGCATAACCAAGCAGAAGATATAGACCCCAGCTGTGATGAATACACATTCTTGCCGTAACCTGTATCCTGCGGGTTGGACAATAAATCCTCTTTTGTTTTAGTAGTGTTTGGTTGGAACTTTACTTTTTGCTTTCTACAAACCAATAAAGATGAAAAGTCAACCCATATGGTCTCCAAGACAAACAATGGGTCAAAAACAAAGAGCAGAAATTTGTCCCACAGTGGCCAGTGTGTGCCAGTCCAGGAGGCAGGATAATTGTGAATCATTAACAATGAAGGCTAAAGGGAGACAGGGTAGAGGAGGCTGGGAGAGCCTTCAGCCAGTGATGCTTGTCTCACATCTGTGAAAGAAGACAGCAAAGGAAAGACTGGGAGGAAGAGGCTCAGAGAGCAGTTCAGAGAAAGTTTCACCCACGTGGATGAGGAGTCCCAGAGCCAAAGCTGCTCATTGGGGTATCCTGAATTGAGCAGGTACCCCTGCCAAGCTGTCATTGGCTGGGAGTAACCTGCAGAAAACACAGCCTCAGCTCATGGGGCTGCCACGGGGGCTGTTGACCCACTACGCCCTCTGCAACACATTCTCTTGAAGGAAATCAGAGTAGTGCATCTCAATGGGCCTCATACCTGGAAAGAGTTAGAAGAGGAGGCTTGTGCTTTAAAATGAAGACCCCTCAGTGGGGCCCAAATTGATATGATAAAAGGGTCAGATAGAGGTAGAAGGTGGGATGCAACTCTGGAGGGGGGTACTCGAACTCTGGACCAGAATGAAGACTAGCTGAAACAGGGAAAAGGCGATAGCCCCTCTCCATAAGACACACCCACCAGTGCCATGTCAGTTTACCAATGCCAAGGCAGCACCCAGAAGTTACCACCCTTTTTCTAGAAATTTCTGCAGAACCTGCCCTTTAATTTGCTTGTCACTAAAAGTGGATATAACTATGACTACAGAACTGCCCCTGAGCTGCTCCTCTTGACACACTGCCTGTGGGGTAGTCCTGCTGTGCCGGAGCAGGCACAGAGCTACAATGCCGCTGCCTCAACAAAGCTGTTTCCTTCTACCCCTGACTCACTCTTGAATTCTTTCCTGAGTGAAGCCAAGAAACTTCCTGGGCTAAGCCCCAGTCTGGGGGCTTGCCTGCCCTCCCACAAAATACAGAATATGTTAGAGATAAAATCCAAATGACATATTTCCCATGGTCCTTTACTTGCTATCTCTAACACATGAAATAGACTCAATGTCTAAAATGTGTTTCTATTTCTACAAAACACTTGAGAATCATGTCATTCCATTATCCATACTAGCAAAAATGAAGAGGCAGTTGCTTATTCGAAGAGGATAAACAGTCAGGTTTAGCCACTCATTCAAATTATGCAGGCAAGTCCAGGCAGAAGCAGAATTTAGGTGATGCTCATGTAACCCCTAGAAAGAGACAGCTTCTGCTTTCTTCCCAGAAGACTTGTGCAGATTCTTCAGCCAAAAAGGCTTGAATTCGACTGCTCCTGCTGACGCTCATGCATCTCCTCCTTACTTGGAGGATGTATCCATATAGAATCCATACAGGGTCACAATAGCCACTCCCAGCTTCTCGTTTCACATAGAACAAATGACACCTAGACTCAGAGAAGGTCATGCCCAGGGCCACACAATCAAACAGAGATAAGACCCCAAAAACTCCAAATCTATCCAGGATTACAGAGGGGAAACTGAGGCCTGGATTTCAAAACTCTGCATGTGCTGTGGTGTTCATTCATTCACCTGATGCATGTCTATTGAGCATCTATTATGATTAGTGTGTTAAGTTCTGGGAATATGGGTAAAAACAGGCACTGAGGACCCTGTCCTCCCAGAACTTACCTTTCCAAAGTCTTCCCAGGTGTGGCTCAGAAGCACAGCTCCAGGATTCCCTGGTTTGGTTCTAAATCTACTGGCGTAAGAGCATAGCCTTTCCCTGCTGTGTGTGAGATTGTGATTTTTTTTTTCCTACGTCAGTGAGGTCAGTTACACTCCCGCAGTTTTGCAGCAGAGCTTTTTGAGACTCTCCAGTCGCTGCTCTTATTAATTACTGTATCAGCTGTTTTACATACCTTAATTATTTCCCCATGGCACATACAATGAATGGCCTTTTTTGAGACTTTTTTCTCTTACTTTTTCTTGTAAAAATTGAAAATATGAATATGTATGTACTTTTTAAGGTTCTTCAGAATTTAAACACAACATGAGCGCCACCTGCTGGTTACAATGAGACATGTCTGTACTGATTTCTGTGTTCTCAACTTTAAATATCCTACTACTATTACATTGGTGCAAAAGTAATTGCGACATTCCCATTACTTTCATTTATTTTTAAATAATATTTTAAGATACAATTTAGGCACCTAATTCATTCCTCATTAAGTTCTTTAATCCTCATAGTATAATTAATAATTCTAAAATATTCATCATAAATATCATGGCTGACACTTGGTAAGAACGTATACATTATCTCATGAAATCTTCACGACAACCCTATTTTTAAGTCCTGTTTCTATCTGAATTTCAAAGATTTGGAAATGGACACAGAGAGGAAGTAACTTGCCCAGGAAGTAGGTGGCATAGCCAAGATTTGAACTCCCATGGGTCTACCTTCTATTCTGCCCTGGCATAATATAATAAGCTTAGCAAAATAAGGTACAGGAGTATCTAAAGTTCACAGGGCCCTCCCTCTATTCTTCCTGTATTAACTTTTGCACCTTCCACACCTCCCAGTGGAACCACTTCCACACCTCCCTCGAGGGGGAACCACTCGACTCCTGGCTGCAGGCAGCCACCCTCTTCTGACTCCCTAGTACTGGCTGGTCCTGCCATTAGCTTTCCTGCAACTCCAAGAATAGTAGGCATCACATTGCTAATCCTTCTTAGTGTCTCCCAAACAGCGTTTTGCACACATCATTGGTAATTCATTGATGTCAAAGGAGTGATTAAGAACAGAGGAATCCCAAAACCAGAGCCATTCAGAGTCAGGCAGGTAGGGCTGGGCACAACTACACCCTTTATAGAAAGTTATTAAGCCTCTTTAAACTTTAGTTTTCGGCTGGGCATGATGACTCACGCTTGTAATCCCAGCACTTTCGGAGGCCAAAGCAGGAGGATCATTTAAGGTCAGGAGTTCAAGACCAGCCTGGCCAACATGGCAAAACCCTGTCTCTACTGAAAATACAAATTGGCCAGGCATGGTGGCGCATGCCTGTAATCACAGCTACTCAGGAGACTGAGGCAGGAGAGTCATTTGAACCCAGGAGGTGGGTGTTGCAGTGAGCCGAGATCATGCCACTGGACTCCAGCCTGGGCAACAGAGCGAGACTCTGTCTTTAAAAATAATAATTAATTAATTTATTTATTTATTTCAGATTTCTCATCTCGAAAATGAGGATAATAATCACAAGCTCCATACCATAGTTTGGATATCTGTCTCCCCCAAACTTCATGTTAAAATTTGATCCCCAATGTTGAGTAGATACCTGTCCTCCCAAACTTCATGTTAAAATTTGATCCCCCAATGTTGAAGATGGGTCCTAAGGAGAGGTGTTTGGGTCATGAGAGCAGATCCCTCATGAATAGATTGATGCCCTCCCTCAGGGATGAGTGAGTTCTTGCTCTATTAGTTCCTGTGGTGGCTGGTTGTTAAGAAGAACTGGGCACTTCCCAGCCCCCCATCACTTCCTCTGTCACTGTGTGATCTCTGCACACACAGACTCCTCTTCACCTCCCACCATACATGGAAGCAGCCTGAGGCCCTCACAAGATGTCCAATGTTAAACTTTCCAGCCACCAGAAGCATGAGCTACATAAATCTCTTTTCTTTGTATGTTACCCAGCTTCAGGTATTCCTTGATAGTAGCACTAAATACACTGAGACACTTGGAAATGTTCAGTGATGATTAAAGGGAAATCACATGGGAAAGTGCTGCATCCAGTATCCCCTTTGCATTTGCCAAAGAAAGACCTTCTTCAATAGTATAGCTTTATGAACCATAAATTCCTCCATAAACTCTGAAGCTGATGGAAACCACAAAGATGTAAACACTTACTGTAACATGCTATAGGAATACACACTGTTTTCACCACCAGACAAAAAGAATTGAGATTCCACAATGATTTTTCAATTTCACTATTTATTGAGTAGTATGGCAATCCAGGCAACCTGCTGGGGGCAGTAGAGGGCAGGAGATTCAGAATGCACCATGGCCCTGTGCCTGAGTCACTTGCTACACAGCAGAAATACTGTACTCCTTTGAGTTCTCTCAAGCTGACCCAACTGGGACCAAAGGGTAGTTGGAAAGAAACCAACTTCAGCTCAGTGTGAGAAGTAACACAATACAGCAGGGACAGTGCAGCATCAGAATGCCTTTCTGTTCTTCTGACTCTGCTTTTACCTTGTGTGTCCTTAAGCTACTTACCCTGTCTACCATATGAGGATCAGCCCAGATAATGCATATAAAAAGGATTTGTAAAGTGCTAAGCAAATACTGTAGCAAACACTGCTAATATTTTTCAATTTCATATTACCCTTCATCCACAGCTGGAAACATGGCTGTTCAGAATAAAGACTACATTTCCCAGACGTCCTTGCAGATCAGGAGTGGTCATATGA
Source organism: Ateles fusciceps (assembly GCA_036589455.1). Classification (NCBI taxonomy): domain Eukaryota; kingdom Metazoa; phylum Chordata; class Mammalia; order Primates; family Atelidae; genus Ateles; species Ateles fusciceps. The sequence continues at coordinate 9,114,609 of JAZHEH010000113.1, forward strand.
CTAAGTTCTGCCAATGGGATGTAAACAAAGTATCACGTGGAAGATTCCTTTGCTTCTGGAAACCGTCTTTAGAGACAGCTGGCTCAGCCACTGGGGCCCCTCCTTCCCACCTTCCTCCATCTGTTTGGAAAGTGAGTGTGACTCCTGAAGCTCTATCTTGGGTCATGAGTACAGTGGCTAAACCCTGGGCTAAACCTGTCTAGAAGATCTAACAGGTCCCTGAGAACTTTGTGAAGCAGAACCATCATGGCAGTCCTGGATTAGATTAATGTGGATATTTACATGAGAGAGAAATAAATAGCTATTTAAGCCACTATCATTTTGAGTTTTCTATCACTCACAATGGAACCTAATTCTAAACCATAAAATATGGTTTGCTATCATTACTAATGGCATGCCAAAATGGCCTTTCTAACAAGGATATTATACAATAGAATGGGATGGACAATGTCAACTCCCAGTGCAAACAACATCGTAGGAAAGAGACTGTGCAAGCTTCCTTTAAAGTTATTACAGAACAGAATCTTCCTTCAGCGGGAATCCGAAGACCAGCAACCCAGTGGGCATGAGACCTATGTGCAGAGTAGGATTCATGACAAGAAGTCAAGCCATATCATGAAGAATTCACAGAAAATATATTCCCAAAGCACCTACCATGTGCCAGATGCTCAGGCTACGTGAGAGCTAAAATATGGTCCTGCCTTCAAATGGCTTACAGTCTTGTGGGAGACACATAATGGCAACACCATGGCATCTGTGCACTAATGGAGACATTTCAGGTGCTGTGGAAACGTGACAGTGGAAAGACACTGGCGTTCTGGTAAAGAACCAAATGGAGAATCAGGAAAGATTTCTTAGAGGGACATTTAAGCTTGGTCTTGGCTGGGCCCAGTGGCTCATACCTATAATCCTAGAACTTTGGGAGGCTGAGGAGGGTGGATCACTTGAGGTCAGGAGTTCAAGACCAGCCTGATCAACATGGTGAAACCCCATCTCTACTAAAAAATACAAAAAGTCGCCGGGTGTGGTGACACATGCCTATAATTCCAGCTACTTGGGAGGCTGAGGCAGAATTGCTTGAACCTGGGAGGCAGAGGTAGCAGAGAGCTGAGATCATGCCATTGCACTCCAGACTGGGCAACAAGAGTGAACTCTGTCTCAAGAAAAAAAAAAAAAAGACATTTAAGCTTGGTCTTAACAGAAAAATGGGAGCTATCCAGAAAGAGAAGAGAAGAGAAAACTTCCCAGTCAGAGCACAAAGGGCAGAGGCAAGAAAATGTTGTTTGGAAACCCAGAGCAGAAGCCACGGTACCACAGACCACAGAGCAGCCCCGGAAGGAGTGGCCAGTCCAGGTGAACCCCACCAGCCTTCTCGGGTTTCACTTGCCAGGGTGACTCAGAGGATGACGTGGAACTGCTGTGGGCTCCCCAGTGGTTTTTCATAGGAGCAGCTTCTGCATTTCAGAGGTTATTGCAGTGAGTAAGGACACAAACAGGCTTTATACATAGAAAGTGAGACTCTATCAAAGTGCTCAAATCAGGAAGAGAGAGATGTGGGGCAAGCAAAAGAGAAGAGAGCATTATTGATTCCATTTTCGGAGACAACACAAAGGGCAGGACTGCCACCTCCTTGCCTGCCCCACTCAGTGAAGAGAGAATCTCAATCCACAGCTATGTATCCCCAAAGGGTCAAATGGGATCATCACAGAGTCTCCCTGGGTGACTTGGCCTTGTCTTTCACACAGAACTGTAGCATCCCCTTCCACAAAGTATTTGGACAAGGCTTTGCAGCTTCTGAGAGCCATTCCCCACCCTGCCTTGCCGTCCTGAGAGCATGCCTACCAGAAATCCAGGACACAGTTCACATCTTCTCGGACCTGCATGCACTCAGCCCCTGGCCCGGTTGGAACTTAGCGGGGCCCATGTGTGGATGGTCCAAGAAGGATAATGCCTGGCAGAACAAAACCTCGCTGCCCCACAGGTAACCTGACATGAGGGCTTTCCCCACAACCCTTCATGGAAGCACAGGTTTCCACACTGCTTAGATGAGAAACAGAGCTTTGAAGTAATTGTGCCAAGGCTCAGGCCAAGTCAGTGATGCTCTTGTCACTGTGTCATGGCTGCTAGGAGGAGATGGTATCCATTCCTAACCCAAAAAGTCCCATTTTCGCATGGTATATATGGCTAAAGACCATCACTGTCAGCCCTCCAGCTCAAGGGCAGGGGCGTCTGACATAAGTCATCTACCAGGCACTCACATAAATCATCTCATTTCAGCCTTACCATGACTATGATGAGGTCAGAATCATGACACAATTGTACAGACACTGGGGGAGCTAAGAGTAATTCATCAAAGATCCAAGAACCAGTGACAGAAGATGGTGTCCCAAAACCTCTGTTCTTTTCACTATAATAGAGAGCACCATTGTGAACAATGCAGATTCCTGGGCTCTACCTTAGACAAGCGGGATCAGAATCTCTGAGGGCTCTTAAAAAGCCATTTCTGGGCTGGGTGGCTCATGCCTGTAATCCCATAACTTTGGGAGGCTGAGGTGGGCAGATCACAAGGTCAGGAGATCAAGACCATCTTGGCCAACATGGTGAAATCCCGTCTCTGCTAAAAATACAAAAATTAGCTGGGCATGGTGGTGCGTGCCTGTCATCCCAGCTACTTGGGAGGCTGAGGCAGGAGAATAGCTTGAACCAGGGAGTCAGAGGTTGCAGTGAGCCAAGATTGTGCCACTGCACTCCTGCCTGGCAACAGAGCGAGACTCCATCTCAAAAAAAATAAAGCCATTTCTGGATGATCCCAGTGGCTCATGCCTATAATCCCAGCAATTTGGGAGGCTGAAGCAGGAGGATCACTTGTGGCCATGAGTTTGAGGTCCAGTGAGCCATTGAGCTATTATTGCACCATGGCACTCCAGCCTGAGCAACAGGATAAGACCCTGTCTCTTAAGAAAAAAAAAAAAAGCCATTTCTCTCCATGATTTTTATAATTGGTGTAAGAAGAATGATTTATGCCATATTCTTATAAAAGTGTAAGAAGAGTGATTTATGCCACAAAAGTCCAGCAATACTAGGCAATGGCCCAAGATTAGTCACCAGAGCACGTGGCCTGGAAGGCTGATTCACGGAGGTTAAGAACACGGTACCTAGAACCAGGACACTTGGGTTTGAAACCTGGCTCTGCCACATACTAGCTATGTCACCTGGGGCAAGTCACGTATTCTCACTGGGCCTCAGTTTCTTCCTCTGAAAAACTTGTGTCAAAATAGTACATATCTGTATGGTTGCCTGGGAGATTGAATGAGTGAAATGCATAAAGAGCTTAGAACAGTGTCTGCCAGAGAGTAAACACCCGAAATATTGTCATTGCTGTTATATGATTAATTGTCCAAAATGACACAGGAAAGAGGAGAATTCTCTTTTTTTTTAATGGATTGATTAGTATTTTATCTCCTCTGCTTGTCCTTCCTTTCCCTCTGGTAAATACATTATAAACAGTGTAAGGCTCATAAGGTAGAATGGCTGGTAGGACTTAGAAGAGAAACAAAGGGCATTGATAACTCACATAAATGGAAAGTCAACCCTGGAATAACTGACAACATATTCAAAGATTTTAATGCAGTGCCACTCCCATTAAGAAGAAGAGAATCAGTCAATCTATATGACTCTAAACATTCTAATGAAAAGGGGAACATTCTGTCAATCATCTCACATTTCTAAATATCTGGATATTGGCCATTGTAAAGACAAAACATACAGATGATGGATGCTGTCCCTGAAGGAGGTAAAGGGGCAGAGTTCCAAAGCATTCAGATGGATAAAGAGATGAAATAACTAGCTCTTTCTTTAGTTTCTAGGCTGGTTCTTACGACACTGTTTGTTATTTCTTGGGAAATGTCACCAGGAGCAAGTCACTGCAGTTGAGACAGGTTATGAATCATCCTGCAGGCTGAATCACAGCCAAAGCGCAGCTCAGGACGGTCAGGTGAGTGGTGTCACAGTTCCCATTGCTTAAGCACTAACTCCTTTCCCAAAAACTAAGCTGTGTTTGCTTTTGATGGCCACCAGGGGGAAACAAATAGAACTTAATTGACCTTACAAAGAATGAAAGGTCTTTTAAAAAAAAAAAAAAAAAAAAACTTTTAAGTTCAGGGATACAAGCACAGGTTTGTTACATAGGCAAACTTGTGTCATGGGGGTTTGTTGTACAGATTATTTCATCTCCCAGGTATTAAGCCTGGTACCCATTAGTTATTTTTCCTGATCCTCTCCCTCCTCTTACCCTTCAATAGACCCCAGCCTGCACTGTTCCCCTCTATGTATCCATGTGTTCTCATTTAGCTCCCACTTATAAGTGAGAGCATGCGATATTTGGTTTTCTGTTCCTGTGTTAGTTTCCTAAGGCTGATAGCCTACAGCTTTATCCATAGTCCCAGAAGGTCTTCTTCTGTTTTTTGTTTGTTTGTTTGTTTGTTTGGAGATGAAGTTTCCGTCCGTCTCCCAGGCTAGAGTGCCAGTGGTGCAATCTCGGCTCACTGCAACCTCCACCTCCCACCTCCCGGGTTCAAGTGATTCTCCTGCCTCAGCCTCTCAAGTAGCTGGGATTACAGGTGTGTACCACCACGCCTGGCTAATTTTTTTATTTTTAGTAAAGACGGGGTTTCACCATGTCAGCCAGGATGGTCTCGATCTCTTGACCTCATGATCTGCCCATCTCCGCCTCCCAAAGTGCTGGGATTACAGGCGTGAGCCACTGCACCCAGCTGGTCTTCTTAAATTCCTTGATAATTTGAACTATTTCCAATGCTTTGTTTTCACTCTTGTTATTTCTTCAAATGGCCCTCCTTTCAACTGCTAACTTGTTGTCAGCCTCCCCTCCCAGCTGACTTCTTCATGGTCAAACTAACTCGAGCCAGATACTGTGCAGAGGGCCATGGGAGGTAAGAAGAAATACAAGGCATTGCCCTTCCCTGGAGGGTGAGGGCACATAAGGAATGTCTGCTGTGCACCAGACACTGTGCAAGATGCCTAACATAAACCCTCTCATTTAATCCTTGCAACCACTACGATGGGGGAGGACTTATATGTTCATTGTTCAAGGCTTGGTTCCACAGGAATAATATTCATGACACTATTATTAAGTGCCAGGCACTGTGCTGAGCCCCTTAGGTGGATTTCCTCATTTACTTCTCAGTATTACCCAATGAGCAGGTGCCACAATTATCTTCATTTGAAGCAGAGACTGAGGCTTAAAGAAATTAAATAATTTACCCTTGTCCAAGAACACAGAGGTAATAAGATAGATGGAATTCAGATATGAAGCTACGGAGCCTGGATACAGAACCAAAGCCCCCATCCTGGCCACCTCACTGTTCCTGCCACAGAGCCTGTGACCCCTGCCCACACAGCATTCTTTCTTCTTTCAATACTGGTTGCATTTATAGCTTAGCTACTAGGGATTTGTATTTATTTCTTCTCTCTCACATGCAGGCAAATTCCACTCTGTGATCTTATTTCACTCGCCAGCCTCTTTCAGGAAAAGGAAAAGTTCCTTGAAGACAATGACCCTATCTCATTCTTCTTTCTAGGTAGCTACCTTTCACCAATCACCTACTGTGTCTGGCATTATGAAGGGCACTTTCATTGTTTAGATTTGTTCCCAGTGACACTGGGAAGTACATGCTATTATTCACATGTTATAGATGAAAGATTAAGGCTCAGATGTTAGGTGACTCTAGGCCCATGTCACCTAGCTTGCAACTAGAAAATGCAGGACTCCTAAGCCTATGGTCTCCCCATTGCTCTAAGCTACTGTGCTGCCTTCTGCTTTGCATAGAACTGCTATGAGTGGAGGGAGGCCTGTGAACATGAACTTGAAGACATCAGTTGGAGTCCCTGGTCCGTGTTTGACTAGTTACGAGACTTGAGCAGGCCACTTCACCTCCCTGAGACTCAGGTCAGACACATAATCTGTCAATTCCTGTCCTGGTACGGTTCCCAGACTTGGGCCATCTCCTGTCCTCAGTCCTGCCCCTGCCTCTTGGAATCCCATGTTTGAATGTCACTAGTCTAAGACCTCCTGTAGGATGAGAGCCTGGTCACAAGTCACCGTCATGTTCCTGGAGCTCAGCACAGAGCCCAGCACACACTGAGTGCAATATATGTTCCATGAATAAATGAACCAATAAACAAACAAGAAAGCTGTCACGTGAAGTCACCCATGCACTCTGTGGACTGGCTTGACCACTTGCCACCAATTTTCTGCCCTCAATTCCATCATGCAAATTTGAACAATGAAAAAGCACTTTGCGAATTTTTAACAGGCTTGAACTATAATAGGTATCATGCTATCTCTCTCTTTTCTGCTCTCTTTTTCTTCCCAGCAATTAGCTCTGCCTATTTGAGGAGAATTCCACTGATATTAGAATATCTCATAGCACCTTCCCCTTTGGAAGCCTATGGAGAGAGATAACACTCGATCTCTCCCTTCAATCTAAGACACGGGTAAGGGCCTAAGCGATGGTCTGTCTGGAACTGTGATGCTGGTGCAAAGATGCAGGAAGCGTGTAGACGTTTTTCACGACAGGGATGGGGTCTAGAGTCCAGCACCAGCCGGAGTCAGAGGCGTGATCCGCGGAGCCGGTGGAAATATTCTGCAGTACTTCCGATGCTGACTTTGAGGCTGGCCTCGGCTGTGCTTGCCACTGCCCAGCCACTCTGCATGTCCAGCTGGTTCTCCAGCCTGCTGCCAATTCTGTAAGCTACCCAGGACACTTCCAGTGAATTTGAAATGTAGGCAGAGTCCACTTCTGCGGCTTGCAAAGTGGCAAAAGCTAGCAAGATGCTTCCCAGCCCCATTTCCTCTTCTGCCTAGACACACAAGACCGCACCTCTTCTTCTTCCTTGCAGCCAGGGTAGTGGCAGCCTGACCACTGGTGTGATCATAAAACGCACTGAGCTGTCACCACATTCTCTTCCCCTTCCTAGTGACTTTGGAGGCCTCTTGGTTAAGAAGACAATGTCACAAAATGGAAAGAGCTAGATACCCAGGTCACCATCTGGAGAAGAGACACCCTAAACAGGCACACAACTAGCATCGAACCACGAAATAAATCTTCGATCACTAGGGCCCTGAGGGTCGAGGATATTTGTAACAGGACCTAGAGTTCCTCACTCAGACAAACAACCAACAACCCTGACTAATTTAATCACCATTATCATTGGTGTTGCCATTATTAGCATGGCTATTCATACTGTGGATGTTCAATAGGTGCTTTATTGCTAGAAAATTGTGCCTTTTCTGGTCATCAATCACTGGGTCTTGAGTTCCTATGAGACACCCAAATTTTACTAAGTATTTGAGAACCCAGTGTCTAAGGTGAGACAACTGGAAAAAGATATGGGTGTGATTTGTGTAACACCCAGCACATAGTAAGTGAGAGTATTTTTATTATTAGGATGCAGTAGGTCACAGTGGTAAAGAATATGGGCCAAGCATGGTGGCTCATGCCTGTAATCCCAGCACTTTGGGAGGCCAAAGCAGGCAGATCATCTGAGGTCAGGAGTTCAAGATCAGCCTGGCCAACATAGTGAAACTCTGTCTCTACTAAAAATACAAAAATTAGCCAGGTGTAGTAGCAGGTGCCTGTAATCCCAACTAGTCTCGAGGCTGAGGCAGGAGAATTGCTTGAACCTGAGAAGTGGCAGTGAGCCGAGCTCACACCACTGAACTCCAGCCTGGGTGACAGAGCAAGACTCCATCTCAAAAAAAAAAAAAAAAAAAAAAAGAATATGCTATATGATCCCTAGAAGGAGACACACCTGGATTCAAAGCTCAGATCCTCCCCCCCAACTGTGGAAACTGAGGCAAGTCCCTCTGCTTCCCTGAGCTACCTCTTTCTCCTCTGTTAAATGCAAAAATTAATTTTTATTTTTTTACCAAATCCTGAAAATTTTACTAAAAGATTTTGTCTTTGAGGATTAAGAGATGATAGATAGATAGATAGATAGACACTATAGCTACAGCACCTAGCACTGAGTAATTACTAAAATATATATTCATTATTATAAGGGATTCTAATACTAAAATATTACAAGGAAGTACTGTACAAGTGTAAAGCAGGTTTAGTTCCATAGGCATTCTCATTTTCTGTTTTCTCTGTTTTTAGGTAGATTTGTAGCTGCTTGAGCATGGGTGACTCCACTGTACTGGCAGGTGGCTGGGGCTAGCTCCGCTTTTCTCAGCTGGGCATTTCTGGTGTGTGTATTTCCTTCGCGGAGGCTGTTTTCATGAGATGCTGCGAGCACAGCAGTGTGGGTGTGTGGACCTTGACTGCAGCTGCCGCTGTGCTTTCTCTTCCACCCCCATGAGCAGTAGCAGTCGATAGGGTAGTTTTATCCCCCCAAATAATCAACAATCCCAATATTATTATCCCAATAAGCAGACATTAATTTGAGAACTCAGGTGTCTTCACCAGGCACATTCAATTGATGTGTAAGTATAAGGGGGTCTTTAGTGAGGTGACCAATATTTGTGCAACAAGCAGCACATTCTCCCCTTTGCAAAATAGCAGCAACTGTTTATTTACTACAAGGTGCTCCACGTGCACTTTCCTAGTTAAACCGGAAATAACCCTCAAAGATTGGATCTATGGTGATCAATGTTTGATAGATAATAATAATGAGGGTTAGAGATTTATCTGTTCAAAATCAGCAGCTAGTAAGTGGCAGTGACCCCCTCTATGTACCCATGAGCTGCTCGCCCAACACTGGGTACACATAACAGCAGTCACTTTTTTTTTTTACTTGAATGCTCTCTTTTTTTACTTTAAATTCCAGCACTAAGAGTTAGCGTAGCTCGCCAAATGCAAGCTCACTGCCATGACTTGGCCCCCCTTCCAGCTCGTCTGGGGATGCACTGACCCTGAACGCCTGGCCTCAGAGGGCTGGTACAATGAAAAGTGCTCGGCTGATGAACCCCACATGCCCAGGTCTGACTCTTGGCCCCACCACTTGCCAAGCCATTTATCCTCTTTCACCTTCAGTTTCCTTATCTGTAAAATGGGCTTAATCACACCTTCCTCAATGTGAGGATAAGGATAAGGCCTGTGTCTAGCAATCTGAAGAGTAGTTCTCTGTCCCTTCTCTTCTGCCTTTCCCTGTCATGAGGCTGAAAGAGTGACAACGCAGTGGAACACCCAGCCAATCCACAGCTGTCCTTGTTGTTGTCTTAGGCCCAGGTAGGGATTGGGGGTGTGGGAAACAGGTGTGTCATGGCTTCATGATATGGGAATGCCCTGAGGTGTTTTGTTATAAATACAGATCCTTAGACGCCACCCATTGAGAGTCCATAGATCTGGATTTTTAGCCAGCTTCTAGAGAATAGTGGCCCCAGTGGTCACCAGACCACCCTCTAAGGCACTCTGCCCTTCAGTCACTGATTCCAACATCACAGTATCCTCCATATCTTCAAACCATCTCAATATTTTTAGCTTAGATTTTATACGTCATTTTTATTCCAACCAACATGCTTTTGTAACTTCAAATAATCTATTTTTAAATATCCTTTAAACTAGTACCATAAATGCGAATATATTGAAAGGAAATATGACAGGGTGTTTAATAGGAACATGGGCCCTGGAGCCAAAATTGCCTGATAGAAACCCCATCTCTGCTGTTTGCCAGCTGTGTACATTTAGACAGTTTCTAAGACTCCTTAAAGTCTCCGTGTGTCAACAGCCCCCTGTGTACAAAGGGGATAATATGGATATCTAATTATAAGGCTGTTATGATGATTAAATGCTTCCCTGTAAAGCAGTTACAACACTACCCAGCACGAAGTAAGCCCTCAGTAAATGTGAGTTATTCTTGTTGTGACAAATGAATAAAAAAAGCAGTATCACTTGCTTCAGATAGAAAATAACCACCAAAAAATGCGTAACTGAAAAGTTATTAAAAGTTCATCCACACACCATCTAAAGTCATCTGTGTGTCATCAGTAATATACATTCCACACTCAGGCCAACACTGTCGCAGAGTGCCAAGAAACCCTACCAAGTGGTGCTGTCACCGGCCAAGCTAACTTGGGAGTGATTCTGGTGTTGCTTTAGACCTAACTTTGAGCCTCCTGTTAACCCGAGAGCTGTATGTGTCTGGGGAAGATTTCCTTCGGAATCCACTGTTTGGGTTCATCTGTGAAGAAGAAGACATCTGTGTGCCCAGGGATTAGGAATCGATTCCTCCTCTGTGGGAAAGAAAGCAGTCTCTCAAAGCAAGTTGCTCAGCAACGGGCTTATTAGCACTTTGTACTTCTTGAGATTTGTTTATCTACAGATCTCAACATGCCTCAAAACATTCATTAGTGCTCACAACACCCGGTCAGCCCAGAATCACAGTCCCCATTCTGCAGATGGGAGAATTGATAGAAAGGGCCATTAAGTGACTGAGCCATTAAGGGACTGTTGAGCAAATGAAGAGTTGTGGCAAGAAGAAAAGTGATGACTCCTGAGGATCCGGGCCTGCAGGGCCACCCCACTCATCAAGCATTCGCCCTCAGTGGAGACATGCAGATGGCAGGAGGCCACACGGTTCCCTTTATTGTTCCCATGACAGCATGGGAACAGGACGGCATCCTTGGAGAAAATTCCAGAAGTGCCAGGCACTGGGCATTTCATACATTTTTATTGGATGAAAATGCAAAGGGAATTTTCACAAAGGAGTCCAATTTCTCCTTCCCATCCAATTTCCCACAAGCGGAGTGAAGATCATTCCAGCAGGACCAAGAGCTAAGCCAGATTTGGCTGGGAAATGTATAGCCCAGAATAACAAACAGGTGTGTAAGATAGTGTCAGGAAAGGAGGCCAAAAACATGGAAGCATCACATCCAGGGAGCAAGATGAAGAGGAGAACTAGAAGGCAGGACTGTAGCTTGAAGCTATGGAAGGGGTTCAAATCAGGTTGGGAAGATGAGATGTACAAGAATCTTCGAAACGTTCATTTCTTTTAACTCAACAAAAACAAAAGTTCAGAAATCTCTTCAAAGCAAATACTAGGAAAATTATATAAGGCTTCCTATACAATTGTATAAAAATATCTGTAAATATATTGTCTTCAAAGTGTAATCTACACTAACAAAAATTAGAAATAGGCCGGATACTGTGGCTCGCACCTGTAATCTCAGCACTTTGGGAGGCTGAGGCAGAAGGATCACTTGAGCCCAGGAGTTTGAGACCAGCCTGGGCAATATAGTGAGACTCTGTCTCTACCAAAAAAAAAAAAAAAAAAGTATAAATAATCTAAATATTCAGAATTAGGGATCGATTTAAAGAGGTTGTTACACTGATACTATACAACCATTAAAATATTTATAAGAAAATTTAGTTATATAAAAAAGATCAGCTAGACACAATGGTTCGCGTCTATGATCCCAGTACTTTGGGAGGCCAAGCGGGGCAGATCACAAGGTCAAGAGTTCGAGACCAGCCTGGCCAACATGATGCAATCCCGTCTCTGCTAAAAATACAAGAATTAGCCAGGTGTGATGGCGGTCGCCTATAATCCCAGCTACATGGGAGGCTAAGGCAGGAGAATTGCTTGAACCCGGGAGATGGAGGAGGTTGCAGTGAGCAAGATTGGGCCATTGCACTCCAGCCTGAGTGACAGAGCAAGACTCCGTCTCAAAAAAAAAAAAAAAAAAAAAAGATAATCATAAATAACTGAAACTTCAGGATTAAAAATAATTAACACAATCATAAAGATATCAGAATTTTATACTTTAGGAAAAACTGGAAGAAAATAGCTTTAAAGTATGTAGATAATCTGTGTGGTGGAATTGTGTGCTTTAAATGCGTATATGTGTATTTACTAAAATGTCAACAATAAGCATGTATTATTGTAATTTAAAATATTAATTGTTTAAACTTTTACTGTGAACCTTATTGAGACTTTACTTCGGGACTTGTTCTACCCAAATGAAGCCTATGTGGTTCTAAAACAGATCCACAGACTTAAGGAAGCAGATTGTCCCTGTTGCCTGGCTACTCCGTGGAGTCCAGATGGCCAAGGTGCTCCCAGCCCTCTACATTTCTGAAAGGCGTCACAGAACATAAGAATTAATCCTGGATTCAGAGTCAAGAGATCTCACTGGTAGTCCCAGGTAACTCCCTTACCCATTCCATGACCTTGAGCAAGGAATTTCATTTCAGATTCCTTATCTAAAATGGAAATAGCAATGCATGTACTGACAACTTCCCAGTGGCATAGTTTATAAAAAGCACGTTCAAGTGGGAGTTGTCATCCCCATAGGGATGAGATAAACGGCATTGTAGACCTTGTCCCAAGGAACAACTTCAGAGCTCATCCTTGGTCAGGTCTCCCCCATCCATGTGCATTCTCTCCCTCTCTAGGCCACCCAATGAGAATGTATACCCACAGTTGTGACCTTGGAGTCATGTCTAGCTCCCAGAGGACTTTCGGACTCATCTAAGAAAGATTAAATCAGGAATGGGATTCTAAAAAATTTTTAGGTTGGGCGCAGTGGCTCACGCCTGTAATCCCAACATTTTGGGAGGCCGAGGTGGGAGGATCACCTGAGGTCAGGAGGTCGAGATCTTCCTGGCCAACATGGTGAAACCCCGTCTCTACTAAAAATACAAAAATTAGCCAGGCGTGGTGGCAGGTGCCTGTAATCCCAGCTACTTGGGAGGCTGAGGCAGGAGAATTGCTTAAACACTGGAGGCAGAGGTTGCAGTGAACCAAGATCATACCATCGTACTCCAACCTGGGCAACAAGAGAGAGACTCCATCTCAAAAAATAAAAAACAAGTATAAGCATCGACGTTCACTATGTGACTCGGTGAGTCAAGATGTTTTTATTAGCTGAAACATCCCATTTCCTGACTCAACTAGATTAATATGTGCTATAGGTTGAAAGAGTTCCCAAAGTCCAAGTGTTGAAAACTTAATTTTTTCTTTTTTTTTTTATTGCATTTTAGGTTTTGGGGTACATGCGGAGAACATTCAAGATTGTTGCATAGGTACACACATGGGGAAAACTTAATTCTTAATGCACCAGTGTTGAGAGGTAGGATCTTTAAGGCATGGTTAAGTCATGAAGGCTCTGCCCTCATGAATGAATTAATGCTGTTACGGCTCCCAGAAGTGGGTTCTTGATAAAAGGATGATCTTTATCCTCTTCTCTCTCTCTCTCTCTCTTTCTCTCTCTCTTCTCTCACACACACACACACACACACACACACACACACACATACACACACACTTTCTCTCTCTCTCTCTCTTTCTGTCACCTTTCTGCCTTCTGCCACGGGATGACACAGCAAAAAGGCCCTCACCAGATGTGAACCCCTTGACCTTGGACTTCCCAGCCTCCAGAACTGTAAGAAATAAATCTCTGTTCTTTATAAATTACTCAGTCTTAGGTGTTCTCCTATAGCAACTCAAAATGGACTAGGACAATATGAGAGAACCACCAGTAACAAGTAGTGGAACATATCGGTTACTTTAAAGAACATTACTCATACTCAATTGTTAGCACACATCTGTGCAGTACCACGAGCTTCATCTTCCAGAGAGTCCTTCCTCAGAGGAGTTCCACTGGCTTGCACTTTTTATATTGCATATTTCTTATAATAAAGTGGCCAGTGCATTTCTGACTAAATAGAATACACTCTGATGTATCAGTGTTGCCTGATAGGCTACATGTATCTATATCTCTGAACTAACAGTTTATTTAAAAATGAATGGTGGAACACTAGCTACAAAGATTGACAATTACAAGAAAAAGATGGTCCCCAAATCATTTTAGGAAATGCAATTTCAGAAGGCAATGTACAGTAAAAGGTCACTGTGATGACCAGAGAAGCTTTTTTCATTATCCATGATCTGGGAACACATTCTGGTCAACATTTGCTTTGAGGTTCTATGATGTCTAATGGCACCCAGCTAACTTTGTCTTCAGAAAGCTCTCCTTTAATTTGTAACTACCTAGCAAATATTCTTCAAGACAATGCCTTCACAAAATACTCTGAATTAAACATAGATATGGTCAAGCCCTGGAGAATGCCCAGGGAATTTCTTTATCCACCATCATCCCCAGGGAGCCATGATTCTATGGCATCTTCAGTAATTAATTCGCTGACAACCCACCACCGCCAGCAGCACCACACATGCACACAGTGGTACTTGCTTATGGAAAAATGCTTTGGAGTGGTATTTTCTTGAACTCCTGACCTCAGGTGATCCACCCACCTCAGCCTCCCAAAGTGCTAGGATTACAGGCGTGAGCCACCGCGCCCGGCTGAGTGGTATTTTCTTACCTTGTACAATTGTCTTGCCCATGTATGTATCAGCAACTTCAGTCTCCACAGAAGCATCAAACCATGAAACAATCACTGGGTAAAACGTCAAGACCTCAGGGCCATGACTGGAGAAACGGCTTAACTTCTCTGGCCTCAGGTTCCTCACTTATTTTTTTTTTTACTATATCAATAATTTTATTAATGTGAAAAGCCTAAACACCTTGATCAAAATGCAGAGACTGTCAGAATGGATCAACAAGCAAGATCCAACTGTTTTCTGACTACAAAGAATGAATTTTAGATTCAAAGGTACAAATAGGTTGGAAGCAAATGATGGAAAATGATATACCAGGCGAACATTAGCCATAAAAGAGCTGTAGCGGTCATACTAACATCAGACAAAATCGAATTTAAGATAAATCACTGAAGACACAGAGGGTCATTTTATAATGTTAGGAAAATATAACAATTATAAATATATACACCTAACAACGGAATTTCTTTTTTTTTTCTCACTTATAAAGGAGGATGTTGGACTTTCTTAATTTTCCCTACCTTTCTTCAAGGTAGGGAAAGTTAAGAAACTATCCATTTTCACTGAATAAGATATAACAAATCCTCAGAGGCAGGGTTAATAGAAAGGGGCTTAACCCATGCGCAGGATCTATGTTAGACGCTTCATATACATGACTATGGGTAACGTTCTCAGCATTCTTCATGATATCATGCCCATTTTACAGGTAGGAAAACTGAGGCTAAGAGCAATAATTTGCCTAAAGTCACAAAACTGAGAAGTGGCAGAACTGAAATAAGAACTCAGATCTGACAGCTACATTATGCTGACCACGCTAAAGACCTGAGGTGTAGGGCATGCCCAGAAACCCTTTATCTGTGTCTGCATTGCAGCTACTGCTCTGCCTGTGTGCGCACCATTCAGGCTGCTTGCTTTATCCACCTGTTTTAGGAGCTTTATAAGGTTCTCACACTTGAGGATGCCTCATCTCACTGAGATGAAAATATTAGGATGCCAAGAGAAAGATACCAGTCAGATGTTCCACGTACCTTTTGGCTCCCTCTAGCATGCATAGCGTTGCCCACACTGATTTCAGACCTCTTGCTAAAGAAAGAAATCTTTCATGTCTTCAGCTCCTGGTTCCTAAGGCCCAGAGATTCCCTGGTTCTTAGGTCGCCCAGGAATGGGAGTCAGGTTAGCTGACAACCTACATAGGAGGATGTACAAAAATTACTGGATATGCTTAGCAAAGATGCAAGGTGGAGTTACGGAGACAGAGGGAACAGATATCACTATTCTGCAGTAAACATTATGGACCCACGGAAAATCCAATCACAGTTTTCTTTTGCCTCACTTGGAAAACAACGAGACACTTTTCCTTCATTCTACTGATGGAAACATTCATGGCAAAAGCAGCAAGCATGTGGGGTTCCTAAAGAGAAGTGCCTTTGGCAAGAACACCCTGTCTGGTGTTTATTGACCTCTGTGCAAGTGTAGAACTCACCTTCAGGAAATGCAGCTATAGGCTGGACATACCTGGTTTAAGAACAGTGGCTGTGACCTTTCATCTCATCTGGGATCCCAAAGGAAGGAAAAAATTATTCCAGGGCATCTGGAGGCCTCAGGCTCCACCCATTTGCGGATGTTCCCATGGATCTGAAAAGGATAAACATCTCTTCTCTATCACTGTTCATCATTTGGCCAAGAAGGGAAACCAATGGCCCTCCAAAACGCCCTAAACCAGCATGTTGTTCCTCTGCTAGGACTCAACCTGTGGTCCCAAATTTCACAAAACAGTTAGTTTAAGACAATTACCTGTCACTGTATCTCTGACTTAGACATTTATTTTCCTACTGTTTTGTGGACTCATGATTTTTTTGAAGGATATCGGGCTGGGTTATGAGTCGGTCTATTTGTGCTCTAGAATTGCTCACTCCACCTCTGAGTTCACTGTTTAAAGCCATGTTTACACTTAGTCAGTCTCTGGCCCCAGTTCTGGAGCCCAGAAAGACAGAGACACACCCAAGCTACAGCTGGGAGGCTATCCTTGGACTCCTGATTCTTAACTCCACCTGTAAGAGCATGATTTCTTCTGAGTGGGGCATCCAACACCAAAAGGGGATGGAAAATGGAAATATGACCTTTTAGATTCTCGTCGTAAAAGCCTGGGTCTGTGATTGTTTTACAATTATTGCTGTTGCTGCTGCTGGCCTACATTCTGTGTGTGTGTGTGTGTGTGAGAGAGAGAGAGAGAGAGAGAGAGAGAGAGAGAGACAGAGAGAGAGAGTTAGGGCTTCAGCATATAAATTTGGGTTGGGGCACAATACAGTTCAGATAGCAGGTTCTATCAATTGCTCTCTTTCCTAGAAACTCTCTTCCTTCCTTACTTCTGTGATACCACATTAACTCCTCCTTTCTTTGCTTTCTCAGTGTTTTTTTCCAGGTCCACCCTCCCTGCTCACCCCCCTAGACTCTGGTATTCCTCAAGGTTAAGGCCTGGGCTGTCGTTCTGCTCATTCTACACAGTCTGTTCGGTCAATTTTCCTGAGCAGCCTCATGCACTCTGATGGCTTGAAGATCAGGGAATTCCCATGATTGCTAAATCTGTAGCTCAAGCTCACAATTCTCTACTGCCTGCCCAGGCTGTACATCTCACTCCCAGCTGAATCTCTCCTTTTCAAAGGCAACTCACTGAAGCCTGAACTCATGACTCCTACTCTGTGAGTGGTGGTAACATCTCAGAGAAACTCCATGTTGAAGCCTGACTTCTGCTTCTCCTGTTTCATATACAACTCCTATTCCATCTGCTTCGAGTCCTCCCGCTGACATCTCTGTATTCATGCTTTAAATCGTCTTCTTTCCCTCTTCCCCATGGCTACTCTTGTGGTCCAGGCCCCCATCACTGATTTCTGGATTGCTGCAACAGCCTCCCAAAGTGCTGGGATTACAGGCGTGAGCCACTGCGCCCAGCCAATATCCTCTCTTAAGGTTCATGTTTATTTGCTACTCCACTCTTTTAGGATAGATCCTTATTCAAGTAGCTTAGATGTTTTATTATCCATTGCCCATGACCCTAGTTCATTCAGAGAATACACCAACTTGTTCATGAAAGATAGTCTTGAAAGCCATGCTGGAATTCAGACACTCTGCTCATGAGGTTATCATGGGACAACTGGCCTAATCACCACATTCAAAAGAAAATGTGCTTAGCCTTAAATGAAGTGGCTGATGCATTTGTCAGGATGGGTAGACTGCTACAGTAACCGATGAGTCAGGAAATCTCTGTGGCTTAACATAATACAACTTTATTTTTCATGCACACAAAGTCCAGGATAAGTCCAAAAGTTCTCCTCTTGCATTTTGTCATCTGGGATAGAGTCCTCCAAGCCTACCACAACAACAAAAAAAGGAGAGGGCTGGGAAGCAAACCAGCAGATAATTCTGTAGCTCCAACCTGACTTCAAGGGCACCTATGACATGTCAGGGAGAAAATGAGTATTTGGTGGCATTAGTCATCTCTGTCCTCACTGGGTATGTTTCTCTGTGTGATCTCATGATCATTTTTCCCTCTGCCATATTTAGAAACCCCAATCATCCACTGTAGCATATTCAGTATTTATGGAATCCTCCACACTGAAGTCTTTGGACAGATTCCATTAGCATCAACCACCAGAGTCATAAATGCCAATACAATAACCTAGATGTTCCCAAATATTGCTTAAGAAGTCCCTTTCATGTCTTTGGAAAAAAAAAAATCTAATCCTCTGACCATCACAGGATAAGAACACTCAGTTCCAAACAACATGTTTGACTAAGTCTGATTAATGAATTTCTGAAGTTATTTTTGTTGATCCTCCCACCCTTGACGCCATAATTTGCCTGCGGCAACATGTGTATAAATTAATGAGGCTTTCAGCAGCTAGTGGAAAAGTGTTCATTACCTTAATTATCCACACCTTCAAATTGAGGGCAATGCGGGACCGTCAGGACACAGCAGGGCGTCTGTGCTGGAAAGAACACATGCTCAGTGCGGCTCAGCCAGGCCGTTGTCCCTGGAGAAGCAAGGCAAGGGCCTAGGTGAAAGAAGTAGATGCACAGAAGACAAAATGACAAGAGAAGATTAAGTGTGACTACCTGATTGCATGCTGAATGTGCATGTACTCATTAAGCACCTAGCATAGGTAAACCCGCAGTAGCCTGTTTGATCCTCACAGAATTCAGGAACCAATCTGTCCTAAGTCAATGGGAATGGAGTGGAAGAATCTTTATCAGAATCAAACAACAAAGTACATGTCTATCCTACTCCTGGACTTATCTGATTTTATGTCTCTGTTCTGGCTGGCTCCTACTTGAACCTAGGTCTCAGTGACACAGAGCTGACCGTGTGCCCAGGTGCCGTGCGTTGCCTCCAAAGGCCCCCATCCAGTTCCCCCAGGGACCTAATCCTACTTCCAATCCTAGTTGCATGAGGATCAAGCAGGCTATTGAGCCCCAGGCCCAAGGGGGAGGTTTCTCCTCCTTCTTCATGTGCCCCACTCCCCTCCAAGATCTCAGCCTGGTGCCTCTCCTCATCTCCTGGTTGCTGTCATGTGCCCAATGAGACCAATTTTTGCTCATCTTCCCAGTCATGGAGCTTTCACCTTGGCCCTCACCACCCATTGCCCTTCAGTGGCTTATAGAGCTCCCTGCTAGACCATGTTGGAGACAGAGATGGTCCTATGGGTGTTCATGGAACGCAGGAGATAAGATTGGTCCCCAGAGAACAATCATTACAGGAAAGATGGCTTCAGCACCTTCTAAATCAGTCTTTCTCAAACTCACTTGATAGTAAGAATCACTGGAGTCCATCCAAAGATACAAGTTACAAAGCCCGGCCAAGAAACTCTGAAGTGAGGCCCAAACGTTTTCAATAAGCACCCAGGAGGCCAATTTAGAAAGCACCAGGAAACGACAACATGACAGTCATAGTGACCACCGATTGAACTTCCAGAGGCTAGTCAAGGTACTAAGACATTTACATCTATTGACTCATTGAATTATCCCATCAAACCTTTCCAGATAGGTGCTAAATCCTCATTCTACTAATGAAAAACCCAGATCCAGATCCACTGACTAAGTGCTCAAAATCATACATCTAGTAAATAGCAGAACCAGGATTCAAATCTTCATCTCCCTGGCTCCTAACTCACATCAACCTGTTACTGAAGGCTAAACCCTAGGTAAAGAGAAGAGACCAGTGGTCTCCGAGCTTTTATAATCTGGCCCTATATCAATAACGAAATTTCAAGCACGCACCTCCAATATATGCTTGTGTATTTTTAATTTATATATACATACTATTATTCTAATATGTATCATAAAATTACATAACAGTTTTAAAAGTTGAAGTCGAGATGAATTAAATAATTTTAATAATTTTATTTTCTTTAGTAACACCTAACCAATTTTTTGCTTTGCTATAAAAAATTTCTTTTCTTTTTTTTTTTTTTTTTTTTTAAGACGGAGTCTTGTGCTGTCACCCAGGCTGGAATGCAGTGGCCTGATTTCAGCTCACTGCAACCTCTGCCTCCTGGGTTGAAGCAATTCTTCCGCCTCAGCCTGCTAAGTACCTGGAACTATAGGCACTCACCAGCATGCCCAGCTAATTTTTGTATTTTTTTTTTTTAGTGGAGATGGGGTTTCACCATGTTGGCCAGGCTGGTCTTGGAACTCCAGACCTCGCGATCTGCCTGCCTCGGCCTTCCAAAGTGCTGGGATTACAGGCGTGAGCCATGGCACCTGGCCACTATAAAAAATTTCTAAGAATAAAAATTATTTCAACGAGCACAATGTGATTTTGAACACACGTTCCTTTTTCTTCAATCTTGGTTTAATCTTTATGACAGAGTAATTGATGGTTTGTTCCTAAATTTGATTTGTTCTGATACCTGCTTTACTGCCTGTCATAGCTGGAAAAGATGTCTCAAAAAGATACATAGATCCAAATGAAAGAAATACAGCATTGTTGCCTTATTCAGTCAAAATACTTTTTTTTTTTAATTCCATCTACCAGTTATGCAAAGGTCTTGGTGAAATGTGGCTAGTAAATTTCCAACTTCCTTGGTGACAATCCGTTTTTCTCACAATTTATTGAAAAGTTTTAAAAATAGTTCAATATGCACTGAAACATTTCATTTGGAAATGTAAAACAGGCTAGATTTTTCTATTTCAGTCTTTTCAGAAATATAGATACGGCTTATACACGTTATGTTTAACAATGTTAACATAGAAACTGCTTCAGATCATCACTGCACAGTCTTCACAGAACAAGTGACTTTTTTTTTCTTATTCAAGAATATGCACACAGAAAAGTGTACATATAAGTGTACAGATCAATGTATTTTCACAACGTGAACATGCCTTGCTTAGGAAACAGATTAAGGCACAAAACATTGTCTGCTCCCCTACCAGCTTCTCTCTATGCCCTTGCCAGTTCTTTTCCCCCAAAAAACAACCACTATCCTAACTTTCAGATTAATTTTGCCTGAGTTTTCTTTTTAACCTCACGTAAGTGGAATCACACTAGAGGAAACCTTTTGCACGTGTGGCTCCTTTTTTCTCAAAATCTCTTTTTGAGATGTGTTCATATCACCAAGTATTGTGGATGATTCATTTGTGGAATATTCTCTTGTGTGAATACACAACAAAAAGTTTATCTGTTTTACATTTGATGGGCATTTGGATAATTTCCAGTGTTGGAGTATTAGAAATGGTGCTGCTATGAACACTTTGGTGTCTCTCTTTTAGAGAACATTTGTATGCTTTCTGTTGGTATATACTTAGAATTAAATTGCTGGGTCATTGGGTTTGCTCATGTTCTGCCTTCCTAAATACTGCCAAACAGTTGCCTGAACTGGTTTTATGAATTGTCATTTTCACTACTCTGGGATTTCTAGTTGTTTCACATTCTTGTCAACTCCCGGTGTTATCTTTTTCATTTTAGCAATTTTGGTGCGTGTGTAATGACATCTCACTGTGGCTTACAAGTTTCTTCTGAAAATCGGTTACTATTTCACTCATTACTAATTCATGACATTTACCCTGATAGGGTAATTTAAGTGTATGTTTGTGTTTTTTCAACGCACCTGCTATATCTTACTCTTGATAGTCACTTATCCTTGAAAAGATCAAATAATTTGGAACCCATAATCTTATGTTCACCCACTGTTTCAAATACTTTGCCAAAACAGAATGAGGAAATCTCTGCATGCATGAAATATTTTAGGTTTATTTCCTATGTAATTATAAGTATTGTTAAGATTCTGCTATATTTTAAACATCTTGCCTCTGTATATTGATCTACATCAATGACAACCTATTGTATTCTGTTCTCTTGTGACTTTAACTTCTTTGCTTTAATAGCTTGCTATGGACACTGCAGTAAATAACTTTCACATGAG
Organism: Ateles fusciceps; assembly: GCA_036589455.1. NCBI lineage: Eukaryota > Metazoa > Chordata > Mammalia > Primates > Atelidae > Ateles > Ateles fusciceps. Next base: position 9,136,385 of record JAZHEH010000113.1, read on the forward strand.
GTGCTAGCTCAGGAAACCTACCTAGTTTTTTCAACCCAGTCAACACAAATACCAAAAACATTGCTTTTGTTAAGAAACTAATTGACTATTAAGAATATTTCTTTCTGGTATTTTTTTTTCATTAATGACTCACAAGAAAGAGCCTTCCAGTGTATTCCATTACTGAAAAGAAGAATCCAGCAATGACATAAGCTGCAATATGTCAGAAACATCTGTACTTTTGAGCAACTGTATTGCAGACCTCTCACACTAAACTATTTGTTTATTCCGCTCTTTGGCAACAAGTTTGATGCGTCTTCCAACAGCATTTAATGACCAAGGAATGTAGTTATTAGGTATTTCTTGAACCATTTTCACTTATCTTTTCAAGGATAAGTAACTGTCAAGAGCAAGATATAGCAGGTACATTTGAAAAAACACAAACACACATTTAAATTACCCTATCAGGGTAAATGTCATGAGTTAGTAATGAGTGAATTAGTAAACAAGAAACAATGTTTGACCAATGGACTATGGTTATTCACATCACTATTAAGTAATAAATTCAAAATTATCAAATTTAATCCGAATATGTAAAGAGCTGGACTGAATGTCTCATGACTTTAAACAGTTGAAACACCATAGGTTTTTTTAATGCTGGTCAATTGCAATGCCAGTTCTCTTTAGTTTTATTAAGACACGATATTCACTCAGAACAGAATCGTCATGAATGATAATGAATATGAAAGGCCATATTTCAAATAGTCTTCTTAATAATTTGTGTCTTCTGACCAACTTTGTGATTGATGGCATTAGACTGCCATGAATTTCACCCTGTAATTAGCTGAAATGCAGCAAGCACCGGGAGTGGCAGGGGTGTCAAGTCAGCCATTCTCCGGCTGTTTCCTGAGCCTCACATCATTAATATTATCTTCAGCTTGCAGCTTCTTCACAGGAATCATTAAATCACTCGTCCATTTTGTGAGGATTAGCTCAATTGAAATGAGATATCATGAGCTGCAAATCTATTTAACCAGGCACATAGACCTGAACTATATCACAAATAGGCTGAATGCTTACAGGGGGCACCAACATTTCCATTTCAAAAAGGCTCTCTTCACACTGAAGGATCTCTTTTTATTATTATTATTGTACTTTAAGTTCTGGGGTACCTGTGCAGATCTTGCAGGATTGTTACACAGGTATACACATGCCATGGTGGTTTGCTGCCTCCATCCCCCCCCATCACCTACATTAGGTATTTCTCCTAATGTTATCCCTCCCCCAACCTCCCCAACCCCTGATGTCCCTCCCCTAGCTCCCCCTCTCCCAACAGACCCCAGTATGTGATGTTCCCCTCCCCTGTGTCCTCATTGTTCGACCCACACTTATGAGTAAGAACATGTGGTGTTTGGTTCTGAAGTATTTCTTTTAATAAGTGCTCCCCTGCCTTTCACCATGGAAGTCTCTTACATCAGCACTCTCTGAGCTTCTAGAAAGCATCCTGTCAGCTTCCTTATTTGACAGATGAGGAACCAGAGGCTCCCAGAAGACGAGCAGAGGCCATATAGACTGACAGTTTAGTATCTAGGCTCTGGCAATAGAGAACATGGGTTCAAATCCTGACCTCTGCTATTTCTTCTCTGTATATGCTTGAAAAAGTTGTTCTGTCTCTCTAAACCTGCTTCCTCAGCTATATATCTAAACAGGGCAAATGCTACTTTATGTAAATTATAATTTAATAAACTCATCTTTAGAAGGAAGGAAAGGGAAGGGAAGGAGGGAGGATGGGAGGCCAGTCAGAGGTAGCATCTCTGTCTTATCTCTTAATCCCGGACGTGCTTAGCAGAATGCAAGACAGAACAGATGTTAAAAAGTTTAAAGTTATTTCTGATTATAGTGGGTTGAATGGTGGCCCTATAAAGATACGTCCAAATCCCTGGAACCTTGACTATTGAGAATATTTCTTTCTGGTACATTTTTCCTTTAATGGCTCACAAGAAATATTCTGCTATATGACTGAGAGCGTTTGGATATTTGTTCCCACCAAAGCTCATGTTGAGCTATCATCTCCAGTGCTGGAGGTGGGGCCTGGTGGGAGATGTTTGGACTATGAGGGTAGATCCCTCATAGCTTGGTACTGTCTTCATGACAGTGAGTTCTCCTACAAGATCTGGTCATTTAAAAAGGTGTAGCACCTTCCCCGCCCCAACACCTGTCTTGCACCTGTTCTGTTCATGTAATGTACCTGCTCCCCCTTTGCCTTCCACCATGATTGGAAGCTTCCTGAGGCTTCCTCAGAAGCAGAGGCCACTAGGCTGCCTGTGCATCCTGCAGAACCGTGAGCCAATTAAACCTCTTTTCTTCATAAATTACCCAGTCTCAGATATTTCTTTATAGCAATGCAAGAACGGTCTAACACAATGACTTTATTTAGAAAAAGGGTCTTTGCACGTGTCACTAAGTTAAGGATCTCAAAATGAAGACATCCTGGATCATCCAGGTGGACCCTAAACCCAATGACAAGTGTCCTTGTAAGAAACAGAAGAGAAGACACAGCCACACAGAGGAGAAGGTGTGTGAAGATGGAGGCAGACACTGAAGGGCTGCAACTACAATCCAAGGAGTGTCAAGGTTCACCGGAGTCACTAGAAGCCTCCGAAGAGGCAAAAAAAATTCTCCTCCAGAGCATTCAGAGCGAGCACAGTCCTGCCCATACTTCAGTTTCAAACTTCTGGCCTCCAGAGCTACGAGAGTAGAAATGTATATTGTTTCCAGTCAACTAACTTATGATAATATGTTACAGGAGCCCTAGGATAATATTATTGGTCCTTTTGGCTTCCCCTAATCATAAAAGATTTGATCTTTCTTCAAGATAGATCATATGATAGCCCATAAAATGAACCTCAATAAATTTAAGAAAATTGAAATTATGTAAACCACTCTCTCAGACACAGTGAAATAAAACTGGAAATCAACTCCAAAAGGAACCATGTAAATACATGGAAATTAAATAACCTGCTCCTAAATGAGCATTGAGTCAACAATAAAATCAAGAGAGAAATTTAAAAATTCTTCAAACTGAACCACAATAATGACACAACCTGTCAAAACCTCTGGGATACAGCAAAGGCAGTGCTAAGAGGAAAGTTCAGGCCGGAGCGGTGGCTCATGCCTGTAATCCCAGCACCTGGAGAGGCCAAGGTGGGTGGTTCACGAGATCAGGAGTTTGAGAACAGCCAGGTCAATATGGTGAAACCCCATCTCTACTCAAAATACAAAAATTAGCTGAGCGTGGTGGCGGGCACCTGTAGTCCCAGCTACTCAGAAGGCTGAGGCAGGAGAATTGCTTGAACCCAGGAAGTAGAGGTTGCAGTTAGCCGAGATGACACCACTCTGGGCAACAGAATAAGACTGATGCCCAGCCTAGGCGACACAGTACGATGACGCCCAGCCTGGGTGACAGTAAGACTCCATCTCAAAAAAAAAAAAAAGGCGGGGGGTAGTTTATAGCCCTAAATGCCTACATCAAAAAGACTGAAAGAGCACAAACTGACATTCTAAAGTAATACATTAAAGAACTAAAGAAATAAGAACAAACCAAACTGAAACCAGATCAGATCAGAACTAAATAAAATTGAAACAAACAAACAAAAAATACAAAAGATAAATGAAACAAAAAGCTGGTTCTTGGAAAAGATAAATAAAACTGATAGAACATTAGCAAGATTGACCAAGAAAAGAAGGGAGAAAATCCAAATAACCTCACTAAGAAATGAAACAGGAGATATTACAACTGACATCACTGAAATACAAAAGATCATTCAAGGCTACTATGAACACCTTTATGCACATAAACTAGAAAACCTAGAAGTGATGGATCAATTCTTGGAAAAATGCAACCCTCCTAGCTTAAATCAGGAAGAATTAGATACACCAAACAGACCAATAAGAAGCAGCAAGATTGATGTGGTAATTTTAAAAATACCAACCAAAAAACCTCCAGGACCAGACAGATTCACAGCAGAATTCTACCAGACATTCAAAGAAGAATTGGTACCAATCCTTTTGACACTGTTCCACGAGACAGAGAAAGAGAGAACCCTCCCTAATACAGTCTATAAAGCCAGAATAACCCTAATCACCAAAACCAGCAAAGGACATAACCAAAAAAGAAAACTACAGACCAATATCACTGATGAACATAGATGCTAAAATTGTTAACAAAATACTAGCTAACTGAATACAACAACATATCAAAAAGATAATCTACCATGATCAAATGGGTTTCATACCAAGGATGCAGGGCTGGTTTAACATATGCAAATCAATAAATGTGATACACTACATAAACAGAATAAAAACAAAAATCACATAATCATCTCAATGGATGCAGAAAAAGCATTTGACAAAATACAGCATCCCTTTATGATTAAAACCCTCAGTAAAATCGGCATACAAAAGACATACCTTAATGTAAATAAAAGCCATCTATGACAAACCCACATCCAACATAATACTGAATGGGGGAAAAGTTGAAAGCATTCCCTCTGAGAATGGGAACAAGACAAAGATGCCAACTCTCACCACTACTCTTCAACATACTACTGAAAGACCTAGCCAGAGCAATCAGATGAGAAAAACAAAAAAAAGGGCATTCAAATTAGTAAAGAGAAAGTCAAACTGTCACTTGCTTATCTTGAAAACCCTAAAGATTCCTCCAGGAAGCTCCTAGAACTGATAAAACAATTCAGAAAAGTTTCTGGATACAAGATTAATGTACACAAAACAGTAGCTCTTCTATACACCAACAGCAACCAAGCAGAGAATCAAATCAAGAACTGAACCCCTTTTACAATAGCTGCAAAAATAAAATAAAATACTTAGGAAGATATCTAACCAAGGAGTTGAAAGATCTCTACAAGGAAAACTACAAAACACTGCTGAAAGAAATCATAGACCACATAAACAAATGGAAACACATCCAATGCTCATGGATGGGTAGAATTAATATTGTGAAAATGACCATACTGCCAAAAGCGATCTCTATATTCAATGCAATCCTCATCAAAATACCACCATCATTCTTCACAAAATTAAGAAAAACAATTCTAAAATTTATATGGAACCAAAAAAGAGCCTGCATAGCCAAAGCAAGATGAAGCAAAAAGAATAAATCTGGAGTCATCACACTACCTGACTTCAAACTATACTATAAAACCACAGTCACCAAAATAGCATGATACTGATATAAAAATAGGCACATAAGCCAATGAAACAGAATAGAGAACCAAGAAACAAACCCAAATACTTACAGCCAACTGATCTTCGACAAAGCAAACAAAAACACAAAGTGAGGAAAGGATATCTTTTTCAAAAAAATGGTGCCGGGATAATTGGCTAGCCACATGTAGGAGAATGAAATTGGATCCTCGTCGCTCACCTTATACAAAAATCAACTCAAGATGGACTTAAACCTAAGGCCTGAAACTATAAAAATTCTGGAAGCTAACATTGGAAAAACCCTTCAAGACTTTGGCTTAAGCAAGGATTTTATGACCAAGAGCCCAAAAGCAAATGCAATAAAAACAAAGATAAATAGCTGGAACCTAATTAAACTGAAGAGCTTTTGCACAGCAAAAGGAACAGTTAGCAGAGTAAACAGACAATCCACAGAGTGGGAGAAAATCTTCACAATCTATACATCTGACAAAGGACTAATATCCAGAATCTACAATGAACTCAAAACAAATCAGTAAGAAAAAACAAACAAACAATTCCATCAAAAAGTAGGCTAAGGGCATGAATAGACAATTCTCAAAAGAAGATACACAAATGGCCAACAAACATGAAAAAATGCTCAACATCAGTAATAATTGGGGAAATGCAAATCAAAATTGCAATGCAATACCACCTTACTCCTGCAAGAATGACCATAATCAAAAAACCAAAAAACACTGGATGTTGGCATGGATGTGGTGAACAGGGAACACTTCTACACTGTGGGTGGGCATGTAAACTAGTATAGCCTCTATGGAAAACAGTGTAGAGATTCCTTAAAGAACTAAAAGTAGAACTACCATTTGATCCAGCAGTCCTGCTTCTGGGTGTCTACCCAGAGGAAAAGAAGTCATTATATGAAAAACATACTTGCACACACATGTTTATAGCAGCACAATTCACAATTGCAAAATCATAGAACCAACTCAAATGCCCATCAATCAACCAGTGGATAAGAAACTGTAGTGTACATATATATGATGGAATACTACTCAGCCATAAAAAGGAATGAATTAACAGCATTTGCAGTGACCTGGATGAGATTGGAGACTATTATTTTAAGGGAAATTAACTCAGGAATGGAAAAACCAAACATCGTATGTTCTCATTGATATATAGGAGCTAAGCTATGAGGACGCAAAGGTGTAAGAATGATACAATGGGCTGGGCACGGTGGCTCACATCTGTAATCCCAGCACTTTGGAAGGCCAAGGTGGGTGGATCACCTAAGGTCAAGAGTTTGAGACCAGCCTGACCAACATGATGAAACCCTGTCTCTACTAAAAATACAAAAATTAGCCAACAGTGGTGGCATGTGCTTGTAATCCCAGCTACTTAGGAGGCTGACAGGAGAATTGCTTGAACCTGAGAGGTGGAGGTTGCAGTGAGCCGAGATCGCGCCATCGCACTCCAGCCTGGGCAACAAGAGTGAGACTCCGTCACAAAACAAAAACAAAAACAAAAAACAATGATAGAATGGACTTTGGGGACTTGGGGGGAAGAGTGGGAGGGGGCGAGGGATAAAAGACTACAAATAGGGTGCAGTGTATACTGCTCAGGTGATAGGTGCACCAAAATCTCACAAATATCCACTAAAGAACTTACTCATGGAACCAAATACCACCTGTACCCAAACACTTATGGAAAATAAATAAATAAATGAGTTAATATTTTTTAAAAATTGATATTTAATCCAATGATGTACAAAGTTAACTTCTACAGAGTTATAGAAACCTCTGATATAGAAACAGCTATGGTACCTATTTTGTATCTGGAGGTTATTCTGCTGTTTAAAAAACAAAACTAAATTTAATAATTTAACCAATGAACCCTAAATCTCATTCAACTCTAAATGTTAACATTGAAGGGAAGTTGCACAACCTGTCCAAGTTCTCTTGCAAGCAAGAGATGGAGTCACAGTCAGCCACACCTCCATCTTCTCACTGCCTGTGCAGGGCTCTGCCTGCACACTGTAGAACCTCCAGTAAAGAAATGTCCTTGGAGGCCAAGAACGGTGGCTCACACCTGTAATCCCAGTACTTTGAGAGGCGGAGGTGGGCAGATCACTTGAGGCCAGGAGATCAAGACCAACCTCGGCAACATGGCAAAACCCCATCTCTAATGAAAATACAAAAATTAGCCAGGTGTGGTGGCGGCCACCTGTAATCCCAGCTACTCAAGAGGCTGAGGCATAAGAATTACTTGAAAAAGTTGCAGTGACTTCCTTTTTTCACTTAACAATATGTCTCAGCTATGTTCCCACAACAGCACTTATAGATTTGCATGGTCCAACACAGTAGCCACTAGCCACATGAGGCTATAAGCACTTGAAAATGTAATTAGCCCAAACTGAGATGTGCTGTAAGAGTAAAATTACACACCACACTTCACAGGCTTAGTACAAAACATGTAAAATGTCTCAGTAATTTTTATATTGATTACATACCAAAGTAATAATATTTGGGGCATATTGAACTCAAGATATATTATTAAAATTAATTTTCATTTGCTTCCTTTTACATTTTTTAGGTAGCTACTGGAAAATTTTTATATATGTATGTGGTTTGTGTTATATTTCTATTAGAAAGTGCTGTTATACAGACCTAAACTCATTCTTTTTATCCACAGTACAGTATTCCAAAATCTGGATGTACACTTTAACCATTCTTTTTCAAATGTGCATTTAGACTGTTTCTAAACTTTTGCTATCACAAATCATGTTGCAGGGCCTCCTTTGTGCACATGTAATAGTATTTCTCTAGAGCATGTTTTGGCAAACTAAGGCCCATGAACCAAATGCAGCCTACCACCTGTTTTTATAAATAAAGTTTTATTGGAACACACACACACACACACACACACACACACACACACACACACACACACACACACACAAGGCTGCAGTGAGCCAAGATCGCGCCACTGCACTCCAGCCTGGGCGAGAGAGTGAGACCTTGTCAAAAAAAGAAAAGATCCTTGAAAAAGAAGAAAACACCAGGAGAACTCCCCATTATAGGCAAAGATGAGACAAAGATACTCTTTAGTATCAGTACTGCCAGTCAGCATGCAACTGGAGGGTCTAAATCCTCTTTTTCCATTTTTCAATAAAGAAAATGGAAAATGAAAAAGGAAGGAGAATTCAAGGGGGTGAGTTTTGGTGGGTGGGCAGAAGCTTGGGGAAAGTACCCACAGGTCCTACACCTGTAAAGGCAGAACACCCTTCCTCCATGGGCTGGCTGGTCAGCTCAGCCTGTTGTCACTTTGCTGTTCACCAAAAGTGAATTCCAGCTGTAGCCCTGTTAATTCTAGCTGTATGACCCTCTCTGAGCCTAAGTATCCTGAGTACATGGAAACAAAGCTACCTTGCAGGGTTGATGTAAGACTTAAATGAAGGTGGTGAGACTTACATGGAATGGCAAAGCCTAGCCATTCTGAGCCCAAATTCTGGAGCCAAGGTAGTTGATTTCTGCCTCCATGATGCACTAGCTGTGGACAATTTACTTTACCTCTCTGTGCCTCGGTTTCCTCATAGGTAAAACAAGGATAATACCACCTATCTCAAAGGGTTTCTATGAAGGTTAGAACGGGCTAATATTCACTAAGTACTTAGAATGGTGGTTGGCAGAATAGTGCTATATGAGCATTTGTTAAATTAAAAATTAGTATGAAAATGTTCCTTTGGAGGGCACTTCTGATTCAAAATTTGATAAATAAAAATAAAACACAGAATTTTTTGCATCAAAATGCATCAAAGTCAGTTAAACAAGAGAAAAGTTTGTTTTTACTGATAGACCTCCACTCTGAAGATTTGGAAACTCGAGAAATCTTCTCTGCCTAACGTGGTATGGACAGAAAGTTTCACGTGGAAAGTAAAACCCTGAGGGTTTCCATGACTGGCTGACAGTCAAAGGCTTTCCTTGCTCTGATGAATTTTTCCAACATTATGAGCCTAAGTCCTAAGTGAGGGGCGTGCATCTGTCAAGCCCCTGGCATGAAAAGAAGTTGAGTCATTCTCTTCCTGTTTCCACAAGCTTCCCTCTGAAGGGATTAGGATTATTCCAGGCCTCAGGCTATGGTCACATATCTCCCTGGCTTGCATCTAATTCCTATAAAACTAATCTGCAGGCCTGCAGCTCACATCAGCTGATCTTGGCGTTCTCTCATTCCTACAAAATAAGAAGTACCAAGTATGTGTCAGGCTCTTTGCTGCTAAGCGCCAGAAACACAGAGATGAGCTCATGGGGAAATGAGATTAACAAACAGAACGTTGCAAGTACTGTTAGGTAGGAGCACAAAGGAGGCAATTCAGCTTAATGGCGGGCGGGCAAGTACAGGACAATCACAGGGCACTGGCTATGTGCTAAGCACAACTCCATGCATCTCCGTTTACGGACACATTCACCCCTTTATCCACTCTATGAGGTAGGTGCTTGTATTAGTCTGCTCCCGAATTACTATAAAGAAATGCCCGAGACTGGATAATTTTTTTAAGAGGTTTAATTGGTGTACAGTTCAGCAGGCTGTACAGGAAGTATGATTCTGGTATCTGCCTGGCTTCTAGGAGTCTTCAGGAAACTTTCAGTCATAGCAGAATGTGAAGGACAGCAGGCAGAAGAGAGAGAGCAAGGAAGTGTTACACCCTTTTAAACAACCAGATCTCATGAGCACTCGCTATCACGAGTGTGGCACCGAGGGGGGAAACTGGCCCCCATCACCTCCCACCAGTTCCCACATCCAGCACTGGGAATTACAACTGAACATGAGATTTGGGCAGGGACACACATCCTAACCATGTCAGTGGTATATTCCCTATTTTATAGTCGAAAAACATGAAGAAAAAAGATATTAAATAACTTGCCTGAAGTTACACTGCAGGTAGGGAGAGAATCAGTGCAAATCCAGGCAGTCGGACCCCAGACCCCATGCTCTCTGTCATCACACTGCCACTTAGTCAGGGCTGAGGTGTCACTTGCCTGCTGGCCCATTGCATTTCACCTTTGTGTCCCAGTAGAAAAAAGCAGGATAGGCCTAGGCGGCCAGTGCTGTATTCCTGTCAAGAAAGAGGAGCTGGCCAGGCACGGCAGCTCACATCTGTAATCCCAGCATTTTGAGAGGCCAAGGTGGGTGGATCACTTGATGCCAGGAGTTTGAGACAAGCCTGGCCAACATGTGAAACCCCGTCTGTACTAAAAATGCAAAAATTAGCCAGGCGTGGTGGTGAATGCTTATAATTCCAGCTACGAGGGAGACTGAAGCGTGAGAATTACTAGAACTGGGGAGGTGGAGGTTGCAGTGAGCCAAGTTCACGTCAGTGCCCTCCAGCCTGGGTGACAAAACAAGATTCTGTCTCAAAAAAAAAAAAAAAAAGAAAAGAAAGAAAGAAATTAAGAAGAGCTAATCTTGCCCTTGCAGGCCTCCATTGCTCAAGGTTATTGCTATGCATGGGGTGAAACTCCAAGGGACAGGCTTCAATGGTGCAGGTGTGAGCGACATTCTAATTGGATCAGTTTCAGTCCAATTCAGTGTATCAAGGCCCAGTATGGTCATCTTATGCCTGACATCACATTCCATATTCACACCAACTCTGGAGATGGGTGTTCATGTCTTCATTTTGCAGATAGGGAAAGGAGAGGATTTAAGAAACCACATGCTCTGCTTAACTCAAACAACAAATAAGATAACTCTAAATCTCATGCCTTTTTCACTGTGCATATTGACCCTGGAATCACTAGAAAAAAAAAATCCTAGCACCCAGATAATTCAGGGCTTCTATTGCATAAAAGAACCAAACACTGAGGGCAAGGAATAATAAATCATAACAATGATGCCAGGCATGGTGGCTCACACCTTTAATCCCAGCAACTCAGGAGGCTGAGGCAGGAGAATCACTTAAGGGCAGGAGTTCCAGAGAAGTCTGGGAAATACAGCGAGAACTGGTCTCTACATACATATATATCAGGCATGGTGGCGCACATCTGTAGCCCTAGCTACTCTGGAGGCTGAGGCAGAAGGATCACAAAATAATAATAACCAGTATAATCGTGGCAGCTAATGTTTACCAAGCTGTTGCCATGTTGCAAGCACTATGCTAAGCATATTATTTCATTTAATCCTCTTGACATCACTGTGGCATAGATTCTTTTTTTATCCCTGTTTTACAAATGAGGAAAATGAAGCTCAGATGATAAATAATTTGCCCAGTTTGTCTATGGTGGTGCAGCAGATATTGAAACCCAGGCAAGTTTCACTCCAGAGCCCATACTCTCAATTCCTCCTGCCTGTGAAGCCAGAGATAAGACATCCAAACAGTCCCAGCTTCCGTATGGCTGGATGCCCCTGAACAGCATACTTAACCTCTCTGAGATTTTACTTCAGTCCCAAAGGTGAAACTCATAATACCTGCCTTCTGAAGTGGCAGTAAGGAGGAACTGAATCAAGATCACTGGGGTCCGGAGCTGGGCATTAGAGGTGCACAACCTACCCAGGTGATTCAAATAAGCAGTCAATGTTGGGCTCCATCCATTAGGCCCTTGTAGGTAGAAGGGCTTCTCATGTTTTAATGTGATGTGGATCACCTGGGGTATTTTTAAACCACAACTTCTGAGCAAGCCTGGACTGCAGCCTGAGAGTCCACATTTCTAACAAAGCCTTCTTCCTCCTCCAGCCCTCCCCTCCAAGTAGGTCATGCTGGTGATATGAATTTCCTTTTATGTCCCAAAGGATACGCCTCCCCCATGGAGAGTTTTAAACAGCAGAGTGTTAGACTCTGTTCTACTGTCTACAAGAATCAATCTGGCTTCTCTGTAAAGAGTAAAGCTTTGGGGAACAGAGGACTGGGGGGCTACAGTAAAGTGGAGAACCCACTATCTGCCCTGGCGTGGAGACTACGTGAAAAGACTCCAAAGACTTCTATGCTCTCTTCCTAACTGAAATATACACAGGGAGCCAAGCACGGTGCCTGGCATAGTGTCTGGCACAGGAGGCCAGCAGTTTATAGGGGTGGTTGTCATTGTCAAGGCAGAGAGTGGGCAAAGGGTGGGTATGCCAAAAGTCCTTCCTGCTGCTTCCCACCTCATCCACCTCATCAGGAGGAAGCTTTCTTGGGGTGCTGGATAGAGGGCGCTCTCTCCCCAGCTGTGACTGGGCACAGTGGAGAATGGAACAGGAAGATGTAGCCGGGCAAGCTGGAGAACAGAGCACATGTTTTCCTGAATTCTGCAAGGCTACCAATACCCAGCCCTGAGCCTGGCACTATCTGGCTGGCGCTTCTGCAAGGCTTCATGCACCTCTAGCCTTCCACATCCTTCTTTTGGCTACTGAGATGGGAGAGTTGGAAGGGAAAGATTTCACCTCCAAAGGAGGGGCTGAGAGCATTTGACAAAAGACTAATCTCTCCAGGCTGTTTCCCTCTTGGCCGGGTGAGTCACACAGCTAGAAAATGACAATCGTGGGTAAATAAGATAATAGGAATGACACGGGTGACTCAGCAGACATAGTACACATCGGCCACAGCTCAGCAGCCTACAGTAGGCAAGAGGCTGCTTTTGGAAAAGGAAGATGATTATAAATAAGAAATCCACTCAAGAAAGGGTTTCATGTTTCTTTCTCCTCCTAGTTGCAGCATTTCACAAGGTGTATTTTTCCCCCCCTAGGAACTGCCTGAATCTGGCAGTTCCTGGCATTAGTCATAGGGGAGGGAGCCCTGGGGTTGGAATCAGGGCCCAGGGAAAGGGGGATGTGTGTGCAAACCTGCCTTGACAGTTGCAGAAATGCAGCACCCTCCCCCATCACAGCCACCCATTCTGCCCCAGAGCACTAAACTAGGCTGAGGGTTTTCTCCCTCAAACCCTTCGTCAAAATGAATTTGGACCCTAGAGTATTTATGTATAAAGTAACAGGATGTCTAATATATCTGGGAGATACATATATATATATATCACCTGTCTCACAGGGTGGTGTGCAGTGGTATGATCTCAGTTCACTGCAGCCTTCACATCCTGGGTTCAAGCAATTCCCCTGCCTTAGCTCCCGAGTAGCTGAGATTACATGTGCCCACCACCACACTTCACTAATTTTTGCATAGTTTTAGTAGAGATGGGTTTCACTATTTTGGCCAGGCTAGTCTCGAACTCCTGACCACAAGTGATCTGCCTGCCTCAGCCTCCCAAAGTGCTGGAATTATAGGCATGAGCCACTGTGCCTGGCCTGGGATATGTTTTAAAAACTCTATTCCCATCCTAAAATTGGAAGGTAATTGATGAAATTAGATTGGCAAAATGTTGATAACTGTTAAAGCTGGCTGACAGGTATGTGGGGTTCATTAAACCTCATATTCTCTCTACTTTTATGTGTTCTTAAATTTTCCTAATAAAAATGCTTTGTTCTGGTTACTTTTTTTTTCTTTTTTTCTTTTTTTTTTTTTTTTTTTTTTGAGATAGTCTCATTCTGTAACTCAGGCTGGAGCGCAGTGATGCAATCTTGGCTCATCACAGCCTTGACCTTCCAAGCTGAAGTGATCCTCCCGCCTCATCCCCATGAGTAGCTGGGACTCCAGGCACGTGCCACCATGCCATGCTAATTTTTGTATTTTTGTTTTTGTAGAGATGGGGTTTTGCCATGTTGCCCAGGCTGGTCTCGAACTCCTGAGCTCAAGCAATCTGCCCACCTTGGCCTCCCAAGGGTTGTTACTTTGAAAAGCTCTTTTTCAGGCACCTCTCACCTCCTAGAGCAGCAAGAGCTTGCTGGAAAGTTTGAACACCTCCCTTTCCCTCAGGGACCTCAGTGTCCACAGAGGCCTGGCCATCACCTGGTAAAAAAGGGTGTCAGCTCCAGTGCTCTCTGAGCAAACCCAGCACCCCGAGCCTGTGTTTCTGTGGCAACCTTTGGGTGGCATGCAGAGTATGGTGGGACAAGCAGGGATTCTGGAGCCACAGTACCTAGATTTGAATGAGGACCACCAGTTAGGTGACCTTGAACAGTTTCTTTCCTTTTTCTTTTTGAGACAGAGTCTCACTCTATTATCCAGGCTAGGGTACAGTAGCACAATCTCAGCTCACTGCAACCTCAGCCTCCCGGTTCAAGTTATCCTCCTGCCTCAGCCTCCAAAATAGCTGGGATTACAGGTGCCTGCCACCATGCCTGGCTGATTTTTGTATATTTTTAGTAGAGATGAGGTTTCACCATGTTGTCCAGGCTGATCTCAAACTCCTGACCTCAAGTGATCTGCCTGCCGTGGCCTCCCAAAGTGCTGGAATTACAGGCATGAGCCACCATGCCCAGCTGACATTTCTTTAACATTTCTGAACCTCAATTTCCTGATCTGAAAAAATAGGGAAAATAATATCCACCTCAAAGAGTTATTACCAGGATTTAATAACTCTATATTTATAAAATAACTAAGGAAAAGGGAAAGACTTCAGAAGAGAGGGACAGCCAGCTGACGCTCCAGGTCAGGACTGACAAACTTTTCCTCTAGCACGCCAGATAGTAAATATTGTTGGCTTCGTGGGTCATGCAGTCTTTGTCATAACTACTCAGCTCTGCCATGGTAACATAAAAGCCACAAATAGATGACACATAAGCAAATGGGCATGGCTATGTTTCCAATAAAACTTTACTTTTAAAAAGAGGCAGTGGGCTGGATGTGGCTTGTCAGCTGTTTTTGCTGATCCCTGCTCTATGATACAACAGAAAGGAGCACTGGACCAGGAGCCAGGAGATCTGGGTCCCTGTCCCCTCAGGCGAGTCATTTCTGCATCATGCTTTCTATACCCCACATCTTCTTTGAGCCTCACAGCAACTCCGAGACCTGTTAGTATTATTATTCCATTTCCTAATAAGAGCTAGCAATCATTCAGTGCTCCCAAAGAACTAGACGATACACTATATGGTACAAGAGAATTGTCTTTTAACTTTCTGAAGGGCCCGATGAGATAAGTACTATTGTTATCTATATTTTATAGATGACAATCTTAGACCCAGAGAGGTTAAGAAACTTGCCCATGGTCACACAAGTGGTAACTCTGTCATTCAATAGCACACAATCCAACCTGAGAACCAAGCCTTGAACCCAAATTCTGGGTTCCTACTGGCATAAGACTTGGCCTTGTAAATACATTCTCACAGAGCTGAGTTCTGGAGGAGAAGCAGGCATTAGCCAGGTGATAAAGACTGTGAGTAAGGGAGAATAGGGAGGAACATGCCAGGCACAAGCGACGCCTCAGTTAGAGGCATTGAAGTGTCACTTTCAGGTTAAACGAGAGGAAGAGGAGTAAGAGACTGGGTAAGACTACAGCTGAGAAAGCTAGAGGCCATGCAGCAATGTAGAAAGGCACATGAGAAAGGACCTGGATTTTTTTTTATAGTTTTTTTTTTATTATTATACTTTAAGTTCTGGGATACATGTGCAGAACGTGCAGGTTTGTTACATAGGTATACACGTGCCATGGTGGTCTGCTGCACCCATCAACCTGTCATCTACATGAGATATTTCTCCTAATGCTATCCCTCCCCTGGCCCACCACCCCCAACAGGCCCCAGTGTGTGATGTTCCCCTCCCTGTGTCCATGTGTTCTCATTGTTCAGCTCCCACTTATGAGTGAGAATATGCAGTGTTTGGTTTTCTATTCCTGTGTTAGTTTGCTAAGAACGTTGTTTTCCAGCTTCATCCATGTCCCTACAAAGGACATTAACTCCTCCTTTTTATGGCTGCATAGTAGTATTCCATGGTGTATATGTGCCACATTTTCTTTATCCAGTCTATCATTGATGGGCATTTGGGTTGGTTCCAAGTCTCTGCTATTGTGAATAGTGCTGCAATAAACATACATGTGCATGTGTCTTGATGGTAGAATGATTTATAATCCTTTGGATACATACCCAGTAATTGGATTATTGGGTCAAATGGTATTTCTGGTTCTAGATCCCTGAGGAAGCACCACACTGTCTTCCACAATGGTTGAACTAATTTACACTCCCACCAACAGTGTAAAAGCTTTCCTATTTCTCCACATCCTCCCCAGCATCTGTTGTTTCCTGACTTTTTAATGATAACCATTCTAACTGGCATGAGATGGTATCTCATTGTGGTTTTAATTTGCATTTCTCTAATTACCAGTGATGATGAGCTTTTTTCATTTGTTTGCTGGCCGCATAAATGTCTTATTTTGAGAAGTGTCTGTTCATATCTTTTGCCCACTTTTTGATGGGGTTGTTTTTTCTTGTAAATTTGTTTAAGTTCCTTGTAGATTTGGATATTATCTCTTTGTCAGGTGGACAGATTGCAAAAATTCTCTCTCATTCTGTAAGTTCCCTGTGCACTCTGATGATAGTTTCTTTTGCTGTGCAGAAGCTCTTTAATTCTATCCCATTTGTCTATTTTGGCTTTTGTTGCCATTGCTTTTGGCATTTTAGTCATGAAATCTTTGCCCATGCCTATGTCCTGAATGGTATTGCCTAGGTTTTCTTCTAGGGTTTTTATGGTTTTGGATCTTACATTTAAGTCTTTAATCCATCTTGAGTTAATTTTTGTATAAGGCATAAGGAAGGGGTCCAGTTTCAGTTTTCTGCATATGGCTAGCCAGTTTTCTCAACACCAATTTATTAAATAGGGAATCCTTTCCCCCATTGCTTGTTTTTGTCAGGTTTGTCAAAGGTCAGATGGTTGTAGATGTGTGGCATTATTTCAGAGGCCTCTATTCTGTTCCATTGGTCTACATATCTGATTTGGTACCAGTACCATGCTATTTTGGTTACTGTAGCCTTGTAGTATAGTTTCAAGTCAGGTAGCGTGATGCCTCCAGCTTTGTTCTTTTTGCTTAGGATTGTCTTGGCTATATGGGCTCTTATTTGGTTTCATATGAAATTTAAAGTAGTTTATTCTAATTCTGTGAAGAAAGTCAAGGTAGCTTGATGGAGATAGCATTGAATCTATAAATTACTTTGGGCAGTATGGCCATTTTCACGATATTGATTCTTCCTATGCATAATCATGGAATATTTTTCCATTTGTTTGTGTCCTCTCTTACTTCCTTAAGCAGTGGTTTGTAGTTCTCCTTAAAGAGGTCCTTCACATCCCTTGTAAGTTATATTTCTAGGTATTTTATTCTCTTTGAAGCAATTGTGAATAGGAGTTCACTTATGATTTGGCCTTCTGTTTGTCTGTTATTGGTATACAGAAATGCTTGTGATTTTTGCACATTGATTTTGTACCTTGAGACTGCTGAAGTTTCTTGTCATCTTAAGGAGATTTGGGGCTGAGATGATGGGGTTTTCTAAATATACAATCATATCATCTGCAAACAGAGACAATTTGACTTCCTCTTTTCCTATTTGAATACTCTTTATTTCTTTCTCTTGACTGATTGCCTTGGCCAGAATTTCCAATACTATGCGGAATAGGAGTGGTGAGACATGGCATCCTTATCTTGTGCTGGTTTTCAAAGGGTATGCTTCCAGCTTTTGCCCGTTCAGTATGATATTGGCTATGGGTTTGTCATAAATAGCTCTTATTATTTTGAGATACATTCCATGAATACCTAGTTTATTGAGAGTTTTTAGCATGAAGAGGTGTTGAATTTTATCAAAAGCCTTTTCTGCATCTATTGAGATAATCATGTGGTTTTTGTCATTGGTTCTGTTTATGTGATAAATTACGTTTATTGATTTGCATATGTTGAACCAGCCTTGCATCCCAGAGATGAAGCCAACTTGATCGTAGTGGATAAGCTTTCAATGTGCTGCTGGATTCGGCTTGCCAGTATTTTACTGAGGATTTTTGCATTGATGTTCATCAAGGATATTGGCCTGAAATTTTCTTTTTTTGTTGTGTCTCTGCCAGGTTTAGGTATCAGGATGATGCTGGCTTCATAAAATGAGTTAGGGAGGAGTCCCCTCTTTTCTTTTTTGGAATAGTTTTAGAAGAAATGGTACCAGCTCCTTTTTGTACCTCTGGTAGAATTCAGCTGTGAATCCCTCTGGTCCTGGGCTTTTTTTGGTTGGTAGGCTATTAGTTACTGCCTCAATTTCAGAACTTGTTATTGGTCTATTCAGGGATTTGACTTCTTCCTGGTTTAGTCTTGAGAAGGTGTATGTGTCCAGGAATTTATCCATTTCTTCTAGATTTTCTAGTTTATTTGTGTAGAGGTGTTTATAATATTCTCTGACGGTAGTTTGTATTTCTGTGGGATCAGTGATGATCTCCCCTTTATCATTTTTTATTGTGTCTATTTGATCCTCTCTTTTCTTCCTCATTAGTCTGGCTAATGATCTATCTATTTTGTTAATCTTTTCCAAAAAAAAAAACCTCCTGGACTCATTACTTTTTTGAAGAGTTTTTTATGTCTCTATCTTGTTCAGTTCTGGTCTAATCTTAGTTACTTCTTGTCTTCTGCTAGCTTTTGAATTTGTTTGCTCTTGCTTCTCTAGTTCTTTTAATTGTGATGTTGGGGTATCAATTTTAGATCTTTCTTGCTTTCTCCTGTGGGCATTCAGTGCTACAAATTTCCCTCTAAACACTGCTTTAGCTATGTCCCAGGGATCTGGTACATTGTGTCTTTGTTCTCATTGGTTTCAAAGAACTTATTTATTTCTGTCTTAATTTCATTATTTGCCCAGTAGTCATTCAGGAGCAGGTTGTTCAATTTCCACATAGTTGTGCAGTTTTGAGTGAGTTTCTTAATCCTGAGTTCTAATTTGACTGCACTGTGGTCTGAGAGACTGTTATGATTTCCATTCTTTTGCATTTGCTGAGGAGTGTATTACTTCCACTTATGTGGTAAGTTTTAGAATAAGTGTGATGTGGTGCTAAGAAGAATGTATATTTTGTTGATTTGAGGTGGAGAGTTCTATAGATGTCTATTAGGTCTGCTTGGTTCAGAGCTGAGTTCAAGTCCTGAGTATCCTTGTTAATTTTCCATCTTATTGATCTGTCTAATATTGATAGTGGGGTGTCAAAGTCTCCCACTGTTACAGTGTAAGACTTTTTGTAGGTCCCTAAGAACTTGCTTTAGGAATCTGGGTGCTCCTGTATTGGGTGCATAGATATTTAGGATAGTTAGCTCTTCTTGTTGCATTGATCCCTTTACCACTATGTAATGCCCTTATTTGTCTCTTTTGATCTTTGTTGGCTTAAAATGTGTTTTATCAGAGACTAGGATTGCAACCCCTGCTTTTTTTTTTTTTTTTTTTTTTTTTGTCTCTGTTTGCTTGGTAAATCTTCCTCCATCCCTTTATTTTGAGCCTATGTGTGTCTTTGCACATGAGATGTGTATCCTGAATACAGCACACTGGTGGATCTTGACTCTTTATCCAGTTTGCCACTCTGTGTCTTTTCATTGGAGCATTTAGCCCATTTACATTTAGGGTTAATATTGTTATGTGTGAATTTGATCCTGTCATTATATTGCTAGCTGATTATTTTGCCCACAGTTTCTTTATAGTGTCAGTGGTCTTTACGATTTGGTATGTTTTTGCAGTGGCTGGTGCCAGTTTTTCCTTTCCATATTTAGTGTTTCCTTCGAGAGCTCTTGTAAGGCAAGCCTGGTGGTGCCAAAATCCCTCCACTTTTGCTTGTCTGTAATGGATTTTATTTCTTCTTTGCTTATGAAGCTTAATTTGGCTGGCTATGAAATTCTGGGTTGAAAACTCTTTTAAGCATGTTGAATATTGGCCCCCACTGTCTTCTGGCTTGTGGGGCTTCTGCTGAGAGATGTACTGTTAGTCTGATGGGCTTCCCTTTGTGCGTAACCAGACCTTCCTCTCTGGCTGCTCTTAACATTTATTCCTTCACTTCAACTTCGGTGAATCTGACGATTATGTGTCTTGGGGTTGCTCTTCTCAAGGAGTATCTTTGTGGGGAATAACCTGGATTTTATTCCAATACCATGGAGAGCTACTGAGGATCCCAGTTCATGACTGGGCTAGTACTCACCAGATATATTCATCCACCACTCTGCACTTCCATGACTCTGCTGGAAACTGATTACCAGGTCCCTCACAGTTATATTGGGACCACGTGATCCAGTTCTGATGGATTATGAGTGGCACTGACATTAACCACATCCAGGCTGAGGCAACTTGAAGCTGATATGCCTCTTCCCTGCATCTCTTCCCCTGCTACAGCAGCCCCAGAGGCTACATGTTCCACATGGTATCACTACAAAATTAAAGAGAACTCAATCTTCACTGCACTTTAGCATTATGAGAGGTAAACTATTATTGTGTGAAACTGCTGAAATGCTTGTGGCTTGTTACTGCACCACGGCTTAGCCTAGCCTAACTAATACATAATTAGTAGCCCTTGGGGCCATAAAGAATAAAGTTGTCTCTCTTTTCCATATCCACTCCAAGTTATGCAAACTTTTTGGTTTGTCTTTGTTTTCATAGACCATGTCAAATTCCCTCACTATGCCAACTGACATCTGCTTAACACCTTCCAGTTTGTGTAGGCCCTTCTCTAAGTCACTGCCTAAAACTCATCATGATCTCCCAGATGAGCCAAACTTGCAGCAGAACGGTACTAACCCCCTTCTAGTTCCCACTTTCAGGAATACACCACAGGACCACATCAGGTATGCTTGGAGATGGAAGGTCAGGTCGTACTGATGATGCAGAGTTTCCTGTGAATCAAATTCTAAGTGTGTATCACAGGTGCCTCTGCTAAGCCCATCTTCTTGTAGAGTTTTTGTATAACTGACTTTTACTGGAGACCAAGAGGCCTTGTTACATTTCCTGCTAGGCCACCATGCCAGCCTCAGGACAGCTATCACTCAGCTAAAGAGAACAGGACAAACTTGGAGGAACAGTAAGAAAGTGCTGCAAAGTGACATAGTTTGGTGTTTCTTGCTCTTGACAGTCTCAGGCTTTATAGGGAGGGGGATGTGCAGAGAAGGGAAGGTTCCATGTGAGTTATACTTATAGTGACTGTTTCTTCCAAGCTGAAAATCAAGATATATATCAGATCAAAATGTTATGCCATTTCTGAGAGGGAGGGATTCATTTGGATGCTCACATTAGAGAATTTTAAGAGTATTGAGGGGTCCTTTGGGTCAAGAAGAAAGAATTGTTGACCACTGTGGTTGCCAGGGCAATCTGGAGGATGTGAATATAGCAGAGCCTGTTGTTTGGAGGCCTCAGAGAAGGAGGGGCTCTAAGCTGCTACCATGAAGGTTGAAAGAAAGATGAAAGATCCACTAGAGTGCTATTCACAGGGAGAAAGCAAGGAAATCAGGCTTTAGGGCCAAGAAAGCCTGCATTCAAATCCTGGCTCTACCATTTTTCTATCCTATGAACCTTAGGCATGTCCCTAAACTTCTCTAAGCTATAGTTCCTTCCATTGAATCTTATTTAAATGGCAGCACACACCTTGAGGGACTGCTGTGAAAGGTAAAGGGTGAAGGTCTGTAGATACCATGCTCTTAGAAAGTGTTGGAGCTGGGAGTGCCATTGCTCGCCCATTCTTCTTCACTAGGTACCAAGTACTTCTCCCACTATGTACTTAACTCCCACTAGAAAATGGATAAAGGAACTGTTTGTAAAGAGAAAAATATTCACTTTAATAGAAATGTTTTATAATCATCTTTAGAACTGGAAATTGCCTTGGGACAGTGGTACATATTCTATATTAGAATCACTGGGGGAGCTTTTAAAAAAATCCTAATGTCTCGGCCCACCTGCATGGACTGTGTTTCATGAGGTCTGGGTGACTGTAGTGTGCAACTGGCCTTGAGGACCTCAAACCCTAGCACCTCCTACCTCCAGAGGGAGCCCACCCACACAGCCCGCACAAGTCAAGGTGCCGGAGACTGAGCAGCCTCCCACCCCACGTGTATCCTGGCTTGAAGTTCCTGCCTGGAAGGCCGAGTATCTTGGCCGCCTGCCATGCGACATTCTATCTTTCCCTTGAGAAAAATAGGGAATGGACCAACTCTGTCTAGGAGAACATGGAACCCAAGGCGGGGGCTCCTGCTTTCCCGAGAGGTAATTTATGGATGTTACAACAAAGAGAAGGAAATGAAAGACAAAACGTTCTTCAAAGTCTTTATGTATTTCTATGTGGAATTTCATATCTTGCAGCCTCCTGTAAATAAACATTAACACCCAAAAAAAAAAAGTCTTTATATCTTGCTGTAAATCATGAGACCTTTTCCACATTTGCTACTTTGTAATAAATCTATCAGAGGTTACAGGAGACCAGCTCCCAGGGCCTAAATGAGAAGAAGAAATAGTAATTGAATGTCACTGTTGCCAATTATCTCAAGTGTAAAACAAGGGGGCAGGTCGCCTTGTACCCAGGCAAGCAGTGACCAGCTTATGTTCCAGGAACTGAACCATGAAGGGACCTCTCTGTCTTCTTCCAGTAAGGGTGGGAGTGGGCAGGAATGGAAGAAGAGGGGAAGGATCTTCACTGTTCAGAATTGTTTGACACTATCCTAGGAAAGAAATTTCTCCAGCAGAGAGATGTGAAGGCAATGTCAGTAACACCTGATTGTATTTCAGTATTATCTTAAGTAGACAATAAAAAAGTCGTGTTGGAAAATTTATTTGCTGGTGTTCCTGGATTTCTAAACCTTTCACAACCTACCTGATTACAATTTTTTGGTTTTAGTTAATTAAGAGGCTGGCAAAAAAAAAAAAAAAAATGAATCACTTCTGTTCTTTGGCCAAAAATTTTCCTATGACATCATCAGGGAGAGAGAGGGCATTAAATCATGAAAAGTGAAAGTGCAAGGAACCAGGTCAGATTCCAGGCGGGTCCAGAAGGAAGAGGAGACGTGAAGGCTTAAAATATTAACTCTGTTTAATAGACCAGGGTGAACCAGAGATCATCAGTCCTTCCAGCCTCCCCAGTCCACCAACATTTCTGCTCTTCCCATGAGGAAAGATGATGAGGTACAGTGGTCGAGTGAGAGAGAGGGCCTGACCCTAGCACTTCCCCATAGAGGACAAATATGCAGATGTGATTTCACACCTCTGAGAGCCAAGGAAGGAAAGCGAGGTGCATGTGTGGAATATTCCAGAAATCACACCAGCCCCATAAATCCAAGGGTGAACCCTTATCTCCTTAGCATTTTTCCTCTGCTCCCTTGATATTTGTTCATGCAACCAGCACTGATATGTCCCAGGCACACAGAACCAGAAATTGGCAGAAATAAGAACTGACTTCCACTAGGGCTTAAACAATATCTCAGACATCATGGTGACATCCTATCAACAGAAAACCAGGGCCGGCTGCCAAGAAACAAGGCTCTTCTCTCTTTCAAATCACCCTCTTCAGGTTTCAGGCAACCAGGGTCTTCACCCCAGAATGCACATTCCAGCCTGTGCTGTGACTTGTGAGCAAATCACCGACTTCTCTGTGCCTCAGTTTCCCTGGCAATTCAGATGAGAGTGGTTGCTCTGCCTGCTGTCAGAATCAAGTGTGTGTCAAAGCAGTACAGTGATCTATGAGGCCACGCATGCACATTGGGTCTCTAGAGAATGGCAGGGGAGGTGAGGAAATGGGCATCTATCCTGCATCCCACCCAAATGGCAGTGAGGAGGAAGAGAAGAAAGAACAGAAGGCAGCGGCTGCTGCTGCTACTGGTAATGACAAGGACAACCACAGCCATGACAATGACCCTTGTAATCTCATGGTACAGATTCTATACATGGGCTGAGCAGCAACCAAGTAGAAAAGGGAAAGACTGATTGGCAGATGACTGTTTTCTCTTCTCCCCCAGGAGTGCACCATGGTTTAAGGCATAATCCCAGACAAGTAGACTCATATTATTTCATTTGTTTCTTGAAAATCACCTTCAACATTCTCTTTGTTCACATTAAGGAATGTCGCATAGAAGACATCAAAGAAATGACCAAATTAGAATGGCTGGCAACAACTGCTGTGATAACCAACACTACACAATAGTGCCTATATTCCATCTCTCCCTGAGCACTCAGCAAGCCAGTGCAGACGGGACCTTGCTCATGCACCCAGCACTCCCTCTGGGCCCATGGGAAAAGCGAGGCCTCCCTCCCTCAGGGATGCTCTCCCAAGGTGTTGCGGCAATCTTCCTGAGCCAGAAACCAGAGGGAGGAGGAGAGCAGCTAATGTTTATTGAGTGTTAACTAGGTACTTTACTTAATCCTCCAATTATCCTATGCAATAAAAAACATTGCCCCCATTTTATAGATGAGGCAACTCAAGGTCTCAGAGATAAAGTGACTTATCCAAGATCAAAGGACTAATGAGCAATGGAACCCAGAGCGTGAAGGGAGGCCTGGCTCAAAACACCATAGGCTGAGTGCTGTGAGAAGTGCAGAGGCAAATATTCCAGAATAAATATGCCCTTTAAGGAGGTTTCAGTCCAGTTGGTGAGATGAACAGGTACAAACACCATAAAATACAAACTAAAATGTGATCAATGGTAACGTACAAGTAATGAACTCCAGGTGCCCAGAGGAATAATTCATTTGACCCTGGGATCCAGGAGGTCTTCAAAGAACAGATGGCATTCAAATGGACTCATGAAAAATGGTGCCAGAGTAGGAGGAGGAGAGGGAGGGGAAATAAAGGAAGAACAAGGAAAGACCAGCCCTGGCAGAGAGCTGGGAGTCCAAGAGCACCTGACAGGTTGCCAAGTCAGGAGGGCGGGGACCACATCACCTCCCGGCTTAGGGTTTCTTCTCTTTCAGGATAAAATGCAGATCTCTTAACAAGGCTCACCAGGGCATTCAGGAACTGGGCTTCTTCCCAAGCCATAAATTGCCACAGTTGTGTCAGTTCCGAACTCCTCATGCTGTCTCTTACATGTAAGTCCTTCTTGCTGGGACGCTCAGGCCAAGTTTTCCACTCCCGACTCCCACCCCTGACTCACTGTCAAGGCAGCATCCTATTTATTCATCCTTAAGTGCTGGACATCTTGCCCTTGCCCCAGGCAGATGCAGCCTCCCCCTGCAATGGGCTCTTAGAGACCCTCCACGTACCTCATCACCACACTGATCCAACTGCCTGGGCTTGCTCACCATGGCCTGCATCTCCCACAAGGCTGTGAGCTTCATGGGGACTGGGGAGCATGACTTTGTTCCCCGGAGTTTAACGCAGCACGTCAAACATAGGAGGTGACAAGCAATGACTGACTGAATAAATGACCCAACAATGGGAAGAGGTGAGACATGAGGGACGAGAGGAATCTTGGGGCCGGATTTTGAGTTGGGAGTTGGGGGCAGAGGAGCAGGGCTTTGGATTTGTGTGATTTTCATTCCGTGGACAAGCAGGGGATCCCATGATGGGTTTGAGGAAGAAAGATGGCCTGCTTATCAGGTTGCGGTGCATGAACATAGGGAGAGAGCAAAGCTGGAGACAGGGAAATATTTTAGAAGGCTTTCGTGATGGTGCAGACAAGAAATGGGAAGGCAAGCATCCTACTCACTCAAAGAACCCTTTCAAAAACTGAAAGCAGATGTTCCAAAGTACGTCTTGGTTGTCCTGAAGACTAGCAGCATTCCATGAGGCTAGACATGACTGCTATGGACCAGTCTGGGGAGGGCTGGGAAACTGTTCACAGGAGCTCTTAAGGAATTGACATGAATCAGTGGAAGCATTGGCAGAAGCACCCCTGGGAAACCGCCTATTCTATGACTAAGGCTTTGAGAAATCTCTGGTGATGGCCTGGCAGAACGTTCGGCAGCTGAATCTGTCACTGAAAACCTGAGAGGGCTTCTGGGAGCGCGTGTATTATGGGCTGTGGGAATCCTGGGTCATAAAACTTTCACCCAGCTGCTGGAGTGCCTGGCCGGGCAATTAAGGAGGATTCTTTCAAGCAGATCAAAAGGCTCTGGTAAGGTGATCTCAGGAAGCTTCCTGCCCGCCCTGTGAGGAAGGTAGGAGTCAGGTCTCATTATCCTCATTTTACAGATGAGAAAAGTAGGTTCCCTGGTGACTAAGTCCCTTGCCTGAAGTCAAACAGCCAGCAAAGGGTGGGACCCAAACTAAGCATATCAGTCACCCGACTAGCAGGACATCATTGCTCCAGAGCGCCTCATCCCACAGAAGACAGCCTGTTCTTGGGAAGTCTGAGCCACATTTGGAATGTTAGGGCATCAGGTGGTCCACAGAGGCTATCTCAACCACGTGGCACACGCAGATACTTCCACGCACACCCAGAGACTTGGCATCAGCTCTGTGCAACATCAAATGTCTTGACAGTCTTCTCACATTAGCCATTTTACGAAACCAAAGACCCCAACTTAAAAATAACAATGCAGTTCACCCCTTGGCCCACCTATATGCAAACCATTTCAAAGGGGCATACACCATTATAGCGATCATTTTGTGGAACTTTTCCCCAAGTTCGTAGAGTTGTCCCCAGCTTCAAATGGCTGTTCTACCCCTCACTATTCCCAGGACGTGTGCAAGTTACATAATCTCTCTGAGTCTCAGATCCCATGTACATGAATTGGAGATATGTAGGATGCCGGTCTTATTGTATTGTTGGGAGGATTCAATGAGATCAGGCATGTAAAGTATATGGTACAGTGCCTAACATGTAGTCATCAATAAAAAAACATTAGCTATTTTTAATTGCATTGAATACAAGTGACCCAAGTACAAAATGTAATTCTATGTTTTCTTTCTGTTCACAGTTGGCTACTAAGGAATGAAGCCCAATCTTAATAGTTAACCAGTTCCCTCTCTTCCTGGCCAAGGAAATTTATTTTTACTCTTAATCTCAACCACCTGCCATGTTTTACAGAAGAGGTGATTACTCTAGTCCAAAGAATACTGTTACAGGAAGACTCTAAGATTCTCAGAGATGGGTCTAGCTTGTGACGGCTTCAGAATCTCCTCCGGAGTCCTGCCTTGGGCCTCCCTAGTCTTGTCACTGCTGCCTGGTCATCAGTGCATCCAGCATCCAACTAACTAAGGGCAGCCAACAAAGAGAGGCCAAAGACTGGTTCCCAGGTGCAAGGTGACACGTACGTCTCTGGTTCTGATTCCAACAGCAACCTTGAGCTGCATAGTGTCTCCTTACCTGGAAGGCCATCCCTCCAGATGAGCCCTGGTCATCCAATGTGTGTGAAAAGGCATGTCCTATTACAGGCTGTTATTCTTTTTTAATATTACAGCTGATGGCTGCGCTACGTGCACTTTGCTGCTCTGCTCTCATCCTGTTAACACATCCCACAGGTCACCTGCAGTTGAGTGACAGCTCCTGTATACTCCTCTACCTTCTAAGTTCCTACATCTTTTGGACTATGGTCTTTGTCTGCCACAGGAATGCACTTGGCCCTCTCTCAGGGCAGGCCAGAGAGATAATGCTTCCAACTAATAAAGGACAAGCATTAGTAGATAAATACCCTACTGGCCTCAGCCCCAAGTGGACAATTCTGAGATATGTCCCATACTGTTTCTCAATGGAGTTCTCAGCACAGTTGAGTCCCAGATGAGTGTAGCAGTAACTACACAGTCATGCACCCTTGACTGGCGGCTTCCTTCCTTCCTTGACTCCCTTCCTCACTCCCCTACCAGAGCCTCCTAGGTTCACCTCCAAATTAACTGCTGGCACCCACATCCATGACTGGGATCTGCTTTGGGGAAAGCCCAAACCAAAAAAAAAAAAAAAGAAGAAGAAGAATTCAATAAAAATAGGCTTTCTTTAAAAATAGCATAAATAATTTAATTAATATAACTATATTGGTTAGACACTGGCACTAAAATACAACATGGAACAAAACTGAGATGCATGAAACCTCTCATCACAGCACAGGGCTCTCTCTCAACAGAACAACTACCACTGACATCTTCTAGGACTTTTTCCAGTCACAGCCCAAACTCCCACTCGCCCATAATATTCCAGGAATTGAACACTTCCACCTATTCCTAGATTTTCCAAGGGCTGTATATTGCCTGTTAGGGGCCAGGATTACAAGATCAATGAAGTCAGGTTGTACAAATGCAAAGCTAGAGCCAATCTTTGTTTAAAATTTCGATAATTTGTTCATCATTTGGCAGTAATTTTGATTTTTTAAAACATTGCTTTAAAATTTAATTTCTTTCGATCGCTGAGTTTTTTGGCATCCCTTAAATTCCTCACCCAAAGTTAGTGCCTCACTCACTTCATTTTATCCCCAGTCATAAATATGAAGTAAGTCCTACAAGAGCCCATAGCCAGCTAGTGTGAAGCTCTCCAAAAACAATTAATTAGACTCCTCAGGGCAAACATGGAGCTGTTCATTGTTCATTCAATGTCAACTTCCTACTATATTCTTTAATCCTTTTCCTTCCAGCTCCCAAACTTAAAAATAAAAAATAAAAGTACACTATAACTGTTTTCCTGCATGATCCTCAAAATATATTTGCTTAGCTGAGGCAACGCGTCTTCTCAGTAACATTCAATGAGTGGCCTCCTCATCCTAGATATACACCTCATCACCATCAAAAAGGGTACCCTTTACTTAGCTCTACAGATGTTACATGTTTAAAACACTTGCTAAGAGGGCTCTGGTAAGCCTATTTTCCACTAAGACTTTTAAATTTAACCTTGGGAGTTTTGTCCTGAAATTTTTATAAATATTTGGAATCTATAAAAACAATTTTTTTTTTTTTTGAGATGGAGTCTCACTGTCCCCCATGCTGGAGTACAGAAGTGCAATCTTGGCTCACTGCAACCTCAGGCTCCCAGGTTCAAGCAATTCTTCTGCCTCAGCCTCCTGAGTAGTTGAGACTACAGGTGCCCACCACCACGTCTGGCTAATTTTTTGTATTTTTAGTAGAGACAGGGTTTCATCATGTTGGCCAGGTTAGTCTCGAACTCCTGACCTCAGGTCATCTGCCTGCCTCAGCCTCCCAGAGTGCTGGGATTACAGGTGTGAGCCACTGCACCTGGCCCAAACACAATTTTTAAACAAAATTATTTCACCTAATGTGCTGTATCTTGTTTTGTTTTGTTTTTAATTTTCACATGTGCCTTACAGTGGATGTATTTGTTTTGTTTTTTTCTATTGCTGTGTAACACATTGCCACAAACTTAGATGTTTAAAACAACAAACATTAATTTTCTCACAATTTCTGTGGGTTAGGAGTTTAGGCATGGCTTAACTGGGTTTTCCAGTTAGGGTCTCACCTGGCTATGGTCCAGGTGTCAGGCAGGCTGCATCCTCATCCGGAAACTTGACTGGGGGAAGAATCAACTTCCAAGCTCATTCAGGTTGTTGGCAGAATTCATTTCCTTGTGGCTCTTACTGAGGATCCTGACTATTTTCTGACTGTTGGCTAGAAGACATCCTCAGGTCCTAGAGACCCCACAGTTCCCCATCATGCAGGCCTTCCCAACATGGCTGCTTGCTTCATCCAGCCCAAAGGAGAGTCTCTGATATAGAATCTGGTATAGCATAACTTAATCACAGGAGTGACATTCCATCACCTTTGCCATATTCTGCGGGTTAGGAGCAAGTCACAGTTCCCCAGGCGATCAACAAAAGGAAATTACACAATGGCATGAACACCAGGAGGTACGGACATGAGGGCCACCGTGAAGTAGGTGCCACAGTAAGAGTCTCTGCTTGAACTTTAGCACTGTCTCACATTCTCTGCCAGAATACCCTCATCTCATGCCCTCCCATTCCACCACTAGAAGGCGGAGGGACGTAGCCCCAAGCACAAACACACCTCACCACCACCGAGTATACAATTTCTTTGCAGCCATGTATTTTTACCTTAGAAATTCTTGTGACATTTACATTTGCATTTAATTCTATAATGTATCCCAATATATTTTTATATAAGAATTTGTTTAATGTTTGCTGGTTAGATAGTTTAACTCTTCAATCCCAACCCCCCATGTCTTCAAATAGAAACAAGGCTTAGGAAGATGTGCCATGTTTTTTCATATGGAACTCTGTACCTCTGTTGAAGGACAGTTTAAACTGTATTTATCCTAGTTTTCAAATCCCTTAAAGTTTGCCTGGAGGATCTATAGGGTAGACCTATACGAGTCTATTTGCATAAGTCATTAAGAAGCCTCCTGAGAAGAAAGGCATTCTAAGGAGAGGTTACCCAAACTTTGTTTATTTTATCACACTTTATCACATGTATGATAGTCTCTGCATTTGAAAGCCACCTGTACTTAATACTTTCAATTAACTCCTTTTTAAAAATTTACCCTCTTCTTTAACAAAAATAATAACTTACATTTTTCCTACTACACTTTAAAATATGTGGCTAATGACTAAATGTTTAGTTTTTGGTTTGGTTTTGGTTTATGGAGCTAGGGTCTCACTCTGTTGCTCAGGCTGGAGTGCAGTGGTACATTCATGGCTCACTGCAGCCTTGACTCTCAGGTTCAAACAATCCGCTGCCTCAGCCATCCGAGTGGCTAGGATTACAGATCTGTGCCACTAAACCTGGCTAATTTTTTTTTTTTTTTACTTTATGTAGAGGCAGAGTCTCACTATGTTGCTCAGGCTTGTCTTGAACTCCTGATCTCAAGTGATCCTCTTGCCTCAGCCTCCCAAAGTGCTGGGATTACAGGCGTGAGCCATGAAACCCAGCCTGACTAAATGTTTTCATCATAATTTGCTTAACAACAAAATTCATATCATCCCCACCCCAGCCACCTTCCGTAAGCAGCCTCTAAGATGATCCCCAATGATTCTTTTCCCCTTGTTATTCACAGCCTTGTGTAACCTGCTTCAGAGTGTGAGCTGGACCTAGTAACTAGTTTCTAATTCATAGATTTTGGCACAGGGGATGATACATCACTTCCAAGAATAGGTTATAAAAGACTGCGCCTTGTTTGCATTCTGTCTCACTCTATCGCTTGCTCGTTACAACAAAGCCAGTGCCATATTGGGAGATACTCTACGGAGAGATCCATATGGAACGGAATTGAGGACATTTTCCAGCCAGTAGCTCCTGAGGCACAGAGGCCCTCAGCATACCAGCCAGCAAGAAACTGAGTCCTACCCCCACCAACCCCCGTGAACAGAAAGCAGCCCCTGCCCTATGCAGCCTTGCCATGACCACAGCTTTGGGATATAGTGACCCTGATCCTCCCCAAAGACTAGGGCCCCCAGGGACTGAAGAATATGAGATATTCTCTTCCTAACTATATTGTAAGTCCTGCAGTACAGGGTTTCACCTAGCCTTCTAGAGTGAGGCAGTACACTAGGCATTCCATGCGAAATGTGGAAAGAGAGAAATACAGTGGTCTTTCCGATTTAAAGACTAATATAAATGAGCTTATGCTTACCCCCTTGGCCCAGCCCCATAACTGAAGGCCGCTTTCTTTTGCAGGGTTTGTGGGTTTGTTGGGTAGAAGCCTGCTTATTCAGTGCTACACAGTGCAAACACCAGCCAGCCACCTCCTCCTCATCACACCACAGGTAAACTGCTCTGAAGCACAATCTCAATGCCCTCTCAGGCTGGGCCCACTCCACAGTTTCTGGGTGCATAACCAGCCCTGAACACAGGAGACAGAAGAAAGTGTCCGGGCATTGTGGAACATTTCCAACACAACAATGATGCTACTTTAAACAGCTTAGTGTCCAGCTTAATAAACAGCTTAGTATTATTGTTACACAGCAATAGGTAACTAATACATCCTTGACTTGTGGTTTGTGCCGCACTGTGGAAAACATCATCCTGAAGGAACAGCATTAAGGCACTATTCCAGTAGGATGGGTGCGGTAATGATGGAAATTAAAGGGACAACTTGGAGTAGAAAACTAGATGAGGAATCAAAAGCCTTGGGTCCTGGTTCCCAGTCTATCAGACCCACCAGCTGTGTGAGCTGAGTGAAATCATTTCCTCTTCTGTAAAGAGGAATTAATGATAAATGCCTTCCTTACGTCATGCAGTTATTAGGAGACTCAAATTACAGAACCTGAGTGAAAGCTCTGTAATATGTGAGACTGTACACCGAGCAATGAGTTACAATCATCAACATTATCATCATCTTTATTGTTGGCTGTTACAAGGTAAAACCAATAAAAGTTTAAATGCCCCAGTCAAAGTCCAACTAAGTAAACAGAAACCACTCTAGGTATTTGAAACCAGGGGAAATTAACATAGAGAATGGGTCACCTAGGTGAAGGAGTGGAAAGACAAGCAGAAAATAGTGGTTGT
Source organism: Ateles fusciceps (assembly GCA_036589455.1). NCBI lineage: Eukaryota > Metazoa > Chordata > Mammalia > Primates > Atelidae > Ateles > Ateles fusciceps. The sequence goes on from JAZHEH010000113.1 coordinate 9,168,747, forward strand.
CTTTCCATTCAGAGATGAATAGTAGTAGGAAGCCACTACCACCCCTAAGCTGGCGAGACAGCGGGAGGAGGCAGGATCCTGGTATCCCAAGGCTTAGGCTTAAACCCTGTAGGAAGCTGGAACCAAGACAGGAGCTAGAACCAAGGGAGAAATGCAACCTCTCTGCCGGAGACACCTCTGAAGGCAGAGGGGAGGAGAAGCACTCTGCCCTCTCCTTTCCTGATCCCCTTTGATCTTTTGCCGGTGACTCCCTCTGGCTGGACCCAGCCAGAAACCAGCTCACAAAAGAGTGACAAATGCATCTGGAGCCCACAAGTCCTGAGCCAAAGAAGCATTCTGTTTAGCAGGAAATGCAACAGTGTGCTGGAAATGAAAATAACCCAACAAAGACACCCAAGGTCCCAAAGGCAGAGCCCAAAAGAGCACAGAGTTCATCTGGTCCAAGCCCTGGTTCTGCAGGTGAGAGCCCAAAGAGGAAAATAATGCGACTTGCCCAGAACAATGACACAGCTGGCTCAGGGCAGGCTGGAACCCAGGCATCAGCTTCCCAGTTCATAGCTCTTTCCACAACATTAACTTGACAATTATAAACAGCAGAGGCTCTTCAACTCACCAAAGGGATGCGTTCCACTAGCTGATTTCTAGGGAAATTATTTGGACTTCAAAATTCATTTTTCCATGACAACAAGGTTTTCTGGGCTGATTGTGGTCCCAGACTGGCTATCAAATACCTATTGAGCACATTACATAGAAAAGCAAAGAACCTTAGTGCTCCAAACTGATAAGAAGTCAAAAGGCTGATCAGCATCTTTCTCCTAGGGTAGACCAGAAGAGAGAATTACCTCCCGCATGTCTTCTCCCTCCACTTCGCTGGCCAAGATTTCCCCCCTGCTCTGACATGGAAGGGGCAGAGCACTCTGCCTTCCATCTGGTGACGGAGTACTTCTCCATCCCCCACTATCCGTTCCAGCAGTGCTTGTTTCAAAAGGGCAGTCTGTGGTTACAGAGGCAGCAACGAAGGGGCCCAGAGCTCCTGGAGGCCTGGAAGCGTCTGTCATTGTTTTCTCCTTGTCGTTGGTGGTGGTGCTGGTTTTGCTCTTTACATCTTTCTTTGTGCCCTCAGCATCCTCCTAGTAACTGACACAATCCAATCCTGAGACTGTCACTCAGTTCCGTGCCCTGCCCAGAAAGGTCCGAATTACCATCTTCAGGCTGTGCCATGGGGAACAGTAATAGTCAGTCTGCAATAATTTTTTATTTGGGAAATGAAAACAATCCCTTTTGTTTTTTGCTATAAGTTAAATAAAGTAAAATTTGCACACATGCAAAAGCAGTCTTCTTGAGTAGTGAGGATACTTAGGGAGAAGCAAGAGAGCTGAGTGCGTACTAAGCAAACACCTCTGCGTGGTGCTGTCTTCAACGGCAGAGACGGGCACTCCCCCTCTCTGGGCTGCTGTCGACTTCCCTCTGGCTCTGGCAGAGAATTCCCTAAATGGCTGCAAGGTTGCCCACGCTTGATCTTCTGGTTTTAGCCATCCACCTGCAGTTGTTAAGCTCTAATTTCAAGAACCACCTACACCGGAAAGAGAAACTACCCATCTATGCACAAATGAGAATGAGAGCAAGATTCCTGGGAGCATAACAGAAATGCAACTTGGTAGCTAATGCAAGAAATGGAAACAAACATATTTCCTGCCTTGCAAGTCAAAACACAGAGACCTATTTCCTCAGACCTTGACAACTACCTCCCAGTTGAAGAGAACAGGAAATTAAGGTGTTTACAGCTTGGGCAGCGTTCACACTCCAGTGCGCTTTGCTGTGAAGCCTCCCTGCCCTGCAGTGAAGTGACTGTCCTTATCCCTTGCTTCCTTGCCCCTGACCCAGGTTCCCATCCCATTCAATCAGGGACACCATACACGGTCGCACAGTCAGTGCACTGCACAAGTCAGGAGGTGCCATTTCCACCAGCTGTACTGTGATTGGGCTCCCTGGAGTTGTATGTTGCTTCCATCAGAATGTGTTGTGTGGCTTGCCTTGTATCATACCTGACACCTGCAAGGCCAATGGCTCCTAACTGACCTATAATCAGTGCAGTGTCCCTGACACCTAGCACAGTGCCTGGTACCTAGATGAACCTTAACATAAACTCCTAGGGATTTAAGAAGCAGTTAATTTGACAAGAGAATCAGCACCACTCTACCACAAGAAATAAATAGTTACTTTAAGCCGGGCACAGTGGCTCACGCCTGTAATCCCAGCGCTTTGGAGGCCAAGGTGGGAAGATCACTTGAGGTCGGGAGTTCAAGGCCAGCCTGGCCAACATGGTGAAACCCTGTCTCTACTAAAAATACAAAAATTAGCTGGGTGTGGTGGCACATGCCTATAATCCCAGCTACTTGGGAGGCTGAGGCATAAGAATCACTTGAACCCAGGAGGCAGAGGTTGCAGTGAGCCAAGATCATGCCACTGCACTCCACCCTGGGTGACAGAGCGAGGCTTTGTCAAAGAAAGAGAGAGAGAGAGAGGGAGGGAGGGAGAGAGAAAAAAAAAAGAGAAGTTAGTATTTTAAATAGGACGAAAATTCTTTTAGAGTATGGATATGTTTTGAATTAACCTTGGATACTGTAAAGAGTAAATATAACATAATGGTTGAGATCTCTGGCCCTGGAGTCAGAAGGATCTGGGTTTTAATCCCAGCTTTACAACTAATTGAGCCATGCTGGGCATGTTCCTAGACCTCCCTAAGCCTTAGTGTCCTCATCTGTGAGGGTAACTAAGGTAAAGCCTTAGCATAGTGCCTGGCACACAGTCACGCTCAATACATCTTAGTTGTAATTATGAAGTACATTGTTAGTGTCAATTAATCCAAGCAACAATATAAAAAGAAAATGTTAGTTATCAATATTTGTATCCCACCAAGAGGAATATGCCTAAGATGTATTAAGTGCCCAATTAATGTTTGTTGAGTGAATAAATGAGAAAAGGAGGAGGAAGAAGGAAAGAGGAGAAGGAAAGGAGAAGGAAGAAGGAGGAAGAAGAGGAGGAGGAGAAAGAAGAGGAGAGGGAATAAGAGGAAGGAGGAGGAGGAGGAGAAGGAGAAGGATGAAAGAGAGAGAGAAAAAGGAGTACTGAACTAGGAGTCAGGAGGGATACATCCATCACTAACTTTGTGCCTTGAAGTAAGTTCCTTTCTTGGTCTCAATTTGCGCCTTTTAAAGATGAAAGGTTACTGGATGATGCCTCAGGTCCCTCCCTCATGGTCCCCTCTTGTTGTGTCAGGGAAGACCAGAGTTCCCACTTCTGATCATTTTTGCAGTGTTCCCTTAGATCCTGCAGGTGGTGCTGCTGAGTTAGGAAGAAAACCTGTTTTTCTGCAACTTAGCTGTCAGCTGCCAAGTCTCTGTGTTAATAGCAGACCAGAATTAGGGAAATCACTTATTTGTTGCTGAAAATGCCTGGGGCAGTAAATGAGTCACTCTGCTTCCTCTCTTGCCTACCTGGCCTCTCCAGTTGCTATGAAAATGCCACGAGTGTGGAGTAGCAGCTAGCCCTGATTCTAGTTCCATTCCTGTTTCTGGCTGGTGACCTTGGGCAGAGATACTTGCCCTCTTTGGACCTCTTTTATAGTCTGCAAAATGAGAGTGATGACTCTGGCACCCCAGGAGTGTTGGGAAGATTAATTAAATAGTGCACATTACACGTATGTTCACTGAGGCACTGTTCACAATAGCAACGACTTGGAACCAACCCAAATGCCCATCAGTGATAGACTGGATAAAGAAAATGTGGCACGTATACACCATAGAATACTATGCAGCCATAAAAAAAGATGAGTTCATGTCTTTTACAGGGACATGGATGAAGCTGGAAACCGTCATTCTCAGCAAACTGACACAAGAACAGAAAACCAAACACGGCATGTTCTCACTCATAAGTGAGTGTTGAACAATGAGAACACATGGACACAGGGAGGGAAATATCACACATCGGGGCCTGTCAGGGGGTGGGGAACAAGGGGAGGGATAGCAGGGGGTGGGGGGCTAGGGGAGGGATAGCATTAGGAGAAATACCTAATGTAGATGATGGGGTGATGGATGCAGCAAACCACCATGGCACATGTGTACCTACCTGCACGTTCTGCACATGTACCCCAGAATTTAAAGTATAATTTAAAAATTAATTAATTAATTAAAAAAGAAAAAGAATAATGTCCATCAATTGAAAATCACATCAACTGGCACCTAGCAGGTATTCAGGAAGCGTTGGTTTCCTTCCTTCTCTACCTTGTATTCCCTGTGGATTGGTTAGCACTAGAGAAGAAATGAACAGAGCACAGTGACAGACAGATGAGGAGGTGGGCTTCCCAAGAAGGACACACTGAGGAGGGGACAGCCCCTCTGAGGCTAGAAGGATGTGGAGGAGGAACAGTATCCCAAGTGGAGGGTCAGTAAGTGCAAAGTCACAGTCCATCTCACCCAGCTCCCCCTGACCCCTGCCATTACAAACCGATCTGCAATCCCTGGCTGGCTCTGAGCTTCAAGCCCCGGGTCTACCTTGTTCATCCCTCTACGACAACAGTCATCTGCTCCTATTGTAGATTTTGCAAACATGCATGCCCCTTCGAGGACCAGGAATGCATGTTATTCATCTCTCTCCCCCAGAACCTGGTGCAACAAAAGCCTTCATGAATAAACGAGCCAATGACTGCATCACACTGGCACCCGTTCAGTCACTTATTAGCTGTCTTTACATAAATGCATCCTGACATTTTGGCAGCCTCCTATCTTGGCATACCCAGCGCCTAGTACATAGTAAGTGCTCAACAAATGCCTGCTGCTGAACTTCAGTTTGATTGTCCTGTATCAAGCACCCACTGTGTGGCAAGAACTCTGCTAAACACTGGAGAGGCAAAGATGGCATCAGGGTTAAGCCAGGGTGTGAAAGACTCACATTCTAGAAAAATAAAAGAACCGGGGAGCACACACGCAGCAATTGATGTGTTCATTTCTCAAGTGCTTTGTATGCATTCTTCTACTTAATCCTTACGAAACCCTGTGAGGTAGGTACTATGATTAGAGCCATTTCATAGATGGGAAAATTGAGGCTTCGGGTGGCAGAGGCAGACTGACAGCCAGGAGCCTGGCACTGAAACCCTCGCCCTTTACCACTTTGTCATAAATGTGTGCACACAGAAATAATGTCGACGTGTGCCCGGTGTGGGATAGCTGAGAAATGGAAGTGGCAGTTGGGATGTCCCAGAGGAGAGTCAGTGTGAATTGACCTTGAAGGACAAAAAGAGTGTTTCCTGGAGGATCACGGGGGCAGTGCAGAAGTTCAGCAGAGAGGGAAAGGAGTATTCTAGGCAGAGGGATGAGGTCCCGCAGCCTGCAGAGATTACGGTAATGAGGATGCAGTGCAGAGCCTGGGCACGGGGTCTGCCTGGAGACACAGGCTGTTCCCTGCCTCGGATCCAGAGCAGGCCAGCTCGGGAGAGGATACACAGCAATGGGGACATTCCTGGAAAAGTTTTGTAGAGATAAGTTGAACAAATAGAAACTTGCCCTTTTTAGTAGCTGATCTGTGGGCCTTCCCTGCCTTTAATCCTGGCAATCAAAACACATAAAACCCAAAGCACTGATTCAACACTGAACTACTCCGTGTCAGGCACTTATAATTAAATACCCACTCTGTACCATGACAGTCATACGTTGAGAGGCAGTGTAATTAATTAGGTATGAATTTCTCTGGGCTTGAATCTCAACTCTGTTACTCACTATGTCACTTTGCACAAGTTACTTCACCCCTCTGTGCCTCAGTTTCCTCATCTGTAAAATGAGAATACTGATAATAGCTATCTCATACGATTATTGTATTAAATGAGTAAATGCACATCAAGAGCTTAGAACATGGCCTGGCAGACAGTAAGCACCCGGTAAATGCTAGATACTGTCCACACAGTTAGATGTATACTCTTTAGATATATTTTTTTATTTTAAGACAGAGTCTCACTCTGTCACCCAGGCTGGAGTGCAGTGGTGTGATCTTGGCTCACTACAACCTCCGCCTCCTAGGTTAAAGCGATTCTCTTGCCTCAGCCTCCCAAGTAGCTGGGATTACAGGTGCCCACCACTACACCCAGCTAATTTTTTGTATTTTTAATAGAGACGGGTTTTCGCCATGTTGGCCAGGCTGGCCTCAAACTCCTGACCTTGTGATTCACCCACCTCAACCTCCCAAAGTGCTGAGATTACAGGCATGAGCCACCGCACATGGCCGATGTATACTCTATGGGACGCTTACTAAGAACCAGGTGTTGGGCTAGAAGCTGAAGGTTTCGAGATGAGTGAGACTATTGCCCCTAAACTCCAGTAGGTCAGAGTCTAGTAAGAGTGAGGCTTATAGAAGAAGTTATCACAATTAAATGAAATAAGAGCTGATTTAATCCTAATCATAAAGAAGAGGTAGGGTCTGTTGGGTGATTTGTGGGTACTGGCTACTCTGTGAAAGTGGGTGCATATGTGGTCTACACCACAAAGCTTTAAGGGAGATGCTCTCATTGTCCTTGTGTTCTATTTGAGTAAACGCAAGGTTCCTCAGCAAGGCACGCAACTAGGGGTGCAGAACGGAAGCCGTGCCTCTAAGAAGGGTGCATTCAGCTATGGGAGCACAAGGAAGGGGGAACTGAGCCTTCCAGGGGATGAGTTGAGGCGGAGGCACACGGCGCAGGTGGCATCTGAGCTGTCTTAATGGATTCTGAGAGAGAAGGAATTCCAGGCAGAGGAAAGAGCACATGATGCAAAGACCTGGCATTGGGAAGGATACGGTCATTTGCAGAGAAGACTCAAAAGCTGTCCTGGCTGAAGCAGAGGCGAAGTGTGAGACCCATGGCTGCACAGAGGCCTTGAATGTGGCACCATGGAGCTCAGACTTGTTGCTGGAGAAGACAGGGAATCGCTGTGGTTTCCAATCAGGGGACACTAAGCAAAAGGAAACATCTGCCCCTCCACTCTCCTCCACGCATCCCCCAGCCCCCAGGAATCTGGGCCAAAGCAGGATCTGCAGGCTTCTTATTAACGAGCCCATCAAGGAGTCTGTCCAGCCTCCCGATGGCGCATAAATAATTTACAGTGACGGGGCCTGTTGATGTGGGATGGCAGCCAGCTGCTGCACTTCTTCAGCCTCACTGCTTCCTCTCGCTCCACTGGCCAACCAGGTCCCGAGGACCTACGGGAGGACTCTGTCCTGAGTGACTGAGGCCCGGGGAGCACCCAGATGCCCTCCACACTGCCGTCCCAGGGGAAGGCCGGGAGTTCACAGTCCCGGAAGACTGCAGAGCCCCTTGGCCCTGGCTCCCTGGGAGGTCATGTCCAACCCCATGAAGACCTGAAGGGACCTTTTGTGTTTTCAGCATATTTCTCAGAAACAAGGCAGAAGGTTTGACGTAGCCTGGGGGGACAAGGCCAAGGCTGGACACAGACGTAAGGGGTGGAGTGGCAAAGGGCTGGTGAGCCTGGCCTCCTGCCTCAGCCTGCAGGGGCTCCAGGCCTGGCCGGTCACTTCCTGGCTGCCTCACCTGGCCAGGTCCTATGCCTCAGTTTCCTTGACCACACATAGGAGTCCTGAAGGAGACCGCCACAAAGCCTCCACACTGTCTCTCCCTCTATTGCAGAAATTAAGTCCATCTGCCAAATGTAGGAATTAATCAATACAAATGCAGTGAAACCAAAATAATCACCCATCTAAAATTATCCTGTGATCCATGCTGAAGTCACACTCAGCTGTGTGGTGACACCAGCTCTGTTAGATGTAAGCTCGTACCTAAACCAAGTTGGTGAGATGTGAATTCCAGTGGGTGTGGAAGCTAAAGAAAAGCCTTCAGAACGAGGAGAAAAGCCTTTTGCTCAAACCTCGGCAGGAGAGGGGATGGTGAAATTGGATAAAAGCTGTTACAGCCAGGATGAGTGAGAAACCTTCTGAAGCTTACCTAGATGTCTGGATTTTATTCAACTCTTGCTGCAGTTGTGAATTATCTTGTTAAATACACTAACCTGTGATACTGTTACAGGAAAGGAGGCCCAGTGCAGACCCCCCAGAGAGGATTCTTGGATCTCACACAAGAAAGAATTCAGGATGAGTCCAAAGAGAAAAGTGAAGCAAGTTATTGGGAAAGTAAAGGAACAAAAGAATGGCTACTCCATAGACTGCAAGTTGCTCTTTTTTTTTGAGACAGAGTTTTGCTCTTGTTGCCAAGGCTGGAGTACAGTGGCACGACCTCGGCTTACTGTAACCTCTGCCTCCCAGGTTCAAGCAATTCTCCTGCCTCTGCCTCCCATGTAGCTGGGACTACAGGCACCTGCCACCATGCCCAGCTAAATTTTTTTGTATTTTTACTAGAGATGGGGTTTCACTATGTTGGCCAGGCTGGTCTTGAACTCCTGATCTCACTATCCAGCTACCTCGGCCTCCCAATGTGCTGGGATTATAGGCGTGAGCCACCGTGCCTGGCTGGTTGCCCATTTTTATGGTTATTTCTTGATTATATGCTAAACAAGGGGTGGATTATTCATGCCTCCCCTTTTTTAGACCATATAGGGTAAGGTCCTGATGTTGCCATGGCATTTGTAAACTGTCATGGCACCGGTGGGAGTGTAGCAGTGAGGACGACCAGAGATGACTCTCGTGGCCATCTTGGTTTTGGTGGGTTTAGCTGGCTTCCTTACTGCAAACTGTTTATCAGCAAGGTCTTTATGACCTGAACTTGGTTCCGACCTCCTGTCTCACCCTGTGACTTAGAATGCCTTAACCATCTGGGAATGCAGCCCACTAGGTCTCAGCCTTATTTTACCCAGCTCCTATTCAAGATGGAGTTGCTCTGGTTCACATGCCTCTGACAATACTAAACAGCCAACACACTCAGTGTATATATATATATATATATATATACACTTACACACATACATGCATATACACACAGAGACACATATACAGTCAGCTCTCATTATTTGTGGCAGTTACGTTCCACAAAGTCATCATGGACATTGAATTAGAGAATACTGAACTATTTTTCCTAGAGGAAGTAGAAGATTAGGTTTCTGTGAGTCTCTGGTCAGAACACTGCCATCAAGTCATCAAACGCAAGCTTGTTTTATGTGTGTTTCTGTTTGGACACTTTATTTAGTAGATATTGTTGATTCATCAACGTTGACCTCATAACCAACAGCACTATAGCTTACGCCTCAGTGAAGCTTCTCTAACACATGTATTTTCTTCATAAGACACATCACAGCCTTCTTGCACTTAGGAATACTAGACAGCACTTTCGCTCTATACTTGGGGGGCATTTGAAACATCAAAATCACCCAAAAAAGCATAAAAGTGCCCCAAACATGGTACTAAATAGGCCTCAAAAAGGAGACTTGTTTCCAGTATGAGCCGAAAAAAAAGAAGGCAAAGCCTCACCTCGTTCCACCTCGGTGGGGAAGGTGGGTGTTAGATGAGGACATTTTTCTGCTGCTCTGCACGCATTCATGAATGACTGAGAAAGTGCCGTGAGTATTGATTTGAGGGTTGCAAGCAAATATTAGCAAGTAGGCAAATTCACAAATACAGAATCTGCAAATAAGGAAGATTAACTCTGTGTGTGGGTGTGTTTGTGTGTGTACACATCTATATATATTTATCTGTGTGTGGATATGTGTGTGCACACTCTATTTAGAAAATACTGGAAGGTGGTCCCAGGGTCCTGGCCCACCTGCCCCTTCGCGTTCTTCCCGGGGTCCTCTAAGGAGAGGGGGAACTGTAGCTGTGCTCAGCAACTCCTGAAGGGCAGAGCCCGAAGATCACTCTGAGCAGTACTGAAGCCACAGCTCATGCAACAAGCACTTGGCCCACCAGTCCTCCGAGGCCCACATTCCAAACAGCCACCACCACCCTCTCCCCCAGAAGTCATCCCCCACACACATCTTGCTGGTTAAGGACAACCAAGGCCCAAAGGCTCACCCTACAGGCTCACCCCGACACCCTCCGCCCTGAAGCCCTGCCTGCCCCCTGCAGAAGCTGCTGACCACTCCTGCCTTAGCACTTCCCCCCGTGGGCCTTGTGTGACAGTCCCATTCGTTCACCCATCTGTTTCCACATTGACACTGCCAGGCCCAAAAGGCAGAAATCTATTCTATTTTGTATTCCCAGCCCCTGGCTCAGTGCACAATGGCCAGGAGCTCTTGAATATTTTGCATCACTCAACGGCAGAACAGGAGGGAGCATTAAAGATCACCCACCAAGGCTACTCAAAGGGAGGTCGATGGACCAAAGGGCAGCATCTGCCTCACCTGGGAGCCCCTCCTCAGACTTTCTAGATCAGAATTCCTGGAGCGGGGACTCAGCAATCCTTATTGTAACAAGTTTTCCAGAACGTTCTTGTGCCTGCTAAATGTTAGAAGCTCTCAGTCTATTTTACTCCACTCATCCCTGGACTTTTACAGATGTGAACTGGTGACTTGGTGAAGGAACCTGTTTCCCCAAAGCCACACGAGTGGCTAAGGGCAGGGGCAGAACTAGAACCCATCTCCCAACTCGAGGTCCCATACTCTCCGGAGCATCTCACAATGAGGCCAGCAGGTGCCCGCCCTGGAAACAGCCCTTCCCGGTGTTTCTCCATAAGACAAACATGGTTTTTGCTCCTCTCTTCCCCTCCTCTCCCCTCCCCCTCCCCTCCCGTCCTCTTCCACTCCTTCTTTCCCCCTCCTCCTCCTCCTCCTCCTTTTTCTCTCTCTCCTTTCTCCTTCTGCCCCCTCATCCTGGACAAATAGCTTCAGCCATCTGAGAGCCATTTCCTTTGAGGGTCAAATGAGAATCATCTTATCTCCCCTGGCCAGCTCAGTTCCATGCAGAGAGTATGTGTTGCCTTTAAGTGGATGTGTTCCGTCATGGCTTGAATAGAACAATTTAGAGAAAAGGCCTTGCGAAATTAAAACAGTCCACTCAGAGTAGGAGTCATTTTCAAACTCTTCCCCCCATTCAGTGGTCACCCCACCCCTATTCCCATTCCCACCACCAGCCCTCACTGCTCCCACCACCCCCTCCTTCAGCTGTGACAACAGGATTTGTTTTCCTCTGCAGTGGGCTCCCGGTTATGCATACAAGCAACTAGGTGAACATTCTGAGGCTGTCAGGGTTTCTCAGAATGAGTCATTTTTTCAAAAATAACAAAACCTCTCGACATCACTTGATTTCGGCATTCTCGCCGGGCTCTTGTAACCGCTTTTGCAATTGCATTCCAAGCACGCCTGACTTCTTCTCTCAGGCCTGATGGTGAGTCCCTCTCCCAGAAGGGCTTTGCTAACAGAAATCAAGCCTAGGAGCTACGGGTCCCCCGTCCAGAATGCAGTTAGGTTTCAGATGACGGAAGGGAAATGTCCAAAGGCAAAAAGGGCAGTGGGTGAAAGAGATATAAAATCAGAGAAACTGGCCTGGCTTCCGACCCACAGAACCCACTGGACTTTGACAACCGCCCTGCTACCTTACGTTTCCTATGCTAACGAGGACTGACTAATAATCCCCGAGTGATAACTGGCATTTGCCCAACCTGTCACAGTTTTACAAAGCACATTTCACTTCCATCATCTCATTGCATGGTGAGAACATTCAAAGCTCCCACAAGGTTGAAGAAGTTGAATGTCTCATCCAAGCGCTTACACTTGGTGACGATGATCCCAGGTTATCGACCCAGGTCCTTTACCAGTGGTATCTTGTTTACTCTGTATTCATCAGTGCTGACAGGTTATCATTCTCCTTTATCTAGATAGGAAAACTGAAGTTCAGAGAGGTTAAGAAACTTGTTCAAGTTTACGCAGTGAGTGGCAGAGCGGGAATCAAAACCCAGGTGTCTGACCTCAAAGCCTGTGTCTTTTCCAACACACCACATGCAAATACTGATGTCAAAGCACTCTGTACATTACTCCAGTTGCACTGTGTGTAATTAACACTGCATGTACCTGTGTCCTTAAAGCAAGGAGAGTGGTCTATTTCTCCCTGTACCCTCAGCACACAGCTTACTAACGGACGTATACACATATAACTATGATTGGATGAAATCAGTCATGGACTTAAACCCTGGCCCTCAGACTACAGGCCTCTAGACCTGGCCTCTGCACACACCGCTGCTCCCATTCTGAAGCCCCTGGGGCCTGTGATACCCAAGGAGCCCCCTGATCTCAACCTGACTCCTATAATTCCTTGCCTTTGTAAAGATACCTCACCTCTCTAGGTTCTAGATTTTCTTATCTGTGCATGTGAAAGGAGAAGTGAAAGCTCACAAGTGCTAATTTTGGGTGCATAAAACTGTGTGTGAATAAAATATATGCATATAGAATCAATGTAATTATTATTTTTGCTCCCTCTTGAAGATCCATGCCAGATGTCACTTTCCTACCAACTCCACTCTCTTCCTGTCACCCCAGGCTGGGTCTGTGACCCTCCACCATGCTTCCCTTGGGGTAGTCATCATTTTCTCATTGAAACTGCCGGGTCATTTACCTATTTCCCAGGAGACTGCCAACCCATGCTTCTTTATTTTCCACCAGACTCTGTGTCTGGTGGTTCTCTGTATCCCCAGCCCTTACAGAATGCAACTCAAACACGCCATGCAAGAAATAGTTTATGATAACACAAATTCACTAATCCCACATGTCTGCAGAATCCTTTGCTCTTCTCAGGGCACATTCACATACATACTCCACATGATAACCCTGCGAAGTTATCGTGTGGAGTAAGTAGTGTTTGTCTCCTCATGCTCATTTTACAGATGAAGGAGTGGAGACTCAGAATGCTGACAAACTTCTCCAACACTATATAACCAGGATGCAGAAATGCTCACACTCCAATTATAAGACCAATGAGATTTAGGGGAGATCTTGAAGGTCACCTAAAACAGAGCTCTTCCAACCTGCTCTTAACAAAAAATAATAATATTTTATTCTCTCTCCAACGAAATCTTACTCAAAATCCCAATTTAAAAGGTGGGGAAGGACCTGCTCTTGAGAAAGGAAAAATGGAGAAACTAAACATCCATGAGATGAGCCCCTCGACCTACCCTCAGGAGGAGGGGGAGAGAGTTTCTGCAGCCCAGCCACCTGCAGCTTCATGACCGCCACTGGAGAGCCACTGATTGAAATAGACATTCCAGAACTCTCAAGTCTGCATTTTAATCGGTGTTCCTTCAGCTGGTACATGCCACTTTCCTCATTCAAACACTCTTTCTTGACCCCCGCTGTGTGCTTTAATGCTGTCAATCATGCCAAATATATTGGGTCTGCAGTCAAGAGCTCCACCTTGATGTCCATTTACAGTGTTTCCTGGCTAGGGACTTTGGGAAAGTCACTTAATCTCTCCTTAACCCACGGCTGCTTCATCTGCAAACTGTCCCAAAGGTTTGAATTAAATCAAAGTCAGTTGCTACACGCACGTAAACACGCTGCACATGGATCTTGACGCCTATACACGCTCCCCAAGCACTGACGGCACTCGCTGTCTCAGGGCTTCCCAAAGCGTGGTACATACACCACTGGAAGGATATGAAGTTATCATTCTCCCTTATCTAGATAGGAAAACCGAAGTTCAGAGAGGTTAAGAGACTTGTTCAAGGTTACACAGTGAGTGGTAGAGCAGGAATCAAAACCCAGGTGTCTGGCCTCAAACCCTGTGTCTTTTCCAACACCACATAAAAATGCTGATCTCAAAGCCCTTTGCACATTACTCCAGTTGCACTGTGTGTAATTAACACTTCATGTACCTGTGTCCTTAAATTTCTTTAGGATGTACACAATTTTTTATTTTCATAATCACATATTTATACTTACAGCAATTTGTTGTTACTCACAAGGGGGTTGGGCTTACATTTAAAACAGAGAAGTTTCTGTTAAACATAGAGGGAGGGGACGGGTGGTCTGGCTCTGTCACTCAGGCTGGAGTGCAGTTGTGTGATCATGGCTCACTGCAGCCTCCACCTCCTGTGCCCAAGCGATCCTCCCACCTCAGCCTTCTTGCATAGCTGTAACCACAGGTCTGCACCACCATGCCTGGACATTTTTTTTTTTTTTTTTTTTTGTACAGATGGGGGTCTTCCTATGTTGCCTAGACTGATCTCGAACTCCTGAGCCCAAGCGATCCTCCAATCTCAGCCTCCCAAAGTGCTGGGATTATAGGCATGAGCCACTGCGCCCGGCCAAAGATAGGTATTTTAGAATGAAAAAGCAGGTTGACTTCAAATATCTGGGAAGCAATGTTACAGATGGAAGACAGGTGAGCTGGCATCGTGAGAGAGCGCCTGAATAACAGAGTTCAGGAAACTCCAAGCATCAGCGAGTCTCAGGCACAGAGGAGCACAGCTAGGGGAGGGTGGGGGGGGGGGGGGGCGGGCGGCGGCAGCCTTGTGTGCAGCTTGTTTTCCACCTCCAGCCTCTTGTCTCTCAGGAGGTGATGACAGGTGCCCAACAGCACAAATTGTTCTATCAGGTAGCGCTGTATAAGTTGGAAGCCATTCAGATCCCCTGCAGGCCTCTAATAAAAAGAAAGAGAGAGAGAGAGAGAGACAAAGAACCAGGAAAGAAGCCTCCAGGAGCAGCGTTTCCTCGCTGCCTCTTGTATCTTTATCTCAATCTGCAAGATGGCAGCTCGCTGGCAGGGCTAGACGCTGCGGGAGCCTCCAGGTTCCAGCTTTGAAGACACTGTTATTTTGAACAGGAATAATAATCCTCCCACATGAGTCTTGTCGACCAAGTGGTTTCACCAATTGCTCCACTGCCTTTTAAATCCTGTGCCTTATAAAAGAAGAAGGCTGGGTAGCAGCCGTCAGACCTCCTTTCCAGATAAGAAAACTGAGGCTCACAGTTGCTAGGACCACTTCACCCATAAGTAGCTGCATCTGGACTGGAATCTGGGGGTCTTGACTCCAAGTCTGGCCCTCCTTCTAAAAACCCTTTCCGTCTAGAAACACTCAGTAACCTGAGTGCTGTGAGCGGGTGGCGGGGGAGGGATGCAGTGCTCCTTGCCTCACAGACAGCCTGGTCAGCCAAAGGGCTTCGGGCCAGCATGTGGCCTCACTGCATGACGACATTGCCCAGGGCATCAGAACAGTCAGGCTCAGCCAGAAGCACCCTTGCAAAGTCTTGGCCTGGCATGCTGGGCTCTGGCCAATACACTGAAGTCTCTTTCCCTTCTTCTGTGGGAGAGTCACCAAGGGCAGTTCCCCAAGGACAACCCCTGCCTCTCCCTTTCTTTTAGTCCTGGAGCCTGCAACCAAGCTGATATGGTTTTGCTGTGTCCCCACCCAAATCTCATCTTGAATTTCCACGTGTTGTGGGAGGGACCTGGTGGAAGGTAACTGAATCATGGGGCCAGTCTTTCACATGTTTTCCTCATGGCAGTGAATAAATCTCACGAGATCTGATGGTTTTAAAAAGAGGTGTTCCCCCTGTACAAGTTCTCTCTTTCCCTGCAACCATCCATGTAAGACGTGACTTGCTCTTCCTTTACTTCAGCTCTGATTGTGAGGCTTCCCCAGAAATTTAAGTCCAATTAAACCTCTTTCTTTTATAAACTACCCAGTATCAGGTATGTATTTATCAGCAGTATGAAAACAGACTAATAGACGAGGCTAAGTTTAGAGGTCTGGAGGCCAGAGTGGAAGGGACTTCACATGATGTTTTAAAGTGATGTGAGGCTGGAGTTCAGTGCTACCTAGGGAGCTTGTTCAAAATGCACACACCCACCATGCTTTCCTGCAGGTGCATCACAATTTCTAGGTAAGCTGGGCATGTATTTAGAATGTTCTTCAGCTAATATACTCTTGCTCCACTGCAGAGCCTAGAGCCAAAGACGTCACTTCATTTTACAGAGAGAAAAACTAAGTCCTACAGAGGAGAAGTTTCTAGTCAGGGATGTTAGTATGTGTGTGCATGCATGCACTTTAGTTCTTAGTTTAGGAAATCACAGTATCAGAGGAAAGGAAGGCTCTGTGACTCTGTGGCCCAGGGATTCTCCTGTCTGAGCCTTAGTTTCCACACTAGGACAATGTGACCTTAAGTCTCTTCCAGTTGTTGATCTGCTTCTGTGAGATGTATCTGTAGCCTCAGCCTCCTAGAGGCCAGAGTCCCAGAGGGAAGAGGCAGGGCCCCCAAAGGAACAATTATTTGGAGTTTTTCTGGGGGGAGGACAGGGTCTCACTCTATCGCCCAGGCTGGAATGCAGTGGCACCATCATGGCTCACTGAAGCCTCAGCCTCCCTGGCTCAAGCCTCCTCCCACCTCAGCTTCTCCAGTAGCTGGGATCACAGGCATGCACCACCATGCCCAGATAATTTTTGTATTTTTTGTAGAGACAGGGTTTCACATTACCCAGACTGTTCTCAAACTCTTGGACTCAAGTGATCCTCCTGCCTTGGCCTCCCAAAGTGTTAGGATTACGGGAGTGAGCCACCATGCCTGGCAGTAGAGTTTTTCTTGAACAGAACAAAGACCAAGATTTCATGCCCAGCCCAAAGCCCAGCTTAACAGTCTTCATTATTAAAACAGGCATAGAGAATACAGGAGATAAAAAAAGATGAAGGAAGACATGAAGTGGGTAATGATGAGTAGCTCCTCAGGACCTTCCTCTGTTCTCCCTTCCTGCTAATTTCTAGGTGCAGGGAAAGCTAATCCACACCTACTCAGCTCCAGGAGTGTGGCCTTGGCTAAGCTAATCACTGAGTTCCACCTACTCTCAGACAGTAATTGGTCCACGAGTAGTCGTGTCATCCAAACTGATCCAATCAGTGAATTTCAGGATGTTTGCCAGAAACAAAAGAGAAAATCATTTATCTGGCTAGGAATGAAGAGACGCATAACCAAGGAGCTTCCAGCAGTTGTCTCACAACTATGGAAGGCAAAGAAAAGAAGTAAAAAATAAAAAAAACAGGTCATCAGAAGCATCTTTATGTGGCTGAAGCAAGCGCTGCCTAAAGCACACACGCTAGACTTTTATTTACATAAGCCAATGAACTCTCTTCACTACATAAGTTTGAACTAGGTTTTCTTTAGGTTTTATTTTCAACTGACATATAATTATAAATGTTTACAGAGGTTACTATGATGTTTTAATACATGCAAACATGTGGAATGATCAAATCAGGGCATTTAACTTATCTATCACTTCAAACATTTATCATTTCTTTGTGGGGAGAATATTCAAAATCCTCTTTTGTAGTTATTTTGAAATATATAATATTATATTGTTACCTATAGTCACTCTCTTATGCATTAGAATGCCAGAACTTATTCGTTCTATATCTGTAATTTTGTACCCACTGTCCAATCTCTCCCCATTTCCTTCACCCCTTATCCTCCCCAGCCTCAGGTAACCACTATTCTACTGTGTACTTCTGTGAGATCAACTCTTTTTACATTCCACAAATGAGTGAAATCATGTGATATTTGTCTTTCTGTGCCTTTTTTTTTTTCTTCACTTAACATAATGTCCTCCAGGTTAACCCATGTTGTCACAAATTACAGGATTTCCTTCTTTTTATAGCTCAATAGTATTTCATTGTGTATATATACCACATTTTCTTTATCTATTTGTCCATTGATAGCCACTTAGGTTGATTCCGTATCTAAGTTGCAAACAGATCTGCAATAAACATGGCAATGCAAATATCTCTTTGACATAATGATTTCACTTCCTTTGATAAATATCCAGTAGTGGGATTGCTGGATCACATGGTAGTTCTATTTTTAATTTTTTGAGAAACCTCCATTTTGTTTTCCATAATGGCTGTATCAATTTACATTCCCACCTACAACAGACCAGGGTTCCCATTTCTCCACACTTATGCCAGCACTGGTTATTTTTTTTATCTTTTTGATAATAGTCATTCTAATTGGGATGAGGCAATACCTTATTGCAGTTTTGATTTGCATTTCCCTAATGACTTGAGATGTTGAGCATTTTTTCATATACCTGTTGGCCATTTGAATGTCTTCTTTTGAAAATGTCTATTCATGTCTTTTGCCTATTTTTTAATCAGAGTATTTGTTTTTTGTTATGGAGTTGTTTGAGTTCCTTATATATTCTGGATATTAACCCCTCGTCAGATGCATAGTAGTTTGCAAATAGTTTTCTCAAATTGTGTAGACTGTCTGTTTACTCTGTTGATTATTTCCTTCATTGTACAGAAGCTTCCTAGTGTGATATAATCCTATTTTCTATTTTTGCTTCTGTTGACTGTGCTTTTGGGTTCTTATCCAAAAAAATATTCGCCCAGGCCAATGTCATGAAGAATTTTCTCTCTGTTTTCTTCTAGTGGTGTTAGAATTTGGGATCTTACACTTAAGTTTTTAATTCATGTTGACTTATTTTGTATATGGTGAGAGACAGGAGACTGGTTTCGTTCTTCTGCATGTGAATTCTGCATGTGAATATCCAGTTTTCCCAGCACCATTTATTGAAGAGACTGTCCTTTCCCCCAATGTGTATTTTTGGCATCTTTGTAGAAAATCAGTTGGCTGTAAGTGAGTGGATTTATTTCTGTGTTCTTTCTTTTGTCCCACTGGTCTGTGTTTATTTGTATGCCAACACTATGCTGTTTAGATTACTACAGTTTTGTAGTATACATATTTTGAAGTCAGGTAGTATGATGCCTCTAGCTTTGTTTTTATTGCTCAGGATTGCTTTAGCTATTCTGAGTCTTCTATAGTTCCATAAAAATTTTAGGATTTTTTTTCTATTTCTGTGAAAAATGACACTGTTGTTTTGATAAAGATTGCATTGAATTGTAGATCACATTACGTAGAATGAACACTGTAATAATATCAGTTCTTGCAATCCATGAACACAGAATGTCTTTCCATCTATTTGTATCCTCTTCAACTTCTTTCATCAATGTTTTATATTTTTATTGTAAAGATCTTCCACCTTTTTGTTTCAATTTATTCCTAGATGTTTTTTGTAGCTGATGTAGACGGGATTGTTGTATTGATTTCTTTGTTAGCTAGTTTGCTATTGGTCTATAGAAACACCACTTATTTTTGCATGTTTATTTTGTACAGCACAACTTAACTGAATTCACTTATTAGTTCTAAGAGATTTCAGTGGAGACTTTGGAATTTTCTATAAGATCATGTTCTCTGCAAAGGAAGACAGTTCGACTTATTGCTTTCCAGTTTGGATGCCCTTCATCTTCTCTAATTGCTCTGGCTAGCACCTCCAGTACTAGTTTGAATAAAAGCGATGAAAGTGGGCATTCTTGTCTTTTTCCATATTTTAAAGAAAATCTTTCAATTTTTTCCCCGTTAGGATGATGTTAGCTGTGAATTTGTCATATATGCCCTTTATTGTGTTGAGGATATACCTTCTATGCCCAGTTTTTTGAGAGTTTTTATCATAAAGAGATATTGAATTTTATCAAATGCTCCTTCTGTATCTACTGAAATGATATGGTTTTTGTCCTTGATTCCGTTGATAAGATATATCACATTTATTGATTTGCATGTGTTGAACCATCCTTGCATCCCTGAGATGAATCCTACTTGATCATGGTGAATGATCTGTTTAACGCAGTGTGGAATTTAGTTTTGCTAGTGTTTTGCTGAGGATGAGCTAAGCTTGTATTACTTTCAACCAACTGATACCGTTCTAATAGTGCCCCTCTGTCTTTGAAATATGATATAATAAGTTACCTGTTTCTGGCATGAAGCAACTTCATATGCAGTGTCTCAGCGGAGATATCAGCCACATAAGTGTTGTTAACCTCATTAAAATCAGTGCAAAATAAGAATGAGACTTTATCTTCCCTACTGCTCATATCCACCCCCCACCTGACTCATTGTCTGCCACATGATAACAGCTTGTTACAAGGAAGGGTATGTTGGTTTTAAAACATGATCTTAGAACAAATTTCCATCTTTTGATGGGAGGAGCACCTAACCAGCCTAGGATGCAGGAAGCACTTCCTGCAGAGTGACATCAGAGCTGAGTCCTCAAAAGGATGCAAGTTTGCCAGATAGAGATGGGGTGGAACCACGTTCCAAGCCAATACCCAAATCCCCAGTTCCATGAGTGTGACCTTGGCTGAGCCAATGAAACTCGTTTCATCAAGAGATAAAGTATAATTCTCCTCCTCTTGAATGTGGTCCAGGCTTGGTGACTCTTTTTTAATAAATAAAATTACGTAGAAGCTACACTGTCTAATTTCTGGAGCTATGTTATCTTATTGCTTCTACCTGGTGTTCTCTCAGGGTGCTTCTGGGAACCCAGCTGCCATGGTATTAAGGGAGCCACATGAAGAGGCCGGATGAGATGTTCTGCCGACAGTCTCAGCTAAGGTCCTAGCTAACAGCTGCAGCAACTACTGGACCTAGGAATAAATAAGCTTTCGGATGACTCCAGCTCCTGCCTTTATGCTGCCATAGCTGAAAGTGAGTAGAGCAGAGATGAACAGTTCCCTGCCAAGCCCTGCCAAAACCATAGTCGCAGAAGCAAAATAAAGGTTGTTTTACAGCATTAAGTTCTGAGGGTTTTTTTGTTTGTTTGTTTGTTTGCTTTTGTTTTTGGTTTTGTTTTTGAGATGGAGTCTCCCTCTATTTCCAGGCTGGAGTGCAATGGCGCCATCTTGGCTCACTCCAACCTCCACTTCCCAGGTTCAAGCGATTCTCCTGCCTCAGCTTCCTGAGTAGCTGGGATTACAGGCACATGCCACCACTCCTAGCTAATTTTTAAATTTGTACTAGAGAAGGGATTTCACCATCTTGGTCAGGCTGGTCTCGATCTCTGGATCTCGTGATCGACTTGCTTAGGCCTTCCAAAATGCTGGGATTACAGGCGTGAGCCACCATGCCCAGCCCAAGTTCTGGGGTCTTTTTATGCAGCAATGGGTAACCAGAACAAAGAGTTAAACACAAAATAGTTATGAAGCATGTGTATGTTTTCATCTCATCTGATTTATTCCCTATCACAACTTTGTGATGACATTCCTATTAATACCCCCACTTTATAGACAAGAAAACAGATTTAGAGAAGAGGCCAGCCCAAGTTTCCCTCAGATAACAAGTTATAAAGCTAAGAGTGAACACTCATCTTCCAGTCTTTCAGAAACTGCATCCTTTTGACAATAAGAACTTCAGGAGGCACTTTCTCACTCACCCTAGGACTTGTAAGGAAGAGAGAGCAGACTGAGACAGTGTGGCCTGAAGTCTACTCCTGCTTTACAGAGAATGAATATTTGTCAGGTCACCTCCTCCAGCCATCACAAAGGCCATAGTAACTATGCCCGTCTTCCCCCAGCCTGGCCTGACTTTGTCCACCTGTCAATCCTCATCTCCCATCCTTCTCTCCAGTCAAGCCGCATGTCTATCATAAACAACTTAGAGATTCCCATGTCCACCGCACGCTCTCTCACCGGGCGTGTTGTCTATGTCCTCCCCCTCTCCCTGGAAGGCTCTTCCTCCCCTCTGTCTGGTAAGCTTGCACATTTCCTGAGGACTCAGTTCCGATGTCACTTCTGCAGGAAGTGCTCTCTGCAATCCTGGGCTGGTTAGGTGCTGTTTCCCCTCTGGTTTCCCAGAGTGTGTATGTGCATGTGTATGTGTGTCTGTGTACGTGTGTGTGTGTGTGATAGCGGAGCAAAGTAAAAAGTATTTTTAAATGAGGACATGCATTGTAGCTCCTAGCTGTGTCATCTCAGGATTTTACTTGACCTTTCTGAACCTCAATTTCCCATCTACAAACTGGGAATAGAAAAGTTTCTCATAGGGTCACTGGTAAGATTAAATAAAATAATCTATGTAAAATGTTTGGCTCACATGTTACTGTTTATTAAACTATCACTTTTTTTTTTTTTTTTTTTTTGAGATGGAGTTTTGCTCTGTCCTCCAGGCTGGAGTACAGCGGCATGATCTCGGCTTACCACAACCTCTGCCTCCTAGGTTTCAGCCATTCTCCTGCCTCGGCCTCCCAACTAGCTGGGATTACGGGGACACACCACCACACCCAGTTAATTTTTGTATTTTTAGTAGAGACGGGGTTTCACCTTGTTGGCCAGGCTGGCCTCAAACTCCTGACTTCAAGTGATCCACCCCTGTCGGCCTCCCAAAGTGGCGGGATTACAGGCATGAACTACCGCACCCAGCCCTAAACTATCACTTTTATTGTTGTTACTTATGGTAAGTTCTTCTTTTTCTTCCCAACAAAACCCTGAGTTCCATGAGGACAGGGCCTATTGTCTTTTTCATCAGAGTTCTCACTGCCTGGGTCCTAGTGGGCACTCAGTAAATAAGCCCTAAAGATATAACAGAGCAAAGTGGAACTGGGCTTTATATTCAGATTAAAACACAGACACCCACTGGAGACACTTGATTTCATTGGTCAAGAAGGCTTTAGCTACTGGGATGCCTTGAGGCTTAGAACCACCAGCATAAGCATCCAGTTAGCTGAACATCACACCTATTAGTCCCCAAGACCCTCCTCCTCCTGGCTTAAGGGATTACCACTGTCTCACCATAATCTTTTCCTCTTATAAGAATATCCAGGAAAGCACTTTAATGACCAATGAGTTCTATTGATTCCATGGTCTGTGCCTTCTCAGAGGTCCAGGCTCTGCTCCCTCAAAAGCCTAAGATGCTGCCCATCTTGATAAAGGAAAATCAGAATGTCCCTAGAGGCAAGGCCAAGGTGGGACCTTGAGTGGGAAGTTCTATTCTGGGATATCTTGGGAAGCTGGAAGGATGAGGAAGAGGAGAAAATCTTAGGGAGCCGAAAGGACTTGTCTCCCTTCCTTATGAGGGATTTTACAGAGAAAAGGATGATGGGTGGAGACAAAAAGATTAAAAGGAGGGAGGAGGGAAGAATTGAGATTAATCTAAGAGATATTTCCAAAGTATTAACTATGTCCACAAAGTACAGACTGCTCAGAGAGTAGGAGGCTTCCCGTCCCTGGAAGTATTCCAGCAGAGGCTGAAAGGTCCTGTATCAAACATTTTGAGTAGGGCATAATAGCAGGTGCTGAGTCTGTGTGATACGTTCTCTACAGACTCATTCACTTCTGATGACAACCTACTCTGTATGTTATCCTGGTGTATGACTTCCTGCCTGCTTTCATTCTACAAGGTGTTCCCTTTCAGCCTTTTACCTCAATTCCATTTCCTTCTAGCGTCTTCATTGGATGATAACAGCAGCATTACAACTAGTCTCTCTACCTCCAACGCATTATGCTCAGCCCAGCCTCAGAGAGACCTGTGAGAAATGTAAATCCATCCATGTCTCTCACTGCCCTGCTAACACCGTCAATGGCTCCCCAGTTCCTCAACTTAGACTCCCAGTCTTCACATAATATAATGAAGTGGTTCCATTAAATCATTAAAGTCCTCAAATGGAAATTGTCCTGCCTATGATCACAGAGACCACGGCCTCTTCTTTCCAGGCCACAGCTCATTGGACCAGTAGAGGACACCTGACTAAAGGGCAGCCAAGCCAACCCATTCCTGGAAAGGGGCCAATGAGGTGTCCCTGTCAAGAGCACATTGCCCAATAGAGATGAGGGTGACCAATGAGATCCAGCAGATTCATAGCAGGGAGTGTTCACGATTATCAAATACTGTGTGTGATTTCCTTTTTCCCAGCTCCCTTGCGATTAGGTAGGGCCATGTAGCTACTTCTGATGAATGGAATGCAAAGATAAGAATTATAATGTTAAGGACTTGTGTGCCTTTGTCCCTGTCTTCTCTTGCCCTGGGGAACTTTGAGGACACATATTTCAGGGGCACTTTGTGTGATTATGTAAAGCCCTGATGGTTTTCGTTTATCTGTTATCACAGTAGAGCCCATTTCATCCTAATACACACTCTCGAGGATTCGAGCTGAGGATATACACAGATAATTGAATACAAAACGATTTCATGTTAATATCAGACTTTTAGAGCAGGAACCATTGAGTTTTTGCTACTGAGAGGAAGACAAGAAAAGTCAGTTACTAGAACTGGGTTTGACTCTGAACAAATTTATGTTGTCAAAGTCCATTCCAATCTCCACAAGGTCTGAATGTTCTGACGTTTTCATTCATTCTGTGGTGTTGGTTGTAGTGTAGTACCAGTTCCCTAAGAATCTTTGCCCTAATTCCAGAACCTGCTTTATTCCCGTATGTATCTTCACAATGACCTCATTACTAGAGCTCACCTGGATGCCTCTGTTCTCTGCAACCCGAAGAGGCTGCCAGTGTACCGATCCTTCATGATCTGGCCCCTGCCAACTATTCCAACCCTGCTTCCCTTACATGCTTCCCAAGTTCTCTAGGCCCCAGCCCTGAGCACCAACCACATTTCGCAAACTCACCTAGCCTTCCAGCATTTCCAGCTCTTGCTTCAGCTAAATATTCCGTCCACCACCTGCTGCCTTTCTCAAAAGCCTGTTCATCCTTCAAAACTCAGCTCAAACCACCCCTTTCATGAAGCTCTCACAGTTTTAATTAATTACTTTATTCTCTTATTAGCTTATGCAAAAGGAATTGTGGGTTTTGCCATTAAAAGTAATTAAAAGAAATGGCAAAAACCACAATTTCTTTTGCACCCACCTAATCATTTCCACAGTACTTAAACTCGAAGACTTTTTTAACCTATAAATGGGGATAATAATAATTCTTACTTTACAGGATATATGGGAGAGTCAAAAGAAAACATTGTGGCCAGGAGCGGTGGCTCACACCTATAATCCCAGCACTTTGGGAGGCCAAGGCATGAGGTCAGGAGTTCAAGACCAGCCTGGCCAAGATGGTGAAACCCTGTCTCTACTTAAAAAATACAAATGGTGGCGGGTGCCTGTAATCCCAGCTACTCGGGAGGCTGAGGCAGAGAACTGCTTGAACCCAGGAGGCAGAGGTTGCAATAAGCCAAGATCATGCCACTGCACTCTAGCCTGAGTGACCAAGAGAGACTCCATCTCAAAGAAAGAAAGAAAGGAAGGGAGGGAGGGAGGGAGGGAAGGAGGGAGGGAGGGAAAACATTGTGAGAAAACTTAAAAACGTAACAAACAACGTCTACATGAACTTGCATTGTGACCATCCTCCTCCCAGGAAAACATACTTTATTCTGGATGACGTTGTGGTTTGCTTTGTATCATCATAATATTATTTTCCTTTCCATATATCAATTGAGGTTTTTTAGTTGCAAACAGAAACCCTGCCTACCTCAAGCACACACCCTGTTTTTAAAAGTGCAAAGAAAGTGTGCAGATCATGTATCAGTGAAGAGGTGAATTTGGTCACAAGTAACAGAAACCACGATGGAGTTCTTCAGCAAGGAGCCCAAAGGGAATTTCATGCCTGCCTGACGTCACTAAGCAGTGTCAGGCTGGTGCACGCAATTCTCTTAAGCTTCCCCTCATGCTTTCCCTCATACCTTAGTATCTGCCACAGCTGCAAGCGTCAGGTCCATATTCCAGTAGGAAGAAGGAGAAGGGATAGACGGCCCCAGCAGACTTACACTTGCATCTCACTGGTCAAGTCTCATGGCCACTCCTAGCTGCAAGGAAGTCTGGCAAAGTGAGTTTTGAGGCTTCCGCGTTCTAGAGTAGAGAAGGCATGGCTTGAAGGGAATTGGGATGGGCGCTGAGTGAACCAACCTATAGTAGTTGCCACAAGGAATTTCTCAGAAAGAAGGAAAGCTGAACAGCCAGAGGGCAAGAACCAATGGGCAGCTATCTTTAGGACGCTGCTAGCCGGGTTAATCAGCTCTAGCCATTTTCAGATTTGGGGGTCATTATTTACTTTCCTATAGTCTGATTTTCCAATATGAGTCAAGCATTCACCCCTTGGCCAGAGGAGTGCTGGGATTTGATCTGGCAAACCTTCCACTTGGCATATGAACTGGGAAGGGGAGATCGCAATATGAAACAAAGAAGATGGGCAGGCAAAAAACAAGGTAATCCCTACACCTCCCTTGCAAGGACATGAGCATCTCCGAGACAGAATCCGTGACATTCTCATCTGTGAATCTGCCTCTGTACCAGCAAAATGATGTGTTCCACCTCTGCACTGTGACTTGCGTGAGTGAGCACATTCTTTAGCCTGTAGGCCGAGGTTGCCTCATCCCCTCTGTTTTGATTCACTATTTTCATCCTCATAGAGAGGTTGGGTCTCGAAGCTGAACAGACAAGGTTGGAGTTCCAGCTCTGCTCTGTCTTCTCAGTGTGGCTGTGGACAACATTCTTTGTTTCTATGCCTCAAATCTGCTAAAATCTAAAATCTTCTATCTAAAATAGATGAATTAAAAGCAATCTCATGAGGTTGCTGTAAGCATGGAACGATAATGTATATGTAAAGAATTCACCTAGTCCCTGGCACAGAGAAGACACTCCATCACCAGGGATCTCTTATTTTTTGTGGGAATTTTAAGCAGTAAGAGCGCAACAAACACCTCTCTATCTGCGATTCTTCAATAGCTCCTCTCTGGATGTCCACAGGTTGGAGGTTTGATATTTGAGAAGAGAACAAAGTTCCAATCTTTCTAGTTCACCCTAAAAATAGTTAGTTCTTCTCTGTACATTCTGTCAGCTCAGCAAGTCCCATCTAGAGAACTGGGAGATTGTGAAAGGCAATCTTTCTAAACAGGGGTCAACTGTTCTTTACCCAAGAGGAACTCACA
Organism: Ateles fusciceps; assembly: GCA_036589455.1. Lineage (NCBI taxonomy): Eukaryota > Metazoa > Chordata > Mammalia > Primates > Atelidae > Ateles > Ateles fusciceps. The sequence goes on from JAZHEH010000113.1 coordinate 9,195,407, forward strand.
GAGGATACACATGAAGATAGAGAGTTGGCCCAGTGGAATGGGGCTCTTCCCACCCAGGCCAGGATCTGGTGTCTAGAACCTCAAGAATAAGCAAAACTGGTGCACTGAGCTTCCTAGAGACAATGGATGTTTATCTCATATTTATTTATTGAACCATTCAAGTCATCTGAAAGGCATCTATCAAAAGCTACCAGCTCACAAACTGGCATGTACAGAAGATGCAGAAATAATTTAGTGTGCCTGTCCTTAGAGTTCTCATGGTCAACTATTTGCTGAAATCCTCATGTATTCCAGAATAGTAGAAATAATGGTAATAATGACTAACATTTAATAATCACTTATTAGGTGTCATCCACAGTTCTAAAGCTTTATATACATCATCCACTTATAATTCTTACCTTAACCTTATAAATTAAGTACGTTGTCCCTCGACTGATGATACAAAAAAAAATCAGGTACCAAAAGTTAAATAACTTACCTGGGTTCCCTCTTTAGAAACTCTTTACCTAGAAAGCTTTCCATTACTGTCAGATGTTAAAAGAGCATCTAACATAGGAAAGGTCCCCAGTTGTCATAGAAAAAGCCAGAGAACTTAGATTTAGTGCCACTTTGCCACTGACAAGCTAATAACACCCTCTAGACATCCTCAAGTCCTTCTCCTTGCTCGGGAAGTTTCTTCCACCAGGTCTTTTCTACCAAATTCTCTGTATAGCTACATCTTACTCATCTTTCAAAGCCCAACTCAGCCGCCCCTTCCATCAAGAAAACTTTCCAGACCAACCTATCCCAGCATATGGTTATGAGTTCTCAAACCTCTGTATTTCTCCATCCCTGTCAACCTTGACCGTTAAATTCTGCCAGAAGCTTACATTGACTTATTGACTTATTCCCATCTATTCCATTGAGTTCTCCTCCAAAACAGAGATCATGCTTCATTCACCTCTGTATCTCCAGGACCTTATGAATGAACGAATGAATGAATGAATGAATTAGTGCCTGACTCAAAGCAAGACCATAGTATGTGCTTAGTAATCATAGACAGAGTAGAATTGAATATGAAAATTAACCAAATGAGACTCTGCAAGGAGAAAAACCTTGCATGCCAGAATTAAAGTAGACTGAGAAGATATCTGCAGGGGCTGTGAGCAAGAAAACCAGGAGATGAGACAACCAAAACTTCTAAAGATTTAAAAATTAGATTGCACCTCCCCACAACTTAACCAATTCTGTCCTCTCAATAGGTGCTGGATTCCCCACTTGCCACCCAAAGAAGAAGAAAAGCAGAATTCGGCTGGGTGTGGTGGCTCACACCTGTAATCCCAGCACTTTAGGAGGCCGAGGTGGGCAGATCCCCTGAGGTCAGGAGTTTGAGACCAGCCTGACCAACATGGAGAAATCCCATCTCTACTAAAAATATAAAATTAGTCAGTCGCAGTGGCCCATGCCTGTAATCCCAGCTACTTGGGAGGCTGAGGCAGGAGAATCACTTGAACCCAGGAGGCGGAGGTTGTGGTGAGCCAAGATCACACCATTGCACTCCAGCCTGGGCAACAAGAGCAAAACTTCATCTCAAAAAAAGAAAAGCAGAAGTCTTATTATTCTTTTGAGCAACTTTTGGGAAAACCCACGGCTTTTATCCTATGGTTTCCACATCCTGTTCTGTCCTTCTCTCCCCATCCAACTTTTTCCTCCTGTCCATAGGAGAAAATCCAAATGTGGCCTGCTTTAAAAGCCTATTTCATGAAAATCCAGACTTACCAAAAGTATGAATCAGTTAGAAGAAGTGATTTGCTTTAACAGAAATCATTTACTTTGGGAAGAATTCTCTAAATGGCAATTACCAGTTTGGTGCACTGAAGTGCACTGTCCTTTCTGGAAACTCGGTACATAAGTTAGCGTTTCCCTGAAGGTATGTCAGGTGTGCAGCAGGGCCAGCACAGTCATTAGTGGGCTGATGATGGGGTATTTGGAGGACAATTAGAATGGAGCAAGAACTAAACAGAAACTAGAACTATGACTCCTTCCTCTAAAAACCTTCCCACCTAGAATGCCTCTAGAGCCAATTTTCACAGAATATGTGCCCTGAGATGATCCACCACAAGGAGAGAGTCCCCCATGGTCAAATGAGCTTAATGCAAGTGCCTGCTCTATCCTGCTCTTGAAGATCCTGATAACCATCTGGCTCTTTGAGATTCTAGGAGGCCGGGTACGGTGGCTCACACCTGGAATCCCAGCACTTTAGGAAACCAAGGCAGGCCAACATGGCAGAACCCCATCTCTGCAAAAATACAAAAATTAGCCAGATGTGGTGGTGCAAGCCGGTAATCCCAGCTACCCAGGAGACTGAGGCAGGAGAATTGCTTGAACCTGGGAGGCGGAGGTTGCAGTGAGCTGAGATCATGCCACTGTACTCCAGCCTGGGCAGCACAGCAAGACTCCCTCTCAAATTAACAACAACAAAAAAAAAAAAAAAAAAAAAAAAAATTTCAGGAGTAGACAGACTTTAGTTTTATTTATTTACTTATACAAACTTATTTAACCGTGCAACCCTTTCATTAAGAATCTCTAAATCATTTTGTAGAATTACTATGCAGAAGAGGCTATCTTGAAAAAGACAGTAAAGTGAAGTGAGTAGAAGCCTGATGTCTGCGGGCAGACAGCCTGGGTTTGAATCCCAGCAATGCCTCATCACGTTCTCTGTGTGACATGGGCACATTATCCCAGCCATGCTCTGTGCTTTCATTTCCTCATCTGCAAAATGCAATGAGAGGAGGGCCCACCTCATCAGACACTGTTGGTGTGAGAAGTAAAAGTGTAAGCACACATCAAGTTTTTTTTTTCTTAATTTCAAATTTTATTGTAGGAGGCTAATACCTTATCCATGAGGCGACTGAGGCTTCTTCAAATTTTATTTTAGATTCAGGGGGTGCGTGTACAGGTTTGCTACATGGGTACACTGTGTGATGCTGAGGTCTGGGATATGGATCCCATCACCCAGGTAGTGAGCATAGTACCCAACAGGTAGTTTTTTCAATCCACACTCCCCCTCCCTCCCCCACCCCCCCCAGTGGCTACTGTTTCTACCTTTATGTCCATCACACACATAAAGTTCTAAGGATGGACCCAGAGTATAATAAAAACTCAATAAATATCAGCCATGATTGGAATCACTTAGAATATGGGACCCACGTATCATCCAACAATATGAAGACATGAGTATTAAGCATCTCTGAATATTCTTCCAGCTCAGCTCTAGATTTCCAGAAACATGAAAGTGTGACCTGATGATACTAGGAAAATAGAGTTAAATCCATGACGAGATGGGTGTAAGCAAGAGATGACCAGCCCTTCGTGATGACTCAGGATAACCCAAAGGGTGGAGGAGAGAACACGGAAATGGTCCAATGCTCTTGGTTATTAGCATGGCCTGTGGAGGATAACTACTGAGGGTGAAGCCCCACCATGACACATTCATGCTATGTGACTGAGGCCAGACACCTCACCTCTCTGTGCCCAGGAATAAGAGCAGCACTTAACTTTTAGGTGATTAAATGAGCTATTCAAAGAACAGGGTCTGGTTTCCAGCCAGGAAAGGTTAGCCCTTATTAGTCTAAGGTAGTGATGTCAATCCTTTTGTTTTCAGTTTTGTTTTTGTTTCAGGGTTGGGTTTTCTTCTTGGAAACACACAGACCCACAGAGTCTTAAAGCTAAAGGATACCTGAGAGGTTGACAGAGCACATCTTTATTTTGCTGACAAGGAAAAGGGACTCAAAAAGAAAAAGTCATTTAGCTCAGGTCACATGGCAAGCGAGAGGTGAAAGAAAAGAAAAACCTTCTTCAATGACCTAGAAAAAAAGTGGGCAACCTTTCCCTGGATGTGCAGCTAGAGAGGTGCAATGGCAGAACGCAGCTCAGAAGGACCTAAAGCTGGTGATTCCTGACTCTAAGCCCTGATCTGGGAAACCACGCCATCTGCACCCCATGGCCCACGCTCCTCTCCCTCCATTTTCAAAGCCCATGATGGCCAGGTGAGTCTTTCTCTGAGTCATCTTCTCTCATGACATCTCTCCCTCTGACCACGACCAGGAAGGTTCTCCACTTGTAAGGACTCCTGTGATTCAGTTGAGCCCATCAGGGTAACCCTCTCATTTCAAGATCCATAACCTTAATTCCATCTGCAAAGTCCTTTCTGCCACATAAGATAACACATTCACAGGTTCCAAGGATTCGGGTGTGGACATCTCTGGGGGGGGGGTCTCCATCCTGCCAGCCACTTTGCCTAGGACCACATTGCTAGCAAGCCCAGAAGTCCCAGCCTCCTTCCAGACCCATCTGATTCCAATCAGTCATTCTTTCCCTGACCTATTCTACTCTCCCCAGGTTCCAAGTCAGCACCATTCATTTAGCCAAATAAATTAATTAATCATCTAATTAACTAGTTATTCCATGCACGAATATTTCATGACGAAGCTGGAAACCGAATAGAAGAACAAGCAGGGGATAGTCGTGGAGGGAGCACACACCTGGGTTACCAAGTCCCAGATTCAAACCCCGGTTCTGCCCTTCACTAGGAGCATGACCTTGGGTTTCTAACCCTCCATTTCCTCACCTGTAGCATGCAGATGAGAATATTAATCTCATAGGATTGCTGTGGGGGTTCAATGGGATAGCATGTATAAAATGCTTTGCATAATACCTGACTAGAAACTACGGAATCAATTGCCATTATTATAGCATCTATTCATCTCCATGATGCCTCTGTGAGGAACGGAGAACAGTGAAGGTAAATCTGTCCCTCTTGATGTGATTAACTGATTTCACAGCCAACCGGATAGAATTATGAATTTATAGTGGTCAGAGAAGCAGGCCTCTGGGCTTTCCTTGGTCACTGGGGTAAGAACCTAGAATCTATTGGACTAGAAGAAAAGGATCTTGAGCTCACCTTAGTCACAAAGGAACAGAAAACACAGACATGATACATCTCTAGGTTAGCCCTAGATTTGGGGTGTTCCCTTCTGATAGGCCTGAATGTTTAGAATCAGATGAGCAAGGTATCACCTTGGTTAAGTGATGGAGCCTCAGTTTCCTCATCCCTAAAATGGGAATCATAGTTACCGCATTCACTTTCTGTGAGAATTATATACCTGAGCGGCATAAATCCTCACAGCAGCCCTAAAAGGTAGATATTCTTCTCCCTATTTTATGGATGAAGAACCTGAACCTCGGACAGAAAAAATAATGTCTGCAAGTTCACACACTGCTGGGGTGATGACGATGCTGTCAATTACAAGAACAGCAGCAACTCACACCTCATGTGAACCCTGCGTTATATCACGCTGTGCTGTAGCTATGCCACTGCTGGCAGGGGTGGCAGGTCTTACTGTCCTCAGGACAGTCCCTTTCTGATTTTCTGCTTCTGCTCTTGCCCACCCCTCACCTTCTCTGCACAACAGCCAGAGTGATCCTGAATCTTTATTACTTCTCTATTTCTGCAAAGGCCTCCATTTCACTCAGAATAAATTCCAAAGTCATTCCCATGCCTCTGAGACCTTATAAGGTCTGTTCTGTGCCTCCAGGACCTCATGTCCGGCCACTTCCCCTCCTCATCCTGCCTCCGATCACTCTTCCTGCAATCCCCCAACAGGCTCCCACTTCAAGGCCTCTGCACCTACAGCCCACTCTGCCTGACGCACTCTCTCCTGGACATCTGTGGGCCCCTTCCTGGGGACACATTCTCCCAGTCTCTGCTCAAATGTCACCTTCTCCATAGACGCCCCCAAGACCACCATGCATGAAACAGCTCACATACCCCATGCCAGCATTGTTTATCTACTTAGCCTGTTTTTTTGTTTTTTTTCTTCAAAACAGAATCTCACTCTGTTGCCCAGGCTGGAGTGCAGTGGTGCAATTTTGGCTCACTGCAACCTCCACCTCCCAGATTCAAGCTATTCTCCTGCCTCAGCCTCCTGAGTAGCTGGGATTACAGGCACCCACCATCACGCCGGCTAATTTTTGTATTTTTAGTAGAGACAGGCTTTCACCATGTTGGCCAGGCTGGTCTTGAACTCCTGACCTCAAGTGATCCCCTCACCTCAGCCTCCCAAAGTACTGGGATCACAGGTGTGAGCCACTGTGCCTAGCCACCTGTTTCATTTTTCATCTAAGCATGCACCACCTGATCTATTAGGATTGTGCATCTCTTTGTTTACTCTCTCTCTCTTCCCACCAGAGTACAAGCTCCATGAAGGCAGGGCCTTGCTGGCAAAGCTCACTGCTGGATCCTCAGTGCTCAGAGCAGGGCCAGGCACAGAGCAGGTGCTCTACACATATCTACCGCATAACACAATGAACTAGAAGTCTCCTTTTGGCCCTCTGGCAGTTGGAGGTCAGGAGGTGCTGAAGGGATGATGCAGAAAGCAGCTGAGTAAGTGGGAGGAGGCTGCGGGAGGCAGAGCGGTTCTGAAGGAGGAACTGCCGGGCTGCTGACAGCTGCCCGCGGATGTCCCTGGCAGGGCACAGCTGGATGCAGATGCTGATCTTCCCCCCTCCTCCCCCCACAAAGTGAAGAGCATTCTGGAACCACCCAGGGCAGAGCCCCCACCCCAGAGCAGGCAAAGGAACAGAAAGCCAAATCTAGAATTTTCAGAATTAAAATAAAACTCAGAGTCTCCTGTCTGCTGATTTGCTACTTTTATGACAAAAAAGAAAGAAAAGGAAAGGAAAAGAGAAAAGAAACGAAAAGGAGGCTGGGAATGCATCCCAAGAAAAAGACACTCAAGCCTGATTGAACAAGCAGCAGTAAGCACATTGCCAGATGTGTAAGGATGCAGCAGAAAACAGAATTCACCCCAGACTGTGCAAATGAAGACCATTTAAAGAAACAACCATTCTTGATGCTGGAGCTCCCAGAACTAGCAAGTGGGGGCCCCTCACTCAGCTGGAGGAGCAAGGAGAGGGGATGGCATTACTGGAGACTTGGAAGAGGGGCCACCTGGCAGGAACCACAGCTGTGGAGGGGCCCAGCTGCTGCCCGAGACGTGAGCCTCCCTCTCCTTTTGCTCTTTGGCGTCCTGCCAGAGCCCTCCACAGACCAGACTCAACCAGAAGACAGTGACAGGGAACCCGGGGGCGCAGCTGGCAGGGTCAGCCCCAGGGCTCCAAGCAGGGGGAGGAATGAAGCTGCGGGCCATGGAGAAGAACTGCAAAAAAAGGCGCGCAGTAACCAGCGATGTCCCCACGCATGGCTCAAAACCCAGCACAGACAAGACCCCAAATACGTGTTTGCTAAATGAATGAATGAAGCTTGTCGGGCATCCCTTGATGCCTCCCAGTGCACATGCTCGGCAGACGGCTCCGCCCTCAACACTCGGCACCGGCAATTGCCAAAGGCACCTAAAAGCCTTCACGCTCACACTCACAACAGCCCCCTCACACCTGACTCACACACACACACACATACACACGCAGCCCCCTCACACCAAACTCTCACACACACTTGCACACATTCACAGACACCTATGCCACACACACACACACACATGCTCTTCCTCACACATACAGACCACACATACTTAACTCATACACACTTATACACACGCACATACACCACATACACTCAATTCTCTCACACGCACTGTTATACACACTTATGCTCAACCCAACATGTAGACACCTACATTTACACACACATGCACACACCCAACACACGCACACCCTCAGATACCAATACTCACATTCACATGCACCACACTCAACTCTATCACGCACATATTTACACACCTATACTCAGACACACATCTACTCACACACTTATGCTTAAACCACTCAACACATCACACACACACACACACACACACACACACACACACACACACATCTAAAAGTAAGTTAGGACTCTCTTCCTTGTTTTCCCAAAATTCCCCATGTCTACCTCCCCCGCAGACTGTGAGAACCCTGACAGGGACCGTGTCATCGGATTCTTGGCATGCGCCTGTGTGAACGCAGTCTGGGCATGTGTAGTGTGGTCACGAACACAGCGTGCACGGAGCTGCCTCTGGAGCTCTCACTGTGCGCCGAGGGTGTCTTCAGCACTTTACAATTGTGGTATCACTTACTCCCTATGAGGTGAGCATGGGTCCTGTTTTTCAGATATGGAAACTGAATAGCTTTCCCAAAGTGACACAACTAGCAAAAGGAGAGCCAGGGGTCTCGGGGGAGGGGGGACCCTAACTCAAAGGCCATTCCCTCAGTCATCATGTTGCTCATCCCTGAGCCTTGCAAAGGGTCTGCCAGGCAGCAGGAGGCTAATGGCTATTAACCAAAGCCAGCTCTTCCTGTGAGATCTACACCAGTGGAAGATTATCAGCCCAGCTCTGAATGTCAGCTGTCTCTCATGCAAAAATCACTAAGAATAAAATGAAATTTCTCTTCCCTGGTTTGAAATGGCCCCCACAAGTCTGCATGGAGGCAGGAGCGGACTGCATGACTTTTTTTTTTTTTTTTGAGACAGAGTCTCACTCTGTCGCCCAGGCTAGAGTGCAGTGACATGATCATGGCTCATGCAACCTCTACCTCCCAGGTTGCTTGAAGCAATTCTTCTGCCTCAGCCTCCTAAGTAGCTGGGATTACAGGCACCCGCCACCATGCCTGGCTAATTTTTTTTTGTATTTAAGTAGAGCTATGGTTTCACCATGTTGGCCAGGCTGGTCTCGAACTCCTGACCTCATGATCCACCCACCTCAGCCTCCCAAAGTGCCGAGATTACAGGCGTGAGCCACCGCGCCAGGACTGAGTGCATGACTTCTTATGTCCTGGGTCACTCTGCCTCTGGCATGACTGGGGAAGCCCTTGACTCCCTCCTCATTCCCTACAGATTCATCATCAGGGAACTCTTTGATGCCAGCCCAGGCCCTGCACAAACTGATCCACTGAAAGTTCCAACTCCTGTGACTAGAGCTTGGGGAAGCTGGTGTCCCGGGAGCAGAACACTACATTTGTAGAAACCAACCTCCTCAAAAGTCAGAAAATGAACTCAGAAGAATGCTGCATTGATGGTGCAACTCTTGTTTGCCTACCATTTGACTTCTAGCAGGAAGTGTTTGTAAAGGGTATTTTTCTCCCTTGCTGGTCAGTTCCTCATTGAGAAATCCTCCTTTGTGACACTTGGACATCTCAGCTCCCAAAATGATGATGGGACTTTTTTAAAAATATCCACTTCCAGGTTTGGATTCACTTCTTCATTCATCTGGAAGAGCAGAAAGGATTTCCAAATGCTTACCAAACATCTCCTCTGAGCCCAACGCCGCCCTTATCCCTAGACCCTCACACATGCACACAAACCACACGTGCTCCCCTAGAGCTTATCACCTCTTGAAGTCATGCAGCACAGGATAGGATGTCCCCAGCTCCTCTTCATCTCCCCCATCCCCTGCTCACACACTCAGTAAAGTTTATCAGCCTCCTCTGTGTCTCACCATGCGTTATGAAACAACATGATCAAATCTCCTGTTAGCTTTGGTAACATATAGAATGTAACCCGATGGTGAAACTTTGGTGGGCTTCAGAATTGAACAGACCCACACTGATGCTGGAAAATTCCTTAAACTCTCCCTTCCTGGAGGCCAAGAAAGCAGAAACCATTACCTGTTATGGTGACCCATGGCCAGGGTCACTGAAATCTCTTACACCCTACATCCACTCTACCACCCATCTGCCAGGTCCCGCTGTGCTTCAGTCCTTTGCATGGCAGTGTGGTCTACACTCCTGCTTACTCTGCTGGCTTCACCTTTTCCTCAAAGACTCCTCGCGTGGCAACACCAAGCTCCTGGCACACACTGCACAGGCTGAGCTGTTTCCTCACCCTACCTTTGCTCATGCTGCTTCCTCCATCTGGGATGCCTTCCCCCTCTGTCTTTATCTGGCAAACTCCTACTTACGCTAGAAGCCTTTGCTAAAACTCACCCTGAGCATCATTTCCTGACCCCAGAGCTAAGCTGTGCTTCCCTGGAGCCCTGGGCTTGCTCTGCTGCTACATTCTCTATCTTGTGTTGAAAACATCCAGCTGCAGGTCCACCTCCTGCAGCAAACTCTGAGTTATGCGAAGAAAGAGGAACATGGCTGGCTCATCCCTAATTCCCAGAGCCCAGCACAGGGCCTGGCACATCATAGGTGCTCAGAGAAGAACTTTCTTAAATCCAGCTCAACACCCTTCATTTTTTCTCATTATCTAAATGTGCACGTGGATGGGCTCAGTCCCAGCCTAGAGAAACAGGAACTTAGAGACATGCACAAAGTGGCCAGATCCCCTCAGCCCTCAGGCTCTCCCACCATTTGCAGTGGGTTGTGAAATAGAAAGAGAGCAGCCCAGAGAGGGGGGCCCCAAGAAGCTGTTGGTGGTGGAAGTCTCTGGGGTGAGATAATTCCAGAAGGGAAGCAGGTGGTCTCCACAAGATATAGGGTTCTTGGGTATACATGTCTGATGCCCAAAACCATCCCATCCCACTAGAAATTCACCAGTAGAGCAACCAGCAAGGGAGGCGGATAAAACTTCCTTTAGCTGAAATCTCCCACCCTGATTAAAACAGAAAGCTTCATGGCAAGTATTTCTAAGCTGTCTTTATCTCTACAGCATTCTTTTATAATTATAAAGTGGTATACCAGAACCTCTGCCCATCATCTCATTTAATTTCACAACTCTGTGAGATCAATGTTACTTTCCCTATTTTATGAATGAGGAAGCTTAGGTACAGAGAAACTAAGAAAGTTGCCCAAAATCATCCATCTCAGAAATAGTAGAGCTGGAATGTGAACCCAGCTCTGCCTGGCCCCAGTGTCCTCCTCTCTCTTACCTAAAAGGTTAAATTGTCTACTTGGACAAAGGAAAAAGTATCCCCGAACAGGAATCAGGAGACCTGCCACATGACCTTGGCCTGATCACAATCATTCTGACCCTTGAATTCCTCAACATTTCCCTCTGAGCCCAAGTCTACACATGGCTTAAGACACATTTAGCATCACTTCCTCTACAGAACCTCTCCCAACCATGCCATGTCATAGTCAATGGAGAGTTAACCAATCCTTCTTTTGCCCTCACCTGCCCCTTTATTCCAGGACCTATGCATCAGGCAGCTAGCACTGTGTAACAAGCTGCTCCAAAACTGAATACCTCTAAACCAGAGGCCAGCACACATTTTCTTAAAAGATGGTATTTTAGGCTCTGTGGATTACATGATCTCTGCTGCAACTACTCAGTTCTGCCTTTGTAACTCAAAAGGAGCCACAGACAAAATGTAAATAAATGTCATGGCTGAATTTTTAATAACATTTTATATCCAAAAACAGGTGGCTGGTCAGCCCACCGGCTGTAGTTTGTTAATTCCTGCTTGGAGCAATACGCATTTATTATTGCTCACAAATCTATGAGCTGACTGAACCCACCTGCTGACTGGAGCCAAGCATGACTGATCTTGGTTGAGCTCACTCATGCATCTACAGTCAGGTGGCCAGATACCCAGGGCTTAATTTGTCTAAGATGTTTACTTTGTATATCTGGTATCTGGCCTGCTCTCTGGTAGAGTAACAGAGATGACTGGGTCATGTGTCTCTTATCATCAAGAAGGCTTACCTAGGTTAGTTCTCCCAGAAACTCTGCAAAGTTTGTAGACCTGGTAGAAGCACACAAAGCCAACTGAGGCCTGGACTCAAAACTGACATACATCACTTCTACTGAATTGTATCAACAGAAGCACATTATAAGACCAGCCCCCATCCAAGGGATAGAGAAATAGCCCCAGTCTCTTGATGGAAGAGCTAGGAAGTCAAATTGCAAAAAGTGTGGGTACAGCACAGACCAAGATATTGTGGCCATTTCTACAGTCCTCCATCACAGCCAGTTGTATTCGTATGTATGTATCTGTTACACGTGTGCCTCCCTCTTGTTAGACTGTCAGACCCTTGAAGATGGGTTTCTATATCCTATTTATCATTGCATCTCCAGTTCCTATAGTACCTGGAACAGGAAACGGTCTATTTAACTCCTGAAGAGCTCACAAATCCATCTATCCAGCACCACCACCTCTACCTTGGCCCCAGTTATTGGCAGCTCTTACCCAGTCCACATCCATAGCCTTCCGACTTGTCTCTTTGCAGCCACTCTAACCTCCTTCCAATCCACTCTCAAGAGCCAGAGGGATCTTTTACAAATACAAACTCAACGATAAGAATACCTCATCCTTGTTACCTCAAATTAAGACTCTCTAGTGGATTCCCTGTTCTCCTATCATTGAAACTCACTCTCCTAAAATGGTCCTGGCCCCCTCCAACCCAATATCACATGTCCATCCCCCTTGCCCTCTGCATTCTCACCCAACTAAAATGTCAGTTCCTCCACAGGGCCTTTGCACTGGCTGTTCCCAGGCCTGGAATGCTCTTCTGTCCTCATTTCACTAGCTCACTCTCACTGCCTTCCAGACCACAGCTCAAACACCACTTTTGAGTGGCTTAAGGAAGCCTTCCCTGACTCCCAAGTTGAGATTATTTTTTCTTTCTTACTCAGTCTCCCCCAGAGCTGAATTTGTTTCCTTCAGATAACTTACCTCAGTGTGTTGCTGTACATTCATGACTGTGACTCTGATTACTATCAGTCTTCCCTGCTGGACTCCAAACCCTAGGAGCTCCAGGGCTGTGTCTGCTTGGACTCACCATTGCATCCCCAGCAGCTAGCACAGCAGGGACACTCAGAACAAGTACCCAGTAAGTACACAGGGAATCCAGAATAAATCTATCAATGGGAATATCGATCATCCCAATGCTTGTGGAATCCTATGGGGGCTTCAGTGCTTTGTCAGCCCCTCGGGTCCCCCTTGCTGAGGCAGTGATTCATTAGCAGGTCTTGGAAATAAGTTCACATCCATCAGAGAGGAAGAATAAATCAGATGCAGAAGAGCACCCGACATCCTGCAAGGCAGGTTGGAGCCCCCACCAATATGGGAAATGGGGCAAAAAGGAAAGCCTAGAGGCACTGACACTCCTGTCATGATTCTGCCCAGTGTTGATCCAGTCAGCATCTAACAAGACACCTGGGGGTCAACAATAGCAAGAAAGTCCAAGAACTTGGGCATATGGAACCAACACGGCACAGCCAGGAGCAATCCAGATTTGGCATCGGAAGCGCTGGGTCAAAGTCCAGCTCTGCTTCGTTACCGGATTTGGGACAAACAAACTCTCTGTGCCTTGTTTCATCATCTGTAAAATTAAAATTAAGATTTAAAAATCCCTCTCAGCATAAAAATGAAACCCTAAATGAGTTTATATGAAAGGATGTCGCAGAAAGAGCTAACACTCAGGGTATGCCAGAAGTGGCTCTAAACACTTCACAGGCTTTAGCTCACTAACTCCCACTGCGTCTTTACAAGGCAGGTCCCACTACTATCCCCATTCCACAGATGAGGAAACGAAGGCTCAGTAATTTCTGAAACCTTCCCAAAGTCACGCTGTTAGGAGGATCTGGATCTGGGGCTTGAGCTCATGCTCTTTGTTCCAGAGCCTGTCCTTGTTACCACTCAAGGACACTCAACAAACCCCAAGGTGGTGTTACAGTTAAGGCTCTCAGCCCTCCCCAGGGTCAGGCATGCCTTCCCCTTCCTTCCTGTCTGCATTCGCCTGGCTAAATGGCATAACAGAGGCCTGTGTCCTGTGCTTGCCTCTGCCATTCCCACTCCACCTGACCTTGAGCTAGCAAGGCCCCCTTTCTGAAACCCAGGGTATCCCTTTCCATAAAATGGATCTAATAATCCACACCACCTTCACAGGGTCATGATGGGGAATAGCAGACACTGTTATTATTAGACAGCATTGCCAAGCAACGCTGAACTTGAAGGGGCTCCAGGGCAGGGCACTGCCAGGCTTGAAGAATGCGGACACTAAAGGGCCCAAGTGCCCGTGGGGGAAGAGCTCTTACACAGCAGGCTGCCCCCGCCCAGAGGCCACCTTGTTTACGCAATGATCAACTCATTCTGAAACCCAGGAGGCTGCCATCTGCCCTCAGAGCAGGCCCAGACACTGCTTTCCTGTTTGCTTCATTGGCTTCAGATTGGGGTGGTTTTTTTTATTTGAAAAAAAAAAAAAAGGATTTTGGCAAGAGATGTTGTCCCTAAAATTTTAAGTGGTTTGTTTTTCTTTTCTCCCTGCTCCTCCCGCCCAAAGCCAACCCCTGATTTTTAACTTCTTTGATTGCATGTAACTTCAAACAATGGCGTCATTTACGGACTCCAAGCAGCCTCCTGCCATGGGTCCCACGCTGAGCTCTGCTTTCTAAATTGCTGGCAGCTGACACCCTGACTCTGAAACCACAGCTCTCCTTTGAGGTTGGGTCATGTGGCATCTGAGGGCTCCATAGCCTTGGAGTGGCAGTGTGAGCTGACCAGGATTCTGATTTTGTGTTTTAAACTCATCCATTGTTATTAAATGTTGATGGCACATCTCCCCTCTCTTCCCAATGTGTCTCCAAGGTTCTCAGCATTCTGTTCAATGGCTCTAACTCTCACACTCCTGACTGTGTTTCCTGGGAGACTTGATAAATAGGGCTGGCCAATGTCTGCTGCGCTTAGAGGTGCAGAGAACCAGGGCCAAGGAGAATATTGACACATATAGCACGCGGTTTCTGCCCTCCTGGATTCCCCAGACTAATCAGGACACTTCATGTTAAGACAATCATTTTGGAGAAGAACATTAGACTCTATCAGTCATTTACACAAGAGTATGAATTGGCCTTTTTGGCAAATCCAAAAGCAATTGTTGTTAGATGGTGAAGAGGAAGATAAGACTTCGCAGGACAAAACACCACAAAAACTGAAAGGCGGCCTAGACATGGACGGTGGGAACACACTGAAAATGAACTTTACCTTCGTCTGGAAGTTGCCTCATGCTAGAACCATGCCAATGCTTTGCTCCAAAAGGAAGCAAACTTCTAAGAGACGACCACACTGTTTATGAGGCTTGTTCCTGATCTACTTTATCTGACGCATTTTATATAGCGCTTTTACGTGTTTAGGGATTATTCAAATACAGACTAATTTAACCCTCACGACAACAACATTAGATAATTTTTATTAGACTCTTATCTTAAGGATGAGGAAACCGAGGCACAGCAAAATGACTTGCCCAAAGTCATCCAGCTTTGGAGTAACAGAGCTGGAACTCACACATTCAGACAGTCTGGCTCCAAAATCCATACTATTAATTTCTATATTGTAATAGCAAAAGAATACAAAGTCATTTGTATAAATTTATTTTTTGGACCAATAAAAGAATAAACTCCTGTGATGAGTAAGCCATTTTCAACACTCAACTTAAAGAACACTCAACTTAAAAAGCATTACCAAGACTGTCAGAACCAGCAATCTGAGGCTGACTTATGAACTTGATGACGACATTCATTAATTCACCTTTTTGACTCATCCAATAAGCATTATGTGGAGCACCCTCTATGCCTGGGGCCAGTCACTGAGGATACAATGGTTCACAAGACAGTCGTGGTCCTTCTGGCCCAGAGCTCACTCTCTGAACAACAGTTGAAGCCCCAGCTGGTTGCTGGTGCATTCAGGAGGCAGGTGGTAGGTGTGGGCCAGCTCCTGTGGGAGGACAAGCTGCACCTAACTCAGACCAGGGGACTGGGGGCAGGTTCAGAGCAGTGACATCTAAGCTGAGGCCTGACAAAGGAGGAAGATTCAGTTAGATGCCAAGGCAGGGGCAGAGTGAACTAGGAAGTGGGAAGAGCATGTGCAAAGTCCCAGACGTGCCAAAGAGCCTGGGCTGCAAGAAAACAGAAAGCTAAGTGAGGCCGATGTGCAGAGTGTGAGCAGGTGATCAGTGGAGGCTGAAGATGGCCTGACAGCAGGACCCAATGCCATTAGTCTATGTGGACCCCAATACAGATACTAGATTTGTGCTGGGGTCAAAAAGAAGTGGGTTGGAGGAGCCAGAGACTCTGATACAACATCACGTGACAGATAACAGTCCCTAAAGGAAATCAAAGTATTTCACCTCCAAATATATTTCTTCGACCCATTTTGAAATGACCCTGCAAAGCCACCCCTTGTGGGGAAAATTTACATTCTGCAGAGAAACTTCTTCCCTAAGTCTTTTCCTGACCCAGGAGAGATTTAACTAAGAGTCTGACACCTTTTAAGGTCTAATAAGACATTTACCATCTGTTCTGTCTGAAGTCTGCTACCCCAGAGGCTTCATCTATATAATAAGAATCCCAGCCTCCATAATCCCCCTTATCTTAACCCCAAGCATTTCTTCTACTGACTCACTCTCTTTAGGCAAAGCCATAACTTTCAACCAATCGTCAATCAGGAAATCTTTGAATCCACCTATGACCTAAAAGCACCCACTTCAAGATGTCCTACCTTTCTGGGCCAAACCGACATGTAACTTACAAATATTGATTTAGATTTTTCCCTGTAACTTCTGTCTCCCTAAAATGTATAAAGTCAAAGTATAACCCAACTACCTTGGGTGTATGTTCTCTGGACCTCCTGATGCTGTGTCATGGGCCATGGTCCTCACACTTGGTTCAGAATAAACTTCTTCAAATTTCAGAGTTTGGCTTTTTTCATCAACAGAATGAACTGAATGCTTGTGTGTGTACCCCCAAATTTATCTGTTGAAGCCCTAACCTCCAACATTATATTAGGAGGTGAGGCCTTTGGGGGAGTAATTAGGTTTAGAGGAGGTCTTGAGGGTACAGCCCCAGCGATGGGATTAATGCCCTTAGAAGAAGAAAAAGAGACAAAAAAATCTCTTACTCCACCATGTGAGGACATAGCAAGAAGGCAGCCATCCACAAGCCAGGAAGAGAGCCCTCACCAGGAGCCGAATCTGCCAGCACCTTGACCTTGGACTTCCCAGCCTCCAGAGCAGCGAGATGTAAACGTCTGTCGTTTAAGACCCCAGTCTACGGTATTTTGTTATGGCAGCCTGAGCCAACTAAGATGACCTCAAGTTAAATCTAAAACTTTGCCTCAGAGGTCAGCACTGAGGAAGCTACCACTTCTCCTTCAAACAACACATATGCAAAGAATACGCAAAGAAAACACATTCACAAAAGAAATAATCTCCAGTGATAAGGGAAGCCAAACTGAAGACTCTTTAAAGTGACAAACCTGAAGATATTTGTTTCTGGTTAACTTTCATTTCCTCAGGACCTATCAGTACAGCAGGGACACATAACAGAAACTAAGGGATGCCTGTGGCTTGCCCACCCCTGCCAAGGATGCACTGAAACCTCAGCCCTTCCCTTCAGAGTCGGAGAGGTCTTGGGGAGTCTCCCATGCACAAGACAGTTCTCCCCCTTAATTCTGTGATTCCTGTTCACCTTCCCTCTGCCACTCAACTTGCGCTTCCTGTCATTTCTCCGGGGTGCTGCCATCATTCTCTAAGGCTGCTTATCCTGCCAACATTTCTGAGGCTCATGCCTCATGGCCATGGACACAGACCTGTTTCCTAGCTGCTCTTCTTCCATGCTGTAAGTCATCTGGTATCAGAAATACTCTGAGGAAATAATGGGGCTGAGTGAACACACTGTCTTAGACCCATGCAAACCTCCATTCCCCAACAAGTTTATTCTGAGCGCTCACCAAGTGCCAGGGACTGGGGGAGACAGGGATGAAGGAAATCCAGTGTCAGCCCTCATAGAGAGGCTAGACTCATGAAGAAGCAGCCTCTTATGTTGGGCTCTCCCTTTGAAAAGCTTCTTAAAGCCTGTCCCACCAGGCATCTGCACAAGGAGGATGTGACCAAGTGAAGGTCGGCAGGACAGCATTCCAAGAAGAAAGCAAATGCAGGGTATGGACTCTCAGCCTGGGCTGCCACGAGGGGCAAATGTCCTGCTGTAGTCACGTAGAATCGCCCTCCACCCTGAGTGGAGAGACAGCGGCAATAACAGCAGGAGTAATTGTAACTGTAGGAAGACTAACATCACAGAGCCCTTACAATATTCTCCGCCAGCTCTGTCTAGGAGAATTATCTGTGATGATGGAAATGTACTATATCTGTGCTGTCCAATATAGAAGTCACTGAGAACTTGAAATGCAGCTGGTCCAATGGAAGGATCTCAACTTTAATTTTAGCTCATTTTGGTTATTTTAAATAGTCATCTGTGACTAATGGCCACCATATCAGACAGCACAGGACAAGATATTGTGCTAAGTACTTTATGGGTAATATATTAATCCTAACAATAAGCAATGAGATAAGCATGATTTTTGTCTCCATTTTACAGATGTAGAAACTGAGTCCCAGAGAGGTTCAATAATTTGTCCACATCACTCATTTAGCAAGGGTGGAGCCAAGATTTAAACCCCAGCAATCTGACCCCAGAAAGAAGTGAATTCTGCATCATTCATTCATTCATCCTCCATTCCAGAACCACGCATTTGTTGTACCTATTATGAGTCAAGCACTGTTCTAGATGATGGGGATATAGAGATACATGGGAAAGGGTCCCTGGACTCAGAGAGCAGACACTTAATGAGGGAGACAGTCAAACTAAAGGAGCCCTCAACATCAAAGAAAAACAGCCATGTTAAGGTCAGCTCGTGGTGCTGGGGGAGCCCTCCGCTAAGGCCATTAAACCCTGCATAGGAATACTGGGCTGGGGTATGTCTTAAAGATGGTCAGGACTC
Organism: Ateles fusciceps; assembly: GCA_036589455.1. Taxonomy (NCBI): domain Eukaryota; kingdom Metazoa; phylum Chordata; class Mammalia; order Primates; family Atelidae; genus Ateles; species Ateles fusciceps. The sequence goes on from JAZHEH010000113.1 coordinate 9,214,096, forward strand.
TCTAGTTTACAAGTCCTTCCTCCTTCCTGAGCCCCAGCCAGGCCCCCCCATCTTTCCCCTAAAGGTGTTCCCCAACCCCCAACTACAATGAGAAATGCCTGCAGGGGTTATGGGTGGGCAGTCCCAGGGAGGGAGATGAAGTCCCCTCTCTCCCACGAGGCTCATGGAATACTTAACTTGAAACCTCTTCTGACATGCCCTCAACTGTCTGAACACTAGTAAACCACTTGGACCACACCTTCTAGAACTTTCCTAGTTTAGCATGCCCCTGAGGGCTAGCAACAGGCTTGCAACAAAGCCACGGTTCTTTAGAGTCCACTCAACCATGGTTCAAGACCCACCTTCATCACCACCACCCCAGCAATCTCGGGCATGCTTTTTAACCTTTCTGTGCCTCCATTTCCTCATCTGAAAAACTGGAATAATAATATTTACTTTCCAGGGTCGTTAAGAGGATTCAAATGTGTGTGAAGTCCCTGATACATCGTAGACATTTAACTGATGGCTGCTCTTCTTCTTAATAGTTATTATCAATTAAAACTAAAAGGAGACCACGTTCCCTTGCTCCTCTACTCTTTCTGGGCACTAAGGCAAAAGAAGGCATGCAGAGGTGTGGAGTGAGAGAGTGACTGAGCATTAGGAGGCCTGGGATCTCATCCGAGCTGGGTCACTCATGTGTAAAATTGAATGAGTCACATCCCCACTGTTTCCTCATCTGTAAAAGGAGAGTGTTGGGCTAGACTTGGCAGTCTTACACACAAATGCCTGCTGGGATGGAGCAGAGAAAGAAAATGACCTCCTGCTGTGGGGCACCCGCAGGGGCACCTGACATTTAATTGCTGCTGATGGTCGCCATGTGGGAATGCCAGCTACTGTTCTCAGATATTCTGTGTCCACCAGAAGCTGGACATCTAGATTTTTTGTAAGAAATCTTAATTATAAAAAGACAGTACCTGTGCCTGTAGTCCCAGCTACTCAGGAGGCTGAGATAGGAGACTCACTTGAACCTAGGAGGGGGAGGTTGCAGTGAGCCAAGATCACGCCACTGCACTCCAGCCTGGGTGGCAAAGCGAGACTCCATCTCAAAAAAAAAAAAGAGGGTAACTATTTGCATCTTTTTATCATATCAAACACTGTAAAATTAAACAAAGGAGATCTTCAGAGCAAGGCCAGTCCAGCTACTGCCATTTTGTCATCCAAGGGCCGGATGATCCGTCGGGGCCTCCCAGCCCTGACAGCCAGCAATTCTGCTCCTCAGAGCCTTCAAAACACTCCTCCTCCCCTGCTGCCTCTTGTGCCTGTTACTGAGAAAACATATCTTTCAGGTCCCCTTTTCAGTTCCTTCCCCCACGCGCGTCACAGAGTTTTGGGGCCACGAAGGGTGCCCCCTTCAGCAGGAGGCCTCCCGGAACCTGGCAAGTTCTCCTTGCATTTCCAGGAGCCTCTCCACCTCTCAGTTCCCAGTTCTAGCTGACGAAGATTGATTTTCTACACTGACCTCACTCCCACTGTGCCCAATCAAAAGTGTTGATGAAATGATCATCTCAGCCACCCTGTGGGAGAGCAGGTGTGAAAACCAAGGTTGAGCTGACAGCCAGAGTTGCTGAAGTGCCATTCACATGCAGGGTACTGTTCAAAGCATGCTGTAGAAATGTACTGACTTAGTCTCTGAGGCAGTCCTCTAAGGAAGGTACTATTGCCATCATCATTTTGCAGATGAGAACACAGAGGTTCCAAGAGGCTAAGTAACCTGCCAAGGATCACCCAGCCGGTAAGTGGCCCTGCTGAGTTCCAATGGGCTGGCTCCCGGGTCCCCATGTTTATAAGCTGCATTCCCTTGGGGGCTCCCCAGCTTTGCTCTCCAGTCATTTCCCCCAGGGAATTATTTGTGCCTCCGCGCCTTTGCATATGCTGATCCCTCTGCTGGGATGCTCTTCCCTCCATTCTCTGATTGCTGTATGCCACAGTTGTCTCTCCCAAGCTCTCCTCGGTGAAGTCATCTGGACAACAGACTATTCCCTCCCTAGTCCTGTGTCTGTGTTGTGTCTGTTTCGTCACCGCGTGATTCACACAACAAGCACTCGTCGCTGTAAGTCTGTCTCCCCCTGTGGGGTCTGGGGCTTCTTGAGGGTAGGGGTAGGGTGTACTCATTCACCCCTGCTGCAAAGCAGGCTCAATGCACGTTGCTCGAGACAATCTACGCTGAGCCCCTCCCCTTGCCTCCCGTATTCTTTGTCTAGTCTGACCCCATAGGAACCAAGGTACTGTGGCTAGAGGACACCGCAGTTGGGTCAGCCTATGGTGTCACCTTGCATTTGTTTCCTGGGGCTGAAAGAACCAAGTATCACAGACTGAGCGGCTTAAAGAACACAGATTTATTTTCTCACAATGTAGGAGGCTAAAAGTCCAAGGTTAAGGTGTCAGCAGGCTTGGTGCCTTCTAAGGCCATTCTCCTGGGCTTGAAGATGCCCGTCTCTTCCATGTGTCTTCATGTGTCCTTCCTCTGTGGGTGTCTATGCCCTAATATTCTCTTCCTATAAGGACACCAGTCATATTGGATTAGGACCCTCCCCAATGACTCATTAAACCTGAGTTACCTCTTTAAAGACCCTACCCAAACACAGTCACATTCATAGATACTGAAGGTTGACTTCAACATACGAATTTTGAATATATAAATTCAGCCCATAACATATCCCAGTTTCCCTCCTCCCTTCTGCTCCCCAAGATAACACCTACACAGCTAGAATTATTAAGAATACACTGGGAGAGTCCTTCGTGAGCATCCAGTCCAAGCTTTACATTTCACAAATGGAGAAACCGAGACCCATAGAGGGGGAAATGAGTTGCCGCTGAAATCACTCACCGCATTGAGTCAAAGTCCCGGCCTGCTTGTTCTACTATAAGGACACATGCGCACGAACGTTCATTGCAGCACTGTTTACAATAGCAAAGACCTGGAACCAACCCAAATGCCCATCAATGATAGTCTGGACAGGGAAAATGTGGCACATATACACCATGGAATACTATGGAGCCATAAAAAATTATGAGTTCGTGTCCTTTGTAGGGACATGGATGAACCTGGAAACTATCATTCTCAGCAAACTGACACAAGAACAGAAAATCAAACACTGCATGTTCTCACTCATAGACGGGTGTTGAACAATCAGGACACATGGACACAGGGAGGGGGAGCATCACACACTGGGGTCTGTCAGGGGGAAATAGGGGAGGGACAGCTGGGGGTGGGGAATTGGGGAGAGAGCATGGGGAGAAATGCTAGATATAGGTGATGGGGAGGAAGGCAGCAAATCACACTGCCATGTGTGTACCTATGCAACAATCCTGTATGTGCTTCACATGTACCCCAAAACCTAAAATGCAATTAAAAAATAAGTCCCTGCCTGCTAGTCCTGGGGTCTTGTTGTGAACCCCTCATCCATTTGCAAAACTTGTCTTGGAGATTCTTTGTCATCTCCCTCCCCACTGTCCAAGGCAGAGCAGAAGGGAGGCTGGTGCAAGTCAGAGGGGCAGATTTCCTGCCAGGCAGCCTCGTCCCTAGCCCTGCCTGATGAAGGCCAGGACCGTACTCATGGCCCACTTGAAGCTTGGGCCTCTAGAGCTGGCGCCATTCAATGGTCCCTGTGGCCAGATGTCCCCGGATACCCGCAGGGTTTCTGAAAGCTACTCTCTTCAGCCCAGGTCAGTCACAGGGCTCCCAGAGTGAAAGTTGATTTGCCAGTATCCCAAGTGAATTAACACAAACAGAAAAACAAATACCACATGTTACTGCTTACAAGTGGGAGCTAAAGCCTGAGTACACCCAGACATAAAGATGAGAACAAAAGATGCTGGGTATGCCGAAAGGAGGGAGGGAGGGAGGTGAGGCCTGAAAAACCTCCTGTTGGGTACTGTGTTCACTGTCTGGGTGACAGGATCAATAGAGGCCCACACCTCAGCATCACACTATACACATAGACCCACCAGATCTACAATTTAGAATAAAAAAAAAAAAAAGAAACACCAAACAATTGATGTTCTCCATCTACTCCACAGCATTGACTTAAAAAGAAACCTGCCACCTTCTCTCCTGCTCGGCTTGGGGCAACAAATCCTGTCTCTAGCACTTTCTAGCAGTGTAAACTTGGACAACTTGCTTAACCTCTCTGTTCCTCAGTTTTAAAATGGAGCCAATGACAGTACCTTCCTTACAGGATTGTTATGCACATTAAATTAGTTCATATGGGTACAGTATGTAGAATAGTGCCTAAAATATACATCCTCTATGTAAATGTTTGTTGAATACTTACATGACCCCGCCCTACCCAGTACACCCAATACATCCACGATAAGCTTTCCTAAGAACTCACAATGTACGAAAGCACAGTTCCTGGAAGAGAAGGGCTTATGGATGCAGATGTATCTGATACAGGCCTTGAAGGGCTGGGAGAAATTCCCCAGCAGGGTGGGAGGCCAAGGGGGAAGGGGAGCCGTCCAGGCAAAGGGAAGAGCATGGCCTGAGTCACAGTGGTTGAGAGTGCAGGACGTGTTCGGGGCAGGACAGATGTTGGTGGGGGCTGCAGCTCTGAGCCAGAGGAGAGGATGAGAAGCTGATGCTGAAAAGATAAGAGACCAAATCTGGGAGAAACTGGACGCTGGAGTGAGGGACCTGGAGGGTGTGGCACACTTGTCACTCCGGGAACCCACCAGGCCACCATGCATGGGCCCCTCTCTGGGCCTTGCTCAGCCTGGCCCTGCCCCTACCCCTTCTGCCATGCAGCAAACACTGAGTTTCCACTACGTCCCAGCTCAGTGCTGTGCCCAGAACCTAAAACCAAATAGGATATGTGTAGTCTCTGCCCTAAAAAGAAGCACAAGTCAAAAAGGAGCAAGAGGTGGCTACGTAGACACTTCAGGGATGGTGGAAAAGAGAAAGGGGACCCTAGACAAGGAGCAGCTCCCGCTGAACTTGGGATGAGCTGGGGTAGGAGCGGGGGAAGGTAAAGAACAGATGTTCCCGTCTGTGAGAAGGCACCAGATCGTGACACGGCAGGGCCCTTCAGAGAACTGCTATGGCCTGGCATGGCTGGAGCAAGGGGCACACGGGGGGCTGAGGGCACGGGACAAAGCAGCAGGGAGGAGGTGACCAGCAGCAGCAGCCAGACCAAGGGATCACATCATCACCCAGGAGTCTGTGGGCTCCAGAGGGACTTTTGGAGCGGGAAGGGCTTGAATGGAGATACATTTCCACTCCCCAGTGGCAGAACCTGAGATCAGAACATTTGTGGAGGTGGTTTATCTGAGAGTTGACTCCAGAAAGCAGCAGTGACAGTGAAAAGAACAAGACAGGGGTGGTAGAAAAGATTGGAAAGGGTGTGTGGTTGGGCTAGTCACCTCTGTGAGCAGCCAGAGTCCCGCCCTGCTGGGACCCTCCGAGAAACTGTGAATGAACCTCGTATCATCACAACTTTCATCTCCCGTTGCTTGAGCACTGCTTGTCGAAGGCATCAACTCTCCCCTAGGACTCAACGGGAAACCTTTCAGCCCTGCCTCTCTCCCCACTCCTTTCTTTTGGATTCCTTGTTTCTCTCCCGGCTGTGCCTGGGCAGGGGCCGACTGGCCTTCTGTGGCTTTGAATAAGCCTTATATGTTTGAATAGGACACCCACGGCATAAACAGAGCTGCCCTCACAGCTGTGCTCAACTCAGTGGCCCAAAGGGCACGCGGGGCGCAGACACACCTGCAACAATCCCCTTGGGTACGACACATCAGTTAGAATTTAAAATTTCATGTAGCTAAAAATAACAAAGAAACAAAAACTAACAGTGGCTTAAATAAATTTGACCTTCATTTCACTTTTTTTTTTTAACAGACAGAATCTCACTCTGTCGCTCAAGCTGGAGTGCAGTGGCGCAATCTCGGCTGACTACAACCTCCGCCTCCAGGGTTCAAGCAACTCTCCTGCCTCAACCTCCCGAGTAGCTGAGATTACATATGCATACCACTGTGCCCAGCTAATTTTTATATTTTTAGTAGAGACAGGGTTTCACCATGTTGGTCAAGCTGATCTCGAGCTCCTGACCTCATGATCTGCCCACCTCAGCCTCCCAAAGTGCTGGGATTACAGACGTGAGCCACTGTACCCAGCCTATTTCACTCTTTCGTTGAAAAAGTCCAGAGATAGTGACTTATGGCTGATATACTTTTTTTCTTTTCTTTTTTTTAAAATGGCATCTTGCTCTGTCTCCCAGGCTGGAGTATAATGGCGCAATCTCAGCTCACTGCAACCTCCGCCTCACCGGTTCAAGCGACTCTCCTGCCTCAACCTCCCTAGTAGCTGGGATTACAGGCACCTGCCACCTCGCCCAGCTAATTTTTGTATTTTTTAGTAGAGATGGGGTTTCGCCATATTGACCAGGCCGGTCTCGAACTCCTGACCTCAGGTGATCCACTTGCCTCAGCCTCCCAAAGTGCTGGGATTACAGGCATGAGCCACCACACCCAGCTGGATGAGATACTTCTTAAAGTTCACCCTTTCAGCTGTGGAAAGTGATTACCTTCCACACAGTCCAAGGAAGCTGCTAGTGCTCCGGCCATCATCCATGTTCCAGGAAGCAGACAGAGCCAGGAAAAAGAAGAGTGTGCCCTTTCCATTTTAAGGAGACTTCCCAGCACTTCCACAGGACATTTCTGCTTACATCTTCTTTGTTTTTTTTTTTTTTTTTCTTGAGACGGAGTCTCACTCTGTCATCCAGGCTGGAGTACAGTGGCACAATCTCAGCTCACTGCAACCTCCACCTGCCAGGTTCAAGTGATTCTCCTACTTCAACCTCCGAAGTAGCTGGGATTACAGGCACGTGCCACCACACCCAGCTAACTTTTGTATTTTTAGTAGAGATGTTGGCCATGTTAGCCAGGTTGGTCTCAAACTCCTGACTTCAAATGATACACCCACCTTGGCCTCCCAACGTGCTGAGATTACCACACCCGGCCTATATCTTCTGATAGAACTTAGTCATTTGGCCAATTTTAGCGAGAAGAAAGTCTGGCAAATCTTGTCTTTAGATCACTGATCAATACCTAACTAAAAATTGGGTATAACTAAGGAATGGAGAGAGAATGATGGACCTTAAGAGGCAACCAGCAGCCCCTGCCATAGGATGTGAGATGGGAATTGGGAGGTTAATTAGGAAGCCATTGTGGTGATCCAGAGTGCAGGAGATGAGAAGAACTTAAGCAAAGGCACCCGGAGTGAGGATGGGAGGAAGGGATGCATCTGTCATCTCTGGGTGTGGATTGGACAGGACTTGGCACTGGATATAGAGAGTAAAGAAGGTATGGGAGCAGGAATGAGTCCCAGCCATTGACTCAGATGACAAGGAGAATGGCCATTCACACCGACAGGGAACACAGGAGATAAACAGCCTGGGGAAAGACCATGACTTCTGCGGGCAGGCTAGGCCTGTGACATCTAAAGGACAGTTGCGGGGGTCCAGTGAGTAGAGAGTTGGGCATTCAGGCAGGTGGTCAGGAGGGGGAGTCTGGGCCAGAGCTAGCAACTCGGGGAGGCATCAGCCATTGGAGTAGAAGAGAGTCCTCAGGAGAGAATGTGAGCAGAAGGAAGGGGCACTCAGAGCCAGCAGCAGGCCAGCATCACAGGAAAGGACACAGCAGGCTGACCTCGGTGAGTCACATCACTGTGGGGGAGGAGAGTCCAGTCCGGTGTTTACACCCCCTCGTTGGCCGTGTCCCCAGGCTGAAGGACCCAGCTCCCAATAGTAAGTCCTCTTATAGCTTCACTCTCTCGGTTTGAAAGCCACTTGATCTTCAGGCCTAGGGCTGCAAATGACTTTCTAACATGGTCAGTCCTGGAGTGCTGCACTATCTCTTGTTAGATTCCCTTAATTCTGCCACACTTTTATAAGTAGCACCTTCATTAAATTCTCCTTAATTAAAAAGATAGATGGATGGATGGATGGATAGATAGATAGATATATAGTATAAGTTAATGGGTGGGTGGATGGATGGATGGATGGATGGATGGATGGATGGATGGACGGATGGACAGGTAGGTAGATCAATAGAAAAGTGGATGAATGGATGGGTGGGTAGATGGATAAATGATAGGTAACAGAAAAAGATGAGGTCACAAGGGAAACTAAGGAGGAACATCTAAGGAGGCAAGAGGAGAACCAGGAGTCCAGGGAGAAGTGAGTTACAGCATCAAATGTGACCCCCCCAACATTAGTTAAGAGCAGGACCATGATGTGCCCTTTGGATTGACCACAGAAGGTCACTGATGACCCTGACAAGAGTAGTTCCATGTGTAAGGGAAGCTAGATTGCAGCTGGTGGAGGTGGAGACATGAGGTGGGGATGAGGAAGTGGGGGACAATGACTTTCTTCCTCATCTCCTCCTAAAAAGCCTGGCTTACATGTTGCCTCTTCCACAAACTTTCCCTGAATCTCCCCTCCTTCCTCTGTGGTCCCTGAGCATCCAGCTGGCCATCTGCCATGAGTTGATGGTGAGCTCCCAGGGCAGGGGTCCATGACTCTGGCACACATGATGCCATGGAAAGAGTGCTGGACTGTTTGGGGCAATGGAACCCACTCTCTGTCAGCTCCCTAGAAGAAAGCACATCTTGTCTGCCTTAGCCATGAGCAGGGTCTGCGGCATCTGCCCAGTGCCTACTGCCCCACACGATGGAGTTGGGGTGTTTCCCCAGCTGCCGTCCAGCTGTGGCCTCCTAGGTGGTCAGCATCCACTAAAAGACCCCCACCTGCTCTGCTGTGGTCCTCATCTGCTTCCTCAGCCATGACAAAATGTGGGAGCATCCCATTTCCCTCTGGCCTGATGGTCACAGGCATTCCTTTTTCCAGCCTTCTCTGGAACTGGCCAAGATCAAAGGCAATATCTATTAGAAAGTAATGTCCAAGCTGTTCCTTGGGGCACAGTAAGGACCTGGCTGCCCCTGCCCAACCAGCTTCACTCGTCACTACCCAGACCTGTCACTGCAGGGTGAGTCACCTCAGCCCTGATCACTCAGGCCAAGGCACCAGCCAGGGCTGCATCACCAGCAGAAAGAAGAACTATATATAGCCAGCCACGAAGCTGACATTTATGGGACACTTCCTGGTACTCATATCAACTCAATTAGCCTCGCAACAACTTTATGAGATATATACTATTCTTATCCCATTTCATAAACTAGGAACCTAGGAAAGATCAATCTCCAGAATAATTTGACATCTTCAGATCCAACTGTCTTTTCTCAGCAAAATCATGAGGAAATGAGGCTGAATGGAGAAGGCAATTAACACTTTTGCTGGGTGCCTTATATAGGCCAAGAGCAATATCTTATTTGATCCTTACAGCAGCTCCATGAGGGAACTGTACTTTATAACTGGTCAGCCTGAAGTCAGGAGGGGGTAGGATTAGCCAGAGGGTTAGTGATAGAACAGAAGGCTATGGTTTAAAGCCGGGCTGCCTTGGCTGGGCACAGTGGCTCATGCCTGTAATCCCAACACTTTGGGAGGCCAAGGCGGGCAGATCACTTAAGACCAGGAGTTTGAGACCAGTCTGGCCAACATGGCAAAACCCAGTCTCTACTAAAAACACAAAAATTAGCTGGGTGTGGTGGCAGGCACCTGTAGCCCCAGCTACTCTAGAGGCTGAGGCATGAGAATTGCTTGAACCTGGGAAGCAGAGGTTGCAGTGAGCTGAGATCACACCACTGCACTCCAACCTGGGTAACAGAGCAAGACTCCATCTCAAAAAAAAAAAAAAAATTAAATAAATAAAAATAAAGCCAGGCTGCCAGATGACAGACCCTACCCTCCTAGCCCTCTTCTATTTAATCTGCTTAATAATTCACAACTCTGAGAGGCAGGTAATGTTATCCCCATTACAGAGATGAGAAAACTAAGGCTCAAGCAGGTTGGAATGACCTGTCCAGGTTGCTCTGTAAGTATGAGATCCAAGGGCTGGGGGAGGTGAGAATAAAGGCGGAGAGCTGAGATCGGAACCCAGATGTCTGACTTTGAAGCCTGTCTACACCAAGCAGGAAAGACGAGATTGGGGGAACAAAAAGTTTGTCTGCCCCTCAGATTGTGCCATGGCTTCCAAGGCTTTTATACATACACACCCCCATTCTGTGCCATAGGTACGGTGATGTGCCCATGCCAGTCTCAGTACCCAGCTGTGACCTTGTGACAGGTGGATGAGGTGGGGGAGGGTCGGGCATGTGTGATGGGCTCTTACCCAGTCTAATGCACAAGCTCTATGCTCCCTACGGAGATGGAAAAGACAAAGTGTGACGTGGTTGTCACTGGCTCCTCACCTTCCCTTCTCTGCTCCACCCTGGCCAGGCCACTCTCAGCCTGCAGGAGGAACCAGAGATCGGCCTGGCTTCTGGGAAAGGTGACTCACTCACAGTACACGGAAAAGAAGCTGACTTTCTCGTTTTCTGGGCCCAAGTAGAGGTCGTCCTTGCGCAATCCTGCCCTTTGAATCTTCTGAGTGATACCTGGTCTGGAGATATGTGCCTTCTGAGACTTCAAGACCTGTCCACCCTCCCTGACTAGTTGCAAAACAATCACCTGTTCAGGGCCATCATCTGAGATCCTGCCTGCAGAGGCATGACTTCCAGCTCCGGCTTAGGTTCCTGAGAAGGAGATGCGTTTCCCACTGGGAATGACAGGGGACAGCGCCAGTGCCTTTGACCCCATCACGTGTTGCAGCCCCTCCCTTCCCAAACACTGAGAGTGGCCTGTTCCCAGGAAAGGGAAGGCACCTGCCTCACCTGCAGAAAACATCTGGAGAACCACTCCAGAAAGAATCTAAATAAACCCAAATGCTTTGAGATACCCATCTTGCCCCAAGTCAACTGTACCAGAGTGGTGGCAGAGTCAGACAGATGTGGATTCAAATCCTGGCACCACCAAACTGCCATGTGACTTTGGGGACCTTCACCTCTCTGAGCCTCAGTTTTCTCATCTGTAAAATGATTTGGTCATTATGAATATTGACTAATGACACGATAATATCTCTTAGGATTCTATGTAAACTAAAGAAAACAGTATGTGAGAAAATGCCTCACACTGTGTAATCCCCACTCCGCATTCACTGCTACCACTTTCAATTCTGTGATGCTAAGGTCTCCTACAAGCCCCACGTCCAGACTCAGCAGCCCCAGTGGTCCATGACTCCCACCTGGTACTGTGGACACGGGCCTTTCCAACCTTCCATTGTTGACAATTTACTGCTCTCCTGCTTGGGACAAATTCCTTTCTCCACTACATCAAATTCCTTTTCAGGATCGTAAGCCTTAGAGAAACAATTTCAGCTCATATGTCAAAGTCAGCAAGGCCTGGGGAGGCTCTCTGGCCCATACACAGTCACACAGCAAGCCAGCAGCAAGTCCAGCCTGGACCGAGGCCTCACAACCTGGGCTCCTCTGCATTGCCGACCCCTTGACCTATACAGAGTCTACCTTTCAACGACTGGAGATTTCTAGTTCCCCGATTCAGAAAGAAGTCCTGGCTGGCACCCCAGTCTGCACGCAGGTCCCTTAGGGGTCTGTCTGATGCCTGCTGGAGTTCTAAATGGTTACAAACTTGCATTTCTATCTCTAATTCTTTGTAAACTTGAGAAATTCTAGCAAAAGCAAGCAATACCTCGCAACCCCCTTGATGGATGGTCATAGAGTCCACAGAGCCCTTATGCCACCCAAATCTGGTCTGTAAATGTAAAATATGGAGAATGCCTGCTGAACAAAGTGACGAGATGAAGTGTGGAGAAGGTGGCCAGCTTACTTGAGTCACGGGGCTAGTGTGAAGGAGGCCAGGGTGAACATCCTCTCCATTCCATCTGCTTCCACGGGGGAATGGTGGACCTGCAGAGATGAGATAAGAAGAGAAAGTGCTTTGAGCTTTTGGACCCCCCCAAGCATGCCCCCTAGAAGAGGCTACTTTACCAAGGAGCCTCTTCTGTCCCTTCACTAAACCCTAGAAATCAGAGAAATCAAGGACTTATGTTCTACCTTACATTCAATCATATGTTTGATTTTACAAACATTGAGATCCTCCAACATCAGAATAACCAAGGACCCTTTCCAACAGGCAGATCCTGGCCCCACCCCAAACCCACAGGCTCAGAATTTCCCAGGGGGTTCCAAGAATGTCTATTCCTGAGAAGGGTGGTTCTGATGCCGAGCCAGTGCTCGAAACCACCAAATCTATAATTAATCATAGGAAATGAATACCAAGCCCGTTCGAGGCACCAAGCAGTGCCACCATGGTGAGCCTTGCCACACCCAGCAAAGTGGGTTTTCTTAGTTCCATTTTATCATGAGGAAGGGGGGAAAGCAACACATGCTCAAAGAGGCTAAGGGATTTCCTGAGCAACACTGGAACCCTGTGTGGTAAGAGGCAGAACCTGCACAGGAATCTGGGTCTTTCTGACTTCAAACCCCAGCCTTTCCTATACCTCTCTCTGCCCACCCTTACGATGTGAGATGTCCTGTGCTAACAGACCCTAAATATATGAGACAAGTTAGACTCATGCCTGGTCCAGGAACTGACACCCAAATGGAGCATCCGACACATAGACGGTTAACTCTCCCACAAAGCTGCCTGAGGAGAAGAAAAAACAGAGGCTCCAAGGGTGATGAGTCCAGCAGTGGTATGTTGGTAGCCCGGGGGAAGGGCCAAGGAAAGCTTCTTAAAGAGGTGATCTTTGAATTGGGTCTTGAAAGATACAATGGCATGTCTGCCTATCATCTGACCATCCATGTATCTGGTCTATGTAACTATGCCATGTCATGCACTGGGCTTCATCATAGGGATAGGAAGGCAAACAGGACATGGTCCCTGCCCTCAGGATGCTCAGTCTAGTGTTCTGAGTCCTCCAGACCTTTCATCCCTCCTCCGCCCTCAGGTCCTTCCTCCTCTACCTCCCTCCTCTCTTCACCTCCCCTGCCCCTCTGCTTTCCGTGGTGTGGCTGTCTCCCATAGACCCGCAGTTCAGAGCACCCTTTACAGTGAGCCAGGCCTTCTTGGTCATCCAGGAAGTAAGGGGTGCTCCAGGTGCAGTGCTCAGAGAGGAGGGAGTCATGTGGGCCCCACCCAGGCTGGGGGACAAAGGGATGAGCTCCAGAGGTGCAGTGTGAGTCACAGCACATAGGCACCTGAGAAATGGGGATAATCAGACCGACTTCCCTGGGAAGTCAGAAAGAGAGATGAGATAAGAATAGACAGTGCCTTGAGCTCCTCAGAAGAAAGACGCTATAAGCAGATCCAGGGTGTTATTACCACCGCCATTACCTGCCTCCACTAAAGGGACACACATCTGACTACATGAGAAATCATTAACTTGTCCTGTAACCCACACATTATTGTATTTCTCATATAATTTCATTTTCATTATTAACAGATAAGCCTGGGAAATACTCCTCGAACCATTCCAGCATGTTAATAATCCTCTTCAGGTTGGGTGGGGTCTCTTCCTTCCCATATGGCTAGGAAAGAGTGCAGCTCAGGGAAAAGAGGCTGGGCCTCCCATGACTCCCCCAGCTCCCTGGTCCAGCTCCCCCCACAGCGTTTTGGAACCACATCTTGGGCCCTGATCTCATTGTCCAAATTCTCCTTCTCCTGGGTCATTCGTACCTTTCCTTGCTTCACCTACCTGCACGCATCTGCCTTATCTATCCTTCGATTACGTGCAAGGACAATTTAGTGAACGCCTACTGGGTGCCAGGCATTGGGGAAACAAAGATTAAGTTGGACACACTCCTGGCTTTCAAGCAGACAAGTACACAGGCTATTCATTCATTCACCCAACAAGTTCTGAGCATTTTACTACATGTGGGACTCCATGCCAAGAATGCAGAGCAGTGAGATGAACACCCATCCCTGCCCACAGGAAACTCACACTGGTGCGTGGAGACTGACCCCCACAAAACAACCACAGAAATACACACTGAGCTGTGCTATAATAAAGGAACACCCCTGAGTGCTGGGGAAACATGACAGAAGGGGAATCATTCCTTAGCCTTAGAGTGGGGGATGGCAGGTCATGATGACAGTGGCTGGGGGAGCTTTCCCAGAGAAAACAGGACATGAGCCAGGTCTTAAGGTGCTAGGGAAGAAACGGCATTGCAGGCAGAGGGGAAGAGCATGAGCAAATGTGGAGGGAAATAAAAAAGGTATGTTCAGGTCATGGTGAGGAGTCCAATATGGCTGGGGAGGTCAGGGAATTAGGAAGAGGGATAGACATGAGACTGAGGACAGAGTGAACAGCAGATTGTGTGGGACCTCGTATTCCATGACTATAATTACAGGCCACATCTATGGAACTAACTATGAGCAGCCAGGCGTGAAGTGTTTTCCTTGTAGTAACATTTAAATCTCACCACAGCCCTAGGAGGCAGCACAATTATGATTCTCTTTATACATGAAGATGCTGAGATCTAGAGCCTTCAGATGCCCCGCTAGTAAGAGGAGTAGCAGGCTCAGAGGAGCCCTGGCTCTGAATGCCAAAACCAGGGGTTTGTTTACAAATGGAAGTAGAGGGTTTTAGGTAGAGGAGGATGAGCAGCAGGTTTCTCCTGGTAAGAATGGGAGTAAGAAGGTGCAATTCCTGAGCAGAGGCTGAGAAAACCTGGAGGGTTCCCTGAGAGGGCCTCGACCTCCTCTACAAACATCAGGGGTCAGCACAGAGTACAGCTGCAAAAGACAGAGCTGGAAACAACCATACAGAAAGTTCTCTGGTGGGTACAACATCTCTTACTTAGGTATTCATCCCTTCAGCTGATATGAGCATGGTGGTGCTCCATTGAGGAGCACCATCCTCTTCCACCCCATTCTAACCCACAGGGTTTGAAAGGGCTGACCCTGCCTGCTCTCCCACCCTTTATACCCTGGCCACTATGGGCACATGACCAAAGCCTGGACAATCAGAACCTTCCACCCACCTGTGGGCACATGACCAAGGACTCGCCAACCAGAATCTTCCACCCACCTGTGGACACATGACCAAGTCTTAGCCAGTCAGAAACTTCCACTTATCTGAAGCTTGCCAGACTCAATTCTGGGGCTTTAGGTAGGAGAGGGAAGATGCTTGAAATCCCTGGATCCAACCAGGACTGAAGCTGTCTTATCCCAGAACTTCACAGTGACAAGAACCAATAAGGCCCCTTTCCTGAAGAAGCTTCTTTGTGTTTCTGACACTAGCAACCAATGTAATCCTGTTTATTTCCCACATGGGCTGATTCGAACCCATGAATGATTGGAACACGAATGATTTGCTCAGACCACACAGCAGGTCCTCTTGGTACAGTGCTTTCTCCACTAATGCAATGAGTCGTCCAGGGCCACTGACAGTGAAAGATAAATTCCCCCACTTCAGTCTGGGATCTTGGATCTTTCCTGTTCTATGTGCAAACACAGTCTCCTTCAAACTCCAATATTCTGGAGGGCCCTGTATTTTGTTTGCTTTATCCACCTACCACCTGTACCATTGTTTACTAATATATCTTTAAATCAACCCAGTCTTTTAATGTAAATGCACTTGTTTCCAAATGAAATTTTGTATCACTATCAAGTAGAAATGCAGTATCATTTGCCATGAAAATGCAGGGGCAGTCAAAACAGCTGCAGTCTTAATTCAGTTAAGGCTAGGTAGACTCCATTGTCTGATTTGTCCTCCCTTTGTTAGAAAGAGAGATTCATGAGTGTTTAAAGATATGCTAGCACCAAATTGGGGCCTCGCCCAAGATCTCTTTGCGGTCTTAGCCAACGCACCCACCCGCAAGCTGCCGTGAGCAATGTGCCCTTCTCCCCGAGTATAGTCAGGAACCATCTCACAGGGAAATGTCTAGGAGTCACACACCCCCAACTAAGTGGAAGTAGAACACCCAGCCCCTTTGCCACAAGGAGGGACCAGCTCTGTAGGGCCATTCATGCTTCAGACTGCCCATGGGATCAGACTGCAGCTGCTCTCCAGCGGAAACCATGTCTGTGCTGAACACTTCCATTGCCTGCTCCCGACTCCCGCACTTCCATACAAGGTTCTCCTACACCTCTTACTTAATAAATCAATTACACAAGAAGCTCCACTCACATGCTATTTCTAGGGTGAAAGCAGACCCAAAAAAATAGCCCACATCCAAGCCCATGAAGACTGGGGCTTCAACCAGAGTGGTAGCAGTGCAGGGGGTGAGACGTGGCAAGTCATGCTTTATAAGCACTACTCATTCAAGCCACAATATAGACAGATGTTGCAGGTACTGTTATTAGTTCCAGAGGTACTGTTATTCACTTTAGAAATAAAGAAACCATCCGGGCGCGGTGGCTCACGCCTGTAATCCCAGCACTTTGGGAGGCCAAGGCAGGTGGATCATGAGGTCAGGAGTTTGAGACCAGCCTGACCAACATGGTGAAACCCCGTCTCTACTAAAAATACAAACATTATACAGGCAGGCATGGTGGTGCATGCCTGTAATCCCAGTTACTCAGGAGGCTGAGGCAGGAGAATTGCTTGAACCCGGGAGACGGAGGTTGCAGTGAGCTGAGATCGCGCCACTGCACTCCAGCCTGGGTGACAAAGCGAGACTCCATCTCAACAACAACAAAAAAAGAAATAGAGAAACCAAAGCTTATTGATAACTTGCCCAAGGTCACCAATATCAGAGCCAGAATTTGAACCCAGAACTGTCTGACTCTGGAGCTAGAGTTCTTGCCTATGAAACTCTCCTACCCTGTCTGCCATGTCACTTAGGGAAAGATGTGTCCCAGTAGGAGGCCTCATACAACACTGAAAAACATGTTAGTCTGGGACTCAGAACTGGGTTTCAGCTCTGCCTCTGCTTCTAAAGACTTTGTCAACTCAGAGGAGTTTCTTCACTTCCCTGGGCCTCAGTTTCTGCTTCCGAAAAACATGAGGAAATGAGATCAAGTATCTCTTGACTCTCCCAGAATACTTGGTCTATGCTTCTAGAAAGTATAAAACTTTATCCTGCATGTCTGCCTCCCCCAGGGATCATGTAAACCCCATGAGCCTGTGCTGGGTACAGGGCAGGCACACAGAAAACGCTGGTTGAGTTGAAAATGAATGGGATGAAATGGAATGGAATAATTTCTATCATTCCAACAGACCTCCCAATGAACCTTCACACATTGGGAGTTGTGCTTACCTAGTGATACGGTTTGGATCTGTGTCCCCGTCAAATCTCATGTTAAAATGTGATGATCCCCAATGTTGGAGGCGGGGCCTAGTGGGAAGTGGTAGGGTCATGGCAGGGCAGATCCTTCGTGAATGCCTTGTTGCCCTCCCTACAGTAATGAGTGAGTTCTGGTGCTGTAATTCACAAAAGAACTTGTTGTTTAAAGGAGCCTGGCACCTCCTCCTCTGTCTCTCTCGATTCCTCTCTCACCGTGATACGCCAGTTCTCCCTTCACCTTCTACCATGAGTAAAAGCTTCCTGAGGCCTCACCAGAAGCCAAGTAGATGCTGATGCCATGCTTGCACAGCCTGCGAACCGTGAGCCAAATAAACCTCTTTTCTCTGCAAATTACCAGTCTCAGATATTTCTTTATAGCAAAGAAAAAAGGACTAATCCACCTTGGAATAGATACTTAGCAGCCATCCTCTCCTCTCCTCTCACAGCCATCCAGGGCTAGTGACAAGAGAAGATCTTGCACGGAACGTATTCAAGAGACCCAGGCCCAGGAAAGGAAAAGCAGAAAGAAAAAGAGGAAATCTTCTCAGGGGTTCCAGTTGGAGATCTTCAATATCCCATACA
The DNA here is from genome assembly GCA_036589455.1 of Ateles fusciceps. Lineage (NCBI taxonomy): Eukaryota > Metazoa > Chordata > Mammalia > Primates > Atelidae > Ateles > Ateles fusciceps. The sequence goes on from JAZHEH010000113.1 coordinate 9,231,899, forward strand.
GGAATCTCATAAACCCTCCAACCCACATTTGCAAAACTATGTCATCCCCTAATACCTACCCCCCCACAAACCTGCCCCCTCCTCTGCTCCTTACCTCAGTAAACAGAAGCCCCACCTGACCAGTTACTTAAGTAAGGAGCCCCAGACCCAGCCTAGATGTTTCCCTCTCCCTTCACTCCCCACCCTAGAAATTCCCGCCCTGAATATTTCACAGGGCTACTGCATCTTTACACAGCTTATACCGCTTTCAAGTCAACAGCATCACTTGCTTGGCTTATCTTAAAGTTCAAAATCCTTATCATGGCCCAGAAGGTTCTGTGTGACCTCTGCCTGACCTCATCCACCCCCCCAACTCCTCACCTTTCCATCCCCCACCTTGTTCACTGCCTCCTCCTTCTACCCCACTGCCCTTCCCTAAACTTCCTACACTCTGGTCACACAGGACTTCAAGTGACGTTTGAGAGCCTAGCTCATCCCTGTCCCTGGAACTTCATGCTTGGCACACTTCTTGCTATTCCCCATCCCCTCGTGTCACATTTCCAGGCTGTGCCCTTTACCCTTCAGCCTTTGTTAGCCCTCCTGCCCCTGCCTATCCAATGCCCTTAAGACACCCAGTGCTTTTCTAGCTAATGCTTTGCTCACTTGTAATATTTGTTAATTATAAAATTTATGGACTAGACATGCCCAGGGCTCTGTCCCTAAAGCCTGGAACAGTGCCTGGCACAGAGCAGGGCTCAGTAAGTATTTTTGGATGAATGAATGAGTAAACAAGAGGAAGAATGAGCAAACAAATGTGTGCGCCCAGCACTGTCCCTTTCCTTGCACCATTCCTTTGGCCTGAACCAGCCTCTTCTCTTCCTTCTCACAAGGCCACCCCTTAATCTCACTTACTCCAAGGATGCCTCCCTGGCAGGTCCTCTTAATGGAGGAAATAAATGCTCCTCTTACTGGCTGTCACAGGACCGATGTGTTGTCTAAACCTTACAACACTTCAGTGAATCCACTGTAGCCTGTGATCACATGTTGCTCTGTCTGTGTAAATCTTGGCACTCTGCTAGAAGACAGCTCACTGAAGCCTGATGCTGTTCCCCCATGGTAATGGGTGCCAGGTAAGGGAGGGGGAGGTGGTCACATGCCTGAAAGTGAGCTCAGCAACTCACGGGGCTAACTCACAGAAAAGGTTTGAACATGACAGCATGTGATACAAATGTAGCCTAAGCTCCTTTCCTTTCAGGTAGTTACTGAACTCTGTCTATGCATAAGGCTCTGAGTTAGGGTGGAACAGAAGAGGGAAAATAAGCATGAGCCCTGATCCTACGCACTGAGAGTTTACGGTCTAGTTACAACATAAGACTTGATCATAAATAATCACCATATAAGACTATCAGTTCAGTGCCCAGGAGAATCCCACCACCGGAAGTCCATTTCTTTATCACTAAACAATCCCAAAGTCTGGCCCCATGCCCATGAGGCACCTGGTGCTGGTTTCCCCCTTCTCTTACGGAGCACTGTTCTCTTCCACAGTATCATCTTCACTAGAGTTCCTATTTCCATCTTCCTGTTTTTGTCTCCCTTCTCCAGTGGGATATGTGTGTGCGTGTGAATATGTGTTTGCGAGCGTGCATGTAATACAAGGAGCTTGCCCAAAGTGCATGCTGCTAAAACCATTCCTAGGCTGTCTGCAGAATCGGCTGTCCCCGCTACCTGGGAATTGTTTATGAGCACTTGAACTCAATGACTTGCCTCTAGCAAATGCATCCAGTTGGGCAATTGTGGCCAGTTGGGTAAATGCTAGACCCTGGAGTCCAGTGGTCCCAGTGAGAACTTGGAGTCTCTAAACAGGCTTTCAAGATCCTTTCATGGTAAAAGCAAAGGCAATTTAGATTTATTGAGTGAGAGATGTCCCTGATACCAAGGAAAATAGATGAGTTGGGAAAGGTGACTCTGTTGGCACTCTTCAGGGACTGAAACATGGGAGTTGCCAAAGTTTCTCAAATTCCACCACCCCCACCTTGAGCTGCTGGGATGATGAAATACTCTGAAGAGTTTGATTGCCTGTACTGATGAGCTGGACTGAAGCCCAGCAACCTGGCCAGCTCCTGGTGGCCACTAAGGACTCCAGGTCGGACTTGCCATGCCCCTACAAAAACACTTTATGGACCAGAGCACAGCTCCGCATAGAGCACAGCCTCCATGTTGCCAGTAGCAAGATGAGTTACTTCACGTATTAGCTGGCAAATAAAATGCCAGGTGGAAGCAAAGTGTTGAAACACAGAAATAGATGCATCCCCACCCTGAGGGGTGATGAAACTCTTGGAAGAGGCCTTCGCAGGCACTTGGCACATGCACGGGAGAGCCGGTAGGTGGGGTGCTGGGGCTGGGAACACCCAGCTGCAACAGCTTGACTTGAACCTGAGCATGCCATGCCTGATGGTGGGGGAGGGGTTTCTGGGGATTATGCAGCTGCATGGGGGAAAGAGACCAAGGCAGAATTTGGCAAACAGATTCAGCTTTTGGTAGCCTTGGAGGGAGTCTTTACTTTCTGGTTGAAAATTCTAACCTGAGTCTGGTAGTCCTGATAATTCCCTAGGATTTCATGGCTAGATCAGGTATGGTGGCTCATGCCTGTAATCCCAGCACTTCGGGAGGCCAAGGAGGGTGAATTGCTTTGAGCTCAGGAGTTCAAGACCAGCCTGAGCAACATGATGAAACCCTGTCCTACAAAAAATACAAAAAAAAGTAGCCGGGCATGATGGTTCACACCTGTGGTCTCAGCTACTCAGGAGGCTGAGGCTGGAGGATCACCTGAGCACCAGAAGCAGAGGTTGCAGTGAGCCAAGATCACACAACTGCACTCCAACCTAGGCAACACAGTAAGATTCTGTCTTAAAAAAAAAAAAAAAAGATTTATTGGCTAGTAAAAGGAAGAGAAGTCTGGTCTCAGAATCGGGAAGGAAAGAAGAAAAAGGAGGAGGAAGAGAAGAGATGGGGGAGAGAGAAAGAAAGGAAGGAAAAGAAGAAGGAAGAAAGAGAGGGAGAGAGAGACAGAGGGAGGGAGGGAGCTACAGAGAATAAAATCTTTGAGACTGTGTCTGCAATATTGCTGATTTGAAATATGCCAAAAGTTTGAAAACTATTTTCCCCAATAAATGGCATAGTGTGTACGAAAATGTGTGCAAGTGCACATGTGTTTGTGAATATGTTAGTATAGTGTATGTGGTACGCATCTGTGGGCATATTCATGCATGTGTATTTATATGTGAGCATTAGTGTGTATGTGAAAATGTGTGTGTTTGCATGATGCACATGTTCACGTGTCTGTGTGTGCTTATGTGTGTGCATATGCAGGTATGTGCACATGAGGGTGGATGTGTTTGGGTGTATGTACATGTATGTGCATATACGTGTGTCTGTGTCCGTCCAGCACCTGGAATGAAAACAACCTTGGAATAAACCCCAGGAGAGGTGGGATTGTATGCAGATTGGCCACATAGCAGCTGTGGGACCTTGAACGAGTCCTCTCACCACCTTGGACCTCAGTTTCTCATATGTTCTAGTTCCTAGAACAATAGCTAACAGATAGTAATCACGGAACAAATATTTACTGAATAAGTAACTTTTATTTAGGGATAATACTGACTACTTCTTAGGATGGAGGAGATGACAAAATGAGAAAACACATGCAAAACTATTCTCTGTGTGCTTGGCACATGATAAAAGCCTCAAAAGCTGGGCGCGGTGGCTCAAGTCTGTAATCCCAGCCCTTTGGGAGGCTGAGGTGGGCAGATCACCTGAGGTTGGGAGTTAGAGACCAGCCTGACCAACATGGAGAAACCCCATCTCTACTAAAAATACAAAAAATTAGCTGAGTGTAGTGGTGCATGCCTGTAATTCCAGCTACTCGGGAGGCTGAGGTAGAAGAATTGCTTGAATCCTGGAGGTGGAGCTTGCAGTGAGCCAAGATCACGCCATCACACTCCAGCCTGGGCAACAAGAGCAAAACTCCGTCTCAAAAATAAAAATAAAAGCCCCAAAATGGTTGGCCCCTCCCCTCTGCAACTTCAGTTTTTTCCCTTTAGTAGGAGGTCAGTGAAGGAAGTGACACCCAAGGCCTCATTTCCCCTTGCAGCCCACTTCCTTGGGCAGAGAACCATGGACTAATCCTTAGCCAATTTCCAGGGGCTTCTGAGTTCCCATGATGTTATATATTAGCCAGGCTTCTTCCTGCTCTCAGTCAAAGGTTGACAGTAATTCATTTGCAAAAATTAAATGCAAGATTGAATTTTAACAACTTGGAAATCTGAGGTCACGCTTGCCTTTAGTGACCTATAGGGGCAGGAAGCCTGGTGAGTGAGCTGATTCCCTGACCTTCCATTTTTATACCATCTGTGGGTCACAGTCCTGCAAAGTAAGAATTAGTATCTTCATTACGCAGTTGAAGGAATTAAAGCTCAGAGAGATTGAGTGACTAGTCCAAGGTCACCCTGCTTACTCCAGGCCACCAGAGCTGCCTCCAAGTTCAATAAATGTTATTCAGAAGCTTTGAGGAGGTAAAAATCACCTCACCTGAGCAGACATTAATGAGGTTTCTATGTTTGAACCCACAAACATCTCAAAATCTCTGACCAGTCAGCCCCGGTTGAGTATTGGCAGATAGAGCCAGGACCGTGTAGCAATCAGAAAACTAGTCAGGTGGCACTGGAACAGTGCCTCTGAGGTATTTCACAAACATGGGGAACAAACACATTTAGTGTTGCAATCCTGGCCACCCGGAGCTGCCGCGTTGGCTGTTTTTTGAGAATGAACTGTGGATAAGGAGTTTGAGAGCTGATAGTGCTGGGATACCCAGATGGGTGGCCATCTTGGAGACTGTGTCAGCACTCAGGAGACAGAGCTTTTCAGCCCCAAAACCCCTTAGAGTTACAACCAGAGAGACCCACTCCTCCCAAGTGGCCAAAGCTGTACCCCAAACCCCTTAGTGAGGCATTCAAGGCCCTCCATGGCCCAGAAGTCACCTACAGTTTCATCTCTTCCCCCAACTCCGCTTGACAGACTCGCAACCCACGCTAACAACCTCTGACTGGACCCCGAATGTACCTCTTTCTTCACCACCCCCTTGCCCAGGAAACAGACACTCTCTTCCCATCCAAAGAACCAATCCTCCTGTAATCCTCAAGACAAAAGGTAATTAAGACCAAATCTCACTCAGGATTTCACAACCCCCCTCTGGAATGATTAGTATAACTGGTATGAACTGCTCCATAAACTCAGAGCACAAATACCATCACATTACACTTATTTTTCTGGTCCATCTCTTAAGCACTCACCTGTATTAAAAGCAAGAAGTCCAGAATTTTCCTTTGGAATTTTCCTCGGCTCCCAACGAATTGTCCTAATACCCCGGGGAGGCCAAGTGAAAACAAAAATGGGTCCTCTTCAGACATCAGGCACAGAGGAATTGGTGTCTGTTCAATTTGCAACTGCCATGGATCTCTCTGTCCCAGGTTCTCACTGCCATAGAGTGTCACTGCGGAGGCTTACACCTACATAATTTCTTGGATACATGCAAATGGCAAGACCAAATCCCTGACCTGCAGCCAGGGGCCCCATGTTGAGCTGTTAAAGTATAATTCTAATTCCTTTTCTCATACTCAGCTATTTCTCAGGATACAACAGAACATCAAGAACTCTAAGTCAGAACTTGGTCTACTTTCCACCACTCACCAATCCCTTTTACCCGTCCTATGACCACTGCAGGAAACACCTTCTCTTTGTGAAATCTCCAGAAAGGGAAACATTTTTTTTTTTTTTTAGTGGAGTCTTGCTCTGTTGCCCGGGCTGGAATGCAATGGCCCCATCTCGGCTCACTGCAACCTCTGCCTCCCAGGTACAAGCAATTCTCCCACCTCAGCCTCCCGAGTAGCTGAAACTACAGACATACACCATCACGCCTGGCTAATTTTTGTATTTTTAGTAGAGACAGGATTTCCTCATGTTGGCCAGGCTTGTCTCTAACTCCTGACCTCAAGTGATCCTCCCGCCTTGGCCTCCCAAAATGCTGGAATTACAGGCGTGAGCCACCATGCCCGGCCAGGAAACATCTTTTAATACCTTTCCCTCAAGAGAATGCGGGCTGCCGGCACTGCACCTGTCCTTCTCAGTGAAACCGGCCTTGGTGCCTTTCTTTCCTGCCTGTACCTTGCTGTAATTGGCAACTTCCTTACCAAAGAAAAGAACAAAAGCTCAAGTTAAATCTCCAGCAGGGCACCTCCCATGAGGGCACCTGCAACATTTGCAATACATTTCAGGGCCACAAAATTGCTCCCAGGCATAACCAGAGGAGAGTAATTACATCTGGGAAAAGCCTACTGTCTACCAGGCATTTTGACACAAACGATTCTGTTTAATCCCAGCAACAATGACAGCAAAGTAGTGTGAGCTGCATTTTACTAAGGAACAGGAGACTTAGGGTGCCAAAGGGCTGAAAGCTACACAACTGTGAGATGCTTGACCAAAGTCTTTCTCCTGCCCTGGAAAAAGTCACAGCTTGCTCCTTCCACCCCCAGTAGTTCACTACTAGTGAGATCAAAGTAAAAGAAACACCCCAAGCAGCCTTAAAGAGATAAAAGCATCACAAAGGGCAGCCTAAAGCCTTCGCAGGAGTGCTCTTGCTCTATTAACAGCTGTAAAGGGCATGGTGGATACTTGTCCTGTTTTGTGCCCACGTGGGACAGATCAGTGAGGCATAAGGGCTGATTCTAACACAAAACCTTACCTCTGAGCTTTCCATAAAGGAGAAAACTCACTTCTCAACTATTCTAAATCAACATTGGAAGGGAAACATGCTATCCAAGGAAAAAAAAAAAAAACTAGAGAAACGGTGAGAAGAAAACCCAGGAGAAGAAAATGCTACCCTTTTTTTTTTTTTCTTATTAAAGAGACAGGGTCTCACTATGTTGCCCAAGCTGACTTCAAACACCTGGCCTCAAGCAGTTCTCCTGCCTCTGAAACCACCATGCCCAGCTCCAAGAATGCTAACTTCCAAACTTCCACCTGGAGAAGCTTGGGAGACTTCCCAGAGGAGGGAGCATGTTAGCTGGCCCTTTGCATGTACATAACAACAACAACAGCCATAATCCACTAACTATAGTTAACCACTTCTCTGTGCCAGGCACTATATAAGGCCTTCCCATAAATATTGCCTCATCTGATTCCTCCAAGAAATCTGTAAGGTAGATACCATTGCTATTCCTATCATACAGATGAGGACACCAAGATACAGTAATGACAAACCGGGAATTGTTAGAGAAGGGATCCAATCTCATGCGTATCTGAAATTCATCTGTCTAGTCAGAGATGAGCCTGTGACAGGGAGAAAAGGCATTTCCTCCTTTAATGGTATATTCTCGCCAGTGGACTCCCCCACGGAGGCAGGAAGGAAGCACAAGCCAGGCAAGGGGGATGGTGAAGTCTGTCCCTGCATGAGAGTGACCCTCCCTGCCCGCTAGTAAACAGCCACACAGTAAATCACAGACTCTAATCTAATCTAGCCAATTAGATAAGAAGCTTGCAGAAGAACAATTAAAGAGAGAAGTTAGGATCCTCTGCTCCAAAGTTCCCCAAGGGCGAGCATGGAAAGAGAGTAAATGAACAAAGGACCCATTTTCTCAACAAAAAGAGCTATCCCTTACTATGGGCAAGGCATGTACTAGGCTTTTGCAAGCATTATCTCATTTTAATTTTCATCCACACACTCTAATAACTGTAGATAACATCCACTGATTGTGAATCCTGTGCCAGGCATTGTTCTGGATGTTTCTACAAACTTAAACTCATTGGATCCTCATAACTCTGTACTCTATTATTGTAATATTATATATGTTTATTAAATATTATATAACACGTACATTCTATATTATAACATGATATTATTATATAATATTATTAGGTTGATGCAAAAGTAATTGCGGTTTTTGTCATTACTTTCAATTTAGGTTACACCAACCTAAATTATATTCTTAGTATTATTATCTCCACTTTACAGATCGGAAACTGATACATAGGGCAATTAAGTATTTTTTTCCAAGGTAAAGCAGGTGATTGGTGGGGAAGCTGGGTTTTGAACTCAGGCAGTCTGATTCCAGATCTCATACTATTCACTACTATCTATTTTGCCCTATAAAGTAGGTATGATTATCCATATTAAATAAACAAGGAGGTGGAATTCCACAAGATGCTATGAATTGCCTAGTCTTTTTTTTTTCTTTTCTGAGACAGAGTCTCACCCTTGTTGCCCAGGCTGGAGTGCAGTGGCACCATCTCAGCTCACTGCAACCTCCGCCTCCTGGGTTCAAGCAATTCTCCTGCCTCAGCCTCCCGAGTCACTGGGATTACAGGCACCTGCCACCATGCCTGGCTAATTTTGGTATTTTTAGTAGAGACAGGGTTTCCCCATCTTGGCCAGGCTGGTCTTGAACTCCTGACCTCGTGATCCACCCTCAGCCTCCCAAAGTGCTGGGATGACGGTCTTTTTGGTGACAAAATCAACATTTGAACCCAACAGGCATGCTCTTAACCACTTGGCGATAGCAGCCCTGGTCCTGCCCACCCTTGCGGTGTGCTGTGCATATCACTTCTCTCTGTGCCTTTTCCAGGTATCGTAACCTGGAAAAGAAGAATATGAAAGCTGATAACTCCCAATGACCTGGCCAGCTCAGACTCCCCCAGGACACACTGGAGAAGTTTAACACTCCAGGTTCTATCACCTGAGTAGGAAACCAGTTGCTTTCTGGCAGGCAAACTACAGCCTAATACTTAACAGCTCCTTGTTTGCCTGAGGATAATTTGGGGTTCCTGCCACCGTTCCTCTTCTACCTTTGTGACAGAGAGTCTCCAATATTGCCACCAACACTTTCTCGCATCTTTCTACATACATCTGTTCCTCACAACAAGAGGCAAAGTCTGTCTTCCCTCGCCTTGAATCTGGTAGGGCCTTGCGATTTACTTTGCCCACATGAATGTAGTAGAAATAATGTCCTAGAGTTTCTAAGCCTGGCTTCAAGAGTTTGGGAGGCTTTCTCTTCCTGCTTCTTGGAATCCAGCTGTCGAACTGTAAAGAACCTTCAACTAGACTATGAAGATGAGAGACCACATGAGGAAGAGAGGGCCCGAGGATGGGAAGCCATCTTGGATGCCGCAGCCCCAGGTGGCTCCCAGCTGAGTGCAGCTACTTGGCTAACGTTGGCTAAACTACACAGAGCAGAAAAACACTCAACTGTTGGGATAAAGAATAAATCGTTTTAAGACATTACACTTTAGAGTGGTTTGTTACACAGTAATTTAAATAACTCCATTTCCTTTACCTTATCTTTTGTTTTTAACCACGAAAGATTACTCCATGGCTTACTGGTGTCAATGTCCATTGGATTACAGCATTTAAGTGTGCTCATGCTTTCATGACTAACGGCGACTCTGACCTAAGACAAAGGGCAACCAAGTGGCTTTATTCATTCAGTGTGAGCATCTTTCTGCGCCAGGAATATACTGGGGCCCAGAGACTGAGAGATAAATAAGACGCAGCCCAGGCCTTCAGAAAGCCATGTTTAGGGAAGAGCTAGGTCAGTCTCATCAGAGCATGGAGTGATGGGACCAATTTGTTCATTCATTCAAAAGCATCTATCGAGTGCCTACTCTGTGTCAGGCACTCTGCTAGTCATTTGGGCTATCAACAATGAACAGGCAAAGATCCACATCCTCATCCAGCTTACATTTTCGGGGGCTTTCATTCCAAGAGTGGCAGAGGTACAAGTGAAGCTCTGTCCAAATGAGCTGACCAGACCATCGATACAAGTGGAGTGGGAACACAGAGGAACTAAATGCTGATGCGGCCAAGGTAACAAGTTCTATCCTTATCTTACAGATGAGGATTCTGAAATCCAGAGAGACCTCAGACTTAATCCATCGCTTATTAGCTGTGTTACCCTGAGCAAGTTACTTACCATTTCCATCCTTCATTTTCCTCATCTATAAAATAGTTTTAATGATAATACCTATGCCATTGATTATTGCAAAGGTTAAATGAGTTAGTATTTGTAAAGCACATGAAATCATTCAAGACACTTATTTTAAAAGTATATTAATCTTTAGCCAGGCATGACAGCTCACGTCTGTAATCCCAGCATTTTGGGAGGCTGAGACTGGCGGATCACCTGAGGTCAGGAGTTCAAGACCAGCCTGGCCAACATGACAAAATCCTGTCTCTATTAAAAATACAAAAAAAAAAAAAAAAAAATTAGCTGGGCATAGTGGCACATGCCTATAATCCCAGCTACTCAGGAGGCTGAGACACAAGAATCACTTAAACCCAGGAGGCAGAGGCTGTAGTAAGCCAAGATCGGGCCACTGCACTCCAGGCTAGATGACAGAGCAAGGCTCTGTCTCAAAAAAAAAAAGTATATTAATCTTTGCTAAATGAATTTCAGAAATAAAACACAAAATAAAATGACATGATTAGCTCAAGTTCACAGAACTGGGTGGGTATCAAAGTTGGAACTAACTCCTGATCCAGTGCTCATTTTAGTTTGTGTTAAGTGGGACTTGAAGGGTTAAAATGCACCATCCTGCAGGTAGGGACTACCTGGGACTATGACTTCAAAGATATTTCCACTTTCTATTGTCTGGCCATCCTAGTGTTCACCTCCGTGACTCTCATCTAATGAAACTCAGTCCATTCACGGCAGTTAGCGCCCAGGTTCTCTGCAGCTGGTGTTGTCCTTCCCTTGGAGTGGAGAGCAAAGGCGATGGGAAGACTAGTCTCGTTTGCAGCCTGGCTTCCATCCACGTACCAACAATGACACAACTCCCTCCTCCAACAAGCACTTTCCAATCTCCACTGAGATCTGTTGAATGAGAAGCCAGTTTCCATCACAGCCACACTCAGGCATCTATGGGTGGGGGTGTGGATATATCTCTCTTCACCCCAAGGTCTGGGAAGAGAGAGCTCATCTGTTCACCAGCCAGGAACCCGGCCAAACATAACAGGGCTGCTGCTAGGGTCTTTGAGGAACCAAAGGGGAAATGACCCAATGGCCAAGACTGTGAAAGCCGTGGTCATAAGAGAAGCATGCTCCTTCAGCCCTGCTGATGGAATTGTCCCAAAGGGAAAAATTTAACTTGTTTTAGGAACTAGTCAGAGCCTGGCTCGGGCAGGCTGCCAGTGCATTACAAGAACAAACTCTGGGAAATGAGGAATGAATGTATTGCCAAGCAGATTGCAGCCTGGAGCCTAACCATCAGTGGCCCCTGATATTCAGCCAGACCCCAATTCTTGGGACCTCCCTGACCACTACCAGTGCCAGACAAGCTGATCCCTGATTCTCATTCACTCAACACATGCTGAGTCCCTGTTATGGTCAGGCACCAGGCTAGGAGCTGGGGAAAGAGGTGTGATGACACAGCCTCTGCCTCGAGGACTTCGTCTGGAGCCCACGGATAATTACAATACAATATGATGGATGCTGCAATGTGTACTGGTTCCGGAAGCCCAGAGGGAGGAGTGACTCGTCCTGTCTGGGCAATTCCAGGAGGATTCAGAAGAGGTGAAACATGAGCCTGGTCTTGAAGCACGATCCCTGTTCAACTAATGTTTGTGAAGCACCCTGGGTACCAGGCAGAAGACCAAGACTGGCCAGGGAGAGTTGGGTGTAGGGGGTTCCAACAGAGCTGCTCCCCAGCCTTCCTGCCAACTAAGCCCTTCCTGCCTTCCTTTCACATGCCAGTGTGAAAGCATCTCCCCCTGCAGAAATCATTTTCCGGTTAATTCAACATCTCTCAAATAAAGCTTGGACTTGGTCAGCCTCTTCATAAACCAACCCAAAGACATTGTCAGAGCCCAGAAGAGTGGCTTCAAACCCTTAGGAGAACTCTCCAGCTTGTGCTAGTCTCCAAGAAGAGAACCAACATTCCTGCCCACAAGCAGTGAATAGTCAACGTATGGAGGAAAATCAAGACCAGTTAGATGCCAAACTGAAGGATCATATTTAGAAGTCCATAGAAAATTAGGAATAAAATTGGGAATAAAGAGAGCTTTTGCCCTTCTCGAGAGCACCGGTTGAAAGTTCTTGGACCGTTTCTGGTGGGAATAGATGTTCCAACCCCAAGAAGCTGCAAGCCCATTGAGAGCAGACGTTTCTGTTTTCTTTGTCTCAGTAGTCATCTCTCTCCTTCCCCACCCATAGTCCCAGTGCAGAATGTATTCAAACAAGCCATCATGAACGGGGGAGCAGACACCCTTCAAATCTCACCTTGCCAGTGAGATATAAAGGGGCCTCCTAGCTGGGTCTGGGGAAGCATCTGAGGGATTGAGATCAGGAGACTAGATATGCCATCCTGATAGAAAGGGAGGGAGTGAGGGAGGGAGGTTGGTTGTTATATTTCCTTTTCCATATTTCCTTTCCGCTTCCAAACAACCCTGTGAGAGAGGTTTCATTGACCCTACTTTGCAGACAAGAAACTGAGGCTAAGGGAATTTAAGTAACTTGCTGAAGGTCAAAACTCTAGTAAACAGGGATTCAATCCAAAATCTGAGGACTCCGAAGCCTGTGTTTTCTAGACAGCCTGGATAAAAATAACTGTCATGTATCAAGAATCTGCCACTTGCCAAGACCTGGGAAGGCCCTTTACAAACACAGATTGCACGACTCTCACTGAGCAGATTCTCCTAACAGGAGGCCCCCTGCTCAGCTGCTCCTCCTGCACAGATGGGACACCAGGGTAGCCACAGCATTTAGCACCCAAACAAGTATGGTTTGAAGAGTGACCGGGGTGCACTGTTAATGATTGTGGTGAGAAGCAGGTACAATTAGGACTGTCCCATGTGGTCACCCTAGTTGTAGCCCACCTTCCAACATCCACGCATCCCTTAAGCAAATATGTCACAAGACACTTGAATCCAACCCTCCCTGAGTCCCTCTTCACTTTTCCCACAAGGGGCCATCCAGCCATCCCAGGATTTTGCAGACACTGGCCACACTAGTCCAATGTGGAATGTAAAAGAAATTAAATCCATGTAATTTATTGTTTACCTTTTATTTATTTATTTATTTTTTTTTTTGAGACAGAGTTTCACTCTTGTTGCCCAGGCTGGAGTGCAGTGGTGCGATCTCGGCTCACTGCAACCTTTGCCTCCCAGGTTCAAGCGATTCTCCTGTCTCAGTCTCCTGAGTAGCTGGGATTACAGGCGCACACCACCACACCCGCCTAATTTTGTTTTGTACTTTTAGTAGAGACGGGGTTTCACCATGTTGGCCAGGCTGGTCTCGAACTCCTGACTTCAGGTGATCTGACCGCCTCGGCCTCCCAAAGTGCTGGGATTATAGGTGTGAACCACTGTGCCCGGCCTTGTTCAGCTTTTCTATAAAGCTAAAACTTTTCCATCTAAAGAATTATCCTGTGTCTTAAGAGCATTTCCTTTCTTAGGGTTAAAAGTCTCATTTCTTTGGATGGCATAATGGTTATAACAGACTGTAGTTTGGTTTTTAATGCCTGTAATGGACAGAACTAAAAGTGGGCAAAGTTATGATGTTAGTCTGGTTAAGTTAGTTTTCTTTTACCAAATTTTACCATTTTGAAGTGTATGGTTCAGTGGCATTCAGTACATTCACACTGTTGGACAACTATCACTACCATTCATCTCCAGAACCTTTTTACCATCTCACCTGAAACTCTATAACCACCAAACAATAGCTCCTCCTTCCTCGTCTCTTCCCAGCCCCTGGCAACCACAATTCTATTTTCTGATTGCTGAACTGAAGGTACCTCTTATCAATGGAAATCACACAGCATTTCTTCCTCTGTATTTGGCTTATTTCACTTAGCATAATGCCCTCAAGGTTTACCTATGTTGTAGCATGTATCAAAATGTTCTTCCTTTTAAAGGCTGAATCATATTCCATTGTATGTGTATACCAAGTTTTGTTTATCCATTCATCCATCAGTGGTGCTTACTTTAATTTTAAAGGTCACCGTGATCCAAAAGGCTGAGAACCACTGATCCAGCCTGCACATATACTTCAGTGATGGGGAGCTCACTCCTCTCCCCACGCAGGCATTCCTTTGTACCCTTTGTATTTATATTTAATCCTGGAGGACAACAGAGTGCGGATCTAACTGAGGAGGAACATGGTGGGAAGGCAGACAATGATTTTCAGGTCTCAACAGCCTCCCTACACTTCAAGATTTGTTCCCCACCTCTATGGCTCTAGAAGCCCATTGTTCAACTTTCCTAAGAACGATCAGATCCTGGAAAAAAAGGACTCCAACCACTTACATTTCCAGCTACTCTTTTTTGTGAGGGACTATTATCAATGAATATCATTCCCTCATTTACTGAGATGTACCCTGAACTCAGATACTTGGGACCAAAATTTTGGAGTCATCTTCAACGCCTCTCTTTTCCTCACACCTCACATCCAAACCGTCAGCAAATCTTGTCATCAGTAACTTCAGAATACAACCCAAATCCAACCCCTTTGCACTGCACCACCATCTCCTATTCCAAGCTATCAAATCTTGTGCCTGGACTACGGCAATCGAGTCCTAAATGATCTCCTGTTAGGAGATCATCCTCCTGATAATCCCTCTCCTCCCACCACCTAGAATGGCCTCTAAAATGTAAATATGGCCATGCAGTTTTATAAAATATATCTGAAACCCTCTCAGTTTAGCACAATAAAAATCATGAATAAAGTCTTTTCAAAACCATATTCTGGCCCGGCGCGGGTGGCTCACGCCTGTAATACCAACACTTTGGGAGGCGAAGGCAGGTGGATCACGGGGTCAAGAGATCAAGACCATCCTGGCCAACATGGTGAAACCCAATCTCTACTAAATATACCAAAAAAAAAAAAAAAAAAAAATCAGCTGGGCATGGTGGGTATGCCTGTAGCCTTAGCTACTTGGGAGCCTGAGGCAGGAGAATCACTTGAACCTGGGAGGCGGAGGTTGCAGTGAGCCGAAATCACCCCCATTGTACTCCAGCCTGTATGACAGAGTGAGACTTCATCTCCATTTAAAAAAAAAAAATTCCTTTATGAACGGCTGAGCTAGCAAAAGAGAAAGAGAATCCCTTAAATGCCAGAAACAACAAAACAGCTTGAATCTGTAGGGTACACCAACAATGGAGCGAACGTGGCCTGGGGTGTATATGTTCTACAGGGCAGAAGGCAACGTCTTCACAGACCTTGTCCCATGGGTGGTTGTTGGGAAGAACAGAAAACAAGGCCTGAGACCCTAGCAAGGTTGGAGGTCAGACTGAAAATTCTTATAAAAAGTTAGAACTTCCAAGAATGACACACCTCAGTGAATAAACAAGGAACACAGAATGAAATGTGCTGCTCTGGGCTTTGGCTCTCGATGGAGCAGAAACAAAGGGAAAAAAAATCTTCCTTTAAGAATTCCTGACTGCAAGCCCAAATCCACAGTGTGTTTGAGACCCCTATTCACATGTCCTCTGTGGCCCAAAGAATCCAAATAGACCTGGGTATTTAGCAGAAGCAAGCTACATATATTCCCTCAAGGTGCACACTTTAAAACTAAGCTTCAGTGAATTACCACAGATATCATTCATAGGAGCATAAATCACAATCAAAAAACACAAACACACAAATAAACAGATCCTTATAATGGAGAGTCCGCAAAATCAGCCAACGACGGTGCACCCTGCCATCCACCAGGACTGCAGATGCTGGAATTAATAGATACAATCCATAAAGCAGTCAAATTTGATGTATTTATTGAAATCAAAGAGGGAATGAGCCAGATGTGGTGACTTACGCCTGTAATCCCAGAAGTCTAGAAAGCTGAGGCGTGCAGATCACTTAAGGTCAAGAGCTCAAGACCAGCCTTGCCAACATGGAGAAACCCCATCTCTACTAAAAATACAAAAATTAGCCAGGTCTGGTGGTGCATGCCTGTAATCCCAGCTACTCGGGAGGGTGAGGCACAAGAATCACTTGAGCCTGGGAGGTGGAGGTTGCAGTGAGCTGAGATCACACCACTGCACTCCAGGCTGAGCAACAGAGTGAGACTCTGTCTCGAAAATAAACAAATAAATAAATAAACGGAGGGGAATGAGTGCATGATGAAGGAATAAAAAGCCAATCATGCACGTTTGAAAAAGAACCAAAAATCTTTGGAAAATGAGATGGTATAATAATGAAAATCAGAAACGCAGTATATTGCTTAAACAAAATATTAACACATCTGAAGGGAAAATTAGTGGAAACAAATCTAAAGAAATTATCCTCACTGCACTACAGAGAGAGAGAAAAAAAAACAGCAAATAGAATGACAGGGTCTAACTATGACATATGTCTAAGTGAGTGATCAGAAAAAGAAAACAGAATAGGGAAGCAGTTGAATTTGAACACAGCACTCCCCTGCTCAGTCTCTAATACCTTCTCCCTCATTCATACTGCTCTAGGGTATATCTATAGGAGCGTTCTTGGTGGAAATTTTAAATTCTTGGTAATCAAACATGATCTGGCTCCTGACCACTTCTCTTTGCTGGCCTTCTGTTTCTAGGATATGCCAAGCACACCTCCATAGCAGGGCCTCTGCCAGGAGCACTCTCCTTCGAACCTGGCATACCTCACTTTCTTGCTTCATTCTGGTTCTTGCTTCAATGGCATCTCCTCTGAAAGGCCACTCTTGACCACTCACTCTAACGTTGTCCCCCAAACCTACCGTTTCCCCTGCTTTATTTGATGTCATAGCATTCATTATTACCTCATATCATATTATACTTTTATTTGTTTATTTTGCGTTGTTTCTCTTCCTGATGTGGAGACGACGTATAAATTGCTCCAGGTAGATGCTCAGTAAATATTTTTTGAAAGAACGAATGAATAAATGAAACATATATATACTTACCTTGTGCTCAGTGCTGCCAGGCATATAGAGATGAGTGAGACAGAGACTGAGCTGTCTGCCATTGCCCAGTCTCTTTCCTCCCTTATTAACACAATCTTAATTTTGTAGAGGAAGCAATGGGACCAGCTGAAAACTTGTACTTTCCAGGTACTCTTTTACAGATATGTAAGCATTTGGCTATATTCTGGCCAACATGGTGAAGGCATTCTTTGTTGAGCGGAACTTTCAGGAGAACTCAAAAAGAAAAAAAGAGGGATAGACTCAGCTGGGGGCCTTATAGCTCTTTCTCTCACCTCTTTCTTGCTACCTGGAATGTGGACATAGGAGCTGGGACTGCCATGGCCATTTTACACCCATAAGTCAACCTTAAGGGTGGAAGCCATGAGCTAAGGATGGTAAAGAAAACAGATCAAAGGAGTCTGAGACATCAAAGATGTCACACAGCTGTCATTCCAGGCCTGTCTTCTTAGCCTAGACATCCTTTAAGCAGAGAAAAGAATAAATCCTTATCTTTTTTCAGCCACAGGCTGCTGAAGATACTTCTCAACTGATACCATGAATAAGACTTAGTCTCTGATTTTAGAAACTTGCAACCAATAGTGGGATTCAGAGGTACCCAGTGACTCCCAGGGCAATGTGCTGGCCAGGAACTCAGCAGGGTCAAGTGTCTTGCCCAGCATGGGACTTGGTGGGCAGAAGGAGAGGCCTGGTATCTCCCCAAGGAAGGATTGGGTCATTAGCTTGGCCTTTCACACTCCCAAATTGTTGGGTTAGGCAAGGACTGGCAGTGTGAGGGGTCAAACCACAGCAATTTCTTCTCCTTCTGAAGTGAACCAGTGGGGGGAAATGTCATAGATACTCATGAGGTGTCACCGGTGAGTCGGCAAGCATTGACTCAGCACCATCTCTGTGCCTAGCATTGTACTAGGTGCTATGAGAAAGGCAAAAGGAGGAGATGTGACTCCTGTCTTTGAGGAGCTTATTCTCACAGGTACTCAGTAACTCTTATGTCTGAAAGGAGCGTTGGCTGGGAACCTTGGATTCCTGGCCTCCTGCAAGTGGCGAGACCTTATCCAGGGTAACACTTCCTGTCTCTCTTGTTTCCATGCAGAGGGACCTTATCCAGGGTAACACTTCCTGTCTCGCTTTCTCACCAGGCTGCCTCCTCATGAGAGGTGGATTCACTTATCTGATCAATGAGTTCAGGAGCAAAAACAAGTAAGTCTCCTCTTTTAGGAAGTGCTTTAGGATATATCTATAAGAGCATGACCATGAGAAGGAACTCTGGAAATGTCTGGAGTTGCCAGTGATGGAATGGGCAAGTCATCTGTCCAACTCCAGGCCACACCTCTGCACATTCTCCAACCCAACTTTATCCATAAAAACATCAATTATTTCTATCTTCATTTATCTGTAGGTTCTGAACCCAGGAGGAAAGGAACGAGTATTATTTTTGGCCCCTCTGGATAATTTTTGCTGACAGTGGTTACAAACAACCCCAAAATCTCAGCCTTAACACTAGAAAAGTTGTATTTCTCATCTCATGCCTCTCGTTTCTGGTCAAGAGAATCTAATGTAAAAGGGTGATTCAGGGACCCAGTTTGCTTGGTATTGAGTCTCCCATTACGTGACTTCAAAGTCAACCTGGAATCATCTAGCCACGAGAAATGGGGAAAGCCTGGAAGATCGTGCCAAGGGATGTTTTATGACGTGTACAGCCAGGCCTGGAAATGTGACAAGCCACATCCACCCACCCTCCGTTGAGCAAGAAAACTGCAGAAGGCCTTGAACACAGGTGAGACATCTACTCTGCATCAGAGAGTAGTGAGTTCTCTGTCACTAGATGAGGCAAAGAGGGGCTGATCATTTGAAGAATGATGAAGAGTCAAGTCTTCCGTCAGATAGCTGGACCACAGCAATGATTCCCACACTTTTTATTCTCCAGGGTCCTTTCATAATTTTTCCCTTTGGACCTCATGTTTTGAAAGATCATGTCTAACAAACAAATGGCACTTGTTGAGTAATAACAAATATATTTTCCCACTTCTTATTCACTAAGGGTGTGTGTGTGTGTGTGTGTGTGTGTGTGTGTGTGTGTGTTATCTAAAACTGGACATGCTCATTTTGGGCACCATGACTGCCAAAGTTTTGATTTGCTAATCATATTCCAGAAATGCCTAGGATGTCATCAACAGCCAGTCTAAGTTTCTGACCAGCATTTGACAACCTACCTTGAAGACTTAATTCCAGCCAAAGCAAAGAAGCTAAGAGTTTAGTTAAAATAAGTTGTCCTGCTAGGCACAGTGGCTCATGCCTATAATCCCAACCCTCTGGGAGGCCGATGCAGGAGGATCACTTGAGGTCAAGAGTTTGAGACCAGCCTGACCAACAAGTTGAAACTCCTTCTCTACTAAAGATACAAAATTAGCTAGGCGTGGTGGTGCACACCTGTAATCCCAGCTACTTGAATGGCTGAGGCAGGAGAATCTCTTGAACCCGGGGAGTGGAGGTTGCAGTGAGCCGAGATTGCACCATTGCATTCCAGCCTGGGGAACAATATGTCTCAAGAATAATAATAATAATAATAATAATAATAAGTTGTCCATTCATAGGGTAAATTTAAGCCCTTTTATCTTTTGTGGCACAGCCTTGCTCATAACAATTATCGCACAACCCTCCGAATTTGGAATGGAGTTCAGATGCTGGCAGCTAAAATCCATGAGTCCTCTGCAAGGGCATATGAAAAATTCAGGAACAGAATTCAGGTATTGGCACTCAGTGCAATTCCTTTTTTATACCCTTTTTCTCCTATTAACCTTGTAACAGGGTCATTTTTTAAACTATTCAATTTCTGGGAATTTATCCACAGATACTCAAATATGAAAGCAAAATGAAATACAAGAATGTTCACTGCAGCAAATATTGTTAATGGTAAAAAGCAACAAAGAGGTTAGGGGTGGCAGCTCACACCTGTAATCCCAGTACTTTGGGAAACCAAGGTGGGCAGATTGGATTGCTTGAGTCCAGGAGTTCGAGACCACGCTGGGCAACATGGTAGAAAACCATCTCTACAAAAAATACAAAATAAAATAGCTGGGTGTGATGATGCCTGCCTGTTTTCCCAGCCACACGTTAGGCTGAGGTGAGAGGTACACCTGAGCCCTGAAGGTCGAGGCTACAGTGAGCCATGATCATGCCACTGAACTCCAGCCTGGGCACCAGAGTGAGAATTTGTGTCAAAACAAACAAACAAACAAACAAAAGCCACAAAGAAAGTTTAGAAACAAATGAAAAGCCCATTCATGAGAGTCAACTAATCTAAAAATGACACCGTTCCTACAATTAAATACCATGTGACTACTTTTTAAAAGTACACCAGTTTCATTGATGTGGAAGACATCCAGGACAGGTAAGTGTAAAAGTCAAGGTGCAGAACAGTGTTACAGTATGCCACCATTTGTGACAGTGTATGGATTACATGCACGGGATATTAGGAAAATGATACGTAAAAAGACTATTGAAGGTAATTGCCTGTGGGCAGTTGAATTGGAGTATGAAATGGAAAAACATTACTTTTCACTGGCATGTGCTTTGCTTTTGAAGTTTTACCATGTGCACGTGTTATTTCCATAATAAAAAATTAGGCTGGGCATGGTAGCTCAAACCTGTAATTCCAGCTCTTTGGGAGACTGAGGCAGGAGAATCACTCAAGATCAGGAGCTCAAGACCAGCCTAGGCAATGTGACAATACCCCATCTCTATAAAAAAATTAAAAGTTAAAAAATCAGCCCAGCATAGTGGGGCACACATATAGTCCTAGCAGCTCGGGAGACTGAGGTAGGATTGCCTGAGTCCAGGAGTTTGTAATTGCAGTGAACTGTAATTGTATTACCACACTCCAGCCTGGGCAAGAGTGTGAGATCCTGTCTCTTAAAAAATCGTAATTTACAGGTTTATTCACTAATAAATTAGCTCTATTAATTAATTTTAATAAGATTTGTGTCATAAGTGCAATGAAAAGGATTTCTCATGCCCCAAGCAAGTACTAGGTACTGGGATTATGTATATCCACAAATGAAAACAAGACTGAGACTTAACTTCCAATAGCCCATCACCAAGTGGAAGAGTCAGTCAAATAACTGTTGACAACAGCAAAAATTAGTGACACACAGGAGAATTGCTTGAACGTGGGAGGTGGAGGTTGCAGTGACCCAAGATCATGCCACTGCACTCCAGCCTGGGTGACAGAGCGAGACTCCGTCTTGGGGGAAAAAAAAAATTAATGCCATGATTGAGGAAATCCCTGAAAACTGTGGAACCATGAAGGAGGGTAGCTAATCTAGATCATAGATTGAGGGAGGCTTTCCGAAGGAAGTGTTATCTGCAGTGAGTTTTGGGGGATGAATAGAAGTTAAACACAAACAAGAAAGGAAAAGAGATTAGCTGGCAAAGAACAAAACACATCAAGCACTTGAGGCAATATGGAAAGGTAGGTAGTAGTTTTAAGCATAAGGAAACACATACCTTGAATACTTATTATTTAATATGCTCTCCTAATGAAATACTACACAACCACTATAAAGGAAAAAGTGAATCTATCTGAACCAAGAGTCAGTTTGGCAAAGTGGTTAGGATTGTGAGTTTTGGAGCCAGATGTTAGATCTGGTTCAGATCCTGTCTCCACCACTAATGAGATGTCTCATGTTCCTTAACTTTTCTATGCCTAATATCCTCCCCCATAAAATGAGAATAATGTAAGTACATTCTTCATAGGGTTCTAGTGAGTATTAGCATTGAAATGATGAATGCAAAGTCCTTATGCCAGTGTCTGCCACAAAGTAAACATTCAGTGGTGGTAGTTATACTCACGTGGACTGACATCAAGGTATATCAAGAAAAGGAAGGGAAACTGCTTTTTATATTTACTATACGATCTCATTTCAGCAAGCAGGGGCTTTGCTGTCTCGTTCACCAATAGGTACCCTCTCAGTACATAGTTGGCATCCAATAAATAACTATTGAATAAAATAATTCCTGTAAAAGAAAATTACATATGGCACTTGCTAATTAGTACATACATAGGTAAAGAAACTAAAATGATATATACCAAGCTGTTAACAGGTAGTGTCTCTGGAATGACAAGATCATAAAGAACTCATCCTTCCTAAAGCATATTTTTCTCTAACAAACTTTTTACAGGAAGCCTCATTTTCTTAAAATCTGGAGAAAGCAATAAAATTTGAATGTAAAACAAGAAAAAAGTCAACATTTTAATTAATTATTGTGTTCATTACCATCAAGTCATGGATATTTTAAAGAATCTGTCTCCAGTCAACTGGTCGAGAAAATATAGTCATTAACTACATAACTTGGTATTTTCTTAATTGAAAATCATGTCATAGAATAACTTCAGTCATTGCCCTAATCTGTTCACATCTCTTTGGTGGTGCCTTCCCAGTACTCTCTCTGGGCTTGGCCCTGTAACTTGTTTTGGTCAACAGAAAAGCCACAAACAAGACCAAATGACAGGCTTGGAAAACACATGCCCATTGGGGGTCTCAGAACCCTGCCACCATGTGAACAGCCCAGGCTAGCCTGCTAGATGATAAGACACATGTGATCTATTCCCACCAAGAGCCAACAGCCAGCCAATCTCCAGACATATGAGTGAGACCATTTGAGACCAGACACCCCAAGCCAACTGCAGACACACGAGCAGTCCCAGCCAAGATCATCCAAGCCCAACCTAGACCAGAGAGCTGTCCAGCAGAATCAAGGACTAAATAGGTAGCTGTTACTTCAGGCCACTAAGTTTTAGGTAGTTTGTGGTTAATTACACAACAATAGTTAATGAATACAAATTCTATTAGTCACATGGCTCCTAAACAAAGTGCTCAACTGTGATGTGATTTTTCAAAAGGAAGAAAAAAAGGTAAAAATCCTGGAGAAAAATCACAACCAACAATTTGCAAAGGGCTATTTTTTTT
This sequence comes from Ateles fusciceps, assembly GCA_036589455.1. Taxonomy (NCBI): domain Eukaryota; kingdom Metazoa; phylum Chordata; class Mammalia; order Primates; family Atelidae; genus Ateles; species Ateles fusciceps. Next base: position 9,254,815 of record JAZHEH010000113.1, read on the forward strand.
TTTTAATGAAAAGTAGATCAAAATTGAGGGCTGATTTTAAGAAGGACAGCAGATACTAATAAGAATATTATAAGGGCTTTAGCTTTCTGATGAGAACAGCCAAAGCTCACCCTGGCACAATACATATCAGACTTCCTTATGAGATAATACAACATGTAGTAACAAGTGATTGATTAAACTTCTTGAAACATTCATATATCTTGACAATGAAGCCACTCCTCAAAAAATCACCCTGAACTTTTCTTTTTGATTGTTCCTGAGGCATGAAGAGGCAGCATCAATCCACTACCAGGAACACCCCTCTCCCAGGTGGGCCCCACATTCACCCACATCACCCCATTTGTCCTCACAGAAGTCCTGAAGGTAGTTATGGTTATTCCAACTTAAAACAGAGGCAATGAAGCACAGAGAAGTTAAGGGACTTGCCTAAAGTAACACAGCTCGTAAGTGGCAGAGCTAGACTGTAAGCCCAGGTCTTCTGTATCCTTACCTCTCATCTGTATCTCTTTACTGCACAATCTCTGATAAGACTTTTAAGTTGATGAAGTTAGATGGTCTTACACTGAGCATTTACTCTCTCCTGCTCAGTCCTCTGATTTTAAGACCAAATAATAACAGCTAACATTCACATAGCATCTGCTGAACACCAGGTATGGTTCTGAGCACTTTATGTATACGAATTCACTTAATTCTTAACACAAGCCTATGAGGTAGATACTTTTATTATCCCCATTTGACTAATGAAGGAACTAAGGCATATAGAGATTAAGAGAGATTAAGATCACAGACAAAGTAAGTGACACAGCCATCATTCAAACCTGGGAGAGGGAACTCCAAAATCAAGTCTCCTAACTAAATATACTGCATCAAGACCCACATCCCGATTAGCCCAGGATACAGGACTTTCAGTGCTGAAGCCAGGAGAGTCCCAGACAAACTGAAACAGTTGATCACTCTAGCTGGACAGACATTGCAAACCATCAAGTCTTGGGTCACACCCAGCTTTCTGTTTAGACCACACTGTATTTTGAAATAAAACTGAGCCAACATTTTTAAATCAGAAGGCACCATGCCAAAAGCTGTATTTTTGGCATTTCTCGAAAAGTTGGGCGATCTGGTCCCTGGGTGTGCATACATTCAGGTCTGGGAACAATCAGCGGCAGCCCAGTAGCCACTGGTCTCCATCACCCTGGCAAAAATCCTCCATCCTCTGCAGCCCCCTCCCTTCATACCATGTGTTCACATGCACTAACCCCAGCCTGTTTGGCTCATCCCTGCACCTGACCGGACGCTGCGTGCATTTGAGTGTGGAACCCAGCACATCAGCATCATCCTGACTCACTAGAGCCAGCCTTCCCCACCTTCCCTGCACCTTTGAATCACCTGGGGGAGCTTTGAGGGTGCCCAGGACACACCTCAGCCCAGTGCAATCAGTCTCTGGGAGTGGGTCTCAGACATCACAATGTTTTAAAACTCCCCAGATTACAATGTGCAGCCAAGTTTGCAGGGCTTCTCCAACTTCAGTGTGCACATGAATCATCAGCAGATCTTGTAAGAATGCAGATTCTGATTCAGTGGGTGAGGGTGGGGCCCGAGATTCTGCATTTCTAACAAGCTCCAAGCTGATGCCTGCGCTGCCCTTCCCTGGACCACACATGGAGAGGCAGGGGCCAAAAGACAGCTCCTCATCAGCATGTGCTTCCCAGCCTCACTGGCTGGCCTGGACAGCTCCTGTGTCCTTGGAAACTCATCAGTGCTTCTAGCAGCAGAGGCCCAGAAAGGAGCACAAGCAGCCCAAGGTCACACAGAGCCAGGAAAGGCATCCATGTCTCTATTTCTTTCCACTGCACAGCACTGCCTCCCCTAATGAGCGATGTCACCCACCCATCCAAATCCCAGCACATCCTGGCTCCGTTTGTGAGGAGAGGCCAGGATGAAACACTCCGTGAAAAAGTCAGCCCTTGCAGAATCGGCGTCTGGACGTGGGTGGATGGCAGTGCTCTGTGGCAAGCAGTCCAGGGGGAAGATGGGGGGGAGGCAGCCAAGAGCTCAGACAGTGAAGTGCAGAGGCTGAGGAGGAGGGGGAGGCCAAAGGAGGGGCACCGGGACAGCCCCCTCCCCCTTCCCCCACCAGGAGGATGCCCCGCAGTGCCTGAGTCAGAGGCCTGTGAGCTGAGCCCCAGGGTGCTGGGTTGGGAGGTGAGTCAGAGGGTGTGTGGTGGAGTGAACTTCTCCCCCGGCCAAATATGGGTCTCTGCTCTGCTCGGTCTTGCCATGCACACTGCCAGAGGCTGAAGGCTGTGTCTGCTCCACATGACAGCAAGGTCCCTGATGAAAAGGGGAAACTATTCCACCCTCCGCTCACCCCTCTCCCTCTCCCTGGCCAGTGGGTGGCATTTTGTGTTGCACTGAGTACCTTGTAAACTCCTCCACAGCCCATCTGTTCACCCCACATCATTCAACAGAGCACCAAATACAGAAGTAATGAGAATGTATTTTGAAATGGAAGTTTGATCCTAACAGGGTCCTGCTGGGCTGCCCTGCGTCTGCAGCCCTGGGAAGGAAACAGACAACATCCCACTCTTCTCTAGACCCCCCAATGCCTCACACAAAGTGTGGGATACGGTAGACATGATGAGTTATTTGCTAAATAAATTAATAACTGTGGCTGGATGCAGTGGCTCATGCCTGTAATCCCAGCACTTTGAGAGGCTGAGGAGGGAAGATCACCTGAGGTCAGGAGTTCGAGACCAGCCTGACCAACATGGTAAAACTCCCGTCTCTTTTTTATTTTTATTTTTTTTTTTTTTGGTGAAACCCTATCTCTACCAAAAATTCAACAGAGCAAGACTCCATCTTAAAAATAATTTTAAAACATCTTTAAAAGACAGTAATAATAATAACTGTGTCATTTGGGTGTGCGTTATGTCTTTATCTGACAGTAGATTTTTAATTCCTTGAAGAAATAACAACTTACATAGCATGCCCTGAATGCCACACACTATTCTAAAAATCCTCTCCTACATTAGTTCTTTTACTATGAGGATTAACTCATTTATACTCACAACAGCACTATGAGGACAGTGCTATTATTATTTCCATTTTACAGATGAGGAAACTGAGTCCCAGAGAGGTTAAGTCACTTGCCCAGCCACACAGGCAGTAAATGGCAGAATCAGGATTCCACTCCCAACAACTCAGCCTCAAATTCTGCGCTCTGAACAGTATTTTATTCATGTCTGTGTCCCTCATGCCCAGACATTGTCTGGCCCATGCTAGGCAGTGATAACTATTTGTCGTAAATGAGTAGAATTATTAACATGCTAATTATTGTGAGTGTTTATATGTGTTTGTCTCTCCCACTAGAACTTGAACTTCTTGAAGAAAGTATTGATCTTGCCAATGCCTCCCAATGCACTTAATAAATGGTTTAAAAGAGAATATGTTAAAGAATGGATATTTCCAAACCCCAGGTGTTTGCTGTGTGAACCGGAGTACCTACACCATTGAATGAGGTGTTTGGAGTTTATTCAGATGTCCAGAAGAGACAGTGTGGCCAAGTGTATGGCCAGCTTCATGGCTTTGTGACCTGGGCTGTTGCAGGCTGAGTCCCTGCTTAGAAAGCCCCATGCTTGGTTTAATGCTCTGCTATAATCTTGAATTTCTTAATAATTTTTTAGCAAGAGGTCTCACGTCTTCATTTTGTACTGCTCCCCCACAAATGATGAAGCCTGTCCTGTCAAGAGTGAAGACAGCTCCTAAGGAAGGGACACCAGGAGCCCTGTGTCCATGGCCCCCGGGAGTGAAGCCCTGGCCATGGGTAACATTCAGACAGTGTGCCCCAGGCTCAGTGACCCCAGCCCAGAGATGGCTCCTGAGAGGTCATTTGGTTCTAATCACCCCTGACCCAAGAGCTGTCCCTGAGGCCCCACTCGATTTCCTAGACTCCATGGCTTCAGACTCTCACCCAGGCCAGCCCCTTGGGCCAGCCCGGCCTCTACACCGATGCTGCTTCTGTAGTAGGGCTTGGACCACAGCTGAGCGCTGGGCTGAGCACTTGGATTTCACCTGATGCTCATAACCACTACCCTCTGAGGTAGGTTTTATTGGCCCCATTTTAGGCATCTGGAGTTCCAAGAGGCACAAAGTCACAAATGAATAAGAGGAAAGGTGAAATGCAAATTAATGATTCCAAGACCTTTGTTCCTCACCACTGGCCCCTACTGCCCCTTCACTGTTTTAGGCAGACCCTCTTTCTGTCTGCTTAGAAAGTGTTCCACCCTCTTTCAGATCCTGTCTTCCCCACTTACCTCCCTTCCAGCCAAACAGCCAGGAGTGGGAGAATCAGGGTTCCGAGGCAGGAAGTCAGCCTTGGGCTCTCTGTTTTTAATTATGTTTATTTGTTATACCTGTTTGAGCATGGCTTGAATATCTCAACTCACAGAAAGATGGACCACAACGGGATCAATAAAAAGACCCGCAGCACAGACTTAACCAGGATTAAATGTGATAACAGATGTCAAAATGCTTTTTAACTCTCCATAGGTCTAAACACGTTGGCTAGTCACAGATCAGCAGAGAATTGAACCAAGATGCATCCCTGTGAATCACTGGGATTTATCCTGCATGGTCTTCAGATCCTGAATCTCTCGCTTCTTAGCCGTGTGACCTTGGGCAAATCGCTTACCTTTGTGAGTCTTAGATTTCTCATCTGCAAACAGTGTCATCAACAACTAGTGATGACAGCAGTTGTTTGGCAGTGTGGTTACAGGATACTTAGAGTGTTCATGAACTGGTGAATGATATTATTCACGGAAAATCTCTAGTACACACCAGATTTCTTTCAAAGCAGCAAGCCCCCCAATCAGCATCTTGCCCTTAAAACATCTTCCTTGGATGTTCTCTTCCCACTGAAGACACACCACATTTCCAGAACATGACCAAGTACTGTACTACTAAGTCCTAAGTTAGCCAATTCTCTAACTCAGCTTTGAAAATCTCTCAGCTTGAATGCAAATTAAAACCACGATGTGATACCATCTCATACCATCAGAATAGCTATTATTTAAAAGTCTAAAAATAACAGATGTTGGCAAGGATGCAGAGAAAGGGGAATGCTTGTACACTAATGGTGAGAATGTAAGTTGGTATAATCTTTATGGAAAACAGTATGAGATTTCTCAAATAACTAAAAATAGAACTACCATTCCATCTAGCAATCCCACTACTGAGTATCTACCCGAAGGGAAAGAAAGCAACATATCAAAGACACCTGCACCTGTATGTTTATCACAGCACAATTCATGGTAGCAAAGATATGGGAATCACCCTAAGTGTGCATCAGTGGAGAACCGGATAAAGAAAATGTAGTATATATATATATACCATGGAATACTATTTAGCCATGAAAAGAATGGGATCAGCATGGCTGGAACTGGAGGCCATTATCCTACGTGAAATAACTCAGAAACACAAAGTCAAATACCACATTGTTCTCAGTTATAAGTATGAGCTAAACAATGGGTACACGTGAACATAGAGTAGAATAATAGACATTGGAGACTCCAAAAGGTAGGAAGATAGGAGGCGGGTAAGGATTGAAAAATTGTCTATTAGGTACAATGTTCACTTTTCAGGTAATGGGTACACTAAAAGCCCAGACTTCACCATTACTCATTATATGCATGTAAGAAACTTGCACTGGTACCTCCCAAATATATAAAAATAAAAACTAAAATAAAATCTCTCAGCTTTCCTGAACCTTGGAGTGCAGTTGTGTGATCTCACCTCACTGCAATCTCCATCTCCCGGGTTCAAGCGGTTCTCCTGCCTCAGCCTCCTGAGTAGCTGGGATTACAGGCACATGCCACTACACCTGACTAATTTTTTGTATTTTCAGTGGAGACAACGTTTCATCATTTTGGCCAGGCTGGTCTCAAACTCCTGACCTCCAGTGATCCATCCACCTCGGCCTCCCAAAGTGCTGAGATTACAGACGTGAGCCACCGTGCCCAGCCTCCAGTGTCTTCTTCTCCCTTTGTTTTCCCTTCCTGTCAGGCTGGCTGGCCTGTCCTGGATATAACTCACTGGTGGTGGCCTTACAACTCCACCTCTGCTCCCACCTCTCCTTTACCCCCATAACCAAGTTGGAACTTTTTCTTCTGGCTTTTTTAATCATTGCAAAAGAAGGAGCAGATTGAGGGCCTAACAGAATGCAGTAGAGAGGCCATTTAGAGTTGAAAGTTCCCTGTTCGCTGTTGAACTTTCTCCCTCAACTACAGTTTTTCAAAGGAAGGAAAAGGTGTACCCGTAAAAAACACACATACCAGCTCCACATGTGCTAACTCTGTGACCTTGGGCAAGACACAGAAGGTTTCTAAAGTTCAGATGATTGGGAACAAAGTGCCTATCTGGTAGAGCTACAGTGAGGATTAAATGTGATCATCCTGGCAAGGGTCTAGTCCAGCTCCTGGTACATTGAAAATAACAAATGTAACCATGTTGCTATATGAAATCAGTTCCAAATTGAGAAATGTACATCACTTTTGTATTTGATCCACGATGTTATTAATCTACTTTGTCATCACTGTAACAAATAAAAACTATGAGCACACGGACATAAGTCAACTGATGACATTTCAACAGGCCTGGGTGCTGCCCTGCTAATTGTTCCACCGTGTGTTTGTGCTTTGTTTTGTTTCGTTTCTCCGAGATGGAGTCTTGCTCTTCGCTCAGTCTGGAGTGCAGTGGAGCAAACTCGGCTCACTGCAACCTCCACCTCCCAGGTTCAAACAATTCTCCTGCCTCAGCCTCCCAAGTAGCTGGGGTTACAGGCACCCGCCACCATGCCTGGCTAATTTTTGTATTTTTAGCAGAGATGTGGTTTCACCATGTTGGCCAGGCTAGTCTTGAACTTCTGACCTCGTGATCCACTCATCTCAGTCTCCCAAAGTGCTGGGATTACAGGAGTGAGCCACCACACCCAGCCAGGTTTTGTTTTTATTTTTTTAATTCCCATCAGCACTTTGCCTCTTTTAGTAAAATTTTTAAAAATTAAAAAACTTGTTCTCTATAGACTTTTGGTGTCTTAAGTACGTTAAACTATGGTTTCTTTCATAATACCTGTAATTATTTAAAAGCCTGTATAATCGTTTTTTTAAAATATATATATACGTGTGTGTGTGTGTGTGTGTGTGTGTGTGTATTACTACACTTTAGGTTCTGAGGTACATGTGTAGAACATGCAGGATTGTTGCATAAGTACATACATGGCAATGTGGTTTGCTGCCTCCATCCCCTCCGTCACCTATATCTGGCATTTCTCCCCCATGTTATCCCTCCCCCAACCTCCCTACCCCCGACTGTCCCTCCCCTGTTCCCCCACAACAGACCCCAGTGTGTAATGCTCCCTTCCCTGTATCCATGTGTTCTCATTGTTCAACATCCACCTATGAGTGAGAACATGTGGTATTTGATTTTCTGTTCTTGTGTCAGTTTGCTGAAAATGATGGTTTCCAGATTCATCCATGTCCCTACAAAGGACATGAACGCATCATCTTTTATGGCTGCATAGTATTCCATGGTGTATATGTGCCACATTTTCTTTATCCAGTCTATCATTGATGGGCATTTGGATTGGTTCCAGGTCTTTGCTATTGTAAAAAGTGCTGTAATGAACATACGTGTGCATGTGTCTTTATAATAGAATGATTTATAATCCTTTGGATATATATCCAGTAATGGGATTTCTAGGTCAAATGGAATTTCTAATTTTAGGTCCTTGAGGAATAGCCACACTGTCTTTCACAATGGCTGAACTAATTTACACTCCCACCAACAGTGTAAAAGTGTTCCAGTTTCTCCATATCCTCTCCAGCATCTGTTGTCGCCAAAATTTTTTAATGATTGTCATTCTAACTGGCGTGAGATGGTATTTCAATGTGGTTTTGAGTTGCATCTCTCTAATGACCAGTTATGATGAGCATTTTTTCATATGTTTGTTGGCCTCACATATGTCTTCTTTTGAAAAGTGTCTGTTCATATCCTTTGCCCACTTTTGAATGGGTTTGTTTTTTTCCTGTAAATCTGTTTTAGTTCTTTGTAGATTTTGGATATAAGTCCTTTGTCAGATGGGTAGGTTGCAAAAATTTTTTCCCAATCTGTTGGTTGCCAGTTCACTCTAATGATTGTTTCTTTTGCTGTACAGAAGCTCTGGAGTTTAATTAGATCCCATTTGTCTACTTTGGCTTTTGTTGCCAATGCTTTTGGTGTTTTAGTCATGAAGTCCTTGCCCATGCCTATGTCCTGAATGGTTTTGCCTAGGTTTTATTCCAGGGTTTTTATGGTGTTATGTATTATGTTTAAATCTTTAATACATCTGATGTTAATTTTAGTGTAAGGTGTCAGGAAGAGGTCCTGTTTCTGTTTTCTGCACATGGCTAGCCAGTTATCCCAACACCATTTATTAAACAGGAAATCTTTCTCCATTGCTTGTATTTGTCACGTTTATCAAAGATCAGATGGTTGTAGATGTGTGGCATTGCCTCTGAGGCCTCTGTTCTGTTCCATTTGTCTATATCTCTGTTTTGGTACCAGTACCATGCTGTTTTGATTACTGCGGCCTTGTAGTATAGTTTGAAGTCAGGTAGCATGAGGCCTCCAGCTTTGTTCTTTTTCCTTAGGATTATCTTGGCTATATGGGCTCTCTTGTGGTTCCATATGAAGTTTAAGGTGGTTTTTTCCAGTTCTGCAAAGAAGGTCATAGGTAGCTTGATGGGGATAGCATTGAATCTATAAATTACTTTGGTGAGTATGGCCATTTTCACGATATTGATTCTTCCTAGTCATGAACATGGAATGTTTCTCCATCTGTTTGTGTCCTCTCTTATTTCCATGAGCAGTGCTTTGTAGTTCTTCTTGAAGAGGTCCTTTACATCCTTTGTTAGATGTATTCCTAGGTATTTTATTCTCTTTGCAGCAATTGTGAATGGTAGTTTGTTGTTGATTTGGCTCTCTTTAAGTCTGTTATTGGTGTATAGGAATGCTTGTGATTTCTACACATTGATTTTGTATCCTGAGACTTTGCTGAAGTTGCTTATCAGTTTAAGAAGATTTTGGGCTGAGATGATGGGGTCTTCTAAATATACAATCATGTCATCTGTAAATAGAGACAATTTGACTTCCTCCTTTCTTAACTGAATACCCTTTATTTCTTTTTCTTGCCTGATTGCTCTGGCTAGAACTTCCAATACTATATTAATAGGAGTGGTGAGAGAGGGAATCCTTGTCTAGTGCCAGATTTCAAAGGGAATGCTTCTAGTTTTTGTCCATTCAGTATGCTATTGGCTGTGGGTTTGTCATAAATGGCTTTTATTATTTTGAGATATGTTCCATCAACACCTAGTTTATTGAGAGTTGTTAGCATAAAGGGCTGTCGAATTTTGTCCAAGGCCTTCTCTGCATCTATTGAGATAATCATGTGGTTTTTGTCTTTGGTTCTGTTTATGTGGTGGATTACGTTTATAGACTTGCATATGTTGAACCAGCCTTGCATCCCCGGGATGAAGCCTACTTGATCGTGATGGATAAGCTTTTCGATGTGCTGTTGCAATCGGTTTTCCAGTATTTTATTGAAGATTTTTGCATCTATGTTCATCATGGATATTGGCCTGAAGTTTTCTTTTTTTGTTGAGTCTCTGCCAGGTTTTGGTATCAGGATGATGTTGGTCTCATAAAATGATCTGGGAAGGATTCCCTCTTTTTGGATTGTTTGGAATAGTTTCAGAAGGAGTGGTACCAGCTCCTCTTTGTATGTCTGGTAGAATTCATCTGTGAACCCATCTGGACCTGGGCTTTTTTGGTTGGTAGGCTATTAATTGCTGCCTCAACTTCAGCCCTTGTTATTGGTCTATTCAGGGTTTCTACTTCTTCCTGGTTTAGGCTTGGGAGGGTGCAAGTGTCCAGGAATTTATCCATTTCTTCGAGGTTTACTGGCTTATGTGCATAGAGTTGTTTGTAGTAATCTCTGATGGTAGTTTGTATTTCTGTGGAATTGGTGTGATATCCCCTTTATCGTGTTTTATTGCATCTATTTGATTCTTCTCTCTTTGCTATTAATCTGGCTAGCAGTCTGTCTATTTTGTTGATCTTTTCAAAAAACAGCTCCTGGATTTATTGATTTTTTGAAGGGTTCTTTGTGTCTCTATCTCCTTCAGTTCTGCTCTGATGTTAGTTATTTCTTGTATTCTGCTAGGTTTTGAGTTTTTTTGATCTTGCTCCTCTAGCTCTTTCAATTTTGATAATAAGGTGTTGATTTTAGATCTTTCCTTCTCATGTGGGCATTTATCGCTATAAATTTCCTTCCAGACACTGCTTTAAATGTGTCCCAGAGATTCTGGTATATTATGTCTTCCTTCCATTGGTTTCAAAGAACATCTTTATTTCTGCCTTCATTTCATTGTTTATCCAGTCAATGTTCAAGAGCCAGTTGTTCAGTTTCCATGAAGTTGTGCAATTCTGAGTTAGTTTCTTAATCCTGAGTGCTAATTTGATCGCACTATGGTCTAAGGGACTGTTTGTTATGATTTCCATTCTTTTGCATTTGCTGAGGGGCAATTTACTTCCAATTATGTAGTCAATTTTAGAGTAGGTGCAATGTGGTGCTAAGAAGAATGCATATTCTGTGGATTTGGGGTGGAGAATTCTGTGGGTGTCATTAGGTTTGGTTGGTCCAGATCTGAGTTCAAGTCCTGGATACCCTTGTTAATTTTCTGTCTTATTGATTTGTCTAATATCGACAGTGGAGTGTTAAAGTCTCCCACTATTATTGTGTGGGAGTCTGTCTCTTTGTATGTCATTAAGAACTCGCTTTATGTATCTGGGTGCTCCGGTATTGGGTGCATATATATTTAGGATCATTAGCTCTTCTTGTTGCATTGATCCTTTTACCATTATGTAATGTCCTTCTTTGTCTCTTTTGATCTTTGTTGGTTTAAAGTCATTTATCAGAGACTAGGATTGCAACTCCTGCTTTTGTTTGCTCTCCATTTGCTTGGTAAATCTTCCTCCATCCCTTTATTTTGAACCTATGTATGTCCTTGTACATGAGATGGGTTTCCTGGATACAGAACACCAATGGGTTTTGACTTTTTATCCAATTTGCCAGTCTGTGTCTTTTGATTGGGGCATTTAGTCCATTTACATTTAAGGTTAATACTGTTATGTGTGAATTTGATCCTGCCATTTTGATGCTATCTGGTTGTTTTGTCCATTAGTTGATGCAGTTTCTTCATTGTGTCAATGCTCTTTACCATTTGTTATGTTTTTGGAGTGGCTGGTACTGGTTGTTCCTTTCTATGTTTAGTGCTTCTTTCAGAAGCTCTTGTAAGGCAGGTCTGGTGGTGATGAAATCTCTCAGCAATTGCTTGTTCATAAAGGATTTTATTTCTCCTTCGCTTATGAAGCTTAGTTTGGCTCGATAAGAAATTCTAGGTTGAAAATTCTTTTCTTTACGGATGTTGAATATTGGCCCCCACGCTCTTCTGGCTTATAGGGTTTCTGCTGAGAGATCCACTGCGAGTCTGATGGGCTTCCCTTTGTGGGTAACCTGACCTTTCTCTCTGGCTGCGCTTAGCATTTTTTCCTTCATTTCAACCCTGGTGAATCTGACGATTATGTGCCTTGGGGTTGCTCTTCCGGAGGAATATCTTTGTGGTGTTCTCTGTATTTCCTGGACTTGAATATTGGCCTGCCTTTCTAGGTTGGGGAAGTTCTCCTGGATAATATTTTGAAGAGTGTTTTCCAACTTGGATTCATTTTCCCTGTCCTCTTCAGGTACACTGATCAAGCATAGATTATGTCTTTTCACATAATCCCATATTTCTTGGAGGCTTTGTTTATTTCTTTTCATTATTTCTTCTCTAATCTTGCCTTCTCATTTTATTTCCTTGAGTTGACCTTCAATCTCTGATATCCTTTCTTCTGCTTGGTCAATTCAGCTATTGAAACTTGTGTATGCTTCGTGAAGTTCTTGTGTTGTGTTTTTCAACTCCATTAAGTTATTTATATTGTTCTCTAATCTGTTTATTCTCATTAGCATTCCGTCAAACCTTTTTTCAAGGTTCTTAGGTTCTTTGCATTGGGTTAGAACATGATATTTTAGCTCAGAAAAGTTTGTTATTACCCACCTTCTGAAGCCTGTTTCTGTCAATTCATCAGACTATTCTCCATCCAGCTTTGTTCCCTTGCTTGTGAGGAGTTGTGATCCCTTGGAGGAGGAGAAGCATTCTGGTTTTGGGTGTTTTCATCCTTTTTGCACTGGTTTCTTCCCATCTTTGTGGCTTTATCTACCTGTGGTCTTTGTAGTTGGTGACTTTTGGATGGAGTCTCTGAGTGGACGTCCTTTTTGTTGATGTCGAAGTTATTTCTTTCTGTTTTTTAGTTTTCCTTCTAAAAGTCCCCTCTGCTGTAGAACTGCTGGAGGTCCACTCCAGACCCTGCTTGCCTGGGGATCACCTGGGGTGGCTGCAGAACAGTAAGGGTTGCTGCCTGTTTCTTCTTCTGTTATCTTCATCCCAGAAGGATACCTGCCAGATGTCAGCCTGAGCTCTCCTTTATGAGGTGTCTCTTTGGATATACAGGAGTTGGGGAGCTGCTTGAGGAGACAGTCAGTCCCTTATAGGAGCTCAAGTGCTGAGCTGTGAGCTCTGTTTTTCCGTTTAGAGCTGCTGGGCAGGTAAGCTTAAGTCTGCTGCAGCAGAACTCATAACTACCTTTTTTCTCAGGTTCTCTGTCCTGGGAAGGTGGGGCTTTATTTAAAAGTTCCTGACATGCTGCTGCCTTTTTCAGAGATGCCCTGCCCAGCAAGGAGGTAGCCTAGTCACAGTCTGCCAGCAGAGGTGTTGCTGAGCTGCCATGAGCTCTGCCCAGCTGCTGTATAAACTTCCTTGCAATTTTGTTTATAGAACTATAGATAGAACTGCCTCGGTAATGGCGGTCTGCCTCAGTAATGGCGGATTGCCTCAGTAATGGCAGACTACCTTGATAATGGTGGACTGCCTCAGTAATGGCAGACTGCCTCGGTAGTGGTGGAATGCCTTGGTAATAGCGGAAGCCCTTCCCCCAACAGAGCTGGACTGTCCTGGGTCCAGATACGCTTGCTGCAAAACTCTCAGTCCAGAGCATTTCAGATTGCTGGTCTTTGTGGGGGTGGGACCTGCTGAGCCAGATCACCTGGCTCCCTGTTTCAGCCCCCTTTTTTTTTCAGTTGAATGGGTGACACTGTCTCCCAGGCATTCCAGGTGCCAGTTGAAATGGCTGCCTAGATTTGTGTGAGTTTTTGTGCAGAGGCTTGCTGCACAGGCTGAAACAGCCGTGCTGGAAACTCATGGTGCTTTTCGGCCTGGGAATCTCCTGGTCTCTGGGCAGTAGTAACTCATTTGGCAATGTGGTGATCACTCACCCTCTGCATTGTTTTCGCTGAGAACTGCACTCTAGAGCTGTTCCTATTGGGTCATCTTGGATCCTACCCCCGCCTATATAATCATTCTTCACAAAACTTGCTGAGAGCTCACACATCAAGCCAAATGGTAGCATAGACAATGATGGTATTGAATGACAGGAAACTTCATCATCACAGATAATATGTGAGGGGACATCTGGGATCAATATGGAGGCAGGATACAAGACCATCTCAGCTTAAGACCCTGTACATGATTTGAAATTCAGAACATATGAAACAGCTACACTGTATCAACCAAAATATGCTTTCAAAGTACAGAAAGTTCAGGACCAATTTACAAAGTGTAAAGATTCTGGATAACAGACTTTTGAAGGCTGGAGTTCAATAGCATTCTGTTTTCAGAGTCATTGTGCTGCCAGGAAAACTAAGCAGTGGAAAAGAGAACTTTCTGATTCTATTAGGGAAAAAACACTCTGAAATTTTTAAGAAAATATGATAGAAATAATATTGCAATTACAGATCCAGAAGTGATTTATAGTGAAACTATTGGGGGGGAAAGGATCACCTACTCAGCCAAACTAAGTTGAAGGAAATAGAACAGAATTTTTTAAAAACATAGTTTGAAACAGGGGCCAGGCTGGGCACAGTGGCTTTTACCTATAATCCCAGGACTTTGGGTGGCCAAGGCAGAAGGATCACTTGAGCCCAAGAGTTCAGGAACAGCCTGGGCAACATAGCAAGACCTGGAGTCTACAAAACTTTTTTTAAAAACAAACTAGTCAATGGCACACACCTGTGGTGCCAGTTACCCAGGAGGACAAGGTGGGAGGATTGCTTGAACCCAGGAGGTGAGGCTTCAGTGAGCCATGATTGCACCTGTGCACTCCAGCTTCGGCAACAGAACAAGATCCTGTCTCAGAAAAATCATAAAAAATAAAACAAGAGACAAACTTTGACCCACAGGCCAAATTGGCCAATTACTTGTTTCTGTAAATAAAGTTTTATTGTCACACAGCCATGCTCACTCATTTACATATGGTCTCTGACTGCTTTTGCATTACTTTCAATGGTAGAGGTGAGTACTTATGACGGAGACTTCGTGGCCCACAAAACCTAAAATATTTACTATCTGGTACTTTACAGAAAACTGTTGTGAGCCCTTGGTTGAACACATGAATCTGTTTTCTGAAAACAATATTTAGAAATACGTTTAAAATCCAAGTGGACGATGAAAGAAGATAAAAACTTCATTTGTTCATTCCACAAATATTTAATGAGAACCTACTGTGTTGCAGGGACTGTATAGCTATGCAAAAGACAGACAGAAGTCTGGGCTCTCACAGAACCTACCCAGACTGAGGAGTTTCCTAGTTGATCACTATAAAAGTACACATATTTTAAAAGTGAAATCTTTACATGAACAATGAAGAATGAAATGTTTCAAGGCATAAAGAATGAGATCAGTGTTTCCCCCAGCTTAGTTAATAATGTGATGAGCCAACCGACAATGAAAGAACAGTTGTCAATTTGTGCAAGAGATCCAAGAAGACCTCAAAGCGCAGCATAAACAAAGAAAGGCTGAAAGGTCTATCATCAAGGTTGAAGGAAAAACCAGAACCAGCTGGCACAGGGTTGCAGCCTGGAATTGATTGGAATCAAATTATTGGACAGGCCTATCATAATGTTTCCAACCAGAATAGAAAGTTTACTGGATTTGCAGTGAAGCTGATGAAAAGGGAGCTAAGCATTTCATACATACATGGCTATACCCAGGTTTGGGAGTCAGGAGTAATAATTTTTGGTTTGTGGGTGAAGAAATAAAAGCATTTCCAAGAGCTCTCAATATTATCAATCCCTTTGGAGAAAGGACTGATGATGCTTTAAAACATTTCTATGCAGAGTGAAGATGCAGCACACAGGAAGCTGTGTTGCTCATTGAAAATGTCTTTGAGCTATCAATGATGAATCCACTTGAATTTAACTCCCTGATACGGTTAGGCAAATCTCATGCAAATCTCATCTTGAATTGTAATTCCCATCATCCCCACATGTGCAAGGAGAGACCTGGTGGGAGGTGACTGTATCGTGGGGGTGGTTTCCCCACGCTGCCCTCATGATAGTGAGTTCCCACAAGGTCTGATGGTTTTATAAGTGTCTAACAGTTCCCTCACACACTCACTCTTTCTTGCCTGTCGCCATGTAAGACAGTGCCTCTCCCCCTTCCTCCATGATTGTAAGTTTCCTGAGGCCTCCCCAGCCATGCAGAACTGTGAGCCATGCAGAACTCTTTCCTTTATAAATTACACAGTCTTGGGCAGCTCTTTATAGCGCTGTGACAGTGAACTAATACACTGCCTTTCAAAGATCAGTGAAAATAGAAAATGATATGAAATAATTTTTAAAAGATCAAGTGTCTGTTGAGCAGATTGCTGAGTCTAATTTCCAAATTTAAATTTATCCTGTGTTTAAAATGTGTCACATATTAGGAATTTCAGGAATTCCTTCAAATGAGCTTCAAAATGAAATTATCTATATTTACTACTTTTTTTCTTCCTTCATTATTTATCATCTGAGTAAAATGATAAACATTTCAAAACTATTTAGGATAGAGTAGAAGAATCATGCCAAAAAATAATCACTGAAGGTTTCATAGTTAAGAAATCATACTCTCAAATGAATACCAAAAAGTCATGGGGAAAAAAACAAATCTTAGGAGTTTAGACAGTCTTTTTCTTTCAGAAAACAATGTAACAAGTAATGTTAATTACTAAGGATTGGATTCTTAGTTACTGAAATTCAATCATATTTTAGGCACATGAGCATAAAAAAATACAAATTCTGAGATTTGGTATGTGTATATATATAGATATGTACACATATGAAACACGTCATTAAATGAAACAACAAGCAAATATTTTCAAGAATGTTGGCGGGGCGCAGTGGCTCAGGCCTGTAATCCCAGTACTTTGGGAGGCTGAGGCGAGGCGGGCGGATCACTTGAGGTCAGGAGTTCGAGACTAACCTGGCCAACGTGGTGAAAACTCATCTCTACTAAAAATACAAAAATTAACCGAGTGTGGTGGTGGGTGCCTGTAATCCCAGCTACTCTGGGAGGCTGAGGCAGGAGAATTGCTTGAACCCAGGAGGCAAAGGTTGCAGTGAGCTGACATCATGCCACTACACTCCAGTCTCCACAGGTCAAGACTCCATCTCAAAAAAAAAAAAAAAAAAACAAACAAGAATGTAGATGGACATATGGTATAATGTGGCCCCATAACTTCATAAGAATTAGGCAAAGTTTAGTTCCCTTACAACCACATCAATGTCACCAATATGGGATTATTCCACACGGTCTTCACAAAAGTGCTGCCGAAATCTTGAGCCACTTCATTTTGCTCCAGTCCTACCAATTGCTAGAGGTAGCAGGAATGCTAATTCCTACTCTGTAGCATCTAAAATCACACTGCACCGTGCACTTGCCCGTGATGGCTGTTAAGTATCACCTGATAACCAAACTGATAGACCTTGAAGGAAAGCACCAGCGGCATTTGGAGAAGTTGGCCATGCAAGATGAGAGATGGATGGTATTTTATTGATCCAATCTCACCTATAAGAATGACCTACTCCTGTTGATAGATTGTCATGGCTGATACTCAAAGTCTGAACTCTAAGTCCTAAGGCATGGTACCCTGTAACAATTGGCCGCTGTTCCCGGGAGAGGACGGTGACATAATGGAAATTATCATGTTGTTTTTATAAATATATTCTGCATATTCTGAAATGCTTTTCCAACCCCCATTTGAAAGCTCTAAAATCACCCATAAACCTCCTTACTTGCTTACTCAAGGTCCCCTTATATGGAAATCTGCTAATAGCAAGATTAAGGAATCTGGATCCCCCAACAAACATCCTCTCAGGCTCCACCTTTGCTGTGTGCATGAGGGCTTGTTACAAAACCCCATTTTGTAGATGATGAAACTAAAGCTTAGAGAGGCTAAGTCACTGCACCTCTGGTTTCCCAAGTCACGCTCAGGGAATGGCCTCAGTAGGTATCTTTGTCACTCAAAGTGTAGAGATTTATGCAAGGGATTGTTTATTTACACAAAGGCCATCGGCCTTCTGAAGAGGCCCACGTGTGACGGGCATGTTTACAGGCTTTGGAGTTCTTGGGAACCCGGGGTAATACCAGACTGTATTTTCACAGGGTGGCTAAGGGAGCCACGTCCCAAAGCATGGCACCTGCCTGTCTCCTCCTCCGCTCTAGAGTCTCCCCAACATCTCTTCCAGCAAACATGCATTCCTCACAGGTCCTGAAACCATCTGTGCTCTCTCTTACCATCAGCTCCTTCTGATTCCATTCCATTGCCCAGACCTCTCCTCCCAACCTCTCCTTGGCCTAGGGGCCGCCTTACCCTTCAGCCTTCAGCATAGTCTCATTTCTTCCAGGAAGTCCTCCTTGCACCCATTCCTCAACACCTGAATTGGGAACCCACTCTTTGTGCTCTTGTAGCATTCTGTGCTTCCTCCAGCAGAACTGCACTGAAATATAATTTATTTGGTTTGATGACAAGGTGGCATAGCAGTGATTAAAGGCTTGGGCTCTGCAGCCAGTTGGCCGGAATTTAAATCTTGGCTTTGTCTCTTTCTAGCTGTGAACTTGAGCAAGTTGCTTGATCTCTCTGTGCCCCTGTCTCTCCCTCTGTAAAATAATAATACAACCAATCTTTACTGTGATGATGAAAGGCACTTAAAGCAATGCCTGACACATAGCAAGTGTGTGATTTTTTATTATTACAGTAATCAGGGGCTCTCTTGTCCATTCCTTCGCTAGACTAAGTTTGTGATTGCAGAGATCCTGTCTTAATTCTCTCTTAGCACAGCATCTGACACAGAGTAAGTGCACAGTAAATATCTGTGGAATGCATGAATGAGCAATAGGAGCCAGTCTCTGTTAAACTCCCTGCCTACAGCTGGCTTTCTCTAGCAGCCACATAGATTTCCATAGACTCGGGGCCCTGTAGCTGAGCTGATTTACTCAGAGAAGATTCTTATGAGGCAGAAAAGCCTTGCCTGTGCTGTTCCCAGCACTGAGCTCTCCCTCCAAACACAGCTGTTCATTCCATCGGAGTTGTGCAACTCCAGGTAATGCAGCTTTGCAGAGACTACTCCTTGTCTGGCTGGGGTGTTGACCTGTTTTCACGGACCTGCACTACCCCACTGAATGGTCCAGAAGCTCAGGCTTAGCTGACGGCTCACTGGCTGCTCTCTGAGCAGTGACACCTCCCCTCACCATGGCCTGGCTGTGTGCCCCCCCGGCCTAGTGCTGGCTGCCCCTGCTCTCCACCTGCTATGGCCAGCTCTGCCTTCATCTCAATCTCAAAGGCCACCCCTCCAGAGCTTTTGCAGATTACTCCCAAGTGGAAATGATTTCTCTCCATTCTGAACTCACTCAGCCCTTTATCCACCCTTGTCTCTTCACCTCTTGGAGTCTTAGTCTCCTTATCTGTGAAATAGATACCAGTGACTCCTTCAAAGGGAGGTTGTGAAAACCAAGTGACTCAAGCAGTGCTTCATGTGATAAGCATTTGCTCATTTACTACTTTGGAAGTTCTTAAAGCTAGAGATTCTCTATTTCATCACTATATGCCCCTCGTTCTTAGCACAGCCCCTGACTCATCACAGGCATTCAATAAATACTTGCTCAATAAAGCAGTCAATCAACAAACCAGTCAACAAACCAATAAATGATGGCCACATGGCAATATCCTACAGTTGTAACACAAAAAGTAACATCTTTGGGGACGTTCATTCTTTCTTCTGTTTTATTTTTTCTTTTTGATTGTTTTTAAACTAGTAACGGCCAAACCAAGTCAATTATCTTTCTCCTGGGAGGTGAATTCTCAGCATATAGTGAATTCAAAATTTCATTTATTAGCCAGAGAATTTGGACTTGGGTAAAGAAACACACACATACTCTGAAAATCATCCTGGGAGTGATTTTCAGAAATAAGTGGGTGCTAATCATTCTCCCCCACTGTAATGTGGGCCTTGGCTGCCATCAGCCACCTTCTTCAACCTCTTACCTCATCCTTGGCCCTTCCTGCCCTAACATTCACATGTCACCACCTGTACCCAAGATCACCAAACTAAGTGATTGTCACTTACTTTTCTTAACAAACAAAACCTTCTGTTCCCACAGAATCCTCTAGAAACCCAAGGGGCAAACCTAGAGGACTCTATGCTTGGGAGGTGCGTGCAAGGGTCACTGAATGATTTCTCATAAGCCCTGGGCACTGGGAAACGGGAGGACATGCCTACTTTGGTGT
Organism: Ateles fusciceps; assembly: GCA_036589455.1. NCBI lineage: Eukaryota > Metazoa > Chordata > Mammalia > Primates > Atelidae > Ateles > Ateles fusciceps. The sequence continues at coordinate 9,274,600 of JAZHEH010000113.1, forward strand.
GTCAATGGTATTCAGGGAGGCCTGGTACTTTCACTGGATCCAACTCCCCACCCTGCTTTCTCTTGCCCATTCCCTGAGCCCTGGGGGAGAAGCTCAAACTCCCTACAAGGTGGTACTGGCCAGAAATTGCCCCATCCTCCTTATCAGACCTACCTGCCTGCCCGATCCAGACCTGTCCTTGTACAGTCACAGGCGAGGCTCCACCCAGGCAGTTGCAACTTGCTCCGGTGAAGCAAACTGACTTGCCTGAAAGGTGAGGGGAGCCAAGACCAGACCACCTAGGAAAGCCCAGAGCAGGTCAGTTTGGAAGCAGAATGCTGAGGAGGGACCATGAGAGGCCTGGGCTGCCCGATCAATGACCTGCTCTGCAGGATGGACCTGCAATCAGCTCCAGGCAGGGACTTCAGCCTCTCTTTCTCCTCCTCCCACCTCTGACCCTCCTCCCAGGGCACTTGCCACAGTGGGCTGGCTGCTCAGACAATGCCAGATGACAGATGGATATACACAGCACCATACCTCATCCGTCTAAGATGCCGGTGATTGTAAGATGCAGCCTTATTTTACATATCTCTAAGAAAGAAAAACATGCTACCTACCCAATTATGACACATGGATTTTGATTACATAGAATGTGTATTTTGTACTTACTAAAAGCTCTTTTGGATGTATTTAGAATGGGTTTTAACTCCATATCCGTGTCATGCATGCATGCAAAGGAAAATATAAGTGAGGTAAGTTGTTTAAGGTATTCCTAAAACTTAGTCACGTTCAGAATCCAGCTGCTCTGAGTCACTTCTTGACTCAGACTGTCTATGTGCAACGTTTTCCCCACAACGCCACCCTCTGAGCCATCTGGAGCCCAGGGTTGATCACAGGAAGGGTGCAGTAATTCTTCAGAAAGTGTTTTGCTCTTGTCTTGGGGTTTTCTTCCAAGATACTGACATCATTCTGCCAGATAATTTTGTACAGACAATGAAAACTACATCACAAATGCCTCCTTCCCAAAAGTGACTATTAGATGCATCCCATTGTCAGAGATGATAGAGAGAAAATGAATGTGCATTTAACTCGATAAAATACGGCATAATAGTGACAGCTAACAGGTATTGAATAGCTAAAACATCCCAGGAACTGTGCTAAGCACACACCCTGTATGTGTTATCTTATTCCATCTTCTTTCCGAGGTGGATAATAACATGAGCAAACCTTATGTCATGTTTACTGTTTGCCAGACACTGTTTAAGTGCCCTATGTATATTAACTCATTTAATCTTCCCAGTGACCCTATAAAGTAAATAATATTATTATTCCTATTTTTCAGATGAAGATGATGAGAATAAGCTACTTGCACAAGATTAGTGCAGTAAGTGGTAAAACTAGGATTTGAATTCAGAAGTTCAGTACTAGAGTCTATACCATGCCATTTGTGCTGGTAACATGCCCATTATACAGATAAGGGAACTGAGGCTTACAAGAAATAAATCCTTGCCCAAGGATACACTGCACAAGGGCCAACAGCCAAATCAACGTCTGATTTGAAAGCCCACGTTGTCTACCATTTTGCTATGCCATGTAGAGAAGACAAAAGGGTGAATACCAAATTCAGATATTTAGATTTCATTCTGTAATTCAGAATCCCATGTGGCATCATACTGAAAAAAATTAACTCGTTCTTTTTTCTTGCAAAGATGCAGGTAGTACAATTTCCTTGTAGTGATCTGAAGGAAGTCTCACTCATCTGTTCATTCATTCACTGAATAACTATTTTTGAAGTCCCCATTATGGGCGGGGATCTGGGTGCTCCTGATCTGGGTGCTTCAAGGAGCTTACAACGTAGCTGAAATAATAGACTTTGGATGAGTGATTAAAGTGTCATCAAGGGGGAAATACTATTTACAACTGCAAATGACTGGAACTCTACTGCCACTGAGGAGGATGGTTTAGGAAGAAAGCAGAGATGTAGAAAGTGGGGGGTAAGATGGCGGTCAAGCTACTTGCTGGGCAATTGGAGAATCTTGAAGAACGATGATGTTTAACCAACTCAAAATTGATGTATTTGCATTCTCTTTTTTTTTTTTTTTTTTTAAGACAGAGTCTTGCTCTGTCACCAGGCGCCAGGCTGGAGTGCGGTGGCGCAATCTAGGCTCACTGCAATCTCCGCCTCCTGGGTTCAAGCAATTCTCCTGCCTCAGCCTCCCGAGTAGCTGGGACCACAGGCGCGCACCACCATGCCCAGCTAATTTTTGTATTTTTTAGTAGAGACGGGGTTTCACCATGTTGACCAGGATGGTCTTGATCTCTTGACCTCATGATCCGCCTGCCTCAGCCTCCCAAAGTGCTGGGATCACAGGCGTGAGCCACCACGCCCGGCCTGTATTTGCATTGTCATCATATAACTCCCTCCATCTCCGTAAGCCTTTAGTAAAGTCAGCTATACATACAAAGACCTTGAGTACTGGCTTTCAGTGGAAATTGGGAAAGGAAGTTGAAGTCCTCATCTGTGTGAATACGGGGGTGGGACAGAGCACATATGAGAAGGACCAAGCGTAATTTGGGGGATCAGAGGAGCCTGCTGCATTCACGTAAACATTTTGACTTTGCAGACCTGCTAACCCCGACTTGTCCACAGTTCTGAAATCTTCATCTGTCTTGGTCCTTGTTGTAAACCCAGAGCCTTCAATGATGTCAGACACATAACAGGTGCTCAGTAAATATTTTTTGGTTGCATGAATAGATGAATGGTCTCAGCAGCCCTTCAAAATCTCTCCCATGTGTGTTTCTCTAACACTCCCTGATGTACCCTCAGAGCCCGGTACACAGTAAGTACTCAATAGTCTCTGACTGACAAAAACGTAAGACCTAACACCATAAAAACCCTAGAAGAAAACCTAGGCAAAACCATTCAGGACATAGGCATAGGCAAGGACTTCATGGCTAAAACACCAAAAGCAATGGCAACAAAAGCCAAAATAGACAAATGGGATCTAATTAAACTCCAGAGCTTCTGCACAGCAAAGGAAAACAATCATTAGAGCAAACTGGCAATCAACAGAATGAGAAAAAAATTTTGCAGTCTACCAATCTGACAAAGAGCTAATATCCAGAATCTACAAAGAACTAAAACAGATTTACAAGAGAAAAACAATGAAACCCATTCAAAAGTGGGCGAAGGATATGAACACTTTTCAAAAGAAGACATTTATGAGGCCAAAAAACATATGAAAAAATGCTCATCATCACTGGTCATTAGAGAAATGCAAATCAAAACCACATTGAGATACTATCTCATGCCAGTTAGAATGGCAATCATTAAAAAATCTGGAGACAACAGATGCTGGAGAGGATGTGGAGAAATAGGAACACTTTTACATTGTTGGTGGGAGTGCAAATTAACGCAACCATTGTGGAAGACAGTGTGGCAATTCCTCAAGGACCTAGAAATAGAAATACAATTTGGCCCAGCAATCCCATTACTGGGTATATACCCAAAGAATTATAAATTGTTCTATTATAAAGACACATGCACACGTATGTTCATTGTGGCACTATTTACAGTAGCACAGACCTGGAACCAACCCAAATGTCCATCAACAATAGACTGGATAAAGAAAACATGGCACATATACACCATGGAATTAGTATTTTCTTTTTAGTATTTTTATGCAGCCATAAAAAACGATGAGTTCGTGTCCTTCATAGGGACGTGGATGAATCTGGAAACCATCATTCTCAGCAAACTGACCCAAGACAGAAAACCAAACACTGCATGTTATCACTCATAGATGGGTGTTGAACAATTAGAACATGTGGACACAGGGAGGGGGAGCATCACACACTGCAGTCAGCTGGGGGGTGGGTCTAGGGGAGGGACAGCAGGGGGTGGGGAGGGTGGGGAGTGATAACGAGGGGGAGAAATACCAGCTACAGGTGATGGGGGGGATGAAGGCAGCAAACCACCTTGCCATGTATGTACCTATGCAACAATCCTGCATGATCTGCACATGTACCCCAGAACCTAAAGTACAATTTAAAAAAAAAAAGTTTCTCCACAGTTTGGATAATCTCCTTGAACTGGTTTCCAGAAATTACGAGATCAAAGAGAAGGGAGACAGGTAAGTCCTTGGCTGTGGTATCAAACTCTTCTTCAAAAGGAGTGCAGAGTGCATCCTGGTCATAGCATCGCAGGAGAGCATCTAGAACAATTCCTAATGTTCTTGGCAATACCTTTGCAGCTCTAAATATGACCCAGGTCTATCTGACTTCAAAACCTACTGACTTTTAACTAACATTAATGAATCTTTTGTGCCCGCTAAACTAAATCATGTTAATTATTCATTGGGTATATTTTTATTGAACTACCACAGAGCACAGGATTTCCAGAATTCAGATGACGTAGGTATTTCTTGAGCATGTACTACGTGCTAGGCATTGACTGGACTGGTCACTTTCACATAGTGTCTCATTTAATCCTCATCGCAACCCTACAAGGCTGACAAGGACACAGAGGCTCAGAGAGTGAAAGAAAGAGGAAAAATGTCCCCCAATGGGAATGAAGGACAAATAAGAGCTTTTGGCCCAACTCTCCAGATTCCCAGTCTTGTGTGTTTAGTACTTATTGAACACCTAACCTTAAGTATTCTACCATGGATCAAGATAAAAGGCAACCATAATATCTCCTTTTGGCTTTACAGCATTGTATGTTGGAAAGTTCTTCCAGGTGTCTAATCTAAATTCCTTCTGCTGCAACTCAAGCCCATGCCCACCCTTCCATCCCCACCCCCCATCCTTAGATAAGTACAAAAACAACAATTGCAGATGAGATTGCCAAGCTTCTCCTCCTCTCATGGCTTCTGTCTTCAGTTGCCTCACAGTCCTGAGATAAGCCCCACAGAACAGGCTTCCTATCTCCCTGGGTGTTGCCTCCACCCAGGATCACTCAGACCCCTGCCCAGAGCCAGAGAAAACCAATCGCTTCAGAAGAGACTTCTCTGAGGGGGGAAGGGAAGAAGATACAGAAAGCTGAAAGCTTCTCCCAGCTGATCACTTTGTGGGAGGTGGCCACAGGTGACATCTTGTGGGGAAAATGTTGTTTCCTCACATGAGAGGCTCCCCAGATTAGGAAACAGTAATGACAGGCCAATGAACTTGGCCTTGACCTCCCTAGTTCCCAGAAGGCACTCCTAGATAGAAACACTGCCTTCTTCTTCAGTGGTTTATCAGACAAGACAAGGTCAGCCTTAGCCCTCCTATGGAACTTAGAGATGACTGCATCTAGGTCCCCTGGAATACAGAATAGGCTCAGTAAATGTCTGATGACTAAATGATTTTTTTAAAATGAATGCAAGAGTGAGAGACTGCATAAATGAATTAGCATGTGACTAAATGGATCTATTTAGTGACTGAATAAATGGAAAAGAATGAATCACAGTTAGTAAACAAGCAAGTTCATAAGAATAAATTTCTAAGTGACTAAATGAATGAGAGGAAAGAGTAACAAAATTATTAAATGGCTACGTGATTGAGCACGTGAAAAAAATTCATGAATATGTGAGTCAATTGAATGAGTGTGTAGATGATGGATGGATGGATGGACGGATGGATGGATGGATGAGTGGATGGAGGGAGGGAGGGATGAATGAATGGATGGAGGGAGGGAGGGATGGATGAATGGATGGAGGGAGGGAGGGATGGATGAATGGATGGATGGATGATGAATAAATTCACAAATTCATAGAGAAAGACTAGAGCACTAAGTTATGAACTCTGTGAGGCCAATAACCAGGTCTGTTTTAGTCCTTGCATTATTCCCATCCCCTAGTACAGTGTCCTACACATGCTAAGAATTCTGATAGGTATTTGCTGAATGAATAAATGGATGGATAAACAGACATCCTCCTGGTTGCAATACACAATACGTGGTACTAAAATCTTCACTGAGTGCAGTGGCACACTCACAGCTCACTGCAGCTTTGACCTCCTGAGCTAAAACTATCCTCAAACCTCAGCCTCCTGAGTAGCTGAGACTATAGGTACATGTCACCACGTCTGGCTAATCTTTAAATGTTTATAGAGATGGTGTTTTGCCATGTTAACCAGGCTTGTCTCAAACTCCCAGGCTCAAGTGATCTGCCTGCCTCAGCCTCCCCAAGCGCTGGGATTATCGGGATGCACACGGTATCCACTTGTCTCCTTGGTCAGGTGCCTTCGTGACTGTACCACCAGACACTGCCTGCCGGGGAGACAGATCGTGACTCTTTCCAGAGGAAATTGAATTCCACACCACAATCCTGATCAAGGCATCTCCTGCCATCTTGACAGAAATCATAGCTGTCATCAGAGATGTTCCTCTGTCCTTCTGTTGGCCAGGCTTGGGCTGTTTCCAGGTAAAGCAAGCTTTCAGGCCTAAGCGTCTCACATCAAGGAACTGGGTATTGAGAAGTGATTCCCCTGGAGACACTGTTTACAGCAAACAGCCCACACTTCCTTTGGAGACAAGTTAGAGGGTTTGCCTGCTCTGCCCATTTGTTGCGTGACCTTGGGGAAGTCACTTAACCCTGCTGGGCCACGGAGCTGTAAAAGTATTAGGACCAAGCAGATGATCTTTCTGGTCTAATGGGAAGAGCACAAGACTGAGAGTCAGAACATCCAGATAGACTCCTTGTTAGTTTCGTGATCTGGAGTCAAGCCCTGATTCCCTGAGCCTCAGTTTTCTCACCTATGAAATAAGAATAATAATACTCCCTCCCTGGGTATAGAGAAGCAAAGGGATGCCAAGAACTTTGAGAGAGCTCTAAGGTATACAAGTCAGATTGTTGTGGTCTGAGATGCCTGTCGTCAATGAAACCTTCTGCTTGACTTTGGTCTCTAGAACTTAAAACCCACATAGTGCATCAAGATGGTTAGTTGGTGTTGGGTTGCTTTTCGTTTGAAAGGTTTTTTTCTTGTTTGAATAAACATTTTGTTTAAGTTGGAACCATTTTTCATTTAATTGTCCTTCAACTGAAGAACAATTTATTGAATACCTAGCGTATGCCAGGCCCTGTTCAGGGCCTGAGAAAAACAAAGATCATAACATGTAGTAGCATTACTTGAAAACATCCACCATACAGCAGGTAAGACCATGAATATTTTATATGCAGTAGGTCACATCATCCTCATAACACCCAATCAGACAGATATTCTTATTATACCCATTTGTCAGGTGATAAAACTGAGGTAAGAAAGATATCATGGTTTTTTAGTCAATGATGGATCAGCCTCTATAGATCAGTAATGAAATTCCATGGATGTTAAGAACAGGTACTGAGGACAAGTCCAAAGGATATTTTTTTTAATCACTACCTATTAACATATACATCTTCCCCTCTAGATGTTAATCTCCTGAAATAACATATTAACCCTGATATGCCATGTCTTAAGTTGTTTAATTCTTATAATAGCTCATTGAAATTGAATCATTACAACTGAGGAAACTGAGGCTCAATAAGATTAGGTGGCTTGCACAAGGCCACGTGGCTGTAAGAATCATGTTTGGGGCCAGATCTGCTTGACCTCAAAGTTTATTCCTGTGGTGTCACATCTCACCCTTTCCTGCACCTGCATGTCTAATAACCAACAGAGTGGGGTGGCAGAGATTGACATGGCCCAATGTCCATTCTCTCCTTTCTTAATAAAAATGGAAATTATGGCTAGTCACATGGTCATTTGAAATAAAGACTACATTCCCCAGATTTCCCTTATAGGTGGGTATGGCTTTGAAACTAAATTCTGGCCAGAAAGATACTAGCAGAGGTGCACATAGCAACCTTCAAGAGCCTTCTCTAATACAGGGGTCCCCAACCCCAGGCCACACACCAGTACCAGTCCGTGGCCCGTTAGGAACCAGGCTACACAGCAAGAGGTGAGTGGCAGAGCAAGGGAGTGAAGCTTCATCTGTATTTATAGCCACTCCCGGTGACTCGCATTACTGCCTGAGCTCTGCCTCCTGTCAGATCAGCAGTGGCGTTAGATTCTCATAGGAGCGAGAACTCTATTGTGAACTGCACATGTGAGGAATCTAGGTTGCATGCTCCTTATGAGAATCTAATGCCTGATGACATGTCTCTGTCTCCCATCACTCCCAGATGGGGCTGTCTAGTTGCAAGAAGACAAGCTCAGGGCTCCCACTGAATTCTACATTTTGATGAGTTGTGTAATTATTTGAATATATATTGCAATATAACTGATATGGTTTGGCTGTGTCCCCACCCAAATCTCATCTTGAATTATAGCTCCCACAATTCCAACACGTTGTGGAAGGGACCCAGTGGTAGGTAATTGAATCATGGGGGAGGTTCTTTCTCGTGCTGTTCTTGTCATAGTAAGTCTCAGGAGATCGATGCTTTTATAAGGGGGAGTTTCCCTGCACACGCTCTCACTTTGCCTGCTGTCATCCATGTCAGACATGATTTGCTCCTCTATCCCTTCCGCCATGATTGTGAGGCCTCCCCAGCCATGTGGAACTGTAAGTCCATTAAACCTTTTTCTTGTATGAATTGCCCAGTCTCAAATATGTCTTTATTAGCAGAATGTAAATAGACTAACACAGTAACCGTAATAGAAATAAAGTGCACAATAAATGTAACGCACTTAAATCATTCAAAACCATCCCCTTTCCCCAGTCCATGGAAAATTTGTCTTCCACAAAACCAGTGCCTGGTGCCAAAAATGTTGGGGACCACTGCTCTAAGAGGCAGCTGGCTCAGGTCCCTACTCCTTCTTCCAGCTGCTGTGAGATGCATGGAGGTGTTGGCTGGAACACCACCTTGCCCCATGAGGGGACCAGGCATGCAAGGCAGAGCCACAAGATAGAAACAGCCTGAGTACCTAGGGATTTCACAGATCAGAGATGTCCTGCCTGGCCTGAGCTACCTTTATCCAGACTAACATGAGAGAGAAATTCTGATATTGTATAAGCCACTGTTCCTGGAGTTTTACCTTAATTCACAGATGAATTAATCCCAAATGAGAGTGAGTGTGGAGAGTTGGGTTTGGTTTTCCATGCTTCACTCCTCCCTATTATAGAATTCTACAAACTCCTGCCCTGTGGCTTGCAATACCTCCCGCTAGAGTCAGTGGAATGTATCTTCCTGGCCTACTGTTGATGGACCAGGTTATGTGAAGAGCTTTGGGAAATGAAATAATAGCAGATGGGATTGGACCAGGGCCTTTAATGTCTCTGCATGATTTTGCTTTATCTTTACCTCTTGCACTTCTATAATCTACCATGAGATGAAATGTCCCAGGCAGCCCCTGCTCCTTCAGCTTATGCTCAGAATAAAGACGTATAAGCAGAAAGAAATTCAACTAGAGGCCTGGAGTCCAGCCTACCAGGCCAAGACAAAGTTAGATCAGCTGAACTACAGCCAATCCACAGACCCACAAGTGAGAAAAATAAATGTGTGTTATTGTAATGCCACTGAAATTTTGAAGGATTGCTTTTTTCTACAGCATTATTTTAGTTATAGTTAATATAGCAGTTAATCAATACCTTATTCATTGAGTGTCTATGATATACAAGCATGGGGCAAGGCACCAAGGATACGTGGTGGCTATGGATGTCCCTGCCCTTATGGAAGACACTGTGGAGTCATGATCAAAACAACATGGGCAGAACTGGCTTCAAATCCCAACTGCACCACTTCCCAGCCAGTGACCTCCAGCGATTGATTGAATCACAGTCTCTAGCCTCCCAGGGTTGTCATGAGGATTAAATGAGATCAAATGTGTATAGCTCCCGTACATAGCATGTCACACAATAAGTGCTCAGCAAGGGGTAATATTAGTAATAACCAATGGCTTTGCTCAAAGAGAATAGCCACTTATACATGCAGGGAAATCAGACCTACTTTAACACATTCCTCCTCTCGATCAACACAATGATAGCCATGCCTACCAGGTTTTCCAAGGCAGTTCCAATCATGCTCCTCTTTTCCATCCATCTCAAGAGTCTGGCTGAACTATCCATGACTGTGCCCATTATAGAGCTACCATCCTTAACGGGCTTGCCCAGGTCACATGAGCACCAGTCACTTTTTCTTCCTCATTGTCCCTTGGCCTTTGGGTCAGCGCTCTGCTGCCTGAAGTCCTGGGCACCAAATGGCCCAGGGAGAAACAGATTATTCAACCATGGTCACCTCACAAGGCAGCCTCAGAACAAGGGTTATAAAACTATCAAGAGAGGAAAGGAGGGAAGGTGAGGAAGCTATGAGAGATCGTGCCTGAATCAACCGGCATTTGGTCAATTGCTCTGAGCAAGTGATTTCTGCAGAATTAGGTTAATCACGCAGAGATCTGTCTCCTTCAGAAACAACTGCAAATATTAAATCATGTTACTAAGTCAACAGACATGGTATGTACAATTAGGTGCATGTGTGTACCTATGGACCCAGAGAAAGATGGCGGAGGTAAGACAAAGAGGAAAAAGCAAGAAGACAACGAGGTTTCAGTTTGGTTGATTGCATCAGAAAATATAAATAACACCCCCTTTCCCCAAAAAATGATTTACAACAGTAACAGCTCAGTTATTTGGAAATTGGGGTCATGCTCTTTTCTGAAAAATCCAATGACCTTCTTTTTATTTCACTTTTGTGTAGTCAAATAAATTTTTTCCTTTCTGAAAATTTCTATTGCTATTTTGCTTACATAGCAAAAATTTTAGATAGTCGCCTATATTTTTTTTCAGATTTTATTTTTTCGCCTTCATCTTTGTTCTTGCTCACTCTTTATTTGTTTTTTATTGTATATCTTTAAGATGCAAAGATCACCTCTCAGTGGCCAAATTTTGCAGCCCCCTCCTCAGGCCTTGGCCTCTGCTATCCCAGGCCCTGCTGGGCACCATCTCTCCTGCAGCCACCACCCCAGTGCCCACTTCCCTTGGCTTCATGGCATCACCATCTCCAGGGTTATCTGCCACCTCTCTAACCACTCTCTCAATCTTCTTGATGATCCTTTTCCACCCTCATCTGAAGTGCTGCTGTTTCTCTTAGCTCCTCTCCTGCCTTTCCTTCCTTCCTTCCCACAGCTCTGTGCTTCTGCTGCCACCTCCCACTCTCTCCCCACTGGAATGTCAAATCTGTTCAGGCCTTGACTGTGCTTACACTCTCAACACTCTAGAAATGATTCCCAAGTCTTTATCCAACACCAAGTGACTCTTCCGAACACACAGCTCCCACGGTTCTGTCTCCTAACTCAGGGGTCAGCACGTTTTTTCTGTACAGAAACAAATCATACATTTCTAGGTTTTGTGGACCGTCAGTGCCAATCACAATTCGGCTCTGCTGTTGGAGCACAAAAGCAGCCACAGACGTTAGTAACTGAAAGAGCATGGCTGCATCCCCATAAAACATCAGTTATAAAAACAAAAGGTGGCCACATGTGGCCTGTTCTAATTCTGCATCCAAAGAAGAACTGACTGCTGTGATCAGTGACTATTCCCCGAGCTAAATAAAGATGATCCCATTGGTCCTCTAAAACTTGGCTGCACACTGGAGCCAGCTGAAGAAATTATAAAACTCCCAGTGCCCAGGCTGTATGCTAAACCAATGAACTCAGAATTGCTGAAGCTTCACAGGTGATTCTGATGTGCAGTGAAGTTTGAGAACCACATACTATCCCCACCATTGCCAGCTTGATGAAACCCAGCCCCGGCACCATTCACGGATTTAACAGGTGGCCTCTAATCATTTAAACTACATCATCACATAAGAAAAATATCAGGAAGTACCCTAAGGACCCTTTCCTCATAAGAAATTATGTGTCTATATGTTTCTTTTTAATACCCTATCTAAAGATAATGTAGTAAAGTGGAAAGAGTACTGGACACATAGCACATTTCTAGGTTTTGTGAAAACAAAAAAGTAATGGCAACACTTGCCTTCTCAATTCTGGCACTAACTCTCCAAATGACTCTGAATGTACCATTTCACCATTTGCAAAACAAGGAGGTTGTAGTAGGTGGTTTCTGAAGTCTAGGTAGCTCTGATGGGCTATGATTTGTCTTCTCTGCCAATAGTTGTATTTATTAATGAAATATTAAACAGCATCACTAATATTATATATAATAGATGATTCATAATACAAAAATAATTAATGTTTACCTGGTGATGTGGAAAATTCAAAGCTGCTGTTTTCACATACACTGTCATGTTTTATCCCCACAACAACCTTTTAAGGCAGGGATTATTATCCCCTGTGGGAGGCAGTCTCTAAGGTGGTTTCCAGTGATTCCTGCATCCTGGTATTCACGCCCTTGTATAATTCCCTCCCATTGACTGCTGGCCCGGTGACCTGCTTCTAACAAACAGAACAGGACAAAAGCTATGGCACGTCATTTCTGTAATCAAGTCTGTATTAATCTGTTTTCATGCTGCGGATAAAGACATACCCAAGACTTGGAAACTTACAAAAAAAAGAGAGAGAGAGATTTAATTGGACTCACAGTTCCATGTGGCTGGGGAGGCCTCACAATCATGGCAGAAGGCAAGGAGGAGCAAATCACATCTTATGTGGATGGCAGCAGGCAATGAGAGAGCTTGTGCAGGGAAACTCCTGTTTTTAAAACCCATCAGATCTCATGAGACCCATTCACTCTCACAAGAACAGCATGGGAAAGACCTGCCCCCATAATTCAATCATCTCCCACCGGGTCCCTCCCACAAAACATGGGAATTATGGGAGCTACAAGATTTGGGTGGGGACACAGAGCCAAACCATATCACAATCATAAAGGATTATGCTTTCCATCGTGTTCACACTCTCTCACTTGCCTTTAACTTGCTCACTCTGCCATACTGTGAGCTTCCCTCCATGGGTATGGAGACGCCCAATGGGCCAGGAAAGGAGGGACACCTCTGCCCGGCAGCCAACATGGAACTGAGGTCCTGCAGCCATCAGATCCCTGGAACCAGAGGACTCACCTGAGCTCCATCCAGACTCCTGACCCACAGAAACCGTGAGACAAGAAATTTTTTGTTGTTGTTGTTTTAAGACACTAGGCACAAGGGTAATTTGTTATGCAGCAGTAGATAATACATTCCTATTTGACACATGGGGAAGGGGAGGCAGGAACTCAGTATGCCTGTATATTATGCCCCTGATGAATGGTGGTTTAACTAAGAAACACTATACAGGTAACATCCCCAACTCCATTTTGCTAAACCTTAAGTTTGACAGAGGAGGGCCGTTCTCACTGTCTGTGCTCTAGACGGGTATTTGGTCTTTGTCCCCAGTTCCTGGAACAGAGCTCCTGAAACCCGTGGAATTTCCTGAGTGATAAGGGTAATGGGAGTCTCTTTTGCTCAAATCATATGACTCTTGGTGGGCCCCTAGATAGTTTCCAGATGAGAACTAGTTGCCAGAAAGACCAAGCCTTGATTAGAAGCTTGAAATTTTCAACCTCCAAGGAGGAGAGAAGGAATAGAGAGTGAGTTCATCACCAAAGGCCAATGATTTAATCAATTGTGTTCACGTAATGAAATCTCCATTAAAAACCTCTAAACAACAGGATTCGGAGAGCTTCTGAACCGGTGGCTCATCCCATCTCCATGGGGACATGAGCTCCTGCGCTCAGGACCCTTGCCCTAGGTCTGCCTTCATCTGGCTGTTCATTTGTTTCCTTTATAATAAAGCCGCAATGGTACATGAAGTGTTTTCTGGAGTTTTGTGAGCCATTCTAACAAATCATCAAACCTGAAATGGGTGGGTGGTTGTGTGAACCTTCCAGACCTCATAGTGAAGTTGGACAGCAGTGTGATAACCTAAGGACCTGGGGCTGTGACTGGCATCTGAAGTGAGGGCAGCCTCGTGGGGACTGAGTCCTTAAGCCTGCAGCTTTAATGTCTAAATTGACTTGAAATGTAGGACGCCCAGTGGGTATCCAGAGAGTTGAGGAATTAGTTGATGTAAGAACAGCCACACTTTTGGTGTCAGAGGTATTGTGAGTAAAAACAGCTCCCACCCCTAACAAATCCATGAGCGTAGGGCCTAGTGGGAGATGAGAAAAATGTTGCCTAGAATTGGCAAGCTCCCAAGTCCATGGGGAAGATGAGTAGAGAGGGAGGCTGACGACCAGCTCTGACCTTCGGGAAACTTCCCATGAGTCATCTCCAGAACCTGTGGGCCTTAAAGCCTCCCACAGCCATAGGGGTCAGAAGTCCCCACCCCATCTCCACCAGGGCATCTTTCTGAAGTGAGGAGAAAGCTGTGGGCTAGCCACTGTGTTAGCATCCATCCTCTCTTTCATTTGAACTCCACCTTGCTCTTTCTCATGAAGTGCCCTGAAAGAGTTGGCATCTTTACCCACTTACCGTCTTACTTGACAGGACAGAGTGTCCTTGCACCACTTAGCCTTCTGAGGTTTACAGAGGTCATGCTCGCTACTCAAGGTCATGCAATCAGAGGCAGTGTCGGAACCGGAAAGCAGGTTTCCTGCCCCACGGTGGCCCAGCGTATTTCTCCTAATACCAACTGTGTGTTCGCTCCCAAGAGCTAAGGAGCAGAGGGGGTGGGATACTTTAAAAGAAAGAACCCCAGGGAAAGGGAAATAAATGAAGACTGTGCAGCTTGAGGCACTGATGCATTTTGGGGCAGAGGTATTTTGAGGTTATAAGGTTGTACTGTGCTCCTCAAGCCATGGAACCTCATGCAATGCCCTCCTGATCCTGTGCTTAAGCACAGGACTCTTTGGAAATCAGTCAAATTGTAGGTCCATTTCCCTCCCCCAGAACCTGGGAGGGGAAGGAGGATGACGTCAACTCAAGCGTCATGGGGTCTTTGGTGTAAAAACACATCACAACCAGGGGCTGGGGGGAGAAGGGAATGGATGTGATTGTTTCATGGGTAGAGTTTCCATTTGGGATGATGAAATGTTCTGGAGATGGATTGTGGTGACAGTTATACAACAGTGTGAACATACTTAATACCACTGAACTGGATGCTTGAAAATAGTTAACATGATAAGTATTATATTACATCTATTTTACTACAGTAAAAAGAGCAAGAGAGAGAGAACCAAAAACAAAACAAAATTATAAGTTTCCTCTTGAGCCAGTGGGAGGGCTCTTGAAAAGATGCTGTCCTCTGTGGAGTGAGGATTCTCGGAGACCTTCTCAAACCCAGAGACCACAGAGGAAGCTATGCCTTTACCCCAGCAAGACTGGCCTGAGCTGCTGCAATTCGGGCCCTCCCAGCTTCACAGTGCAAGAGAAACAAGCAAATAAACAGCTGCACAAAGCAGTCATGAGGTCAGAATTCCCAAGATGGCAACTCGGGGAATGCCAGGGATTGGAGGACCCTTAAAGTCATCTGGTCCAACCCCCTCATTTTATAAGTGGAAGAACTGAGTCCCAAAGAAGAGAAGCGCTGGCCCACACAGCCTGTCAGTCCACAGAGGAGCCAGAAGCCAGGCAAATGGACGTGGGTTCAAATCCAGCTCTGGCACGCTGTGGGACCACTGCGCTGACGTCACCTCTCCGAGCCTCAGCTTATCCATCTCCGAAAAAAGCAGCAGCACAAGCACACTATGTCACCTGTCAAGGTTTTGGGGAGGAGGTCAGTGAGATTGGGCATGTCAAGAGCCACGGAAAGGGCCTGGTCTGGGTGGGCACCCTCTCCCCACCTGGTTCCTCTAAAAGCTTTTGTCTGGACTCTCAGCCACCGCTGCCCCTGAAACCTGACCCTGCTCTTGTAGCCAACAGATAGAAAGCGGGGAGACAGCCTGACCCTGGCATCACCACACCGTGGGGGACAGAGTCATCATCTACTAAGCAGGCCCTGAGAGGAAAGGACACCCAGACCTGGCAGTGCCTGGGAGTCCAAAGGCTGGTTTCATTCCCTTGGAGCCATTCCAAGGATACATCATTGCCCACCGGAGTCTCCTTCTTCCCCAGGGGGGTGGGACTTCTGTACCCATGAAGAAAGGAAGATGGGTCTGGGGCACACAGAGCCAGGTGGTTTTCTAAGGGTTTTGCCACCATCATTCATTCAAGCCTCAACCCAACCGAATGAGCGAGGGCAACGACACCTTCAATTTGTAACCGACGAGACTGAAATGGGGAGGCTGGGAAGCCTGAGCAGCCTCCCAAAGCCGGGAAACAGCTGAGCACAACTGCAGCCCAGAGTCCCCAGGAAGAGGAGACAACACTGGATTTGGGGTTCCGATAGACTGTGTTTGGATCTCAGCTCTATGCCAGGGCCAAATGGTCACGGGCGGGTCACTTCAATTCCTAGACTCGATTTCCTCACCTGTAAAAGTGACATTGATAACATGGGCCCCGCCTGGCGGGTGAGAGGATTCTCACTCGAAAGCACCTGGCAGGCAGGCTCAGGAAGTGACCGTGGCTCTTTCCTTCCTCGAGGGGTCACCCCAACACTTCCGCATGCCCCAGCCAGCATCCCCGCTCTCGGCCCGGGCTTGTTGATACCACATCCGGGCCTGCGTGGTGTTGTCACCCGCATTGCACCACCACACCTCACCAGTGACATAACCCCTCTAGCCTCTCCCCCGACCCAGGCTGCTGTAACACAGGCTCTGCTGACACATCCTTGTTGAAATTCGAAACCAGAGGCTCTGTTTCCTTGCCAGTTTATTGGAGAGCAAAGCCAAGTCCAGCCTCCTTTTCTCTTCTCTCTTTCTCTTCTTTGCCTCCAAGACCTGGGAAGACTGCTGGGAACCAAGAGCTAGGAGTGGACGCACAGGTAGCAGAGCCAGGCCCAGCCCATCTGGCACATCCCATGAGTTTCCGAGGCAAGATGGCATGAGGCACAAGGTGCATGCAGTAAGGTGGCAGCATGAGGAAACAGGCCTGCCTGTTGAAACCCATTTCTCATCCATGAGAGCCCAAGAAGACTAGACAGAGACAGAGCCAGCCTGCGTTCCTAAGAGCAGGTATCTACTCACTGACCCATGCCAACATATTTTTTAGCACTATGTGCTAGGGTCATTGGCTGGGGATACTGTCATGATTAAGGCCAGATCAGAAGTTCCAGCCTCACAGCCATACATTCTAGTGGATGGCACAGACAATAGACAACTAAACTTATAACAAAATAAGAGCACTTCTGATTGTGAAAGATGCTTTGCAGGAAACAAAAGTGCTGATATGATTGTAACTGAGGCAGAGGAGTGCTAACTGAGTGGGGTGCTGAGGAGGTGACAATGAGCTGAGCCCCAGAAGATGAGAAGGAGCCAGCAGTGCAAAGAGCTGGGGTGGAATTTTCCAAAAGGGTCACTAATGCAAAGTCCACAAGGTAATGAGAAAGGCTGGCTGGCTTGCTCAAAGATTAAGAAGGCCAGACTGGCGGGAGCATGCAGGGTGGAGAGGAGGGGTGAGGCCTGAGATCCCTCGAGATGCCAGGTCATGCTGGACATGGCAGGAGTTAGGATCTGATTTGGAGGGAGATTTTAACACATTGGAGGATTCTTCCTTTCCTGAAGCCTTGGGTCCCAAATGCCTGGGAGACAAGGGTAACCAACACAACTCTCGCTCACAAGCACAGGAAGAAACTGCAGAGTCTATCCAGATCAATGCCTTCCACTTTGTAGATGGGTATCAGCTAAGGGATGGGAAGGGATGTGCCCAAGATGGGAAGGGGTGTGCCCATGATTGCACCATGTGGCATGGCAGAGCAGGAACTGGAACACAGGCGGCTGGAAGTGAAAGCAGAGCTCATGGTTTTTAGCAGTTACCATGAGTGATTTCCTTTGCATCGTCACATCAACCCCATTTTTTTTCAGATGAGAAAGGGAAAGTGACCTCCTAAGGTTCCACAGCCAGAGGTGCTGGAGGAGCCAGGCTCCAAATCAAGATCAGCACCCAAAGTCTTTCTGAGCTGCCTTGGATTTGCATAGATATCCCTATGGTCCCAAGCTGCTAAGTCCAGAACTAGCATCTACTGAAAGCTGCTAGTAATTTCTCTGGGAAACACCTTGAGTTCTAAGCAAATGAAACAAATGAGCCCACTGACCTCATACATCAGCCCATTAAGAAACAAATGGAAATACATTTTTTTAAAAAGAATAAAAAAATAGGGTGCAGTGGCTCATGTCTGTAATCTCAGCACTTTGGGAGGGTGAGACAAGAGGATCACTTGAGCCCAGGAGTTCAAGACCAACCTGGGCAACACAGCAAGACCCTGTCTCAATTTAAAAAAGAATTCATTATTTTAAAAAGAAATACATGGACGCTTTTTTCAAAAATAGATCAAGGAAACCATTTATAAATGGATGCTACTATATGTATGCTTCCCATAATCAAACCTAGCTCTGAGAATACATATTGAAATTGGCCTAGGGCAGAATTTTTCTGTGTAAGCCCTCTGCTAGATCTTGCTCCCTGTAGTGCTGTGGGCCTCAAACTTTAGCTGCACCAAACTGGGAAGGTTTGTAAATCACAGATTGCTGGATCTTATACCCAGCAATTCAGTAGGTCAGGGGTAGGGCCTGAGACTTTGCATTTCTAGCAAGTTCCCAGGTGATGTTGATGCTGGTGGTTTGAGTACCACACTTTGAGAACCACTGCTGTAGTGGATGCTGTGGTGCCCTACCCAGACAAATCTCCCTCAGGGACAAAGGTTGGCTCGGCTACCAGGAGTGTTGGCTGCTAACAGCTCAGAGCCAAGTCCCTCCACAGGAAGCACCCTTCACTGAAGGGCACTGCCTCACCTGAAGTCATTTCCCCTTGCTGCCAACCCACCACTAGCAATATAGAAGTTCAGAGGCCTCAACCTGAGAGAACTCTGCAGGATCATCTCAGCTTCAGGGTCGTCCATGCAATTGACTAAGGCCTCTTCTGTGACTGCATCAAAGTTCTATTTCTCCCTCTGGCCAATACGAGATTCCTCATCCCCTTGCAGGTGTTGTTTCCAAAGCACTCCTCAAAAAAGTACCCAGAATTTAGATTTCTGTCTCAAGGTTGATTTCTCAGGATACATGATTTAAGACAGCTGGTATCAGAAGTGGGGTGGTCTAAGGAAGCCTAATAAATGGGACTTTATAACTGGATCATCCACTCACTGGCTGGCGGATGTCACTATGGTGACAGGATGGTGGTAGGTGGAGTATGAAGGACCCTTGGAGTGATATGGTGGTATAAATGTGTAGCCTTTCACTGGTGGTAAATTGGGATGGACTACTTGGGGAAGGGAATGAACTGATGGGTACAATATCTCAGGTTTTGAGAGGTTTGGATGAAGTACTACCTATACTGACAACAAAACTGGATGGCTTGCTAAGTGCTACTAACGTGCTACAGAAAGGGAATGGAAATTACCAGCATAGGGCAAAGCATCAAAGTCAGTGGGCCTCTTTGGTAGCATGTATAGAGTTCTTCTCTCCTGCATCCAGAGGACGGAAAAGGCCCAGAAGCAGGCCCACATCTTCATAACAAAACACCAGAAAATTCTCAATCTGGGCAATTCTGTTATGCCAAGGTTAGGGCTTTGGTTAGAAAGAAATGGGGACCTAAGCTGTTGGATAGGGACAGTAGGTTTCGTGCCCTCAAGAATCTTTAAACTCCCAGACATTCAGGACTCCCTGAGCCTGCAGAAGTGTCCCAGGACTCCTGGTAAATACTAACACTCCTTCCTAGCTTAAAAATGATACAGCAGCTTCTGTGTTACACAAAAACACACAGCCCTTTCACCTCTCAGTTTAGACCCCACTTTACCTCCGGACTGCCAGACCCATAACTAGAGCCAAGTTATTACATTATCCAGCCAGAAAATACTGGGTCTAGTAGACTTCTGTGATAGCAATGGGGATGACAGGATCCCAAAATAATAGATGCCAGATGGCACTTAACCATCAGAGGCAAGATGATTGCAAACATTGTAATGAGCAGCAAAGTCACCAAAGCAGCTGGGGACCTGACCCACAGACAGCTATGGAGATGATTAATAGAACACGACATTCCTGAAGGCTAGCTAGACAGGCAGCTAACAAGGGCATTGCTCAATCTATGCAGTCAAAATAAACCAAGAATCAGGATCCCATGCCAAGCTTCTAGACCTGAACCTATTTTCAGACACGAAATCCACTGACTGGAAAAAAAAAAAGACCAAACCTCCAGGAAGAAAGACTCTGCACCACCATGTCAAAGTATCTCCAAGTTTTTTTTTTCTCTAGTATAAGGTTACTTACACTAGGGGGAGGAAAAATACCCAGAAATGTTGACGACTGTGGAGACAGGGTCTGAGTTGGTATACGGAGACCCAAAATATTATTTTGGCCCTTGTTAGAATGAGAATGTATGGAGGCCAGGTAATAAATGGAGTCCAGGCTCAGGTCCAGATCACAGCCAGTCCATCAACTCACCCAGTGGTCTTTCCTCAGTCGCTGCTATACAACTGAAATAAACATACTTGGTAATTGGCAAAAGCCCCATGGCCTATGAGACCAGAGCTATCAAAGCAAGAGGGTGGGTTCAAAGGTGAAACTTCAGAAACTGCCTCAACCCACCCCCCGACTAACAAAGATAGTATTAGGTTGGTGCAAATGTAATTGCAGTTTTTGCACTGAAAGTATGGCATCATAAGGGAATGGTAAATATCAGTGTCACCCTGGAATGACTGTATGAACATTCCACAAAACATTGCATTGGTCAGCTTTATTAATAGGACCTCGTTAATTAGTAAGTAATGAGTAAGAAGTGACAAGTACCTTGGAGGTCTTGATGAGACATAGGCACTCCAGAGGATGGCAGTGAAGATTCAGGGTCCTGCCACATCAGCTGTAATGGGCTCTTGGAAATGCCAGGAGATCGCCTCCAAAGTAAAGGGCAAATTATTCTATCTTGCACCTCCCACCACAAAGAAAAAAAGCACAATACCTGGAAAGCCTCTTTGGGTGCTTATTTAGCATATTTCACACACCATAATAACGCTCCATGCCAGTTCCCAAGTGGCACAGAAGACTGCCAGCTTTGAATGGAGCCCAGTGCAGAAAAAGCTATGTAGTAGATTCTGGTTATGGTACAAGTAGTCCCAGTACTGCAGCCATAAGCCCTGTTAGAACCTATGATCTTGGAAGTAAGTCTGAGTGGGGAAAGATGCTGTGAGGAGTTTATAGCAAGCCTCAGCAGGAGAATCACAATGTGCACTCATGGGGTTTTGGCATAAAGCCATGATATCTGCAGCTCCTGGACCCTGCTAGAAATAGAGCACTTGACTAAAGAATACCACATGACTATGTAGCTGGAAGTACCCATCATGAGCTGGGACCTTAGATATGATTTAGTCCATCCCACTGGTTTGATAGATCAGGTATCTGAGATTCCTCAAGAGGAAGAGATTTACTTTTAGGAAGGATTTTGGCTGCAAGTAACAGAGCTCAATCAACAAAGACTTAAATGAGAGTATGTTTTTTTCATATAAGAAGTCCAGACCCAGCTGCTTATAGATGCTGTCAGAACCCTGGGTCATTCTATCTTTCTGCTCTCCCAAGCTTAACGTGGATGGGACCATCATGCCTGTTGCCTCACGGTCATAAGATGGTCATTGTATCTGGAAGAAAATGGGTGCAAGCTTCTTCTGTGTCTTTTATCAAGAATCAAAGCCCCTTGTATGAGTTATCTGTTGCTACATAACATGTTGCCCCAAGCTTAGTGATCTGAAACACTTTTTTTTTTTTTTTTTTTTTGAGACAAGATTTTACTCCCATCACCCATGCTGAAGCACAGTGGCACAGTCACGGCTCACTTCAATCTCCACCTCCTGGGCTCAAGCAATTCTCCTGCCTCAGCCTCCCAAGTAGCTGGGACTACAGGCACATGCCACCACACCTATCTAATTTTTTAATTTTTTGTAGACATGGGGTTTTGCCATGTTGCCCAGGCTGGTCTCAAACTCCTGAGCTCAAGTGATCCACCTCCCTCAGCCTTCAAAGTGCTGGGATTACAGGCATGAGCCATCATGCCTGGTCGGTCTGAAATACTTTCTATCTCAGTTTCTGTGGGTCAGGATCTAGCTATGGCTTACCTGAGTCCTCTGTGTCAAGGTCTCTTACAAAGCTACAGTCAAGATGTCGGATGAGACCACAGCCATCTCAAGGTTCATACTGGGGCAAGATCCACTTCCAAACTTACTCAGTGTTGTTGGCAGGAGTTCCTCCCTGGCTGTTGGCCAGAGGCTTTCCTCAATTCCTGGCCAGTTGGGCCTCTCCACGAGACAGCTCACAACATGGAGGCCTGCTTCATCAAAGCGAGCCAGGGAAGGAGAGTGAGCGCTGGCAAGATGGAGGTCCTTTGTAACACAATCATGGCAGTGACATTTCTCCAAACTAAGCTGGGAAATCACATACCGAGCAAAGGGAACAGGAAAACCAGGCCGGGCTTAGACCAGTCATTCTCCTCAGCTGGGTTCTGTCTGCAGCTCAACTTTTATCAGATTACCAACTAAAGGTGCCCATCACATAAGGCTTTCTTCCAGAGCACCAGGATTGACCAAGACAGATTCTTCTCCCTCAGCCTTGCCCCCAACCCTGTAACTCCAGAGGAGACAAGTTTCAGAGCAAGGCAACTAAGCTACAGTTTGGGATTTCCACACACTGCAGCTCCATGCAAGAAGGGAGGACACTGAGTTTTCCAAACCAAGCAACTTAGGCTTCTGCAGACCCAACAAAGGTCTGAGTTACGGAAAAGATCCACAGTTCCTATTCTGACTGGAAACACCTTGCTAGGGCTGTGCTGGGCTAGGGCCCTCCCAGAGCCCATTCTGAGCCAGAACTTCAGGGATGAAAGCAGTGGGGATCCTTCTGGATCACCCCTTGGCAAGGCACATGAACGAGTCACAAGCAGAATTGACCCAAAAATAAATCAGACCACATAGACCTGGGTTCAAGCCAAAACCAGGGTAAGAAGGATCCGTGGAGTGTCTGAGCTGGAGGGAGACTTGAGAGCGCTTACTTAGTGGTTCCCAAAATGTGTTCCATGGCACCTTAGGGGTTCCTATCCCTCTTCAACCAGGGAAGATCAACCTTCTCATGTTTAATCCATAAGATTTTTATGAAATACGTCATCTGAATAAAATACATTCAGAAAGAGGGAGGGAGGGAGGGAGGGAGGAGGAAGGAAGGGAGGGAAGGAGGGAGGGAGGGAGGGAGAGAAGGAAGGAGTTAGGAAGAGAGGGAGGAAGGGAGGAAGGGAAAAAAGGAAGAAGGGGGAGAGGAAGGGAGGGAGAGAAGGAGGGAGGAACATTCAAAGTTATAATCTTTGTAGAGATGAGGTTTCACCATATTGCCCAGGCTGGGAAGGGAGGAAGGAAGGAAGGGAGGAAGGAAGGGAAGGAGAAAGGGAGGGAGGGAGGGAGGAAGGGAGGGAGGGAGGAAGGGAGATTTAGTTCATCCCACTGGTTTGATAGGTCAGGTATCTGGGATTCCTCAAGAGGAAGCAATTTACTTCCTCAGGTATCTGAAATTCCTCGAGAGCAAGGAAGGAAGGAAGGAGAGGTTAGGGAGGGAGGGAGAGGTTAGAGAGAGAAGGAGAGAACGGTTAGGGAGGGAGGGAGGGTTTAGGAAGGAAGGGAGGGAGAAAGGAAGTGGAAGAACAAGTCCAGGTCTAGGTGCTCAGAGGAGCCCAGAACAACAGGATCCAGGTGCCAGAGCTCAGGACAGCCAGGGCCAGACTAGCAGCACGGATGGCAGGGCCAAGTCCCCGAAGGCAGCCCTGAGGGCTTCAGTGCCCAGGACGGGGCCCGGCTCAGCCTGCAGATTTGGGGAGAAGGGAGAAGATGAAGGCCATGTGCCAGGCTGGGGTTGTCCAGGAAAGTCCTTCCCCCTCTCTGGGTCTCAGTTTCCCCAACTATAAAATCAAGGGGCTGGATCAGCAGACTCTTGATTGCTTTGTTGCTCTGTGGCCCTCAACTTGAAAATACAGAGAAAGAGCAGAGGCACCGTCTCCTCTCCCCTCCCCTCCCTCCCTCTCTTCTCCTCTCCTCTCCCCTCCCCTCCCTCCCTCTCTTCTCCTCTCCTCTCCCCTCCCTCTCTTCTCCTCTCCTTCTCCCCCTCCCCTCCTCTCCCTCTCTTTCCTCTCCTCTCCCCTTCCTCCTCTCCCCTCCCTCCCTCTCTTCTCCTCTCTCCCTCCCCTCCCTCCCCTCCCTCCCTCTCTTCTCCTCTCCTCTCCCCCTCCTCCTCCCTCCCTCTCTTCTCCTCTCCTCTCCCCCTTCCCTCCTCTCCCCCTCCCTCCCTCTCTTCTCCTCTCCCCTCCCCTCCCTCCCCTCCCTCCCTCTTCTCCTCTCCCCTCCCCTCCCTCCCCTCCCCTCCCTCTCTTCTCTTCTCCCCTCTCCTCCTCTCCCCTCTCCCTCCTCTCCCCCCTCCCTCTCTTCTCCTCTCCCCCTCCCCTCCCTCCCCCTTCTCCTCTCCTCTCCCTTCCCTCCTCTCCCCCTCTCCCCTCCCCCTCCCTCCCCCTTCTCCTCTCCCCTCCCTCCCCCCCTCCCTCTCTTCTCCTCACCCCTCCCCCTCCCTCTCTTCTCCTCTCCTCCCTCCACCTGTGGCTCCTGTTACAAGCACCTGCCCTGCATGTCATTTAAGAAACACATCAATGTGTTTGTACTTCAAGAATAGATGTACATGAATAAAGACATGCTAAAATAATGAGAGGCACTGGGGCCTGGCAGCTTGGGTAAACTCCCACCTGGGCAGGTGTGGGGATGCTGGCCCGAATTCCCAGGGGTCTGACAAGGTGTCCCCATCATACCTCATCCTACCACACTGCTCAGTGAGGCTGTCCAGAAAGGACATTCTGGGGAAAGCACTGCAAATCCAGCCCACCGGTTTCTGCTGCAGCCTCCCCGGAGGCAGATGAAGCAGCTAGTGGGTAGAAATGGAGTGTAGCCAGGAAGGGTGAGTGCTTGGCCATTTGTCAAAGTGACTTCCAGAGAAGAAACTATTCTGTTTCGAGAGTATTCCCAGCACATACTAGGCACTAAATAAAATGTTATTTATTGTTGTTGAGTTTGGAGCAGTACAGCCTAGAAGAGTGGTTTTCAAATGACTTTTGGCCATGAGACGTATTTCACATTGTGACACAGAATATACTTTATATATGTGCATATATCTATGCGAGTGTGTGCAAATATATGAATCCAGGTGTGTGCGGGTGTGTGTATGTCTGTGTGTGTACACATGAACCAAATTTTTCAGAAACCAGTCTTTAGGGTTTGCCACAAGCAATGCACTCATCTTTTCTAGTCTATTCCCTTTTTTTTTTTTCTTTTTTTTTTTTGAGATGGAGTCTCGTTCTGTTGCCCAGGCTGGAGTGCAATGACACAATCTCGGCTCCCGGGTTCAAGTAATTCTCCTGCCTCAGCATCCCAAGTAGCTGGGATTACAGACATGTGCCACCAAGCCCAGCTAATTTTTGTATTTTTAGTGGAGATGTGGTTTCACCATGTTGGTAAGGCTGGTCTTAAACTCCTGACCTCAGGTGACCCACCCGCCTCAGCCTCTGAATATTCTATCCTTTTTTTTTTTTTTTTTTTTTTTGAGATGAAGTCTCGCTCTGTCACTCAGGCTGAAGTGTAGTGGCACAAAATCAGCTCACTGCAACCTCCACATCCCAGGTTCAAGCAATTCTCATGCCTCAGCCTTCCCAGTAGCTGGGATTACAGGCACATGTCACCAAGCTGGGTTAATTTTTGTAATTTTAGTAGAAATGGGGTTTTGCCATGTTGGCCAGGCTGGTCTCAAACTCCTGACCTCAAGCTATCCGCCTGCCTCGGCCTCCCAAAGTGCTGGGATTACAGGCATGAGCCACCAAGCCCAGCCTCTGTTCACTTTAAAATGATGATGATGATTTTCTAATTGCTTTCATAACCCACCAATAGTTAACAATCTCCAGTCTGAAAAATCTGGGCATAGAAACCCACTGGGTTTGAGTTCAGATTCTGCTGTTTCCAAGATGAGTGCCTTTAAGCAGGACCCTCAGGCTCTGACTCTCTGTCTATAAGCCAGAGGTTTTAATCCCACCTACTGGAGAAGGTGGGGGTGAGGATTAAAACATATATAAAGCCCAAAGCATCACAGCTGGGCATAGTGAGCATTCAGTAAAAGGCAGAGATTGATATGATGTCACATCAGAAACTGAGACTCTCAGCAGAAGGAATGAAGATCCTCGTCTAAGCCTCTAATATCCTCATCCTCTCCACCCCTAACCCATCACACACATATCCCTTCCCTGCCAATGGCTGACAGCAACAGAGAACTCACTACCTTACAAACCAGCCAGGGTGGCTGGGTCAGGTGCTGAGCCACAGGCTTTAGAAGAGACATCCATGAACTGGGCACTAATCCTGCCCTCCAGGAGCTTAGATTCCAGAAATGAGTCATTAATCCTATTAGTATATAAATGAGTGGTGTCCTACACGGAGCAAAGACAACAGGACTGGAATCCAAAGACAAAAGCTGTTCCTTCTAACTGTGGAGATCAAGGCAGTGCCCAAGGGCAGGATCCAAGTCTACCTCGCTCAACAAAGGAGCCCCAGGTCTCACTACAGCCCTGGGCATGTAAGAAGTGCCTTGTAAATAGATATAGATTAAATCACTGAAGACGTCAAAAAGAAGATGGCCTGGGAAGAATCCAGACATGCAGAAATGGACAGAGGGAGGACATTCTAGTCAAGGAATTCCATAAAGAGTCATTTCCAGGGAGATCCAGAATGACATTTAACTTAATGAATCCAAACCCATCCCAGGGAAATCCGAATTAATTGCCCTACCACCCCCTTATCCCCCACAGACCTGTATTGGCAAAGAAAAACTGAACACGGAAAATAGAAGTCCAGATGTTGGAACTTGGATCCCAGTCCTGGGTATTTCCCAAACAATCCCAGTGACCTTGAGCAAGTTATTCCCCTCAGCCCTCAAAAGAAGGATTTAGACAAGATCATCTCTAAATTTATTTTCAAGTTTATACACTCTTTTTTTCCATGAGACCCTTTTCTTGCCCTCTCTGTCTTTCAGCTACCCAAGGACAGCCCATTCTGAATTGCTATTAGCATTTTGTTTGGCCCATAAATACGAACCACAAAGAGCTGGCTGGATACAAGGCATTCTGGTTACTACTGCCATGAAATAAATTAGTCCAACATTTAACGGTGTAAAACAAGCAACTACCATTCTATTTTGCTCATGAATTTGTGGGTCAATAATTCAGAAAGGGTTTGATGGGCAGCCCTTGCTTGGGAGCCTCTCATGAAATTGGAGTCGATGTCAGTCAGAGCTGGTATCTGAAGGCTCAGTTGGGCTGGACATCTCTATTTGCTCGGTCACATGAAACCTCAGTCGAAGATGGCTGGCAGCTGAGACTGGATCTAGGCTAGATGCCCAGATGCGCCTCTCCAGCATGGTAGTCTTGGGGTTACTGAACTCCACGTAAGCTCCATGGGCTTTTGTGAGCCATACTAGGGATCGTGGAGCAAAACCTCTGTTGTATTCTATTGCTCACAAAAGAGTCACTAAGCCCACCTCAGCTGCAAGGAGAGGAGACATAGATCTCACCTGTCCATGGGAGAAGTGTCAATGAATTTGCCAGACTTGTCTTCAGACTGCCACACCAGGCCTCAGTAGAATATGACACAACCATCTGTGGCCTTGGCCTTCCCTGCCTGCCCCCATCTCCACAACCTTAGTGCCCTCATGCCATCCTGAGATACAATGGCCCCAGATCTTATCCTATTAGTTCCCTCTTCTCCTCTTCAATCAAACCTTGCCTGCCCCATGTCCTATTCCGTCAAGATCCCAGTCTATGCAAGATCCTCAGGGATCTTAACAGACAACAGAACACCTGAACCTTG
This sequence comes from Ateles fusciceps, assembly GCA_036589455.1. Lineage (NCBI taxonomy): Eukaryota > Metazoa > Chordata > Mammalia > Primates > Atelidae > Ateles > Ateles fusciceps. The sequence continues at coordinate 9,302,422 of JAZHEH010000113.1, forward strand.
TTTAATAGGCTTGTCTCTGGAAGACCTGTCACTGAGTGACCCAAATAAGGCAATTACAGACACTGTGGCAGGTGAGGAGACACGACACATATTTTGAATTCTGCTGTGTTTCTGATGTCCATTGACCTTGAGTTTGGAGTATACAATCAAATAAAAGATCCATCAGATAGATGGGGCTACACAAGGGGAAATATATCTGAGACGTCTAGTTCCTAATTTCTCTCTAAACCTGCACATGGTTTTAACACATCGTTGTCAGGCAGAATGCCCATCCAGATATGAGCTGAGCCAAACTGAGACAGCACTATTTCCATCAGCGATACTCCAAATTAGCATTTATTGTATCTCCACCTCCTACCCAATATTAGGCCAGTAACTCAGATGGCTAAGCCAAGTCCAGAGAAACTAGTTAGGAATGGGTGGATGATATTTACTGGATACATCGTAATGGGTAACGTGGAGTAGAATGGCATGCACTGGAAGGGAATGTGCTCCACATTCACTCCTCAGGGTCTTGCAAATTGCTTCCCTTTCCGGAATGTTCTACCTCACATCTCTATGTGGTGGTTCCTTCACTTCATTCAAGTCTCTGCTTCAATATCATCTTCCCTGATGACCCATCACTTTCACACCCACTTCCCTGATTTACTTTTCTGATCTGTACCCATGAATATTCCTTTTTATTTTTATTTTTTGCTTATTTTCTGTCTTTCCCACATATAAACATAAGTTTTGGCCGGGCGCAGTGGCTCACACGTGTAATCCCAGCACTTTGGGAGGCTGAGGTGGGTGGATCACTTAAGGCCAGGAGTTTGAGCTCAGCCTGGCTAACATGATGAAACACTGTCTCTACTAAAAATATAAAAAGTAGCCAGGCATGGTGGCGCGTGCCTGTAGTCCCAACTAGTTAGGAGGCTGAGGCGGGAGAATTGCTTGAACCCAAGAGATGGAGGTTGCGGTGAGCCAAGATCACGCCAATGTACTCCAGCCTGGGTGACAGAGCAAGAGTCCAAATAAATCTAAAAAAAAAAGAAGAAGACATAAGTTTCATGAAAGCAGGGACTTTGTCTTTTCCTGTTTACTGCTGTATCTGCCCTTCCTAGACCAGTTTCTGGTGTACAGTAGGCCTTCAGGCCTTCAATAAATACTTTTTGAATGGCTGAATCATTCAACAAAAGGGAAAAGACAGAATGGAATCAGGTGGGTTGGGGTGGTATGGGGGAGCCACAGGTAGTTCAAGATAAAAGGAAGCAAAAAAAAACTCAGTTCAGAGAAAAAAATTGGAACCATCTGGGGAGCTTTTATCCCACATAATGCTCAGGTCTACCCATAGACATTCGGATTCAATTGGCCTGGGGTGGAGCCTGAGCACCATTATTTTTAAAAGTTTTCTCTGTGATTCATATTTGCAGCCAGGAGTGAGAAGCACTGTATTACCACATTCTGGTCATAGAACTAGGATAGCTTCAAGCTCAGCTGTAAGGCTTATGCATAGGAGAGATACCAGCCAGAACCCAGAACCTCAACAGCATGTCTGTAAGAAAGCAGGTTCACCTTGAACTCTTGAACTCTCGCCACTGCCCAGCAGAGCGTGTTGTTCTGAGCAGTGCCTGTGTGGAAACTCATCTCTCAGCTTCAGTACCTGATTCTGCCATGGGTCCAAGCTCTCTGCGGGGTTATCTTCAGTGCCCTCTCTGCACGCTGTGAATTGGGCAATCCTCGAGGTCATTCCATCTTTGCAGAGAGATGAATAGCACACCCTGGAACTTCCACGTTCTCCAAGACAGACTGTCCCCCCTTGTCGTTCTCCTGCTGTCCGGCTCATCGCAGAATCTCCCTCTGCTTTGGACCAAACTAAGCAAAATGACGAAGGAGACCCCAAGTCTGACTTCCACGGTGACTTCAAGTTTTCCTCTCTCCAATGCCCCATGAGGCCCCCCAGCTTTTATCCAAATCTACTTCAGCTCTCTAGAAAAAATAATGACGATGATTCATGACGATGATGATGATGATGGCAACTACCCTTTCCTGGGCTCTGACTGTAATAAATCTACCACAGCTTGCTATGATGCTTACTTCACATAATAGCTAGCACTTACCAAGCATGCATTATACACATCAGGCACTCTTCCTTTCATTTTGCATCTCTTAGCTTATTAATCAACTCTATGAGGAAGGCACTATTATATTATCCCCCATTTAAAGAGGAGGAAACTGGGGCACAGAACGGTTTAGCGACCCACCCAAGAACACATGGCTAATCATTAACAGACCGAGGCCCAGGCCCCTGGCTGCAGAGTAGGGGTTCTTTGCATTACATCGGCTGCCTCAAGTAATCCTCATGTGTTTAGATATTGTTTCCTGATTTGACAAATGAGAAAACTGAGGCTCGGCTATGTCCTAGGACTTGTTCCAAGCTGTGGTATTGGTTTGGAGCCTCAAATCCAATATTACCCAATTCTAAAGCCTGACGGCTCCCAACCACCCTTCCACTCTCCCGCTCACTTCTCACGCCTCTGAGCTCAGGGAAGCAAGAGGGGCCTCCCCCTACCCCTAGCGGGTGTAGTTTGAGCCTTCTCCTCGTGGTCAGGAATTTCTCCTATGGCAAGCCAGAGAAGGAGCAGCCTCTGGATTTCTGGATTCAGACCCTGTGTGCCACCATTTGAAAGCAGCTACACGAGGCTGCATCCACCCTCACTTTCTCACTGGACCCAGCAAGTGCAAGTGACTGCCCCAGACGGATGGAGTGTCAGGAGGTTCCAGGTGCCAGGCTCAGGTGGGTGAGGGAGGACCTTTGAGTCACTGCGAAAACCAAAGACTAGGGTCCCTGCAGCCCCCGCTGCCAGGCCCAGGCGACCGCACCCCAATACTTTGGAAATGTGTAATTCACACCCTCATCCTCCTCCCACAGACCTGGGGGTCGGGCTCTGCTGATTCATTTTGAGAAGCTCCACTTTCCACGGCAACATGAGGAAGGGCTGTCCCTCGCTGGAGCCATGTGTGTTTGCTATGATTCATCAGATGTCTGCAATCTCCTCAAAAATAGCCCTTACGCAATCCAGGAGCCGCTGGGAGCCTCGCCGCGCAGGGGCTTCCCCTCTGAGTCACCCTCTGGGCCTCGGTCCATTTCCACGCAGCCACGAGAATACAGAGGGACAGGAACATGCCCGAAAGAGGAACTTGGGGAATTAGCAAATGGGGTGAAGGCAGCCCCTCGGTGTTGGCAACTGCGATGAGGCAAGATCGCAGCTGTGAGGATCCTGTAGAAGTGAAATGTGCACCATAAACAAAACCTCCCAGGGCCCAGGGTCGCCCCTGCCTCTTGCCCTCTGGCTGCAGGGGTCTGTAGAAAGGAAGAAGGGGACAGGGCTGACTTGCTCCTTCTGCAGATTTGGTGGTCTGGTGTGGGACAGGTTGCAGGCTGACGCTGCTAGAACCCTAGGCAAGAGGCAGAGACAGACGGAGGGGATAGAGATGCTCCCAGCTGGTGCCACCCCTGCTGCCCTAAAGACCTTCCCACTCCTCCAATGTTTCACTTCCCACTGCTCAGAGTCAACTGGGGGAGCTTGGAATACACACAGCACTCAGACCCCCATTCCAGAGATTCTGATTCAACTCTCTGGAGTAGGGTCTGGGCAGGGGTGTTTTTGAAAGCAGATATTGTAGGGGTAAGAACTACTAGTCCAGCCTCTCACTTGCCTATGAAGAAATTAGACCCAGAGAGGGGAAGGGATGTACCCAAGGTCACACAGCAGCTAGTGACAAAGATTAGACTTGAACTAACTTTACATTGGCCTGCAAAGGCCTGCATGGTCTGACCTCCCCATCACCTCTCTGGGCTCTCTGACTTGGAGCCACTTCTCCTCAATCCCCCTTTCTCTCACCCCCCGCTCTTTCTCTCCCCCTCTCTTTCTCTCTCTCCCTCTTCTCTCTCTCCCTTTCTCTCCCCCGCTTTCTCTCTCCCTCTTTCTCTCCCCCCCTTTCTCTCTCCCTCTCTTTCTCTCTCCCCCTCTTCTCTCTCCCACTCTCTTTCTCTCTCCCCCTCTCTTTCTCTCTCCCCCTCTTTGTCTCTACCCCTTTTTCTCTCTTCCCCCTCTTTCTCTTTCTCCCTCTCTTTCTGTCTCTCTTTCCCACTCTCCCTTTTCTGTCTCCCTCTCTTGTCTTTACTCCCCGTCTCTCCTTCACTCTCTCCCTCTCTCTTTCCCTCTCTCTCCCTCTCTCTCATTCTCCTTCCCTCTTTCCTCTCTCTCTTCCCCCCTCTGTCTCTCTCCCTCTCTGCCCCTCTCTCTCCCTCTCCCTCACCTTCCTACACCACTGTAGCAGCCTTGCCCAACACACGGAGCACTCTCCCTGCTCAGGGCTTTGCACTATCACCTCTGCCTTTACCCTAACAGCCTCCTGATTCACCTCTCCCATCACTCCAGGCTCTGTCCCAGTGTCAGCTCCTCATACCACCTTCCTTGGCCACTCTTCCAAGTCAGTGGCCCTCCTGTCACTCTGCATTCCCTCGCCTGGCTTTCTTTTCTTTCCTGGCACTGCCTGACCTTTTATCTTTGTTTATTGCCTTGTCCCCCATGGAATGTGAGTCCCAGCAGGGGCAGGCTCTGTCTCCGGCTGCATCCCAGCACTAACTCAGTGCCTGGCACATGGCCTTTGCTCAGGACACATTTGTGAGATGCATGGATGGCACCCTGTGGTGTTCACAGCAATCCCCACACCCCTGCCCCACACCCCGCCAGCCCAGTGTGCCAGCTCTTGGCCCATCCCCAGAATCACACATTTCTCCTCACGGACCAGCTTGTGAACACCACAAAACAAGCCCGGAACCCCAACCCTTTCTCAGCACCAACAGTATCTCTAAGACACACCCAAAAAGAACCAAGGACTGCTTCCTAAGCAGCATATGGGGGTAACCACAGCCAGAAAACTTGTCCCAGCCCAGGAGCCTTTGCGGGAGGCTCTTCTAATAATGCTACCACTGATCCAAATGTGTTCAGACTCCCATGGGGGCCTGGCCTTCACAATCAACTGGCCCCTACCTCTTTAACTTGCAGCCACCATCTTGTTTTCAAGCACTCATAGCTCATGTATGTATAGCTGTTTATCCAACACAAAACAATCCCACAGTAAACCCGGGAGCTAGGTGTTACCGCCCTTCATTCTACAGACGAAGCTCCTGGGCCTAAAAAGTCACCTCACTGGCCTCAGATCACACAGCTAAGGATGGGACCAACATCACACCTGAAGCCAAGTCTTGGCCAAGTCTAGCCCTTCACTCTGGCCTCCAGCCCAGCTGTCACTGCATATGGAATGTGATTGATCACCCAAGCTTGATACCGAGCTTTGCTCTGGATTGCATCTGGCTATTGGCAGCAATCAACCTCCTCCTCCAGGAAGATGGAAGGTTGCTGTGTTTGAAGTGATACAAAAGGTCAGGCTTCAGCTTCTGAAAGACAGTCCAGAAGAGGAAGTGGTGATGCCACAGGCAATCCCACCTATTTCAGCTTTTGTTCCCCAAAAGCAGAGCCTGAGACAAGGATCAGGATTCAAGCCATTTAGGAGATGACCCACAGAAGCAGGAGTGAGACTTGGGGACAGTGAGTTGGGGAAGAGAAAAATCAATGCAAGTGTGTACTTTTTTTTTTTTTTTTTTGAGACGGAGTCTCGCTCTGTTGCCCAGGCTGGAGTGCAGTGGTACAATCTTGGCTCACTGCAACCTCCGCCTCCCAGGTTCAAGAAATTATCCTGCCTTAGCCTCCCAAGTAGCTGGGATTACAGGTACGTACCACCCCCACCCAGCTAATTTTTATATTTTTAGTAGAGACAGCGTTTCAACATGTTGGCCAGGCTGGTCTCAAACTCCTGACCTTAAGTGATCCTCCTGCCTCGGCCTCCTAAAGTGCTGGGATTACAGGCATGTGCCACCATGCCCGGCCCTAAGTGTGCACTTTTGAAGTCACCCTTATAGGCACGGAGATAGATTCTCTGGGAACCTCTGAGTTCCCGGCTGTGCTTGCAGTAGGCTGAGTGAGTTCCCGAAGCCCAGCCTGAGGCAGAAAATCAGAGTCACGCATCTCCAGCACCTGAGGTGGGAGGCTGTGAGTAGAGTAGACGACTGAACTCATAAGGAACCATCCACCCACCTCAGATGCAGCTAAAAACCAGAGACAGGCAGAGGAGACGTGCCACAGAGCTTCAAACGCATCTCCTACAGCAGCAGCGTTGGAATAAAGACTGTCCACGGTCTCCCCCTGGTGACAACTTGAAAAGTAGTCCAAGTGTGTTTGCTTAAAAGGAAAAGCTGATCACACCACCCATCCAGTTATGACCATCAAAGAGTCACGATTATATATGTCAACAATTTCTCAGCAACTTCCTGTGACTAATAGCCAGAGCAAGGGGTCTTCCACCAACCCACAGCCACCCAGAGGGCTCCTGGGTCCCCTTTCTGTGGTCTCCAGCCCCTCACTCTAAAGCTCTCTCAGGTACCCGGCCTTCCCCAGTGAACCAAGGCTCCGGCTCCATCAGGCCTCTCTTCCCACAAGGTCTTCCCCAAGCCCTCGCTGCTCAAGCTCTGTGATTGGGAAAGCTCGAAAGGCATGAGCCACTGCACCTGGCCATAAGTCGAAGCCTTTCACCTAGACTCCTGGGGAAGTGTCGGGCCAAGGCCTTCCACAAGGTAGAGGCATCTGGTCCTGTAGGCTTTCGTGCATAGATCCAGGACTAGCCCCATAATTTGTAGAGCCCAGAGCAAAAAAAAAAAAAAAAAAAAGCAAGGACCCTTGTTCAAAAATCATTAGGAATTTCAAGGCGATGACAGCAGAACCAATGAAACCAAGTTACCAAGTGGGTGGTCCTTCTGAGTGTGGGACCTTGTGCGGTCACATGAGTCACATGCCCATGAAACTGACCTTTGCAGACCCCAGCTCTCTCAAAGAAATTCCAAAGAGGCAGGGTGGGCTACTTCAAAAGCGACAGCTTTCAAGCCAAATGATCTCGGTCAAAATCCTGACTTTTTCTCTCACATGCTCTGCAACACTGATAGAAATGACTTCCCATCTGGGCTTCAGTTTCCCGCTCTGTAGAGTGGGGGATGAGATGGCAAACTGCATGTAAAGTAGATGGCACATGAAAAGCCCTCAGCAAACGCGAGCTCACTGCTGTCCCTCCCCTCCTCCCTCCTCCACGTCAATTTTTTCTCTTTCAGGCTCGAACCAGGACACACACCACCACTACAATCACCACCATCTTGGCCAAGGTCTTAGCCACAAAGTAATAGCTAGAGATATTGGCAGGGACAGTGTCCCAGCAATGCCACCTAGGGTTGGTGTCCAGTGTGGAAGCGGCCTTGGACCCCAAGTACTCATTTGTCTCCACCCCTACCCACGGCCAGGCTTTGTCAGGCTGGAATCATCAAATCTCCAGGGAAAGGCCAGAGATTCCCAGGGTTGCAGTTCTTTTTTACCCTCTGTTCCTCAGGCAGGAAGGAGAACAAAGGCACAGCAAGCTTGCATTGGGCTTGCACTGACTCATCATGGCACCGTGGGCAGGTCACAAATGGTGACGCTGGGCCTCAGCTTTCCCATCTCTAAAATGGGGCTAATGATGCCTGCCAGTGGCCCCAGCGACAGGATGTTGGGAGAGCATTCATTACAGCTGCTGCTGCTGTCATTGTGCTTTAGCTAATAATATGTTGCCCTGTTGAGGCCCCAAAGGGCCCTGGGAGCTTTGGGAAAACATTCTCCTCCATCTTCAAAGCATCCCTAGAAGCAGGTGGGAGGCAAGTTGTAGGTTTTGGGGGAGGGAGAAAAGGTAGCCCAAGAGGCAAGCACCTGTGAGGCAAAGAGAAGGCTGGGGATGCATGCCTGGGAAGGGTAGTGGAAGGTATTTAACCTTAGGTGATAGGCACAACCGAGTTCAAATCTCTCCTCTGCTGGGAATAAGTCAGACAGCCTCGGGTGAGTCAGCCTATCCAAGCTCCATCCTGAAGTGGGAAGAGTGATGTCCACTTCTCAGAGTCATGGTGAAGATAAAATGAAAGCACATGAGTGCAGATGTCAGCGCCTAGGAGGTGCTCAGGAAACGTGTCCCCTGACTGTCCTGTTCCTCCCTAAGGAGTAAGGAGTATCATGTGCAGAACGACCTCAACTCAGTATCCACACTGGATATCTCCTGGAAAAGTGGTTTATGGAATCATCTTATCTTCAGAATTGTATTTGATATCTTCCTGAGGCCACATAACATACAACTCTGGATTCAGAAAGTGTGGTGACTATGGGTGACTGCGTTTTCGTGGTCCTGAACATCTGGCTCTGATCTCCCTACCCAGAAGAAATGCCAAGAGGTGGCGGGGGAGGAGAGGGGGAGACCCGCACTCCCTTCACAAGAAAAGCCTGGTGCAGACACAGATGTTTATGAAGTGTCTGCTCAGTTCCCTTGGCACCACAGGCCTCACATACCCATCTGATTAACTCCTCTCACTTGAGAAAATGGTGGCCCAGAGAAGCTAAGTGACTTACCCGAGGTCACACAGTTATTAAGAAACAAAGCCAGGATGTCCCTTAAGCCCATGACAATGTGACACCTGGGGCCAGAAACCTAGCTTGAATTGCCAGCAGGTTGAGAGACTGTCTTTCCCAATCTTTCAGCTTAAGGCTGAAAAAAGTTGCTCAGAGCAGACAGGGGTGACTAAAATCAAGCCAGGGACTGTGCCGAGGGCCTTTTCTTCTGCCTTGGTTGGGGTGGGCTGGGGAAGTGAGTGGGTGGTGCCTCTGGGACACTAACCACAGACACGCACTGGTTTCTGGTTCAGGCACCTGGAGCAGCGGGATCCCCGTGCGTGGGAACGGGAGTGCCTCCTTCAATCCTAGCAAATGTTCTTTTTTTTTTTTGAAACGGAGTCTTGCTCTGTTACCCAGGCTGGAATACAGTGGTGCGATCTCGGCTCACTGCAACCTCCCCCTCCCAGGTTCAAGCAATTCTCCTGTCTCCGCCTCCCAAGCAGCTGGGATTACAGGTGTGCACCACCACACACAGCTAATTTTTTTTTTTTTTTTTTTTTTGTATTTTTAGTAAAGACAGGGTTTCATCACGTTGGTCAGGCCGATCTCGGATGTGAATGTTCTTTAGTCAGTCATCAGCCCGCTAAGCGTTGACTATGCCAGGCTTTGGGGATGCCAACGAGAAAAACACGTGTTTCCTCCAGGTGGATGGAGCTGGGGAGACAGAAACTCGGAGAGGTGATTGGTCCAAGGCCACACTGTGCTCGGCGGCAGAGCCAGGACCAGAATCCGAGCAAACCTTGTGTTTTTGCTTCTACACTAGGTATCGTTGGGCCAACAGAAGAACTCCAGCAATTAAGAGAGTAACGGCAACAAAGTAATCTATCGTCCAGACCCATACACCTTTGAGAATGAAAGGCAGTGTTAAATAATTACACTGAGACAACACAAACCAGACTGTCCCTGACCTACTGGGACTCATGGTTACACGACCATGAGACTGTGATGTGCCCCACAGAGTGACAAGAGCTTTGTCCCCACTGGATGCTCATACCAGCCCTGAAAAGGAGATGTTAGTATTTATCTCCATCTGACAGATTCAGTGCCGCGATAAAACCTGCTCAAGGGCTAGGAGTGGCAGTTCATGCGTGCTATCCCAACACTTTGGGAGGCAGAGGTGGGTGGATAACCTGAGGTCAGGAGTTCGAGACCAGCCTGGGTCAAGATGGTGAAACCTCGTCTCTACTAAAAATACAAAAATTAGCAAGGCAGCATGGTGGTGGGCACCTGCAGTTTCAGCTACTCAGAAGGCTGAGACAGAGAATTGCTTGAACTCAGGAGGAGGAGGTTGCAGTGACCTGAGATTGCACCACTGCACTCCAGCCTGGGCAACAGAATGAGATTCCATAAAAAAACATAAATAATAAATAAAAATACACCTGCTCAAGATCCCAGAGCTAACAGGCAACTACAAGACACAGGTGAGTGGACAGGCTCTGTGTCCCGAGGGAAGAAGGGGAAAAGCAGAGTGAACCATTAACAGGTCCAGTTCACCTTGGAAAGGAGTTTGTGGCTGCTGTCTGTTCACTGCGCCGGAGCAGTGCCTGTGGCAAGCTGGTTACTAGATATTTTAAGAAGTACCCTCACTAGAAAGGGAGCCCAGGGGCAGCCCAGGAGAGCAGAGGGCTCCATGGGATCAGGGCAGAAAGGGTCTCGTAGAGCTGGGAAGGCCTCTCATTCCTGGAGCTACAAGGGAACTAGAAGGAGCTGCTGCGTGTGGCTTAGCCCCCTTGGGCCATGGCCTCTCTAAGAAGGAAGTCCTTGGCTTCCTTCCTTTTTTTTTCTAAACTGGCTCGAAAGCAGCCAGTGCAGGGGTCTAAGGACCAGGAGGGCACTGAGATGTGGCAGCCCCAGCTGCAGTGGACAGCAGTGCCCAGAGTCAGGCAGGGCCAGGGGGAAGCACAGAAAGAGGCCTGCAGGCCAACCCTAGTGGGTCCAGCCAGACCCAGCCAGGGGAGGCCAGGCCAGCCCTCTGCCTATGGGAACAGAGCAGGGATCTGGGGTCTGCCGAGGCCCCACCACAGTCCCCTGCAGTTTCAGGCCCAGGCAGCACAGGCCCCCGCCGGCCCACCTCCCAGCCGTTTGCTTTCTAACAGGAAGTTCCTTCCTCTTTCTATGTTTCCCCCTCGGCTGTACCCAGCTATCCTCAGCCCAGAACTTGGGGTGACTTTCAGGAACCTGACATTGTGAAAAACTCAAACCACTCCCAACCGGCCATCTCTAACTACCTGGGGCAAGAGAGGTCCTGTGCATCCGGGTGGCACGGCCACAGAGCTGTCAGGATGGCCCCCGACGACCAAGGAATAAGAGCTCATGGTCACTGCAGCCCTCTCCCCAGCGCCTCTGAATCCCCACACACGCATTACACACAACCCAACTAATGGAAGGAGCCCGGGGGACAGAGCCTGGCAGAAGACGCAGGGGGCGGGAGCTAGGGTGTTAGCTGTAGAAATGAAGAGGGTGGACGACGGTGCCAGTGGGACGTGGGGATGGATTACATGCAGATGCAGGATAGGTCTCTGGGTGGCCTTGGACTGACCGACTTCTCCCCCACTTTCTTCTTGTACTTCTCAAGAATTCCTATAAAAGCTAGATGTGAGGAATAAGGTCTAGGGTTCTGTAACCCCGTAGGGTGAATATGATTAACAATAATTTTGTCGACTTTTCCAAAAAGCTAGAAGAAAGAATTTTTAATGTTCACAAAACTGAAAAAAATAATCAATGTTCCAGGTAATAGACATGCTGAGTACCCTGATTTGATCATTATACTTGTATTCCATAAATATCACACTGGCCGGGTGCAGTGGCTCACACCTGTAATCCCAGCAGTTTGGGAGGCCGAGGCGGGTAGATCATGAGCAGCCTGGCCAAGATGATGAAACCCTGTCTCTACTAAAGATACAAAAAAATTAGCTGGGCATGGTTGTGCATGCCTGTAATCCCAGCTACTCGGGAGGCTCAGGCAGGAGAATCTCTTGAACCTGGGTGGCAGAGGTTGCAGTGAGCTGAGATCATGCCACTGCACTCCAGCCTGGGCGACAGAATGAGACACCATCTCAAAAACATATATATAAACATATATATGTGTGTGTGTGTGTGTGTGTTGTGTGTATATGTGTGTGTGTGTATGTGTGTGTGTGTATATATATATATATGGTCAACAAAAAAAAAAGGGAAAAAAGAATAACTGATAACTGTCGGATGTGCTGGGAATGCAGTATCTCTTCCATACACGTGCCTCCCTAGCACACTCCCTTTGACAATAAGCAAAAGATGAAATTCTGGCCCTAGAAACATACAGAGAAGAAAGGGCTTGGAACTTCCAGGGAAGGTTTCTTTGCTGATAAATAGACATTCCTGTGAAAAGACAATCCCTCATCCTCTGCTGACCACTGTCATGCCTGCATGTGACACCTGAATCAGCAGCAGCCCATCTGTGGCCATGAGAGGATATGGTCAAGGCCAAGCCTGAGGGCTGAGGGAGGCAGAGCAGAGGGAAAGAAACTGAGTTCCTGGCCAGGCAAGGTGGCCAACACTGTAATCCCAGCACCTTGTGAGGCCAAGGCAGTTAAATCACTTGAGGTCAGGAGTTCAAGACCAGCCTGGCCAACACAGTAAAACCCTGTCTCTACTGAAAAAAAATACAGAAATTAGCCAAGCGTGTGGTGGGCATCTGTAATCCCAGCTACTTGGGAGGCTGAGGCAGAAGAATCGCTTGAACTCGGAGGCGAAGCTTGCATTGAGCTGAGACGGCGCCACAGCACTCCAGCCTGGGCAACAGAGCAAGACCGTGTCTTAAAAAAAAAAGAAAGAAAGAAACTGACTCCCTGGCAAAAGCATTGAGCACCATATGGGCCAACCTAGAAATACTCAACTTCAGGATTTCTTCCTGTATGAAGTGAGTTGAGGCTTTCTATAGCTTGTAACCAACAGACATCCTTATCCAATCCCTGGCTCCAAATTTAGGCCACCCCAGGGTTCTGGACTCATACTGTACTTTCCCACTTCTGTGCATGCTCTTCGTGTGTGTGTGTGTGTGTGTGTGTGTGTGTGTGTGTGTGTGTGTAGGAGTTTTGTTCTTGTTGCCTGAGCTGGAATACAATGGCACGATCTGGGCTCACCACAACCGCTGCCTCCTGAGTTCAAGCGATTCTCCTGCCTAAGCCTCCCAGGTAGCTGGGATTACAGGCATGTACCACCATGCATGGCTAATTTTTTGTATTTTTAGTAGAAATGGGGTTTCGCCATGTTAGCCAGGCTGGTCTCAAACTCCTGACTTCAGGTGATTTGCCCGCCTCAGCCTCCCAAAGTGCTGAGATTACAGGCGTGAGCCATCGCGCCCAGCCTTCTGTGCTTTTCTTTGCATGGTTCCTTCTGCCCATCTGGGAATCTTGTCTTTCCCTCAAAAGCCAACTCAAATACCACCCCCTATATGAGTCCTCCCTTGAACCCATGGACCAGAGGCAGCAAGTCGTTCCTCTGCACTTGATTTGCAGCTTCCTCCTAGTGCTTTCCACTCTACCCCATTCCTTAGGCTCATTTGCATGACATCGTAGTCCCACTGCTAGACTGTCAGCTCCAGGACAGGACAGCCCATGCGTTATTCATACCCGGAGAACTTGCAGCGCTCTTAGAGGTATCTACCTGCCACTTGATCAGCTTCTGACAGTCCCTTCTCCCAACTGTATTCTTTTTCTATCATTGCTGTAACAAATTACCACAAATTTAACAGCTTAAAACAACACAAACTTATTTTATGACAAATCTGGAGGTCAGAAGTCCAAAATGGATTTCACCAGGCTACATAGTGTCAGCAGGACCGTGTTCCTTCCCAGAGGCTCTAGGGAAGAATCTGTCCTTTTGCCTTTTCCAGCTTTTAGAGGCCACCTGCCATTCTCGGCTCATGGCTCCTTCCTCTGCCTTGAAAGCAAATAATCACATCAGTCCATCCTCTGCTTCCATCACCACATCTCCTCCTCTGACTCTGACTCTCCTGCCTCACTCTTCTAAGGACTCCTGTGATGACATTGGAGCCACCGAGAAAACCCAGGGCCATCTCCCCCATCTCCAGATCCTCAACTTAAGCACGTCTGTGAAGTACATTGTGCCATATGAGGTAGGATATTCGCGGGTTCCAGGGATTAGGATATGAACATTGGGAGGCAGGGAATTATTCTGCCCACTGCACCAACTAGAATCCTCAGCACAACAATCAGAAATTCATTAGAAGAACAGGCTGGGTGTGGTGGCTCACAAACCTGTAATCCCAGCACTTTGGGAGGCCGAGGCAGGCGGATCACTTGGGATCAGGAGTTCAAGACCAGCCTGGCCAACATAGTGAAACCCCATCGCTACTAAAAATATAAAATAATTAGCCTGGCGTGGTGGCAGGCATCTGTAATCCCAGCTACAGGGAAAGCTGAGGCACGAGAATCCCTTAAACCTGGTAGGCAGAGGTTGCAGTGAGCCGAGATCACACCACTACACTCCAGCCTGGGCAACAGAGAGACTCTTGTCTCCATAAAAATAATTTGAGAAAGAGAGAAGGAAAGAAGCAAGGGAGGGAGGGAAGGAGGGAAGGAGGGAGGGAGGGGAGGAGGGGAGGAGGAGAGGAACAAAGGAAGGAAGGGAGGAAGGGAGGGAAAGAAATAAACAGCATCATTGAGATTAGGACATAGTCTCAGGGTCAACCAAAGCTCCTGAATATTACAACACAAATTTCCAGCTTGGCTTTCTCAGAATTCAGCCCAGTGGAGTCCATTTATCTTGGGTCATAAAAGAATTGGACCCAGAGTTGGGACAAATAAAACAAATGGCAAGTTATGGGAGCTGAGGGGTGGGGAGAACTGATGCTAAGTGTCCAATGCTTAGACTTAAAGATCTTAGACCTGTCATCTCCAGGACTGGTCCTAATACTAGGGCTCGGTTAAAGTGGCCCCCAGGAGAAGGAAGAGCAAAGGCGTGGAGGCTGGAAACTCAGTAGGACCTGTGGCATTCAGCACTTATCTGTCCTGCATTACATGGCCCCAAGGCTTGCTTTTTGCTATCAAATAAGTAAGTCCACCATGAGTGTCAGTAGCTAGTGACAAATTGTTCTCTTATTCATAACTTGGGTAGAAGTTTTCCAGGAAATAAGAGTCTTAGCCCCAAGCAAAATACCTCCTGTGGTAAAATAGAGGTGCCATCTCAAGTTGATGGGGGAACTATTTAGTTGCCCCAGGACAGTGTATACACATCAAAGCCCCCAACTCAACTGTGCTGGTCAGACCTAATGCTGGTCCCCTTGAGCGATCAGAGCCATATCTGAGCCTTGGGACTCCCAAGGCTGTGTGCTCCACATGACCACCATCTCCCCTGAGTGGGCCCCAGCCCAGCAGGGCACAGCTCCTGGGCACCCCAAGAAGGCCTCTTCATTCATTAACAAGCAAGCGAGAGAGACAGAGAGGCAGTAAACACAGTTTTACAAAACTTAAAAGTGGTTACGATCCAATAATCAAAGGCAAAACATGTTGCCTCCAATTCCCCTTTGAAGCTATTTCACAAACTAAATTCCTTTCCTTTGACCAACTTTCCCAATCCTCACATATTTACCTTGCGGGGGAGGCTGGTAACATACTCAGAACCCCACCCCCTGTGGCAGGGCTCCACTAATCGCACACTCCTGGGGGCCACCCCCAGCTCTCCCCCAGACCCAGCCACCCTCCAGCGGGACACGGGTTCCAACCAAGGAGCTGAAACTCTCACAGTCA
Source organism: Ateles fusciceps (assembly GCA_036589455.1). Taxonomy (NCBI): domain Eukaryota; kingdom Metazoa; phylum Chordata; class Mammalia; order Primates; family Atelidae; genus Ateles; species Ateles fusciceps. The sequence goes on from JAZHEH010000113.1 coordinate 9,317,732, forward strand.
CCCTCTCAGCAGGGCACGAGGCTCCCATTTTACAGATGAGAAAACTGAGGTTCTGAAAAAGTTAAACCCTTGCCCAAGTTTCACAACCAGCTGGTGATGGATGGGGCTGGAACTGGAGTCCGGGCTAGTCGTCCTCCACACCCTGGCCTGTGTCTGCCACGGGAGCAGCTCTCCAGCTTTCCGTCTTTACCCTCTTCAATATGGTGGCCCAAAACAAGCTTTTAGTTTATGGATTATATCTATTGATATTTGCTGTATTCAAAATTTAAAATAAGAAGTTTTTAATATTTATTAATTTACTTAAAATAACAATGACGAACCCATTCCACATAAACAGAAACAGTATCTTTTTCTTTTTTTTCTTAAAAGGGAGTCTCGCTCTTGTTGCCCACGCTGGAGTGCCTCGGCTCAATTCAACCACCGCCTCCTGAGTTCAAGTGATTCTCCTGCCTCAGCCTCCCAGGTAGCTGGGTCTACAGACATGTGCCATCATGCCCAGCTAATTTTTGTATTTTAGTAGAGATGGAGTTTCACCATGTTGGCCAGGCTGGTCTCGAACTCCTGACCTCAACCGATCAGCCAGTCAGCCTCCCAAAGGGCTGGGGTTATAGATGTGAGCCACCACGCCCGGCCAAGATCCTCTTACATAGCCTGGGCTACCTCTGGACCAACTACAGACCTAGCAAGTGAGGGCAGGCAATGACATAGGTTGGCACCCACTGTATGCACAGCCAGCGTAGACCCTGGAAAAGGATGCCAAAGAAACACGCAGCGTGGCCTGCTGTTCTTTGCTGTATTGCAGTGTTTCTTAACCTAGAGATATTTTGTCCTCTGGGGACATTTGCCAATGTATGGAGACACGTTGGTTGTCACACCTTAGATGTGGGGCAGTGGGGGAGCTACTGGCTTCTGGGGGATAATAAGCTGGGGATGCTGCTAACATCCTGCAAAGAACAGGCTGGCCCCCTCCCCCCGACAGTCAAAAATTATCCAGCCCAAAATGTGAATATTGCTTAGGCTGAGAAACCCTAGTGAAATGAAAAGAATATGGGTTCTAATCTCAGAGGGACTGGGTTCAACTCCCAGCTGTGCGGCTTTCTAATTCTCTATCTATAGGCAGGTCACTGACTTTGCTTCCCTCTTCTGTGAAATGGAGAGAATAATTCCTACCCTGCAAGACTGTTGTAGAGATCAGATGACAAGGGCTATGCCTATACTTGCCAAATGAAGACAGCGGCCCCACCGACTCCACAAGCTGTTAGCAGTAGCAATAATCACAGTAGCCTGTACCCAGTGTCTGCCATCGCCTGGCACTCTGCTAGCTGCCGGGGAATGACATCTGTCTCTATTTCCTTTCCGGAAGTTCACAGAGCCCAGCAGCCAAGCAAAAGATCCACGATCACAGCTATTTAAGTCAACATGCATGTGAACAGAGAATGGAATGTTCAAAAATAAGAGGGCTTATGGGTGGAAAAGTGGGGATTTTTTTCTGTTTTTTCCAAAAAAAGAAATCTTTCATGTTATTTTTATGTTGTTTTTTCCCATCAGAAGAGTGAACGCAACGTGTTTTCAAAAAAGCATATAAGTGATTGGATACGAACATAAGTGCCCCCCAGCTTAGGCCCTAATAGTGATTTTGGTGTAAATCTAATTTTTGTGTCTCAAATCACTTTCTAATGCATGATTGATATTTAGCAAAGGCAAGTAGCTGGGCTCGGTGGCTCACACCTGAAATCCCAGCATTTTGAGAGGCCGAGGTGGGTGGATCATGAGGTTAGGAGTTCAATACCACATTGACCAACATGGTGAAACCCCATCTCTATAAAAAATACAAAAAATTAGCCGGGCATGGTGGTGCACACCTGTAATCCCAGCTACTCAGGAGGCTGAGGCAGTAGAATCACTTGAACCTGCGAGGCAGAGGTTGCAGTAAGTCGAGATCTCGTGATTGCACTCCAGCCTGGGCAACAGAGAGAGACTCCATCTCAAAAAATAAAAAAAAAAATAAGCAAAGGCAAGTACTGGACCTTTGGGTAAAGTGAAGAACAGCCCCTTCATTCGTCTGCTATGAGTATCTGCACTTGGCTATTTTGTAAAGCTGGACCCACCTGCAGAACCCAAGTTCCCTCTAAATGCCAAACAGTACCAGGTCTGTGGAAGCAATCAAAGAAGACTTCCAGGTAGAAGAGAGGTTTGTGCCATATTTCTGAAAGCAGAGGTTCATGAGAAAGAAGGAAGGCCATCTCAGGGCTGCATTGACACAAAGACTCAGAGACAGCAGCTACAGGGAGGCCAGCCCTGGGGAGGCCTTCGAAGTCAGCTTCTGAGCAAGGGCTCCCAGCGATGCTCAGGCCCCAGAACTCGCAGAGGGAAAAGCTAGTGGGTCAGACAGAAATGAGACACAGAGGGCCGGGCACAGTGGCTCACACCTGTAATCCTAGCACTTTGGAAGGCCGAGGTGGGCAGATCACTTGAGGTTAGGAGTTCAAGACCAGCCTGACCAACATGGCGAAACCCCGTTTCTACTAATAGTACAAAAAGTAGCCAGGCGTGGTAGCGCAGGCCTGTGATCCCAGTTATCCGGGAGGCAGGAGAATTGCTTGAACCGGGGAGGCAGAGGTTGCAGTGAGCAGAGATTATGCCACTGCACTCCAGGCTGGGCAACAGAGACCCTGCCCCCCCAAAAAAAGAAAAAGAAAAAAAAAAGAAATGAGTCACAGAGACTTAATCTCTGCAGTGTCCTTCAGAGGAGACGAAGGCAAGGCCACTGCTGTCACCTCAGTCTCCTCAAGGCCCATGCTGAGAAGCTGGGAGCCTCCCCCTCTCACACCTCTGGTCTCCATGCCTGCCACGCTGGAGGCCCCCCCACCTTGCTGACTCTCCGCCCCCGGCATGCCCTGGGCTCTCCTCTGTGCTCCCAGATCCCACACTTAGAAAGCTGGGGCATCCTGGGCAACTCACCCCCCACTCGCTGAGCCTTGGCTTCCCAGCTTTTTGGGTGAGGTTGATGGCAGATTTACCTTCTAGGTCTGTTAGAGGAACCTCGAGATCCTGAGGAAAGTGCCCCTGCCTGGTACCCACTGGCTCTTAAGGAAAGGTACGTGCAACTCCCCAGCTCCCCAGCTCCCCACTCCCATGTCCCTTCTGGCTGCCTCTCCCACACTCAGGGGCCAAATACCACCACCTCCCTCACAACAAACACTTTGGGGAGACCCTGCCTTAAACACAAAGACAGAGGGGCTCAGAGCATTAAAGCTTGTACAGATCAAGCTTTAATCAAGACAGATGGATGGATGGGCATGGTGGCTCACAGCTGTAATCCAAGCACTTTGTGAGGCCAAGGGAGGTGGATCGCTTGAGGATAGGAGTTCGAGACCAGTGTGGACAACATGGCAAAACCCTATCTCTATTTCAAAAAATACAAAAATTAGCCAGGAGTGGTGGTGTGTGCCTGTAATCCCAGCTACTCAGGAGGCTGAGGCAGGAGAATTGCTTGAACCCAGGAGGCAGAGGTTGCAGTGAGCCAAGATCATGTCCCAACCTGGGTGACAGAGCGAGACAGTCTCCTGTACATATGTATATATATAAATGGAGGGAGCCTGACTTTGAATGCCCCTCCCTCCTTGCTAAGCCCATCCACAATCCCCCACATACATTCACACAAAGAATAAAAAAATATCCATTTCCGAGTGCCTACTAAGTGGTGGGGCCCGTGCTAAGCATTGCACACACCAGCACATCTGCCCTTCGAGGAAGGCACAGACATGCCTGGAGATCAAAACTTAGAAAAGGTGAGTAACTTGCCGAGGATTGGTGGCTGGCAGAGTTCGATGCGTGATGTCTGTTTCTTCTGCTAGACCACCTTCCTAATCTTCTCACCTGCCTGCAACCCTCCCCACGTGCACGTCAATCTCCCCCTCCACGGCAGCACTGTAGTTTGGCCCATCTATGCCCTGCCCACCCCCAACCTTCTTCTCCTATGTCCTCCTCTATTAGAAAGGCTGGGAAATTAAATACGCAGCTTTCCCCTCTCCCTTACAGTAAAGGGTCACCATGTGGCCCAGTCATGACCATCACAATCTAAGCAGAAGTCTACTGGGAAGGAAGAGGCATCTGGGAAAGTTTATGACTTTCCCAATGAAAGTAAACAGCCCCAGCTGGTGTGATGTCCTGCTCCTTCCTCCTGCCTTGCCTATGGCCATGATGCCTGTGGGTACAGCAGCCCCTTACCGGAAGGATGAAAGGCAATACTCTACCATGCTACAGCAGAAGATGAAAACAGCCTGAATCTCATTGCCATGGTTGAGTTTCTGTACCTGCTCTTGCCTGTCTACCTCCAGATTTCTTGTTTTGTGAGGAAAACAATCCCCTAATTATTTAAGCTGCTGGGGACTGGGTTTTCTATTGCTTTCTGCTGAATGCACTTTTTTTTTTTTTTTTTTTTTTTTGAGACAGGGTCTCACTGTTACCCAGGCTGGAGTGCAGTGACACGATCACGTCTCACTGCAGCCTCTACCTACCCAGGCTAAAGCAATCATCCTACCTTAGCCTCCCAAGTAGCTGGGACCACAGGCGCATACCACCACGCCCAGCTAATTTTTGTATATATTTTTTTTGTAGACACAGGTTTTGTCATGTTGCCCAGGCTGGTCTGGAACTCCTGGACTCAAGCAATCTTCCTGCCTGGGCCTCCCAAAGTGCTGGAATTACAGGCTATGCCACCACATCTGGCCTGAATGCATTCTTAATGCACTATTCAAATCCTAATCCTACACCCCAAACAAGACACACAGACACCCCCAAGTCCCACCTAAGCACCACCGGGTAATACCACTGTCCCATATAACACTCTCCCACTCCCTGTACCCCCAAGAACAACCCACCCTAACACCAGCATCCACTGTGCGCACCCACCCCAATCCTAATGCTGGTTGAAGCATTTCTTTTATTATCCGCTGTGGTTTTACAAGTCCTCACCACTCAGGACCCAGTAGCCTCTTCCCTCGCCCTCCCTACTTCATAACTGAGCTTCAGAAACCACCTCCACCATCATGCAATTACTTTAGGAAGAGAACTGACTTCTCCCGAAGGCCAGTGAGAGTCTAGTCACACTTCTCCTTTCTGAGTTAGGACAGATTTATCTACCTGAGATCACACAGCCCTCTCATGGTGCAAAGAAATTCTGCTCTATGGGAAAAACAAAGAAAACAAAACAACCACCCCCCCAAAAAAAAAAATTTGCCTTTGCCTTCTGTTTAAAAACTTCATTTCAAAACACTGGACCATGTGGATCATTTGGCAAACATGGTGTTAGGCAATGCCTCCAGGGGCCAAGAGACACCCAGGGAACATCCTCCGTCCAGGGTGAGCTAATCAGGGTGACCAGTGACTCTGAAGTGGCTGAGCCAGGCTCCCTCACTTAGATGGGAGCAAGGGAACTGGAGAACATGTCCAGACACTCAGACTCAGCACCAGCACCCTTCTTTCTTTTTTTTTTTTTTTCTTAAGACAGAGTTTTGCTCTTGTTGCCCAGGCTGGGATACAATGGCACGATTTCGGCTCACTGCAACCTCCACCTCCTGGGTTCAAGTGATTCTCCTGCCTCCCTCCTGAGTAGCTGGGATTACAGGCATACACCGCCACACATGGCTAATTTTTTGTATTTTTAATAGAGATGGGGTTTTTCCATGTTGGTCAGGCTGGTCTCGAACTCCCAACCTCAGGTGATCCACCCACTTTGGCCTCTCAAAACCCATCACCCTTCTTTCTAAAGCCACTGTCCCTCGTAATTAACAGCTTGCCCTGAAGACCGCATGAGTCGCTGCTGCCCTTGGGGTGGAATGGGCAAAGGCTCAGACCAGCCCCCTTCCACCACTCTACAGCACCATGTCTCACCACCAGACACCTCTGCGCTTTGCCTCCAGATCCCAGAACTCCATCTGTCTACAGAGCAACTTCATGACCTGTTACCCAGGGAGGAACCTACTCCACTCACAGCTCTGCCCTGCCAGTGGAGAACTGGTCTGCTGGGCACAGACCCAGACCAAGAAGCCTTGAAGAGAAGGGAGGAAAATCAGGGCAGACCAGGGCAGAGTTGCATGACCTTTGAAAAGGTACTCTGAAGGGATTATACATACCCTGATAGCTACCCAGGAGGCAAGGTGAGACTGGGAGGGGACTTGGAGGGTGGACAGTAACCAGGGAGGTGCTGGGCAATGGGAGTGGAAATGAAAAACCCAGAAAATCTTCAGCAACGTCTCCTAAAGTTTCAAGTTCTTGGGGATTTGTGATATACAGAGACCAAAGAAAGAGCTATGAGGTTGCACATGGAAAGAAAAAAAAAATCCTGGGAGAGCTTTGTAGCACCATGAGCAAAGAAATGGAGGATTTGGTCCAGGCATGGTGGCTCACACCTGTAAGCCCAGCACTTTGGGAGGCCAAGGTGGGCGATTATCTGAGATCAGGAGTTCGAGACCAGCCTGGCCAACATGGTGAAAACCCCGTCTCTATTAAAAATAAAAAATTAGCCAGGTATGGTGGCAGGTGCCTGTAATCCCAGCTACTTGGGAGGCTGAGGCAGGAGAGTCACTTGAACCCAGGAGGCAAAGGCCACAGTGAGCCAAGATTGTGCCACTGCACTCCAGCCTGGGTGACAGAATGAGACTCCATCTCAAAAAAAAAAAAAAAAAAAGAAAAAGAAAAAAGACATGGAGGATTTACGAGACTGGCTCTAAGGAACAAGCACGTCATCTGACAGTTGGAGAAATGGAGGCGGTATCAAAGTGTCTGAGGAGGCAGTCACCAAGGTGGCTGGGTACGGTCATGAGCATTCTCTTGGGCTGGGACAGTCAAACTTTGCTTAATCACAGCCCATGGTCAGAAACACTTTTTCTGCAGTGACCCAATATCCACACACAGAGGGTGACCTGTGTGCACACACATGTGCCTATCTACATATAAAAGAAACGAAATGGAGGAGATGGATTGGAGCTGGGGTTTGGGGTATCTGTGGCAACTTCCTCTGGCCCATAAGGGGCAGGATGACTTCCCCACGACACCAGAGTTACACACAAGAACACAAAGAACATGCTCAGAACACCCCCCCAGCTGCTGTGTCTGTGGCTGTCTTTGTTCCTGTGGGTCATGCAACCGTATCTGGGAGCCTACAGGTCCTCCTGTCCATGTGTCTGCATATCTGTCACTGTTCGCCCCCATAGGCCATGGGGAAAGAAGCATAAACTCCTGGTATGAACGTTTTCACCATTCTTTCTCCGTATGCCTGGGACCCTCTGTGTCATGGGTCTAAGCGGATCCTGGGCAGAATTCTGGCTTTGCTCTGGGATCAGAAAACCTTAGAACTGAAAAAGACCTTGGAAACACCATGGCCCAAACACCCCCTTTTAATAATGGAGAAAAGATGATGTATGCTATGGAAGAGCAAAGAAGCTTTGAGGAAGGAGAAAAATATCGAGAATCGTGTCTTCCAACACAGCAGCCACTAGCCATCTGTGGCTGCTGAGCACTTAAAATTTACTAGTCCAAATTGAGATGTTCTATACGTACAAAATATGCCCCAGACTTCAAAGACTTTATATGAAAAAAGTATGTAAAATTGCTCAATAATTTTTATATTGATTACATGTTGAAATGATAATATTTTGATCTATTAGGTTAAAATATAGTATTGAAATTAATTTTACTTTTAAATTACGAAATTTTACTTTTTAAATTAATTTTTTTTTTTTTTGAGACAGAGTCTCACTCTGTCGCCAGGTGCCAGGCTGGAGTGCAGTGGCACAATTTTGGCTTACTGCAACCTCCACCTCCCGGGTTCAAGCAATTCTCCTGCCCCAGCCTCCTGAGTAGCTGGGACTATAGGCGCGCGCCACCACGCCCAGCTAATTTTTGTATTTTTAGGAGAGACGGGGTTTCACCATGTTGGCCAGGATGGTCTCGATCTCTTGACCTCGTGATCCGCCCGCCTCGGCCTCCCAAAGTGCTGAGATTACAGGCTTGAGCCACCGCGCCCGGCCACTAATTTTTAATTTGATTTATTTTACTTTTTAATTTTTAATTACTTTTAATTCAAGGACTTCATATGAAAAAGTATGTAAAATTGCTCAATACTTTTTATATTGATTGCGCGTTGAATTGATAGTATGTTTCATCTATTAGGTCAAAATATATTGTTGAAATTAATTTTACTTTTTAAAATGTCAAATTACTTAAGTAGCTCTCACTTCCAGCTCACTTTATATTTCTATGGGACACGCTGACTGAGAGTCTTGCCTCAGACATTTAACGTCTCTGAGTCTCAGTTTTACTAGGTATAAAGTGGGTGTCATGATGCTTATCTCTTGGAGTTGCTGTGAGGATTAATTGAGAAACCATGTGAAAGAGCTATTAAATCTTAAGAAGCTGTTCAGATAGAGAGAGGGTGGGATATGGTGGTGGTGATGGTGGTGATGGTGGTGGTGGTTGTAACTCAGATCTTGGCCAAGAGGAAAGGGGTGAAAAGGGTAAAGGATTTAATAGCTTGACCTTCAGGAAAATACCCACAGGGTCGAGCCATGTGCATGTGGTCAACAACCCACCACGGTTTTGCTGCTGGAGAAACAATGACCACTCCCAAACTCATAGAACCATTACCCAGACCAAGCCTTTCAAAAGCCCAAGTCACCATGTTCTTGCTCAGCAACCGTACCACGCTGTCCTCTGCCTCTGCACATCCCAGCCACCTCGCAGCCTCCTCTGACACCACAGGCTGTCTCCTCTCACGGTAGCACGAAGCCTTTCTCCCCCAGGGCATCCTTTCTTACAAGGACAACTCCACATCTGAGCCGGATTTCCCAACAATGCTTTTTCTCTGCTCTTTGCCAGAGACCCAGGGTCCCAGAGGGCTCCAGAACGAGGGGAGATAGCCCCAAATTTGGCCTGAGGGGACCAGCCCCTTCCTGGGACCATCACCCAGGGCAATCCCTGTTGCAATGGTGGTCTCGTAACAATCGCTTACAAACCCGGTTAGGCAAGCTGCTTTTGCGTGATGGGCTATCTTGAGTAAACAGCATCCTATGTCCCCTGCCGGTCACTTGCTCAAGACATTGCTGGACATTGCATTACAGCCACTGACACACAGAAATTTTGAAAACGAAAACAGGCCCTCTGGCTTATGATCAGATAGCATTTAACTCATTTACGATTGCGCCAAGTTTTCCCAAGACCAAAGGGCCACAGAACGGATATTGTCACAAACGCAGGCAGAAGGTGCTGAGGACAGTTGGAGCCTCGGGTCACCTACAAGATGAGGCTTCCAAAGGCCAACAGGCAGGTGAGGTCTGTATCACCCTGGGCTCAGTTACCCACACATGGGCATATGCGGCTATTTGGTTTCTTAGGCTAACCTGGGACACAGGTTCAACCTTCAAGGGGTTGGGAAATTTAGTGTTCCATTTCGTCCATTTCACCCCTTATTCTGGCTACCTTCCCTGCTGATACAGATCGGGAATTGAAAGGGGTGGATAAGGTCTATTTCTGGTATCTATTACTATGAAACAAACCCAGACATACTGGCTTAAAATGACAATTTCTTATTTCTCACAATTCTGCTGGTTGGCCAGACAGTTCTGCTGATTTTGCCTGGTCTCACTCACATGGCTGTATTTGCTGGATGGTCAGTGCAAGTGACTCTGGTCAGAAAGTGAAAGATAGTCTCACTCATGAGTCCGGTGCTGGCTGTTGGCTGGGCACCTCGGCTCTCCTCCACATGGTCTCTCATCCTCCAGTCTGCTAAATGCCTTCCCTACCTAGTGGTCTCAGGAGAGCCTTCCAAGAGGTGAAGTTGAAAGCCACAGAACCTGCTGGTCAGAGCGACTCAGAGGTCCAGCACAGGGTCAAGAAGAGGGAAACAGGCTCTGCCTCTGATAGGAATTGCCAAAAAATGCATTTTTCAAGCTACTACAAAAGGCAAAAGAGTATAAATAGCTCCATGGAAAACTCCCCAGCATAGATAATAATCTGGTAAAGTTGTATTTTCTGAATCAACAATCCAGAGTCCCAGACTGACAGAGGTCTTCCCCTCCAATTCACGAATGTGTGTACAAAGGTGAACCAACAGGCTCATAACGAATTAGATACTGAGTCCCGTGTGTTTCTCAGCCCTGGGTGAACATTAAAGTCACTTGAGGAGCGTGTCCAAATCCCAAGTCCCTGCTGAATAAGAACTTTGATTGGGATGGGGAAGTGGGAGGGGATTGGGTCTGGTAATCTGCATTTTCAAAGGCTCTCTCAGTGATTCTGATCCACAACCGAGATTAACAACTACAGGATTAGCAAACAGGCTTTATGGGAAATAAGGTCAAGGCAGGATATCTAGAACTATGGGTCATGAGCCTATCTATCTTTTACAAATAGGCTCCTCTTAAATCCAATCTAACAGATCGTCGTTGGAGCTATCAGACTCTAACATTAGGGTCTGGACATGAACTAGACGCACGCCTTGCTCTCAAATTATAGCTGATACTCACCATGGGCCAAGCCTTGTTCTGTGGACTTTCTATTCGTGAACTCACTCAATCTCCACAGCTCCATGAAGTGGACACTATCATAAGCCCTATATTACAAATAGGGAAACTGAGGCTCAGAAAGGTTACATGATTTTTCCTAAGTCACACAGCTGCTAAGGTGATAGGGTTGGAACTGAAACCCACCCGGCTTCAGGGTCCATGCTCTGAGCCACTAAACATTTGCCTCACTCAGAGCACGCTGTCTGGGGTAAGGAAGTTGGCGACCCACACCAGACTACGAGCATTCAGAGGAGAAAAAGGAAGGGGCAGGAGGAGGGCTGTCTGTTTTCTTGGCTCATGGGCTGTTCTCAAAGCAGTGGTTTTCCACTTTGTTTGCATGTTAGAATCACCTGGGAAGCTTTTTAAAAATAGGGATGACCCATCCGCAAAGATCGTATTCACTTGTTTTGGGTGGGGTCAAGTCATGAAAAGTTTTTAAAAGCTTCCTAGGAAATTCTAGTGTATAGCCAGAGTTGAGGTCATAGGCTCCATGGTTGGGCAGGAATTTCTCATTCTCAGCAGGGAGGAGGATGATGGCCCCCCTGTTGGGGGCATCTGTGACCACCATACCCCATGAAATTCCTAGAAGTCAAACAAGCTCAAACCAAAAGAAACCTCCTGTATCACCTGGACCAGATATTCCCAATCCTGATTCCACACTGGCAACACCTGGGTAGCTTATAAATGACCCTAATGCCTCACCCCAGATATTCTGGTCAAGTAGTCCTGGGTTGGAGCGGGGGCATTGGCATCTCCTATATCCATCCCGTCAGGTTAATTCTTTTTTTTTTTTTTTTTTTTTTTTTTTTTTCAGACAAGATCTCACTCTGCTGCCCAAGCTGGAATACAGTAGTGTGATCATGGGTCACTGCAGCCTTGGCCTCCTGGGCTCAAGCAATCTTCCCGCTTCAGCCTCCCAAGTAGCTGGGGCTACAAGTGAGTACTACCATGTGTGGCTAATTTTTGTATTTTTTTGCAGAGACAAGGTTTCGCCATGTTACCCAGGCTGATTTCAAACTCCTACACTCAAGTGATCCTCCCGCCTCAGCCTCCCAAAATGCTGGGATTACAGGTGTGAGTCACCACGCCCAGCCCAGGTTGATTCTAATGTTTATCCAGTTTGGGAACTACTGATGCAGTCCCAGACTCTCAGTTTACCGATGAAGAAAATGAGGCTCAGAGAGGAGCAGTGACTTGCCCAAGGTCACACAGCATGCTTGCTCCAGAGGCAGGGCAGGAGCCCAAAGCTCCTGGCCAGGGCTGTTTCCATGCTATGACTCCTATGGTATGCAAAATTATTTCATGTCTATTACCTGGTTGGTCCATACCTTGCCAGACTGCATTGCTTCCTGCTACCATCCTCCCATTTCACAGCAGTTGAGATGCGGCACAAAGAAGTGACCTCCCCAAAGCCACACAGTGGCAGAAGCCAGAAAAGAACTCAGGTCTCCTGACTGCAGATCGTGGGGATGGCCTCACCCCACAATGCCCATGGCCAGTCATCTGCCTGCCAAGTTCCAGCATGTGAGGTTTTCCTGAGTCTCAACACCAGGAACTGAAGGTCTGGACGCCTCCTGAGGCCAGGCTGTGCAGAAATCTCACAGCGGACAGTTGCCTGGTACCCCGGATGTTCTACTCACTGATAATCCCTTACCCACTGTTCTAAACATACTGAGATTTCCTGTTTACAACACGTTCGCATCTATGATCTCCAATGGTGTGTTAATGACAATTCCCATTTTACGAAGGTCGGACTTAAGCTCAGAGAGCTTTGAGGACACTGTCCCAGGACCAAAGCTAGACCTAGAACTGGAATCAGGTCTTTGGACTCTGAGTCCCATGCTCATTCTGCTTTAGGCCAGCCCCTGGGGGCCTGGGACCTGCCTGCTTTGTGAAAGTTTTCCCACCCTGCCTAAACTGATGGCCAGAAGAACTTAAACCAGGGATTGGAGCAGGGCGGTGCATGTGTGCACCGGGCAGTGTCCCAGTTTGACCAACTCTGGTTTCTGGTTACCTGTTGCCAAAAGACAAATATTCCCCAAAGTGGTAGGTGCAGGAAACAGACCTCATTTCCTACTTAACGTAAAGCCCAAAGTAGGCAAGCCATCTCTACCTTCCTCTCTTTCTCATCGAACCATCTGAGGATGACAGTGATTAAACGCCTGCTTTCTGGCCAGGCACAGTGGCTCACGCCTGTAATCCTAACAGTTTGGGAGGTCGAAGCAGAAGAATTATTTGAGGATAGGAGTTTGAGACGAGCCTGGGCAATATAGTGAGGCCCCCATCTCTACAAAAAATATATAAAAATAAAAAATAAGTCTGGGCATGATGGCTCACGCCTGTAATCCCAGCACTTGGGGAGGCCAAGGCAGGCAGATCACTTGAGGTCAGGAGTTCGAGACCAGCCTGGCCAACATGGTGAAACCCCATCTCTACTAAAAATACAAAAAAAATAGCCAAATGTGCATGCCTGTAATCCCACCTACTCTGGAGGCTGAGGCAAGAGAATCGCTTGAACCCAGGAGGCAGAGGTTGCAGTGAGCTGAGATCGCACCACTGCACTCCAGCCTGGGCAACAGGGTGAGACTCCTTCTCAAAAATAAATAAATAATAAAATCCTGCTTTCTCCCTGTCTACACCCCGTGACAGTGGCCAGTCATAGGGAGCTGGGCCTTGATGAAGAGCCCAGGACAACCCATCAGTTATTTTGCTTCCCAAGCACTGATACAACTCACTTTCCAAGTACTCTGAAACATTCATTAACTCATTTCACTTTTCACAATAGCCCTATGGGATGGGGGGAGGGCACTGCTCCTCTCCCCCACTTTAGAGATTAGGAAATAAAATACAGACAGGTTAACAGACTTGCTTAATGTTACACAACTAGGAAGAGGCCAAGCCGGGATTTGAACCTAGGCAGTCTGGCTCCAGAATCCACATTCTTGACCACTGTGGTTTACCGGGCAGCATTTGCCCGAGTGTCCGGTGCTAGACCAGTCTCCCTAGGGAGACTTCTACACACAGTGCAAAGTGACACCTCATGCCAGACTGGCTCTTAAATCCAGATGAAGGAGTGTAAAAGACTAACCATTCTCTGGGGTTGTCACGGTGCGTGCAAGTCCACGTGGACGCCCGTTTGAGGACCTCGCCACCGCCTTCCACCTTCCTCGTTGCATTCACTGCTGTGATGAGAGTCTGCACACCGCCTGCATCCACTCTGGCAGTTGGTGTTGTAATCCCCCATTGCACAGCTGAAAACACTGAGACTTGGGAGGACGCTCGACCACAAAGCTAAGAAGTGGCAGAGCTTGGAAGTCAGTCCCCCCTCTTCTGCTCAGCACATCATTTGAGTCTTCCAAGACCCCTCCAGAGGGATTCAGGAACTGTGGCCACTATTCTGGGAAACTGAAGGTACGAGTCATGTGATCGGTATGAGAGTCCAGGCTTCTGAACTTCTGAGAGGATTCTCTTCCGCCTCCTGCTTCCACCAGGTGTCCATGTCCATTGCCTCCATCCAACATCTCAGTTCTTGGAAATAGAGGGACACATTTTACTGTTGAAACCTGCTCGGTGTAGACTCCAGAGTCTCCAAATGGCCCAGTGAACCCTCAACCCAAAGGAAAGAAGCCAAGTCTTGACCAGAAGCTATTTTAAAATCTGAGAGCTCCCCCTGCCCATCTTGGGATGTCAGGGTGTCCAAAGAGCCAGTTTTACCCTCATGTGGGTGCGTGATGGGACCAGTCACCAAGGGAGGCAGCGTGGGGTGCAGGTGGGCTGTGTTCTGATGGAGCTGGTGGATGGCAATGCCAGCCACAGAGAACTCAGTAATGACAGGAGCCAGCATAGGGGAGCACTCACTAGATGCCAGGCATTGCTCTACGTGCCTCAAGCCTGCAACCACCTGGGCTGTGGGCTCTACGGGGGCCCTCAGAGCTTCACTGCCCTCAGAAGTGATGGATCTGAGGAACGCCTGTCTCCTAGATTGGCAGGGCACTGGGCCATGGCCTTAGGGTCTGCTGGGGTCCAACCCTAGCCCTGAGATCCTGGGTCCTGCCCTCTGTACCCTTTCCCAATCTCCATTTTGCAATCCCTCAGCCTGACCCAGTAAACATCTGCAGCCCGAAGAGAACCCATCTTCCCGACCCTTTTCTATGTGTTTCGAAAAAGAACGCAGGGGTGTGGGGGAGGGAGGGGGCCTCAGCCATCCAATGGGAGGCTGGGAGAAAGCCACTGAGTTCTGGTGGGCTGCCTGAGTACCAGCCACATTACCAAAGCCTCATGACCAGTACCAAATGAAGGAAACACAATCCCTGGAGAGGAAACTAGAAAGCGGTCTTGTCCATGGCTTATTTGTTGGCGGGTAGAAGGGCACAGGAGGGAAGGGAAACTATAGGTCAAAGGTCAGAGAAATATTTTCCAACTGCCTCTGGCTGGCTGTGTGACCTTAGACAGGTCACTAAACATCTCTGGGGGAGTTTTCTCTTTTGTAAAATGATAGATCATCCTGGCCCGCTCCCTGTTTCACAGGATTAATGCCACACCGTTCTCATGTTATTTCCATGAGAGCTCCATGAAGTATACAAGGCATGTTATAGCTTCTTCACCGTACGGTTGAGGAAACTAAGACACAGAGAGGTTTATTCCTTCCACCAAACATTTCAGAAGGATCCACCAGGTACACAGGGTTTGGGAACACTTTGTGTGAGCCCAGAAAAAAAATGAATAACTTGCTGGAGGCACCAGGTAGAGAAACCACTGGAAGGAGACCCAGCCTCTAAAGGGATGACCTTCCTTCAATGGCAGGTCCCAGGTTGACAATGGCATCAGCCTGCTGGCACTGATGCAGCCCTTGCTGCTCTGAGCACTCCGAAATGTTCATGAACTCATTTCAGTTTTCACAATAGCCCCATGACAGGGGGCAGTTCTACACTTCCCACTTTAGAGATGAGGAAATTAAATACAGAGGGACAATCAGATGACCTGAGCGCAGGAGTTCAAGACCAGCCTGGGCAACATGGAAGAACCCCATCTCTACAAAAATCACAAAATGTAGCCTGGCGTGGTGGCACATGCTTGTGGTCCCAGCTACTTGAAGGACTCAGGTGGAGAGGTTCACTTGAGCCTAGCGGGTCGAGGCTGCAGTGAGCCAAGATAGTGCCACTGTACTCCATGAGTGACACAGCGAGACTCTGTCTCTAAAAAAATAAAATACAGAGGGGCCCGCTAACACTTCCCTTGTCCATCCATGTATTACTCCGCCGTGGCACACTTACTGTTAAGACATCTGTATTCCTCTTCTGAGTTCTAACCTCTGAGGGAAGACCCATGACTTTTACGATTATTCTCATGACTGGGGCCTGAGAGCTAATATCTAGTTCTTTGTGAGTGCTATTTAATAAATGCTTGTTGCATGAATGAATGAATGAATTGCAATAAGGGAAAGTGCAGGAGGGCATTCTAGTGGAGGAAACTAAGACAACATAAATGTGGAGATGGGAAAGCCACAGCCCACCTGAGTAGAGCTCTCCGCTCCCCCATCCCTGCGACACCACGTGCTGCTGACTTGAAAAGGCAAACAACCCGCCTGAGAAAAGGCAGGACCTGTGCCGGGGAGAGGAAGTGACTCTGCTCGGTTCATCACCCTCCCCCTCTCCCATGCCAACCCCCTTCTTTGGATGAGAAGATGAAGGCTATACTTAGAATGAGTTGATATTGGCCTAAGATCTTCTATGAGCCTGGTATTAAGGGCTTTGCATGTCGATTTCATTACCTCTCTTCCTAACACTTCACTGAGGTTGGTGGGACATTTTTAAATCATCATCATTATTATTACAAAAGTAATACGTGTGTGTTATTTTTTTTAATTCTTTTTTTTTTTTTTTTTTGAGACAGAGTCTTGCTCTGTCACCCAGGCTGGAGTACAGTAGCATAATCTCAGCTCCCTTCAACCTCCACCTCTGAGTTCAAGCCATTCTCCTGCCTCAGCCTCCTGAGTAGCTGGGACTACAGGCATCACGCCAGACTAATTTTTGTGTTTTTTAGTAGAAACAGCGTTTTGCCACATTGGCCAGGCTGGTCTTGAACTCCTAACCTCAGGTAATCTGCTGGCCTCAGCCTCCCAAAGTGCTGGGATTAGAGACGTGAGCCACTGTGCCTAGCTGCTTAAAAAATTCTAATAAAGGCCAGGCATGGTGGCTCACATCAGTAATCCCAACATTTGGGGGAGGCCAAGGTGGAAGGATTGCTTGAGCCCTGGGCAACATAGTGAGACCCCCGCCTCTATCAAAAAAAAACTTTTTTTTTAGATGGAGTCTCACTCTGTCACCCTGGCTGGAGTGCAATGGTGTGATCTTGGCTCACTGCAACCTCCGCTTCTTGGGTTTGAGCAATTCTCCTGCCTCAGCCTCCTGAGTAGCTGGGATTACAGGTGCACACCACCATGCCCAGCTAATTTTTTTTGCATTTTAGTTGAGACAGGGTTTCACCATGTTGCCCAGGCTGGTCTCAAACTCCTGAGCTCAGGCAATCTACCCGCCTCGGCCTCCCAGAGTGCTAGGATTACAGGCGTGAGCCACAGCACCCAGCCCCACATTTTTTTAATTCTAATAGTGGAATAGAGGGAAATAGCGTGGAATGGAGTGGAATAGCGAGAAGGTGTGTGGGTCCCAGGGACCCTACTTCTCTTCACACCTGCCTCCCTAACATAGGTCCCCATCTCCCCAGCAACACCCCCCACCCACCCAGTCCAAGGAGGTCCAGAATGGAGCAGGATGGTCCATACATTCTTCACGGATGTCACATCCAACCCACAGCAGCATCTCACCACTGATAGTAAGTTATATTTGATGAAATAGGGTAGCCCACTGTAGTGCTAATTTGCCTAAACAGGGACCAAGATTCCCGAGTTCTAGCCCCACAGCTCTGCCAAAACCTTACTGAGTGACCTCAGGCCAGTCTCTGAACCTTTCAGGCCCTGTGACATCCTTACCAGCAGAATGTTCATTCTAATACCTCTTCCCAAACTAACTTCACATGGACTTAGTGTGATTTTAATTGTGCGCTACAACCAAGCTGTAAGCAGTTACTAATTTTAGAAAGTAATCCCAGGACAATATTAAGCAAATAGTCTGCAGTGCATCCTGTGAATAGTAATGGAGGCATTTCTGTATTCCAGGACTTCTTGGGATTTCAGAATGGCGTTGTATGATTTCCTTTTTTTTTTTTTTTTTTTTTTTTGGTAGTTTTATTTGTTCTATCATTCTTTTAAACAAATGGGAAGAAATGCCAGGTATAGTATGCACCTAAAGTAAAATAAATAAATTATTAAAAAAAAAAAGAAGCCTCTGCGCTCAAGAGTGTGGATTAGTGCCCTTAGAAGAGACCACAGAAAGACTCCTCTCCTTTTCCACTATGCGGACCTTGCCAACGCTGAATTTGCTGACACTCTGATCTTGGACTTCCCGTTCACCACAAATGTGAGAAATAAATTTCTGTTGTTTATAATCAAAAACAAAAAACAAAAAACAAATGTTTATTGCTGCATATTTTTCTAGTGTTTCATTGTTTTACTGCCCGTGTAGTACTGAAATTTAGAGAGAAGAAAAAACATTTGCATCTTAAAAAAAAAAAAAGTCCAGGCGTGGTGGCTCACACCTGTAATCCCAGCACTTTGGGAGGTCAAGGCAGGCGAATCATGAGATCAGGAGATCGAGACCATCCTGGAAAACATGGTGAAACCCCATCTCTACTAAAAATACAAAAAATTAGCTGGGCGTGGTGGTGCACATCTGTAGTCCCAGCTACTCAGGAGGCTGAGGCAGGGGAATTGCCTGAACCGGGGAGGCGGGAGATTACAATGAGCTGAGATCACGTCACTGCACTCCAGCCTGGGTAACAGAACAAGACTCCATCTCAAATTAAAAAAAAAAAAAAAAAAAAAAATTAGCACAAAATAACTAATTTGCCTTAAAAATATATAAAGTGTAAAACATTATAAACATTTATTAAACATACTTTTGTCCTCTCCATGCACAGTGCACCAATCCTTCTGGGCAAGACTTGGAATCAGGAGTGACATGATCTGATTTCTGTCTTTGAAGATTCCTTGGCTTGCTGTGTGGCTTCTACAGGGTGAGGATGGGAGTTGGGACCCCCATTAGAAGGTACCATAACAGTCTAGATGGACGTTAAAGACACCTGGGGCTAGGCTGGCACTGTAAAATGCCATCTGCAGCTCTGTGGATGGTGCCGAGCTTTAGTATTATATATATATATATATATTTATTTATATTTATATTTATTTATTTATTTATTTATATTTATTTATATATATATATTTATATATATGTATATTTATATATATGTAACTAAACTATATATATATATGCATATATAAATACATACATACATACATAAAGAGAGAGAGATGAAGGGCTATATTCTGAAAGTGAAACTGATTGAATCTGCTGGTGGTTCAAATGCAGGATGTGAGAGAGGTAAGCCCAGGACAGCTCTTTGGTTTGGGGCTTGAGCCCTTGGGTGTCATTAACTGAAAAGGAGAACATGGAGGAGGAAGCAGGTTCATGGAGGAAAACCCAAAGTTTACTTCTGACTCTGTTAGGCCTGAGGAGCGTCTTAGGTGCCCAAGTGAAGCTGTCAAGACAAATGTGTTGGGGAGACATCCCCCTGTACAGATGATATTTAAAACCAAGAAGCTGGATCCAATCATCTAAGGACATTATGCAAACACAGAAGACAAAGGCTCAGGACTGAGCCCTGGGGCACCGCAACATGAAGGCAGAACGGTGCAGAGGACCCAGCAAAGGTGAGGGAGAAAAAACACATCAGTGACAAGGTAAGAGAAAAAGAGAATTGTGTCCTAGAAGTTACGGGGAAAAAATGTCCTTAGAAAACAGACAAACCAAGTGCTACCAAGACCCTGACCTGCGCCTCTTTTCTGAACAATGTTGCTTCTGAGTCCACTTGAAAATGCTACTGAGTCCCTTCGATTCTAAGACGTGTGATTCGTTTCTGAACCCTAACATTGCTGAAATCAGGGTACCACTTACAATCAATATTTGTCCCCATCACACACACCAACCTTGCCAAAAAATAAATAAATAAAGGCTGTTAATAAATCAGTATCGCATCTTACAATCCATCAGTGGGGAGATATGCTGTCGTGATGATGAGATCAGGCGCCAAAGAGAGGCAAGAAGGCAGGCAGCATTTATCTAGCATCTACCGGAGACCAAGAATCACCATGCTTAAAGCTTCATGTTTCGCCTCATCTAACAGCTGGAGAGAGGAAGAAACTTACAAGGGAAGGAGAAACATTTTCTAGCCTAAAGGATCCTGTAGTGCCTTATCCTCAAAAAGCAATAGGCTCTCCAGCTCTAAACGAGGAGGAAGCCAAGTTCATTTTGGTTTGCGCATTCCTCATCCCCCGAAACACCACCAAAGCCATGACAATTTCACACAATGTAGTGCTTTCTCAAAACTTGTAAAAAAAAAAAAAAATTTTTTTTTTCTTTTTTGAGACAGAGGCTCACTCTGTCGCCCAGGCTGGAGTGCAGTGGTGCGATCTCGGCTCACTGCAACCTCTGCCTCCCGGGTTCAAGCAGTTCTCCTGCCTCAGCCTCCTGAGTAGCTAGGACTACAGGCACATGCCACCATGCCCGGCTGATTTTTTGGATTTTTAGTTTCACCGTGTTAGCCAGGATGGTCTCAATCTCCTGACCTTGAGATCCACCTGCCTCGACCTCCCAAAGGGCTGCGACTACAGGGGTAAACCACTGCGCCTGGCCACTTGTAAAAAATTCTTAATAGGTGTAAACACAACAAATGTTTCCTGAAGTCAAAGATGCTTGCAAAAAGCCAGGGAACAAATAAAAAAGGAGTTAGCAGAGACAGCATGTGGTTTTCTGAGAGTGGGCTTAGAGGCACTTTCCAAAGTTGGGGCTTATTTCTGCTTAACTGACTAGACATGATGACTGGCTTTTGAGCCGAGTTTGTTCAAATCTCAAATCCACTCTCTTTGAATAGAAGACCCTACAAGCTTTGTGTAATGAAGGGAGAGATACCAAAAAATAAACCAGATTTGTTCTGCTAATTTGTAGTTTCTGATCCACTCTAAAATACCATCAACAGCTTTGTAAATGGCACTGATATTTGGTTTTCTTTTTTTTAAGTCCCAATATGAGATAGTATGTTGATTGATGAAAGTTAGGTAGATAGGTAGGTACATGATAGATAGATTGCTAGGTAGATTAATCAATTGATTGAAAGAAAGAACATAGACATATAGATGACAGCTGGGCATGGTGGCTCACAGCTGTAAATCCCAGCACTTTGAGAGGCCAAGGCAGTTGGGTCACCTGAGGTTAGGAGTTCAAGATCAGCCTGGCCAACATGGTGAAACCCGGTCTCTACTAAAAATATAAAAATTAGCTGGGTATGATGGTGGGTGCCTGTAATCCCAGCTACTCAGGAGGCTGAGGCAAGTGAATCACTTGAATCTGGGAGGTGAATGTTGTAGTGAGCCGAGATCGCACCACAGCACTCCAGCCTGGGCGACAGAGCAAGACTCCATCTCAAAAGAAAAAAAAAAAAGAAAGAAAGAAGTATAGATGATAGATAGATAGATATTTAGTTGATAATCCTGATAGGACTTTATAGGTGTGTTCAATTACAGCCACAGGGAAAGGGAAATAGAACCCAAACCTTTATTTCTTGCAGAGCCAGAAATGAGGTGAAGCCAAGATGGAAGGTAAAGCCGGACTCCCCATCTCTGGATCAAATGTGGTACCTGACAAAGACACATCCTCGGCAGTTTTCCTTTCTCTGTTTCCAGGGGGTGACTTTTTCCTCCTTGCCTGGGAGGTGCACCTTTTAATCATTACCAAGCCATCTGTCAGCACCACTCTACCTGGCCCCGGCTTTCTCCTCCCGGAGGCCCCATCTCTCCCTCTGTAGCCACACCAAGATCATCCGAGAGATGCAGACTGTCACTCGGAGCAGCTGGGAGGGACCAGCCACTTCAGGAACTGGCCGGGGCACCTCAGCTTTCCCAGACAGAGCAGCAGTGAGCACACCAAGGGCTGGGTCCCACAGGGCCTTCCCCACTGGGACTCCTGGGGCCAATCCTATCTCCCATCTCCTGGTGAAGCAATCCACATAATTAGCCACATGAATATCCAGGCCATCTGAGGCTGCCTGTCTCAATCCCAGCCTGGGCGCCTGTCGCAACAAGCACCTAAATGATTATTCAGCTCCCTTCCAACCAGCCGAGCAGAGAAATATGGGGTCTCCCTCTGGGACAGCTGCCTAGTACCCTACACCCCTGGGCTGGACTCCGTCTCCAGGACAGGTTTTTCCAGAAAGCCGACCCCTACGGCCACAAGGACATCATTTTGACATGGCAGCCCTAGGGACTATAGACCTTGCTTTGGGCTCCGGACATTTTTTGGAAGGCTGTTTTGTTAACCAACATCTTTTGAGCTGTTTTTTAAATAGGCAAGGTCCCACAAGGGGTTACTGAAATATGCTAAAGAAGACTCTCTGACCTTCAATTTCCTATGATTTCTTTGTAGAAAAAAAGACACATACAACTGAAGAGATACATGGGGTGGGTGGGAAGCAGGGCTAATGTCGCAGTTGACTGAGTGCCCTGTTCCACAACCTTTAGTAAGCATTATCTCATCTAGTCCACACACGTATCACTAGCCCCGTTTTAAAGGCTCAGATTGGTCAAGCAGAATCAGGACAAGACTGCTCTAATAATAACACTCTGTGTGGCCTGGGAGATTTACTTTACCTATCTGAGTCTCTGATCCTGATGAAATCCAGAGCTGGCTAAGTCCCTTAGTTATTCTGCCAGATTCAATCCAGGTGGGTCTGTCCCCAGAGCCCAGATGTTACCCAGGCTCTGCTGGCCCTTCAAGAGTGGTGCAGGACTATTTGCAATAGCAAAGACATGGACCCAACTTGGTGCCCATCAGTGGTGGATTGAATAAAGAAAATGCGGTACACAAACACCATGAAATACTATGCAGCCATGAAAAGGAACAAAATCATGTCCTGTGCAGCAGCATAGGTACAGCTGGAGGCCATTAACCTAAGCAAATGAATATAGGAACAGAAAACAAAATATCAAATGTTTTCACTTAGCGTTTAGAAGCCAAACGCTGGGTACTCATGCACATAAAGATGGCAACAATGATCACTGGGGATTACTGGTAGGGGAAGGATGGAAGGAGGGTAAGGGTTGATAACCCACCTTTTGAGTGCTATGCTCACTACTTGGGTGATGGGATCATTCACACCCCAAACTTCAGCATCACACAATATATCCAAGTGACAAACCTGCATACGTACCTCCTGAATCTAAAATTAAAGTCGAATTTTTTTTTAATCCCATAAGTAAAAAACAAAAAGAAGTGATGACAGAAATGGTGCCCACAGCCAGTTCTGCACTGGTCGGGAGGGACAAGGCTGTCACCGTGAGGGAACTTCACAGGCAAGCAAGAATTGGAGGAGGATGGGGGAGGGACTGCATTTTACAGGTCTAGGCAACAGCAAAGGCTCAGAGTGGAGGAACAGGCAGGGCAGATTCAGGGGGAGAGCGAGGAAATGGAAGGGACTCTCAGACCCATGGCTCTGTCTCTCCAAGCCCCTAGAACCTTCCTTTTCAGAATTTTCCATTTCCTAAGAGTTGAGGCTGCATTGCTCAATCATTGTGCTCTGTTTCTCATGGGTGTTCCAGTCCCGTTCTCAGAGATGATATCAGACGCAGGTCGCGGATTGCCACACGGATTCAAGTCAATAAGCGTTCCCAGTCAGTAAGGGTGTGCAGGGCACCCTCTCCTTAGCTGCCTCTCCTGGCTGCATCCAGCTCCCCCCTGGCCTTTTCCCTCTCAAAAGCCATTCCAAATGCTGACCTCTGGCCTTACTCCACCCTGCAAAGCAGCATGGCATCATGGCTCTGTGTTCAAATCCAGACATTACTACTTAGGAACTCTGTGCCCTCGTGCAGGCTATTAGCCTCAGTTTCCTAATCTATAAAATTCAGGGAACCCTAATACCTATTACAAAGGTTTTCTGTGAGAATCAAATAAACTTCATACCTGCAGAGTCTCTAGGATTGCACCTAGGGCAAGTCAATACTCCACAGACTGGCGTTGGCGATGACTAATCAGTATGTATGGAGGCTTGCTTGATCCCTTCCTCTGCGAATCACTGAGTCTCTGTATTAGCATAATGCCTATGCCAGAAGGTGCCAGGGAAAGATGAGCTAAGTAGCTGATGTGACTTAAACTGGAAAGACTGAGAGGACAGCACGGCCCAGAGCCTAATGTACGGGCTTTAGAGTCCCATGGCCTGTGTTTGAATTCCAGGCCTGCTACTTACTAAGGATAACTTTGGCAATTACTTAACCTCCCGTTTTCTCATCCATAAAATAAAGATTAAGATAGTTCCCACCTGTAAGGGCTTTTATGCAGATAAATACAATGATACCATGAAGGGCTCAGCCCAGCACAGGGTTGAGTGGGGCTGGAACGTAGTGAGCTAGCATTGCTCTTGTTAGTACACGAAGCTTGCTCTCTGAGAGTTCACCAACTCTTCAGAGAGCCAAGTCTCAGGCACAAGCTACAAAGAACCAAATAAAAATAGGGGTTCGGCCAGGTGCGGCGGCCCACACCTGTAATCCCAGCACTTTGAGAGGCTGAGGCGGGTGGATCACCTGAGGTCAGGAGTTCAAGACCAGCCTGGCCAACATGGTGAAACCCCATCTCTGCTAAAAATACGAAAATTAGCCAGGCATGGCGGCGGGTGCCTATAATCCCAGCTACTCAGGAGACTGAGGCAGGAGAATCCCTTGAACCTGGGAGACAGAGTTTGCAGTGAGCTGAGATTACGCCACTGCACTCCAACCTGGGCAACAGAGAGAGACTCCATCACGAAGAGAGAGAGAGAGAGAGATAGAAAGAAAGAAAGAGAGAAAGGAAAGGAAGAGGAAGGAGGGAGGGAAGGAAAGAAAAGAAGGAAAGAAGGGAGGAAGGGAGGGAAGAAAGAAAGAGAGAAAGAAAGAAAGGAAGGAAGGAAGGAAGGAGGGAGGGAGGGAAGGAGAAAGGGAAAGAAAGAGGGAAAGAGAGAAAAAGTAAGAAAGGAAGGAAGGGACGGAAGGAAGGAGAGGGAGGGAAGGGAGGGAGGGAAGGAAGAAGGAAGGAAAAAAGACAGGGATTCGGTCTTGGTACCTTCTTCCTCCTCTCTTTCTCAAACCTCAAAATTTAGAAGTCCCCTTCCCTTAGTCAATCAGGTAGCTGTGCAGGAGGCAGCCTAGGTAGGAAGAGGACAGAAGCCCTCGCTCTGCCTAATACCATCTGTGTGGGCCTGGGCAGGTCACTGCACATCTTCAAACCACGGTTGCTAGTGAAACACAACACCGATTAAGTTATTCACATAATTGGTCTACCCAACCCTTCCTTTTCCTTTGCCGAGGGGGAGAGGGAAAAAAAAAACACAGGTAGAGAAGCTCCTAAGCTTTGGTTCCTGTACCTTTGTTATCACCACTGTGTCTCACCACTGGGCTGGTGCTAGAGATACAGTGCTGCCTGGGGTCTTTGGCAAGAGGGCAGAGACTTCAACAGAGAATTACTTAAAGAGTGCTAAGTGGTAACATGTGTTGAGTGCTTACTCTGAGCAAGGCCCCATGCCAAGGGCTCCGCAGGGATGGTCTCTTTCCATTTTGCTGCATTTCTGTATTATAAGTACGATTATTATCATAGCCATTGTACTGATTGGGGAATTGAAGCAGGTTATATAATGTACACAGAGTTACACTGTCAATCAACGGCTCTGAGAGAAGTGCAGAGGAGGAGTGTGGTACCGAGTGGGAGCAGAGGATTCATCAGGAGAGAAGGCTTCCCCGGAGGAGGTGATGTCTGCATCTTGAAGAATGAGGATGAGTCAGCAAAGGGGCAACAGAGGGGGTGTTTAAGAAGAGGGGACAGTAAAGGCAAATGCGGAGAGAAAAGAGATCATAGCCCATACAGAAGGGAGGGGACGCAAATGAAACAGATGATGGCGGGTCAGGTGACTAAGGACTTGATGGCTAAGCTACTGAGGGTTGGATAACTTACCTGGAAGGCAATGAGGGCCCCTTGAAAGGCTGCCAACAAAAGGAAGATCAGATTTGCCATTCTGGAAGCTCTGTTCACTGCCCTCACAAACACCCAGGCTCCTTCAGGATCCCATCTCCAAGTGGGAGTGTGCCCCAAGCTGTGGGCACCTCTCAGTCAGTGCCAGGCCCATTTCTTGCAACGTAAAAATAACAGTTCTGGCCGGGAGTGGTGGCTCATGCCTGTAATACCAGCACTTTGGGAGGCCAAGTTCGGTGAATCATGGTAATGTGTGGCTGTAGTCTTAGCAGCTCAGGAGGCTGAGGTGGGAGGATCACCTGAGCCCAGGGAGGCAGAGGCTACAGTGAGCCATGATAGCGCCACTGCACTCCAGCCTGGGTGACAGAGTGAGATCCTGTCTTAAAAAAAAAAAAAATTAATAAAATAAATATAACCTTTCTGCAGCAGGACTCTCATAATAATAAATATGGGATAACATATGCAACGCCCAACCCAGCACCTCCTACATGCACGTGCTCAGCAGAGGTGCTCCTTCCTTCCTCATCCTTTTCCTAAGCTGCATTTTCCTTGTTTCCACACTGAAAATAAATACTTTATGTGCATATTATCTGACTGATCCATGACCGATTGATTGGACCTTTGGTATTTTCCACAAATCAGCAGTTTTGACTATTGATAAGCAACCCTGAAGGCCCCTGACACACAGTAATTTTGAATTTAGCTGAAGCTCAGATTAGAATTGCAGGAGCACTAAGGCCTGTGTCAGGCCTCCATGTGCAAGCCTGGACCCAGAAAGTTTAAAGTCCTGCCTGCCTCGGCTGATCACCCCTGACCCTCGCCTAGTTCCCGTTATCCCTGGTCGCCCAGAGGAGCTCCCCCAACATAAGCTTCCCCCTCACCCCACCCTGCCATCTTAACTACTCTTATCCCACCCGCCATTGTAACTGAACTTACAGTAATGTATACTCCTTGCCCCTACCCCCCACCACTGTAACTGATCTTACTCTGTAACTTTCCACTGCCCACCCCAAACCTATAAAACCAACTCCTATCCCACTGCCCTTTGCTAATGCCCTTTTCGGCCTTAGCCTACTGGCACCCAGGTGAATAAACAGCCATGTTGCTCACACAAAGCCTGTTTCGGGGGTCTCTTCATTCAAAGCACACGTTTTTAACAGTCTGGGCAAGAGGCAAGATGTTTATCAATTAACAGAGTCTGACCACACTAGTGAGGTTAAGACTGAGCTGCTGTGACAAAGAGGTCCTAAAACGCAACAGCTTAAACAATATTGAGGTATCTCTGATAAAACAGTCCCAAGATGAGCTGTCCAAGTCAGCAATAAGACTCTGCTCCATGTGGTCATTCAAGGACCCAGGTTACTGCATCTTCTTGCTCCACCCTTCCCTAAACTAGGATACTGCTGCTGTCTGCATAGCCAAAGGTGGGTCGCCATCACAGCTTGGCTCCAGTTGCAGAGCAAAGAAGAGATCTGCCCAGTGATTTAAGACTCGGGCGCACCAGTGGCACACTTAGCTTCCATTGGCAAGACCTCAGGCACATGGCCATACTTAAATGCTGAGAATGCTGGGAGGTGGAGCCTAACGAGGCATCCCTGTACCCAGCTACAGTGCTAATAACAGGGAAAAGGAAAGAATGGATGTTGGTAGCCAACCAACAAACAGAATCTGCCTCACTGGCTGGAGCATTTGCAGGATACTATACTTCTTTGTAAGTCACAACAGGTGG
Organism: Ateles fusciceps; assembly: GCA_036589455.1. Lineage (NCBI taxonomy): Eukaryota > Metazoa > Chordata > Mammalia > Primates > Atelidae > Ateles > Ateles fusciceps. The sequence continues at coordinate 9,345,181 of JAZHEH010000113.1, forward strand.
TCCACAGATGCATTTTGTTCATCCAACATAGGGTTTACAACTTGTGGGAACCGATAGGCCATTAGGCAAGATATATTCTCTCCAGTTCAGCTACAGACCCCATCACCCACTATTTTTACATCACAGGCCAAATTCACACACTTACACTGTATTCTTGGCCGCTGTAAGCCACTGTATGCCCGCATTTGCATCTAGGACTCTTGTTCTAGAATATTAACAATAATAATAATGGCTATGAGACTAGAATAATATTATTGAAATGTCATAATTTGGATTCATACCTATCACTTTGCCATTTCCTGTGATCTGTTATGAGGCATATCCTTTTGCCTTCATCTGCTTGCTGCTTACCAGAACCCACGTTCTGCTCTTCACCCTGGGCACACAGCTAGACCAAATCTTCCAGCCTCCCCTGCAGTGAGTTGTGGGCATGTAACTGGGTTCTCTTCAGTGTAATATGAACGATGGTAATACTCAGGCCTGGCCCATAAAGACCTCCATGCATTCTTTTAACATCTAGTTGGCTTGGTGGCTGATATGAGTCCCCCAGGTTAATCTTGGAAGTGGCATATTTAAGATGGTAAAGCCACTGGAAGCCAGCACCTCTAAATGACTGCATGGTGCATGGCCACCTCCAACATAGAACCACTTTAGATGGCTCTGTGACCCAGTGACACACATCTTGAACCATGATACATTTCGGGTCTATTTGTTACCCTACCCTAAAAAATACGCTCCATTAATAAATGTAGAGATGGACACACAGAGGTCCCTGGGAAGAATAAGCTTAGCTGTTATTACCATGAAGTTGTCCATGAAGCTCGTTGGCAAGGACATACTGGTCACATTAGTGTTCGTCACGGACATCAAGGCCAACAAGCACCAGATCAAAGAGACTACGAAGGAGCCTTACGACCTTGACTGGCCAAAGCCCGCACTCTGATCAGGTCTAATGGCATAAAGAAGGCATGCATTTGCTCCCTGGCTACAAAGCTTTGGGCATTGCCAACAAATTGGGATCATCTCAACTAAGTCCAGTTGCCCAATTCTAAATATAATAAACATTTTTAGCATCATTTTAAAAGACAGCTTCCCATTTTGTATTCTCACCGACAGCGTGTGAGACTTCCAGCTGCACCGAATCCTCACCATGAGTCGGCACTGCCAGTCTTTTCAGTTTATTTTTTTAATTGAGACAGGGTCTCGCTCTGTCACCCAAGCTGGAGTGCAGTGGCATGATCATGGCTCACTGCAACCTTGAACTCCTAGGCTCCAGCTGGGACTCCTGGCCTCAGGCAATTCTCCCACCTCAGCCTCCAAAAGCACTGGGATTACAGTAGTTTTATACCTCATCCAGAAAATCCTTTGCAAAATGAAACTGAATGACCTTACCATTGGGATTACCACGCCTGGCCCAGTCTCTTCCCGGCCCCGTCTCTTCCATTTTAGAAATTTTAGCAGGTATGCATTGGTATTTCATTGTGGTTTTAATTTACATTTCTGTGATGACTAATGACGTTCAGCATCTTTCCACATACTCATTAGCCTTTCATATATATTCTTTGGTTAAGTATTTATTAAAAATCTTTTAACCATTTTTAATTGGATTGTTTGTCTGACAAATATTTTCTCCCAGTCTGTGGCTTATCAACTCATTTTCTTAATAGTGTCTTTCAAAGAGCATAAGTTTTCATCTCAAAGAAGTATAATGCATTCTTTTTTTATTTTGTGGTTTGTGCTATTACTTGTTTTTTATGATTTAAAATAGTTTTATACCTCATCCAGAAAGCTCTTTGCAAGATGGAACTGAACGATCTTAGATGGTTACATTTAACATCAGAAGTTATTTTGGGGGCAAGGGGCTAGGTTTTCATTTGGTGTGTTGTGGCTTTTCAAAAATCTTTGTTTATGACAGTGGCTACCAGATGCGACAGAAAAAAAATGAGGGTGATTCGAAAAAGCAGTTCAGAAGTCATGTGAACACAAGACTCTCAGCGGAAGAGTGACTCAGGAGAAAGCCAGGAGGCATGCTTGTACATTGAGAGAACTAAGAAGATTTGAGGGGCAAACTCCCTTTGAATGTTAAGTGTCCAGGATGGTGTCTTTCTTAAGCAAGCTACAGTGCTAACAGAGGAAAGAGTGTTACTGAGTGAGCAGGAGAATGTGGCAGACAGGTCCATGGGCCTGGCACCAGCCACCTCTTAAACCCGAGGGCAGTCCTCCAACCCCACCCCCACCCCGTGCTTGACCAAGAGAAAACTATTTCTGCTGCTTAACAAGGCTCCTGGAAGGGCCAATTTATTCCCTCCCACATTGAGCAGACTTTAATAACTAAAGCATATGGCTTCCTGCAAACAGGCCCAGCCAGGAATTAACTCCTTCCTTCCTTCCCCTGCAGTTAGAACCAATTAGATCATTCCGGCCCAGTGCACGTCCCAGTTCACCAGGAAGGAACCATGGCTTTCTCAGTGTCCTGCTGGCCCTGGATCTCCCTGGAGTCAGCCCAAGGTATTTCAGGGTTGACATTGCATGACATTCTATGGCTGCTTACACCCCAAGCCTGCAACTGCTGACCCAGTCTAATTCGAGACAGCGTTCGTGCCGGCTGCTGTTATGGGCACATGCTGCAGGTATTCCCATCAGGGCCCTGTCCCAAAAGACGGCATAAAAGGTCACCAGGTTTGGACTAATTGAATTTAAAAGGCTATCCGTTTGAATCTGGATTATTAAAGAGAAAGCTACACAGCATAATGAAAAGAAAGTAACTGGGCCGGGCACGGTGGCTCACACCTGTAATCCCGGCACTTTGGAGGGCCAAGGCAGATGGATCACTTGATGTCAGGAGTTCGAGAACAGCCTGGTCCACATGATGAAGCCCCATCTCTACTAAAAATACAAAAATTAGCCAAGTATGGTGGTACACTTCTATAATCCCAGCAGATTGGGAGACTGAGGCAGGAGAATTGCTTGAACCTAGGAGGTGGAGGTTGCAGTGAACCAAGATCTCAGCAGTGAACGAGATCTCACCACTGCACTCCAGTCTGGATGACAAAGTGAGACTCTGTCTCAAAAAAAAAAAAAAAAAAGAGAGAGAGAGTGCCTGAACTTTGGTGTCAGAGACCTGCAATGAAAGGCCAGTTGTACCAGTTACTAGCTGGGTGACCAAAGGTAATTTATCCCACCTTCCCAGGCCTGTGTTTCCTCACTTCTAAAACAGGATTAATGAGATAAGAAAGGATTAAACGCGACACGACTAACGTGCCTGGCACAGTCCTTCGCAGGCACATAGTAAGCTGTCAGTAAATAGTAGCCCATTGCTGCACCTTCCCTCTCACAGCAAATCAAGCAGCATGCATCTTCTTAACAGTTACATGACCATGGACTTATCACTAATCCTCTGTGGCTTTGATTCCATGCTGGGAACAGAGAGATCTGGGCAGGAAATATTAATCTGGGCAACATCAACAAGTGGAAGGAGAAGAAACTGTTCAGATGCACTATGTGTCAAGGAGAGAAATATGGCCAGGTGCAGTGACTCATGCCTGGAATCCCAGCACCTTGGGAGGCCGAGGCAGGAGGAGAGCTTGAGCCCAGGAATTCGAGATCAGCCTGAGCAACATAGGGAAACCCCATCTCTACATAAAAAATTAAGCCAGGTACAGTGGTTCACGCCTGTAATCCCAGCACTTTGGGAGGCCGAGGTGGGCAGATCACCTGAGGTTGGGAGTTCGAGACCAGCCTGATCAACATGGAGAAATCTCATCTCTACTAAAAATACAGTTAGCCAGGCGTGGTGGTGTATGCCTTCAATTCCAGCTACTCAGGAGGCTGAGGCAGGAGAATCCCTTGGACCCAGGAGGCGGAGGTTGCAGTGAGCCAAGATTGCGCCATTACACTCCAGCCTGGGCAACAAGAGTGAAACTCCATCTCAAAAATAAGTAAATAAAACAAAAAATTAGCCAGGTGTGGTGGTATGTGCCTGGGGTCCCAGCTACTCAGGAGGCTGAAGTGGGAGAATCACTTGAGTCCAGAAAGTCAAGGCTGCAGGAAGCCATGATTGTGCCACTGAATTCCAGCCTGGGTGACAGAGTCCAGCATTGAAGGGTTAGCTGGAAGATGAGATGACAGCTGAAGAAGATGAAAAATGGCTGGAGGAAGAGAAGAGAAGGGAGGTACTTTGTGGGGCCCAAAGAGTCTCAGGGAAAATGTGGAAGCCATGAGAAGTATCAGGAAGAGAAGACCTAGACATGTCAGAGTGCTTGGCCATTGGGAGGTCAGTTACTGCAGAGAAGTGATGGGGAATGAAGCCACGTTGATGCAGGTGGATGAATGCCCTACACACGAGGGGAAAGAAAAGAAGTACAATTAAAAAGCCAAAGCCAGTGGAGTCAAGTGACAGCATCAAAGACTGGGAACATCTTGGTACATTAAACAGCCACAGGAAGGAGCGGGAAAAATGAGGCCAGAGAGGAACAGAAAGAAGTCAGAAGCCAGGAGCTGCATGGGTCTGTGGATGGAAGCCAGCACCCAGGCCACAGTGGTGTTTGGTGAAACCTTTCACAGGGGGCCACCAACACCGAATGAACTCAGAGAACTTAGACTCATGAGTGATAGAAAGCAAGGGCAGAGAGGTGAACAGCCCTGGTGCTAGGAGCTGGCCAAGGGAGAGCAGTGTGATAAACAGTATCTCCCCGAGTTCCAGAGTCTAGAAGTGTGCTAAGGGTAGGGCGGGGTACAGGGGAATTGGAGAATCGCTGCATTGGGACACAGGAGTCTCAGAAGGAGGTGAGGGTGAAGTCCAGGCAGGAGCTGGACATGGTCTCAGTTCTTCCCTAAAATGTCTGAGTCCTCATCAGCCATTGAGGGCAGCAGTAAGGAAGAGCAGAGAATTTAAGATCTGAAGAGAAATTCTAGTCTTTTGAAATTCCATGGTCATGGCAGCTTTGCCTAATATTTGTTTTAATCCTTTGCAAAGTGCTTTCAGTAAGTTGTTTTCATTTAGAATGAGTCCTCTTTGACAGAATTGGGGGAGCTGAGGTTTAGAAAAGTTCAGTGGCTTATTCAAGCTGGGAATGGCAGGGCTGGGGCTGAAATTCATATTTCTGTGATTCAAGGTCCAACCCTGTCTCCCCCCACCCAGGGAGCTATTAAAAGCACCCCGACCGTGCATTTCTTAAGCATCCCTGTGTGCTAGACACCATGCTAAGGCATTGCCAGTGAATTTCACACTAGCAGACATGTTTGTTGTTTGCGCGACACCTGCTACACTCTCCTGATTTTACTTACTCAAAACAGCACAGAACTGGAAGTTATTCATATGTCCGTCAGCAGGTGAGTGGAGAAGCAAATTGTGATGTCTCCATACAGGGGAATACTACTCAGAAATATTAAGGAACTGTTTGCTGGTCTACACAAAAAGATGGGTGCATCTCAAAAGCATCGCTTGGCATGATGCTTTTGGTACACCACAGCACAGCCTCTGGATAAGCTGGCTTCCCTCCCTCACGCGAGTCTGAGTACAGTTGCCATCACACAGGCAGACCTTGGAAGAGAACAGTCACCTCTCATTCACCCAAAGGTCAATGGTATCTGAGAAAGGACGGGCCAATCTTGGCATGATGCTTTTGAGATGCATCCATGTCTTTTGATGCAGCTCCAAAGATCACACATATAGGCTTCCATTTGTATGAAGCTGTAGAAGCAGGTAAATCTAACATGTAGTAGCTGAAAACAGATTAGTGGCACTGGAGACCAGCGTAGGGCAGTGATTTGACTGGGAAATGATACAAGGGAAATTTGGAGTGACGGAAATGTATCCCACGTCATTATGGTGGTAGTTACATGGGTATTTACATCAAACTGTACATGTAAAATGGATGTATTTTATTTTTGCAAATTATACTTCATTAAAGGAGACAATGCAAGGGCCGGGCACGGTGGCACACGCCTGTAATCCCAGCACTTTGAGAGGCCGAGGTGGGCAGATCACGAAGTCAGGAGATTGAGACCATCCTGGACAACATGGTGAAACCCCGTCTCTACTAAAAATACAAAAAAATTAGCCGGGCGTGGTGGTGCGTGCCTGTAGTCCTAGCTACTCGGGAGGCTGAGGCAGGGAAATCACTTGAACCCAGGAGGCGGAGGTTGCAGTGAGCTGAGATGGCACCACTGCAGTCCAGCCTGGTGACAGAGCGAGACTCCGTCCCAAAAAAAAAGAAAAAGACAATGCAAAACTAATATTAGCATTTGAGAGGAATCACAGAGATGAATATAATACAAACATATATAAAGAAATGGAGGAAAGAAAGGCTGAACTTAAGATGAAGCCAGAGACAAAGTGAATTCACAAAGCCCACATCAATCACTTAACTGAGGGAAGCTACAAATTGGGCTCTGAGATTCTCAGAAGCTAAAGCAAAAAAAGGCAAAGAAATATTCACAATCCTTCATATGCCTGTAAGAGAAAATCACAGTGTTCATAAAATAAAATTGGATCATGGCGATATGGTGGCTTGTAATATTATGGGAACACACAGAAGGAAGTGACTAACTCTGTTTAGGAAAACGAGGAAATGCTACAGAGATAAGGGTTTAAAAAAAAAAAAAAAGCCAAACAATCTAAAAACCAGGGAATGCTGATTTCAGGGAGGTTGGATGTGAAAGGGGTGGGACTGAGCCACTGAATGGAAACAATCAGCTGAACTCATGTCCTCCGCGTCCTTCAGCTCTGAAGAGGTGAGATCAGAGGCTGTGGTCTCAGAAGCAGGAAGGAGGCTGGGGCCCAAGGAGGGAACTGTCATCCCATAGCCAGGAGAGGCATTTAATATATTTACTTGCCAGTTTGCCACGGATCTATCCATATCAGCATCAGACCCCAGCTGGACCATGTCTGGAAGGCCTTGTCATGTGGGTATTAAATCTTTCACTGCTAGATCGTGGGGGAGGTGAAGGTCCCAGTGGACGGGGGCAGTTTCGGAGGTGAAGGGAGTTACTAACCCATAAAGAGCATGTTAGTATTTCAGCAACAACCCAGGCTGATCTCGCCCAGCTATCAGCTGTAGGTCACCCCTGCCCACACCTATGACCTCTCCCTCCCAGCTGCCTTCCACAGTCCAAGTCATGCCTGATTATCACCAGTTAATGAGAATTCCTGGCCTTGGTCTACTGCCCACACTCAGGAATTCGCTATTCATGAGAAATGTCAGCTTTACGAAAGTGGGCCCTGTGTGTCAGCTCTTTTTCCCACATTCAGGGTTTACAGCTGACAGTAGTTTGTTTCACATGATTTGCTGATGGGGGGAGAGGCCGTAATCCAGGAAACTGCTCTGGCAAATCACCCCTGGCCAGCAGAGCATTCTGGAACATTCTGTTTATGTCTCCCCCTTAGAAATCATTTGGAAAGGGAAGTGTTGAGATTTAAACAAGGCTAGAGTGGAAGACTTTGTGCCTGAGGGGAATAATAGAGCCAACGCTGAGGCGGCCGCACCTCAAGCTCATTTTCCTGGTGCACACGTAGAACAGGTACAGGATTGGGATGAACCTTGGGGCTTCGCAGGAAGCCCCGCAGAGTACTATTACAACCCATGATATGACTTCACATTCCTTCACAGGGTTCAAACTAGAAGGCCAGCTTCATAGATGACAAACGCTAGCTTTCTGGCACTGGGTAAGTAACAGAGACACGTTTCCACAAAGCACCAGCCCGTTGGACAGCACACTTCTCTCATCTCTGGTCACTTGACGTTTTTCCTTTTTTTTTTTTTTTTTTTTTTTTCTGGACACTGGAGTCTTGCTCTGTTGCCCAGGCTAGAGTGCAATGGCACAATCTCAGCTCACTACAACCTCCGGCTCCCAAGTTCAAGCAATTCTCCTGCCTCACCTCCCGAGTAGCTGGGATTACAGGCACCCATCACCACACTCGACTAATTTTTGTATTTTTAGTAGAGATGGGGTTTCACCATGCTGGCCAGGGTGGTCTCAAACTCCTGACCTCAAGTGATCTGCCCGCCTTGGCCTCCCAAAGTGCTTGGATTGCAGGCATGAGCCACCTCACCCAGCCTCACATGACTTTCTTTTTTTCCTTCCTAATCAGACTGCTGGACCAACAGTTGACAAATTTCATGAATGATGACAGAGGTGGCCTATGGAAGGATGATATTCTAGGGTACCGGGCTGGGAAGGAATATCTTAGAATGCAAACTTTCTCAAACACAGAGACCCTGGATTTGAGGTGTTTGACATAGTGATCTCTGGATGGGGCTGAGCACAGGAACTATCAAAGAGCGGCAAATACTCAGAGAGAACAGGAAGGGCTGGGCTCCCATTGGCCGCTTGACATGGCGCCAGCTTTCTTCAGGGTCCCACTCCACCCCTGCGTGAACCACATCATAGAATCAATTACATGCTCATGACTGTGAATATGGCACCGTGAGGTTCACACAGGCGCTCAACCAAGCCTTCCACCACCCCAGGAAGGAAAATTCAGGAGGCTTTACTGAGACTGGGAAACTGAGGCCCAGAAAGAGGCCCCAAGACACACAGCTAGTCAAGGGGAAAACAGGCTAGCAGTCAACAGCTTGTTCTTGCAGTCAGAAGAATCTGCATTGAAGTCCTTCCTGGCTCCCCCTCAGCTTGCTACCTTCTCTGAGCTTGTTTCCTCCTCTGCAATATGGCACTCGCTTCTGGAACAAGGCTCCAGGGCCACCCTGCCAGGGATCCTAGCTCAACCCCTTACCAGCTGAGTGATCATGGGCCAGTTACTTAACTGCTCTATGCCCTGGTTTACTCATCTATAAAATGAGGATAATATCTGTACCCACCACACACACAACATGCGTTACTCTCACAGACATATGTTGAGAAAAGGAAGTTGGACCCAAAAAAGGCACACCCTGCATGATTCATTTATCTGATGTTCAAAAACAGGCCAACTGAGCCGAGCAAGGTGGCTCACGCCTGTAATCCCAGCACATTGGGAGGCTGAGGCAGGCAGATCACCTGAGGTCAGGAATTCAAGACCAGCCTGGCCAACATGGTGAAAGCCTTCTCTACTAAAAATACAAAAATTAACCAGGTGTAGTGGCGGGCGCCTGTAATCCCAGCTACTCAGGAGGCTAAGGAAGGAGAATAGCTTGAACCCAGGAGGCGGAGGTTGCAGTGAGTGGAGATCGCACCATTGTACTCCAGCCTGGGGGACAAGAGCAAGACTTTGTCTCAAAAAAATAAAAATAAAAAACAGGCCAACTATTTAACGGGAATGGGGCTTCCTTTTAGGGTGATAAAAATGTTTTGGAGATAGAGATGGTGGTTGCACAATATTGTGAATGTGGTAAGTGTCACTGGATTATTTTCTTTAAAATGGTTAATTTTGTAAATAATGTGACTTTGACCTTAACTTTTAAAATAATGTTATTAATTTTGAAAGTGAGCCAAACTCATCAGCAATGCTGGAAGTCAAAACAGCGGTTACCTTCTTGAGGGGAGGGTGGTGGTAATGACCAGGAGAGCCCGGGGAGGAAGGCTTGGGGGAAAAGGTCTAGCTTAATCCAGGTGGTGGGTACCTGGGGACACATAGGTAAAAACTGATGAACCTCTGTGCTTAAGATTTTTGCACCTACAGGGCTATTGTGAAATTAAGTGAGGTAATCCATGTCAAACTCTTTAAACAACCCTGGCACATAATAAATGCTCAATAATTAGTAACTCTGGCCAGGCATGGTGGCTCATGCCTGTAATCCCAGTACTTTGGGAGGCCAAGGTGGGTAGATCACCTGAGGTCAGGAGTTCGAGATCAGCCTGGTCAGCATGGCAAACCCCATCTCTACGAAAAATACAAAAATTAGCTGGGCATGGCGGCATGCACCTGTAATCCCAGCTACTCGGGAGGCTGAAGCATGAGAATCACTTGAACCTGAGGTGGAGGTTACAGTAAGCTGAGATCACACCACTGCACTCCAGCCTGTCCGAAAGAGCAAGACTCTGTCTCAAAAAAATAATAATAATAATAATAATAAGGGGGGGTGCAGTGGCTCACACCTGTAATCCTAGCACTTTGGGAGGCTGAGGCGGGCAGATCACCTGAGGTCAGGAGTTCGAGACCAGCCTGGCTAACGTGGTGAAACCCGTCTCTAATAAAAATACAAAAATTAGCTGGGTGTGGTGGCCTGCACCTGTAATCCCAGCCACTCGGGAGGCTGAGACAAGAGAATTGCTTGAACCCAGGAGGCAGAGAGGTTGCAGTGAGCCGAGATTGCATCATTTTACTCTAGCCTGGGTAACAAGAGCGAAACTCCGTCTCAGATAATAATAATAAATAAATAAATAGTAACTCTTATTAGTGCCATGATGATCATATACTCTTTGGAAGGCTACATGAGGTGACGCACGTAAGGCCCTGCGGCAGGGGTTTTGTGTATGCCCCAACAGAGGCAATTTTCATTAATATTCAATCAAACCCAAACCTCTGGCTCAAGATTCAGAGAACTTTGCAAAGTGCTGTCCTGCCCACTCCTAGGGATGGGTTTGACATGTGCTATGTGGAAGAGAGCCAGGGATTTAAGGATTAGGGCTTGGTACACCACAGCACAGCCTCTGGATAAACTGGCTTCCCTCCCTCACGCGAGTCTGGGTACAAAGTAAAACAGTTGCCATCACACAGGCAGACCTTGGAAGAGAACAGTCACCTCTCATTCACCCAAAAGTCGACGGTATCTAAGAAAGGATGGACCAAGTTAAATCCTGCTTCTACTGTCCCCCGTCGGGGTGGGCCTGCCCTGCTCATTAATCTGCTCGTTTGATTGGCATCCTTTCCTGCCCAATTCCATTTGACTGGGAGCTTCATGTAGACCCAAAAGAATAACTTTCCCTCCACTGGACCATCCAATCCCAGGTACATATTCACCTCTCCAACGCCTATGACGTGGGGCTGTGCTCAGACATCGGGTGTCTCTCCTTCCAAACCCCAGGCAAGAGCCCTGTCTCAATCAACTTTTCAGCTCAAGGATGGCTCTTAGAACACAGCAGGGACTAAATGTGTGAGGGAGAAAGTGACAGAGAGAGGGGCTCACTAGTTGGGTAGATCCTTGAGAACAGAATCAGTTCCCCTCCCTTCTGATTCTAAAAAGATTGGTTTGGGCCCGGCATGGTGGCTCACACCTGTAATCCCAGCACTTTGGGAGGCCAAGGCAGGTGGATCATGAGGTCAGGAGTTTAAGACCAGCCCGGCCAACATGGTGAAACCCCGTCTCTACTAAAAATACAAAAAATTAGCTGGGTATGGTGGCAGACGCCTGTAATCCCAGCTACTCAGGAGGCTGAGGCAGGAGAATCACTTGAACCTCGGAGCAGAGGTTGCTGTGAGCCGAGATCGCACCACTGCGCTCCATCCTGGGCAACAAAAGTGAAACTCTGTCAAAAGAATATATATATGTATTTGTTTGGGATGAAAGCACAGAAGCAGATAGGGGTTGAACATGCAACTGCTTCCTGGTTCTGAGTCAGTTCAATTCCGTTTAGAAAGAGCTACCAATATCCAGAAACTGCAGTATTGTTGCTTTGTGGATGGGAAAATGAAGTCGGGGGTGGAAAACATTTGGGACTTGGGGTAAGTGGGGGATGTGTGTAATTTTGCTTCATCTTGTTTTCCATTTGGGGATTAAGTCCTCTTATCTGTTATCTGCACGGCAATCAACCACAGCACATTTTCATCTAAACTAATAAGCCACACATTTACATCTGAAAAATAGGTGCAGCTCTTGACCTCGGGGGACCTCCCCCCCCCCACCGAAAAACCTGACTCCAGTCTAATCATGAGAATGGCATCAGACAAATCCCAGTTGAGAGACACTGTAGAGAATATTTCAGCAAAGCACTCCTCCAAATTGCCAAGGTCACTCAAGACAAGAAAGTCTGAGAAACTGTCACAGCCCAGGGGACCCTAAGGGGCATGGTGACTAAATGTAATGTGGGAGTCTAGATGGAATCTGGAACAGAAAGAGAACCTCAGATAAAAGCTAAGAAAATCTAAACAAGCTATGGACTTTAGTTAATAACAGTGCATCAGTATTGGTTCACCAATTGTAGCAAATGTGCCATCCTAACCTAAGATGTTAATAATGAGAGAAACTAGCTGCAGAATACATGGGAACCCTCTGTGCCGTCGTTGAAATTTTTATAAATGAAAATCTGTTCTAAAAAATCAGATTTTGGACTGGAGTACGGTGGTTCACGCCTGTAATCCCAGCACTTTGGAGGCTCAGGCAAACAGATCACCTGAGGTCAGGAGTTTGAGGCCAGCCTGGTCAACATGGAGAAACTCCATCTCTACTAAAAACACAAAAAAAGTTAGCCGGGCATTGTGGTGGTCGCCTGTAATCCCAGCTACTCAGGAGGCTGAGGCAAGAGAATTGCTTAAACCTGGGAGTCGGAGGTTGCAGTGAGCCAAGACTGCACCGTTGCACTCCAGCCTGGGCGACAGAGCGGGACTCTGTCTCAAAAAAAAAATCAGATTTTAGTGTTTTTTTCCTAAATGAAGTACTGCAGAGCATTCTCCAAGATGTTAGTTAACAGGCTGGGTGCAGTGGCTCAGACCTGTAATCCCAGCACTTTGAGAAGCTGACGCAGGAGGAGTCTTGAGATCAGCCTGGGCAAGATAGTGAGACCCCATCTCTAAAAACAGAAAATTAATCAGCAGGGCATGGTGGCATACACCTGTAGTCCCAGCTACTCGGGAGGCTGAGACGGAAGACTCACTAGAGCCCAGGTCATCGAGGCTGGTTCTCCCCGTCTCTACTAAAAATGCAAAAATTAGCCTGGCATAGGGGCAGTCGGCTGTAACGGCAGCTACTTGGAAGAATGAGGCAGGAGAATTGCTTGAAGCTGGGAGGCAGAGGTTGCAGTGACTCCATCTCAAAAAAAAAAAGGTTAAGATGTCTTGCATATTTTTTACAATTTTTTTTAAAAGGACCAAGGAAAGTGACTCATGCAGCTGGGAAGAGAAAGAGCCATAACTTGAGAATCTGAGTGCAGTGTTCTTTCTCTAATACCGCATAGCTTCTCACCATGTCTGCCTCCATCTCTGTATTAACTTCACCCACGGTCACCCCACCAGCTGAGAGTGGAATATCTCACCTCCCCAGCCCTAATTCTGCTCAGTGGCTAGAATATAGTGTTATTTGTCATTGAATCACTCATTCATTCATTCATTCAACAAACATGATTGGAACACCTATTACATGTCAGATACTCCTTCTACTCTAGGTGTCAGCCATAGAGTCGAGTCCCTGCTCTCCAAGGACTCTCAGGCTAGCAGCAATTTCACTTTGCAAAGCACTGGGAAATAAAGATAAGCAGGAATCTTCAGGCACACAGAGGAGGAGGGCCTTAACTCTGCCTGGAGATATCAGGGAAGGCTTCAAGGCGGAGAGCACATTTGATCAGAGCCTTGGAGCACAAGTAGGAATTTTCCAGGAGGAAAAAGAGAATATATTCGATGTAGAGGGAACAGGGTGTACAAAGTCATGGAGAGAAGAACGAACAGATGGTCAAGGAATCCCAAGTTATCAAAGTTAGGCCCAGTATTTGGGAAGTTTGCAGAGACCACATCATGAGGAACACAGTGTGCCAAGCTAAAGAGTCTATCTTCTTATGGGCAACGCGATATCATTATCGGATTTAGCAAGGGAGCGGCACAATCAGATTTGCATTTTAGAAGGGTAGAGAATAGCTCATAGGGAGAAGTGCAATGACAAGAATATTGATAAGCCCAGGCAAGACGTAAGGAAAGCCTGAGCCAGGGAAAGGCGTGGGGGGATGCAGATGAAAAGTAGAAACCATTCAGAGACCTCTCTTATGGGATTCATCTCTGTTCTCTCCTCCCCTCCCTTGTGTTCCCACAGAACACTATACATTCCTTTTCCGGTTCTTTCCACACTGCTGTGGTGCACTGCTTACTGGTGTATTAGTCAGAATGGGCTAGGTTATGCTGCAGTAACAAACAGCCCCTAATTCCCAGTGGCTTACAATGACAAAGGTTTCGTTGAACAGATCAGTGGTTTCCATCATGCCACTGGAATATTCCATCCTAGGACAGGGAACTTTGCTGGTTTTATTCACTGCTACATGCTCAGTATCTGGCACATGGTGGGGTCTCATAAATATTTGTTGAGGGACCAATAAATATTTGTTGAATGGTCAACATCAGAGGTAACTAGGAGAAACAGGACTTAATGAATGCTGCAAGTGAGAAATAATGGGAAAAGAATGTAAAATTACTCCCAGGTTTTTGTGTTGAGCAATCAACTGGGCTAATGGCTGTGTCTCATCAAGCTAGGACAGCTGGTAACCCGAGAAGCGTTCAGTTTGATGATTGTGCTTTCAGCTTTGGGTACTTTGAGTCTGAGCTGAGAGAGTTGTCATCTAGGAGGAGATGATAGGCACCCAGGTGTATTGGATTTACAGACCTGGCGTTGGGTAATAAGATTTGAGCTGAAGTTAGACACTTGAGAGTCCAGAGTGGCGTTTGAAGCTGTCTAAAGCAGGCTGTGCTCCAGGGAGGTGTGTCCTCTCCTCTGGAAACAGCAGGCTGTAACTCTTTTGCCAAATGTCCTTTTCAATCTAGGGAAGCAATAGCATCCCTGCTATCATCCTTTCCCAGAAAAATCCCAGAGAAGACCCTACACGCATGAGCTCCTTGCAGATTCAGCCTCCCAGCCTCTGGCCAAGCTCTTCCCTCTTCGACACAGGCCTCTTGCTTGGCTTCCTCCTTCTGTCTGCCCTGACCCCGAGGCAGAGCCCAGCTTTGTCCTCTGCCCTGGAGCTGCCTTCAGCCAGGCCCAGACCAAAGTGTTCTGATCTTCAGGATTCCAGCACCATTTGCAGTGGACACCCTGCACAGCAGCCTTTAATGCGGAACTGCCCTTCTTTGTGATTTCAGCATGTGTCACGGCTCATGGAGCACCGACAGCGCCCACTGCATGCCAGGCCAGAGCCTGGGGCTAAGCAAATCTCTCCCACCGCCTAGCCCTGGTGCAGGCTGCCACCGCCAGTGCCCTCTGGGATCAGGACAGCGGCCTTCCATCCCTTCTCTCAGCTACAACCTTGCTTCCCCTCCTGCGTCCAAGCCCTCCTACCAGAATTATCTGCCTAAACACAGGTCTCACAGGTCGGCTAACATCACACCCTTACTCCAAAACCTTCTGGTGCTCATAAAGGCCACAGGACAAGGGCCAGACCCAACCCCTCAGCCTGGCATGCAGACTCTCTTTCAGCCTTCCCCAGCCTACCTTTTTTTCTCAGACGGAGTTTCACACTGTCGTCCAGGCTAGAGTGCACTGGCGCCATCTTGGCTCACTGCAACCTCCACTTCCTGGATTCAAGCGATTCTCCTGCCTCAGCTTTTCAAGTACCTGGGATTACAGGCACCTGCCACCATGCCCAACTAATTTGTATTTTTAGTAGAGATGGGATTTCACCATGTTGGTCAGGCTGGTCTTGAACTCCTGTCAGGTGATCCACCCACTTCGACCTCCCAGAGTGTGGGGATTATAGGCATGAGCCACTGTGCCTGGCCCCAGCCTACTTTTTAATCTGACACTCCACTGTGCTGCCACCACAAACACGAAACTCCTGCTAACTCTGCTTCCTCCTCTAGAGCCTCTGTGTAACACCTGGCTCTAATACGTACCAGCTGTATGACCATGGGCAAGTTATTTAACCTCTCTGGGCCCCTATTTCTAGACCTCAGTAGAATAAAGATCATAAAAGTATCTACGTCTGGCCAGGCGAAGTGGCCCATTCCTGTAATCAGCACTTTGGGAGGCCAAGGTGGGTAGATTACCTGAGGTCAGAAGTTTGAGACCAGCCTGGCCAACATAGTGAAACCCTATCTCTACTAAAAATAGCAAAAAAAAATAGCCGGGCACGGTGCCTGTAGTCCCAGCTACTTGGGAGGCTAAGGCAGGAGAATCGCCTTAACCCAGGAAGTGGAGGTTGCAGTGAGTCGACATCACAGCACTGCACTCCGGCCTGGGCCACAGAGCGAGACTCTGTCTCAACAACTACAACAACAAAAAAAGTACATCCTAGGGCTGTCAAAGGGTTAAATGAGTTAATGTGTGCAAAGCACAACAAGGCTGGGTGCACGGCAATAGCCAGGCTGCTGTTATTATTCCCACCACCAAGCTTCTGCTCAGGCTGTTCCCATGTTCTCAGTATCATGGCTGCTTCTGTTTGCCCTTCATCAGACAGCAAGGGCCTGCAGTTAGACACTGTCCCTCATCCCCCCTCTGCCGCCGCCCCCAGCACAGCCTCCCACAGCCCCCAGCAGAGCTCTTGGCACATCATATTGCAATGTGGTTAGTAAAATTTCACAGGCTCTGGAGCCTGACAGTCTTGAGTTCACATCTTGGCTGCAACACTTACTAGCTGTGCAACTATGGGCAAGTTACTTAACCTCTCTGAGTTCCAATTTCCAAGCGAGGAATGAGGATGCCCATCCCACTCTCGCAGAGTTGCTGTGGGAATAAATCTGACAAATACCTGAAGACTGCGGCCAGTGTCTTACACGGCAGAGGCCCTCGGTGAAGGGTAGATTCTTTCTACCTCCAGTACTTATTGAATTCACATCTTCCACTGTTTGAGTGTAGGCACGTAGAGAGCAGGGATTAAGCCTAAATCCTGTGAATGAGAAAATTTGCGAGCTCTTTAGTAGATGCTTGGCCCGGCACGAGGGCTCACAACTGTAATCCCAGCTTTGGGAGGCTGAGGCAGGTGGATCACTTGAGGTCAGGAGTTCGAGACCAGCCTAGTCTCATGGTGAACAACAACACGGCAAAACCCCATCTCTACTAAAAACATGAAAGAATTAGCCAGGCGTGGAGGCGCGAGCCTGTAGTCCCAACCACTCAGGAGGCTGAGGCATGAGAATCACTTGAACCAGGGTGGCGGAGGTTGCAGTGAGCCAAGATCATGCCACTGCACTCCAGCGTGGGTGACAGAGTGGGACTGTGTCTCAAAAAAAAATAAAATAAGACCAGGTGGGGTGGCTCACACCTGTAATCCCAGCACTTTGGGAGGCTGAGGCAGCAGATCACCTGAGGTTGGGAGTTCGAGACCAGCCTGGCCAGCATGGAGAAAGCCCATCTCTAGTAAAAAATACAAAACTAGCCGGGCATGGTGATGGGTAGCCTGTAATCCCAGCTACTCAGGAGGCTGAGACAGGAGAATCACTTGAACCCAGGAGGCGGACGTTGCGGTGAGCCAAGATTACACCATTGCACTCCAGCCTGGGAAACCAGAGGGGAAACTCCGTCTCAAAAATAAAATAAAATAAGTAGATGCTGGACAAATATCTGAGCCACGATAGTACTGCCTGAAAGCAGCAGCCTCCTTGGTCCCTGGTTTGGGGTGGTAGAGGTCAACATCTAACTGATCCTTAGTGGGGGGTCTGGCCACGTGGGAACTGGAGGCAGGAAGTTAGCGTGAATTGTTATTTGTTGCTAACTTTCCCCTGAGCAAAGCCTCTGTAGTCTGCCTCCTTAAAGTGGAAAGAATTATGTGGCTCCCAAGGGCTCCCGGCTTCCCTCCCCCACTTCTACCTCCAGAGGCTGTGAGACACCAAGGAGGCTCCGGAGGCCCTGTTTTCCTGGCACCAGCCACCAGCGAAATCTCACTCTGGCTGCATCAGGGAGACAGGAAGCCATCTCTGTCCTGGATCAAGCTATATTTGACTTGCTAGGCAAGGCCAGCCCCGCAGGCCACATTCCGTGGCCCCAAGCCAGGCTGGTGTGTAATACGCTCCGGCCACCCTGTCGTTACCTAATGCTTTCCTAATCTGCAGCTTACGCAAGAAGAATACAAATCTCTGAGAACACCAAGAGAAACACCCCACCAGGCACCTCCCTGGCTGACCTGCACGCTGTTTTTGGGTTGGTGGTTTCATCACAGAGGTGCTTGCTGTTGGCTACCATAAGGGCCACCTTGGTAGGCCATTTGGAGCCCCATTTCTCACATGAGGACTCCTCCAGTCTGTATCCCTCTCTGCCAACACTCACGCTGCACTAGATATTCTATTTGACACAGAGTGGGGGACGAAGTCTTGCATCTTTCTGTCTTGCTATCTATGAAGCAAATCTTTCAACAAATGCTCCTTGAACAATTAGACAATTAATATTTAAAAAAATGATTGACCCGGCCGGGCGCGGTGGCTCACGCCTGTAATCCCAGCACTTTGGGAGGCCGAGGTGGGTGGATCACAAGGTCAAGAGATCAAGACCATCTTGGCCAACATGGTGAAACCCCGTCTCTACTAAAAAAATACAAAAATCAGCTGGGCATGGTGGCACGAGCCTGTAGTCTCAGCTACTTGGGAGGCTGAGGCAGGAGAATTGCTTGAACCCAGGAGGCAGAGGTTGCAGTGAGCCGAGATCGTGCCACTGCACTCCAGCCTGGGTGACAGGGCAAGACGCCATCTCAAAAAACAAAAAAAGACCAGAGAATAAGCATTTGAAAAGATGCTAAACCTTAATTAGTCATTAAGGAAACGAAAATAAGACCACAATGAGATACCACACACATCTACTAGGCTGGCTAAACTATAAATAAATAACTAAATAAACCTGACATGCTGAGTGCAGGTGAGGATGTGGAGTAATTAGAGTTCTCGTACATTGTTTGTGGGGAATGAAAAATGGTGCAGCCACTTTGGAAAACAATTCAGTGGTTTCTTATCAAGTTAAACAAGTGGCTGGGTGTGATGGCTCACACCTGTGATCCCAGCACTTTGGGAGACCAAGGCAGGAGAATTGCTTGAGCCCAGGAGTTCAAGACCAGCCTGGACACCATGGTGAGACCTCGTCTCTACAAAAAATAAACAAAATTAGCTGGGCGTGGTGGCGTACACCTGTTGTCCCAGCTACTTGGAAATTTGAGGCAAGAGGATCACTGGAGCCCAGGAGGTCAAGGCTATGATCATAGCTCACTATGAGCCAGTAGTGAGCTATGATCATGCCACTGCACTCCAGCCTAGGCAAGAAAAAAAGACCTTGTCTCAAAAAAACAATGACCCAGCAGTCTTATTTCTAGGTATTTACCCAAGAGAAATGAAAACACATGTCCACACAAAGGCATATACACACGTTTGTGGCAGCTTTACAATAATCTCCAAATGGAGACAGGCAGATATCCTTCAGCTGGTAAAGAAATAAGCAAAATGTGGGGCCAGAGACAGTGGCTTACTCCTGTAATCCCAGCACTTTGGGAGGTCGAGGTTGGTGGATCACTTGAGGTCAGGAGTTCAAGACCAGCCTGAGCAAAGGGCAAAACCTTGTCTCTACTAATAATACAAAAATTATCCAAGTGTGGTGATGCACGCTGGTAGTCCCGCCTACCTGGGAGGTTGAAGTGGGAGGATCGCCTGATCCCAGGAAGCAGAGGCTGCAGTGAGTCATCATCGCATTACCACACTCCAGCCTGGGTGAAGGAGTGATCAAAAAAAAAACAAAACCTTCTCCACCTGTACACTAAACAAAGATGAATTTTATTTCAGTGAAATTCTACGTCAATAAATATGACTTTTAAAGTAACATAAAAGCCCAGCCTGGGCAACGTGGGGGAAACCCTGTCTCTACAAAAACACAAAAATTAGCCAGGCATGGTGGCCCATGCCTTTAGCCGCAGCAACTCAGAAACCTGAGGCCAGAGGATCACTCGAACTCTCTTTAAGCCCAGGAGGTCAAGGCTAGGGTGAGCCAGAGATTGCCCCACTGCACTCCAGCCTGGGCGACAGAGTGAGACCCTGTCTTAAAATAAAATAAAATGCTAATCTAATAGTACTCTCCTTCTCATCATGAAGATAAAATGACACCAGTGATAGTCACAGCCAATGTGTCTCAGGCACAGTCCCAAACAATGTACACACATTGTCTGATTGAAGCCTCAGTTTTGCTGTCCCCCGACACACACTGTCGGAAATAGATGGTCAGTGCCACAAAGAAAAATTAGCACTGAGACAAAGGATCTTTCAGCAAGGCAATTTTCACTTCCTGGACTGCAGGAAGCATACCCTTGCTAGCTATTGTGCCACGAGAGTACAATGAACAAAGGAAAACACACAAACACACAAATTTATCCCTTACACATTGGGGGTCATCCTTACTGCGATGTCTGATCTCCATTGGCTGGAGCCAGAACTCACAATCTAAACTAAAACCTGATTGGCTAATAACTTAAAATTTTTCTAAACTGGCAAAAGCAGTGGAGAGCTGGGACATGCCTGTGAACACATCCAGCATCTGTGGATGGATATCTTGGTTAAATTACAAGGACATAGAATGTACTACGTGCCTGTAAGCATGGCATGTCTAACAGCTACGTAGGATAGGGCTTAACAAAGGTATTAGTACACTTATGATTTATTCTTTAACATGAAAGGAAACTTAAAAAAGGAACTATTCTACTTTCCACACACAACAAGCACTTTCCTGTTCCAGGGCCTTTGCACCTGCTGAGTTCATTACCTGGAAGACTGTGCCTCTCACTCTCCTCAGGTCTCTGCTCAAGTGTCATCTCCTCAGAAGAGGCCTTCTCTCTGCCGTTCTATATAAAATAGTGTCCCCAACCTGTTATTCTGAGCACTAGAGGTGCTGATGGCTGGACAAGATCAGAGAAGCCAGATTGCTCTCTGCATGTAAGCAGGAGGCTAGAAGACGGCCTGGCTGCTGTGGTCCGTGGCATACAAAGCATGTAAATAAACACACAAAGCATGTAAATCAGCAAGGCTCTGGGCAGGAGAAAGGAACAGAATGATGCTTTCTCTAGTGTTTCTCCTCAGTCCCTCCATCCCGCCATCCAGTGGAACCTAGGGTCCCTTGGAACACAGGTTGAAAACTACCACTGACCAGGCGTGGTGGCTCACGCCTGTAATCCCAGCACTTTGGGAGGCTGAGGTGGATGGATCACAAGATCAGGAGTTCGAGACCAGCCTGGCCAACATGGTGAAACCCCGTCTCTACTAAAAATACAAAATTAGCTGGGTGTGGTGGCAGGCACCTGTAACCCCAGCTACTTGCGAGGCTGAGGCAGGAGAATCATTTGAACTCGGAAGGCGGAGGTTGCAGTGAGCTGAGATTGCACCATTGCCCTCCAGCCTGGGCAACAGGGCAAGACTCCATCTCAAAAAAAAAGAAAAAAAAAGAGGAAAAAAAAACTACCACTCTAGAACCTTGCTGATTTAGTGCTCACCTTGGCAGTACATATACTAGGACCTCCCTGATTTAATCATTACAGAAATATTCATATTTACCACTGTTAAGCACCATTCTAGGTACTGGATATCCAACAATATGCAAAACAGATAGATGTGATGAATTTCACTTTTATGGGACGATTTGCATGCAGTGAGTGCTTACCATGTGCCAGGCACTGTTCTGAGAGCTTTTCGTGTATTATCTCATTTAATTCTCACCACAACCCCACAAGACAACTACTGCCATTAGCTTCATTTTAGAGGCAAGAAAACTGAGGCCTAAGGAAATTAAGTAACTCGTCAAAGGTCATACACTAGGAAGTGGCAGAGCGGGATCTGAACGCAGTTAGAAGTCCTGCCTAGTTCTAGCCTCTGATGTATGATCTTTTGTTTTTCTTTCTTTCTTTTTTGAGACAGAGTCTCACTCTGTCACCCAGTCTGGAGTGCGGTGGCACGATCTCGGCTCACTGCAACCTCCACCTCCTAAGTTCAAGTGATTCTCCTGCCTCAGCTTCCCAAGTAGCTGGGACTACAGGCAGGCACCACCATGCCCGGCTGGTGTACGATCTCAGGAGGTGCATGTGAGCCTGTCTGAGAAATGTAGCCCCTCTGCCTACCTCTCCAAGACTGGGCTTCAGGTGACACTGGATTTCACGTGACTTTGAGTTGATGCAAGTGGCATTTTGTACCTGCAGACGCTGAAAGGCTCATCTCTGGATATGGGATAATGTTCCGTCTGGCCCAGGTGCTGAGTTTATTCTGGTCACCGCTACACCGTTTCATCTGCTGTTGGGAAGACGACTGTGTCCAGCCATTCTGCTGGTGTTACTGACATGACAGGGTGAAATTGATACGTCTGCAACCAGAACCTCAGCACCAAATTAGGAAGCAGAGTGGGGATGTAGCCAGATGAATGCTGAGTAAGGGTAGATAGCACAAATTCTTCCAGCAGGAGGATGGGAGGGAGCTTGGAGGTCATGTACACCCAAGCCACCCATTTTGCTAACAGAGAAGCTGTGGTCTCGAGAGAGGAGGTGGCTTGCCTAGGATCCTCTCAACTGTGTTCTTGGGCTCCTGCCATTGCCTCCAAGGTAGAGAACAGTGATGGGATTGGAGGCAGGGAGGCCAAGTTCTTCCCCAGCCCCACCTCTGTGTAGCTGTGTGAACTTGAGCAAGTCACTTAACATCTGAGTCTTGGTTCCCCGTATGTACAAGGGAAATGATAATATCCCTCAGGGAGGCTGTCAACATTCCAGGAGGTAATTCATTCAACCGTGCCAACACCGAGCAGCTACTCAATCATACCAGCTCCTTTCCGCTCCCCCTTCTCCTGGATTTACCCCAAATATACCGATCTTCCGGATATTAGCTCATCAGAACCAAGCCTTAACAGGTCACTGTTTGCAAATGGCTTTTGCTGAGCTTTGTGACTCACGCCTATAATCCCAGCACTTTGGGAGGCTGAGGCAGGCTGATTGCTTGAGCCCAGGAGTTAGAGACCAGCCTGGCAACATGGCAAACCCCCATCTCTACAAAAGATACAAAAATTAGCTGAGTGTGGTGATGCATGCCTGTGGTCCCAGCTACTCAGGAGGGTGAGGTGGGAGGATTGCTTGAGCCCAGGAGGTCGAGACTTTGGTGAGCTGTGATCATGCCACTGCACTCTAGCCTCAGCAATAGAATGAGACCCTGTCTCAAAGGAAGAAAGGAAAGAAAGGAGGGAAGGAGGGAAGGAGGGAGGGAAGGAGGGTTGGGTTTCAACCTGGGCTGTTCTAATTGTGTTCTGAAGGCCAGCAGCAATGGCCTCACCCAGGAACTGGTAGGAAATGCAGAGTCTCAGTCCCACCCCAGCCCTGATTAACAGAATCCTCATCTTAACAAGATCCCCCAGCCCTACTTACGAGAAGCACAGTTTAGCACATTTGTAATGAATCGACTCGTTGATTTTGACCTTTTTTGACCCCAGTTCTTTTTTTTTTTTTTTTTTTTGAGATGGAATCTTGCTCTATCATCCAGGCTGGAGGGCAATGACGCGATCTCGGCTCCCTGCAACCTCAGCCTCCCGGGTTCATGGGATTCTCCTGCCTCAACTTCCTGAGTAGCTGAGACTACAGGTGCGCATCACCACGCCCAGCTAATTTTTGTATTTTTAGTAGAGACAGGGTTTCACCATATTGGTCAGGCTAGTCTTGAACTCCTGACCTTGTGATCCACAGGCCTCAGCCTCCCAAAGTGCTGGGATTACAAGCGTGAGTCACCACACCCAGCCAACCCCAGTTCTTGATAGCCAACATTCACTGAGCACTTTGTACGTGTCAGGAGTGTGGGAAATATTTGACAGGCATGATCTGATTTAAACTGCAAAATGATCTCAAGAGGTGGGAATTCTTACCACCCATTTCACAGATAAGGCGACTGAGGGTGAAGCAGTTCACTTCCTCAGCAGGCAAGCGCTAAAGCTACACGCCACACTTAGGGCCTCTGCGACGCAGTGCTCCCACTTAACCTTCTCCCCAAAGGGAAGTTTCTTAGCACTGGAGGTGCTGATGGCTGGACAAGGTCAGAGAATCCAGACTGCTCTCTGCTCTCCTGAACTAAGATCAAGGTCAGCAGACTCTTGGGCAGAGGAGGCTAGAAGGCTGCCTGACAGCCATGGTTCAGTGGCTCCTGGACACTGCTCTGCTCCCTGCCACTGTCCTCCCCCTCCAAGCCATTGTAAAACAGTCAACACTGGCCTCCGAAAACCTGCACAGCAGAGGGGAGAGAGCAGGGGAGACAAAGGAGAGAGGGGGAAATGCATACTTGGGACAAGGACACTGACCCCTGACTGCCATCCCAGATGAGACCCCCTCCAAACCAGGCTCTCAGCGTGTTTTATCACCAATCCTGCCCGCAGCCCCAGACCCCTGCAAAACACCCATTCGTGATTATGTTCCCATTTTATGGATGAAAAAATCATGGGCCAGAGAAATGTTGCAACTTGCTGAAGGTCACAGAGCAGAGAAGGAGCTGGTCTGGGATTCAAACCCAGGTCTGTCTGACTTTCCAGCTGTGTTCTTCCCACTTCTGAGGAATTTGTCTGAATTTCAAGCCTACTCCGTGGCACCTTGGACTATGCATTACTCATGGAATCCTCACAGCCGCAGTTGTATGGGGTAGCTGGTATTCCTGGCATTTCAGCTATTACTGCGCCTGAGGCATGGAGAGGTCACGTGACTTATCTGGGTCACACGGCTGATTGACAGCAGCAGAGCTGGGATTTGATACCAAGTCTCTCTAGCCCTAAAGTTCAAAATTCTTCCTCTTTACTACCAGCTGCATGAGGTGTTGGTGTTCTCCCCAAAAGAGGTAAGGCTCTCGGCCGGGCACAGTGGCTCACACCTGTAATCCCAACACTTTGGAAGGCCGAGGTAGGTGGATCATGAGGTCAGGAGTTCGAGACCAGCCTGGCCAGCATGGTGAAAACCCATCTCTACTAAAAATACAAAAAATTAGCTCGGCGTGGTGGCACACACCTGTAATCCCAGCTACTCGGGTGGCTGAGGAAGGAGAATTGCTTGAACCTGGGAGGCAGAAACTACAGTGAGCCAAGATCACACAATTGCATTCCAGCCTGGGTGATGGGGTGAGACTCCATTTCAGAAAAAAAAAAAAAAAAAGAGGTAAGGGTCTCCATCCAGATAGATGGACAGGATAGGACTTTAATTATGGGAATATAATATGAAAGGTGGATGTTGGCCAGGTGCAGTGGCTCACACCTGTAATCCTAGCACTTTGGGAAGCTGAGACAGGCAGATTGCTTGAGCTCAGGAGTTCAAGACCCTGGGTAACATGGCAAAACCCTGTCTCTACAAAAAATACAAAAAATTAGCCAGGCGTGGTAGCACACACCTGTGGTCACGGCAACTCAGGGGGCTGAGGCAGGAGAATCACTTGAACCCAGCAGGTGGAAACTGCAGTGAGCCAAGATTGCACCACTGCACTCCAGCCTGGGCGACAGAGCAAGACTTCGTTTCAAAAAAAAATAGAGGTCAGGCATGGTGGCTTACCCCTGTAATCCCAGCACTTTGTAGGCCGAGGCAGGCGGATCACTTGAGGTCAGGAGTTTGAGACCAGCCTGGCCAACATGGCGAAACCCCATCTCTACTAAAAATACAAAAACTAGCCAGGCGTAGTAGCGGCACCTGTAATCCCAGCTACTTGGGAGGCTGAGCCAGGGAGAATCGCTTGAACCCGGGAGGCAGAGGTTGCAGTGAGCTGAGATTGCACCATTGCACTCCAGCCTGGATGACAGAGTGTCTCAAAAAAAAAAGAAAGGTGGACATATGCCCAAATGACTGCAGCAATCACATGGTAAGAAAATATTCTTTAGTTGACTCCCCATGTTCAGATCCCATTTACTAGATGAGTGACCTTGAACAAATTATTTATTTATTTATTTATTTACTTATTTATTTTGAGGTAGAGTCTCGCTCTGTCACCCACGCTGGAGTGCAGTGGTGCAATCTTGGCTCACTGCAACCTCCACTTCCTGGGTTCAAGTGATTCTCCTGCCTCAGCTTCCTGAGTAGTTGGGATTATAGGTATGTGCCACCACATCCAGCTAATTTTTGTATTTTTAGTAGAGACAAGGTTTCACCATGTTGGCCAGGCTGGTCTCAAACTCATAGGCTCAAGCTATCCACCCACCTTAGCCTCCCAAAGTTCTGGGATTACAGGCTTGAGGCACTGTGCCCAGCCTTGAGCAAGTTACTTAAACTCTCTGGGTGTATACTCACCTGTAAAATGTTTTTACAGGCCAGGCAAGGTGGCTCACGCCTGTAATCCCAGCACTTTGGGAGGGCAAGGCAGGTGGATCACAAGGTCAGGAGTTCAAGACCAGCCTGGCCAACATAGTGAAACCCCGTCTCTACTAAAAATACAAAAATTAGGCATGGTGGCGGGTGCCTGTAATCCCAGCTACTTGGGAGGTTGAGGCAAGAGAATTGCTTGAACCCAGGAGGTGGAGGTTGCAGTGAGCCAAGATCTCACCACTGCACTCTAGCTTGGGCAACAGAGGGAGATTCTGTGTCAAAAAAAACAAAAAAAAAAAAGGCTGCTCCGATGGTAGTGGGTTATCAGAACTTACTAACATTAGTGTCACTGAAGCTGGTAGACAACCACCCACTGCTAAATTTGACTGGCTTTTTAAAAAAATTAAAATTAAAAAAAGTTTTTACAGTTTTACATCTTTTTGCACCTGTAAAATGGGGCAAACAAGAATATCTTCCTTGCAGAGCTGTTGTGAGAATTAAACGAGGCATGCTTGCAAAGTACCAAAAGCAGGGTTGGACAAAGAGCAACTACATGATTCACGTGGGTTCCTGTCATCGTTATTATCATCATTATTTCTTTTCTCTGCTTCCAGTAGGCACAGGCTGTGCAGCAGGGTATCTCAGACAGACTGAGCGTTAGGGGGCTGCCTATGAAACGTCACCCACCAATTCTCTTCTGCATTGTAGAAATAAAAAAAGATCTCAACCAGCAGGAATTTAGAACCCGACTTAAACTCCAGCTACGGAGCAACAAAAGCACAAATACAGAACAAGCATTGGCTGCAAATTGGCTGTTCTTTCCCCTCTCTGGAACTTGGCTCCCCATCTGTAAACTGGGAGGAGTGGAAACTAACCTGCTTCCTGGCCCCTGAGGGGTGCCCCATCTGCCTCACCACAGAGGCGCCCTCCTGGTGAAGGCGGGGAGCTGATTGCATGGTGTCTCCACCTCCCAGACCACACAACCTCTCCGACTGGAGCTTAGATGAGAAATTGGTTTGGGGTGTACTCAAGCCCTAACCCCTAACTCCCTTCCTCTTCAAACTAGAGCCAGGCCCTGCTGTCAGCAACATTTTCCCCAACAGGCTCCCACTGCCTCCTAGCTAATGAGGCGTGGCATGAAAATGCATGAGTGCATGGCACATCCCTCAGACTGGCTCCCTGTGCTGTGGCTGACCGAGGCTGATGACTGCATGACGGAGCTGATGGAGACAAAGGTCAGACCTATGAGCTGATTTTTCAAAATGCCATGTCCTATGTCGAGAAAAGTTTCTGACACATTCCATGGAAGCACCAAGCATACTCACCTCATTTGGCTGTAGCCACGCTCTAGATCACTCAGATCATACCAACAGGCACCCAGGAAGCTCGAGCTTCAGGTGAAGGCCTGAGGGTGCTGACTCAGGAGAAGCTTACGGCGACTTGGCTATTAATTTCCCAGTCTCAGACTTAGTTTCCCCTGGCTGAAAAAGGGAGAAGTGCAAACTAAATCTCTTTTTAAAAATAAACTTTTGGCTGGGTGTGGTAGCTCAGGCCTGTGATCCCAGCACTTTGGAGGGGGGGTGCAGGTGAGGTTGGGAGTTCGAGACCAGCCTGATCAACATGGTGAAACCCTGACTCTACTGAAGATACAAAAATTAGCCAGCCGTACTGGGGGGGCACCTGTAATCCCAGCTACTCAGGAGGCTGAGGCAGGAGAATTGCTTGAACCTAGGAGGCAGAGGCTGTGGTGAGCTGAGATCACGCCATTACACTCCAGCCTGGATGACAGAGCTAGACTCCATCTCAAAAATAATAATAATTAAAAAGTAACCTTTTTATGGAATAATTTTTAGAGTTAAGGAAAAGTTGCAAAGATAGTGCAGAGAGTGCCTGTACATACCTCATTCAGTTTCTTCTAAGGCTACTATTTTACATTATCATGGTACATTTGTCATAACTAAGAAGCCAACATTAATGCATTACTATTGAACTCCAGACTTTACTCTGACTTCACCCATTTTTCCAACAATGTCCTTTTTTCTTTCGAAGGATACCGTATTGCACTTAGCACTAAATTATTTATGCAGTTCACTCCCAGTTATAAAAACAGACAGCAGTAAGCCTTCATTTTAAGGGTATGTGCAATTAGCAAATGAACACTGTGCTGTGTAACTTTGGGCAAACCACCTACCCTCTCTGAGCATCAGTGTCTCTAAGTGTCTTTAGCTACAAAAGGGGTATGATAACAGTACTGCATCCCGGCTGGGCACGGTGGCTCCTGCCTATAATCCCAGCACTTTGGGAGGCGGAGGCAGGCGGATTACCTGAGGTCAGGAGTTCAACACCAGCCTGGTCAACATGGTGAAACCCCATCTCTATTAAAAATACAAAAAATAGCTGGGCGTGCTGGTATGCACCTGTAATCCCAGCTACTCAGGAGGCTGAGGCAGGAGAATTGTTTGAGCCCGGGAGGTGGTGGTTGCAGTGAGCTGAGATCGTGCCATTGCATTCCAGCCTGGGCAACGAGAGTGAAATTACATTAAAAAAAAAAAAGTACTGCGTCAAGGGGTGCTGTGAGGTTATCATTTTCTTATAATTCATGCAAGGCACTTACCAGGGCTCTTCGTACACTCCCTCGACATCTCTCCACTGGTAGAAATCATAGACAGAAATCAGGGCTGACCCATCATACAGTACTCTCCCTAGCAAAAAAAATCTTCCAGCAAAATGGCTACTCCAAAAAGAAGACATCTGCCGGTACAGTGACTCACGCCTGTAATCCCGGGACTTTGGGAGGCCGAGTTGGGTGGATCACGAGGTCAGGAGTTTGAGACCAGCCTGGCCAACATGACAAAACCCCGTCTCTATTAAAAAATACAAAATTTAGCCAGGCATGGTGGCACGCACCTGTAATCCCAGCTACTCAGGAGGCTGAGGCAGAAGAATCGCTTGAACCTGGGAGGTGGAGGTTGCAGTGAGCTGACATCACACCACTGCACTCCAGCCTGGGCGACAGAGTGAGACTCCTTCTGAAAAAACAAAAAGAAGACATCGTGTTGACGTCTGGCACATCAGACTCAATGCACAGGGCAGAAAAGGACACAGATCTAAAGTTTTGCATGCAGGGGTTGGAGTTTCACCCACCCACTCATTTGCTGTGTGATCTTGGGCAAATTCTTCAGCCTCTGGATCTCAGCACCAACATGTGGTAAATGGGGACAAGGCATCCTCTCCACAGGGTTGCTGAGAGGGTAGAATGAGAAGCCTACTGCAAGACATCTAGCAGGATTGAGGGGTAATGCTTCTAGAACGACTAAGTTGTTAATTGCAATCAAATCATTAGAGAATCAACTGAAATCTGATGTGGGCAGTTGCCATGGGTTAGTAATGAAATCCTGCTCCTCTTGTTTGGGGAGTGGTGGGGGGTTCTTTTCTCAGTCAGAGCCATGCTGAAAAGCCAGCTCCGTAATCTTCATTGCTGCAATACCTGATATGGTTTGGATATTTGTCACCATCCAAACCTCATGTTGAATTGTAATCTTCAGTGTCGGAGGTGGGGCCTGGTAGGAGCTGCGACCGTAGAAGTGGATCCTTCATGAATGGCTTTGGGTCATTCCCTTGATCAGAAGTGAGATCTTGCTCTGAGTTCACACAAGATCTGGTGGAGATCTGGCCATTCAAAAGTATGTGGCACTAGGCTGGAGAGAATGGCTCATGCCTGTAATCCCAGCACTTTGGGAGGCCAAGGCAGGAGGGTCACTTGAGGTCAGGAGTTTGAGACCAGCCAACATGGTAAAACCCCGTCTCTACTAAAAATACAAAAAATCAGCCAGGCTTGGAGGCAAGGGCCTCTAATCTCAGCTACTCGGAAGGCTGAGGCAAAAGAATCGCTTGAACCAAGGAGGCAGAGGTTGCAGTGAGCTGAGATCACGCCACTGAATCCAGCCTGGGCAAGAGAGTGAGACTCCGTCTCAAAAAATAAAAAATTACAAATTAAGAAAAAGATGAGCAAATAAGAACCAGGCAGACTGCTTATTCACAGTCACACAGCAAAAGAGCTTTGGAACTAGGAAGAGATCCTAGTCACAAGACTTTCACTTCTGTGCCCTTGGCTCTCTGATTTAGAGGTCCGTTCGACTCTGAGCTGCTACAGAATAGCCATCCATCCACCTATCAGTCCACCCACCTATCCATCCATCCATCCATCTACCCACCCACCCACTCACCCATGCACCCATCCACCCACCCACCCATCCATCTATCCATGTGGGCTTATTTATTTATTTATTTAATGTACATCTATATGAATTAAAAATAGAGACGAGGTTTTGTTGTCGCCCAGGCTGTTTTCCAACTGGCCTCAGATGATCTTCCTGCCTTGGCCTCCCAAAGTGCTAGGGCTGAGATTACAGGCGTGAGCCATCACACCTGGCCCATGTTGGCTTTTGACAAATTTCCTGTGGAAGGCACTATGCTGCTGCTGGGGGAGCCAGGGAAGAACAAGACTGTCATAGTCCCTGACTTCTTGGAGCTTTCCATCCAGTGAGCAAGAACTGAGCCTCAGTCGTCTATTTCCCAAAGGTCTACCCCCACATCTGGCACATGGTAGGTGCCCAGGAAATGTTTGTTGAATGAATAATGGATTGCTCATCTTCCATAATGCCTACGCATTTATAATTGACATACTGGGCCATTTGAAGACGTTTGTGGAGCTAAAAATTCAGTATTTGTATTTGTCTTGAACCACTTTCTCTCATCATTATTCTCACCAGGAGGTTTTGGGTGGTGGTGGCAGACAGAACCACAACACTGGGCACGGAGTCCAAAGACCTGAGTTCACATCCCAGCTCTGAGCTGCTTACTCATGAGTAGCTACTGAAAAGGCATTTGAACCTCAGTTTTTTCAACTTCAGGGAAATATTTGACTTTCCTACTTCACTCATGTGCTGTGAATATAAATGGGGAGGAGAGGTGAAACTTCCAGATAATATGACATAAATAAAAGGTTATTGAGATGTTACTTGAATGACTTCCTCAAATGACAAGTATGTTGAGGACACAAGGGAAAATAAAAGTGGCCAGCTTTTCAGCACACTCATTCTGACCTTACGTAATTTAACTGGTTGCAATTGCCCCAGATTTGTTCCAGCCTCAGAAAAGATTAAATGTATGGATTTGTGGCATCACATGTCATCCCCCGCCAATGCTGGCCCATATCTCTGTCCATCTGGTACATGCCACAACAGTACAAAGGGGTGTTATAACTTTAATTGCTTGCAAAGTATTTTGAAATCCTTAGATTAAAACCTTGGTGAAGTCCAAAGTATTAGCATCCTGAATGCCCAAGAAGTCACGCTGAGCTTTGTCTGGGTTCACTGGAGCAGGGAGGCGCTTCAAGGTCTGTGGCAAGGTCTGCCTCAGGAACTTTGGGGTTTAAGGTCCTATTCATGAGATGGCCAGAGACCAACCCCCAACTTCCGAGTTCCTAAGCTACCCGGGCATTCGGCCCCTTCCCACGTTGCTTCTGAGATGCTTTTTACATTTCTTAAGTTCCTGGGTCACAAGGCCTGAGCTGTTCTAACTTCAGTGTCATACGTCTGCTTTCCTGGGTGATCTCAGCCTGAGTCCTAAAAAAGGGCAATTGTGTCATCGCTAACTTCTGTCACCTCTTCGTGTTAGTCCAGAGTTGATGAGTTCACCCTCATTCTAACCTATACAGGTTAGAGTTAAAATTCCATCCTATGGTGGTGACACTTAGAGCAGGTACCAGGCAGAAACTGAAAGGGGGCAGGCAGAGGTTCCTACCAGTGTTTTGCTTTGTGGATCTGTTGGTTATGCCTGTGTGTTGTTTGTGAACATTCACTGAGCTACACACTTATATGTGCATTTTTCTGTTGTTACACTTTACAGCGTGAAGTATTTTTAAAAATCAGTCTGGATGCAAATTTACTTCTTCATTTAGAATAGATGCTGAAGTGAAGCTATAAATAGTTAAGCTATAAACTCAATCAATAACTCTTTTCCTTTCTCTACTTTTGTGATTCAAATTAATGTCACCTCAGTATTTTCCTTGCTTCCATTTCCATTTTCACACTTAAAGTAAAAGAAGGAAAATGCCTTGCTTAGCCATTTTAACTAAGTCTAATGAAAGGGGATTGGTTCACAATCCAAAGTCCCAGGATGCCTTCGGAGATCTGTGTGAACCTCTGCAATGATAAAAAAAATTTTCTTTTTTTTTTTTTTTTTGAGACTCTCACTCTGTTGCCCAGGCCGGAGTGCAGTGGCACGATCTTGGCTCACTGTAACCTCCACCTCCCAGGTTCAATCGATTCTCCTACCTTGGCCTCCCAAGAAGCTGGGATTAAAGGTGCCCACCCCTACACCCAGCTGACTTTTGTATTTTAGTAGAGACACGTTTTCACCATGTTGGCCAGGCTGGTCTTGAACTCCTGACCTCATGATCCGACCCTGGCCTCCCAAAGGGCTGGGATTATAGGCGTGTGCCACCGCACCCAACCCAAAGTTTTGTTTTATGCACATGACACTGTTCTTAGGAGTGGTCATAGCTTTCTCAAATTCCCAGGGGTCCATGGCCCAAAACAGACAAGTCGATTTTTACAACTCAAGGTTAATTTATGCATGCTCGTCTTCAAATGTTTCTTGATTCTGATTCTGCTAAGAGCATAAAAAAAATAGGCTGGGCACGGTGGCTGACGCCTGTAATCCCAACACTTTGGGAGGCCAAGGCGGGTGGATCACGAGGTCAGGAGATCAAGACCATCCCGGCTAACATGGTGAAACCCTGTCTTTTAAAAATAAATAAATAAATAGAGCATAAAAAAAATAAAAAATGTTTCTTGAGTCTAAATCTAACCCAAAGCACCCACCAACTTGGTGTCATCAAATGGGCTTCATCCATCAAAATAAGTTTGCCCACTGGAAAGACAAAAGCAAATGGGTTCAAGTCCGCCAAAAGTCATCAATGGTCATCATCGTGTCTCCTCTTCCACCTTCCCCTTGCTGCCCACCCCCAACCAGATGGTAAGCCCTGAGGCCAGAGACCTTTGCAATCTCTGCATGAAGCTGCAAAAGGCAAAGCAGACTGAACTCGAAAGAAATTCACCACACCTATTTACGAAACCAGATTTATTAAAATTTCTCTACAAGTCAGAAACGGCCATCTCACTGTTCACATATATACACGTATGTACAGGAAGAACCTAGTGTTTCTAGCTTTCCCCGGCAGAAGCCCCTGCCAACCCCAGCGTCCTTAGCCGGATAATGTATCACAGATACAACAGTCGAGCAACCACGAGAGCGTTAGTGCGACAGAGGCCTCTGTCCTCCCTCTTCTCCAAGTCCCATGATTCTGTCAAGGTAATATTGCCAATAATCATTCACATTTCACGTGGTTTTAGACACGCAGGTTATTCAGACAGACACAGACAACAAAACAAGCCTCAAAGCCAGAACAAAACAAAACAAATCGGACATAGGTATAAAAGGTAAAATATATGTACAAAGTACACAGTACGTGAGGTATACACGGCATTCTCACAATGCATGTTAGTAGTTTGCCTAGGCGTAGCCCTTAAAGATGACTGCCTATGTTTGTGCCATTTCTCAAAATACAGTATGTTTATGTTTACCCGTTTAACCACCTGATTTCAGCACTGTCCAAGACAGTTACTGATATTTCGTCTGAACTTGCTTTTTAATGGAAGTTGCAGTTTCTCCATTAAAGCTCTATCTTTTGGAGGGAGTGAATTCCCATCTCTGGACGTATCTAACAGAGGCTGGATTCCCACCTACGAAAGAAGCTAAAGGGGGGATGATTTCTGCCTTGGGAGGTGGCAGAAAGAGGAAAGAGATTGGACTGGATGATTTTTGAAGTCCCTTCCAACTTTAAAGATTTGGGGTTTGCTGTTTCACTCCAGAAGCCGATTATACAGATATATTCATAAACCACACATTTGAAATATTAACAACCCATCATGCAAAACTGCAGATGCACACACAATGCCAGAGGCGGACCATATCTGGGAGGGGTTAAAGTATAATTCTGGAAATTAGTCTGAGAATCAGAAGACTATCCGAAATTCACTCTTCAAAGCGCAGAGATGTTTAATGTCTGCTCTTGAGAGAGGCGGGTGGGAGCCTCCTTATCCTCCTCCTCCCAGACAAGAACGCTCCACCCTGAGATGGTCTTGGGGGAAAAAGTAAAGGGTGGGTAAAAAGGGTAGGTACTAACATATTTGGAAGGAACTTAAAAAGCGAATAGTTTCCAAGCACTCAAATTATTTCTTAAAAATCCGGAGTCTCTCTGTCTGAGCTCAGAGTTCTGAAATCGTGGGGGAGATGGAATCTTTTGTGATGCTGTTCCACGTTCGGCTGGTAAGTGCTTTTATAGCTAGAGGGGGAAAGTGTCAAGGTCAGGGAGAAGGCATTAGTGCAGATGAGGTCTTGGCAGGAAACAGAGGAGAGTCTGGGTTCATGGTTCCATCAAGCTCCTGAGCAACTTAAAACAGTCTGCTCCAAAAACGGAGCAGTCATTGGTAAATGTGAGTGTGAAGAAAGGGTGAGTGTTAAACCAAAAAAGGAACCTTCCCATCAGAGAAGCTGCGGTAGCATGTCTAGCTACCAGAGATGAGTTCAAAGATGGCAGATTCATTGGCCCAATGTGTCACCTTGTTAAAATACGGTTATTGCCCAAAATATGTCATTGTGCGATCTGCTTTTTCTCCCATTCAAATGCTCGAGTTTATGACACACTTGACCACCGGGTGTAAGATGTCCATACTCCTGCCGTCCATAAAAGGTACGGAACTCCCCAAATCCAGCAGAGAGAGCTGGCGAGAGTTTCTTAAAAGAAACAATGTTGCAGGGCAGCCAATCACAGCAGTATGCTGCTCAAATCAGTAAAGTCACTCCTCCCCAACAGATAAGAGTTCAGCAGCCTTCATCCTAACGCAGTCATTATCTGGTTGATACCACGCCAAAGGGCCTGTCCATCTTTAGAAATGGAAATGCCAGGTGTAAGAATTATGAGGTTTCTGAGGTTTTGGGGATTAGCAGAAGAAGGAACTAATGTCACTGTCCTCCTGGTACTCTGGAACAATCTGGTCTGAAGTTCCTATTTCTGAGTCGATGTACCCAGGTTCCAAGATGGACTCAAACCAGGGGTGCAGTAAGATCTCAGGGGCAGTGAGCCTCTCAGAGGGCTCCCGTCTCAAGAGGCTGCGAATGAGGCACCTGGCTTTGGGGGGAAATGTGTTCAGGAATGCAGAACTGTCCACGCCGGATTTTGGAGAGAAAGGGCACTGGGGTCCGAGTCATGGAAGGGGTATCGTCCAACCAGAAGGGTATAGAGCATCACCCCTAAGCTCCAGACATCTGCAGCCTTTCCAGAGTAGGTCCCGGTGGTGTTGAGGATCTCAGGGCTCACGTAGGCTGGGCAGCCGTGTTTGTCTGACAAAGCATCATCTTCCCCCTTGATGATGTGTGTGTCTTCTAGACTTTCTAGTCTGAGCTGGGTTCTGCAAGAGAGAGGAACCAAGCCATTATTTCCACACCAGCTGCTATGAAAAACAAAGCCTTCCCAATAACAGCGCCCACAGGCACTAACAGCAAAGGCTCAAGGAATGCTATTTACCCCTTCGTCCAGTAAGCAGCGCCTGCAACTGCTGAGGACTCGTGATTTCACAAACCAACACAAACTGCAATAAATGTTTGCAAAGTATCGACAGAGCGCCTGGGGTGGAGGGTATGATGCAAAGCCCCAAATAGTATTCATAATGCTAGAGCTTACAAGAGATATCCTAATAGGAGTTACCCAATCTACTAAGTTCACATTGCAGAACTGGGAGCCTGTCTCAGGGGAGGGCTGCGTTCTCTACAAAAGCTATCAGGGAAGAGCAGCATATCCTGCTTCTTCACGGAGGGCCTGAGCATCCTACGAGCCCATCTTCTCTCTTATGCCGCTGACTGCTAGGGCTCCCTGGACCCACACTGCATTACAGAACACGGAGCCTAAAGTCACTGCTATTACACACGCAGGTTTTCGGCACGGGTGCCCACACCGATACACGCACGCAGAATGAACTTTGTCCACCTGGGCCCAGGCTGTGATGATTATGATGGGAAAGTTGCAAGGAATGCTAATTACATTTATTGGGGTGTTTAATTGCAAAGAACACTTTGCCTGGACAAAGAGGTTATGCCCACAAACAAAAGTACTACGGATTTCAGGGAGGCGGGGCCCCTGAAATTCTTATATAGGGACACACACTCCCCCGATGGCACATCAACATGTGGGCATATTTATTCTACAGGGGTGTCTGTCTTCAGGTAACAACTAAAGTCCCAAAAACCTCAGTCAAAGGCTCTCTTATGAAGCTGCAGGTGCCTCCTTATTCAGAACCACCCACCCAAGTCGCCTGGATCCCACAAAGCCCAAAGCCAGGTGGGAAAGCTCTAATATCTGGTGACACCCTGCCTCTGCCTGCTTCTCTGAAATAGTCCTGTTTCAGTAAGTCACTTGCGAAGTTAAATGCAAACAAGTACTGGCTGATGGGTCAACTCCTTTTCCTCTCAAAGGTCTGGTATTTTTTTTTCTTCCTGCCTTCCTGTTCCCTGGAGTGTAGTATACATGTGCTAACTTCAGTATGTCCTCAGCGTGACCTCCCTGTCGTTATGTAAAATACCCATTGGTTCTGTAAACGGAAAATATGACTCAACCCACACTGTCTGCCCCTGATTGGCTGCTATAGCACTAAAACCCTGCACCTGTGCTGGTTACACGAATAGCGTCAGCCTGACATTGCTTAACCCTCGGGTTGCCAAACCCCATGCCCGTGACATTCGCCTGTGCAATGCAGATTTCAAAAGCTAGTAAGGAGGTGTGTAAGGCATGTTTCAGAAAATGCATCACCGTATCAAAGGAGCATGTTCCAGGAATTAGAAACTTCTTCACTGCCAACAGTTTGCTCTTCTTTGCTTATCAGTGTGTTCCAATAATTACTGCGAGGTCAGATACCAAGTCATGCTTTATGACAGCTCAACCCTGTACTGTTTCGTATGCTCTGGAGTCAAAGGTAAAAATGCACAGGTGAGATAAGCCCACTTCTTACAACAAAGTAACTCGTTCTCACCTCTACAACGCTACAGCCTCACTGCCCTTAATCTTTCCACAAGGGATGTGGGCCCCGCCTCTTAAAATCAAGTGTGGTCGATCTCATGCGGCTTCCTGAATTCTCTAGTCTGAAACCTCAGCTTTGAATCTTAATGCCTCGTTACCCTCTTATCAAGCTCATCTTGTTCTTTATGAGGTAAGCTATGATCTATATTTAGCAATCCATCCTAGCCAACTTCCATTTATTATTCAGTGTGGCTATTTTCTGAAGACGTATCCAAATAAGATGTCTAAAAAGTCACCAGAGAACGTGACGCAAGTGCGGAGGACCCGGCCTGAGATGGGACAGGAATCCAGTGTGAAAGAAGAGGCTGGGAATTCTGCAAATATGACAGTCTCACTAGCTCTGCGAAACCTTCTAGGTATAAAACAACACTTGGCATAAGCAAAAATTTGAACACTTCCTTTAGAAGGCAATATTGTAAAGGGCGGTTTAATATTTGTACCCTGGACAGCTGACCTTTCTGATAACAACGGGGAATCAACCTGATCCTGGGGGGAGGAGAGGGGAGGGCGCCCTGTCAGCACGTGCCATCCCACAGAAGCGCCATAGTGCCCCCAGGCCCCATCCAAGAGAATGCAGAATAAACCAACCTTGGCTGTGACTCCTTAGGAACAGAAGCTCTAAATACTAAATCTGGGACATATGAGCCCTTGACTTTGTTTTGCACCAGCACACAGCACCTAACTACACGACCTGCTCCTTCCATTTGGTTCCAAAAGGCCACAGGAGAAGCCATGGCGGCCGCTCACCTCTCCTCCGTGGAGAAGACGAACTTCCTTAGCTTCAGGTCCCCCAGTACGATGGCTGACTGGTGGCAGTGGGCGACGGCGGAGACAATCTGCTTGAAGAGCCGAGCGGCTTCCTCTTCTCGCAGCCTCTTCTGGCTTCGCACATAGGAGTGCATGTCCCCAAAGTCCTTCTCAAAGAAGACGTAGGCCTTGGTTTCCCCAAGGATCACTTCCACGATGCCGGTAATGTTGCTGTGTGATGGCAGCTGGATGTAAGGCCTGATTTTGTCCTGGTAGTGTTTAATGGGGAACACCTGCAGAGAGAAGGGGGCCCATTTAGGGGCTAGAACAGCAAAGGCGGCTCCCAAACCCCTGAGGGAGCTGAGCCGAAGTTCTCAACCTTTGGGTTTAGGATGTAAGTTCCATTCACCTACTCCCTTTCCTCTGCCACCTTACTTTCCACAGCCACAGCTGCCTCCAATGCCTTTAAAACCAGTAACCCCTACGGCTCTAGAGTTGCAAACACTGAAAGGGTTTCCCGAATTCACACAGATTATTTGAAAGAACTGTCTTCTGGCCGGGGCAGTGGCTCACGCCTGTAATCCCAACACTTTGGGAAGCCAAGGCAGGCGAATCACGAGGTCAGGAGTTTGAGATCAGCCTGGCCAACATGGTGAAACCCTGTCTCTACTAAAAATACAAAAATTAGCCAGGCGTGGAGTGGGGCGACTGTAATCCCAGCTACTTGGGAGGCTGAGGCAGGAGAATCACTTGAACCCGGGAGGTGGAGGTTGCAGTGAGCGGAGATTGTGCCATTGCACTCCAGCCTGGGGGACAGGGTGAGACTCTGTCTCAAAAAAAAAAAAAAAAAGAACTGTCTTATGTACATGTTCCCGTCTTCCATCAGCTCCTGAGA
Organism: Ateles fusciceps; assembly: GCA_036589455.1. Classification (NCBI taxonomy): domain Eukaryota; kingdom Metazoa; phylum Chordata; class Mammalia; order Primates; family Atelidae; genus Ateles; species Ateles fusciceps. The sequence continues at coordinate 9,384,054 of JAZHEH010000113.1, forward strand.
GCTAAGCAAAGCCCCTACCCTCGGTGGCCCCGCCCTGTTTGCAGGCCACACTCATGAGTGGCTGATAGGACACCCCTGGCCTGTACAGGAGCTCAAAAGCGGACCCTAGACATGCATATGCATGTGCCTTCTGCAGACCCAACTTGCTCAGCACAGAAAGGCACAGAATGTGGTGACTCTGCATCCTCCAAGGGGAAGCAGGGACCAGAAAACATGCAGAGTTGTCATTAATCTGAAGGAGCAGATGACTCGGAGCGGGAGGCAGGGACAACGCAGCCTTAAGCAACCTGCCTCGAGTCTGACTCAAGCTAAGCAGCCTCGAGTTACAATTCTCACAGGAGGGGTATGGGATCCCAAGAATGGCTTTTTCGTTTGTTTGTTTATCCCCCCCCCCCACACACACCCGACCCCACCCCTAGAAATGAGTAGTATCTCCTCTCTTCTAGAAAGCTGGCTGGTCTCTTTAAAGCCCTTTTGTTTAGTCCAGTTACTCATATCCTAGACTCAACTGGAAACGGTGACACACGGGCTGTCACCATCTGGATTCAGCTATTATCTGCTCAGAGGAACTGGAAGGGTTGCACAATGGCCAGACTCACCCCACCTCTGAGGCCTGGCTGCTCTGGCACCAGCTAGAAAAAGCCCCTGTTGCCCCCTCCTCCCACCCCACCCCACCCCATCCCACCACACACACATGCCTCTCCCAGAACAGCTCTCAACCCCGGTCAAGAAGAAGAAAAGGGTTTTTTTTTCGCCTATTAAACTAGGCTTGATCTTGCGTTTGAAATTTCATTCGAGTTGGACAGTAGGTGGCAGCAGCGAGCCCCGGGACGGGGTCCGGGTGTTGGGAGTGTCAGGTGAGTTGCGGAAAACCCAGAAGCGGCTTAACTGGGGGTGATCCTATCTTTCGGGTGAAAAGGAGCAGCCCGAGGGTGCTCTGGGGTGACTCAAACAGGGGTGTCAGGCTCGCAGAAAGTAGACTGTGGGAACGTTCTGCGTCTACGGGCGCAGGAGGAGGACTCGGCGGATCCCGTTTCTAAGTGCTGTGTCTCCTCCTCCTGGACGGGATCCCTATGTTCAAAGGAAAATCGCTGGCTGGAAAATAAAGTGAATCGAAGCGAGCGTTCCTGACCGGTGTGGGCTTTCCAACAGTTCTACTCCGAACAGATTCCTCTGCCTCGGGTGGAAGACTCTGGGACTGCTCCCTTGGGAGGGCGTGTTCTAGTCGCAGCGCGGAGTCAATTCGGAATCCCCAAGGCAGGAGCCGGACACAGTTTTCCAGCCCCCTTACCACCTACAACTAAGCCCAGCAAGAGAGCTGCCAGCTGCTTCAAGCTCCTAGGAGGCACCCACTGCAGGGCGTCCTTCCAGGACATAGGGGGGAGGGGTTGTGGGGGGGTGGAGAGTGAGGAGAATGAGAGAAGGGGAATGGCATGGCTCTGGAATCCATTTCAATTCCACAACTTATATGGAACGCCACGCGCTACACTGGGGAGCTACGGAAAGGAACAGAGAGAGAAAGCAACTGAACACTGCACTTCCTCTAGGCGCCCCCTTATACCACTCCATGGGAAACCCTCCAATCCACAAAAAGGTGAACCTGGTCAAATGGGGTCTTATCGGACCCAATCCACTGATCCGTCCTGTGCCCAGCCCAAGAGATGGCCAGACCCCAAGCCCCTTTGCCGACCATCCTGTCCCGAGCCCCCGACCCCCGCCGGGTCCTGGCCCGGGAGCGCCTACCTTGCAGCGCAGCTCGCGGCCAGTGTGGATGCACAGGGCCCGGGACACATGCTCGCGCTCGGCTAGGGGCAGCAGCAGGTAGTCGGCGATGCGGCTGGGCCCCGGCGCGCTCCCGGAGCCGCCGCCGGCCCCCGGAGCAGCAGGCGGGGGCTGCGGGGTGCAGGGCGAGCCGGGGGGGCTGAGGTAGTCCGGGGGACTGGAGCACTCGGAGAGGCGCGGGCACTTGGCCGCCGCAGCCGCCGAGTCGTCCGCGTCCAGCAGGCGTTTGGCCGGGACACCTCGGGCGGCCGGGAACAGCAGGGCCGGGCCGCGGGGCTGCGAGGCGCCGCTCATGGCAGAGCGCACCGGACCGACCCGCATCCCGTCCTGGGCCGGGGCAGCCCCGACTTTGTAAGTCCCGGGATCCGCGCGGGAAGGCGCTGCGGGCTTGGCGCCGGCGCCGCGACTTCTTCCACCCGGCGGGATGGAGTTTGCAGACGGGGCTGGGCTCGGCCCCTACGAGGGGCAAAGCAGGAGCCGCTCCCCGTCGCTCGCGCTGCACGCGGGGACCACGCTGGCTGTGCGTCCGGGAAGCGGAGGCCGGCTCGAGTCCCCGGATCCCCGCAGGCAAGGGCTCCGGGAGCCTCGCTGGGGGCGGCCGCCACTATTGTTGCTGAGGCTGCCAACAGACAGTCCGGGAGGCAGAGGCGGCTGCGGCGGCGGCGGCGGCCGGCGATCCCGGGGTCCCGAGCCGCGAGGGCAGGACTCGGCAGGCTCGGCGGAGCCACGAAGTAAATGCACTTCCCAAAGCGATGAGTCTTGAGCACAAGCCGGGGGAACTTTTTCGCGGCGCTCGGGATCCTGCGCGCTCCTGGGCTCCGGGCGTGTGAGAGCGAGCGAGACGCGCTCAGAGAGAGTGACTGCGAGTGAGTGTGTGCGCTGCACCGATCCCGGCCAGTGCACTCCTCCTTCTCCTTTTCCTCCACCTCCTCCGCCTCCCGGTGACTCACGCTGTATACACACACACTCACAGGCCGGGCTGTGTAAACAGTTGGGAAGCCGGGTTGTGCAATGAGGTGGCTGCGACAACTCCGGCCCCGCCGCCCGGCGAGCCGTCTCCGAAGCGGAGGGAGGAGACTGGGGGGGAGGGGAGGAGGAGCGGGAGTTGGGGGGATGGGGGTGGCTCGAGGGCTGGGGATGCTCGGGGCAGCGCGCGCTCGGGCGCAGGTGGTGCGCCCCGGGCCGGCCTGGGCGCGCGCACACGCCCCCCGGGCTGGGCTGGGCTGGGCTGGGCTGGGCAGGAGGCGGTGCGCGCCCTCCGGCCCGCCCCCGGCTCTGCGCGAGAAGCCGAAGGAGGGGGCGAAGGAAAAGTTCCCGTGACGTCAGGGTCCCGGGAAGTGGGCGGGGGAGCGGGGCCGCGGAGGGCGAAGCGACCGCTGATTGGTGCGCGCGCCTCATTCACAGCAAGCACAATGGGCTGCGGGCGCGAAGCGGGAGCGCGCACCACGGTCCTCAGCACCCGCTGCTCGCTGCAGCCCCGCGGCGACGCCTTTCGCCCCGGGGGATCCCCCCACCGCCCAGCGCCTCGGGAGCTCCGTTTGGAGCCGTGGGCGCCGCCGATGCCCGGCTGCAGCCGGAGGAAGTGGGGGGATAGGAAGGTGATGAATTCCAGAATCATTCACCCCCCACGCGGTAGTTCCGGGGAAGACCTGTGCGTGGTAGTGGATGTGGCTTTTTTTTTCCCCCTTTTCCTGCTCCCTCCCAGCTCTAATCCCCAGCGTCTGTTCGCTTCCACAAATAGAACCTTCTGTTGGATGAAGAAAAGCAAACACTGGGCCTTCTGCGGTGCCTCCACCTCCACGCCCCCCCAATCCCCCGCGCCTGCCGCCCGCCCGGATTGCACGGAAATAGCTTCTCCTGGCTCCCGGGCCGCCCCTTCGCGGTGACTCGCAGAAAGAGCTTCCTGAGCCAGGGCCGGTGGGGAAACAAAGGATGTGGGGGAGCGGGCGGAAGGGGCCCACGTGGCTGCCGCCGGATTCCTGCTCCCTCCCCAACCTCCACACGCGCTGCTGGGTCTAGGGCCTGAGTGCCAGCCCGGGTAGGTGGGTAGGCTTGTGGAAGTCCTTCTGGCCACTGCCAGGGATACCGCCTGCAGCCGGGCAGCCCCACCAGGTGGTGTACGTGCATTCATGCCGCGTGATTTGGGTGAGCATGAAAGTTGTGCATGAAACAACTTGGAATCTGTCTTTTTCTTTCTTGAGAGAACCAGGTCAATCTGGAGTCCCTGGGCACCCAACAGTATAACTTAGCAGAGAACTCTTCCTCGCACTTCTGCTAAATACTTAATTTTCTAAAACCAGGTCGAGCCCCAAGAATAAATCATTTTCCTAATTAATTCTCCATTCATTCAACAAATACTAATTAAGCATCTACTAAAAGCTAAACACTGGGAATTAGAAGATGAAAAATAAAGTAATAGTAGCCAGTATGAATCGAGGCCTACAATGTGCGGGGGACACTATTCTTAGCACTTTACATATATTACTTCAGTTTTCCAACCACACTATGGGGTTTTTGCCCCATTTCACAGGGAAGAAACTGAAGCCTTAGGAAGATGAACTCGCTCTAGGCGAGGTGGCTCCCGCCTGTAATCCCAGCACTTTGGGAGGCCGAGGTGGGGGGATCACCTGAGGTCAGGAGTTTGAGACCAGTCTGGCCAACATAGTGAAACACTGTCTCTACTAAAAGTACAAAAATTAGCTGGGTGTGGTGGGCACACCTGTAATCCCAGCTGCTGGGGAGGCTGAGGTGGGAGTCACTTGAACCCGGGAGGCGGAGGTTGCAGTGAACCAAGATAATACCAATGCACTCCAGCCTTCGGGACAGAGCAAGACTTAGTCTCAAAAAAAAAAAAAGGAAAGATGAAGTTACTTGCTGCAGTTAAATATCTCATAAGGGATGGCGCAGTCGAGCTCCTAAGCACTTATGTCAACTGGAAGGAGAGATTACAATTTGCAGGGGAAAACAGAAGTTAGGGAGGACTCTCCTTGGAAGGCATTTGAGCTGGGAGAGGTGCAGGACTGTGAGGAAGATGCTCAAGGGAGACTATGAGTGGTGGGAGGCCAGGCCAGCCAGGCAAGGGGTGTGAGGAAGGGCAAGGCTGGCAGGCTAGGGGAACTACAAGGGTGGTGGGAGCTGAGCCTGCAGAGATCGCTTGGGACAATGTTGGGAAGGGCTCGAAGGCCATGTTGTACTTGGTCCTGTGGTCAGAAGAGAGCCCGCCTAAGGGTGGGTGGGTTGGTTGGTTGGTTTTCAAACAGAGTCTCCCTCTGTTGCCTAGGCTGGAGTGCAGTGGCCTGATCTCGGCTCACTGCAACCTCTGCCTCCCAGGTTCAAGTGATTCTCCTGCCTCAGCCTCCCAAGTAGCTGGGATTACAGGCACCCAGCACCCCGTGCCTGGCTAATTTTTCTACATGTAGTAGAGACAAGGTTTCACCATGTTGGCCAGGTTGGTCTCGAACTCCTAACTTTAAGTGAAATACCCACCTCGGCCTCCCAGAGTGCTAGGATTACAGGCTTGAGCCACCACGCCCGGCCCCACTTAAGGTTTTTTTGTCTTCGAAGATAATTCTGTGCCAGAATTTAAGATCCACTGAGCTGCCAGTACTTGAATGGCAACGTCAGCATGGCCCCGGAGCATCTTCCTCCCAGATCTGTGCCTCCTTCTCTGCCTCTTCTGAGAGAAAGGCGTGTCACCATCCACCCAGCCCCACCCACCCAGGGGCCAGAATCACAGGCATTCATTGCAGGTTCCCCTTCAGTCTGCCTTTTTCCTCTCTCCCATAGTCCACCCTAGACCTACGAACTCTCAGTGCTGCGCCCTACCCCGCGCTGTTCAGCTCCCTGGGTCTGGCCCTTGCTAGCTCTGCTTCTCAGGCTCTCTTGCCCATTGGCTTCCAGCCCAGTTTTCCCAGTGGTAGGCCCTGGAGGGAGATTGGAAGGCGGGAGGAAGGAGAGACGCCCAACTACTCTCTGCTTGGAGCAGCCGGCCACACCTCCTCTGGGGCTCCGGGGGAGGCAGCCCCCCTGCTTGGCCGCCAGATCCCGCTGCCCAACTGAAGAAGGCATCTCCCCGGCTGCTGGGAGTGCTTATCAGGACCTGTTTTGGAAATGGCCTTGACTGAGAAAAGCCACCTTGCCGGAGCTCACACTCCCTTCCCAAAGGGTCCACATCTAGTGGCTGCTGATCATGGGAGAATAAAGGTCCCCTTGTCCCAACTTGGGCCACCTCTCAAAGGCATCCCAGCTTCAGAGCTCCCAGACTGGGTCAGTTGAGGCCTTCCTAAAATCCAATCACAGCCCAGCTTTTTCCTCTGCCCAATCCTGTTCCTTCCTCCCCTTCTTCCCATGGTATCCCCCAGTAAACCTCCTGCAGGCTGCCTGCATCTTAGAGTCGGCTTCCTGGGGAGCTCAACCCGTGGCACCCTCCCTTCATGGTCCCAGCTCACTCCAGGGACTCTGGCTTCTGGGAGCAGGTGAAACCACTTTTGTCCCTCCAGCCTCGGGGTGGCAGCGGCTTCCAGATGTTGCTAACCTCTGGGTGGCCCCAGCACCATGTTTTGTTCCTTTTTGTTTCTGCCCTTTCTATACCTTTGTAACTAGTTCTCCACATAAATTCTTTTTTTTTGAGACAGAGTCTCAGTCTGTCACCCAGGCTGGAGCGCAGTGGCCCAGTCTCAGCTCACCACAACCTCCACCTCCCAGATTCAGGCGATTCTCCTGCCTCATCCTCCTGAGTAGCTGGGACTACAGGCATGCGCTACCATGCCCGGCTAATTTTTATATTTTCAGTAGAGGCAGGGTTTCACCATGTTGGCCAGGCTAGTCTCGAACTCCTGACCTCGTGATCCTCCCTGCTTAGGCCTCCCAAAGTGCTGAGATTACAGGTGTGAGCCATCACACCTGGCCCACATAAATTCTTTCTACTGAAATTCCTGGCCTGAGTTCCATTTTCCTGCCCAGACCCCGTCTAATAGAAACCCTATCCCTTTCCGATGTTAGCACCTCTATAGCCCTAGTTCACAACCTTCCCCTGGATTCCTGCAGTAAGCTCCTAATGGAGCCACTCATTCATCCCTTCAACAAACATTGAGCCCCTACTCTGTGCCAGCACCTACTAAGTGCTGTAGACACAGTGATGCACATAATACGATATATCGTGTGTCCCCTTGATCCATTCCCACACAGCTGTCAGTCATTTTCCTAAAATCTGAATGTGATCATATAAGGCACTCACCTAAAACCTTGCAGGGAACCCCACCCCTTGATAAAATACAAACACCGAAGTACGGAAAAGTAGTCTCTCTTCCAGGCCCAGCTTTTCTTCCGGCCCGCACCTTTCTCGCCTCCTCCCCTCTGTCCTACCCATGCCAGCTCCTGGCAGGGCCCCAAACTTATCTATCTGCCAATTCACACCTCTGCGCTCCAGCCTGTGCTGGTCCCTCCCACTGGAATTCCCTCTCTTCCTTTTCCAAGAAAGGAGCTCTTACTCATCCTTCAAAACACCACCTGGATTTCCCTAGCACCTGCAGTTAGATCTCAGTGCCCCACCGAATGCTGTCGAGTCCTCTGTCCAACAAACCCCCACAACTCTTTCCACGCAACTGTATTTCCAGAGGGCAGGGGTTGTGTCTTGTTCATTCATGTTCATCCAGCTCCCAGCCCAGTGTCCATCATCAAAGAGGGACTAAGGCCAAGCACAGTGGCTCACGCCTATAATCCCAGCACTCTGGAAAGGCCAGCCAGGGAATCACTTGAGGTTGGGAGTTCGAGACCAGTCTGGCCAACATGGTGAAACCCCATCTTTACTAAAAATACAAAAATTAGCCGGGCATGGTGGCAGGCGCCTGCAGTCCCAGCTACTCTGGAGGCTGAGGCAAAAGAATCGCTTGAACCCAAGAAGCGGAGGTTACAGTGAGCCGAGATCACACCACTGCACTCCAGCCTAGGCGACAGAGCGAGACTCCATCTCCCAAAAAAAAAAAAAAAAAAAGAGGGGGCTTAGTAAGTGTTAACCAAATAAATGCACTCCAGGGCAAAGGGTCACCCACAGGAAGAGCCTGAGATGACAGATGGAAAGGGAAAACTGGCCTTCAGACAGAGACAGGAGCTGGAGAGTAGGGCTCGGATTTCAGAGTGCGACGTCTGGCCCTGGTGAGGTAATGGGAGGTGGGGTGTAGGGGCTTAAGCTTGAGGGGCTCCCAGCCTGCATGCTGGGGAAGGTGGACATGGACCTTTGGCAAGGCCTGAGATCAGGCAGGCCGAGGCATAAGTCAGCTAAAATGGTCTTGATTTCTTTGCAGAGGGCTTCACTAATGGCAAAATCTGAACTGAACTTCCCTCGGACTTTTCAGATACTCACTTGAGGAAGCCAGTGGCTCTTTATGAGCCTCGGTTGTGTCAGTGGTGAAATGGGCATAATAAAGGCCTAGTTTTCCTCTCCTACACAGTTGTTTTGATGTAGAGATGGGGTTTCACGATGTTACCCAGGCTGGTCTCAAACTTCTGGGCTCAACCAATCCTCCCACCTCAGCCTCCTAAAGTGCTGGGATTACAGATGTGAGCCACTGAGCCTAGCCTCCACCCCTATTACAGGCACGGTGGCTCATGCCTGTAATCCCAGCACTTTGGGAGGCCGAGGCGGGCAGATTACAAGGTCAAGAGATCGAGGCCACCCTGGCCAACATGGTGAAACACCTTCTCTACTAACAATACAAGTATTAGCCAGACGTGGTACACCGGTAGTCCCAGCTACTTGGGAGGCGAGCCAGGAGAACAGCTTGGGGAGTAGAAATGCGTTTAACTATTGTGGAAGACAGTGTGGTGATTCCTGAAGGATCTAGAACTAGAAATACCATTTGACCCAGCATTCCCATTACTGGGTATATACCCAAAGGATTATCAATCATTCTACTATAAAGATATGCACACGTATGTTTATTACAGCACTGTTCATAATAGCAAAGACTTAGAACCAACCCAAATGCCCATTAATGATAGATTGGATAAAGAAAATGTGGCACATACACACCATGGAATACTATGCAGCCATAAAAAAGGATGAGTTCATGTCCTTTGCAAGGACATGGATGAAGCTGGAAACCATCATTCTCAGCAAACTGACACAGGAACAGAAAACCAAACATGGCATGTTGTCGCTCATAAGTGGGTGTTTAACAATAAGAACACATGGACACAGGGGAGGGGAGCATCACACACTGGGTCTGTTGGATGTGGGGGGGGCTAGGGGAGGGATAGCAAGGGGTGGGGGGAATAGTGGAGGGATAGCCCTAGGAGAAACATCTACTGTAGATGACGGGGTGAAGGATGCAGTAAACCATCATGGCACATGTGTACCTATGTAACAAATCTGCACGTTCTGCACATGTACCCCAGAACTTAAAGTATAATTTTAAAAAAAGTTTAACAAAAAAAAAATTCAAATCAGCAAATATGAATATCTAAATAAATAGAATGGCAATGAGGAAGTCATTCTTCCCATATGAAAGGGTCTCTACCAAGGGACGGCATTCACAAGCTCCTCTGGTGCATTTACGATGAGGCTTGAAAGCCGGAATCACCAATGACCGCGCATGCGTGTGTGTCTCAGCACGGTGCTCAGCCGATGCTGGATGCTCAGTACATGTCCAGCTGCAAGAAAATTGATTTACCTCTGACTTTTCAGGAGCTCACATATTACGTAACATGGGGAAACCTGTATTGATTTTTTGGGCAAGGTTAGGCTGCTGACCTCTGGCTTGATTCATTTTCATTCATGCCAAGGTAGGTGCACAGCAGCAACATCAGGAAGGCTCTGAGTGTTCTCCTCATTCTAAAGCGGAAATCCTCAGAGACCAGGGTCCCCAGTTTCCGTCTCCCTGTCTCATGGTACATGAGGCTTTGCAGCCACACACAGAGGGTATGCGTCCAGTGCATTATGCTTCTGACCCTACATTCTAAAAAAAAAATGAATTAAAAAGTTTGAGGGCCAGGCGCAGTGGCTCATTCCTATAATCCCAGCACTTTGGGAGGCTGAGTCAGGCAGATCACTTGAGGACAGGAGTTCGAGACCAGTCTGGACAACATGGAGAAACCCCATCTCAACTAAAAATACAAAAGCATTAGCCAGGCATGGTGGCCCACACCTGTAGTCCCAGCTACTCTGGAGGCAGAGGCAGCAGAACTGCTTGAACCCGAGAGGCAGAGGTTGCACTGAGCCAAGATTGCACCACTGCACTCCAGCCTGGGCGACAGAGCGAGACTCAATCTCAAGGAAAAAAAATATAGACCTGGGTTTGAGGCCTGATGTGCTGTTTACTCACAGCAAGTCAATTCTCTTCTTTCCTACTCCTTTTTTTTTTGAGACAGAGTTTCTCTCTGTCACCCAGGCTGGGGTGCAGTGGTGCAATTTCAGCTCACTGCAACCCCCACCTCCCTGGCTCAAGCGATTCTAGGACCTCAGCCTCCCAAGCAGTTGGAATTACAGGCACCTGCCACCACACCTGGCTAATTTTTGTATTTTTGGTAGAGATGGGGTTTCACCATGTTGGCCAGGCTAGACTCAAACTCCTGACCTAAAGTGATCAGCCCACCTCGGCCTCCCAAAGCGCTAGGATTACAGGTGTGAGCCAGAGGCTGGCCGCTTTTTCCTTTTTTGAATGAAGATGCTGAACTGGTAATATTCACACTGAGTTCCCTGCAACCCTAAAGTTATCATGGTGGCATCTGGGGAGAGAGCAGGAAGCTAATGTGGGACTCTGAGCTACCCATCCCAGCTTTCATCAAATGTTCTAGAGTATGCTTCTTCTGTAAGATCTTGTTGGAGAAAAGGCTCCCACTGCTCTTGAGTAAAAAAATGAAAACACTGACCTTGGTGGGTTCGGTGATCTCTGAGATCCCATTCATCTCTGACACTAATTCTCTTATTTAATGTCAGAAATCAAGAAGCAGGAACTCACAGGCCAAATCTAGTCTTTGGCCATGTTTGTTAGTCCATCTCAGTGTTGGCAATTCTTTGGGAAGTGAGGCGTGCACTGTCCAGTTGACCACAGTCCCCACCATTCCTTACTGTCTAACATCCGTCACCTCGCATTTAGGTTAGCAGCCTAGACCCTGGCGACCTTTGAGTTTACTCCCGAGAAATGCTCCCCTGGGAGCCTGTCTTCCCAGGAGACCCTCCAGATAGCAGAAAAGGGGCCCAGAGCCTGGAAACAGATGTCCCCCAACCTAGAGAGAGAACAAAAGGGGAGCGGGGATGTTTAAGGAATAAGGGATGCCTCCTTTCCTCCTATCTGCCCCACCCACAATACCCCTGCGATCGCTTTATTTTTTCATTATTTATTTATTTATTGAGATAGGGTCTTGCTTTGTTGCCCAGGCTGGAGTGCAGTGGCACAATCTCAGCTTACTGCAACCTCTGCCTTCCAGGTTCAAGCGATTCCATTTCAGCCTCCCAAGTAACTAGGACTACAGGTGCGTGTCACCGAGCCCAGCTAATTTTTTGTGTTTTTAGTAGAAACAGGGTTTCACCACGTTGGCCAGGCTGGTCTTGAACTCCTGACCTCAAGTGATCCTCCTCCTCAGACTCCCAAAGTGCTGGGATTGCAGGCATTAGCCATCATGCCTGGCCCCCCGTGATAGTTTTAAAAATGCAGTTGCAAATTCTTTGCCACTTTTCCCATCAAAGACGGAGTCTCTTGAATCTGGGTGGGCTTATGACTGCCTTGACCAATGTCACAATGAAAATGACATCCTGAGGCCAGACTCGGTGGCACAGGTCTCTAATCCCAGCACTTTGGGACGCCGAGGTGGGCAGATCACCAGGTCAGGAGTTCAAGACCAGACTGACCAAGATGGTGAAAACCCATCTCTACTAAAAAAAAAATAAATAAATACAAAAATTAGCCGGGCGTGGTGGCGCATGCCTGTAGTCCCAACTGCTCAGGAGGCTGAGACAGGAGAATGGCTTGAACCCGGGAGGCAGAGGATGCAGTGAGCTGAGATCATGCCACTGCACTCCAGACTGGACAACAGAGTGACACTCCGTCTCAAAAAAAAAAAAAAAGAAAGAAAAGAAAGTGAGACTTTCCAGGTTGGGTCATAAAAGCCCATGCGGCCTCTGCCTGGTTCCACTGGACACTTACTGTTGCAGCCCTGAGCAGCCAGGTAAGAATCCCCTCTACCCTGAGGACGTGGTACATAGAGGCCACGGGGGAGCCCCTCCAGATGACAAACTCAGCTGAGCCCATCCTGCAGCTGTCCCAGCTCAGGCACCGCACAGGTGGGTGAGGAAGCCTAGGAGCAAATGATATCACAGAGCAGACAAGCGCCATCTCACCCCAACCCCTGCCTCCTCACCCCTTTTCTGTGTGGCCTGACCCACAGAACAGCTTTATGGCCCAAGTTTAGGAGTAGTTTGTAACACAGCAATAGACAACCAGAACAATACTCTGGACCCCTTCCAGGTGAGCCAGGAAGTCTGACAGGCAGAGCCTCCTCAGCCCATAGCACACCTTTCAGTGCTGGCTAGAAAAGGGTGCCCCACCCTCTGGATGGGTTGCAGCAGGGTGCAGGTAGCCCCCCACAGCAGAGCAGAGGGCTTGGCCAGCAGAGAGCAGGCTGGGCTTCAGCCCTGTACAACCATACGCAAGGGGGCCCTAGAGATGTCCTCTTCTGTCTTGCCAGTGAGCTGAGCTGAAAGGAAAAAAGCCATTTTCTGAACACTCACACAATTGCCCTGCAATCCCAATGGGCATCTCCCAAGACTCAGGAAGGTCCCTGTGCTCAGATCTTACGAGCTCTCCCGCACCAGTGAGTCATCTTGGCACATAAAGCACTCATCGGCCGGGCGCGGTGGCTCACGCCTGTAATCCCAGCACTTTGGGAAGCCAAGGTGGGTGGATCACGTGAGGTCAGGAGTTCGAGACCAGCCTGACCAATATGGTGAAACCCCGTCTCTACTAAAAATCCAAAAATTAGCCAGGCGTGGTGGCAGGCGCTTGTAATCCCAGCTACCTGGGAGGCTGAGGCAGGAGACTCGCTTGAATCCAGGAGGTGGAAGTTTCAGTGAGCCAAGTGGTGCCATTGCACTCCAGCCTGGGCAACAGGAGCGAAACTTTGCCTCAAACAAAGAAGAAAAAAGCACTCATCAAAAACGTATACATGCACACACGTATATCCACAAATTGCATTTTCCTTTTTCTTATTAAAGAAAAAGTCCCTACCCCTACCATGATCTGATCTAAGGTCTACAGGCTATTTTGAAGTAATTCATCTTGCCCCTTCAAACAGGTTATTTTCTCTCATTCAGCCCGCCAAGACCATCTGCCTTCATTCTTAAATGAAGCCAGCCCGAGCAAAGGACCATTTGGACTCTAGGCTGGTGGCTCATCTGCAATATTCGTGAGGGCTGCAGACCACGAATGAAAGATAAAGTGGACGGGGCGCGGTGGCTCACGCCTGTCATCCCAGCACTTTGGGAGGCTGAGGTGGGCGGATCACCTGAGGTCGGGAGTTCGAGACCAGCCTGACCAACATGGAGAAACCCCATCTCTACTAAAAATATAAAATTAGCCCAGCATGGTGGTGCGTGCCTATAATCCCAGCTACTTGGGAGGCTGAGGCAGGAGAATTGCTTAAACTGGGAGGCGGAGGGTGTAGTGAGCAGAGATTGCGCCATTGCACTCCAGCCTGGGCAACAAAAGCAAAACGCTGTCTCAAAGAAAAAGAAAAGGAAAGGAAAAGAAAAGATAAAGTGGGCCAGGGGCAAATCATACCAGGTCACCATCATACCAGGTCACCAAGTGTCTGAGGCATAGAAGTCTTTTGTCCTCTGGGCTGAGTAATGGCAGCTAGGGCCTCAGAAGCCACAGCTGTTAAGATACCATGACTCTGTTCACAGACGTTAAACCTCACTTTATGCAAACCCGGTAGACAACAATCTGGCTTTCTGTGAAGGATTGCAGAGGGGCAATTGCCCACAGCACCTGTGGGTTTAGGCAGCCTCCTGCCTTAGGAGGATGTGTGGTCATGGATTATTTGTCTTTGTTGAGGGAAAGAAACCCACTGATGCCAAGCGCTTACTCAGTGTCACTTGCTGTACTTGGTATACATTATCTCATTCATCCTCGAAACAGCCCTGCAAGTGGTTATTATTATCTCCATCTCCCATCTGAGGAAAGGGAGGCTCAGAGAGGCTAAGTCACTTTCCCAAGGTCACACAGCTAAAAAGACTGGGAGTCAGTAGGCCAGACACAGTGGTTCATACCTGTAATCCCAGCACTTTGGGAGGCTGAGGTGGGACCATCACTTGAGTTCAGGAGTTCAAGACCAACTTGGGCAACATAGTGAGACCCCCACATCGCTACAAAAAATTTAAAAATTAGCAGGGCATGGTGGCACACACCTGTAGTCTCAGCTACTCAGGAGGCTGGGGTGGGAGTGTCACTTGAGCCTGGAAAGTCGAGGATGCAGTGAACCATGAACCATGATCATGCCCCTGCACTCCACCCTGGGCAACAGCGAGACCCTGTTTCAATCAATCAATCAATCAACAAAAATAAAAGACTGGGAGTCAGGATTCAGGCAAACCCCAGGATGGCCCACAGCAAGACACCTGCCATTCCCTCTCCTCTTTCTCCACTTCCTTCCCAGGCTTGCTTTTTTTTTTTTTGAGGCGGAGTTTTGCTCTTGTTGCCCAGGCTGGAGTGCAATGGCGCCATCTTGGCTCACTGCAACCTCCGCCTCCTGGGTTCAAGCAATTCTCCTGCCTCAGCCTCCCGAGTAGCTGGGATTATAGGCATGCACCACCATGCTGGGCTAATTTTATATTTTTAGTAGAGATGGAGTTTCTCCATGTTGGTCAGGCTGGTCTTGAACTCCCGACCTCGGGTGATCCGCCCACCTCGGCCTCCCAAAGTGCTGGGATTACAGGTGTGCGCCACTGTGCCTGACCCAGGCTTGTTTTCTCTTTGCTCCACTCCTTAGGAAGCTGCATCACAAGTACCTCTACCTAAGTACTACTTCAGCGAAATTACATATGGCCTCACCTGTTGGTTGGAGGGGAGGGCTTACCTAGCTAACATACAACACAATTCAATTTACCAAAACTTGTTTGTGTAAGACCTTTTGTGTATTGGAAAAAACCTGGACCGGGCTCTAGAAGGGATCCTTGTCCTTGGGCCAGAGTCATTTGTCCTTCGGCCCACATTCATTGAGTTTCTACTGTGTGCCAAGCATCCTATTCAACACGGGAAGCAGAGAAGTAAACAGCAGCCCTGTCCTCTGTGAACTCATGGCGGGATGGGGAAAGGAGGGGCCCAGAGAACTGAAGGATGAGAAGAATGAAATGGATCCTAGAAGAGGGACACAGGAAGGAGAGGTCAGTATTGCCACGAAACACCTCATGGGCCAGCCCCGGGAACGTGAGGTTGTCCTTGTTGAGAGTGGAGCCATATCCAAGGCAGATTCACTTGAACCGGTTCCTGGAATTTGATAGACAGCGAGAATCACATTGAGACAGGCAGCCATCCAGCAGGCCAGGATGTCCGCATCAGCCGATCAATGAAAACATTCACTTTGCCCAGATGAGCCACCCACAGGAAGCCACATTATCAGAAAGCGAATTGTATAAACGGAGTCTGCAAATGTGGCGGATATTGGGAAGTATTTTGTAGCCAGGGTAGCTTGAAGCCATCTCTGTTTCTAAAGGGAAAGTCATCCTAGGATACAGTCCTGGCTAAGTTTGCGCTGGCAGGACTTCCTCCACTCTCTTCAGAGCACAGATGGCGTATTAGTTAAAGCACAGCTCTGCTGCGATAACAAAGACAGCCCGAAAAAACGTGGTTTAAGGGATGCAGAAGTCTGTTTCACACCCCGTCGCTTTCTGAGGGGACCATTCCCGGTTGGTGGAATTTAGGGACATAGTCTTCCATGTGGTGGCTCCAGTATCCCATCTGCACCATCAAGCCCGGGTCTCAGCCACATCCAGGTTCCAGCTGGCTGGCAGAGGCACAAGAGCATGAGGCAGGCACGCCCACGCGGCCTGGCAATGGCACAGAGAGCCTCCACTCACATTTACATTTCCCATGTCAGCGAGGACACGTTTTCACCCAATGACAAGGCCAGCTGGGACATGAGCCCAGGAAGACAAAGAGAGCAGGTGTAGGTGGATCGAGTTCAAGAGCTCAAGACCAACTCAAGCAGGTGGTCTCTGCTTCAGACGGCAGCTGGGATGTCTGCAGTTGTAACCAAAACCTTCACTTAAAGGGCCGGGCGCAGGGACTCACATCTGTAATCTCAGCACTTTGGGAGGCCGAGATGGGCAGATTGCCTGAGCTCAGGAGTTCAAGATCAGCCTGGACCACATGGTGAAAACCCATCTCTACTAAAAATACAAAAATTAGCCAGGCATGGTGGCGCACACCTGTGGTCCCAGCTACTCCGGAGGCTGAGGCAGGAGTATCGCTTGAACCCAGGAGGCGGAGGTTGTGGTGAGCTGAGATTGCACCACTGCACTCCAGCCTGGGTGACGGAATGAAACAAAACAAAACAACATACACACACAAAAACAACCTTCATTTAAATCAGCTTAACCCCACAGGACAGCTTGGAGGAGGCTTCACGGTTGGTTGATTCACCACCTCATCTCCATCCTAGGCATCAGCTCCCCACTCAGGCGGCCTCAGCTCGGCTGCAGTGGGTCCAGTATCACACCTCAACATGACAATATTCAAAGAAGGAGGAGAGCGCTCCTTCTGTGCTTTCCCTTAGGAAGAGAGTTCCCCAGAGGCTGGCACTCCCCCGCCGCAGCAGATATCCTCTCTCCTATCATTGGCCAGATGTGGGTCACATGCCCACGTCTGAGTCAATTACTGCAGCAATGGGCTGAATGCCTCCCTCCCCCACGCCCCACATTCATATGATGAAGTCCTAAGCCCCAGGGTGACTATATTTGGAGATAAGGCCTTCAAAGAGGTAAAATAAAATGAGGTCATATGGGTGGATCCTAATCCAGTCTCACTGATGTCCTTAGTTAAAAAAAAAAATTGGGGGGGTGATTAGGACACAGACAACAACACAGACTGAGGGATGACCCTGAGAAGACAGAGGAAAAAGACGCCATCGACCAGCAAAGAAGAGAGACCTGAGAATTAACCAACCCTGGCCAGGTGTGACGACTCAATCCCTGTAATCCCAACACTTTGGGAGGCCAAGGTGGGCGGATCACTTGAGTCCAGGACTTTGAGACCAGCCTGGGCAACATGGAGAAATCTGTCTCTACTAAAAATACAAAAAAAGCAGCCAGACGTGGTGGTGGGCACCAGTAATCCCAGCTACTCCGGAGGCTGAGGCAGGAGAATCACTTGAACACAGGAGGTGGAGTTTGCAATGAGCTGAGATCATGCCATTGCTCTCCAGCCTGGGTGACGGAGCGAAATTACGTCTCAGAAAAAAAAAAAAAAAAAAAAAGGAAAAGAAAAGAAAAGTTTGTTGGGCGTGGTGGTGTGCGCCTGTAGTCCCAGCTGCTCAGGTGGCTGAAGCCAGAGGATCACCTCAGCCCGAACGCAGAGGTTGCAGTGAACCGAGATTGCACCACAACACTGTATTCCAGTGGCCACAGAGCAAGGCCCTCAAAAAAAAATTAATCTCAAAAACAAAATAACCAACCCTGCCAACACCCCCACCTCCATCTTGAACTTCTAGCCTCCAGAACAATGAGGAAAATAAATTTCTGTTGTTTCAGCCAGGCATGGTGGCACGGGCCTGTAGTCCCAACTATTCCAGAGGCTGAGGCTGAAGAATCACTTGAGTCCAGGAGTTCTGGGCTGTAGTGAAATACGCTGATTGGGTGTCCGCACTAAGTTCGGCATCAATATGGTGACCTCCCGGGAGCCGGGGACAATCAGGTTGCCTAAGGAGGGGTGAACCGGCCAGGTCCGAAACGGAGCCGGTCAAAACTCCCGTGCTGATCAGTAGTGGGACCGCACCTGTGAATAGCCACTGCACTCCAGCCAGGGCCTCAGGTGATCCACCTGCCTCAGCCTCCCAAAGTGCTGGGATCACAGGCATGAGCCACCTCTCCCAGCCCACTCTCCAGTTCTTTATCTATCTAGGAGCTGCTCTGGTTTATCTTGATAGGAGTTTGGGGTGCTCTCCCAACCTTTCTCTCACCCTATGGTCTGCCCCCGGTTTCCTCCACCAAAGGCCAATCATATCCCCTGGGGATGGCATTTCTACTTTAACTCTTACAGCAACCTCACTGCCAAGTTCTTGGGGAGCAGGGCTGTGCTGGTGAGTGTGTGAACAGCTGGTTCTGGCAGCAGTGTTTGCCGATTTCCATGCTGGAAATGCTCCCACCCTGGCCCATTTGAAGCTACTCGAGTGAGGTCAGTCCACACAGAGTTGGGCAGCTCCAGCACACACACTCCTGCCTAGGGGGCACCTCTGCATTGCCTTCAGCAGTGACAACGGGCAGTCTCTTATCATCTATTCTGAGCTCACATCTCAAATGATGGGGTTTTTTTGTTTGCTTTTTTGAGATGGAGTCTCACTCTGTCACCTGGGCTAGAATACAGTGGCATAGTCTCAGCTCACTGCAACCTCTGCCTCCCCGGTTCACTTGATTCTCCTGCCTCAGCCTCCTAAGTAGCCAGGATTACAGGCTTGTGCTGCCACGCCCAGCTAATGTTTATATTGTTAGTAGAGACGGGGGTTTCACCATGTTGGTCAGGCTGGTCTCAAACTCTCAACCTTGGATCCACCTGCCTCAGCCTCTCAAAGTGCTGGGATTACAGGTATGAGCCACTGAGCTCAGCTCAAATGATGTTAATGAGAAAATGGCTCACAGGGTAGGAGAGGGTTAAAAATATGTTATGTCCCCTGGGGGCGGGGCGGGGGGGAACCTGTGAGCAAACAGAGGGCATGGGAAAATCTTGGGGGTGCCATGTCCTGGAAGGATCCCCGCTTGTTCCCAGGCTAGGAGGATGAATGCCACCATGGATAATAAGTGGAAGTAGGGCTCTGCTGGACTCTCACTGCCCTCTCCAGGAGGAGCCCTCCCCCCTTCACCCCTGCACAATCGCTTCCTCTGTTCCCGGAGCTCCAGTGCTCAGCTTCCCTCAGAGTCCCATCCAAGCTGGAGTCAGGATAAAAACCACCATTGACCGGCACTTCCTTTGCAACCCGCACTGGACTGGGTCCTCCAGACCCGATTTTCATGGAATTCACGCCACTGCCCACGGGCTTGGTGGGCACACTCTCAACACAAAGATGAGGTTTAGGGAGATCGGAAGAAGGGGTTCAGGGTACCAGTGGCAGGGCTGGTATTTTCACAGTGCTTCCGGGGTCAGATAGGGCACGTGGAGTCACAGAATAATAACAACAACGGCCGTGGCTAGTGTTTACTGAGGACTTAATTTTCTTTCTTTCTTTTTTTTTTTTTTTGAGACAGAGTCTTGCTCTGTCACCCAGGCTGGAGTGCAGTGGCACAGTTTTGGCTCACTGCAACCTCCACTTCCTGAGTTCAAGTGATCCTCCCACCTCAGCCGCTCGAGTAGCTGGGACTACAAGTGCGTGCCACCATGCCTGGCTAATTTTTGTATTTTTAATAGAGACGGGGTTTTACCACGTTGGCCAGGTTGGTCTCAAACTCCTGACCTCAAGTGATCCACCTGCCTCGGCCTCCCAAAGTGTTGAGATTACAGGCGTGAGCTACCGCGCCTGGCCTGAGGACTTAATTTTGGAAGTGAGGATGTACATGCATGTGGGCTGACTGAATCCTCATCACCGCTCTGTGAGATACTATGGTTCCCAATCTGCAGATGAGAAACCCTAGCCTCCGAGAGGGGGAGGCATTGAGAGCTCTGTTCCAGCGGCAGGACAGGACTGAGAGCCCCTTGGGGTGAGAGGGGCGGGCAGGAGGGGTGCTACCCAACTAATTCATGCAGCCCCCTCCCCACCTCACCGCAGTCTAGCTTTGCCCTGGGGTCTCCCTACCCCTCCAGAGGACAAGCACTTTCCCTAGTGGTGTTTGGGGTAGATCCAAGGTCCCGAAGTTCCTGCCACAGGCTCTGTCTGCGTGATAGGAAACGAAATCTTTATCCTTCCCCTCGGTGCCCAGCCTCCCGTTGGCTAAGCCGGCACCTGGGCGGGGAAAAGGGTAGAATGAGGCTATTCAGAGAGTTTTCCTGATGCAATAACTGATTGCAAAACCCTTGCATCCCTGAGTGTTTTATGGTGGGTGGTAATTCTAAGCAGCACCAGGAAATCCCAAACTCACCCAGCTGCCAGAACACAGCCCTGCAGCTCAATCCATAGGGAAGAAGAGCAGTTCCCCCGAGGCTGGGCGTCAGATAAACAAAGGGAGCAGTAACAATAGCCCCATAGGGATCCAGCTCTTCCACGCCCGCCCAAATCCCATTTGCTGCACTAGGTCCTCTCAGGTGGGAGGAGCAAACCCAAGTCTCAATTCACAGATGAGGACATTGATTTGTTCAAGGTCACTGGATAAGTAAAGGATTCTGGGCCGGGCTCAGTGGTGGCTCATGCCTGTAATCACAGCACTTTGGGAGAATGAGGTGCACAGATCGGGTTGGGAGTTCGAGACCATCCTGGCAAACACGGTGAAACCCCATCTCTACTAAAAATACAAAAAAATTAACTGAGTGTGGTGGCGTGCGCCTGTATTACCAGCTACTTGGGAGGCTGAGGCAGGAGAATCGCTTGAACCCGGGAGGCGGAGGTTGCAGTGAGCCAAGATCACGCCACTACACACCAGCCTGGTGACAGAGAGAGACTCCACCTCAAAAAAAAAAAAAAAAAGATTTGGACTTTCAGACTCCTGGTCAGGAGAAATAAACACTAGACCAGGAGTCTGAAAGTCTGAATCACTGGAGGCAACGGGTAATGCTATTAGGAGGGGTCAGAGAATGGCAGAGGTGACAGGAGGACAGCAAACATAAGGGACCTGCAGCCAGACTGCCCCAAGTGCAAATCATGGCTCAGCAGCATCAGACAAGTCACTTAACCTTTCTGAGCCTTCCTCCTTCGCAGGTGGGGACAGGGAGATGATGGCTAAGAGTTTGCACTCCTCTGAAGTCAGAATGTCTGGATTGTAATCTTGGCTACCCTACTTACAGGCTAGGCTGTGTGACCTTGGACAAGTCACTTAAACTCTCTATGGCTCGGTTTCCTTATCTGTCAAATGAGCCTTTTAAAACCCACCTCTAGACTTGCTGTGAGGATTTTCTCGTTTTATTTTTTTATTTTCTCTTTTTTTTCTGAGTACCTTAATATTTGACCTTTTGAACGTTTTATTTTATTTTTTTTAAGAGATGGGGTTTTGCTGTGTTAGCCAGGATGGTCTGGATCTCCTGACCTTGTGTTCCACCCGCCTCGGCCTCCCAAAGTGCTGGGATTACAGGCGTGAGCCACCGTACCCAGCCTTGCTGTGAGGATTTTCTTAATTAATGCAAGTAGGGTTCTTAGCATAAGCCTGGCATATGGTAAACAGTCCGTCAGTATAAGCTGTTCATACTGCCTGCAAAATGGAGAAGAAAAGAGCTTTGTAGGCTCTGCATGGTAGCTCACGCCTGTAATCGTACTTTGGGAGGCCAAGGCAGGCAGATCTCTTGAGGGCAGGAGTTCCAGAGCAGCCGGCCAACATGGTGATACTCCATCTCTACTAAAAATACAAAAATTAGCCGCGTATGGCGGCCCATGCTTATAATCTCAGCTACTCGGGGGCCTGAGGCGGGCGAATCACCTGAACCCGGGAGACAGAGGTTGCAGTGAGCTGAGACCACAGCACTCCAGCCTGGGCAACAGAGTGAGACTCTGTCTCAGGAAAAAAAAAAAAAAAAAAGAACCTTTGTAAATTAAAGGAAATAGCACATTTGGGGGCATGGGGGTAGGGTGTGGTTGAGGGGAAGTTCTCCCTCCACAGATTGAATTGGAACCTTCCAGAAAGGAGAAAGAAACACGGGAAGGAGACCCAGGCTAGCCCCGGGCCGGCTGTGGGATATTTCCTTTTGAAGCACCCACGTGGCCTTCACCTTTGTGCTCTATTCCCTCTTCCTTGAGTGCGATCCCACCTCCTTCAGCCATTCCTCCCTCCCAGCAGAGATTCCCTGGGGAGAATTAGCTCAAGCTGGAAATCTTCCTGCTCAGGGTAGTGAGAGGGCAAAAATGTAAATAGACATTGGCCTTGGAGTTTCATAACTGCCATGAGTCATTTCCCTTCACAGAAGACATGGCAGAGGGACAAGTGCTCCGAGTCCGATCAGTGAGGGTGGACTTAAGGGCCTTTCCAGGCATTCTTCACTCGAGCCCATTCCAAGTTCTCTCCACCGGAAGGATGTGCTTGGATGTTTGTGCCGAAGGCATGTCAAGGTTCAGAAGAGGGGACAGAACCCGCCTGGACCCAGGTCACAAATTTCCCTCATCGAACATCGTTTCTGTCTTCTTCGTTCTTGGCCACTGAAGATCCTTTGCCGGCTGCCTCAGAGGCCTGGCGACTTGCCATGTATTCATTAGAAATTTTTTAGTTTGCAAGTAACTGAAATTACAGTATTATAATAAATAGGGGTTTATTTTCTCACATTAAAAGAAATTCAAAAGAGAAGAACAGTTCTTGCTTTTTTGGCAGCAGAGTGATGACAAAGCCAATCATCCCATGATTCTGTGGGCCTTTCCCTCAAGGTTGCAAGATGGCTGCTGCTGCTCCACATATCACCTCCACTCTCAAGGCAGCAAAAGGAGAGAAGAGCACAAAATGGTGGTGCTGTTGGTGTCTGTTCCTACATCTATTACCTATTGTTGCACAAACTACCATGGCCAAGTTTAGAGGCTTCAAACAGCAGTCCTTATTAGCTCACAAGTCTGAAGGTCAGCACTTTGGGGTGGGATGAGCTGGCAGCTCTTTTAATCTTATTTGTTTGTTTGTTTTGAGATGGAGCTTCACTCTTGTTGCCCAGGCTGGAGTACAGTGGCGCGATTTGGGCTCATCGAAACCTCCGCCTTCCAGGTTCAAGCAATTCTCCTGTCTCAGCCTCCTGAGTAGCTGGGATTACAGGCATGCATCATTACACCCGGCTAATTTTGTATTTTTAGTAGAAACGGGGTTTCTCCATGTTAGTCAGGCTGGTCTCAAACTCCTGACCTCAGGTGATCTGCCAGCCTCGGCCTCCCAAAGTGCTGGGATTACAGGCGTGAGCCACTGCACCCGACCAGTTCTTTTACTCTTAACAAGGTTCACTCACACAACAGCAGTCTCTTGATGGCTTAGTGGAGGCTGCATTGTCCAAGATAGCCTCATTCACATATCTGGTGTTGGACTCTGGCTGTTGGAAACATGAGGGCAGAAGCACAGACCAGAGTGATGCCATTGCTGGGAGCATTTCATGAGCCAAGGAAGGCTGGAGAAGGCAAGGAATGGCTTCTCCCCTGAAACCTCCAGATGCAATGCAATCTTGCCAACACCATGATTTTACCCCAGTAAGACCGATTTTGGCCAGGTATAGTGGCTCACGCCTGTAATCCCAGCACTTTGGGAGGCTGAGGCAGGTGGATCACCTGAGGTCAGGAGTTCGAGACCAGCCTGGCCAATACGGTAAAACCCTGTCTCTACTAAAAATACAAAAATCAGCCAGGCATGGTGGTGCATGCCTGTAGTCCCAGCTACTCGGGAGGCTGGGAACCCGGGAGGCGGAGGTTGCAGTAAACTGAGATCACACCATTGCACCCCAGCCTGGCCAACAGAGCAAGACTCCACCTCAAAAAAAAAAAAAAGACCTATTTTGGTCTTCTGAACTCCAGAACTTCAGAACTGTACGATAATCAATTGATGTTGTTTTAAGCCACTAAGTTTGTGGTAGTTGGTTGAGCAGCCATAGGAAACTATATCCCTCCACTGCTCTCTAAGACAGGGCTTAGCCAATTATGGCCCACCACTTGATTTTGTAAATAAAGTTTTATCAGAACACAACCACGCTCATTCCTTTCCGTGTTATATATGTTTGCCTTTCTGCTAGCACAGTAGCTGTGACAGAGATCATGTGGCCTACAAGACCAAGGCTCTGGAGAGCCACCATAGCTGGCTCTTTACAAGAAGTTTGCCAGCCCGAATTCCAGGACGCTAGCCGAGGCTTCCTTGCACGGTGGTCGTGGGGGAGCAAAAACAGCAAGTGTTGGTTTCAAAGTTTCTGGAGGCCCAGGCTTAGAAGTCCCACAAAGTCACCTCCACCACATTTATTTTGTTGGTCAAAGCAAATCACAAGGCCAGGCCAGGTTTAAGGGGTGAGAAATAAACTCTTTCTCTTGATGGAGAAATGGCAAAGTCACATTGCAAAGGAGTGTGTATTCAAGGGTAGGAGATAGCTCTGTGGCCACCTTTGGGGAATCTATCAGAATTCCCTCTTTTTTTTTTTTTTTGAGACGGAGTTTCGCTCTTGTTGCCCAGACTGGAGTACAATGGCGCAAACTCGGCTCACCGAAACCTCCGCCTCCCGGTTTCAAGCGATTCTCCTGCCTCAGCCTCCCGAGTAGCTGGGATTACAGGCACGTGCAACCATGTCCGGCTAATTTTGTATTTTTAGTAGAAATGGGGTTTCTCCATGTTGGTCAGGCTGGTCTCCAACTCCCGACCTCAGGTGACCTGGCCCCAGAATTCCCTCTTATCAGGAGAGCAAAGCTTCCCAGAAATCCCCCACCAGATATCCCTTACCTCTCATTGGCCCAAACTGGGTCACGTGGCCACTCCTAGCTACAGGGGGTGCTGGGAAGACCAGAAGGACGATCATGACTGCTTTAGGCCAATAGTGATCCATCCCTGGGGCTGGCATGATCTGTTAGCAAAGAAAGGAGAATGGATAGTGAGTAGGCAGTTAGCAAACTTTGCCCTACCTGGCTTTCCAGGTAGTTCCAAATTGAGTTCAATTATTTGCCAAGTAAACATCCAAATATCAAGAACCTGCTATGCACTCATGTCTGGATGGGCCTGGATAGCAGACGGCTGTCATCCCTGTTCTCAGGGAGCCTGCAAACCTTGGAGACACTAACCCTCCTGGACAAGAGAAAGTGTGTAGAAGGGTGTTCACTGCAGCCCAGTTGTGAAGAGTAAGTGGAAGCAACAGTGCCTCTGACAGGGGTGGACAAGGAAAGTCTAGTTAGATGACGAGTCTATTTATGTTGGTTTGAATGAGTGGACCAAGTCCTCACACTTCAACTTGAATAATTCACAAAAACATCTTCCGTGAAAAAAAGCAAGGAACAACAACAACAATATCATTGATGTAAATTGCAAAACACATAAAACACTGGTATAAATTGCTTACAGATAAAGACTCTGTAGTAAAAAAAAAAAAAGACAAATATGGCTGGGAGACAGGAGAGGCGAAGGGAATGTGGCTGAAGCTCTAATTTGTATTTCTTTTTCAAAAGTAGAGAGATTAGATGGATGTATTACAACTGTTAAAAATTGGTTTTCAGGCTGCCTCAGACCTATAATCCCAGTACCTTGGGAGACAGGTAGCTGGATCGCTTGAGCTCAGAAGCTCAAGACCACATTGGGCGGCGGCTCACACCTGTAATCCCAGCACTTTGAGAGGCCAAGGTGGGTGGATCACCTGAGGTCAGGAGTTCGAGACCAGCCTGACCAACATGAAGAAACCCTGTCTCTACTAAAAATACAAAATTAGCTGGGCATGGTGGCACATGCCCGTAGTCCCAATTACTTGGGAGGCTGAGGCAGGAGAATCACTTGAACCCAGGAGGTGGAGGTTGCGGTGAGCCAATGTGCTACATTGTACTCAAGCCTGGGCAACAAAAGCAAAAACTCCGTCTCAAAAAAAAAAAAAAAGTTTATATATGTATGTGTATATATGAGTGTGTACAAACATATATACATATATATATACGTAAACTATTTTATAATAAAATATTAAAAGAACATACAAAAAGGACATAATTAAAGAGTCGTGATAGGCTGGCTGTAATCCTAACACTCTGGGAGGCCAAGGTGGGCAGATCATGAGGTCAGGAGTTTGGGACCAGCCTGGCCAACATGGTGAAACCCCCATCTCCACTAAAAATGCAAAAATTTGCTGGGTGTAGTAGAGCACACCTGTAATCCCAGCTACTCGGGAGGCTGAGGCAGGAGAATTACTGGACCCCAGAAGAAGGCTGTTACAGTGAGTCAAGATTGTGCCACTGCACTCCAGCCTGGGCGACAGAGTGAGACTCCATCTCAAAAAAAAAAAAAAAAAGAAAAAAGAAAAAGAAAAAAAAGAAAAAGAAAAATTAATTAGTATGAATTGTACAATTATATTAATTGTAATAATTGTGTGGGACCCTATGTTTTACCAGCTATTAGTTTTGTGACCGCACAAGCCTTGTGTTAGCCTCTCAGGGTCTTGGTTTCTTCAACTGTAAAATGGGTATCAAACACTCTGGCTGCCCCCCCTCACTGGGTTGCTATAGCGAGTAGAAAAGACAGAGGGCGTGAAAACCCAACAGCGGAGAGAGATGTCCCCTCCACGTGAATGGAGGCTTTCCACTGATTTGTCCAGGGGCGCTCCTCTCAGACTCCGGGGGGCTCTTTGATAAACTGGCTTTTACACAGCAGCGTGCACTTGCTTTCTCCACATACACGGGCACTGTCCGTGTGCTTTGGGAAAAGCCGGTAGGGCTGAGGCAGCCAGGAACAGAGCTGGGATGCTGGTCCTCTTCCACCGACCCATTCAGGGATTCATTCAACAAACATTTCTTGTGCGCCTACGATGTGCCAGGCACCAGGATCAAGGACAGCGATGCAAACAGCAGTCTCTGCCTTTAAGGCATGTGCAGTGATGGGATGGGTAGCTGGGGGAGAGAGCTGTGGACCCCAAGTAGCTCCAAGACCTTCCACCATCTTTTATAAGTTGGGAAAGAGAGTTTCCATGTTCAGACAATTCCATTGGCTGCTTCTTCCAAAGGTTTCTTCGTTTGGCCTCTCTGGGGAGGAAGGACACCTACAGAAAATCTTGAAGGCTAAGTAGAATGTTCCCGGCTTGGAAGGGAATTCCAGAAGAGGGGGACAGCCTAGTTAACGCCCAGGGGCATGATCATTTAAGGTTTACTAAGATTTTATAGGGAAGCCCCAGTGAATACGAGGATGTTTTTCCTGTTATTTCATAGAGATTTAAGTTAATGCTTGGCCAGGTGCGATGGCTCATGCCTGTAATCCAGCACTTTGGGAGGCTGAGGCGGGCGGATCACTCAGGGTCAGGAGTTTGAGCCTGGCTAACATGGTGAAACCCCGCCTCTATCAAAAATACAAAAATTAGCCAGGTGTGGAGGCACACGCCTATAGTCCCAGCTACTTGAGATGCCAAGGCAGGAGAATCCTGTGAACCTAGGAGGCGGAGGTTGCAGTGAGCTGAGATCACACCACTGCACTCCAACCTGGGCAACAGAGCAAGACTTTATCTCAATAAAATAATAATAATAATAATAATGAGTTAGAGGTAGGAATAGCTGGAAAAGATTAAGCTTGAGTTCGACCACAGGTACAAATCCTTAATTCTAAGCCTCTGTTTCCTATTCTGTAAAATGGGCTTGTTGCAGAGTCATCCACATGATGAAATGGGAAAATGGATGTACTAAGTTTTATTTATTTATTTATTTATTTATTTATTTGAGACGGAGTCTCACTGTGTCTCCCAGGCTGGAGTGCAGTGGTGCAATCTCAGCTCACCACAACCTCTGCCTCACAGGTTCAAGTGATTCTTGTGCCTCAGCCTCCCAAGTAGCTGGGATTACAGGCACGCACCACCATGCCTGACTAATTCTTGTATTTTTAGTGGAGACAGGGTTTCACCATGTTGATCAAGCTGGTCTCGAACTCCTGACCTCAGGTGATCCTTCCGCTTCGGCCTCCCAAAGTGGTGGGATTACAGGTGTTAGCCACAGTGTTCGGCCTGACATCATAAGTTTTTGATAATTGTTTTTACTGGAACTGATCAAAAATGGACATCCCCAGAGAGGGTGTCCCCCAAATACCAGCAGATAGTGGGTGCTTCACCAGGAACTGGAGGCAATTGTGGACAGCTGAGTAGGTAGCAGAGGAGGTAACCCTGAACCTTATCTTTGGCAGCTAGAAGCTGCTGAAGTTTCCCCCACCTTCTGACCAGCCCATGGAGTCCATTTCCCTGGCTGTTTCACATTCCTTAGGTGGGGATCCATCCCTGCCAAGGCCCCTGTCCTGCAGGCCTAAGTCACTCACCACAGAACAGTCCCCTGAACTGGGGCAGTAGCCAGTCAGAGGCGGGCATTGAGAACATTCCCAGGGGCTCCTGGGCCATTTGGTCACCTCCCACTTCTGCAGAGCCCTGCGCCAAATGCCTTCATCATCAGCATCCTCGTCATCGGCATCCTCATCGTCACTAGCATCATTGTCCCGTCTGCATTTTCTGAGCTCCCTCCATGTGACAGGCCCTTGGCAGGCACTCAGGCCTCACAAAGCCCTGTGAGGTGTACTCCTTGCTCCCTCTGTGCTGAGGAGTCAGCGCTGTGAGTAACATGGCCAAGGCCACGCAGCCGCTGGAAGGGGGCACGTCCGTCTGACTGCACAGCCAGAGCTTTTTTTTTTGTTTGTTTGTTTGTTTGAGATGGAGTCTCACTCTGTTTCCCGGCTGGAGTGCAGTGGCACAATCTCAGCTCACTGCAACCTCCACCTCTTGGGTTCAAGCAATTCTCCTGCCTCAGCCTCCCGAGTAGCTGGGACTACAGGCACCTGCCACCACACCCAGTTAAATTTTGTATTTTTAGTAGACAGGGCTTCAGCATGTTGGCCAGGATGGTCTTGACCACGTGATCCACCCACCTTGGCCTCCCAAAGTGCTGGGATTACAGGGTGAGCTACTGTGACCCCTGCAGAGTCACAGCTTTAAACCCTGTTAGTCCCCATGTGCTCTGGCCCCTCTTCCCCGAAGAGAGCAGGAAGTGGGGTGGGGTCTGAGTGCACTTCCCAGGAGGGGCCTTCGAGGGGTAGGAAGAGCCGAGCCTGCTGTGGAACTGACCTGCGGGTGACTCAGAGCCCCGCTGCCAGGTCCTCCCGGAAAACGCTAGGTGCATTGTGACCCATTGTCGCTCTGCCGGCACAGGAATCCGTGTGAGTAACTGCGGAACAGAAGGCTATTGAAGGAGGCGGTTCCTGGGTAGAGGCACAGACAAGGGTTGGGGAGTATGAGGTGTCTTTCCGGAGCCAGGAGGGCAGAGCGCCACCTTGTCTGAGGCACACAGAGAGGGAGAGAGCGGAGGGCCTTTGCCCAGCGCGGGGGGTGCTCGGCGAGTGGATTCTGAACACCTCTCGTGTCTCAGACATGGGGGAGACGCAAACATGTCTCTAAGCCAGGGCACCCTCTGTGTGCACAGAAAACAGACCCATCAAGGGCACTCAGCTGGCTGGACCCCAGGGAAGGAAATGGTATGGCTCAGTTGAGCAGCCAAATGTGACTTCCCAAAACATGCCACATCCTCGTCAAATAGAATAAAATCCAAACTCCTGTAGGCTGCCGCTCCTGACCTTGCCTGCTCTAACCTTATCTCACCGTGCTCCAGCCATGCTTTCTTATTTGTGTAATAGTGGCGGGCACTTTCTGCTTCAGGACCTCTGTACACGCAGAGTCCTCTTCCAGGGGCCTCTTCCTCACCCCCACCTCTCTGTTTCTCCCCCAGCTCCCACTTCTCCTTCAGGTTTGAGCTGCAGTGCCGCTTCCCTGAGCCCCCACACTAAACTAGCCGGACCACTCTTACTCCTGCTCCCAGTGATCGCCTTTGCATCACTGACCATCATAAGAAAATTCTTTGTGCAATTATTTGCTTAGTGCCTGACACCCTCTATGCACGCTACAAGTGCTGTCAGAGTATTGGCCATGTCTGTTCCGTTTACCAGTGCATCCTCAGGCATCCTTTGTTGTGAAGAAGGAAGGGAAGGAGGGAGGGAGGAAGGCAGGGAGACTAGAAGGAAGGCAGGCAGGCAAGAAGGAAGGAAGAAAGGAAGGAAGGGAAAAAGGAAGGGAGGAAGAGAGAAAGCCTGGGAGGGGAAGAAGGGAGGGAGGGAGGAAGGAAAAAAGAAAGGAGAGAAGGAAGGGAGGAAGGAAAGAAGGGAGGAAGGGAGGGAAGGAAAGAGAGAAAGAGAGAGACAGAGAGGAAGCACTGCCTCCCAGGCCAGCAGCAGCAGATGGGGGCAAGCCCTGAGAGGAGGCTGGCCCGCAGAGTACTCCCTGATCCGCCGTCTCACCCCCAACCCCCGTCTGCTCTCTTTCTTTCTTTTTTCTTCTTCTTTTTGTTTCGAGACGGGGTTTCACCGTGTTAGCCAGGATGGTCTCAATCTACTGACCTCATGATCTGCTCACCACGGCCTCCCAAAGTGCTGGAATTACAGGCATGAGCCACTTTTCTTTTTCTTTTTTTTTTTTTGAGATGGAGTTTCACTCTTGCTCTCCAGGCTAGAGTGCAATGGTGTGATCTCAGCTCACTGCAACCTCCACCTCCAGGGTTCCAGCGATTCTCCTGCCTCAGCCTCCTGAGTAGCTGGGGGTACAGGCATGTGCCACCACACTTGGCTATTTTTTTTTTTTTTTTTTTTTTTTGTATTTTTAGTAGCAACGAGGTTTCTCCATGTTGGTCAGGCTGGTCTCAAACTCCTGACCTCAGGTGATCCACCCACCTTAGCCTCCGAAAGTGTTGGGATTACAGGTGTGAGCCACTGTGTCTGGCCCGTCATCTGCTCTCTTTCCTTCCCTGGAGTATTCAGCCACAGCTGGGTGAAGGCTCCTCAGGTGGGAAGGAGGAGGCAGAGAAGGGCAGGCTAGAGTCCACCTCCAGCAGTACCCAGCCCTGCACAGCCCCTTAGAGCAGCTTCCTGGCTCTGCCTCACAGCAGCTCTGAATCTAGAGTGAGATCCTTGATTCAGGGAGTCTCACTTGGCTCTTCTGTAAGATGAAAGAAAGGTCTGAGCTTTATCCAAATGCTTTATCTAAAGGCTGGTACTCCAGGGCTGCCGTCTCCTTCCATCTCCTAAAGCCCAGCCTCTATCTGGGCTTAGATAAAGGATGGGGTCTAAGGGAGGGAAGGAGACAGTGGCCCTGGAGCATCAGCATCGCGTCTGGCCCCAAACAGGTGTTCAGCAACTGCAACCCCCCTCCCAGATCCTTCTTCTCATTCCTCATTGGCCCAAGTCTCAGTCTTTCCCCTACTACCTCCTGTGGACCAATGTCTGTGTTCAGGTAGGACCCAAGAGGCAGAAAGGGAGAGAAGGAAAGGATGGAAATAGTGTCACAGCTTCGGGAGCACTTCAGAGTAAGATTTCTAGTCTGCTGGCGGGTCACAGTGGCTCATGCCTGTCATCCCAGCACTTTGGGAGGCCGAGGCAGGTGGATCACAAGGTCAGGAGTTCAAGACCAGCCTGGCCAACATGGTGAAACCTCGTCTCTACTAAAAATACAAAAAATAGCCAGGTGTGGTGGTGGTCGCCTGTAATCCCAGCTACTTGAGGGGCTGAGGCAGGAGAATCGCTTGAACCCAGGAGGCGGAGGTTGCAGTGAGCCGAGATCACACCTCTGCACTCCAGCCTGGGCAATAGTGTGAGACTCCGTCTCAAAAAAAAAAAAAAAAAAAAAAAAAAGAATTCTAGTCTGCCTATGTTTGAATCACAACTCTGCCACTAACTGGCTGTGTGAGCATAGCATGTTACACAGTCACTCCGTGCCTCTGAAGGCCTTCAGACAATACCTGGCACGCAGGAAGCCATAATTATTCAATAATTAACATGATAATAGCTGTCATTCATTGGATGTGCCTCCTCCCTGGTTTTGGCTAAGCATTTTCATGACCACTTACACCTCCCAAGGACCCCTGCACTTAGGAACTAGTCCTGAGAGTGAAGTGACCTTGAGCAAGTCACACTGCTAGCAAGCGGCAGAGCCTGGTCACAGTTGCACAGGGAGTCTGGTGGATTCTCTTTTATTTGAAGCTAGAAAAACCCTAACGAGGGTTGCTCCATCTCTCACAGAGGTAAAAAGCCAGGAGAAGCACCAGGAACAAAGTCATCTGGGGTGTTCAAGGGGGTTTGGTGTATGTACCGCATCGGAATTTTATTTTTCCGGACAAGATCTGAGCCTTTCACTGTGTGAGTGCTGCCTTCTCTCCTCTTCGCTGACCTGCTGACTTCAGTCTCCCATTGGCTGCATTTGAGTCGCAACTCTGTGAGCCCAGGGAGACCCCTGGACCCCATTCACTTTCCTTGTTAAATGAGGATGAGTGTGGGGGGACAGGGCTTTGGTGGGAGCTGAGATGTCCTGGTTCTCTGCCTAGCTGCAGCACTAACTCATCTCCCTTCTCTTGGCCTCAGTTTGCCCATCTCTGAAATAAAGGGGTTAAAATTTTAAACTAAACCAGCAGTTCTCAGCACAGACTACACATTAGAATTATCTGGGAGAAGCCGGGGTGCAGTTGCTCACACCTGTAATCTCAGCAGTTTGGGAGGCTGACAAGGGTAGATCATTTGAGGTCAGGAGTTCGAGACCAGCCTGGCCAACATAACAAAACCCCACCTTTACTAAAAGTACAAAAAAATTGGCCAGGCATGGTGGCTTATGCCTGTGATTCCAGCTACTTGGGAGGCTAAGGCAGGGGAATCACTTAAGACAGAGTTTGCAGTGAGCCGAGATTGTGCCACTGCATTCCAGCCCAAGTGACAGAGTGAGATTCTGTCTCAAAAAATTAAATAAATAAAACAATTTTTAAAAATTCAAAATATAAAAAAATTAAATATATTATTAAAATTAGTTTTCTCCTTTTGCTTTGTACTTTAAAAATACATAGCTACTAGGCTAGGTGTGGTGGCTCACGCTTGTAGTCCCAGCACTTTGGGAGGCCAAGGAGAGTGGATTGCTTGAGCCCAGGAGTTTGAGACCAGCCTAGGAAACATTGCAAAACACTGTCTCTACAAAAAATACAAAAATTAGCTGGGCATGGTGCTCTGTGCCAGTAGTCCCAGCTACTCTGGAGATGGAGGGGGAAAGATTGCTTGAGCCTAGGAGGTCAAGGCTGCAGTGAGCCAAGATCGTGCCACTGCACTCCAGCCTGGGCAACAGAGCAAGACCTTATCTCAAAATATATATATATACATATATATATATATATATGTATATATATATGGCTACTAGAAAATTTAAAAGTACATATACGCTCACATTTGTGGCTCACATTACATTTCTGTTGGATGACATTGGGCTAGTTGATTACTCAGGCCTTGACCTGGTTGGATTAGAAAATGAGTTAACAGCCTATTCCTCCTCATTTGCAAGTAAATCCTCAGGGCAAATGGCAGCTGCATCAGTTCGGCTTTTGCTGCTAATAAGCCATACCAAAACTTAGTGGCTTAAATGAGTAGTAGCTAACAATGATGTGAGTCAGCAATTTGGGCTAGGCTCAGCTGGCTGGTTCTTCTGCTGATCTCAGGTGGTCGTACCCGGTGTCAGTGGTCAGCTAGGTGTCTCTGCTTCAGGGAATTGGCTGGTTGTTGCCAGAATGACAAAGCAAATGGGCCAGGGCCCATGTCCTTCATCATCCATCAGGCTAGCCCAGGATTATTCACACAGTGGTCTCAGCATTCTAAGAGCAAGAGAATGAAAGCTGCAAGACTTCTTGAGGGCTGGTCTCAGAATTCACACAATGTCACTTCTTCCCCCATTAATTGTCCAAAGCCAGTGAGAAGGACTTGCCTGCATTGAGGGGCTCAGTAAATAGATTCTGCCTCTTTAGTGAGAAGTGCTACAAAGAACTGTGGCCATTTCTGCAATCTACTTACACTGGCTGAATGGCCTCAAACATCTACTTCCAGGACAGCATATTCCTTGCTCCCTGTGTCCTGTTCTTTGTCAGGGCTTCATTGTAATTTTTGTGAGCCTCAGTCAGTTTTGCTTCCATAGGCCTCTTCTCCCATTGAGGCCACTCAGCCGGTGCAAGTAGGTTGCAGAAGTGGCCATAGTTCTTTGCAGCACTTCTCACTAAAGAGGCAGAGTCTGTTTACTGAGCCTTTGTGTGTATATGTGTGTGTGTGTGTATGTGTATGTATATATACACACACATATATACATGCATACATGTGTGTATATATACACACACATATAATTATATTTTATGATTACATTATATTTATATATAATTATCTTTTATGACTACATTGGTATCATAATAAATATAATCTACTCTGAATTTATTATTATTATATTCATTTTTTTCTTCTGATTTTTAAGCCCGCCGGGCCGGGGGGGGGGGGGAACCAAAAAAGGATAAGAAATTAAAATGGAAATATTTCCTTTTTTTTTTTTGAGATGGAGTCTCATCACTCTGTTGCCAGGCTGGAGTGCAGTGGCCTGATCTTGGCTCACTGCAACCTCTGCCTCCTGGGTTCAAGTGATTCTCCTGCCTCAGCCTCCTAAGTAGCTGGGATTACAGGCACATATCACCACGCCCACCTAATTTTTATATTTTTAGTAGAGATGGGGTTTCACCATGTTAGTCAGGCTGGTCTCAAACTCCTGACCTCGTGATCCACCCACCTTGGCCTCCTAAAGTGCTAGGATTACAGGCGTGAGCCACCTCGCCCAGCAATTTTTTTGTATCTTTAGTTGAGGCGTGGTTTCGCCATGTTGGCCAGGCTGACTCCCGGCCTCAAGTGATCTGCCCACCTCCGCCTCCCAAAGTGCTGGGATTACAGGTGTGAGCCACCTCGCCCAGCCCCTCTTGTTCATTTTTAATCTGCCCAAAGTCCCAGAGTCATCAGGCCAAGCTGACCCACAGCAGGGTCATCCCAAAGTTCCTCCCCTCACTGTTCCAGGCCATCTCCATGTGCCCTCTGTGACTGAAACATAGAGGTCACTACCTGGGACCAATATACAATAGATATTCTAAATATCATGGTCAGGCTCCCAGCTATTTGTGGGGAAAGATGCTTTGACAGGCACTTGGTAGAGGGTGGAAAGACAGAAGCAGGGGATTCTGGGGGCATGGGGCAGGGCTACCTCATAAACCCAGTTGAGATCAGGGAAAGCTTCCTGGAGAAGGTGGCAGCTGAAATGCGTGCTGGATATCAGGCAGAGAGACCAGGTAAGAGAGGCTGCTTGGGTTCTAGAATGCTGGGGTAGCTTGGAGAGGGGGAAGGGAGTGGGAGGAAAAGGAGAGGTGAGCAGAAAAGGCCACACGTGGAGGGGCTTGAGTACCAGAATAGGATGTATAGACTTCATTCCAGAGGCCCTGGGGAGCAGGCAGGGAGGTTGGTATGGCTGGCCCTGTGATTCCAGGTGCCTTTTTTGTTTTTTATTTTTATTTTACTTTAAGTTGTGGGATACATGTGCAGAACGTGCAGGTTTGTTACATAGGTATTCATGTGCCATGGTGGTTTGCTGCACCCATCAACCTGTCATCTAGGTTTAAAGCCCCGTGTGCATTAGGTATTTGTCCTAATACTCTCCCTCCCTTAGCCCTCAACTCCCCTGACAGGCCCTGGTGTGTGATGTTTCCCTCCCTGTGTCCATGTGTTCTTACTGTTCAGCTCCCACTTATGAGTGAGAACATGCAGTATTTGGTTTTCTGTTCCTGTGTTAGTTTGCTGAGAATGATGGCTTCCAGCTTCATCCATGTTTCTGCAAAGGACATGAACTCATTCTTTTTTTATAGTCAAGGGTGACTCTTTTTTTTTTGAGACAGAGTCTCTCTCTGTTGCCAGGCTGGAGTGCAGTGGCTTGATCTCGGCTCACTGCAACCTCTGCCTCCCAGGTTCAAGTGATTTTCCTGCCGTAGCCTCTGAGTAGCTGGGATTACAGGCATGAGCCACCACGCCCAGCTAATTTTTGTATTTTTCACCATGTTGGCCAGGATGATCTCAATCTCTTGACTTCATGATCCGCCTACCTCGGCCTCCCAAAGTGCTGGGATTACAGGCGTAAGCCACCGTGCCCAGCCAAGGGTGACTTTTTTAAAGCTACCTTTTAGAATTTGTTTTAAAAACTTTTGTAGAAACAGGGTCTTACTCTGTTACCCAGTCTGGTCTAAAACATCTGGGCTCAAGTAATCCTCCCACCTTCCCAACTGTAGAGGGGTGAAGTATAAAAAAAAAAACAAAAAGAAAATCCTCCCACCTTGGCCCCCGAAAGTGCTGGGATTGCAGGTATGAGCCACTGTGCCTGGCCTATAATTTTGGTTTTTTTTTTTTTTGAGACGGAATTTCACTCTTGTTGCCCAGGCTGGAGTGCAATGGCACAATCTCAGCTTACTGCAACTTCTGCCTCCCAAGTTTAAGCGATTCTTCTGCCTCAGCCTCCCAAGTAGCTGGGATTACGGGTACACACCACCACGCCTGGCTAATTTTGTATTTTTAGTAGAGACAGGGTTTCACCATGTTGTCCAGGCCGGTCTGGAACTCCTGGCCTATAGTAATCCACCCGCCTTGACCTCCCAAAGTGATGGGATTACAGGCGTAAGCCACCAAGCCTAGCCAGAATTTTTAAGAAGAGTGAAGGCTGGGCAAGGTGAATCGCTTGAACCTGGGAGGCAGAGGTTGCAGTGAGCTGAGATCACACCACTGCACTCTAGCCTGGCGACAGTGCGAGACTCTGTCTCAAAAAAAAAAGAAGAGTGAAAGGGTGGGTCCCCCCATCAAGCACTGATGAGGATGTGGGGCCCTGGGGACACTCATCCATTGCTGGTGGGAGGAGACACAGGAACAGCCACTTTGGAAAACCATCTGGCAGCATCTACTGAAATTGAAGGCACACAGCACCACACACGGCACTCAGCACGTGATGAGCACTCAATGAACAGCCGGCAAAGAAGGAAGACGGCGAGGAATACTGACCTTCACGGTGCAGGCGGAAGAGGAGCAGCCAGAGAGGTGGGCAGAGAGCCCGGGGTGGCTGCTGTGATGGAGTGGGATGTGGAACTATTTGCATTCTTCCTTGTGATTCTCTTTCCCATACTCATTCATTCCTTTTCTTATCACAAACATTCCTTGAGCACCTCCTGTGTCCCAGGCACTGTGCCAGGCACCGAGTATCTGTCAGTGGACAGGAAAGGTCCCATCCTCATCCTCATGAAGCCTGCAGCCTGGGATGGAAAGAGAGAACTAGTCACCCAGCACGGACACGCAGGGACACATCCCCACTTGGGTGTCTTCCTGGATGCTCCTAGGAAGTGGATCCTATCAACGAAGGTCAGAGGAAAGGGGACCTGCCCAGGGTCAGATGGCCGCTTCATTCTGGCTGCCACAGCGCAACCATGAACCCATTCTGCGGCTTGCTTAAAACCTTGGGGGAGCCAGGTGCACAGTGGCTTACGCCTCTAATCCCAGAACTTTGGTAGGCTGAGGCAGGAGGATCGCTTGAGCTCAGGAGTTCAAGACCAGCCTGGGCAACAGAGTGAGACCCCCGTCTCTACTAAAAATCAAGAAAATTAGCTGGGTATGGGGTGGCACACACCTATAGTCCCAGCTACTCTGTAGGCTGAGGGAGGATCACTTGAGCCCAGGAATTTGAGACTGCAATGATCTGTGATGGTACCACTGCCAGCCTGAGTAACAAGAGTAAGACTGTCTCAAAATGAAAAAAACAGGCTGGGCGCGGTGGCTCAGGCTTGTAATCCCAGCACTTTGGGAGGCCAAGGCAGGCAGATCACCTGAGGTTGGGAGTTCGAGACAAGCCTGACCAACATGGAGAAACCGTGTCTCTACAAATAATACAAAAACTAGCCAGGCGTGGTGGCACATGCCTGTAATCCCAGCCACTCAGGAGGCTGAGGCATGAGAACTACTTGAACCCGGGAGGCAGAGGTTGCAGCCGAGATCGTGCCGTTGCACTCCAGCCTGGGCAACAAGAGCAAAATTCCATGTCAAAATAAATAAATAAATAAATGAAATTAATTAAAATTGACATTAAAAAACCCTTGGGGGAAAGTATGTAAGGAAGCTGCAGGGGGTGAGCCCTGGCTTGTGGCTTTGTATAATCTCTTGTTGTTCCCAATAATACTGTAGCCAAGCACTGGGCCAGGTCAGTGGGACGGAGCCGGCTTGGCTGCATAGGCACAGAAAGGGCAACCTGGGTCCCTGCACGGTGGCTCACACTTATAATCCCAGCACTTTAGGAGGCAGAGGTGGGTGGATCACTTGAGGCCAGGAGTTCGAGATCAGCCTGGCCAACATGGAGAAACCCCGTCTCTATTTTAGAAATACAGAAATTTGCGAGGTGTGAGCCAGGTGCTGTGGCTCATGCCTGTAATCCCAGCTCTTTGGGAGGCCAAGGCAGGTGACTCACCTGAGGTCAGGAGTTCGAGACCAGACTGGCCAACCTGGTGAAACCCCTGTGTCCACTAAAAAAACAAACAAAAAAAATTAGCTGGGCTAGGTGGCAAGCGCCTGTAATTCCAGCTACTTGGGAGGCTGAGGCAGGAGAATCACTTGAACCTGAGAGGCAGAGGTTGCATTGATTGGAGATGGCACCATTGCACTCCAGCCTGGACGACAAGAGCAAAACTCCATCTCAAAAAAAAAAAAAAAAAAATGTCAGGTGTGGTGGTGCATGCCTGTAATCGCAGCTATTCGGGAGGCTGAGGCAAGAGAATCACCTGAAGTTGGAAGGCGGGGGTTGCAGTGAGCCAAGATCAAGCCACTGCACTCCAGCCTGGGTGACACAGCAAGACTCTATTTCAAAAAAAAAAAAACCCAAAAAACAAAAAACAAAGAAAGGGCAGCCTGGGGCCTAGATCAAGAATGTGGACGTCTACAGTGAGTGATCAGCGCACTGCACCCTGAGTCCTTAAACACCCAGCAGCCATCCCTGCATGACGGATGAATCAAGGACAGGAAAGGATAGCAGTGATCCCTTCCTTCCCCCTCAGTGGTTTGGCATAGGTGCCAGAGAACAGAAACAGGTCTGGAATCTGGATTAGAACTCATCTCTTCTGCTTGCTGGAAAAGTGTCGATCGCCACTTGCAGCCCAGAACCCAACCACTGCTTATTAACCCCACACAGAGAGCCTTCAGCCATGAAAGGAGCCCCTTCCCTGCACACATTCTGCACCAGACACAAACCGGGCCCCCTCCCTGTCCACGCTCTTTAAAATCTCTAACAAGCAGCCAGGCGCAGTGGCTCACATCTGTAATCCCAGCACTTTGGGAGGCCGAGGCGGGCGGATCACCTGAGTTCGGGAGTTCAAGACCCGCCTGTGCAACATGGGGAAACCCCGTCTCTACTAAAAATACAACAGATTAGCCGGGTGTGGTGGTGCATGCCTGTAGTCCCAGCTACTCAGGAGGCTGAGGCAAGGGAATTGCTTGAACCCGGGAGGCAGAGGTTGCAGTGAGCTGAGATCACGCCATTGCACTGCAGCCTGGGCAACAAGACCAAAACTCCATCGCAAAAAAATAAATAAATAAGTAAAATCTCTAACAAGAACATCAAGGTGAGAGGAACAATCTGTTCAAACGCCTTATAGTGTCAGTGGGTCAGAGTGGAAGACATGGGCAGAAACCTGAACAAGAAGCTGAGCAGCTGGCCAGGCCCTTGGACACGACTCCAAGGAGACTGGGCTTGCCCTTGGAAGTGTCTGAAGAAGGAAGGAAGGGTACCAGGCGATTTGAGGGTTAGGAAAATCACTCTGGAGCAGTAGAGGAAATGGAGAGGAGAAAGAGGAGGAAAGGGACAGAAGGACTGCTTAGAAGACTACCGCTTCAGTCCTAGCAAGAGAAGAAAGCACCTGTATAGGGCAGTGGAGGAAGACGATAAAACAGCCGGTCGGGTGGATCACGCATTTAATCCCAGCACTTTGGGAGGCCGAGGTGCGTGGATCACCTGAGGTCAGGAGTTCAAGACCAGCCTGGTCAACATGATGAAACACCGCCTCTACTAATACAAAAATTAGCTGGGCGTGGTGGCACACACCTGTGATTTCAGGTACTCAGGAGGCTGAGGCAGTAGAATCACTTGCACCCAGGAGGTGGAGGTTGCAGTGAGCTGAGATCACACCACTGCACTACTGCACTCCAGCCTGGGAGACAGACTGAGAGTTCACCTCAAGAAGAAAAAAGAGAGAGAGAGAACAGGACAATGAGAGAAGCACCTAGCAAGGAGGGAAAGGTCTGGGCCATTAATTGGCTTAGGCAGGGCAGCTTCCAGGGTGTAGTGCATTGAAAGGCAGCCCCCAGAAAGATTTGTCCACTGATAACCTGTGGCTGTGACCTTATACGGACAAAGGATCTCTGTCGCTGTGATTAAGTTAATGAACTGTGGATGAGATCATTTTGGACTATCCTGATAGGTCCGAAATCCAATGATAAGTGTCCTTGTGAGAGACACAGAGGTGAAGGCCACGTGAAGATGGAGGTGGAGACTGGAGTGAAGCAGCCACAAGCCAAGGAGCCCCTGGAGCCACTAGAAGCTGGCAGAGCCACGAGGAGTCGCTCCTAGAGCCCTCCAGAGAGTACGGCCATGCAGCACCTGATCGGGGACTTCTGGGCTCTAGAACTGTGAGAGAATACACTTCAGTTTTTGGGGTTTTTTTTGAGATGGAGTTTTGCTCTTGTCACCCAGGCTTGAGTGCAATGGCACAATCTCGGCTCACTGCAACCTTCGCCTCCCGGGTTCAAGTGATTTTCCTGCCTCAGCCTCCTGAGTTGCTGGGACTACAGGCACGTGTCACCATGCCCAGCTAATTTTTATATTTTTAGTAGAGATTGGGTTTCACCATGTTAGTCAGGCTGGTCTCAAACTCCTGACCTCGTGATCCACCCACCTTGGCCTCCTAAAGCGCTGGGATTACAGGCGTGAGCTTTGCGCGACCAGCACATTTCTCTTGTTTTAAAGCATCGAGCCATTGGATAGCAGCCCTAGGAAGCTAGGGTATGGAGTGATGCAGGTTTCCAGGGACTCCGAGACCCAGCTCTGTACCTTCCCATCCACATTTCCACGCCTCTCTGCTCCCAGCCTGCAGACCCAGACAGGCAAGGCTGCAGTGGGAAAAGCTCTCACTCCGGCCCTGCCTCGTGCTAAAAAAACAACCTCCGGTATATTGCCACATGAGGATTAGTCAAATAATTATGAGCTCTGACTTCCCCTGAGTAATTCTGCCGGGCTGACGACTAAGGCCTCTGGAGGGGTGAGTGGAGTCGTCGCTGGGTCAGTGAGGAAAGGCAGCATCCAGTACCTACCAGAAGAGGCTGATCTCCGTGGGAACCTACGAGAAACCCAACCAGGCTCACAGGTGCCACATCTCAAACATGAACCAGTTGGGCAAACGTGAGGCCACCAGCCAATCACCAGCCCTGCACCCACTCCACGAGGTGAGCTCACCCCATCTGGGGCCACAAGCTCTCATCTCCAGGGACCCAGGAGCAGCGCTGGGGGCAAAGGGAGAGCTTGCCCACACTCTCTCGTCTCTGCTTTATGGGGCCCTGGGAGGGGAAGGGAAGGTTGTCCTCACATTACAGGCTCAGGGAGTTCAGTGTGGCCATAAGCTCAATGTCTTAGGATTCTCACTAAGAAGACAGGTTCAAATACCAGCATCAGCCAGATGTGGTGGCTCACGCCTATAAACCCAGCACTTTGGGAGGCTGAGGCGGGTGGATCACTTGAGGTCAGGAGTTCAAAACCAGCCTGGCCAACATGGTAAAACCCCGTCTCTACTAAAATACAAAAATTAGCTGGGCGTGGTGGCAGGCGCCTATAATCCCAGCTGCTTGGGAGGCTGAGGCAGGAGAATCGCTTGAACCTAGGAGATGGAGGTTGCAGTGAGCTGAGATTGCGCCACTGTACTCCAGCCTGGGCGAGAGAGGGAGACTGTGTCTGAAAAACAAAACAAAACAAATGCCAGCACCACTTCTTAAAAGCTGTGTGTCTCTGGACAACTAAAGTCATCTCACTCAGCCTCAGTTTCCTCAGCTCTCAAATGGGCAACCCCCAGTGCAAGATTGCTTAAAAAATTAAATGAGCTGGGCTGGGTGTGGTGGCTTACACCTATAATCCCAGCACTTTGGGAGGCCAAGGCAGGAGGATCACTTGAGCCCAGGAGTTTGAGACCAGCCTAGGCGACATAGTGAAACTCCATCTCTACAAAAAATACAAAAATTAGCTGGCCATGGTGATGTGCATCTGTGGTCCTAGCTACTTAGGAGGCTGAGGTGGGAGGGTCACTTGAGCCCCGGAGGCTACAGTGAGCCATGTTCAAACCACTGTACTTCAGCTTGGGTAACAGAGAGACCCTGTTGAAAAAAAGAAAGAAAAAAAAGAAAAGAAAGAAAAAAAAAGAAATTAAATGAGCTGTTAAATGCCAAATGCCTAGCACACAGTAGGCGCTTCATTCAGTTGGTAAACACTTATTGAACACCTATTGTGTGCCAAGTGAACAAGCAGGTCACTGTCCTCACGGAGCAGACAGAGCCTAGCATGGGAAGGTTCTGGCCAGAGGGTTGGAGGTGAAGAATTCCAGAGTAAGAGATGGTGAAGGTGGCCTCTTATTTCTGTTCGATTCCAAGTCATACAGCAAGCAGTGGCAAGGTCAGTGCTCAAACCCAGGCTTCAGACTCCACACCTCCCAGGGCCCCAGGCAGCCTTAGAGGGTCCAGGTGAATGGGATTGGTCAGCTCTAGGTTAGAGTCAGCCCAGCAGTAACATCCCTGCCCAGAGGCTTCCAAATCTCTAACCCAGCGCACTCCTCAGGGGCTTCAGCCTTGACTGCCTCAGCTGCTTCTCCAATCAACCTGCCGATGGTCATTTGGATATTTCTAGCCTTGAGTTACTATAAATAAAGCTGCTATGAATATTTGTAAGCAAGTCTTTGTGTGGGCATATATTTTATTCCCCTTAGGTAAATTCCTAGGGGAAGAGCTGAGTTGTGGTAGGCATACATTTAACTTTTTTTTTTTTTTTTTGAGACAGAGTCTCATTCTGTCACCCAGGCTGGAGTGCAGTGGTATGATCTTGGCTCACTGCAACCTCTACCTCCTGGATTGAAGCAATTCTCTGCCTCAGCCTCCCAAGTAGCTGGGATTACAGGCATCTGCCACCAAACTTAGCTAATTTTTGTATTTTTAGTAGAGATGGGGTTTCACCATCTTGGCCAGGCTGGTCTCAAACTCCTGACCTTGTGATCCACCCACCTTTGCCTTCCAAAGTGCTGGGATTACAGGTGTGAGCCACTGTGCCCAGCCACATTTAACTTTTAAAGAAACTGCTAAACTGTTTTCCAAAGTAGCTGTACCACATTCTGTTTTCACTGTTTTCCCTAACAGCACTTAGTATAGTTAGTCTTTTTAATTTCAACCAATATAAGAGATGTGTTGTGGTGTCTCACTGTGGCTTCGATTTGCATTTCTCCAAGGACTGACAACTGTGAGCATCTTTGAATATATGTATTTGGCTTCTGTTTATGTTCTTTGGTGATGTGTCTGTTCAAATCTCTTGCCCATTTTATTTATTTATTTAATAATTTATTTTGAGATGGAGTCTTGCTCTGTCACCCAGGCTGGAGTGCGGTGGTGCAGTCTTAGCTCACTGCAATGTCTGCCTCCTGGGTTCAAGCGATTCTCCTACCTCAGCCTCCTGAGTAGCTGGGACTACAGGTGTGTGCCCCCCACTCCCAGCTAATTTTTGTATTTTTAGTAGAGATGGTGTTTCACCATGTTAACCAGGCTGGTCCCAAACTCCTGACCTCAAGTGACCCACCTGCTTTGGCCTCCCAAAGTGCTGGGATTACAGGCATGAGCCATTGCGCCTGGCCTATCTTGCCCATTTTAAGATGTAATGAGGTTGTTTGTTTTTCTTATGACTGAATTTCAAGAGTGATTTCTGGCAGGGCACGGTGCCTCCAATTGTCCTGGCTCTTTTTTGTTTGCTTGTGTTTTTTTCTTTTCTGAGACAGGGTTTAGCTCTGTCACCCAAACTGGAGTGCAGTGGCACCATCTTGGCTCACTGAAGCCTTGACCTCCCAGGCTCAAGTGATCCTCCCTCCTCAGCCTCCTGAGTAGCTAGGAGTATAGGCATGCACTGCCACCACCACGCCTGGCTAATTTTTGTATTTTTTGTAGAAATGGGGGGGCGGTTTCACCATGTTGCTCAGGCTGGTCTTGAACTTGGCAGTATTTGTTGGAAAGAGTATCTTTCTCCACACAATTGCCCTTATGCTTCTGCAAAAAAAAAAAAAAGCAGTTATTCATGTATGTGTAGATCTGTTGTTTTTTGGACTCTCATCTCTTCCATGTATCTATTGGTCTGTCTCTGTGCCAATGCCACACTGTTTTGACTACTATAGCTTTATAACGAGACTTCAAATCAGGTAGTATTCGTCTTCCAACTTTGTTCTGTTTTTTGAAGTTATTTGTTCTAAGTCTTTTGCATTTTAATATGAGGTTTAGTGTTAGTCAATTTCTCAAAACAAAAATATATGGCGGGACTTTGTACCAAGTAGTTGCTGAGGAAGTTGTTCTGGACTTCAGTCTTGATTATTAACACTTCTACAGTGCTTCGTGGCTTGCTAAAGTTTTTCCTACCTTAAACTTAACCCTCTCAACAAACCTGTAGATGAGCATGGTGTAGCTGATGTCCCCTACTGTACAATAAGGGAAACTCAGACTCTGAAAGACAAACGCCTTTCCTTATGGTCACGCTGTGAGTGAGTGGCAGAAACAAGTTTTGAATGCATGTCGTCAGACTCCAAAACCAGGGCTCTCCTGTAATACCCTGCTCCGAGTAGGGGGTCTCCAATATATTCTTACTATCCCCCAAATTTAATAAACTGGGCAAGAGGAGCACTCATGGTTGTGGTTACCTTTTAAAAAATCAGTTTCAAAGATTTGCTGGTTTCGTCCAAATTTGCTGGTGTCATGCAAATGTATTTCCGTTGCCCTTATTTGAACATTTTCCTCTGGCTTCCCTAAAATGTGGGTGTCTGTCTTAATAGAAAAACCATATGCCTTTGTTCCCTTTTAACTTTCTTTCTTGGCAAGAACACAGCTCCAGGGGAGGAAAAGGGAGAGGAAACAGGGACACATTACAGAAGGAGGGGATTCCGGTATTGAAGTGAGGAAGAACTTCCGAATGGTGAAGGCTGCCAAGCGC
The DNA here is from genome assembly GCA_036589455.1 of Ateles fusciceps. Lineage (NCBI taxonomy): Eukaryota > Metazoa > Chordata > Mammalia > Primates > Atelidae > Ateles > Ateles fusciceps. The sequence continues at coordinate 9,428,978 of JAZHEH010000113.1, forward strand.
TGGATTAGAATGCCAAAAGAACTTTTCCAGCCTGGGAATTCTGAGGTCCCACCACTCCCCAGGGCAGGGATGGGGTGGGCTAACTATGGGCTCAAATCTCTCTGTGCTCAAAGGTCATTAGAATTTAGTCGTTTGACCGCTCAATGTATTCTTCCAGGTCCACAATGACAGGTATAGGTTCTAAGGCTAGCCCACACCCGCAGCAGGACCCATGATGGAGCTGACATACAGAGTACATAGCAGTTGTTTATTTATTTATTTATTTTTTTTATTATTTTTTGAGACGGAATCTCCCTCTGTCACCCAGGCTGGAGTGCAGTGGCGTGATCTTGGCTCACTGCAACCTCTGCTTCCTGGGTTCAACCAATTCTCCTTCCTCGGCCTCCTGAGTAGTGGGGATTACAGGAATGTGCCATCACGCCCGGCTAATTTTTGTATTAACAGTTCTGAAATATTGGTTTGTCTTGTGTCGGGTTCTCTGGAAACAGTTCCCGAGATGGAGATTTGCGTGGAGGAGAGTCGGGGGAGGTGCTCTTGGGAACAAAATCATGAGGTGTGCAGGAAGCTGACCGGGCAACCTGGATGCAACAGGGACCTCAGCCTGAAGAGCTGGTCCCTTTGTAACCCTCTCTCATCCAGTCATTATGTGCTGGCTCCCCCAGGGAGGGGGAGAGGGACTGGCTGTCAGCCCACGCTCCTGGCCACTGGAGAAATAAGTTCCTTTATCCTGGAGGGAGCGTGCTTTGGGGTGCAGGTTCCCACATGTCTGCTACAGGGACTGAGATGAGTTCAAGCTCTCCTTTATTATTCACTGTTCCATGGGATGTCCCCATTTAGAACAGCAGGAACAGGCCAGGCGAGGATGCTCATGCCTGTAATCCCAGCACTTTGGGAGGCCAAGCGGGTGGATCATGAGGTCAGGAGTTCAAGACCAGCCTGACCAACATGGTGAAAGACTGTCTCTACTAAAAATACAAAAATTAGCCGGGTGTGGTGGCGCACACCTGTAATCCCAAGTACTCAGGAGGCTGAGGCAGGAGAATTGCTTGAACCGAGGAGGCGGAGGTTGTGGCAAGCCAAGATTGCGCCACTGCACTCCAGCCTGGATGACAGAGCAAGACTCTGTCTCAAAAGAAAAGAACAGCAGTAACGCACCTCCAGGAGCCCCTTGGGAGACAGTAAGTTTATTATTGGTTCACCCTCGGAAGAGCAGAGTGAAAATGATGTCAATGCAAAAATATCAACATCTTGAGTTTCTTTCTCTCTTTCTCTCTAGTTTTTTTCTGGGCTTTTGCTTCCATTTTCAGTACTCAGGACTTCTTTGATGCTGATGAAAGAGAAGGTAATTCTAGAAGTTGGTGATTTCTTTCATGTCACCCATAGTGGATGGAAGAATTCCTTGGCAGGCTGGGTGCAGTGGCTCACACCTGTAATCCCAGCGCTTTGGCAGGCTAAGGTGGGCGGATCACTTGAGGTCAGGAGTTCAAGACTAGCCTGGCCAACACAGTGAAACCCCGTCTCTACTAAAAATACAAAAAAAATTAGCCAGGTGTGGTGGCACATGCCTGTAATTCCAGCTACTCGGGAGGCTGAGACAGGAAGTGGAGGTGGCAGTGAGCCAAGATCGTGCCACTGCACACCAGCCTGGGTGACAGAGTGAGGTTCCATCTCAAAAAAAAAAAGAAAGAAAGAAAAAAGAAAAAGAGATGAAAATAATTCCTTGGCTGATTTGTTGACCAGGTAACTGATTAGCCCCGCCCCAAGAAAAAAGGCCCCTCCCACCCTCACACCTCCACTATGGAAGATTATGCTTCTTCCTCCACTTACATGATCAGGAAGCTTCTGGAAAGAAGAGGAAATGCTGCCCAGAGTGCCCAACCCTGAAGGGACAAGCTTCACCTGGGTCCCAGAGGTAGGGGGGTGGGGGGCAGTGGTCGTGATAGTGATCCTAAGAGAGTAAGCTTGTGACAGGGGAGTGGTTGGGAGGAGGAGACATATTCCCACTTTTACATGTTCCTTTAGCAAATATTCGTGGCACGCTTCCCATAGGGCAGCAAGAGCCAGCCCTGCCCTGCAGTGACATGTAATCCTGTGTTAAATGCTAGGATGGGGCAGGTAGAGGCTGCAGTGGAGAAAGCGCCCAGGGGCAGACAGCAGGGTAGGGATCAGGGAGTCAGCAAAGACCTGGGGGGAGGAGAGGGTGGCTAGCTGAGACCTGGCAGAGAAGGAGGAATTGCGGGAGAAAGGGGCGGAGTTGAGAGTGCAGGGGAAAAGTCTGGGCGAGGGGAATGGCACCTGCCAAGGCCACAGGCCGGTGACAGCCTCAGAGCTTCAAGGAAGGCACAACATTCTGCATGGCTCAAAGGTAGAGGGTTGAGGAAGCTAAGGGGCAGACAAGGGCACAGCTGGCCGGGTGGGCGGGGCCTGAGAAGAGAATAAACAGCTGGGGCCCCGCCAAGACCACCACAACCACCGAGACCACCAAGGCGAGGGGCATCCCCAGGAAGAATTGGAGGTCCTGGGAGTGAGTAACTTATCAACTGAGACAAAGCCAAGAGCAGCCCCTTTGGGAATTACCCAGAGCAGCACCCTGTCTCCCCTAGCCCCAGAAGGTCTGGTGGCAGCAGCAGCAGTGTGGGGCTCTCTCCCCCAGTATGGCGTGGCTAGGCTGCTCACCTCTCTTTGCCTAAATATCACTTTTCTCGTAATTACCCTATTGCAACTTCTCCCACTCTTTCCCCTGCCCCGCCCTGTTTCTCTCCATTCTCCCCCCCAGCATTTTACTCGCCTGCCTGGCATTGTCCATCTCCTCTCACTTCTTGTGTATGTGGGTTTTTCGTTCTTTTGCTTGGTTGTTGTTTTTTTTTTTTTTTTTGAGACGGAGTCTCACTCTGTTGCCCAGGCTGAGTGCAGTGATGCCATCTCAGCTCACTGCAACCTTCATCTCCCAGGTGCAAGCAATTCTCCTGCCTCAGCCTCCTGAATAGCTGGGATTACAGGCTCGTGCCACCATGCCCGGTTAAATTTTGTATTTTTAGTAGAGACGGGGTTTCACCATGTTGGTCACGCTGGTCTCGAACTCCTGACTTTGTGATCCGCCCACCTTAGCCTCCCAAAGTGCTGTGATTACAGGCATGAGCCACCTCGCCTGGCCATGTTTACTTTTTATTTTTATTTATTTTTTACCACCCTATCCTGGGATCCTAAATGCCAGACTCAGTAAGTATTTATGGAATAGAAAACTAACAATCGCTCTTTTTTTTTTTTTTTTTTGAGACAGAGTCTCACTTTGTCATCCAGGCCAGAGGGCAGTGGTGCAATATTGGCTCACTGCAACCTCCATCTTCTGGGTTCAAAAGATTCTCGTGCCTCAGCCTCCCACGTAGCTGGGATTACAGGCACCCACCACCTCTCCCGGCTAATTTTTGTATTTTTAGTAGAGATGGGGTTTCGCCATGTTGGTCTGGCTGGTCTTGAACTCCTGACCTCAAGGGATCCACCCACCTCAGCCTGCAAGGTGCTGGAATTACAGATGTGAGCCCCTGTGCCTGGCCGATCTCTCCTGTTTAATACTTAACAATGCATCAGACTCAGCCTTTACATTTTGCAAGCATTCTCTCGTTTATCCACACAACCACTCCCATTTTACAGATGAGTAAACTGAGGCCAAGGGACACACAAAAAAGTTGTTCCAAATCTACATCTACTAAGTGGCAGAGCCGGGGGTTCAAACCCTTAGATTTGGTATGTGCAGTTGCTGCTGCTGAGTTCCCTCTGGAGAACGGCTTTAGCATCTCCAAGAATAGACAGCATCTAGGAAGGGCATGTGTTTTTACATCCCTCCCTACCCTGAGCACAAGCACATATTTTAAAAAACAAATTCCAACAACTCCATGTTCACATTCAGAGGGCAGATTTGCCAGAGTGGTGGCATTGGCGGTTATTGGCAGAAAACTCCAACTCACAGACGTGGGCCTTGAGTGTGCTGGTGAATCTGTTGAGTGGAACTCCTGAGACGGGGATGCACCTTCCCACTGCCTGCGTGGGGGTGGCTCCCAGGCTAGCCCAGGAAGCCTGTTAACTCCCGCATCCTTCCTGAGTTCAGAATGAGCCTCAACGCCAAGAATCTAGGAGAGCCAGATGGGAGGCTGCTGGTGGGGGAAACTGACAGAGAAACGTGTTTCCTCCCTGGGGGCCCACTCTCACCACCATGCAAATAAACCACATGGACAGACAGAGGGACGCTGACTAGGGCCCTGTATCCTCCCACCCTGCAGCTGCCCCTGGAGGGTACCGGGTGTGCTCTCATCTCACAAATGGCGGTGGGAGGGCGGGGGTCCTGAGGCTGAGAGAGGTCAGGGACCTGCTCTGAACCCTGCAGTCTCAGGGCTCCGGGACGGGGAACTCCAGTCCAGGACACTAGCCCCCAAAGCCTTGTTCTACCCACTATTCGTTTGGGAAAGACTGTTGCCCAGAGAGGGTGAGAAGCTGTTGGCCAGGCTGCTGTCCATCTTGAGCTCCGATGCATCTCTTGCAAATCACTCCTGAAGCTGCACCTCCCAGCTCATTCATCTGAGTGGAGAGAAGCCAGATTTCAGCACAGGCGCTAGGGCGGCTCCCCCAACTTTTTCCCCATCAGCCAATGTCTCCCAATTCTGAGTGGCTCTTTGTTGGTTTCCTGGGGGGAGAAAAGGATGAGACCGATGACTGTATCTTTCACTTCCCAGACCCTGCCCAGTGTCCTTTTAAGATTCGGAAATTTTATTAAATCCCTCAGCTCAGCTTCGTTCTACACTTTCTGTGGTTTAACTCTCCCTGGGTCTTTTTGCTTAGTTTGGCTTTTGGTTTCTTCTCTTTAAACGTGAGAGTCTCTCTCTTCTTTTTTTTTTCTCCATTGTTTCTTAAATGACCCTAGTACTAACATTTCCTGGTTTTGTTCTGAGACAGAGTCTCACTCTGTTGCCCAGGTTGGAGTGCAATGGCACAATCTCGGCTCACTGCAGCCTCCACCTCCTGAGTTCAAGTGATTCTCATGCCTCAGCCTCCCCAGTAGCTGAGGTTACAGGAGTGCGCCACTACATCCCGCTGATTTTTGTATTTTAACTAGAGACAGGGTTTCACCTCGTTGCCAAGGCTGGTCTTGAACCCCTGACCTCAGGTGATCCTCCCACCTCGGCCTCCCAAAATGCTGGGATTTCAGGCATGAGCCACTGCACCCAGCCTACATTTCCTTGAATTTTTTTTCTGAGAGGATCTTACTCTGTCACCCAGGCTGGAGTGCAGTGGTATGATCTCGGCTCACTGCATCCTCTGCCTCCCAGGTTCAAGCGATTCTCGTGCCTCAGCCTCCGGAATAGCTGAAACTACAGGCGCCCGCCACCACCCTCAGCTAAGTTTTGTATTTTCAGTAGAGAGGGGTTTTTGCCATGTTGGCCAGGCTGCTCTTGGTGATCGGCCTCCCACAGTGCTGGGATTGCAGGCGTAAGCCACCGAGGCCAGCCCCAAGTACTAACATTTCCAATGTTTGCTATGTACGGGCCTTGAATACTGGACAGCAAGTGCACACTGACCTGGCGTCCGTCCAGTGGATCCCTCTCAGCTCGAGTCTCCAATACGAATGTGGGTCTCCTGGGCCTGCCTCCCCTCTCTTTGCAGTCTCACCCTTCTGTCATCCGCCTCTGGCTATTAGCCCCTGTAAGAGAAGGCCTTTGCTTCTCACCTGTCCAAACTGGTACCCTTCTCATTTACCCAAAGCAAATTCCCCTGGCCCGTGAAGCCTTTTCTGACCACTGTATCCTGAGCACCTTCCCACTCCTGCCTCCTGAAAGATTACTGCCTGCCTCACTGATCTGGTGGCACAACGTGACCCTCTATATAATCTTGAGAAAGACTACATTAATTGCAAAGACATGAATAGCATTTTAGAAAAATTAACTACCCTTGGGCTGGGCATGGTGGCTCATGCCTGTAATCCCAGGACTTTGGGAGGCCAAGGTGGGAGGATCATGAGGTCAGGAGTTCGAGACCAGCCTGACCAACATGGTGAAACCCCGTCTCTACTAAAAATACAAGAATTAGCCAGGCGTGGTGGCTCATGCCTGTAATCCTAGCACTTTGGGAGGCCGAGGTGGGTGGATCACCTGAGGTCAGGAGTTCAAGACCAGCCTGGCCATCAGGGTGAAACCCCATCTTTAAAAAAAAAAAAAAAATTAAGAAAAAAAAATACAAAAATTAGCCAGGCATGGTGGTATGTGCCTGTAATCCCAGCTACTCGAGGAGGCTGAGGCAGAAGAATCGTTTGAACCAGGGAGTCAGAGGTTGCGGTGAGCCGAGATCTCACCTTTCTCCAACCTGGGAGACAGAGTGAGACTCTGTTTCCAAAAAAAAAAAAAAAAAAAAGAAAAGAAAAGAAAAGGAAAAAAAAAAGAAAATTAACTACCCCACCACCCTCCATCCTGGTCCCTCACCACCCCCAGCCACCCCCAAGCGAATTCATTCTGAGACTGCTTGGTGCTTTTTGTTATTTAATCTTCATGCATTCACATGCATTTAAATAGGCCGTGACTGCCGGAAAGCAGGAACAGAGGCTGCTACATCCCAGGCTCTCCGGGGGTGCAGCCAGGCAGCCCCCTCCCCTGCATTCTTGATTCCTGCTCGATGAGGAGGGATGCTGCCAAACGGTTCAGCGTTTCTGGGGTGAGAGCTCACTCGACTCAGCCCCGAGGGCCCTGCAGAGCCGGGGGCCACCTCCTTTTCACAGGTGAAGGCACCGAGGCGCGGAGAAGTTACTGCGAGTCACCTCAAGTCACAGAGCTGGTAAGAAAGAGAGTGAAATTGGAACTCAGGTCTTCTGACATGTCTAGCCGTTCTGGGAAAAACGCTGGGGGTGTTTGACTTCCCTAAACCTCACCCGCTGAGTGCCTGTCTCTGCAGAGCTGAGGTTAGCTAAAGAGCTGTTGCAATCCCTCAATGTTCGCCGACCAGCCAAGCCCGGGTTCCCCATCCTCGGCTTGATATGTGCCCTCGGTGGCAGCCCCTCAAAACATGTCTGTGGATCGGTGTCCGCTGGAGTGAGTCACTAACCATCTGCCAGCTGTCATCTCACCTTTAGCGCAGGGCGGTGGGAAGCTTGTTTTCTTTGGCTGGTATTAAACAGCCACCTCTGACACGTGGTTGGATGCGGGACATTCGTGGCGTCAAAGGCAGACAGACCCACAGGAAAAATAGATGTGTAGCATGCAAATGTCCCAGGCCAAGTGCCGGCTTCTTCCTCAGACTCCCAGGGCTGGCAGGGGATGTCATCTGCTTCAAGGAGACAGATGGGGACATGCTGGGGAGCTCATGTTTGGTGGCTCGTGGGAGCAGTGGGAATGCCTGGCTGAGCTGTGTGGGTGTGACCTGGGATGGCAGCAGAGGCCTGGGAAGCCTGGGCCCCAGCTCACACTTCTCCTGTGAAACTCACATCTGCTAGTCAGCACTGCCACTCAGGGGCTGTCCTTTTTGACAGTCCACGCTGAAATCCCAACCCCAGTGGGCGGGCGGCTATGCCTGGATGATTAATAGCCGAAGCTGCATGCTGGTGTTGCCATGCTCTCCTGGGACTTCTTCATTTCAATGCTGGGCAGTGTGGAGGAAACTTAGAACACTAGAGAGTGTAGGAAGGCTTTGGGCTCCGGCCGGGGGCCCCGCCCCGCTCCAGCAGCAGCCTCCCAAAGGGTCACCTAGGATGCTGTTAGAGCTTTAAGAACACCACTTTCAGCTGGGCACTGTTGGTCACGCCTGTAATCCTAGCACTTTGAGAGGCCGAGGCGGGAGGATCACCTGAGGATCACCTGAGGTCGGGAGTTCGAGACCCACCTGATCCATATAGAAAAACCCCCATCTCTACTAAAAATACAAAATTAGCCAGGCGTGGTGGCACATACCTGTAATCCCAGTTACGCAAGAGGCTGAGGCAGGAGAATCGCTTGAACCTGGGAAGCAGAGGTTGCAGTGAGCCGAGATCACGTCATTGCACTCCAGACCTCACAAGAGCAAAACTCTGCCTCAAAAAAAAAAAAAAAAAAGAAAGAATGAAAGAAAAAGAAAAAGAACCCAAGAACACCAGTTTCAACCAGGTGCAGTGGTTTACGTCTGTAATCCCAGCACTTTGGGAGGCCAAGGCAGGTGGATCTCTTGAGCTCGTGAGTTCGAAACCAGCCTGGCTTACACGGTGAAAGAAACCTCATCTGTACAAAGAAATACAAAAATTAGCTGGCGTGGTGGTGTGCATCTGTAGTCCCAGCTACTCAGGAGGGCTGAGGTGGGAAGACGGTTCGAGCCCAGGAGGCAGAGATTGCAGTGAGCTAAGATGGCACCACTGCACTCCCGCCCAGGCAACGAAGTTGTTTCAAAACAATTTTGTCTCAAAACAAGCAAAACAAAAAAACCACCCGTTTATTTTCATTTAATGTCACATATTGATTTCGATGTGTTTAAGGATATACTTAGCACATCAAACTCATGATTTTATTATTTAGGAGAGGCTGAATTTGAAAAAATTCAGCCAATAACTGTACAGGCCACAGGTGGATATGGTGAAACTGACGGGGAAATTAGAACATTTGGAGTTTGGGAAACGCTGCTTTCTTGGAGAATCCAGTATTCATGCCAGAAATATCAACCGAGCCTTGCTGTAGCTGAGCAGATGGTAGAGATCTCTCTCTGAAACAGCGTTAGCCCATTTCCAAGTTTCCGACACATAGGAAATCTAGATTGGTTGGAATGAGAGGTTTTTTAGTGTGTTGGTTTGTTATAATCAAGACTATACCATATAGTGGGCCCTTGGGTATAGAGATAGAATGTTAAAAAGAAAAGAAAAAGAAGTACAACTCTGTACAATTTTGTACAAAGTGCATCTATGGTCTTTTTTGAGCTTTTTGCTTAAGAATATAATGTGTTAAGCTGGGCGTGGTGGCTCACGCCTGTAATCCCAGCACTTTGGGAGGACGAGGCGGGTGGATCAAGAGGTCAAGGGATGGAGATTATCCTGGCAAACATGATGAAACCCCGTCTCTACTAAAAAAATATATAAAAATTAGCTGGGTGTGGTGGTGCATGCCTGTAGTCCCAGCTACTCGGGAGGGCTGAGGCAGGAGAATTGCTTGAACCTGGGAGGCGGAGGTTGCAGTGAGCCGAGATCACACCACTGCACTCCAGCCTAGTGACAGAGGGAGACTCCATCTCAAAAAAAAAAAAAGAAAAGAAAAAGAATGTGGTGTTTTAAATAGCTAAAGCAATAGTGTGAATATATGTTTTTCTGCTTGGCCTTATGAATCAAACATTAATTCATTTGGGTTTTTCCCTTATAAGCGAGGTGCATCAGGTACAGAGTCCTCGCATGGGCATGAATTAGAATTGAGACAGCTAGGCAGGGAGGGGGTCCCCAGAGAAACTCCAACCTGCTGGCTCCCTGGGAGGAATGCACACTGGAGTGGAGCCATGGAAGTTCATGCCATGTACAGTGGGGAGAAGCCCGGCCTCGCCTTTTCCTGGGTGGAAACTGGAATTCTACCTGTCAGGCAGGAAACACACTAGCAGGACCCTGGCTTTGTGGAGGGTCCCTCTTTCCCTTTTTTTCCTTTTTGCCCAATCAGTTCTATCATTCTCACCCTTCAAATTGTCTGTGAGCCTAATTTTTTGTGGCCGTGTGACAAGGACCCAGTTCTTAGCTGAAAGAGAGTCCTACAACAGAATCACCTGGGAAGCTTGTTAAAATGCAGAATTCCTCCCAGGATTCTGACCCGGCCAGTCTGGTCACTGTAAGGTCAGTCTAGGGTGGGCCTGGGAATATGCGTTTTCTAAATTTTATTTTTTGAGACTGCATCTGGCTCTGTCATCCAGGCTGGAGTGCAATGGCTCGATCTCGGCTCACTGCAACCTCCGTCTCCTGGGTTCAAGTCATTCTCCTACCTCAACCTCCCGAGTAGCTGGGATTTCAGGCACCTGCCACCACACCTGGCTACTTTTTGTATTTTTAGTGGAAATGGGGTTTCACCAAATTGGCCAGGCTGGTCTTGAACTCCCGACCACAGGTGATCCACCCACTTCGGCCTCCCAAAGTGCTGGGATTACAGGCATGAGTCACTGCCCCGGCCAGGCATATGCATTTTAACCAGCTCTTCCGGTCGACTCATAAAGGCAAGCCTGGACCTCACTTGGCGAAACCTTGATGCGTAGGGGAGAAACATGACTCAGACGTGGACTCCATCCTGAGGAGAGCACAGCCAACGAGGCAGATGAGACGCCTACAATAACTCACAAAGTAGAAAGTACCCAGTGCAGTAGGAGAATCTGAAATGAAGTGCAAGGAAGCTCTAAGGAGGGCAAAACTGCTTCAAAAGACATGTCCCTCATGCACTCATGCATTGCTCTGATAATAAGCTTCGTTATTTTTTGTCCTTGACTAGTGAGAAGTCGTCCTTTTTTTTTTGAGTGGGAGTCTCGCTCTGTCGCCCACACTGGAGTGCAATGGCGCGATCTCCGCTCACCCTCCCGAGTTCAAGCAATTCTCCTGCCTCAGCCTCCCAAGTAGCTGGGATTACAGGCACCCACCATCACACCTGGCTAATTTTTATATTTTTAGTAGAGATGGAGTTTCACCATATTGGTTAGACTGGTCTCTTGGCCAGGCTGGTCTCGAACTCCTGACCTCATGATTCACCCACCTCAGCCTCCCAAAGTGCTGGGATTACAGGCGTAAGCCACCGTGACCCGACCCCTGGTCTTGGTCATCTTTAAGCTCAGTGTCTAGCACAGAACTAGGACTGCAGTGGGACTGACCCATGGCTGGCAGGAGGGACAGACAGACAGGTAGAGGGAGGGGAGAGGAACTTTTTCCAAGGATAGGGTCTTCTTTTTAGATGGTGTTTGTTCATCCAACAAATCTCCGTGAGATGCATGAGGGGTTTTGTTTTAAGGCAGGTGAGTTGGGGAAGGATGGTCTAAATAGACTTTTCTGGTATTCATCTCTCTCACCACCACCACCCACACACCCTTGGGTGCTGCAGCTTGACCCGCTGCTTCTGAAGGTTGCATATTTTTGCATGTTGTATTCCAACCTCCCCAGAATTATTTTTCACAGTATTACTCCTACATCTAACTGAAGAGTCATTTCAATTCTGTAGGATCTTCTCTCTCCTTTTGTTGAAGGGTAGTGGGGGAAAAATTTCCCATTACTTGTCTTAGATATTGGAAGTCAGATGCTAACTGCAAGAACTAGTGATCTTTTTAAACAGTGTGGCTTTTTGTGAGGTGCTGCTGAAAAAATACAGCCTCCCAAGACCCCACCCTTTCTGCTTATCAACAGAATCAAGAAACATGCCTGAGGAATCGTTTGAAGACAGGCTGTGAGTAGCAAAGGCAGGGCCAAGAGTGGAGACATCCTCTCCCTGTGCTTTCAATTCCCCACCACCACTGCTCCTCCTAGAGTACCTGTGTGCTGTGGTTTGAACGGGTCTGCCAAATTTCATGTGTTGGAAACTTGATTCCCAAATTCATGTGTTTATGTTATTTGAAGGTGGGGCCTTTGGGAGGTCATTAGGACCAGATAAGGTCATCAGAGTGGGGGTGCCTATGATGGAACTCGTGGCTTTAAAGGAAGAGAGAGACTTGAGCTGAAATACTCTTGCCCTCTGGCCAAGTAATGTTCTCCTTCACGACTTTCTAATGGGGCACGAAGGCCCTCACCAGATGCTGGCACTGTACTCTTTGATTTCCCAGCCTCCACAACTGTGCGTTAAATACATTTCTTTTCTTTATAAATCACCTAACATGTGGTATTCTGTTATAGTAGCAGAAAATGGTCTGAGACACCCTGATATAAATTCACTTTAAGAAAAAAGAATTAGGCCCTGTATTAAAAGAAGCTGGGGACTCCTCTGAGAGGATCAGAACCGATAAGGACTTCCCACACTGGCTCCACGGTCTGACCTACAACTTGATCTGCCTGGCTTAGTGGGGCTGTTTTGGCAGGGGACAGGGGGTGGGGTCTGGTTCCTGTCCTCCCGGCCCATCACTCACTGGCTCAGGGATCTTGGGAAAGACTTGATCTTCTCTGGCCATCTGTTTCTTCATCTGCACCCAGAGCTGTTAGGAAGATTAATGGACTAGGGCATGCAAAAGATGCCTGATGAGCTTTGAGAACTCCCCGCTGGCCTGGGAGAAATTTCATCTGCATTATTTATATATATTTCTTCTTATTTAATCTTCTGAGAACAAAGAGAATATTTTTAAAAATGCATTCTTTACTAAATGATCAGCAAACAACTGCAAGGTGGCAGGCTTTCTGCTAAGTGTCAGAAGCACATGAATTATAGCAGGCTCTATCACAGAATGTCTTGGAACCACGGCAGAGGCTGGGGTATAAATGAGGAGCAGCCTGGGAGCCAGGCCCACCATAGAGGGGGCGTGCCAACAGGGCTCTTGACCTTCACTGTGCTCTGGACCAGTGGGTGGTCTAGTGAAGTGCGGAACTCTTTTTCAGAACAATGCTTTTAAAAGCATAAGATTACAAAAGAACCCCATTATATCAAAATGTAACGAATTATATTGAGACATTTTGAAAAATGAATTTGTAGCCGGGCGCGGTGGCTCATGCCTGTAATCCCAGAACTTTGGGAGGCTGAGGTGGGTGGATCTCAAGGTCAGAAGTTCAAGACTAGTCTGGCCAACATGGTGAAACCCTGTCTCTACTAAAAATACAAAAATTAGCCAGGCACTGTGGCAGGCGCCTGTAATCCCAGCTACTCCGGAGGTTGAGGCAGGAGAATTGCTTGAACCTGGGCAGTAGAGGTTGCAGAGATCACGCCACTGCCCTCCAGCCTAGGAGATAGAGTGAGACTCTGTCTTAAAAAAAAAAAAAAAAAAAAAAAAAAAAAAAAAAACAGGCCGGGCGCAGTGGCTCATGCCTGTAATCTCAGCACTTTGGGAGGCTGAGGCGGGTGGGTCACCTGAGGTTGGGAGTTTGAGACCAGCCTGATCAACATGGAGAAACCCCGTCTCTAAAAAAAAAAAAAAAACAAGAAAAATGAATTTGTAATTTAATAATAGATATGCTTTTCAATTAACACAGTAAATAAGATCTAGAGCAGGTTTAGAAAATACTGCATTTTATTTCTTCTTTTTCTTGTCCCTTTCTATCTTCTTTCCTTAGGGATTCCAAATACAAGTATATTAGGCTGCTCGATGTGGTCCCACAGCTCACTGATGCTGTTTACTGTTTTCTTTCTGTGGGTTTTTTTCTTTCCTGTGACTTTTCTCTCCATGAGCTTCAGTTTGGTTAGCTTCTCTTACTGTATCTTCAACCTCACTAATCTTTTCTATTACAGTGTTCAATCTACTGTTAGTCCCACCCAGTATGTTTTTCATTGCAGATGTGTTTATTTTTCTAGAAATTTGATTTGAGTCATTTTTATATCTTCCATGTTTCTCCATAACATCTCATGCTTTCCTCTACATTTTAGACATATATTTTCAATAGCTGTTTTAATATTTTCATCTACTAATTCTGTCATCTATATCTATTACTATTGCATACATTTTCTTCTCATTACAGATATGTTTCTGCTTATTTGCATGGCTAAAACTTAAAAATTTATTTATTTATTGTGATGGAATCTTGCTTTGTCACCCAGGCTGGAGTGCAGTGGCATGATCTTGACTCACTGCAACCTCCACCTCATGGGTTCAAGAAATTCCCTGCCTCAGCCTCCCAAGTAGCTGGGATTACAGGCACCCACCATCATGCTCAGTTAATTTTTGTACTTTTAGTAGAGATGGGGTTTTAGCATCTTGGCCAGGCTGGTCTTGAACTCCTGATCTCGTGATCCACCCGCCTCAGCCTCCCAAAGTGCTGGGATTACAGGCATGAGCTACCATGCCCAGCCTAAAAAAAATTTCTTTTAAAATTGGTTTATTATTATTATTATTTTGAGACAGAGTTTCCCTCTTGTTGCCCAGGTTGGAGTGCAATGTTGTGATCTCAGCTCACTACAACCTCCGTCTCCCAGGTTCTAGTGATTCTCCTGCCTCAGCCTCCTGAGTAGCTGGGATTACAGGCATGCACCACCACACCCAGCTAATTTTGTATTTTCAGTAGAGATGGGATTTCTCCATGTTGGTCAGGCTGCTCTCGAACTCCTGACCTCAGGTGATCCACCTGCCTCAGCCTCCCAAAGTGCTGGGATTACAGGCATGAGCCAACATGCCCGGCCGGTTTCTTATTTTTTTAGAGACAGGGTTTTGCTCTGTTACCCGGGCTAGAGTGCAGTGAAATGATCATAGGTAACTGCAGCCTCAAACTCTCCTGGGTTCAAGCAATGACAAAGCACTAGGATTATAGGTGTGAGTCACTGCTTCCAGCACATAACTGGAACTCTTTGATTGGATGTCAGACATTGTGAATTTGACATTGTTGGGTGCTAGATTTGTTTATTTATTTTGTATTCTTTTAAATATTTTTGAGCCTTGCTTTGGTACACAGTTAATGAGAAACAATTCAGTCCTCTGTGATCAAAGATCAGCAAGTGGGCCGGGTGAGGTGGCTCACGCCTGTAATCCCAGCACTTTGGGAGGCTGAGGTGGGCGGATCACCTGAAATCAGGAGTTCGAGACCAGCCTGGCCAACATGGTGAAGCCCCATCTCTACTAAATATACAAAAAAATGGGTGCCTGTAGTCCCAGCTACTAGCTACTTGGGAGGCTGAGGCAGGAGAATGGCTTGAATCTGGGAGGCGGAGGTTGCAGTGGGCTGAGATCACACCACTGCAGTCCAGCCTGGGCAACAGAGTGAGATTCCATCTCAAAAAAAAAAATAAAAGTCAGCAAGCTATAGCCCATAGGCCAAATCTGCCCACTGCCCACCTCTGTTTTTGGATGGCTCATGAGGTAAGAATGCTTTTTGCATTTTTAAGTGGTTGAAAGTATATAAAGAATAATATTTTGTAGAAGGTGAAAATTAAATTAAGTATTCAGTCTACAAATAACTTTTTATGGAACATAGCCACTCATGCATTTACATATTGTCATCATTTCATGCTACAAGGCAGAGTCGAGTTGCTGCAACAGAGACTGTATGTCCTGGAAAGCTGAGAATATTCACTCTCTGGCCCTTCACATATAGTTCCACTACCCCTGCTTTGGAGGCATATCTCTTTTTTTTTTTTTTTTTTTTGAGACAGAGTTTTGTTCTTGTTGCCTAAACTGGAGTGTAATGGCATGATCTTGGCTCACCGCAACTTCCGCCTCCCAGGTTCAAGCCATTCTCCTGCCTCGGCCTTCCAAGTAGCTGGGATTACAAGCATGCGAGACCACACCCAGCTAATTTTGTATTTTTAGTAGAGACAGGGTTTCTCCATGTTGGTTGGGCTGGTCTTGAACTCCCGACCTTAGGTGATCCGTTCACCTTGGCCTCCCGACGTGCTGGGATTACAGGCGTGAGCCACCATGTCCGGCCTGAAGGTGTATCTCTAAGCATTGTTAAGCAGTACGAGAGCACCCTTTAGTCTAGGGCCAGTTTTCCACTCTACCTGATGCCTCATCAATTATGAGGCTTTCTACTCTAGGTTGGTGGAAAAAGGAACTATTCTTGGGTCTGTGTGAGCTCCAGTTTTTGTTACCTCTCCTCTGTGGTTCTTGAGACAGCATCTCACTGTGTGGCCCAGGATGGAGTACAGTGGTACGATCTTGGCTCACTGCAGCCTCCACCTCCCAGGTTCAAGAGATTCTCTTGCCTCAGCCTCCGAAGTAGCTATGATTACAGACGTGTGCCACCACGCCCAGCTAATTTTTGTATTTTTAGTAAAGATGGGGTTTCACCATGCTGGCCAGGCTGGTCTTGAACTCCCGACCTCAGGTGATCTGCCTGCCTCGGCCTCTCAAAGTGCTGGGATTACAGGCCACCACGCCCAGCCTCCTCTGGTTCTTTCCCAGCCTCAGGTAGTTTCCTCACAGGCACATGCTGATGATGACTCCGCTGCAGGCTCCCCGGGAGCCCTCTGCGCATCTCCGGGGCTGGCCGAGCAGCTCTCTCCTTTTCAGTGCTGCCCTGCGAATTCCAGCTGCTGGGCCTCCTTCATCCACTCTGTCTACTCAGCGCAGACAGACCGGCAGGCCCACCTGGACTGCCCTCATTCTACAGTGGCCTGGGTACTCTCTGGGCAGCAAGCAGTCATTGGGCTCAGCTGGTTTGTTTCCCTTCTCTATCACTGTCCTGTGCTGCCTGTTGTCCAATGACTGAAAAACACTGTTTCATCAATGACATCTGGATATTTAGTTGTTAAAGGTGGGAGGATCAATCCAATCTCTGTTAGTCTGTAATTGCAAGAAAGAAACTAAGTAATGCATTTGTTAAGAAGTGAGGATAAATTTATCTTCATAGCAACAGTAATATCATTTGAAAATATGGCTTTTTTTTTTCTCTTTTTTTTGAGATGAAATCTTACTCTGTCGCCCAGGCTGGAGAGCAGTGGCATGATCTCAACCTCCTCCTCCCGAGTTCAAGCGATTCTCCTGCCTCAGCCTCCCAAGTAGCTGGGACTACAGGTGAGCACACCATGCCCAGCTAATATTTGTATTTTTAGTAGATACAGGATTTCACCATATTGGCCAGGCTGATCTAGAACTCCTGACCTCGTGATCCACCTGCCTTGGCCTCCCAAAGTGCTGGCATTATAGGCACGAGCCACCACGCCTGGCCTATTTATCACTTTTGTTAGTGATAAAATCACAAGTACTGCTAATTCTATTGGAGTTCATTGCCTACATTCAGAATTGTGGGAGATGCTAAATTCCAATTACAGGTTAGTAAAGAAACAAGTTTTTCCCCCACGTTAATTTATAAACTTCCTGAATTTTATTCATAGTTCCTTGGGAGTCCACCAGGGTCCCTGCATGAGACCCTTTATGCTAAGTTTTCCTTCTTCTGAGTCTCAAAGAGCGTTTAATTGGCCTTTTCACGGTACAATTAATCGTGTTGTGGCATATTCCTGACATAGTCCCATATTTTCTTTTTTTTTTTTTTTATTTGAGATGGAGTTTCGCTCTTGTTACCCAGGCTGGAGTGCAATGGTGCAATCTCGGCTCACCACAACCTCCACCTCCTGGGTTCAAGCAATTCTCCTGCTTCAGCCTCCTGAGTAGCTTGGACTACAGGTGCACGCCACCATGCCCAGCTATTTTTGTATTTTTAGTAGAGACGGGGTTTCACCATGTTGACCAGGATGATCTTGATCTCTTGACCTCGTGATCCACCTGCCTCGGCCTCCCAAAGTGCTGGGATTATAGGCGTGAACCACTGAGCCCGGCCATTTTCTTTTTTTTGAGTCTCACTCTGTCGCTCAGGCTGGAGTGCAGTGGCATGATCGCAGCTCACTGCAACCTCTGCCTCCTGGGTTCAAGTAATTCTCCTGCCTCAGCCTCCTGAGTAGTTGGGATTACAGGTGTGCGCTACCAAACCCAGCTAATTTTTGTATTTTTTAGTAGAGACAGGGTTTCACCAAGTTGGCCAGGCTGGTCTCGATCTCCTGACCTCAAGTGATCTGCCTGCCTAGGCCTCCCAAAGTGCTGGGATTGCAGGCGTGAGCCATTGTACTGGGCCAAAGTCCCATATTTTCTATAAAAGAAGCCTGAGTTCTTTTCTCTGTGGGGAAAAACATTTCAGTTCTTTTCAGCATAGCATCCAAGTTTTACCATCCCTAAATAGCCTTGTTTATGCTGTTCTCTGGACGAATCAGCGTCTTAACATTCTTTGTGAACTGCAGTCACCATAACTGGCCTAAAAACTCACCTCTGGGCCTCAGGCAGAGCCTCGTGGCCCGTCTTCCTGACGGCACAGCGGCCTTTTCCATACATTCCAGCAGCATACGGAGTCGTTTCTTAACAGCACTGCTCTTCTGGTTTGTGTCGTTTATGACAAAAGATGATCCTTGAGTTGCTTCCTTTCAAAATTGTGTCTTGCTTTTTGTTTCTGTTTTAAAACCAATCTGTATTTGTTCACTAAAAAGAAAGAAATCCTGGCCAGGTGCGGTGGTTCACACCTGTAATCCCACCACTTTGGGAAGCTGAAGCAGATTGGATCGCTTGAGCCTAGGAGCTTGAGATCAGCCTGGGCAACTCAACGCAATCCCATCTCTACAAAAACAAACAAATAAACAAAATAGTTGGGCTTGGTGGTACACACCTGCAGTCCCAGCTACTGGGGAGGCTGAGGTAGGAGAATATTGTTTAAGCCTGGGAGGTCGAGGCTGCAATGAGCCGAAATCACACCACTGCACTCCAGCCTGGGCAACAGGGGGAGACCCTGTCTCAATTTAAAAAAAAAAAAAAAAAGGGCTGGGCTTGGTGGCTCACACCGGTAATCCCAGCACTTTGGGAGGCCAAGGCGGGCAGATCATGAGGTCAGGAGTTTGAGACCAGCCTGGGCAACATGGTGAAACCCCCGTCTCTACTAAAATACAAAAACTTACCTGGGCGTGGTGGCGGACGTCTGTAATCCAAACTAATTGGTAGGCTGAGGCAGCAGAATCACTTGAACCCCAGAGGCGGAGGTTGCAGTGAGCCGAGATCGTGCCATTGCACTCCATCCTCGGCGACAATGTGAGACTCTGTCTCAAAAAAAAAAAAAAAAAGTACTGGATTCAGTGAAATTTGGTGAATTAAGAGTTGTGCAAGCTCCACCACAATCCAATGTCCCTTACCCCCAGAGGGTCCCTGTGCATTCCCTCTCCTTTGCCACCCCCCACAGCAGGCCGCCACTAATCTTTTGGTTCCTCTAGATTTGGCTTTTCTGAACATTTCGTGTGAGAGGATTCATAGCTTATATGGTCTCCGTGACTGGCTTTTTCACTGAGCCTGTGTTCCACATCAATATGTGCTTCATTCCTCCTCACAGAAACAGAGTAGGAGGGGAGGTTTCCAGGGTCTGGGGTAGGGAAATGCACAGACGTGGTCGAAGGGTACAAACTTACAGTTATCAGCTGATCTAATGTACAGCACGATAACCACAGTTAATCATAAAGCATTGTACACTTGAAATTTACTAAGAGAGTAGATCCTAAATACTCTCAACACAACACACACACACACACACACACACACACACACACACACACACAGAATTTTTTTCTCTGAGACAGAGTTTTGCTTTTGCTCTGTCAACCAGGCTGGAGTGCAGTGGCACGATCTCGGCTCACTGCAACCTCTGCCTCCTCACTGCAACCTCCGCCTCCTGGGTTCAAGCGATTCCCCTGCCTCAGCCTCTTGAGTAGCTGGGACTACAGGCACATGCCACCACGCCCAGCTAGTTTTTTGTATTTTAGTAGAGACAGGGTTTTACCATGTTGCCCAGGCTGGTCTTGAAATTCTGAGCTCAGGCAATCTGCCCGCTTTGGCCTCCCAAAGTGCTGGGATTACAGGCATGAGCCACCGCGCCCAGCCTGTTATTTTTTTTTGAGATGGAGTCTTCTCCTGTCACCCAGGCTGGAGTGCAGTGGCATGATCTCAGCTCACTGCAACCTCCACCTCCTGGGTTCAAAGGATCCTCCTGCCTCAGCCTCCCAAGTAGGTGGGATTACAGGTACATGCCACCACGCTCGGCTAATTTTATAGTTTTAGTAGAGATGGAGTTTCACCATGTTGGCCTCAAACTCCTGACCTCAGGTGATTCACCTGCCTTGGACTCCCAAAGTGCTGGGATTACAGGCATGAGCCACCATGACCAGCCTGAACTTTTATACAGCAGACTTTGTATGAACATATTTTTAATTCTCTTGGGTAGATATCTAGGAATGGAATTACTGGGTTGTGCGTTGACATTTATTTTTAAAAAGCCAAGCAGTTTTCAAAGTGGCTGCATTGACTTGCATTTCCACCAGCAATGTAAAAGCATTCCTGTTGCCTTCTTTTCAGAATAGTCATCCTTCCACAAATCTGACACAAGCTAGAAGGCAGATTTCCAAAACATAATAATCTTCATACAGCTCAGTAATCTACCCACATGAGTCACCCCACCCCTTCTCCCCATCAGAAGGTTCCCGACTTTTTATTTTTATTTTTTAAAATTTTATTTCTTTCTTCGAGACGGAGTCTCACTGTGTCACTCAGGCTGGAGTGCAGTGGCATGATCTCTGCTCACTGCAGCCTCCACCTCCCAGGTTCAAGCAACTCTCCTGCCTCAGCCTCCTGAGTAGCTGGGATTACAGGCACCTGCCATCATGGTTCAATATATACATTTGGGTCAATTTTGTACTAATTTGTGGCTGGACACTGTGACTCATGCCTGTAATCCCAGCTTTTTGGGAGGCTGAAGTGGGCAGGATTGCTTGAGCTCAGGAGTTTGAGATCAGCCTGGGCAACACATCAAGACCCTGTCCCTACAAATAAAAAAGAAATTAGCTGGGCATGGTGGCACGTGCCTGTGGTTCCAGCGACTTGAGAAGCACGAGGATCACTTGAGCCTAGGAGTCGGTTATAGTGAGCTGTGAATGTGCCACTGTACTCCAGCCTTGGTGGCGGAGCAAGACCCTGTCTCTAAAATATGTAGACAGGGTGTGTGTGTGTGTGTGTGTGTGTGTGTGTACTAATACCCATGTCAGTCTGCTGTCCTTCCAAAGGGCCTTACATTTCCCATAGGATGTAGTCATGTAGTCATTGACAATATGACATGGAGTCTTACAGCTTTTTTTTTTTTTTTTTTGAGATGGTGTCTTGCTCTGTTGTTTAGGCTGGAGTGCAGTGGCGCAATCTTGGCTCATCACAACCTCCACCTCCCAGGTTCAAGCAATTCTCCTGCTTCAGCCTCCTGAGTAGCTGGGATTACAGGCACCCACCATCGTGCCCAGATAAATTTTGCATTTTTGTAGAGACGGGATTTCATCATGTTGGCCAGGCTGTTCTTGAAATGCTGACCTCAGGAGATCCTCCTGCCTTGGCCTCCCAAAGTGCTGGGATTACAGGAGTAAGCTACCACACCCAGCTGGAATCTTACAGCTTTTAAAGAAACTTTGGGGGAGATGTCCAAGTCTTTTAGTTTATGTGGAAAATCTGAGACCTGGGGTGGGGAAGTGACTTGCCCAACGTCACTTGTATGTGTTAGTCAGGGACACGGAGAGTTAGTTCCCTTCCTGGAAGAAACTTTGCCTAAGAGAGAGGGGGTGTTGGAATGGCAGGAAAAGAAGGGAATGTTGCAGAAAGGAAGGGAGCTGCCCTGTGGTGAAATCCTGAGTGCCAGGCCTGGACATCATTCTGTAGGAAAGGAAGGCTTTTGGATAGAATGTGAAATTACCCAATCAGTATTCTAGTAGGTTAATATGAGAGGGGCAAGATTTGAGTCAGGAGGCCAACTGGGAGCTGGTGAAGAGTCTTAGTGCAAAGTAAGGAGGGGAGGGCCTGGATTTGGTGGCGTTGGTAGAAAGAACAAGGAAAGAAAATGGAGGATCACCCAGCTATGCTAAATTCGTGGGTAACTAGAGTCTGTGAACTTGGGAAATGGTCTCAGTAACAGCAATAAGGATGATGAGACAGAAGTGCGGGTCTGCTGATCCTATATGTGTCCTCTATGGCCCTGGGGCAAAGAGCCTAGCGGGGGCAGAGTGCTTCCGCTCACTCACTGTTCCATTCCACGACGGGCCTGACTGCGCATGAGTGTGTAATCCTGGGCAAATGACTTGATGATTCTAAGCCTCGGTTTCCTCATCTGTACAATGGGAGTAATAACAACGAGGGTTCAGGAGAATTAGCTTAGGGGAGACATTTAAGGGACTTAGCCCTATGCCTGGGGCATGGCAAGCAGTCGTTCACACCTGCCTTGGTTCCTCTCAGTTCTGTAATTTATCTGTCTTCACATCAAACCTCAGTCGGGGTGTGTCCAGCTGAAAGCAGCGCTCCTCTCAGACACTGCCTGCTTCAAGCTGGATACTCCTTGTTTGAAGTTTTATATAAGGTGAGAGAGGAATTATCTCTTGGAGTTTGTAGTAATGTTTTACTTCTTTATTTATTTTGAGGCGGAGTCCCGTTCTGTTGCCCAGGCTGGAGTGCAGTGGCGCCATCTTGGCTCACTGTAACCTCTGAACCTCCTCGGTCCAAGTGATTCTCCTGCCTCAGCCTCCCGAGTAGCTGGGATTACAGGCACACACCACGATGCCTGGCTAATTTTTTTGTACTTCTAATAGAGAAGGGGTTTCACCATGTTGGCCAGGCTGGTCTGGAACTGCTGACCTCAGACAATCTGCTTGACTTGGTCTCCCAAAATGCTGAGCTTACAGGTGTAAGCCACCATGCCCGGCCATGTGGTAATGTTTTAAATGTGCTAGTTGAAAGTTTCTTAAAATAATTAGCATTTTTAAAAAATGCCCTGTCCACACAATCGTCCTAGTCTTAAATCAGTCATATCTGAAAAATTATTTAGCTACAATTGCTACAATGTCTCGTGCAGTTTTCAGATGCCACTCATGTGGCCTTGGGGTAATCTCAGATAGGACTCTGGGATTGTCCTAGGAAAAGAAGAGCCGGAACTCCTACCTCCTCTTTGACTAGAACTGCTCCCCTTTAAACTATCTTATATATTGGATTACTTAAGAAGATGAATATAACTTTACTTGAAGAAAAAGTTCCATTAAAAAAAACTCCTATAACAGAAATTTAATAAACATGCCAGATTGAGCCAGGTGTGGTGGCTCACACCTGTAATCCCAGCTACTCGGGAGGCTGAGTCAGGAGAATTACTTGAACCCAGGAGGTGGAGGTTGCAGTGAGCTGAGATTTCGCCACTGCATTCCAGCCTGGGTAACAGAGTGAGACACCATTTCAAAAAAAAAAAAAAAAAGAAAAGAAAAAAAGAAAAGAAAAAAAGGAAAAGCTACTAAGACGTCAGATTGATAGTAACAATCACTAGACAAATTTGTGAAGCACAGTTTCTGAAGGCTAATGAAGGGAAAAATTTCAGAGGATATAAATATCATACCTTTTCAAAAGTGAAATATTGTTATTTTGCATTTTTCTAAGTGGTATTGGTACCCATACAAATATTCCAGAATTCTCTTTAGAAAGAGTTGGGAAAAATGCAGACCCAATCTTGGGAAGCATTTCATGCTTACCCCTATCTGTTTAGTAAGCAAACTATTTCACAAAAGAACCACATTCCGTGAAAAGTATGTTTGTTCTGGCTTAAACACAATCATTTCCTCTGTAAAGTCTGATTCAGATAAAGCATCTTAGGAAATTCAAAAGCACTTAGCTTGTACACAACTGAACGTCATACTACTTTCTGAATTCCATAAAAGTGCTTTCAAAATTCATTCTACCATGTTAGACTATGCTTTTAAACCCAAATATATGTTGTTATTTACTGGCTTTTACTGCCCAGTAGATGTCAATTTTAGTTATTTCCTGCATTTAAAAAAATTCCGTTTTTCTTTTTTTTTTTTTTGAGACAGTCTCACTCTGTTGCCCAGGTTGGAGTGCAGCAGTGTGATCTTGGCTCACTGCAACCTCCACCTCCTAGGTTCAAGTGAATCTTGTCTGTCAGCTTCATGAGTAGCTGGGATTACAGGTGTACACCACTGTGCCCAGCTATTTTTTTTGTACTTTTGGTAGAGATGGGGTTTCACCATGTTGGCTAGTGATACGGCTTGGCTGTGTCCCACCCAAATCTCATCTTGAATTGTAACTGTCACAATTCCCATGTGTTGTGGGAAGAACCTGGTGGGTGGTGATTGAATTATGGGGGCAGGTTTTTCCTGTGCTGTTCTCGTGATAGTCAATCAGTCTCACGAGATATGATGGTTTTAAAAACAGAGTTTCCCTGCACAAGCTCTAGTTTTGCCTGCTGCCATCCATGTAAGACGTGCCTTGTCCCTCCTTGCCTTCCTCCATGATTGTGAGGCCTCTGCAGCCATCTGGAACTGTAAGTGCGTAAAACCACTTTCTTCTGTAAATTGCCCAGTCTCGGGTATGTCTTTATCAGCAGCATAAAAATGAACTAATACAGTAAATTGGTACCAGTAGAGTGCGTTGCTGCTGAAAAGATACCCGAAAATGTGGAAGTGACTTTGGAACTGGGTAACAGGAAGAGGTTGGAACAGTTTGGAGGGCTCAGAAAAAGACAGAAAAATATGGGAAAGTTTAGAACTCCCTAGAGACTTGTTGAATGGCTTTGACGAAAATGCTGATAATGATATAGACAACGAAATCCAGGCTGAGGTGTCTCAGATGGAGATGAGGAACTTTTCGGGAATGGGAGCAAAGGTGACTCTTGTTACATTTTAGCAAAGAGACTAGTGGCATTTTTGTCCCTGCCCTAGAGATCTGTGGAACTTTGAACTTGAGAGAGATGATTTAGGGTATCTGGTGGAAGAAATTTCAAAGCAGCAAAGCAAAGGTGACTTGGGTGCTGTTAAAGGCATTCAGTTTTAGAAGGGAAACAGAGCATGAAAGTTTGGAAAATTTGCAGGCTGACAATGGAATAGAAAAGAAAATCCTATTTTCTGAGGAGAAATTCAAGCCAGCTGCAGAAATTTGCATAAGTAACAAGGGGCCAAATGTTAATCACCAACACAAGGGGAAAATGTCTCCAGGACATGTCAGAGACCTTTGCGGCAGACCCTCCTGTCACAGGCCCAGAGGTTTAGGAGGAAAAAAATGGTTTCATGGGCTGGGCCCAGGGTCCCTCTGCTGTGTGCAGTCTAGTGACTTGGTGCCCTGCGTCCCATCCACTCCAGCTGTGACTAAAAGGGCCAAGGTACAGATTGGGCTGTGGCTTCAGAGGGTGGGGAACCCCAAGCCTTGGCAGCTTCCATGTGGTGTTGGGCCTGCAGGTGCACACAAGTCAAGAATTGAGGTTTGGGAACCTCCGCTTAGATTTCAGAGGATGTATGGAAACACTTGAATGCCCAGGCAGGAGTTTGCTGCAGGGGTGGGGCCTTCATGGACAACTTCTGCTAGGGCAGCGTGAAAGGGAAATGTGGGGTTGGAGTCCCCACACAGAGTCCCTACTGGGGCACTGCCTAGTGGAGCTGTGAGAAGAGGGCCACCATTCTCCAGACCCCAGAATGGTGGCACCTTGTGCCTGGAAAAGCTGCAAACACTCAACACCAGCCCACGAAAGCAGCCAGAAGGGGGCTACACTCTGCAAAGCCACAGGGGTGGAGCTGCCCAAGGCCATGGGAGCCTACCTCTTGTATCATTGTGACCTGGAAGACATGAAGTCAAAGGAAGTCATTTTAGAGCTTTAAAATTTGACTTCCCCACTGGATTTCAGACTTGTATCCGCCCTGTAGCCCCTTCGTTTTGCTCAATTTCTCCCATTTGGAACGGCTGTATTTACTCAATACCTGCACCCTCATTGTATTTAGGAAGTAACCAGCTTGCTTTTGATTTAACAGAGATTCATAGGCAGAAGGGACTTGCCTTGTCTCAGATGAGACTTTGGACTGTGGACTTTTGAGTTAATGCTGAAATGACTTAAGACTCTGGGGGACTGCTGAGAAGGCATGATTGGTTTTGAAATGTGTGGACATGAAATTTAGGAGGGGGCCAGGGGCGGAATGATATGGTTTGGCTGTGTCCCCACCTAAATCTTATCTTGAATTGTAACTCCCACAGTTCTCACATGCCTTGGGAGGACCCAGCGGGGAGGTGATTGAATTATAGAGGTGGGTCTTTTTTTTTTTTTTTTTTTTTTAGGTAGGGTCTCACTGTATTGCCCAGGCTGGAGTGCAGTGGCACAATCTCGGCTCACTGCAACCTCTGCCTCCCAGGTTCAAGCAATTCTCATACCTCAGCCTCCTGAGTAGCTGGGATTACAGGATCACACCAAGGTTAATTTTTGTATTTTGAGTAGAGATGGCATTCACCATGTTGGCCAGGTAGTCTCGAACTCCTGACCTCATGATCTGCCTGTCTTGGCCACCCAAAGTGCTGGGATTACAGGCGTGAGCCACTGCACCCGGCCAAGTTTTATATTTTTAGTTAAAACAGGGTTTCTCCATGTTGGCCAAGCTGGTCTTGAACTCCTGAGCTCAGATGATCCGCCCACCTTGGTCTCCCAAAGTGCTGAAATTACGGTGCGAGCCACTGCATGTAGCCTTCTTTTTTTTTTTTTTTTTGAGATGGAGTCTGCTCTGTCGTCCAGGCTGGAGTGCAGTGGTGTGATCTCGGCTCACTGCAACCTCCACCTCCCGGGTTCAAGTGATTCTCCTGCCTCAGCCTCCCGAGTAGCTGAGATTACAGGCATGTGCCACCATGCCCGATTAATTTTTGTATTTTCATTAGAGATGGGTTTTCACCATGCTGGTCAGGCTGGTCTCGAACTCCTGACCTCAGAATTATTAAAAACACAAACTTTGAATGAAGAGACCCCCCAAACAGGCTTTGTGTGAGCAACACGGCTGTTTATTCACCTGGGTGCTGGTGGGCTAAGGCCGAAAAGGACATGGCGAAGGGCAGTGGAATAGGAGTTGGTTTTATGGGTTTGGGTGAGCAGTGGAAAGTTACAGAGTAAGATCAGTTACAGTGGTGGGGGCAGAGGCAAGGAGTATACATTACGGTAAGCTCAGTTACAATGGTGGGTGGGATAAGAGTAGTTAAGATGGCAGGGTGGCGTGAGGGGAAGCTCCGCTGGGCAATCAGGGATAATAGCAAACGGGGGGGGGCTGGGTGGGGGTGATGAGCCGAGGCAGGCCTCCCAAAGTGCTGGGATTACAGGCGTGAGCCACCACGACTGGCCTCTTTTTAATAGAGATGGGGTCTCGCCATTTTGCCCAGGATGGTCTCAAACTCCTGGGCTTAAAGTGATCCTCCTGCCTAGGCCTCCATTTTAACTAGACTTTTTTGTACATGGACACACACACACAAACACACACACACTTGTTTATTTACAAAAGCTTTGGTTTCTAAACGTGGGCTTTGAATATATTTTCAGATTCTAAATCAAGTCAATAGAGAGGAGGAGAGTATGGAATTAAAAGTGGAGATTTTAGGACTGGGCTCTCCAGATTCTGCTCCCAGTTCAGCCACTTCCTAGCTCTGTGACTCTCCATGGGTGGCTTCGCTTCTCTGTGCCTAGTTTTCCTTATCTGTAAGAACTGTGCGTCTCTCGATAGGCTATGAAGATTATAGGAGTTAATATATATGTAAAGCACTTAGACTAGCACCTGGTATATAGTAAGTGCTCAATAAATGTTAGCTATTATTGGCTATTCCTGGTTTTCCAGTGTCACCAGGGTATGCTTCATTTGGTTTAATTAAGTAGTAAGCTTGATAAAAGGTTGCCACTGGAGACAACAGATTGGTGCTCATCACACAATTAGAATGTAATTGAAGACATTCAACTTAAAGACCCT
Source organism: Ateles fusciceps (assembly GCA_036589455.1). Classification (NCBI taxonomy): domain Eukaryota; kingdom Metazoa; phylum Chordata; class Mammalia; order Primates; family Atelidae; genus Ateles; species Ateles fusciceps. The sequence continues at coordinate 9,456,352 of JAZHEH010000113.1, forward strand.
GCTGGTGTAAGCCCACAGACTCTCAGGGGTCACAGGACATTAGAGAGCATCTTGTTAAACACCTTTACTTTATGGCTGAAGACACCAATGCCCAGGGGGGATGAAGTCACTTGCAGCCAGTCATCCAGAAAAATAGAGAGCAGCTGGAATGTAGTTACTGTTGATGGTAGTTTAGGCTCTTGGAGGGCTGCAGCAGAGTCCATTAGAGGCATCAACATCACTGCAATGCACTGATAAGCCAGTCACTGGAGCATTCTATTCCATTCAGAATGACACTAAAAGCATTTATATGTCTGGAACTGTCAATATACAATGTAAATACAGGAAAGTAAACTCGCTTTGCTTTATAACCCAATGCTATTATTTACCATACTCATAGAAAATGCTTTGCAATAGGGGTGTTTCTATATGTTTCAATTTCAAATATCACTTGAAAGACATTCTTTTTTTTTTTTTTTTAGATAGAGTCTTGCTCTGTCGCCCAGGCTGGAGTGCAGTGGTGCGATCTCGTCTCACTGCAACCTCTACCTCCTGGATTCAACTGATTCTCCTGCCTTAGACTCCTGAGTAGCTAGCATTACAGGTGTGCACCATCCCACGTGGCTAATTTTTGTATTTTTGGTAGAGATGGAGTTTCACTATGTTGCCCAGGCTGGTCTTGAACTCCTGACCTCAAGTGATCTGGCCACCTTGGCTTCCCAAAGTGCTGGGATTACAGGTATGAGCCACCGCACCGGGCTGAAAGACATTCTTTAGTCAAAGCTATTATAAAAATCAGACTGATGTCCTCGAAATGGCAATGCCTGCACCTCTGGAATAATCCATACGTTAGGAGGTGTGCACGCAGGACACTGCAGATGATCAAAGTTTTATTCAACATTATAGAACACTTAAAAATAAACAATATGCTTGCATTGCTGCTGTGTAACTTAGAAAAATGTTTTCAAGCACACATAAAAGCATTCAATTTTACCCCAAACAAGTATGCTCTGCAGCCAGTCCCTAACTGGTGGGTTCAGCACTGCTTTCAACAGATGGCTGGGGTAGGAGGTAGGCTGCGGGTGCCCTGTGGGTAGGTGCCTTTCCTATTCGGAATGGCGATGTCTTTTCTTGTTATGGTTCTCAATCGCCCTTCTAAGTGCTTCATCCTGGACGAGATCCGACATTCTCATATCCGTGTGGCTACAGCCAATTTTAGGGCAACTGTGAGGGAGAAAGAACATCAAGTCAGTCCCCTTTACTGTGTTAAGCAGAAACTTCTTTTATACTCAAGTATTTAAGTGAGGCATTTTACCAAAAAAGGAAAAGCGTTAAAAATCAGGACCAAAGTGTGCTCATTCATTTATTCACTGAGTCCCTCCCTGAACCAGGCCCTGTCCAGGTGCTGGGGGACACAAGCACCAGTAAATGAGTAGTGTCTACCTCATCACGGAGCTAAAATTCTTTTTTTTTTTTTTTTTTTTTTTGAGAATGAGTCTCACTCCATCTCCAGGTTGGAGTGCAGTGGCTTGATCTCGGCTCGCTGCAACCTCCACCTCCCAGGTTCAAGCAATTCTTGTGCCTCAGCCTCCTGAGTAGCTGGGACTCCGGCTAATTTTTGTATTTTTAGTAGAGACGGGGTTTCACCGTATTGGCCAGACTGGTGTCGAACTCCTGACCCTGTGATCCGCCCACCTTGGCCTCCCAAAGTGCTGGGATTACAGGCGTGAGCCACTGTGCCCGGCAATTTTGTGTATTTTTAGTAGAGATGGGGTTTCACCATGTTGGCTTGGCTGGTCTCGAACTCCTGACTTCAAGTAATCCACCTGCCTCGGCCTCCCAAAGGCTGGGAGTTACAGGTGTGAGCCACGGTGCCCAGACTTGGATTTTATTTTAAATATGAAGATAAAACGCTGGAAGGTTTTGAGATGGGGGGAGGGGTTTGGTTTGGTTTATATCTGGAAAATGTTTCTCTGGCTGCTTATGGAGAACACAAAGCAGGGAGGTAGAGAGAGGGGCAGGGAAAATAGTGTGGAGGATCCCGCAGGTGCAGGAGAGAGAGGAGGGCAGCTCGGCTGAGGGTGGTAAGGCGATCAGCTTCAGGACATGCTTGACTGTGGAACCCATAGGACTGGCCGATGGAGCTGCCGTGGAGCGTAAGGGAAAGGGAAGAGGCGAGCTTCATCTGAGCAGATCAGTGACTGGTACTGCCATTTATCATGATGGGAAATGATGGGGCAAAACAGGGCAGCACAGAACCACGGTCCTGGTTGGTATCTGTTTCCTCTGGAATGGATGCCCAGTAGCCCTCCCAGAATAGAGGATGAGTGGGCCACTGGGACTTGGTGGAAAGGCTGGGGCTGAAGAAATCAGTGTGAGTCACCCAGAAAGGGGTGGAACTTAAGCCACGGCTCTGCTCAGATGTGGTCTTATCTGAAGGCCGTGGGCTGGATGAAGTCACCTGATTTCTTCTCAAAGAATTTGGTTCTTAAAGTGAACCAAATTTTAGTAGATTTAGAGGCCCAGTGTTTGGAGTCAAGCTAACCTAGGTCTGAATTTTCTCTCTACCACCTACTTGCTAGTTATGAGACCACAGGCAATTCATGTAACCTTCTTTCTTTGTTTTGAGACGGAGTTTTGCAATAGCACGATCTCAGCTCACTGCAACCTCTGCCTCCCAGGTTCAAGCGATTCTCCTGCCTCGGCCTCCTAAGTAGCTGGGATTACAGGCACGTGCTACCACGCCCGGCTAATTTTTGTATTTTTAATAGAGACGGGGTTTCACCGTGTTGGTCAGGCTGGTCTTGAACTCCTGACCTCATGATCTGCCCACTTTCGTCTCCCAAAGTGCTGGGATTACAGATGTGAGCCACCGCTCCCGGCCCCATGTAACCTTCTTGAGCCTCTCCTTCCTCTTATTTCAAATGGGGAGAGAACCCCTCTTCCCAGGGTGACAGACAACACAGTGCTCAGTAATGTTCATTCCCTTCCTGATCTCCTGTGACTACCATTTGTTCCCTCATCATCATTCTTCTGAGAAGTTTTAAAGCTCTGGATCTATCTCTGTCTTGCATGTATCCAACACATGCATGCACTCATTCATGCACTAACTGACTCTTCTAGGGATCAGCTCTGTGCTAGGTTCTAAGCATGCAACTGTGAAACACAAATATAAGTCCAGGTGCAGTGGCTCATGCCTGTAATCCCAGCACTTTGGGAGACCGAGGCGTGGGGGATCACGAGGTCAGGATTTCGAGACCATTCTGGCTAACACAGTAGAACCTGTCTCTACTAAAAATACAAAAAAGTTAGCCGGGCATGGTGGCATGGGCCTGTAGTCCCAGCTACTTGGGAGACTGAGGCAGGAGAATCACTTGAGCCTGGGAGGTGGAGGTTGCAATGAGCGGAGATCATGCCACTGCACTCCAGCCTGGGTGACAGAGTGAAACTCTGTCTAAAAAAAAAGAAAAAGAAAAAAAAAGAAATACAAATATATGGCTCCTGCCCACATTCAGCTCCGGCCCAGTGATGTGAGACAGCTCTTTGTAAAACATAGTATATTAAGACCGAAAATTGCAAATCAACAGGAAGTAAAAAGAAAAAAAAAAGACCAAAAACAACAAATATGCAAACCACGCTAAAGACGCAAACCAGAAGGAAAGAAATTGCTCATGGGAGCTCCAGTTTGTCTAGTGGTAGGAAAGAGAAAGTATTTCTTGGCCCTGATCTGTGGATCAAGGAGTCTTTACATTAGAGGGGCATTAATCAACGAAATAAATAATATGCTTAGTAACAATATTTATTTTTAAAATATTAAAATATGTCCAGGCACGGTGGCTCACACCTGTAATTTCAGCACTTTGGGAGGCTGAGGTGGGTGGATCATGAAGTCAGGAGTTTGAGACCAGCCTGGCCAAATGGTGAAACCCCATCTTTACTAAAAATACAAAAATTAGCTGGGCGTGGTGATGGGGGCCTGTAATCTCAGCTACTTGGGGAGGCTGAGGCAGGAGAATCCCTTGAACCCGGACGGTAAGGTTGTGGTGAGCTGAGAGAGCACCACTGCACTCCAGCCTGGGCAACAGAGCGAGACTGTCTCAAACAACAACAACAACAACAACAAAATGCCCTATATACTCAGGTCCAGGATGTGTTAAATCATAATTATAGAAAGGCAATTATATGAAAGAGGCTCGGGTGATTTAGCCCAGGTATGCATCGTTTTGATGATTTGGCTTTGCATTAGGGCAAGGCTGGAGAAATGTTTTACAGCAGTTTAAAAATCTGGTTTTTTCCCTAGCCCATCCCCCTATACTGTGAAGTCTCAGAGTGAATTCTTTTTCTTTCTTTCCTTCTCTCCTTCCTTCCTTCCTTCCTTTCTTCCTTTCTTCCTTCCTCCCTCCCTCCCTCTCTCTGTCTCTTTCTCTTTCTTTCTTTCTTTGACAGGGTCTCATTGTCACCCAGGCTGGAATGCAGTGGCACTATCTTGGGTTACTGCAACCTCTGCCTCCCAGGCTCAAGCGATCCTCCTACCTCAGCCTCCTGAGTAGCTGGGCCCACAGGTGTGCACCATCATGCCTGGCTAACTTTAAAAAAATTTTGATAGAGTTTCACATGTTGCCCAGGCTGGTCCTGAACTCTTGAGCTCAAGTGATCCACTGCCTCAGCCTCCCAAAGTGTTGGGATTATAGGCATAGCCACTGCGCCTGGTGAATTATGTCTTTAAGTATGAAAATAAGCAGCTAAGATCATGAAAAGGATACAGACATTTTTGTGACTAGAAAAGGCAAGTAACATAACTTTGGCTTCCATGACATTGAAATGGAACCCTAAGTAGGTTGCTGGGATGACCCTCCCTTAATATATCAACCCGGAACATCCACCTGGGACTGCCTGGCCTTGGGCCCTCCCACTCCACCGAGCGAAGGCCTTAACTCTGATCGCCAGACAGTGAATAAGCCGTGGATAGGGAAGTGGAGAGTGAGGTGGTGAGGACTTCCTGATGACATCATGGTTTTAGTCAGTGCATGAGAGCAGCACACTGAGAATGTCTGATGGACTTAACCACACACTCAGGGGCAGAGCAGGCGCCCACCTTCATTTCAGTGGGATGGAGTCCAGGGTAAGCCATGTCAAATAACGAGGTCTGAGCTCACGGAGAGGATGGACTCTGGTGGTAGAGGCCTGAACCAAATAGCCCTCTCCGGCCGGGCACGGTGGCTCATGCCTGTAATTCCAGCACTTTGGGAGGCTGAGGTGGGCGGATCACGAGGTCAGGGGATTGAGACCATCCTGGCCAACATGGTGAAACCCCATCTCTACTAAAACTGCAAAAATCAGTTGGGTGTGGTGGCACGTGCCTGTAATCCCAGCTACTTGGGAAGCTGAGGCAGGAGAATCCCTTGAACCCAGGAGGCAGAGGTTGCAGTGAGCTGAGATTGCGCCACTGAACTCTAGCCTGGGCGAAGAACGAGACTCCATCTCAAAAAAACAAAAAACAACAACAAAAACAAACAAAACCCCCCCCCCAAAAAAAATATCCTTCCCAAAGGGAGCTGGATGGCCTACTGACAGAATTGCAGGCTGAAAGTGAGAAAGACCTCAGCTTAAACCCCCTGGCTGTGTCACTCTGGGTACGTGACTAAATTCTCTGTGCCTCAGTTTTTCCCTTTAAGAACATGAAGGCAGAGCACAAGGCTGTCATATAAGGCTGAGAAATCAGCAGGCCGATGTGTGTCAAGGACTGGGGGAGTTCACACCAGGTCCTGCCGTGTGCCAGTCCCTGCCTTGGTCCACAGCTTCCGCTGTCAAGAAGCTCGTGGAGAGGAGCCAGCCGCACTGACAATGTTGGCAGGCCATGGGGTGCTTGCGACGTCATGTCCAGCATGAATAAGGGCTCAGGGAAGACTTCCTGGAGGAGAGGCTGAGGCCGGAACCGGGGAAGAGCCTTGTTTCTCAGTTCATCTCCAATAAACACAAGTTTTTAAAGCAGAAAGGACAAGGGAAGGCCATCATGCCACAGTGCTGAATCAGGGCATGCCCCCCTGGAGAAACAACTGTCTCTGTAAGCATTCGACACTAATCCCACGACATCCTGGTGAGCGAGTTCGGTGTGGCAACACCCGATCTTCAGCTGCTGCATCATCGCTGTGCAGGAGTCAGCCCTTCAGGCCTCCGTTGAGCGGCTGGGTCCCCCACCTCCAGGCACTGCCCGGCCAGAGCATTTCACCGCAGCACGGGGCAAGTGCAAAGGTGACTGCTGAGCAAAGGGAACTGGGATTGGGGTCCCTCAAGGCTATGGGGAACCTTGGTCTCTGCAAACACTCAAGAGTACATGATTCTGGGAGTTCCTAGATCTGGGTCCCAAGTCTTAACAGTTCCTAGAGCTGGGTCCCAAGATTCCAAGGTTTAGTCCACAAGCTATAAGAGAAGGTCTATAGATACCTCTGGAAATCTGAGTGGGAGGGATTCCTGTCATACCTCAACACCGTCATTCTATCCTACACCCCCTGAGTCTAACATCATGTGTTACTAAGCGGCACGGGGAGTGATAGTAACTCTATCAGTCTCCGTCTCCACAACCCTACTGCTATTTGCTTAGAGCTCTTTGCTCCCCACAGAGCTTTCACCTAAGTGCTTTTACTTCTCTTCTGCCAAGAAATGTGCTAGTCCAGACCTAGAATGAATTCCCTACCATTTCTTTGCCCCTGAAATGCTACGAGATGCTGATGTTATTTCCATTTTACAGATGAGGAAACCGAGGTGGAAAGGCTGAATGGCTTGTTGGTAAATGTTGAAACAGGAACTCCAAGCACAAAGCTGGAGTTCTGCTGTCGAACGACCCATTTCTATTCAATCCATTTTATTCTACATGCTTTTTTTTTTTTTTGAGATGGAGTTTTGCTCTTGTTGCCAAGGCTGGATTGCAATGGCCGATCTCAGCTCACTGCAACCTCCGTCTCCTGGGTTCAAGCAATTATCCTGCCTCAGCCTCCCGTGTAGCTGGGATTACAGGCATGCGCCATCATGTCCAGCTAATTTTGTAGTTTTAGTAGAGATGGGGTTTCTCCATGTTGGTCAGGCTGGTCTAGAACTCCTGGCCTCAGGTGAGCCACCCGCCTTGGCCTCCCAAAGTGCTGGGATTACAGGCATGAGCCACCACGCCTGGTCCCTCTATATGTTATTAAATGTGACTTTTAAAAAATGTTTCCTGTTCTCAAACAAAAAAGCAAAAAAAATGACTGTTGCCAAGTTGGAAATAATAATATATGAGAATCATAAGGTCGGGAGGCCAAAGTGGGCAAGTCGCTTGAGGCCAGGAGTTCGAGAGCAGCCTGGCCAACAAGGTGGAGCCCTGTCTCTACTAAAAATACAAAAATTAGCCGAGCGTGATGGTGTGTGCCTGTAAACCCAGCTACCTGGGAGGCTGAGGCACGAGATTTGCTTGAACCTGGGAGGCGGAGGTTGTACTCCGGCCTGGGAGACAGACTCTGTCTCAAAAAAAAAAAAAAAAAAGAAAAAAAATCATAAGCCAGCTTTATTTTTAAGATAATGAATAGGCTTATTGTTAACAGATATATTTTAGGAAATTATTCTAACTACTGTGCTTGGCTGGGGCTAAAGTCTCAACAACATTATTCTGACTCAAGCCAGTGCAGAGAGCCTTCCCAGGGCCTGAAGCTTGCACAGTAAAATTCAGGCAGTGGCCAGAACACAATGGACCTGGAGCTTAAGTCTAAACAAACAAACATAGCTAGGACAATCTAGGAGGAAGAAATGAGACGATGTGTCATGGACATTTCTAAACAAAGAGAACTCAGAACTACTCATCACTCTAACATGTATCATGGGAAATGACATGACTTTATGCTTAATGAGGAACCTCTAGAGTCAGTTTCAAGAAGGCCCTGAGTTCTAATCTATTGCTGCCCAAATGCACCTGGTCTTTGGAACCCTGCCCACCCCGCCCGTAAGTTCCCATGAGCCTCTACTCCTTATCACTCCTCCTGGCTCCTAGCTATGTTTTAGACTGGTTTGCTAGGGTCTTCTTCCACTGACTGATCTTTTCTGGGGTCAACAAAGTACTTTTTTGAGGCTTGGCATCAGGCTGTGTGCCAAGTGCTGAGGCATCACAGTGAGCAGAATGCAGCTCTGGCCTCCCGGAGCTTGGGGGCAGGCCTGGGTCCTGGCCTGCTGGTTCTCTGCTGGCAAGTGCATCTGTTCCACCAGTGCATCTGATGCCAACCCTCAAAAAAGCAGTTTGTTGGCCAAAGGATATTAGAAAATCAAAGTGTGTAATAAGAAGGATGCATCTCAATGTGACGTCCATTCTGGGAGTTGCTACTCCCCATCCCAGGATTTGGTGGTGAGAAATGTGCTTTGTATCAGTCTCTGCTCTCTTCATATCTGACTCGAGGAGAATTATCACATACTTTAAAAAGAAGGGCTGTTGAACAAAACAAACTAGGAATACCTATTCTTAGCAATGATTTTTGCTTTTCAGAGAATGAACACAGAATAAATTCAGTAGAAAGAGAAGGTTGGAAGGCCAGGAGCCAAGAAAATTATATTCACAGGGGAACACGACAGGTTCACTGAAGAAATCTGACATTTCAACTATAAGTCAGAAACTCAAAACAGATCAAAATGTACTAAGAATGTCTACATTTTGCAACCATTAGGCTGCAAAGCCACTATTCTTCTAGAATGAATAGGATAAGTTAATAGCCTTAATGACCATCAAGATATCTACAGTCTTCAATATATTATCTCTAAGTCCACACCCAGATGAGGAGTGCTGGGGAATTCCAATTCTAGGTTCAGCGAATTTCTGAGCAGTGGAGAAGCAAGCCACACATCAAAGGGACTGTTATCAGAAGTCAACTGAGAACTAGTCACACCTGCAATTCCATTCCTGCAACAAATCCATGATAAGAGCACAAGAAATGCCAAACTGAGTCAATGCCAGTCAGTCTGGCTAACTCAGGATTCTATGTTATTACAAGAACAGAGCATGATCCTCTGTGGTCATAGGAAGAAGGGAAGGAAGACGAGATGTGTGTGTGTGTGTGTGTGTGTGTGTGTGTGTGTGTGTGTGTGTGTGTGTATGATGTATATTTAAAGATAAATAAGATATTCATATAAAATAACATAGTATGTAACATATATTATGTATATTTTTAAAGATTCTTTAAAACTTCCAATTAAAAAGAATTTATCATTCATGTGTTATCCACGAATTTACTGAAACCTTTTTTTTTTTGAGACAGAGTCTAGCTCTGTTGCCCAGGCTGGAGTGCAGTGTCACAATCTCAGCTCACTGCAACCTCTGCCTCCTGGGTTCAAGAGATTCTCCTGCCTCAGCCTCCCAAGTAGCTGGAATTACAGGCACCTGCCACCATGCCTGGCTAATTTTTGTATTTTTAGTAGAGATGGCGTTTCACCATGTTGGCCAGGCTGGTCTCGAACTCCTGACCTCAGGTGATCTGCCTGCCTTGGGTTCTCAAAGTGCTGGGATTACAGGCGTGAGCTACCATGCCTGGCCTTATTCTGTTTTGAAGGTGTGGCTAAAGTTCCCTCAGCTTCTTCCTGAACAGATTACTCATTTTTTCCTCATGTATTGTTTTTCCAGAAAGCCCACTTCCATGTTTACAGTATTCGGGAGGTGAACAGAACTTAGAGACACTGAAGTGTCTTTTCCTCTAGTGTGAGCACCCATCTCTGAGTGACTACCAGAAGGAAAGGCTCCACTTCCTTCCCCGCTGCACTCACCATGCCTTTTTCTTCCGCCTGTGCTTGGACTCAATCATGCGAACAATGGCTTCCTCTTCGTAGGTGTGGCCGCACACTTTATTTTTCACTGGCTTCTTCATTTCCAGCTGTAATCAAGGAGATGTTGGGCTTTCAGGAATGATAACGATCAACTTCCAGTAGCTGTTTTTTCCTAGTCCTGCTATGTTTAACTCCCTAGTCTCATGGCTTTAGATAATGATTAGGGTTTAGATAAGGAAAAGCAGGGAGTCCAGTCAGTACTGCCACTTGGCCTGTGGGCCAGGACGTTAGTCCCAGATCCTTAAGGGTACCATTGGCTTACAGTTCTCTCCAGCTCAAGAACCTTCCACGGATTCTCTTCAACCCCCAGCACTTTTCTTACTCCCCTCCTTCACTCCCTAAGTGAAATCAAATCAGAAAGCAAACAGGAACCTTTCTGCCTCTGTGGAGTGACTCGTGTTTCTTTCAGGGGGAAGGAGGAGGAAGCAGTACCTGTGTAATGGGGCAGATGAAGTTGGTCTGACTTTGGGTCACAATCATATCTTCATCCACTCCTGTTCCATCAGCCTCTCTGTCAGCTTGAAGACCATCTGGAGGAAAATGGAGAGTTGGTAAGCCTCTCTGGTCTAATGTCAAAGAAAAGGAAGGAACGGAAGGAGGGGAGGTGAGGAGTTTCTGAGGGTGCATTTGGTGTTGGCCCCCATGTAGGCACTGGATGACAGAAACTCTTCTGCTTTTCAGAGGACACTACAGGGTACCACATTCTGAGGTTCAGAGCAGTAAAAAAAAAAATCTTTTTAAAGTTACAGAGGAAGTGACCGAGTGTGGCTTCAGAGTCAGAGAACCGACCTGGTTATCTCTTTCTTGTCCATTGGTGAGACGCTGGGCTAGCAAAGTGCCCCTTTTTTTTAAAAGCCTCTGCTTTACAGCCTTGTTTTTTTTTTTTTTTTTTTTTTTTGAGACGGAGTTTCACTCTTGTTGCCCAGGCTGGAGTGCAATGGCGCATTCTTGGCTCACCACAACCTCTGCCTCCTGGGTTCAAGCGATTCTCCTGTCTCAGCCTCCCAAGTAGCTGGGATTACAGGCATGTGCCACTACGCCCGGCTAATTTTTTGTATTTTTAGTAGAGACAGGGTTTCACCATGTTGGCCAGGATGGTCTCGATCTCTTGACCTCGTGATCCACCCGCCTCGGCCTCCCAAAGTGCTGGGATTACAGGCGTGAGCCACCGTGCCCGGCCTCAGCCTTGTTGCAAAGATTAAAAGAGATGAAGAATGTGGTATGCTCTGGACAGCTCATAGTACAAAGTAATAATCAATAAACAGTCATTACTATTAGGTAGTACAGGGCTTCTCAAACTTTTTAGTTGTAAGTATGAATTCTTTAAAGCTTTTTCTATGTGGGTTATATTTATCAATATTTAGTATATTAGACATTAAGATTGAGGAATTTAAAATTCATTAGAAAATAATAATAATACCACTGCATATTACTAATGTTACTATAAACAACATTTAAAAAGTTCAAATTGGCCTGGCACGGTGGCTCACGCCTGTAATCCAGCACTTTGGGAGGCCGAGGCGGGTGGATCACGAGGTCAGGAGTTTGAGACCAGCCTCACCAACATGGTGAAACCTCTTCTCCACTAAAAATACAAAAATTAGCTGGGCGTGGTGGTGGTCACCTGTAATCTGAGCTACTCAGCGGGCTGAGGCAGGAGAATCGCTTGAACCCCGGATGTGGAGATTGCGGTGAGCAGAGATTGTGCCATTGCACTCCAGCCTGGGCAACAGAGTGGGACTCCATCTCAAAAAAAAAAAAACAAAAAAAAAAAACAGAAATAGAATGGTATTTAACAGGGAGTGTACCATGTTATAGTATATTTGCTGTGGGATGGGATCTCTGGAAATTATATTGCTTATGACTACATGAGTTGTCATGCTTCCCAGGGCCTGTCTTTGGTATTCATAGTGTAAGAGTTAGACTCCTAAGAGTCCCTTTATCAATCCACTGACTCTTCACCATGGCTCGGTAAAGTTGAACAGGTAAAGAAAAAGCCAAGGAGCCAGCCAGGAGCAGTCTGTCTCCTGGATTCACTTTGCAAAGTCTCTTCCTGTGGGGTGTGGCCTCCCATTTCTGATAGTGTGTTTGGTAGTAAAAATAGGAGGAGCTCTTTGCTAATTTTGCACACCATTTATTCTGAACTGATGGCTGGTTTCTGACTGTATACGTTATACCATAGAATTCACCAGAAAATCTGTTAGATGAATAACAGAGTTCAGCTGATGTGAAAGACTGTGGGTTTGTTTGCTGTTTTCTATTTTTAAATTTCAAAAGGTAGAGGAAGTAAGCAAGCACAACTCGAATGCAATGCCAACCGCCAGCGAAGGCTGAGTGGGGAACTTCAGAATTGTAGGTGGCTACCAGCATCAGTGATCACGAAAGAAGGAGGTAACAAAAGTGAGACTGGGGAAGAATGCCACGAGTGAGTAAGAGACCACAGACCAAGGGGCTAAAAAGAGAAAGATACTCAATAGGTAAACTTCCCTAGAGACAGAACATTTCCTCACTCTCAATCTATATTTATAGAAATTGACATTAGCCTTGGGATTCTCCAGTGTGCTAACAAAAGGTCACATCTGGCAACAAATACCACTTACACTGATTTAGATGACCCAAAGACAAAACTGTGATGAGCCTGGTGAGAGGAAGACGGGAGAGAAAATATTGATCCTCTACTAGAATCACAGAAGTTTTAAAGTTGAGGTTGTCTATCCTAAGTCTGGCATTTACCTGAGAAAATCAAGATCCAAAGAAAGTGTAGGTTGTGTCCAAAGTCACCCAGGAATTTAATAAATCAATGTGTTGTTCTATTTTCTTGGACTGATTCATTTGAATATTAAAATCTATGTATTGGTTCTGGGAGCTCCTCTGCTCCCAAATTGTTACTTCATTGATAATACTAACACTTCAAATGTATTGAATGTTATACAGCAGATACCATGCTAAGTACTTCATATACATTATTTCATTTATTCCTAACAAAATATCCATGAAGAATGACTATATTATTATTCCTATTGTGTAGCAAGAAAATTGAAGTCCCACCATATATATATATATTTTGAGATGGAGTCTCACTCTGTTGCCCAGCCTGGAGTTCAGTGGTACAATCTTGGCTCACTGCAACCTCTGCCTCTTGGGTTCAAGTGATTCTTGTCCTCAACCTCCCGAGTAGCTGGGATTATAGGCGTCCACCACCACACCTGATTCATTTTTGTAATTTTAGTAGAGATGGGGTTTCACCATGTTGGCCAGACTGGTCTCGAACTCCTGACCTCAAGTGATCTGCCTGTCTTGGCCTCCCAAAGTGCTAGGATTACAGGTGTGAGCCACCATGCCCAGCCAACCCCACAATATTTTTAAGGCAAATGTAGAAAATGTTTGCCTTATAATAAAGCAATAATTGGAGTAAATCTGTTTAATCTTTAGTAAAGAGATTATAAAATTTTCCTAACTCTGAGTAGAAAAACAGCAAAGTAATCATATTATTTTCTATATACATAGATGACGTTGTGAGAAGCATATACTGGCGTCCACTTCTGACCAATGGATTGATCTTGGACCTCTACTTGACGTCCAGATGCCCGGGCCCAGGGTGCCCCAGCACTGTGCTAAGGCAGGAAGCCTGCACAAGAACTAACACTTAAAGTGCACCCATGAGGGATGGAGCAAGGTAGACTTAGGTAACTTGAATACGTTTTTGTTGTTTTTTTTAATGTCACAAAATGAACACCAAAAAGGAGAAACCATAGACCTGTTTGAAGTAGTATTTCCAGAGGTCTGTACATGTGCTCCAGTGATGTGAAGTTGGGTGGGAGGCGTAGTGAGGACATCTCAAGATGTAAGTTCCCAGTTTTTGTGGCTCATCAGTTATGACTCAGGGAAGAGCCAAGCAGCTCTGCCTTTGGTCCTCTTCTTCTCAGTCACCATCCGCCAAGTTGCTCAAAGCCAAAGCCTTTGGAATCTTCCCTGGTTATTCCCTTTTCTTCATTCCTCATATCCAATCCACTGGCAGGTTCTGCCGACTCTGGTTCTAAACCACATTCCAAATCCAGCCCCTTCTCCCATTCTCTACTTCGTGCTTGGCCCAAACCACCACTGCCTCCCGCCCAGCCCTCTGCAGTTGCTTCCCAACTAGTGTCCCTCATCAAGGGCCACAGCCTCCCACGTCTGCCTCTTGCAGTGGCCTAGACAGCCCTGTGTAACTCTGTCCCTGACAACCTAATATGGTTTGGCTGTGTCCCACCCAAATCTCATCTTGAATTTCCATGTATTGTGGGAAGGACCCAATGGTAGGCAATGGAATCATGGGGCAGATCTTCTAGTGCTATTCTCGTGATAGTGAATAAGTCTCAAGAGATCTGATGGTTTTAAAAAGAGGCGTTTCCCTGCACAAGCTCTTTCTCTTTGCCTGCCGCCATCCATGTAAAATGTGACTTGCTCCTCCTTTGCCTTCCACCACGGTTTGAGTCTTCTCCAGCCATATGGAACCATAAGTCCATTAAACCTCTTTTTTTCCCCCCAGTCTCTGGTACATCTTTATCAGCAGGAAGAAAACGGACTAGTATACACAACCTCTCTGCTCAGTTGCCCTGTCTCCCACCATGCTCAAGGCACACTGGCCTTTTCTGTTTCTGGAACATGCCAAGCTCCTCCTGTCTTTGAGTCTTAACACTAACCTCTCTGGAATGCTCTTCCTCCTGCTCTGTGCCTGTCCTACTCCTTCTTGTCATTTTAAAATGTCAGTTTAAATGTCATCTCCTTGGTGAGGCCTTCTCTGATGTCCAAGCTAAAGAAGCCCCACAGACTTTCTCTATCACACCACTCTTGTTCTCTGCATAGCACGTCCCTAAGTGCTCGTTTTCTGTCTTTCTTCCCCACTACCCCCTCCCTCATTCTCTTCCAGGAAAGCAGGGCCTTCATTCTCTTGCTCATGGATGTTTCCTAGAGTTTAAAATAGTCCTTGGCATAGAGTAGTAGGTGTTCAATAAACATCTGACAAGCAAAGTGCCTCATCCAACAAGGCAAGAGTGGGCATATTTTTCACAAGATTACACTTAACATATTTAGCAGACGTGGCAACAAAAACACATACACACATCCTCACACAATGATGATTTTATAGGTTTTAGCCAAATAACAGGACTTCACTCTCGCTCGGGGTGCAGCCCTGGACCCTGAATTACATGTCAAAGGCAGGAAGTAAATATAAGCTTGAAAATTACAGTAGGCTGTGTGGTAATTACAAAGGAGAATCCAGACATGGTCTTGTGGTCAGAAAATACATTTGGTACTGGCCACACACAGCCCTAGCATTAGTCACTTATCTGTCTTCAGGTATCCCAAATTTGGCTACCAGTTAGAAAGTTTTATGCCAGCTGGGAATAAAATTTGATTGCTATGTACTTTTTCAATTAGGCTGGAACATTTTTTTCTTTCTTTTTTCTTTGATAGAGACAAGGTCTCACTGTGGCTGAGGCTGGTCTTGAACTCCTGGCCTCAAGGGATCCCCTCCTACCTTGGCCTTCCAAAGTTCTGGGATTGTAGGCATGAGCCACCATGCCTGGCCTAAGCCTGAACATTTTCCTAAAAGCACTTTTCTCTTGAAACTATGAAAGTAGCATATGAAGAAAACACTTTACAAACATTTGTTGCCTGCTTGACATGCTTATTTGACTGCCCATATTATTTTACTTGCACTATTCCAAAGACAGTTTATTTGGAAAGGCTGAGCTGGTGCATGGAAAATCTGGGGGCCATGCTAATGTGCAAAAGCACACTGATTCCAAGTTTGAAATTCTTTAGTTATGGCGTGTGAGTATATATCTGTACCAGTTCCTGATTTGTTTCTCCTACTTAGTAACCTATAGCTGGGGCTACCTGTGATCCCACCTGTGGACTCAGACATATCTTAGACTCTAAGTGGAAAAGAGATATTCAGCAGGCTCAGTTCTTTTGGTTTGGAATTAAGAGCTGTGTCTCTCTCTCTCTGTGTGTGTGTGTGTGTGTGTGTGTGTGTGTGTGTGTGTGTGTTTTGCTTTGAGATCCACTCCTTGGTACTCTTGGGTGTCCAGCTTTGTACCTCAGTTTCTTCATGGGACTGGCGGCCTGTCCTGACTGCCAGCTGTCTGGTTGGGCCATGTTACCATTTTCCCTTCTATAGGAAACAGAACCCTAGGTTTCTGTATTAGTCTGTTCTCACGCTGCTAATAAAGACACATCCAAGACGAGGTAATATTTAAAGGAAAGAGGTTTAATGGACTCACAGTTCCACTTGGCTGGAGAGGCCTCCCAAACATGCAAGAAGATGAAGGAAGAGCAAAAGGACGTCTTACATGGCAGCAGGCAAGAGAGATGAGAATCAAGCAAAAGGGGTTTCCCCCTTATCAAACCATCAGATCTCGTGAGACTTATTCACTACCACGAGAACAGTAGGGGGAAACCGCCCCATGATTCAGTTATCTCCCACTGGGTCCCTCTCACAACACATGGAAATTATGGCAGCTACAATTCAAGTTGAGATTTGGGTGGGGACGCAGCCAAACCATATCAGTTCCAATACTCCCTGGCACCAGCTAAGACTCTGCTGCATGTGAACAGCTTTTGCAGGATTCAGATGGAGATCATGATCAGATACGGCCTACATAATGAAAGATTCCCTAGACGTGACAACCCTCACAAAATGGCAAAGTTCAACAAACATAAATTTCAACAAAAATGCTCGATGAACACAGGTTGAATTAATATAATGTAATCAGAAGAATGGCTAGAACACAATAAGGATCCAACAGGTTACTTATTTTGTGTATATATTTATTAAAATCAATGTTATATACTTCTATAATTACAAAATTGTTACTGCTATTATTATTATTTTTACCACTTTTATGTGCTAGACATGCTTGGTCTTGGCAAAAAGTAATCCTTGCCTTCAGGGAGCTCAGTCACATAGAACAGACACCTACAAAGCAAAGTGTTCTTGTGAAGGTCATGCATATATACAAGATACTGTGGAGGGAAGGTCTCCAGAGAGAACAGGGTCAGCCTGTCTGAGGAGCTGATGTCTGATCTGGGTCAATGACGAGGATCCTTCAGCGTATATTTTCTGAACAACTCTACTGCCCCCTTAAATGTGAGCATTTCATTCATCGCCATCTCAGGTCAACATTCCGATCAATGTCCTTCCTCCTATCTTCTCTTAACTATAATCCATCCTCATCTCCGAGTCTATGTATGTGGAGGAGCTATCTCTATCCGGTCCGACCCAATGCAACTCAATGCACCCAACCCAATCTCCAAGGCCAATCTCCTTTCTTTGAAATCTCATCATATCCACGGTCTATACCACACTCTTTTAGCTCAATCTTTCTTATCTGTTGTTTCAGGTGAATGGAGCTTTCTTTTCCAGCTACACCAAAAGCTCCTTGAGGACAAGCACTGTGTGTTCAAGTGAAGCTAACTCACCTAGACTTGCATTTATTGAACACTTGCTCTGTGCCAAGCACTACACCAAATTCCAGGTATAGATACAAAAAGGATTAAAATCGGGTCTGGTAGGAGAGACAGATATGAATATTTACAGCCTGTGCAATAAGTGAAACATATACATTTTGTACAAAGTACAAAAGTATCTCTAGAGATAGGGTGAGGAAGAGTCAAGGTAAACCTCCTAGAAGAAGGTAATGACTCAGGCAGGCTCTCCAGGGAGGTGTGATGAGAAGAGGGAAGGATATTGAGGCAATGAGAATTACAGTATTTACGAACATGGGCTCTGGAGACAGGCTTGCTTCGATTTACCTGGTTCTATCATTTTTTAGCTGGGCTCTTGGGGAAATTACTCCATCTTTCTTTGTCTCAATCTTCTCAGCTATGAAATGGAGCTACGAATGGTACGTACTTCACAGTACTGTCTGAGGATTAAGTGAGTTAATGTCTGAAAAGTTCTTAGCACGGTTCCTGGCAAATAGCAAGCTGTAGATAGCTGACACAGCACTATCAGCATCTTCAGTGTTTTTGCTGTCTGCTTCCACTTCCATGGCTCTTTCGACACACTCCTCTGAAGATCTCGAAAATAAACTGAAGCATTTCCTCCAAATGAGCTGACATTTGAGTAAGATATACCCTTTCATGTTATCATGTGCTTATGATTTATCTACTGTTGTTTCAGACATGTCCTTTGTCCTCAACTGACATGTTATCAATTTGCCTCCAGCTATTAAATACCGTCCAAATATTAGGTTTAAAATAATCAAAACCCAGTGCATTCAACTGATAGGACAAAAATCAGTCAGTTAAGATTTAGTCATATGATATCCACTTTAAACCAATAATACTAAAAATACTCCCAAACTGAGCACTTGCATTTAATACCTCTTTAAGAAAGGACTTGATGATCATCTCTAGGTCACCAAGCAAAAGCAGAAAATTGAATGCACACATTCTATTTCTTTTCTTCTTTTTTTTTTTTTTTTTTTGAGACGGAGTCTTGCTCTGTCACCAGGCTGAAATGCAGTGGTGCAATCTAGGCTCAACGCAACCTCCACCTCCTGGGTTCAAGTGATTCCCCTGCCTCAGCCTCCTAAGTAGCTGGGACTAGAGGCATATGTCATCATGCCTGGCTAATTTTTTGAATTTTAGTAGAGACGGGGTTTCACCATATTGGCCAGGATGGTCTCGATCTCCTGACCTTGTGATCCGCTCACCTTCGCCTCCCAAAGTGCTGGGATTACAGGCGTGAGCCACTGTGCCTGGGCTATTCTATTTCTTCGATCTGGGTAATGAACTAGGAAAACCACAGAATGGGAAAAGTCTGATCAGCCAGCATTAAGAAGGTCTACAACTTTCCATTATTTACATCCACAGTAAAGTCTGAAGAAAGCAAAGATCAGAATATAAGGAGCCCCCTTTGCACTAATCTTTTTACGTTCTCTTCTTTTAGAGAGTAGTAAATACCACCTGTGCAGATACCCAAGACAGTACATGTAAGTTGCTCATATACCTTGTCCATTCTCCATCTTTATCTTCATTGTGTCTCCTCTTCAGTTTCACTGCTGCTGTTCTACTTCAATCCCCCAGCATTTCCAATTTGGATTACTGAAAAAAGTTCTTTATTCATCTCTCTGCCTCAGTCGCCCTAGTCTATTCTTTCTATTCCAGCTGGTCATCTTTCTAAAACTATGGCCTTCGGCTGGGTGCAGTGGTTCACTCCTGTAATCCCAGCACTTTGGGAGGCCAAGGCAGGAGGATGACCTGAGGTTGGTAGTTTGAGACCAGCCTGACCAACATGGAGAAACCTTGTCTCTACTAAAAACACAAAAATTAGCCAGGTATGGTGGCACATACCTGTAATCCCAGCTGCTTGGGAGGCTGAGGCAGGAGAATTGCTTGAACCCGGGAGGTGGAGGTTGCGGTGAGCCGAGATCAAGCCATTACACTCCAGCCTGGGCAACAAAAGCAAAACTCCGTCTCAAAAAAAAAAAAAAAAAATTAATAGAACAAAACCACAGCCTTCTAAGCATAACAACAAGCCTCTTCATTAGTTGGTCCAGATTAAGTATCTTCATCTCCTCTCTACTCACTTCAATCCTATGCCCCACATCCACCCCAGATTAACTACAGTTCACCCGTATTTGCCATGTTATTTTGTGCTTCTGCTGCTCTCTCTTCACCTAGCAATCTCTGACCACCCCTTCAGGACTCAATTCAGGCATTTCCTCTGTGAAGTGCCAAAGCAGAGGTGATTCCTCCTTAGGACTCCAGGGTACCTTTTGAACCTACTGTCATCATTTGTTTACTTCTCTATCTTCCCTACCAGAATGTGGATTCCTTAAGGGAAGGAACTCTGATTCAGCTTCACATTCTCAATGAGCCAAGCAATGTATAGGAACTTCATAAATGTTTGGTGAATGAATGGTTGCTGAAAGAAGAGAATGGTTTGAATACTGTCATGCACAAATTTATCACAATAAGAAGATGAAAATAGTGAAGAGGATTGTTTTGAAGACAAACATCTTAGAAAAGGACAGTTTGGTCCTTGAGCTAATTACTGCTTTTCCAGAAAGTAAGTCACATTATACCATGTAGGTCATACCATTGTACATTCTCTGTTCCACTTCTGTACAAAAGCAAATTACCAAAAAGGAAGATGATGGAAGTCATAGTAGTCCAAGAAATAAACTACTCCACGTACGTCTTTAGATCATCTCTGATTCTATTCTCTGGCCTGCAACCATCTATGTCCCCAGAAAAGTATGGTAGTAATCAGTTGTCAAAATGTGTGTTTTTTTTTTAAGTTTGTTGACTTTGCCAAGGTAAGAAAGACATTCTATTACTGTTGTTTATATAATAGAGAAACACTAGAGAAGTATAGATATCTGACAGACTGAGAATTTAAGAGAACTGTAGAATTATGACTCACAAAATCTTACAGTTTCTCTAGAATTTTCTTGGGTTAAAAAAATCTGATCGTTATTAAAAATAATCTTCATCATGAGGAAATGCTTATATTATATGAAGTGAAAAACTGAAATTAAAATGTACATGTAGTACAATTAAGCTTTAAAAAATTTTTTTTGAGATGGGAGTCTTACTCTGTGGCCCAGGCTGCAGTGCAGTGGTGCAGTCTCGGCTCACTGTAGCCTCCACCTCCTGGGTTTAAGTGACTCTCCTGCCTCAGTCTCCTAAGTAGCTGGGATTACAGGTACCTACCACCATGCCCAGCTAATTTTTGTCTTTTTAGTAGAGACGGGATTTCACCATGTTAGCCAGGCTGGTCTCGAACTCCTGACCTCAGGTGATCTGCCCACCTTGGCCTCCCAAAGTGCTGGGCTTATAGGTACAGATGTGACAACTTAGTAACACAGGTGCTTCCTCCTTCACTGCACTTTATCTCCAAATAGAGATCTTCAGAGGTTCTTTATCTTTTTCCTTAAAGGAAATGAGAAGCTTTAGAAAACAAATTATGATATCAGGCTAGCTTCATTCTGTTATTAAAGTCTCACATTCTATACAAGTATTTTATTATTGTTTGTCTAGGACTCTAAAATTAGAAGAGACAGAAGAAAACATATTATATAAATTTAAAGTATAAATTAGTTGGGCATGGTGGCATGTGCCTGTAGTCCCAGCTACTCGGGGAGCTCAGGTAGGAGGATGGCTTGAGCCCAGGAGGTCGAGGCTACAGCGAGCCTAGATTGTTCCATTGCACTCCAGGCTGGGTGACAGAGCAAGACCCTGTCTGAAAACAAAACTAAAAAAAATTAAAGTATGACATATAACCTTGTAGGGGATCCAAGAAGTTTAAAATATCACAACTGCTTTAAGATAATACATCTAGAAAATGGAAGGGATTAAAATGCTGTCATAGCCCCTATCTTACCCAAAATTGAAACGCTGCAGTTTTAAAGTTGAGCAATTGTAAATCTTAAAGTTCCCTTTTTTACTATTATGATCTCTGGACTTTATTTCATCATTTGTTTCAGTTTGACTAATTGAATAAACAAATCCATCCACCCTCATTGCCATCAATCCGGCCTAACTCATCAATATTACTTGGTCTCATGAAGAGTACTAGATATAAAAAGCTCAAGCTAAATAGTTACTCTCCAAATATCTCAGAAATCTTGGTTCCTTTACTCCTAGTGCAAATATGCAGTAGTTTTATCACCCGCACAGGATGGACTGCAACATTTCATCATATATTCCTTCAATCTTTCTTCTATATACCAGTGTTTAAGATGAATTGTGCCCAGGCGCGGTGGCTCACACCTGTAATCCCAGCACTTTGAGAGGCCGAGGCGGGTAGATCACGAGGTCAGGAGTTCAAGACCAGCCTGACCAACGTGGTGAAACCCCGTCTCTATTAAAAATACAACAATTAGCCGGGTGTGGTGGCACATGGCTGTAATCCCGACTACTAAGGATGCCGAGGCAGGAGAATCTCTTGAACTGGGAGATGGAGGTTGCAGTGAGCCGAGATTGCGCCAGTGCACTCGAGCCTGGGCGAAGAGTGAGACTCCATCTCAAAAAAAAAAAAAAAAAAAAGAAAAAATTCTTCTTTCTAGTGGCACAATGTCCTCATGTTTAAAAGAAAAAGTCAGGAGAACAATCCCTAAAGGGTATTCAATATGGAAGAAATTGAAAAGGTCAAAGCCCGAAGGTGCAAATCTAGTGAAGCCTGACAGTCCTGTCAACAATGTGGGTGAAACCCCCCCCAAAATGTAGCTCAGCTCCACAGCCTGGCAAAGTGGTCAGAGCCAACTGGGGCAGGGCTACCTGAACTTCCAAGAGTAAGGGACACTGATCTGTGCTGACATCTGTACTTAGTCTTCAGGGTCCGGTCTGAAGTCAGCCTAACAGAAAACATACCCCACAAAATCCTGCTGACTGGAAGGAAGAAATAAAATGAAAGTGAGAGACAGGGAGGGAAAGAGGGAGGAAGGGGGGGGAGGGAAGGAAGGAGCTAAAGGATGAGGAAAACCTTTATTTCTGCAGAGCCCAAGGGACCACACCACTGAGTCAGTGTCCTGGAACAAAGCCCCTGCCCCCAAGCCTTCCTTCCTCTCACCCACCCCCTCCTTGTCCACTTTCCATCCTCTTTAAAATCCTCCCCACATGCAAAGGAAGACACATGACTTCAAAATCAGGATCAGCTTAGGACACAGCTCTTGTGAATGTGTACAAGAGATCTGAGTCATTTGTTCGTTTTGTAAACATGAAGAAATCCCACTTTTCAGACTTCCTCCTTCACGACATTCACAGCGCTTGACAAAATGCTTAGCATGGAACATTGACTCTTCTCCTTACCCACGCCCAAAGGTGTCAAGGGGGACAGACGTTCTTTCTCATTGAAAGCTCATATATTCCAGGGCAGGTGACAATTATGAGTGAGCACAAGTAGAATTACAGAGAATGTGATGTCTGTGAACCTAGGCTGTGCCACCCAGAAATACGGAGGACTGAGAAGCAGTCCAGGAGAGCATCTGATCAAGGCCACTGCCTCCCTCTGGGAAAACTTCTCACTCAGGGGCCCCCAGGGTCTCCCTTTAACTCCCCCCACCATCCGAGGCAATTAACATATCAAACACATCATTCATAATGATCTGTATGGCTGTTTCCCCCCACGAATCTGTAAGCTCCAAGGGCAGAGACAGTTTTTTTGTTTTTTTGTTTTTGAGATGAAGTCTTGCTCTGTCGTCCTGGCTGGAATGCAGTGGCACGATTTTGGCTCACTGCAACCACCTCCTGGGTTCAAGCGATTCTCATGCCTCAGCCTCCCAAGTAGCTGAGATTACAAGTGTGTGCCACTACGTCCCGCTAATTTTTTTTGTATTTTTAGTAGAGACGGGGCTTCACTATGTTAGCCAAGATGGTCTCGATCTCCTAACCTCGTGATCCGCCTGCCTCGGCCTTCCAAAGTGCTGGGATTACAGGTGTGAGCCACTGTGCCCCGCCTGAGACAGTTTTTTTTTTCATCTCTAGATCCCCAGAGCGTTGCACATGGACTCCCGATCCTAAGGGGTCCCTGGTGGCTTCAAATTGGTTCTGCCCACTTTTTACCTCTTCTGCAAAGGAGTTAAAGGAGTGCTCTGCAAGACCCAGAGATAACTGTTTTGTACTTTCATACAGGTGTGGACTTCGGGAGGGTAGGTTAGGCGTGGACCTTGGCTCTACCATAAATTGGGGGGATAGGTGTTAAATTTCCCGTAGGCTATCACTTTCTTTCTCTGTGTATCATTAGGATACTGTCAAGATGGGATCAAGTGTTTCGCCCCTCATTAGAGGGAAAAAACCTAATAAGTGAATCAAGGCAGTAACAAAAACCACATAAGAAGAACTCTGGAAATAGCTCCTGAAAGGGCAAGGCAGGGTGACTGGTTGATCTTGCCTTTCATTTTCAAAGCCTGCGGGCCTGAGTCCTATCACTACAGTGTACACACTCCCAGCAGTCGTGAGCGGGGCAAAACAGGAAGCAAGAAAGGAGAAAAAGAAGAAAAAGACTCTCAGAACTTGCTTTACGGATTTTACAGGAAAATATAAAGATCTCAAATGGTGACTTTCCTGAGCCCACAATGAAGAAGATGCGATTGGGTCACTAGCATAGTCTGCAGCCTGGAGTGTGGATGACATCTGGGTCTTGAAGTAGGCAGTCAGCCCGCACCAAGTGATGAGCGCCCCTCCCCCGGCATCGCAGAGGACCAGGCTGTATTTCGGCTCTCAGATTCCTCTAACTACACTTTTATGCCTTAGCTAAAAATTCCCTTAAGACAAAAGAAAAAAAAATATGGAGAGGCGACTGGTTAAAGGGATTGGGAAAGCCTCTCTCTCAATTTGAGGCCCTCGACAACACGCCCAGTGAGGGAACAGGTAAGCAGGGAATTCAGAAGCAAATAAAGGAGGCAGGCTAAAAATAAATGAAGGGTGAACATCAAGGAGGAAGAGAAATTATGCAGGGGATGTAATTAGCACACTAATTATCAGGGTCATAATTAGGAGCAATGAAATGAAATTAAGAAAAGGAGATTTTAATTGTCGGAAAGACCTTGTGAGGGAGAGGTGAGTTTCTCATCCTCTTCACCCAGACTGAGGCCTATTCATCTGAACAAAGCTGGTTCAAAATGAGCTAGCAATTATTTAAAGAGAATTTTATTTTCGTTACCAAAAGTAGATTAGGTTACTTGACGACACAGTGGCCTCTCGTATCTAATTTTATCATTCTGTCCTTTGTTCTAAATTAAATAGTAAAATAGCTGGTGATAAAAAAGCCGATGACTATTTTGTTCCAAAAATATAATTCAGCATCTAAGGAGATCAAAATGGCAAAGCAGGAACGAGTAAAGCGAATGAAATACAGTCAAATATGTTCATTTTACAACAGATTTATAGATGAGAAGGGAATATTAAAAGTAGGATTTGTTGGCTGGGCGCGGTGGCTCACACCTGTAATCCCAGCACTTTGGGAGGCCGAGGTGGGCGGATCACGAGCTCAAGAGATCGAGACCATCCTGGCCAACATGGTGAAACCCTGTTCCACTAAAAATACAAAAAAATTAGCTGGGCGTGGTGGTGCGTGCCTGTAGTCCCAGCTACTGGGGGAGGCTGAGGCAGGAGAATTGCTTGAACCCAGGAGGCAGAGGTTGCAGTGAGCTGAGGTCATGCCACTGCACTCCAGCCTGGCACCTGGTGACGGAGTGAGACTCTGTCCTCAAAAAAAAAAATATATATATATATAGGAGTTGTTTCTCATATTTTTCAGAGCTAATTCAGTTATTTTAGTTTTCAGAAGTAATACAAAGATGGCCATGGAACTTAACTAACCATTGTCACTAAATGGTAAAGAGCATTAGCTTTGTAATTTTAACTTGGTTTCACAATGACAGTCGAGTGGCATTTTCACAGTGGTTGGATAACTGAAACTTGTAACCCTAAATATGGTCAAACGTCATGCTGTATTAAAAAACTACAAGCATTTATGATTTCCCAGGATCAGGAGCAAAATTTAAAGAAAATTTATTTTCTCTTCCTCATTCGGGAGCCCAAGGTATGACTCATGCAACTTTCATTTAGTAAATGTCTGCTGACCACCTACCATTTCCTAGGCACAGAGGATGGGGTTGAAATAGACAAGGAAACTGTAGCACTGTATGATGGGTACCAGGAGAGAGGCAAGCTTAGGGGACCATGGGAACTCACTGGGGGCTTCTTAAAATGACTGGAGGCACAGTGACAGTGGGAGGAATCCTGAAGGAGAAGGAGGCAGGAGGAGCAAAGGCGAAAGTGTGAGAGAAAGCACGGTTGCCACTCTGCCATTCTTAGTGGAAGGATTTGAAGGCAGCAATTCTAATGATACGTACAAATGCCTCATTATGTCCATTATGATACACTAGGGAATAAGAGCATCTGAAAGGCAGCTTTTTAAATGTTACTTGATATTTCCTCAGGATTATGGTTATTTAAATGTCTCCCAAAACGTAAGCTACACAGAAGCTTGCCTGCGTGCTTCCTCTTCTAACCACCCGCCCACCACTACTAACCGTGTGCCTCTCATGCATGGTAGGTTTTGCATACACCAAGATTAACAAGACAGAGCCCCCAGTCCAAAGGACTCCAGTCTAGTGTTGGGACAGACAGTACCATTAACATACATGGGATAAGTTCTGTGAGCTTCTGCAATGGACTCCTGAGAAAAGGGACTGTTCCAAGCAGCGTTGGAAGCTCACTCTCACCCCCAAGGAGAGAGAGACTAGGTACATTTGGAGAACTGTAAGCTGGGGGAGAGAAAGTTGAGGGTGAACAGGACTCAAGGCAGACCTGTCACAAGACACTGCAGGGCGGCGACCCTTCCTTCAATAGCAACGAGGTGCCAGAGAGCTTTTTAAAACACATCCTCTCCCCATGTGAATTACCAACATAGGACAGTTTTGACAGGATGTCTCAGGGTAAGGCACATCTTGTGATGATAAGGCACTTTGTGCTCTCCCCCGGCCTGCTCATCCTTGACCTTCATGTCAACTGTAAATCTAGGGCAGAGCTTTAATTTAGTTTTCAGGGAATCCTTTAGAAATCTCTGGCCTAAACTGAGATGCTAAGATGTCAGAAGCATCACGATAGCCTAATTCGGTCCTTGTCAAGAAACCTTTTCCATAATCATTCAGTTTTATCATGCATACCGTATTTATTACTCCAGGAATAAATTTCATTTGTAACCCAACTGCTGACAACAGATACTGAATTTTGAAGGGGTAGGCTGCCTGCAGACAGATCTAGAAGTAAAGTAGAATTTACAACAGTAAGGATTTTATCATGCCAGGCTTTCATCTTGCGTGATGTTAGCTATAATTGCTAACTTGATTTTTCTTTTCTTCTTTGGTATCGCTTCTGAGGTTATGATGAAATGTTTGTTGCTACTGCTAACGAAATTCAGAAAAGGACCATTGGTTTTTTACTCCATTTGGGAATTTTGAGGCAATAGATGCTTGTACACTGCTGTCAGGATAAACAAGATTTATTTTTCCAAGGTGCAAAAGGAACAAAGCTTTTTAAAAGAAGAATGAGAAGATAACTCAAGTCAAGAGGACTTTGGGAGATCCTGCAAGAAGATTTTTTTTTTCAACCAACATCTAGGTAGGAAAAGACAGTGCCTTCAAGACAACTGTTTGCCATTTAGAAGAAAATAGTGCTTTGGTAGGAAGAGCACTAAAATGATTGCAAGTCCTGGCTCTGCCACTAGTCAGCTCTGTGACCTGGGAGGTCACCTCATGTATGCCATCTGTCTCCACCTTGTTTCCTCTCCAGCCTGAAAAGGGATGATAATTAGACAGTAGTCCCTCTAGTCTCAAAATCTGTTCCAGCTTTAAATGATTTATCCTTTGAAACATTATCAACATTTTATCCTGAGAGGAATCAGACTATCTTAAAAAGAAAGAGACATTTTCACGAATACTTTGTCAATTCAAATGACTCCTTATACTGGTATCTCCGGGCAAACCTGTTGTTTTCAAGAGTCAACATCTACTACTTGCAAGTCAAACTTGCACAATGTTCTACCTTATGTTACAGAAATAGGTGGCCATTAGTAACCTGGCAAATAAAATTTGGATTTCAAGTGATGAAAACATGTTTCACTATGACCAACACTGAGTAAATTGAGCAACCGAGATGATTACCCAAGTATGGCAGGTAGATGCAATGTGGTTATTACTAACATTCTGAAAACTGTATTCAGGAAACCTTATAATCACAGCATTATTTTATAAGAGCCAATGGACTACAAAGAAGAATTATGTTCAGACCTGTCATAGACTTAGACCGGGAGTAGGGTTGCAAGTCAGCAACAGTAACAGAAGTTAAATTAGTGGCTGGAGTATGTTTTCCCAGTGAAAGGAAACAGACTTCTTACTGTCCTATGGACTCTAACCTACTTTAAAAGGCAAATGTTTGCCGATTCTTCTTCTGTACCTCAAGACACAGAAACCTAATGTAGGCTACTCCATTTTCTCAAATTACAATTATTTTTTCAAAGACCTCTACCATTAGTTGCAATTCATGCAAACCCGTCATTTCACAAACAATAAGAAGCCTATGTCACTGAAAAAGGCAAGAAGATCAGATGTTGGGCTATTACTGAACGCAGATGACCAGATCACTAGTTGGAGGAGAAGATTCTCATAGTTTCCAGATGGGAATGAATGTATGAATGTTTATGCTGCCAACAGGAAGGTCAGTTTAAAAATGTGAAACACCACCCACTGGAGTCAGTATTTTTCTTGGAACTATAATCTGAAGATGCATTAAGCTGGAAGCCCAACTATGTAGATTAAAAGTGGCTTGCAAAGAATTTGTTCAAAAAGAAACTCACAGTTCCCAAAAGGAGAATTAAATGCAGTTAATATTTAATCTTCCATATGCCAGGTAGTAAAATGCCACACATGGTAGATGAAACTGTGAACCCAACCATGTGAATTTCCTGTGGCCAACCTCACCCATTTCTACCCTGCAGTAGTATCACCCAACAAGGCCACCCGTATCCTCATCACTTCTCCAAATCCACTCTGATCCTCACCATCCTCTCCTAGCTTCTGACTCTGCATATAACCAATCCTCCTTTCCCCTCCTCCAACTTCTGGCTGAGGCAGTGTGGTAAAAACAAGGGGTTCAGAGCCAGACCTGGGGCAATCCTGCCTCCCTTAGCTGTTTGATCTTGGGAAAATGACCACCTCTCAGAGCCTTAGTTTCTCCATCTGTAAAATGGGACAACACTTAACTGGCAGAACTACTGTAAGGACTGAGTATGTAACTGAATATCAAATTTAATTTAATTGAGTAATTGATTAATATGCCCAGCACATAATAAAATGCTCAACAGGTCTTCTCTTCCTTTCCTTTCCTTCTTCCCTGGATTTCACGATACTAGAGGTGCTTGCTTTTACATTCTGCCTTAATGCTCTGTCCTTCCTATCTTCAAAACCATATCAATGGTCCATTTCTACTGGGAGTGGGGTCCCGCTAGGCTTAACTTTCCCTGCGCATCTCCCTTTATTACAAGGTGCTGTGTGAGAACATATGGCTTCTCCGAGTTTGTAATTTTCCTAATTCTTTTTTTTTTTCTTTTAGTAGAGACGGGGTTTCTCCATGTTGGTCAGCCTGGTCTCGAACTCCTGACCTCAGGTGATCTGCCCACCTCAGCCTCCAAAAGTGTTGGGATTATAGGTGTGAGCCACTGTGCCTGGAAATTTTCCTAATTCTTATCTATTCACTTCCTTGCTACAGTGTCTTAGTACAATGCTATATGTACACAGGTCCAAAAGTGATGTTTTCTGAGGTTCTATCTCACTTGATGACATGATATCATCTCTTTACATGACACACCAATTTACCTATTCACTTCGAACTTTCCCCTTTGGTTGAGCAATGCCTAGTTCTCAATCTTAAACACCCTAATCATCAGTAACTCTTACCATCAATGACACATGCTTATACCCCTTTGGAGATTCTTCCTCTCGTCTGCCTCACTGGGTCACTGATCTGCTGAGTGAGGAACATTAGTCATTTTCTGCTCACCCTTTCTTGGGCATAATTCAGAACACTGAGAGAGCCTGTGAGGCTTCCCCCCCCTTACTGTATGGAATATCACCCCAATTTTGCTCCTTTTTTTTTTGTTCATAGACAATAATGAACATTTTTAGTTACCTCCTGGCTGACTTTCCATAACTAGCTCTAATATTCTTAGAGAGGCCTCAAGGAGTAGCAGACAGATTTGGAAGGATCCAGCAGGGGCTTAAATACTGCCTTTCTCAGTCCCTCTGTGTTTTGAGCAAGCTACTTAATCACCCTGAGTGAGTTTTGTCATATTACAGGGGGAAACACTTGTCTAGATGAAAATACCTGTCTGATAGGGCTGTTCTGAGGATAAAGGCATTTTATGTAAAATGCTAAACATGGGGCTTGGCACATAATTGCTGTTTAAAAATGGCAGCAATGATTCCTTAACCCTCCATAGCTGCTTCCCACCCCCCCTCACTCCATCAAGCACCATCACAGCCCCTCTCTTGGCAGTAATTCTGAGTGGTTGGCTTCCTTCGCAGAGTCCTGTCGGGACTTCGCTCTGTGGTACAAAACACCCTCAAGAACCATATCCACTCCTTCAAGACCTCTTTTCAGATGGCTTCAGGCCAGGCATTTGAGATGAGCCTGCGCAACGTAGTGAGACTCCGCCTCTACAAAAAAATAAAAAATTAGCTGGGTGTGGTGGTGGACGTCTTGTAGTCCCAGCTACCAGGAGGCTGACGTGGGAGGACTGCTTGAGCCTGGGAGGTCACTGCACTCCAGCATGGGTGACAGCGAGACTCTGTCTCAAAATAAAAAAAAAGATACTTCATAATCTTTTTTGGCCCAATCCTTCGTATACACAGTCTGCCCACCATCCCCTAAGCCATCTTCTGAGCTCCAAGGCCTCCCTCCTTTCTTTCTTTTCTTTTTATTTTCTTTTCCTTTCTTTTCTTTTCTTTCTTTCTCTCTTTTCCTTCCTTCCTTCCGTCTTTACTTCTTCTTCCTTCCTCCTTCTCTCCCTGTCTCTCTTTCTCTCTTTCTTTTTTTTGACGAGTCACACTGTCACCCAGGCTGGAGTGCAATGGCATGATCTTGGCTCATTGCAACCTCTGCCTCCCGGGTTCGAGCGATTCTTTTGCCTCAGCCTCCCAAGTACCTGGGATTACAGGCACGCACCACCATGCCTGGCTATTTTTGTATTTTTAGTAGAGACGGAGTTTCACCATATTGGCCAGGCTAGTCTCGAACTCTTGACCTTGTGATCCGCCCGCCTCGGCCTCCCAAAGTGCTGGGGTTACAGGCGTCAGGTGTGAGCCATCATGCCTGGATCTTAAAGGCCTCATTTCAAGATATCCTTAAAACCAACTCCAAACTAAAGCCTTTCCAGATTGACTATAATGGACACTTGCCACATTCCAACCAGCAGGGGAGGTGGGAAGACTCTGGTTGCATCACACATCCTGCTTTCAATGTGCCATGTGACCTGAGCTGCAGCAGTTCAGTTCTATAAGCCAGGGGGCGCAGAATGGGTGTCCCCATGCTCCTTCTAGGCTCTCTGAATTCAACATTCATGGATCCCCCTGTTCTGTTGCTGTGTGAATAACCTTTATGTCCCTTGCCTCAGTGCTGTTCTCAAGGGCAGAGACCATTATCTGGGTAACTCACTTAGCACAGCCTGCAGCGCTGTGCTACAGACAGTACTTAACGCATGCATTTAGATGACAATGATCAAAGCACCTCCAGTGAGGCACAGACAGCTGCCACTAGATGACTCAGACCTCTCTGCAAAATGGCTTAATTTAGCACCCTTTCAGTTGTCTAAAGAACAGACTCTGAGTAAAGGACAAAGTGAACTGAACACACTTTAACTAATATAACCTCACAATGGCCCTTTAAGGTCAGGAGTTATTAGCTCTACAATACAGATGAGAAAGTACAGACACAGACAGTTTCGGCTGCTCATCCTGAGTCAACAGCGGACCCAGGAGCACGAAGGAGTAGTGGAAAAAAACCTGCACTGACTGTGAGGGTGATCTGAGCTCTGGGCAGGCCTCTGCCATTCATCAGCTCAGCATGCCAATGACCTTGGAGGAGGTGCTCCTCCCCTTCGGCCTCATTTTCCTCATCTGGAAAATGGCCTCGAGCATGGTTCCAAAACTTGGTGGTATCAGAACTCCAAGGAAGACTACATTAGAAAGAAATCTAGGCCTGCGTGGTGGGTCATGGCTATAATCGCAGCACTTTGGGAGGCCAAGGAGGGCAGATCACCTGAGAGGTTGGGAGTTCAAGACCAGCCTGATTAACATGGAGAAACCCCGTCTCTACTGAAAATAGAAAATTAGCTGGGCATGGTGGCACATGCCTGTAATCCCAGCTACTTGGGAGGCTGAGGCAGAAGAATTGCTTGAACCCAGGAGGCGGAGGTTGTGGTGAGCCGAGATCGCACCATTGCACTCCAGCCTGGACAAGAGCGAAACGCTCTAAAATAAAAAAAAAAAAAAATCTAGCAGGGCATGGTGGTTTGCACCTGTAATCTCAGTGACTCTGGAGCCTGAGGCAAGAGGATCACTTGAGGCCAGTCGAGACCAGCCTGGGCAACTTAGTGACCCCCTGTCTCTAAAATAAAAAATAATAAAAAATTACCCAGGCATGGTGGCATGTGCCTGCAGTCCCAGCTACTTGGGAGGCTGAAGGAGGAGGATCACTTGGGCCCAGGAGGTAGAAGCTGCAGTGAGCCATGATCATGCCACTGTATTCCAGCCTGGGCGACAGAGTGAAACTCTGTTTCTAAAAAAAGAAAAAGAAGAAAAAAGAAATCTAGATTCTCAGGTCCATTCTTGGAGACTCTCATTCTGCAGGTCTGGAGTAGGGCCCAGGTCACCTTTATTTTCTGTATGCCTCCCCCCGCCATTTGGGAACAAAGGCCAGTGGCAACAATCAGTATCTATGATACTGGATTCACAGCTTAGTGTTTCACTCAGACAGCTTTGTCCCTTCCAAGTTCCAGAACTGATTAGATCATCTTATCCCTCTCTCTTGAGGAGGTCCCATACTGGATGATTTCCAAGCACATTGCAGGGTAGCTTGCCACATTCACGCAGAACTCAAAGAATTTTGAAATCAAAGGTTGGTTCATAAGACTAAATGGCTTCTCACAGGGTCGACTAAAGAGGTAATCTTGTTTTGACAGAATCCAAGCTAAAGTGCAGGAACCTTTCCCTGAAGCTTCTTGTAACCAAAATGGAACACTGACGGGGAAAGCGGAAAGGAAAATGGAGTAGGCTTGCTATAGCAACATACGAAGCATTCTGTTTAAAAGAAAACCTGTAATATATCTGGATTAGCTTGACTAGAGCTTAAATATTCAGTGAAAATCTTAACAAGGAAAAAACTAACCTAAGAACCTGTTTGTTTTGTAATATGAGAACTACTATTTACTGAAGGGTTACTATGCATCAGCTTCTATGCTAAGTATTTTACAGACATCGCACCATTTAATCGATACAACTCTGATACAAGTACTACATTATTCACATTTTAATGAAAACTGTAGTTCACAGAGCGAGCCAAGCCCAGGTATATCTGACTCTGTAAACCAGGCAATACTATTAGCATGGCCTTACTTCCTCATGTATCTAAGGTCAAAATTTCTAGAATATCTAACAGAGAAGAGGAAGGCTCAGCAAATCTGCCAGTTTTCTAAGAATCTATTAACTGGAGACAAAAAGTATGCCCTTTATAGATTTCTCAAATATTGGCTTAGCATTGGTGACTGGTAAAATAAGGAACTCTCAAATTTGCTTTACTTTGGAGAATGTATTCACATGGGAAGAGGATAATAAATAAAAGTTAGAGTCCAACTCCTGTTCTTGATGTCGATTTGCTTGTGTCCTTGAAAAGCCAGTTTTCATATCTGGCTGTGGGCTTCATATCAGCAGAGGGAGGGTGATAGCAGCTACTTACATGGCAGGGATGTTGTGAGAATTAAATAGATTAAGTCCACAAAGCAGCTTTGATCTCCTTAGAGAAAGTGCCAGCTAAATGAAATATGGAACTACTGTTTGCCCTTGCACAGGCCATAGCTGACTGAAGCTTACCAGAGTGCCCTGGAGACCAGACTTCTATTGCTCTCGACACTTTCTGAATTTTACCCTGCGAGTAAATTTGTGATTTCAAGAAGTGGACCATGCTATACACTCAAACTTTACTGGTGACTGCAATTTGAAAGACAGTAAGCTGCTCTGACATTCTTTGCTGAGGATTTGGGTCCTGAAGCAGTGAAGTAATTTCTAACAATGTGGTCTCATATGAAGGCAGTCCCTCAAACTGCGTTATTCTAAAGCATTAAGAGAAAAGTGTGTAAGAAGAATTCAGTTATTTTCTGTTAAAAACAAAAACATCATTTCTGAACTTCAGGGAGGAGAAAATCTCTAGTTTTCATTGTTCCCATGCTAACTTTTCCTACCCTGTCTGCGGTTATTCTTCCCCATTACTCAGCACTTGACATTTACACAGTGCTTTACAATCTTTTTATTATCTAATGTTCATAAGCACCCTACGAGGGAGGGCCCTGAGGACTGATAACCATTTTACAGGTGAGGAAACAGTCACAGACATCTAATGACTTGTTCAAAATTATGAGAAACTTTTTTTTATGTTTTAAAAAAATTATTATCATTTTTGTTATTTTGAGACGGAGGCTCACTCTGTTGCCAGGCTGGAGCACAGTGGCATGATCTTGGCTCACTGCAATCTCTGCCTCCCGGGTTCAAGGCATTCTCCTACCTCAGCCTCCACAGAGTAGCTGGGACTACAGGCGTGTGCCACCATGCCCAGCTAATTTTTTTTGTATTTTTAGTAGAGATAGGGTTTCACCATGTTGGCCAGGATGGTCTTGATCTCTTGACTTTGTGATCTGCCCGCCTCAGCCTCCCAAAGTGCTGGGATTACAGGCATGAGTCACCCTGCCCGGCCACCTTTCTTTCTTAATATATGACATGTTACCAGCTTTTTCACATCATGTGTGTGAAAGAGGTGGTAACAGAAAAATCTAATGTGTAAAGGGAACAAGGTTTGGGTTTCTCTTTTAGTGGATTCTGCATTACATTAAAACTGAAAGGAGCTGTGGTCACCTAGTCCAAACCCTGCGCTTCACAGCTGGGGCCTAGAGAGAGGTAAGTGCTCCTGGCCACGTGCTTGGGAGAGGCAGTGTCAGGGGACCATACTCCTCCAAAGCCTCCCGCATTCCCCACCCCCTCCTGCTTCTTATTGGGAAGTTCTAGCTTTAAGTTCTGTTTTCTGTAGTACCTAGTGTGCATACAAGGCTTAAAAAATAAATGTCATTAGACATGGAATGAAATCTGGAGTCGCCCAGGTGTGGGTTTATCTTTGGTCCATGCATTCCTTAGAGCAGATAGGTGTTTCTCTAAGGTAGCCTTCCTCCCTGAGGCTAGAGTTGTCAAGAGGGCAGGATTTCTACACTTCTTCATGGTGTGTCCAAAAGCTAGTTCTGGGGGCTGGGCACGGGGGCTCACACTTGTAATCCCAGCACTTTGGGAGGCCAAGTGGTGGATCAC
Source organism: Ateles fusciceps (assembly GCA_036589455.1). NCBI lineage: Eukaryota > Metazoa > Chordata > Mammalia > Primates > Atelidae > Ateles > Ateles fusciceps. The sequence goes on from JAZHEH010000113.1 coordinate 9,491,286, forward strand.
TTGAGATCAGTTGTTCGAGACCAGCCTGGCGAACATGGTGAAATCCCCCATCTACTAAAACATACACAAATTAGCCAGGTGTGGTGGTGCATGCTTGTAATCCCAGCTACTCGGGAGGCTGAGGCAGGAGAATCACTTGAACCTGGGAGGTCGAGGCTGCAGTGAACCGGGATTGCGCCACTGCACTCCAGCCTGGGTGACAGAGAGAGACTCTGTCTCAAGAAAAAGTTCTGTTTTCCCCTAACAAGAAGGTAGCCTTCTTTCCATCATTCTGAAAGCAATGCACCCAAATCTGTAAAGCTACCTATTCCTTCCCATTCCTAGATCATCCTCTTTCCTCCTGAAGCTTACCCAGCTTTGGCTTTAACTCCCAACCTCAGGGTCAATGGTTGTAGGTAATGACGGTTCTTTTGGAGGGGGCTGGAGAGAAGTGATAATAACAAAAACAGTAACAACCACGCTTACTACATGGTGTCACCACCACCACCTCCATGGCCACCTGTCAGTTTACTGAGTGCTAACTATCTACCAGGCCCTGAACTGAGCGAACACTGTGTGAATTAATCCACAATGTGTCTCACAACAACTCTATGAGGCAGGTTGCGAATATTATCCCCATTTTACAGATGAGGAAACCGAGGTGCAGAGAAGTAAACTGGCCTGATACTTGCCAGGCAGCTAATAAGTCTGATCCCAGAGGCCATACTTATCACTGTCTCTACTGTGATGGAGCCACAAGATAAAAAAGGGTCCACACACTCAAAGGTTGTCCCAGGATATCGGAACAAGCTAGACAGGTGTGTGGCTGAGGACTAAGACTGAGGTTGTCTATGACCAAAGGCAGATGTGGATTCTAACGAAAACATCAACATAAATACAACCCTCACTGAAAACAAAACATGACGCTTGTTCAAAAGGAAATCTTCTTGGTAACTAAAAGAAAGGAAACAGGATATCAAAAAACAATGGTCAGGTTTTGTGACAGCTCTGAAGAGCCAAGCTGATAGGAGCCCTGCTCACAGCCAAAAGCTCCTGTAGTGGAGCTCCTGCTGTCCCCAGATTGAAAGGACCTGGGCTGAAACTGCAAGGCCATGCCAGGTTTTACCCATCCAAGAACATCCTAGTTACAGTCTCACCGAGATAATCTGGTAAGAAAGGATGCCTGCCGCTGGGGACTGGGGTCAGGCTGGTCTTGCTGTCATTCAGACCTGGTTTCCCAGGTGGGGGATTTTACCAAGCATGGGGCTGTACCTTGATGTTGCTGCAACATGATTCAAGGGTGTTTTTTTTGCATCTTTTTTGAGATGCAGTTTCGCTTTTGTTGCCCAGGCTGGAACGCAATGGTGTAGTCTCGGCTCACCGCAACCTCCGCCTCCTGGGTTCAAGTGATTCTCCTGCCTCACCCTCCCGAGTAGCTGGGATGACAGGCATGCGCCACCACACCCGGATAATTTTATATTTTTGGTAGAGACGGTTTCTCCATGTTGGTCGGGCTGGTCTCAAACTCCCAACCTCAGGTGATCCGCTCACCTTGTCCTCCCAAAGTGCTGGGATTATAGGGGTGAGCCACCACGCCCAGCTGTCTCTGCATTTTTTTTGTTTTTGAGCTGGAGTCTGGCTCTGTCACCCACCCAGGCTGCTGGAGTGCAGTGGCACAATCTTGGCTCACTGCAACCTTTACCTCCCCCGGTTCAAGCAATTCTCCTGTCTCAGCCTCCTGAGTAGCTGGGACCACAGGCGCCCGCCACCACTCCTGGCTAAGTTTTGTATTTTCAGTAGAGATGGAGTTTCACCAGATTGGTCATGCTGGTCTTGAACTCCTGACCTCAGGTGATCCACCTGCCTTGGCCTCCCAAAGTGCTGGGATTACAGGCGTGAACCACTGCACCCGGCCTCTGCAACTTAACTGATACAATAGCTGTCTCAGCTCTTAGCCACAACTTAGTCTTGGATGAGTCTGTACAGCACTGCTCACATTTCCTTGGTCTGCAGACTGTCTGACAGGACAGGGCCTGATGCAGGCAGCAGAGAAGGTGCTTAGCTGGGGGCCAGGAGTTCTGACTTCGGGTCTCACTGAAACAGTAATTAGACATTTCCTCATCTCTGAGAGGGCTGGAACTAAAATGACCTTGGATATTATTTCTAGCTGTGACATTTTAAGATTGTAACTCCCCTGCCACTAAAAAGAAAAAGAAAAAACCAGAAAGTAGAAACCCAGATGACAGGAATGAATGAAAAGGCTCATACTGCTTCTGAGGAAACACCGATGATGGATAGCAAATCACTGATTCATGCTAGAAATGAAACACTACACATTGAGAATTTGTGCACCAGCCTGTGAATCATGTGGAGAATCCTCAAGACCACATTTTTGAAAATCCCTGAGTTGGGCTCTCATGAGAGAACTACTCATCCTCTGGCTTGGCAGCAAATTCTGAAACCAGCAGAGCTTGGTGTCCAGATCCACTCCAGTGAAAATGTGTGTTAAGATACTCCTTGTGCCTGGCACAAAACCCAATCTAGGCCCTCGAGGTGCTCAGTCATTTATAGTCATGGCTCTCCATGTGCTTTTATAAACCTTTCTTTTATTCTTTTTCACTAGACTCTGATGAGACAGGCATGGAAATTGATTCTTAAATGGGGAATACAGTTATTATACTTAGCTCCCTCCCATGACCTTATAAATAATTAAAAAATTTTCCAGAGGCAGAGGCATTATGAAGATGCATACATCAAGTTTAGAATATTGTTCCTTGTGGACATGATTCTGACCATCAATTTCAATGTCATAACTTAAGAATCTGTAAAAAAGTGGCCGGGCATGGTGGCTCAGCACTTTGGGAGGCTGAGGCGGGCGGATCACAAGGTCAGGAGTTTGAGACCAGCCTGGCCAATATGGTGAAACCCCGTCTCTACTAAAAATACAAAAGTTAGCTGCGCGTGGTGGCGGGTGCCTGTAATCCCAGCTACTCGGGAGGCTGAGGCAGGGGAATTGCTTGAACCTGGGAGGCGGAGGTTGCAGTGAGCCAAGATTGCACCATTGCACTGCAGCCTGGGCGACAGAGTGAGACTCCATCTCAGAAAAAAAAAAAAGAATCTGTTTAAAAAAAAAAAAAAGGCCAGTCAGAAGTCTTTGGATGATGCCTGCTTCTTAAAAGTGACTATCCAACCTGGAAAAATGGCCAGTGCTATTTCCTTAAATGTTAGTCTCACTAAATCAAATAGTTTTAAAAACATATTTCCTTGTGCTAGAAAACCTCACCCATAATTATGATAGTTCTTGAATATGGCAATGTTTTATTGAGGGGGAGCTCTTTAATATATATAAATCTCAAAAAGCTCAAAGGGACTTCCCAGATTACCACCATATGAATCCATTCAGACCCATTTAGAGATGTCAAGAATCTCTGTAAACCCATTCCTGATAATCCCCATGGTAATTAGTTAACTAATATAGTTATGCCTTTAAATCCTAAAACAACTGTATACATATATTTTGTGATTACTTATACTATATTGGAGAAATGGAGTACTTCAGGTCAAACCTTCATGTCTTATAATACTCCTAAAGAAATCTTACTTTTAACACCTTTTATTTCCTTACATTCTGTGTCCAACACCTGTATGGAAAAGACTTCCAACCTCCTTAGTTCTGTACCTGCTCTCTTGTCTAGCTTTCACATACTACAAAAAGACAGAGGTTTTAGCTCAAATTAAAGACTTAAAAAAACACTCTCTTCAATCTGATCAAGAAATGAGGCATAAAATATTTTAGTTATTTGGGATAAACCCATAACATCAATTTCCTAACGCAGAATTATCTTTAAAGTCTCCTAAAAAGATGGAAGCTATTCAAATGAATAAATGAACTGGATTATGTTTCAATCATATAGTTTTCAATTGGTAATGATACTATATTCATTCAGTAATTATATTTCAATTGATAGTTCCCAATTTTGGTTTCTATCTTTTTTTTGTTTTGAGATGAAGTCTTGCTGTATCGCCCAGGCTGGAGTGCAGTGGTGTGATTTCGGCTCACAGCAACCTCCGCCTCCCAGGTTCAAGTGATTCTCCTGCCTCAGCCTCCTGAATAGCTGGGATTACAAGTGCTTGCCACCATGCTAGCTAATTTTTTTGTATTTTTAGTAGAGACAAGGTTTTACCATGTTGCCCAGGCTGGTCTGGAACTCCTGACCTCAGGTGATCTGTCTGTTCTGGCATCCCAAAGCGCTGGGATTACAGGTGTGAGCCACTGCACCTGGCCCTATCTTTTTTTTTTCTTGAGATGGAGCTTCCCTCTTGTTGACCAGGCTGGAGTGCAGTGGCACGATCTCAGCTCACTGCAACCTCTGCCTCCAGAGTTCAAGCAATTCTCCTGCCTCAGCTTACCGAGTAGCTGAGATTACAAGCGCCCGCCACCATGCCAGGCTAATTTTTCTACTTTTAGTACAGACGGGGTTTCACTATGTTGATCAGGCTGATCTTGAACTCCTGACCTCAGGCGATCCACCTGCCTTGGCCTCCCAGTGCTGGGATTACAGGTGTGAGCCACCGTGCCCAGCCTGCCCTCTCTAACTTTTTAATCTATCTTTTTTAAAATTATAAAATAATATGCATATATATGGTTTTTTAAAAAATTCAGCAGAAGTGAGTAAAATCAGAAGTCCCCTTTTTTCCACAAGCCCACAAGCCCAATTCTCAGAAACCACTATTGTAAGCTTTTGTATATGCTCAAGAAATCCCTCACACACACACGATGTATGTATATACACAAACTATGTACATAAACAGACACATACATACATATCTACAAAAACACACACACATATATATAATGCCTATTTTTACTCAAAAAGGGATATGTTAATACATATTGCTTTGTACCTTGTATTTTTACATCTAATAATTTATTTGGGGGATCATTTCCTATTGACATATACAGGTTGACTTCATTTTCATGTATTTAATTTTTTGAGACGAAGTTTCACTCTTGTTGCCCAGGCTGGAGTACAATGGCACGATCTTGGCTCACTGCAACCTCTGCCTCCTAGGTTCAAGCAATTCTCCTGCTTCAGGCTCCTAAGTAGCTGGGATTACAAGTGCCCGCTACCATGCCCAGCTAACTTTTGTATTTTTAGTAGAGTGGGGATTTCACCATGTTGGACAGGCTAGTCTCAAACTTCTGAACTCAGGTGATCCTCCTTCCTTGGTATCCCAAAATGCTGGGATTACAGGTGTGAGCCACTGCGCCCGACTTCATTTTAAAAAATAGCTGCTTAAGCTAGACACGGTGGTTCATGCCTATAATCCTAGCACTTTGGGAGGATAAGGAGGGCAGGTTGCTTGAGTTCAGTTCAAGACCAGCCTGGGCAACGTGGCAAAACGCTGTTTGTACTAAAAATACAAATTAGTCAGGCGTGGTGGTATACGCCCGTGGTTCCAGCTTCTTGGGAGGCTGAAGTGGGAGGAGCACTTGAGTCAGGAGGTGGAGGCTGCAGTGAGCTGAGATCATGCCAATGCACTCCAGCCTGGGCGACACAGTGAGACCCCAGAATTCATCTAATTAATACTCCTAACAATATACATTTTATTTTAATTTTTTTTATAGAGATGGGATTTGGCTATGTTATCCAGGCTGGAGTACAGTGGCTATTCACAGGTGCCATCATAGTGCACTGCAGCTTTGAACTCCTGGACTCAAGTGATCCTCCTGCCTCAGCCTCCCGAGTAGCTGAGGCTATAATAAACATTTAAGTAAGTAGCTTCCTGTCCCCCATCTTTCCTGCATAATTGATTTACAATTAACTATGCATTTAAAGGATATAATTTGGTAAGTTTGACATACGTACACATCTGTGCAAATCATCACCACAATGGAGACAGTAAAGATATCTTGATTGTTCACAAAGTTGCCTTGTGCCCTTGCACCTTTAGGCTACTACTCCCTACCCCGACACAACTGATCTGTTTTCTGACACCTTACATCAATTTGCACCACAAAGAATTTTATCTAAATGGAATCACCTAGGATATGCTCTTTTATTGGTCTGGCACCTTGCTGCATGTATCAATAATCTGTTCCTGATTTTTTTTTTTTGCTGAGTAGTATTCTATGCATATGCCATACAATGTCTATTCATTTATCAGTTAGGGACATTAGGCTTGTTTCCAATTTGAATTATTAGAAATAAAGCTGCTATGAACATTTGTGTAGTAGAAGTCTTTCTATGGGCATATGCCTCCAATGATCTTGAATAAATCTCTCAAAGTGGGATGCCTAGGTAATATACATTAAACTTTTTAAGTGGTTGTATCATTTTACATTTCTACCAGCAGTGTGAAGAGACTCAGATTCTGCATATACTTCCCAACACATGACATGATCAGTTTTTGTTATTTTTTTTTAAACTTTAACCATCCTAATAGGTGTGTAGTGGTATTTCATTACAGTGTTAACCTGTATTTCCCTAATGACTAAAAGAGGCTGAGCATATTTACATGTGCTTGTCACATACATTTTAAGTGTCTGTTCATGTCAGTATTTTTTGGTTCATTTCGGTATATTTTCAAAATCTTTTTTCCATTTTTGGGAGTGCTTTCTTCTTATTGAGTTTTGAGAGATCTTTTAGTATTCTGGATACAGGCCCTTTATCAGATTTGTGATTTGAAAATAACATTTCCCAGACTGTCACTTGGCCTTTCTTTCTCCTAAGAGTATCTCTTGAAGAACAGAAGTTCTCAATTTTGATGAAGTCTAAATTATAATTTTTTAAAATGTAGATTGCTCTTTGCCTGAACCAAGGTCACAGTTTCTCCTATGTTTTCTTCTAGGGCTTCTATAGTTTTAGGTTTTATATTCAGCTCTATGATCCACTTTGAGTTAATTTTTACATATGGTGTGAGATATGGTTCAAAGTTTACTTTCTGAATATATGAATATTTGATTGTAACAGGACCATTTGTTGCAAAGGCTGTCCTTTTCTCGCTGCATTATCTTTGCATGTTTGTGGAAAACCATGGAACTGTCTTTGCACATATGTAGAAAATTAATTGCCTGTCTATGCATGGATCTATTTCTGGACTTTATTCCATTCCAGTGATTTAACTGTTGTCTATCTTATTAGACTATCCTGGTTACTATAGCTTCATAAGTCTTGAAGTCAGGTAGAATAAGTTCTCTAATTTTGTTCTTTTTTTAAAAGTTATTTTGGATGCTGTATGTCCTTTGTGGTTCTACAGAAATTTCAGAATAATCTTGTCAATATCTACAAAAACTCCTGCTGGGATTTTGATTATGGTTTCTTTGAATCAACAGATCAATTTGGTGAGAAATGGCATCTTAAGTATATTGAGTCTTCCTATTCATTAACGTGGTATATCTCTCCATTAATTTAGGTCTCTGATTTCTTTTTCATTTACTTTTATTCTTAATTTTTTTTTTTTTTTGGCATTGGTCAAGACGTTAAGCCCTGGAAAACTAAAGCAATTAATTCATCTGATTTCTCACAGTTTTCCTTCAGTATACAGTTTTTGCACACCTTTAGTCAGATACATCAATAAGTATTTCATATATATATATTTTTTGAGACTGAGTCTCACTCTGTTGCCCAGGCTGGAGTGCAGTAGCATGATCTCAGCTCACTGCAACCTCCGCCTCCCGGGTTCAAGTGATTCTCCCAAAGATCCCAAGTAGCTGGGATCACAGGCATGTACCAAGTCCAGCTACTCCTTGTATTTTTAGTAGAGATGAGGTTTTGCCATATTGGTGGTATTTCATATTTTTGATGATATCATAAATGGCATTTAAAATTTTTAAATTCTGATTGTTGCTAGTATATAGAAATATAACTGGTTATTTTTAATTAGTCTTATATTTTGCAAATTTGCTATACTCACTTATTAGGTCTAGCAGCTTTTTTGGTAGATTTCATTGGATTTTCAGCACAGATGATCACAATTATCTACAAATTTTACTACTCCTTTTCCAATGGATGCCTTTATTGCTTTTTCTTACCTTATTGTACTTGTTCAAACCCCAATACAATGCTAAATAGAAGTAGTAAGAGTAGACAAACTTGCTATTTTCCTTAGGGGACATGCTTTCAGTTTTTCACCATGAATTTAATCTTATATGTAGGCTTGTCATAGATGTCCATTAGTAGATTTAAGAAGTTCTCTTGACCGGGCATGGTGGCTCATGCCTGTAATCCCAGCAGTTTGGGAGGCCCAGGTGGGTGGATCGCAAGGTCAGGAGATGGAGACTATCCTGAGCTGGACTCCATCAAAAAAAAAAAAGTTCTCTTCTATTCTCTTTGCCGAGATTTTTTTTTTTTTTTGAGACAGAGTCTTGCTCTGTCTCCCAGGCTGGAGTGCAGTGGCACAATCTCAGCTGACTGCAACCTCCGCCTCCCAGGTTCAAGTGATTCTCCTGTCTCAGTCTCTTGAGTAGCTGGGATTATAGGCCTATGCCACCACACCTGGCTAATTTTTGTATTTTTAGTAGAGATGGGGTTTCACCATGTTGGTCAGGCTGGTCTCGAACTCCTGACCTCAGGTGATCCACCTGCCTTGGCCTTCCAAAGTGTTGAGAGATTACAGGCATGAGCCACTGTGCCTGGCCGTGAATTTTTAAAATCAAGAATCGGTATTGGATTTTGTCAAATGCTTTTCTGCATCTATTGAGATGGTCATATGATCTTCCTTCTTTCTCCCTCACTCCCTCTCAGACTGGAGTGCAGTGGCACAATCACAGCTCCGCCAATTTGTGGGCTCAAGTGATCCTCCTGCCTCAGCCTCTTGAGTAGCTAGGACTACAGGTACCCACCACCACACCTGGATAATTTTAAAATTTCTTTGTAGAGACAGAGTCTCATTATGTTGTCCAGGTTGGTCTCAAACTCCTGGGCTCAAGCAACTCTCCCACTTTAGACTCCCAAAGTGGTCAGTTTGAGCTCATATCCAGAATATAAAAAGCTCTCTCAAAACTTAATAATTAAAAAAACCAAAAAAATGGAAAAAAGATCTTAAAAGATATTGAAATGAACAAAAAATATTGATGTGAATGAACACTTAAAAGAAAATATATAAGTGACAAATAACCATATGTAAAGATGCTCAACCTCCAGTGTCATTAGGGAAATGCAGATTAAAACCATAATGAGATACTACTACACACCTATTAGGATGGCTAAAGTTCAAAACATAACAACAACAACAACAACAAAAACTGACCATCATGCCTGGGATTACAGGCAAGAGCCACTGTGCCTGGCCTGATTTTTCTTTTTTTGGTCTGTTAATATGGTGAATTATACAGATTAGTTTTTCAAATGTCAAACCAACCTTGCATTTCTGGAATAACCCCCGCTTGGTCATAATGTATTATCTTTTTTTGTATATATTTGGATTCCATTTGCTAAAAATTTATTTAGAATTTTTGCATCTATGTTTATGAGGGATAATAATTTGTAATTTTCTTTTCTTGTAATAACTTTGCCTGGTTTTGGCATCAGGGTAATGCTATCCTTGTAGATGTTTTGGGTAATATTTTCTCCTCTTCAGTTTTCTGACAGAGTTTTTGTAGACTTGGTATTACTTTTTCCTTAAATATTGGGTAAAATTTACCATGAAACCAGTTGTCTGAGCTTGTATAGTGTAAGAACCTTAAAACAGTATAATTCCATTTCTCCCTGCTAGCCTGACTGCTAGTGTCATACATTTTACTTTTACATATGATATAAACATTGATATTATTTTTGCTTGAAAAACTCAATGATTAAGGAGGTTAAAATATTAAGAAAAAAAATCCTGTGCATACCTATGTAGTTACCATTTATGATATTCTTTATTTCTTCGTGTAGATCCAGGTTTCGACTTGGTATCTGATATGGTTTGGATCTGTGTCCTTGCCCAAACCTCATATTGAAATGTAATCACCAATACTGGAGGTGGGGCTTGGTGGGAGGTGATTGGATCATGGGGGGCAGTTTCTAACAGTTTAGCACCATCCCCCTTGTGCTGTTCTCATGATAGAGTTCTTGTGAGATCTGGTGGTTGAAAAGTATGTAGCCCCTCTCTCTTTTCCTGCTCTGGCCATGTAAGATGTCCCTGCTCCCACTTTGCCTTCTGCCATGATTGACAGTTTCCTGAGGCCTCCACAGAAGCCGAGCAGATGCCAGCATCATGTTTCCTGTACAGCTTGATGAACCGTGAGCCAATTAAACCTTTTTGCTTTATAAATTACCCAGTCTCAGGTATTTCTTTACAGCAGTGTGAGAATGAACTAATACTGTATCATTTTTTTTTTCTTCTTGAAGGGTTTCCCTTTAACATTTCTTGTAATGAAGGTTTGCTGGTGATGAATTCCTCCATTGTTTGTATGTCTGAAAAGGTCTTTATATCTCACCTTTTTTTAAAGAAAAGATATTTTTACTGGGTATGAAATTCTAGTCTGAAAGTTTTTTCTTCCTTTCAGTACCTTAAAAATTTCATTTTACTGTCTTCTACCTTACTTTTTAATTATTTTGAGAAATCTGCTGTCAACTTTATATTTGTTATTTTATACGTAAGGTGTCTTTTCCCCTTTTGGTTGCTGTTTTCTCCTTATCACTCATTTTAAACAATTTGATCATAAGATCCCTTGGTGTAGTATTTTTTCCCCCATATACCTTTTTTTGAGGGTTTGTTACATCTGAAAACTGTGGGTTCACAGTTTTCATGAAATTTTGAAACTTTTCAGCCATTGTTTATTTACTTTTCTTTGAGATGGAGTCTCATTCTGTTGCCTAGGCTGGAGTGCAGTGTCACAATCTCAGCTCACTGCAACCTCCACGTCCTGGGTTCAAGCTATTTTCATGCCACAACCTCCTGAGTAGGTGAGACTACAGATGCGTGCCACCATGCCTGGATAATTTCTATATTTTTAGTAGAGGTGGGGTTTCACCATCTTGGCCAGGCTGGTCTGTAACTCCTGACCTCAGGCACGTTGGCCTCCTAAAGTGTTGGATTATAGGTGTGAGCCACCATACCTGGCCAGTCATTATTTCCTTAAATATTTTTTGGTCTCCTCATAGCTTTCTTCTTTTGGAGACTTCACTAAAAACATATATTTGACTTCCTGAAACTGTCCCACAGTTCACTGGTGCCCTGTTCATTTTTTTAAGATTTGTTTTTTGTTTCATTTTGAGTAGCTTTCACTGGTATGTTGTCCAGTTCACTAGTCTCTTCTTCTGCAGTGTCTAAGCTGTCATTAATCTCATCCAGTGCGTGTGTTTTATCTTTTTAAAAATTTCAGCCACTGTAGGTTTCATCTCACTGGGTCTTTACATATGTATGCACATACACACCCACAAACACACACATGTCTATCTTCCATGTGTCTAATTAACATGAGCAATCTTTCTTCTAGTTTTCTGAACATACAGAATGCAATCACAGTAATTGTTTTAATGCCTTTTCCTATTAACTTTTATATCTGTATTATTTCTAGGTCAGTTCTGATGAGTTGATTTTCCTTCCCTTATTATGGGTTGTATTTTCCTGCTACTTGTTTGCCTGGTAATTTTAATTGGAGTCTAGACATTCTGGGTGCTGTTTATTTTTGTCTTTTTTATAAACATTCTTGAGTTTTGTTCTGGGATGCAGTTATTTAATTGGAAACTACATTTTGATGCTTTTGGGTCTTATTTTAAAGTTGTGTTCAGGATGACCAGAGCGGTATTTAATCTATGATTAATTTTTTTCTACTACTGAAGCAAGACTTTAACCAATATCTCTGAATTATGGATTTCTTTTCTTTCTGGCTGTTGAGAACAGGTACTGTTCTCATCCCTGTGTGAGTTCCAGGCACTGTTCTTTCTAATCCATTAGCTAGCTCTTTCCCTGGCCTTGGGTAGTTTCTTCACATGCATCTGCTCATCAGTATTCAGGAGACCTCCTCACATTTCCAGATTTCTCTCTTTGTGCATCTCTCTACTCTACTCTAGCTATCTTGGCTTCCCTGGACTCTTTGTTATATTTCCTCCATTCAGGGAGACCATAAGGATCTGCCTAGGTTCCCCCCTCCCTGTACGATGGCCTAAAAACTTTCTTAACAGTAAGCTGGAACAAGCATAGGACCCATTTCATTTGCTTCCTGTCTTCAAGGATCATTGCTTTTCCACACCTGATGTTAATGCCTTGAGTGCCATGGTTGTTTCATATATTTTGTCTTCTTTTTCCTCTGTTTTTTTTTAGGAGGGAAGTTCAATGTGGTCCCTGTTATTTCATTTTGATCAGAAGCTTAATGTTTGCTTCTAGTTTTTGGCTGTTATAATAGATATTGCCATCAACATCACTGTATACATACCTTTGGGTCTATGTGTGGACTTATGTGTTGAATAAATTATTTAAGGTGTCTGCTTCCCCATATATAGACTACAACACTGAACATTATCAAAAGTGTACATCTTTTCCAATTTGATAGGTAAACATTATTTTATTTCTGAGACAGGATCTCACTCTGTCACCCAGGCTGGAATGAAGTGCAGTGGCATGACCTTGGCTCACTGCAGCCTCAACCTCCCAGGCTCAAGCGATCTTCCCACCTCAGTCCCACTAATTAGCTGGGACTACAGGCACCACATCTGGCTAGTTTCTGTATTTTTTATAGATATGGGGTTTCACTGTGTTTCCCAGGCTGGCCTCAAACTCCTGAGATCAAGTGATCCACCTGCCTCAGCCTCCCAAAGTGCTGTGATTATAGGCATGTGCCACTGTACCTGGTCCTATTTTATTTTCATTTCTTTTGTAAAGTTAAATATCTTATATTGTTATTGGTCACTGGTACCGCTTTTTCTGAAACTATTTATGTGCTTTGATTTTGTAGAATGTTAATTTGTCATTTTCACATTGATTTGTAAGATTTTGTGCAGGAAATTAATCCTCTGTCACATAAATTACAATTTTCCTCTTCAGCTGATAGTTTGTCTTTTGACTTTACTGAAGGAATTTAAAAATATCATAAATAATTTTTAAAAATTTAACTGGTATTCTAGTCTGATAATTTTTATTATTTTCTTTTAATTTTTTAAGATGGAGTCTTGCTTTGTTGACCAGGCTGGAGTGCAATGGCATGATCTCAGATCACTGCAACCTCTGCCTCCCGAGTTCAAGCGATTCTCCTGCCTCAGCCCTCCTGAGTAGCTGGGATTACAGACGTGTGCCACCACGCCCAGCTAATTTTTGTATTTTTAGTAGAGACAGGGTTTCACCATGTTGGTCAGACTGGTCTTGAACTCCTGACCTCATGATCCGCCTGTCTTGGCCTCCCAAAGTGCTGGGATTGCAGGCATGAGCCACTGCACCCAGCTAATTTTTACTTTTATGTAGTTCAAATTATCAATCTTTTCCTGCATGGCTTTTAGATTTTGCATATTTTTTGGATTTATATGTACATGATATTAGTAAGGCTGTATATCTCAAATGAATAATTAATAAGTGAAATACCCTAGCTTCTTTTCTCCCTGCAACCTGGAATCAGATAATAGTGCTGTTATACTGAATTCACGTTGGCTTATGGTGACCAAGATCTCTGATAAACAACTGTCTTTGATTAATAAAACATGGAAGACAAAAATTATTATGTGTAAATACAATTTGGTAGGAAAGAATTTCAAAGCATGGAGGAGGAAGAACGTATTAAAAAGAAATCTTGGTTGGGTGTGATGGTGCACACCTGTAATCCCAGAATTTATGGAGGTCAAGGTGGGCGGCTCATTTGAATTCCAGAGTTCGAGGCCAGCCTAGGCAACATGGTGAAATCTCATCTCTGCAAAAAACACAAACATTAGCCAGGCATGGTGGCATGTGTCTGCAGTCCTAGCTACTCAGATGATGGGGTGGGAAGACTGCTTAAGCCCAGGAGGTTGAGGCTGCAGTGAGCCATGATAGCACCACTGCACTCCAGCCTGGCTGATAGAGTGAGACCCTGTCTCAAAAAAAAAAAAAAAGGGGGGTGAGGGGGATCTTTAGGGGAACCACTGACTTTAAATCATAGTCTTATTTTTTCCCAAGATGGACTCATCTTTAAGGTATTCTGGGAAGTTGGAGTGATGATGTGAAATCAGAAACAATGGGCCAGGAGTGGTGACCCAGTCTGGAATCCGCAGCACTTTGGGAGGCCAAGGCAGGCGGATTGCTTGAGATCAGAAGTTCAAGACCAGCCTGGGCAACATGGTAATAACCCTATCTCTTAAAATAATACAAAAATACAAGGCCGGGCGCGGTGGCTCACGCCTGTAATCCCAGCACTTTGGGAGGTCGAGGTGGGTGGATCACAAGGTCAAGAGATCGAGACCATACTGGCCAACATGGTGAAACTCCATCTCTACTAAAAATACAAAAATTAGCCAGGCATGGTGGCACGCGCCTGTAGTCCCAGCTACTTGGGAGGCCGAGGCAGAAGGATCACTTGAACCCAGGAGGCGGAGGTTACAGTGAGCTGAGACTGCGCCATTGTGCTCCAGCCTGGTGACAGAGCAAGACTCCGTCTCAAAAAAAAAAAAAAAAAAAAAAGCAAAAATCAGCTGGGTGTGGTGATGCACACCTGTAGTCCCAGCTACTCAGGAGGCTCAGGTGGGAGATTGCTTGAGCCTAAGAAGTGAACTGCAGTGAACTGTGATCATGCTACTTCACTTCAGCCTGGGCAACAGAGCAAGACCCTATCTCAAAAGGAAGGAAGGAAGGAAGGGGGAGGGGAGGAGGAAAATGGTTATTCTAATACCTGCTGGTTGATCATAACATAATTCCTAAAGCCTGGAGCCTCCCTTGAAAATTCCAGCTTCCGACTAATGCACGTACTGCCAGTGTCATAAACATAGTTGGAATAGACTTTGTACCTTGTCATATACTTTCTTCATATTGTTGCCTAATTGTTTTCTGGAAGTTCTATTTTCCCAAGGCCGTTAGCTGCTTGAGAGCAGGGCCTTGGGCCACATGCTTCCCACGATACTAAGCTTATATATAGAAGGTGAATTGTTCTGAATTGAGTTATACTGAGCTTAAGTATGTGTTGTTGAAGGTAAGAAAACTGTATAGAAACTACCTCAAATTAGGAGACTAGCATCAAAAAAGAAGACATGCCATTCACTTGTTTGCCCTGGGATGGCATTTGTTATCATCAGGTATTGATAAGAATCAGGCTAAACCAGGCATAGTGGCTCATGCCTGTAATCCCAGCACTTTGGGAGGTTGAGATGGAAGGATCACTTTAGCCCAGGAATTTGAGACCAGCCTGGGCAACACAGTGAGACCTCATCTCTGCTAAAAACCAAAAAAACACATTAGCTGGGTGTGGTGGTGTGTGCCTGTGGTCCCAGATACTCGGGAGGATAAGGTAGGAGGATTGCTTGAGCCCAGAAGGCTGAGGCTGCAGTGAGCTGTGACTGCACCACTGCACTCCAGCCTGGGTGACAGAGTGAGACCCTGTCTTTAAAAAAGAGAGAGACAAAAAGGCTACCAGCAAAGGAAAATGAATATGGTAAGCCTGAATGGAAGACTCTCCATGGACAAAATAATTGCTAAAAAGGTCACACTCTTCTTTGTACAGTTACAGTGAATAAATTACCAGAGGATTTAAAACTGCAAACTCTCACATTTCCTTAGGGGAAAGGACCTAACCTTTAGCAAGGTTCTATTAGAAAGAGGGGGAAAGCTAACATTGCTGACCATGTACCCAGCCCTGTGCTAATAAACACTTTTCATGAATGAGCTAGTTGAATCCTTACGAGCCCATGAGGGAGATACTATTATTCTCATTTCACAGATGAGAAAACTGAGCTTTTGGCATGCAAGATGACTTAGCTAATACAAGAAGTCAGTGTGATTTGAAAGCAGGTCTGTCTGACTCAAAACCCAGCCTCTCGCTGTGCTACAGTGCACCTCCTTTCACCCACAGAGCAACCCAAGAGGATGCTTTACGCATATTGCTGATATGGAAGCTGGGGCTCTGAGGTCATGGAACAGCCTAAGACCCACCCAGGTCTTTCTGACACTAAAGCTCATACACTACTTCGTTTGGGACTTGGGGCCTCACATTCCTTACCCATCTACTTCTCCCGTCCCTACCCCTCTATCCCTGTAACTCCTCCATCTGATCCTAACACACAAACACACATGAAAAGAAAAAAGAAAAAAAAAGATTCTAGTCAATGAGAAAAGTCATGATGAAGAAAACACGGTCTGTGTGGTTATTCTGTGTCTGTCTTGTTTCATGTGATTCTCTGTGTCTAATTATATCTTCTTCCTTTAAACCCTTCAGTGTGAGTCTAGTTACATCTTTGAGGTCTTCCTTGATCCCCCACCTCCCTCGCTGGGATTAGTTGCTCCCATTCCACTCTGACATCTCGCTTTGTTTACTTCTCTGCTATTCTAGTTACTTCTCACACTGTCCGTCTCCTCATAGGGCCTCATCCAGCATTTTACTTCACTGCTGCATCACCAACAGCTGGCACACTGCTCAGGCATGGTGCACAATGAAGTGAATGAAAAGAGATTGAAGGAAAGCCTGCAAGTCCCTATACAGCATTTACATCAAGAAGGGGAAGCTACTGGCAGGATTACAGCTCCACTTCCAGGGGTATGAAAACATATTACTGGTAAACAACCACCACCTGGCTCGGTTATTTTAGGGAGTGGCTGAGTGTCTAAAAATGCAAGGCTCATCTGGGCGTGGCGGTTCACATCTGTAATCCCAACACTTTGGGAGGCTGAGGTGGGAGTTCGAGACCAGCCTGCCTAACATGGCAAAACCCCGTCTCTATTAAAAACACAAAGATCAGACAGGTGTGGTGGTGGGTGCCTGTAGTCACAGCTACTCTGGAGGCTGAGGCAGGAGAATTGCTTGAACCTGGGAGGCGGAGGTTGCAATGAGCCAGTATTGTGCCACTGCACTCCAGCCTGGGTGATAAGAGTGAAACTCCATCTCAAAAAAAAAAAAGCAAGGCTCCTTGAAAGGAAATTGCAAACGTAAAAAGCACATTACTGATTTATGGGATTTGTATAAGCTTTTAATGGCTGGGAGGAATTGGCCTGCTGCTTAGATATCCACTTAAGCATTAAAGACTTTGCTTCTAGTTGCTAAATTATTTTAAACAAATCATCTCCTACATTCATTCAATTCAAATCTCTGCATGTTTGCTACCCTATTTGATTACCAGTCTTTGAAAAACACATGCTAATCTTTTTCATTTTCCATTATTCTAAATAACTCTCCTGGAAGTGCCGGATAGCCTAAGGTTGCTCACGCAGGCCTTTCTAGGGGGTCTTAGTTGGTTGGAAGATAGAGTGAGAAAGTATCAGTTGCTTTCTGCCACTATTTTGCTGGAATAGCCAGTGGACTGAATCTCAGATCTATCATTTTGGCTCCCTTTGATTTTTCATTTTGTTCTGCAAAGCCTGTTGAAAGATGAAAAGTAAAGTTCTGTTTCTTTTTTTCCCTTCCTTCTCAGCCACCATACTGAACAGTGTTACGTTATGCCCATGGAGGAGTATGGGGAATAAGGGAACTCTCGGCATGTGTAACACTTACATGGGGTTGAGGGCGGATGCAGGAGGCACAGGATGACCGACTCTGAGGACACTTTTCCTTTGCTTCAGTCTCCTTTGTTTATGTGGAAGGTGACAACTAAAGAGCTAAGCTGGCAAGTTGTGAGGCCCTTCTCTTCTAAGAGTTACCAAGAGTAAGGCCTGTCTGTCATCAAATACAAATTTGGAGCTTGCAGCTGGATGAGATTTGGCATACAGACCCTTCCTTCTCCTTTAAAGTGTTTTCCACGTGCCATTTTTAGAATTGGGATAATTCTAAAACCCAGTAAATGAACTCAACTGTTAACTTTTTCTCCCCCATGTTGACTTTTATCAGGGCTGCCTCTTCCTACCTTGTAGATCTTAGCCTCACCACTCTCCCCCTATGCTCTAGCTATACCTGCCTTCTCACTGTTTTTTTTTTTTTTCTTTTTCACTTTGAGTTCCGGGATACATGTGTAGAACATGCAGGTTTGGTACACAGGTATACATGTGCCACGGTGGTTTGCTGCACCTGTTGACCCGTCTTCTACTCACTGCTTCTTGATAATCAAATTCACTCTAGCCCCAGGGCCTTTGCATGTGCTGTTTGCTTTCTGTGTACTTGCTGAGCTCTTGTCTGTGCTCTCCCCCATGCTGGTGCAGCTCAAAGGTCACTTCCTCAGAGAGGCTTTTTAATGATTCTTCTCCAACCGATCCCTACTCTTTATCACACTAGCCAGCTGTCTCCTGCTCACCCCACCCCATCCTGCCACTGGACAGAAGGCTGATTATATACCCCTTGCACTTGAAACAGATCTCTTAACTTCTGCCCCTGGTGAGTCGGCTTTCTACCACATCAGTCTGCTCTCCTTGTTCTAGTGGCACTGTGGATGCAATACCCATTTATAAAAGAAGTTTCTGTTACCCTCAAGTAATTGGAGAAATTCAATTTAAAAACCATTTCCTAAGCATCTGAAATGTTAATGTTTCTCTTTCAGTTTAGCTCTTATAATGTAACAAATCTTCTGAAAAGCACAGAACAAAGACATTAAAGTTTATTAAATGTTTTAAAGAGTTCATTATTTCTATGGTTTTTATTATTCTTTCTGTGACCCTATCATTATATTATTTTCAAGAAAACTGTCATTTCTTGATTCTATTTCACCATGGAGTTTCACATGAATTATTCCAAATTTCTTAATTTCCAAGCAACACATTAAATTCTTCAGATTTCTTCCAAAATGGTTAAGGGGGAATCCCTGATGATTTCAGCTGACAATTCCTTAATCAGGAAAAGATTTTAAATGCTAGTCATCAGAAAAGTTACAACTTACAGGAAAGAAAGGGGAAATGCTGACATATTGCACAACATACCATGAATAAAGCATGGTTTATTAATTCAGTGGCATACTCATGCTGACAATTTTATCAAGAATTTCTAGTGACATCACAAACTATGTTAGAGCAAATGAAATGTTATTATTGTCTATGTTTTTGAATACCAAAGGTGAAAATAAGATTCCTTCTTTGGAGATTTTATGGGAAAACGAAAACATTAAACAATTTGTGCATTTCCTCCCCCCCATTTCTACAAAGATTCTGGGTTTTAAATACAGCAGAGAACTGAGTGAAAGGGAATTCTTCTTTGATTTCTAATTTCACCCATTATTGAAGAGAGTGGTTTTCTTCATGGTTTCTATTATTTGGTAAAATAAAGGAAATACATGCTTCTGCTTCTGGCTGTGGGTGCGCAGATTCAAGTCCTCTGCGGTGGCAAGGGCAAATGCCTTGTAGGGTCCCCAGAGTAAAACCTTTCCCCCACGTTACACAAGGACAGTTTGGAAGCAGTGATTACTGTGGTATAACTTTGACCCCCAATTTATCTGATAAAAATCAATTCGGTTTCAGTTGGAGTAATTATCTCACATATTAAAAGTGAGATCATCATTAGCACTGGGTTTTCCCCTTTGCAATCTAATATATTCGTCAATAAATCATATTCTTTATTAGTTTTATTACAAGTGATCACAAACATAAGGCATTTCATAAATATATCTCGTCAATAAACATGTTTCAATGGTTACATGGTAATTCAACAGCAGATGCAAACATTATACTCCCCAGTAAATGAGCAGGAAGAAAAAGAGCTCCAGGAAGCTGAAACAGATCACAGTGATTCAGGCCTAAAGTCAGCCTAAAGCTTTGTTCACATTTGATCTTGAGCATTTATTCATTAGAATGGTATTGGCTAAGGGAGGAGAACATTACAGGAGAATGGATGAGGTACTTGTAGGTATGCAGAAGACAAATAAAAGGGGCTTCAAGTAACTGGGGGATTTAAATGCAGTTAGGAGAAACAGCAATAACACTATGAGTTAGTGGTCTTTATTTTGAAAACCACACTGAATACAACAGACAAAAGGCTATTCTCTTTTACGTAACTGCAACTGCTGTCATTGATTGGGCACTCATCATATGGTAGGTGCTGTTTCAAGCATTCTCCACACATTATTTCCTCGAATCTCCATGACAATCTTGAAAATGTTCCAATTCCAATCCCCATTTTAGGGATAAAAAAACTAAGGAGCAAAAAAGGTTAAATAACTTGCCCCACATGTGACACTGATGGGCTGGAAATGGAACTCACTTCTGTCTCACTCTGGTCTGAGTTGTGTATTTTCCATATTTTGACATTTTGGAGTTAGTCTTCCTAGGTGCCCGTCCGGACTCTAAGCAAAATGTTTCAACTATTTTCTGAGGTTTCATCCTGCCAGTTACACCAATGATTAGTTTCCCAATAGAAAGATACCATCTATGGTTTCTGTTTAATCACAGCTAATTTTGCTTCAGTGTCTCTCCTTAGCTAGGATGAGGATCCCCCCCATCATAGCAGAAATGAGAAAGAAACAGCCTTCCAGCTTACACGTTTTATGATCTTCTTGAGTTTCTCACAGCAGAGCTTTAACATTTCCTTCTTAAAAACCTTTTGACCACAGACTGGTGCTTCTTGTTTTGACAGTCCAATCTTATTAGATCATGTTCTAGCTCAGTGTAGGCCTTGCTCAATACTCTGAAATTTCAGACCTACTGAAGCTACTAAAAACTTTTTGATTGAGAAGTCCATGACCTCAAGTGAAACTGGAGTCATGGGAATTTGAACAAATTAATAAAACAGTTTCTTTTTTGAGATTGGGTCTCACTCTGCACCCAGGCTGAAGTGCACTGGCTCGATCATAGCTCACTGCAGCCTTGATCTCCCTAGCTCAAAGCAATCCTCCTGCCTCAGCCTCTTGAGTAGCTGGGACTGCAAGCATGTGCCACCACACCTGGCAAATATTTTTGATTTTCAGTAGATAACAGGGGTCTCACTATGCTGTCCAGCTTGCTCTCAAACTCCTGAGTTCAAGCAATCCTCCTCCATTGGCCTCCCAAAGTGCTAGGATTACAGGCATGAGCCACTGTGCCTGGCCTTAATAAAACATTTCTACGGTAAAGTGAGACAATGATGGCAATAAAATAAATGACTAATATTCACATATGACTTTTTCTCCAAAGCTCCTAAAGTACTTAATGAATTTTTATACACTGATTAAGCTTCTACAATGCAGTAACTACACTCTGTGGTTTCACAACACAGTTCTTTCATGGACAACTGCACACTGGCCCCATGTTATCAAGCTCAAATTGTCCTCAGGCAGCTGGCAGGTGGTAAGGAAAATGCACGTGTCCATTCATCTTTGGAATAAGGAAATAGTAAAAATGGGGGGGAAGAACTTGTGCTGGGGCAGATTTCACCAACCGAGGTATACTCACCGGAATGGGGGGCCTGCAGAATCTCAGGGGCTGGGCTGGCCATGTGGCTAGAAAGGGGGGAGGCAAATGACTTCCCAATAAAAGCAATTTGCAAATACTTTTGTGTACATCACCTTTGTATCGTGTGGCCCCATGACTCAGTTTTCAACTCTGTGGAAGTTAAACAGGTAACTTATTTCCTCTCTAGATCTCCATGCTCCTTTCCCCCAGATACAACCTATAGCAGCAAAAGTAGTTGACTAAGGACAAGGCCAGAGGGTCAAACTCTGGGCTATTGTTTAGCCTGTATTGCTGGTAGTTACCAGAATAGCGTAAAATGCTACCATGAAAAAGGTCAAAGGAAAAAGACTTCTCTGACTCAAGGAGACCATTAGGAGAGGATCATTGCCAACTGTGATTTTTAAATAAATGACAAAAAAAAAGTTGTTACTTAGGATTTTCCCCCCCCCCAAAAGATCCAGAGAAAACACTTCGGATTTTTTACCTTAAATCAAAGAGCAAAGGCCTGAGACTCAGTAGTTAGCATCATATTAAAACTAGGTCAAGGAGTGTAATGAGAATTTTCACTTTTCATTTGGGATTATATTGTAGAGAACTCGGCACCAGGTTCTAAGAGAAGATTATATAAACTCCCATGCCTCCGAGGCTAGGAAACAAACGGAGTGGAGGAAGTGGGCCAGGTGAGGACTACGGTAAAGAGTAGGGACTAGTGGGCCACCGTTACCCAGACAGGCAGACTGTTTCCACAGGGGAGGGAGGGAAGACACAGTGTTGTCAGATTTGACAGTTAAAAAAATTGGAAACACAGATTTTTATGTGAAACCCCCCCAATTTTTGTATGTTGCAACTAACTGACATATGCATATACAAGTATGTGGGCCAAGCCAAACACATCTGTGGGTGAGATCCAGCTCACAGTGCTGGTGTCTGACCTCTGAGACCACAGTAATAGTTTTTAACTCTTAAGCAATTGAAAAGAAACAAGAGCTGACACATCCTCCAAGGAGTAAACGACACTTGCTTAGTCAAAATCCCTCTACTTTGTGGGGTTTTAGAGGCAGGTTCAAGAAGTTGATGAGTTTCTTCCATTAACAATATCAAGCCTACAACCCTGTAGCTTCCTGTCAGAAGAAAGGAGGTTTTCTGAGATCTCTAGGGCAAGCTAGGGGAAGTGCTCAGTGAGGGTGATGTTCAGTGGCTTCACAACAAGGTGTAGAATCTGTGGTTTGTTCTTTGCTGCCACTCCAGACAAATGGGTCCAGGAGATGTATCAACCAGGGTCTTCCAACTGGCAACTCAACAGGACTGATGGAAAAGTTCAGCCAAAAGAAAAGCATCATATTCCCTTCCTGATCTGACAACACATTATGAAACAGACAATACGGTGGCTGGCTGGCCGCCTGCCTACCTTCCTTATCATACACTAGGCATCTCGCCATACACCATGCTTCCAGTTATCTTCCCAGACTGCTCCTGGAAGATTTCTAAACATAGCCATTGCACATGTGATTGGAAGGAAGGGGACTTCTATTTTAAAAGAAAAAGCTTCCTTGTCTCTAGCTATGGGGCTTGAAATTGACTACCCACTAAATCTACCATGGACCAGTACCTGCAATGTTAACAGACAGGAAAAAGAAACAAATGCTGGACTCTTTCCTCTATGTTAAGTGAACAGGGAGCTGATCTGTGAGTGATTTACAATGGGCTGGGGAATCTGTCCTCACGGGCCAGTGGCTCCCATCTTAACATGCTGTTTTATCTGCTGGTATAATTCAGTAGAAGCATGAATATCAAACCTTTATAAATTGTTTACTCTATATAAGCCATGTACAGTTCTAGGCATTTCACATGTATTAGCTTATGATTCCTCACATAATGCTAAGGATGTAGGTAATATCATGATATCCCCATCTTACAGATGTGAAAACAAGCACAGAGAGGTTAAGTATTTTGCCCAAGGTCACACAGTTAGCAATTGGTAGAACAAGAATTCAAATCCAGACAGTCCAGCCCCAGGACCTGTACTTTTAACCATTATGCTAGATAACCTCTCAAAATGAAAACTGGATATCAAGATAAAGGCCATAATTTGAGACTGGTTACTCACTGTACAACAGGAAAGCTTGGGAATTTTCTGTTCTGATGGTCAGTGGAAAAGAAAAGTGCTATTTTCACAGTTTATGCAGGTCTCCTAGAGCAATTTCAGTGTATACATTTGACTGACATATTGTTACAGAGGAGCTGCATCATATCTCTTTTCTGCGGGAGGAGGAAGTGGGGGAGGAGAGAGAGAGAGAGAAAGAGAGAAATTTAAATTGGGCAGTAGGGCCCAAGATGGGACAGCGAGAGGCAAAAACAGCTGTTGCTCAGTGTTTTGTTTTTTAAATATTAGCTTTTTGTTTTTGTTTTGTTTTGAGACAGGGTCTCTGTTGCCCAGGCTGGAGTGCAGTGGGGCAATCATGGCTTACTGCAGCCTCGACCTCCTGGGCTGAAGCCATCATCTTGCCTCAGCCTCCCGAGCAGCTGGGGTTACAGGTGCATGCCACGACACCTATTTTTTAAATTTTTTATAGAGATGAGGTCTCCCTATATTGCCCAGGCTGGTCTTGAGCTCCTGTGCTCAAGCAATCCTCCTGTCTCAGCTTCTCAAAGTGCTAAAATTACAGGCATGAGCCACTGTTCCCTGCCAAGTACAAACTTCTTCCATACTATGACCTGTGATCCTAATTCCCTGGCTATTGACTCTCGAGTCTGGCTTAGGGGCCAATCTTATGCAGTGTCCTGTAACAGCACCCTAAAGTAACGTGTAGCTGATTACTGCAACTGATTGTTATTGTTTAATGGCTCTTCTATTAAGCCTCTCCACTAGACTATAAGTTCTGTGAGGGCGGGGCCCAAGCTCTAACAGGGAACTCTCAATACCAAGCTGACTAAAAATTTACACCAAAGCACAAGGCTATACTTTGGTCAGAAAAAATTACACTGTATATAGGTACACGAGCATTTCTAAACTCTTAAAGTGAGTATGTAGGTATATGAGTTTCTAAACTAGGCTAGCATCCCCCGTTCTAACCTTCATTTACTCAGGGCCTGTTTCTCTTTAACCATACACTCTTTGCTGAGTGACCTGACTCACTCCCCCAACACCATAAGCCAGCAACACCCACATTTTTTTTATTTCCCCCTCACCCACTCCTGAGCCACAGGTCTGATTTTCCAGCTGCCTTCAAGATATCCCTGCCTGACAGCTTAACACTTCCAGAACTAAGATTTCTCTATCCTTGTGTCCCTTCTCCATTTCTCCTCTTCCAGAGTGAGGGCTTATTCACTGCTATAGTCTCAAGTGAGGCTTTGGTGTCAGACAAATCCATGTTCGAATCCCAGGGAGACACTGACTAGCTGGAAGACACTAGGCTCCTCTGAGTTTAGGTTTTCTTAGTAGTAAAATGGCAATGATACTACTTATTCGGTAGGATTATCATGGTGACTAAATCAAATAATGTATTAAATTCCTTAGCTTAATGCCAGGTACATAGTTTCAGCCTGAAGTAAAACAGTACCTTTTATTATTCTTTGTACCAGTTAATTTAATATCTCCATTTATCCAACTTCTGAAGCTGGAAAACATAAAGCCATCCTTCACTTGTGAAGATCTTCCCACTCCCTTTTACTTCAAATAGTCCCCAGGTTCTAGCAATCCTTCTTTTCTCTCCTGAAATCTACATGGGTCATGTCACACCTCTGCTAAAAGCCTTCAAAGGCTCCCATAGGCAAAGTCCACATCTTTACCTACTAGGAATGTGGTGGCAACTCACACTTACTACGGTAAATATCTTGTCAGGATCTTTATAAATATTATTCATTTAGTCATTACAACAATGCTAATGAAATGAATATAAGTATCTTAGTTTTATAGATTAGAGTTGAATAAGGCAATCATTAAGCACTAAGGCGAGTCAAATAACTTGTCCACAGTATAAATCAGTCAAAAACTGAAAAAACTGAAATTCACAGCCACGTTTGACTCTACACTGTACATCTGCACAATGAATTAATATTTAGAGAACAAACTCTAAAGTCAAAGCGTAAGATGAAAATCTCATGTCTGTCAAAGCCAAGTTGACAATTTCTTAGAAAGGTCAACCAGGATTTCTCTTAGCACTGGGAAGAACATTGTTTCTTTGGCCAGCACAAGAAGTCCGCAACATGCGACACGAACAATGTATATCTTTAAACACACAATCGCACTTGATGCAATGAAACTTTACACCATGAGAGCAAGAAAGAAGCTGAGAGCAACGGAGGGCATCAGGGATGCATCCCTGCCATCTTATGCTCAGTGTGGGACTGGTGGACAAAATTACCTGTACTATTTAAATTTCCTCTCTGTTTTACTCTCTCTCCATTTTTGTCGAGTATGTAGAGTTGAATTTGTGTGCAGTAATTGGAATATATAGTTAATAATACTTACAGTATACCATAAGTACTTATAAATTATCTCCTTTTTATAAACACTTATTTTGACATTCTTGGCACCGAGCATTACACTTTGCACAAAATAGGCAGCTAATTTATATACTTATTGAAAAAAATGGATACCCTTGCCCTTTTATTTTACAGTTTAGTTCCTTCAACGGTCATCAGAAACTTCAAATTAGTGGAGCATGAGTTAAGAGGACTATTGGGTAGGTCCTTATTTAGTTCTACAAATAGATTAGAATTAGAATTCCACAAGAATTCTGTGTTCCTCATGTTCTGCACTGCAGGTTGGTCTTGAAGACACAACTTGACTTAGGGTGTGTCCACTCAGTTGAGAACAACAGCTTGCAGATGAAGGAGTCTGACAGTTCCCACAGGCTTCCCTGAGTCAAAGCTGAACTGCAGGTTCACAGCGGGAGGCAGCTGCTCTGAAAGCTGCCTCATTTTCTGGTCTAGTGGGGTCAGTAACAGGAAACTGAACCTTTGGTATTTTGGGCTTTGATTCCACCCTGCCCTTAAAAGGCACTCAGAAACACTGAGTCTTCAAATATGGAAAGAGTGAGGCGTTGAAGCTCTCCACTTGCGAAACAGAGATGCCGGGAGTGTGGAGTGGCAGCATGGACACTGCATTACCCTGTGTCGTGCCCTGGGGAAAATGCGTGTGTGGGGCATGTTGTGCGCTCAGATTCTTTGTCCCGGATTCCCAGAGTGGTTTGGAAGTACAGGCACCAACTTCCTGTCCAGTTCCTGAGCTGTGGTCTTGCAGAGTGGTCAAGTGGAGGCTAAGATTAGTCTTGCTATAGCAATCTGGTGGCAAGCACATGCCGATATTCATTAAACGACAGTACGACATCAGGAAGCCACAGAGATCTGAGTTCAAATACTGCCCCTGCACACTCCCCAACCCCTCCGTCTGTGTCCTCCCCTGGGGACAGTCCATTTGCCTTACATCATTGTTCTAATCTGCTGGTTCTGATTAAGAAGTATAACACAGGTCAACCACTTAGCACAGTGCCAGCTATCTTCTATAAGCTCAATAATCAGCAGTAGATATCATTCTTCTCTCAATTCTCACCCCATCTTAACCTCTAAGTAAAAGCCAAAGTCCTTCCAATGGCCTGAGAAGCCTTGCGCCATCCACCTTGTTAGCTTTCTTATCTCATCTCCTACTTTCCTTTCACTCAATCATTCCATGGGAACCTCCTTGTCACTCCTGGAACGTATGTCAAGCCAACTCCCCACACCAGGGCCTTTGCATGCACTGATCCCTCTAACGTATCCCCCAGTGCTTTGAACAGTGCCTAGCACATAGGAAACATTCAATAAATATGTGTTAAAAATGAAATTGGGGCCGGGCGTGATGGCTCACGCTTGTAATCTCAGCACTTTGGGAAGTCCAGGTGGGTGGATCGCTTGAGGCCAGGAGTTCAAGACAAGCCTGGCCAACATGGTGAAACCTCATCTCTACTAAAAATACAAAAATTAGCTGGGTGTGGTGACACGCATGTGAATTTCCAGCTACTTGGAAGCTGAGGCCTGAGAATCGCTTGATCCTGGGAAGCAGAGTTTGAGTGAACCAAGATCGCGCCATGGCACTCCAGCCTGGGTGACAGAGTGAGACTCAGTCTCAAAAAAAAAAAAACAAAACAAAAAAACAAAACAGGCATGGTGGCTCATGCCTGTAATTCTAGCACTTTGGGAGACCAAGGTGGGGACTGCCTGAGCTCAGGAGTTCAAGACTAGCCTGAGCAGCAGGATGAAACCCCATCTCTACTAAAAATACAAAAAATTGGCCAGGCGTGGCAGCATGTGCCTGTAGTCCTGCTACTTGGGAGGCTGAGGCAGGAGAATTGCTTGAATCTGGGAGGCGGAGGTTGCAGTGAGCCAAGATCGTGTCACTGCACTCCAGACTGGGTGATAGAGTGAGGCTCTGTCTCAAAAAAAAAAAAAAAAAAAAATTGGCTTGTATGGAAAACTCATGTCTTGTGGAGAAGGGGAGTTCACTAACTATACAGGTCCTGATGCCATGCCTGCATCCCCTTCTGAAGGAACTGCGACTTTGTCTCCTAACAATTAACAACAAAAGCTTCCAAGTACTTTCGGTGAATACGTTCACTTAATCCTTACCACCACCCCACGCCACCTCCATGTAGTGAGGCACCATTATTATTATTTCTGTTAGAGAAGATCAAGCACTGAGAGGTGAGTTTGTGAAGGTCACAAAGCTAATTTGTGACAGAGGCTGGATACCATGAACCGCTGCATTCTACTACCTTTGGCCAGGGAAACCTCAGGTTGGATGACTACTTGGGACGCTGCTTGCTGTCCCACTTTTGCTGGTTTTCCAACCTCCGCTGGATGCCAACTGTACAGGCAGGAGATTTTCCTCAGGCCCCCTTTCCCACCAGCCTGTGCTGCTGGGATTCTAGCACACTCCCCCAGCTAATCCTGCTCAAGTTATGATAGAGGTCAGGCTAAATGGGTCACACAGACTGTTCATTTCAGGGACAAAAAGGCACAGCTCAAAGTTTGTTCACAAAACGAGTTAATGACTGTGACATAGAAATAATCTAACAGTCAAATAATGAGAGGATGGAAAGTCAGTGAGTCAGACAGGACACTATTTGGAACTGAGATGACTACTGGTTAGGCAGGATGATTTATAAGATTGCTTAAGGGGCTGCAGAGCCCAGGTGGAATGTTCTTCCAGCCATTCTTCACTTTGCTAGCATCAGTCCATCCTTTAACATTCATCTCAGTATTTTCCCCCCACCAGAAAGCCTTTGCAGACCAGCCCCTTCCTGTCTTTCTTCCTCCCTCCCCCAGGCTACATCAGGTGACCTTCCTTTCTACTCTCAAAGCACCTCGTACCTCCTCCACCATAACACACTTGCTGAACTTTACCAAAACCACCTGTTCCTCCCCGACCACCCACAGACGGTAACCTTCAGTGCAGAGACAATGTTCTTTACATCTTTGTACCCCCACTGCATAGCGAATAAGAGATGCTCAATAAATGACTGTTGAATGGAACAGTGCCAACTTACTGAGATACCACAATTAATCTCTGAATCTGCCTTGTCACCTTTGATCTGGCTTAGAATGAGGTCTAAATGGGACAGCCAGGTGTGATGGTTCATGTCCGTAAACCCAGCACTTTGGGAGGCCGAAGCAAGAGGATCACTTGAGCTCAGGAGTTCGAGACCAGCCTGGGCAATATGGTGAAACCCCATCTCTACTAAAACATAAAAAAATTAGCCAGATGTAGTCCCAGCTACTCGGGAGGTGGAGGTGTGAGAATCAATTGATCCTGGGAGGTTGAGACTGCATTCCATGACTGCACCACTGCACTCCAGCCTGGGTGACAGAGTGAGACTTGTCTCAAAAAAAAAAAAAAAAAAAAAAAAAAAAAAAGAGGCACAGCCCTTGAAGTGACCCACTTCCAGTATAAGAAAGCCAAAATTGTCCAGGTGGGGTGGCTCATGCCTGTAATCCCAGCATTTTGGGAGGCCAAGGCAGATGAATCACCTGAACTTAGAAGTTCCAGACCAGCCTGGCCAATAGGTCGAAACTCTATCTCTACTAAAAATACAAAAATTAGCCGAGCATGATGGTGCATGCCTGGAGTCCCAGCTACTCAGGAGGCTGAGGCAGGAGAATCATTTCAACCCCGGAGGCGGAGGTTGCAGTGAGCCAAGATTGTGCCACTGCACTCCAGCCTGAATGAGACTGGAGTGCAGTGGCACTCCAGTGAGACTCTGTCCAGTGAGACTCTGCCTTTAAAAAAAAAAAAAAAAAAGAAAGCCAAAATTATGAGGTCAAGGTAATAGTATTCAAATGACATGGCATTCTCTTTCCATGAGCCAAAAGTTCTTAGGTTATTCTCAGTGAAATTAATTGCCCACACTCCCAATAAATAAATGCATGAAAGAGGTTGTTACATTTTCCTTAGGGGCGCTAAATACGGTTTGGCTCTGTGTCCCCACCCAAATCTCATCTCAAATATCAAGGGAGGGACCTGGGAGGTGATGGGGACCTGGGAGGTGATGGGGTCATGGGGACAGTTTCCCTAATGCTGTTCCTGTCATAGTGAGCAAGTTCTCATGAGATGTGATGGTTTAAAAGTGTGTGGCAGTTCCCCCCCCCAACTCTCTCCTGCTGCCATGTAAGACGTTCCTTGCTTCCCCTTCACATTCTGCTATGATTTTAAGTTTCCTGAGGCCTCCCCAGCCATGAGGAACTATGAGTCAATTAAACCTCTTGTTTGTTTTTTTCTTTTACAAATTATCCAGTCTCAGGTGGTTCCTTATAGCAGTGTGAAAACAAACTAATACAGTGCTCCTTTCTTTTTAAAAAGGGAGCACATTGACAAAGAATCTCCTCTTGATTGATGAGAATCCTATATCAACTAGACTATTGATAACCTCGTGCATTTCACTGTATACAGATTTAAAAATACAAAATATTTGTAGGTGATGCTATAAAAATACTTTAAAGGTTTACTTTCAGAATGGTTCACTGGGTCATAGTAAAGGAGTTATCAAATACAGAAGAAAATAACAAAACACTTTTCACTAGCATCAACAATTCATGAAATGTGCTACCTTGGGTATGCATGCAGATAAATGTTTCAGCAATAAATGGGGGCAAGGAAGTTCATTTTAAGGATCAGAGGAACAACTACTATAAGATTTTGAAATCAGACTTTAATGTCACCCAAAACTTAATCCCATCAATGCTGACTAACACTGTCCTGAGTTTTGTAGTTATCAAGAAGATGAATTTAAAGAATCACCCTGCTTATTCTGAACCAGTGTTGACATGAGTCTCAAACTGGTGACAACAAACCACATAGTATTTAAATGAATCAGAAGTTCCTGGTAGGACCCAAACTGGAAAAAAACAAAACAAAACAAAAAACAAAAACTTACAGATGAATTTGATATGCAATCCCTGCTAAGAACCACTGGTCACGTTCAATGATATTCCATTTAATTACTATAACAATTCTGCCTGTTTTTACAGATGAGGAAACAAAAATGAAGATGGTTTAAGTAAATTTCCCGCATCATCCTGCTAATGTGGCACAGCATCAGTACTGGAAGATCTGGCTCTGGGTTCACAGAGCTAAGGGATCAGGAAAACTGCTTGACGGTAAATGCTGGATCTCACGTTTACTGGCTGGGTGACTTTGAGCAAGTGTCTTAACTCTGTGTCTCAGTTTAAGGGCTGTGGTGAGGATAAATGAGTTAATTTATATAAAGTACTTGCAACAGTGTCTGGCATACAGTCAGCACTATTTCAGTTATTTACTTTTTGAGATGGAGTCTCACTCTGTCACCCAGGATGGAGTGCAGCAGCGTGATCTCAGCTCACTGCAATCTCTGCCTTCCAGGTTCAAGTGATCCTCTGGCCTCAGCCTCCCTAGTAGCTGGGACTACAGGTGTGCACCACCACACCCAGGAAAATTTTTGTAATTTTTCTTTATTTTAATTTATTTTATTTTTATTATTTTTTTAAGAGAGAGGGTTTCACCATGTTGGCCAGGCTGGTCTCAAACTCCCGACCTCAGGTGATCCACCTGTCTTGGCCTCCCAAAGTGCTGGGATTACAGGCATGAGCCGCTGTGCCCAGCAATTTTTTGTATTTTTAGTAGAAATGGGGTTTCACAATGTTGGCCATGCTGGTCTTGAACTTCTGATCTCAGGTGATCTTCCCACTTTGGATTCCCAAAGTACTGGGATTACAGGTGTGTACTACTGTGCCCAGCTCAGTCAGCACTATTTTTGCTATCACGTGACTTCAAAGTCCATGTTTATTCATCCACATTAATATTATGAAGTATATGTATTCATGCTCTGATACATTTCATAATTGCTCTGCATATTGTAAAAGTCATCAATAATTTTTTTTTTTTTTTGACAGAGTCCTACTCTGTTGCTTGGCTCAATCATAGCTCATTGTAGCCTCAAATTCCTGGGCTCAAGTGATGCTCCTACCTCAGCCTCCCAAGTAGCTAGGACTACAGGCACACGCTACTACACCTGGCTTTAAAACTTTTTTTTTTGTAGAGACACGGTCTCACTTTGTTGCCTAGGCTGGTCTCGAACTGCTGGCTTTAACTGACCCTTCTCTCTAGGCCTTCCAAGTGCTGGGATTACATGTTAACTGTTTGCTTATTAAGATATTTCACCCTAGTTTTTACTGTGTCTCATTCCAGAAGGAAGAGTTATTGTGGAGAAGCAGGCCTTAAAGAACACAAAATCTGGCTAAACAAAGGAAATCATCTCCACCATTTAGAACTATCCAAAAATGGAATGAGCTGCCTGTCCCAGGGGGATCCCTCAACCAAAGATGACTTCTTAGTAGAGACTTTATAGAGTAGATAAAGAAGGGGGAGAAGAAAGACTGGATAAAGAAACTCTGCAGATTGGATGTATTACCCTGGTGATGACTGCTGGCTTGGTATTTTGGTCAGGCATTTTAATAGGAATGTAGCTTTAGTTACATTATATTCAGACATATACCCTGACTGAAAAGCATGAAAATATGAAAGAGAGGTTGTTAAAAATGTGTATGTGAGTGAATGTGACAGAGATGTTAATGAATTCATTAATTTTAGGATATCTCATAGTAAAATGGCCCAGTGAAGTGATTTTAACAATTTAATTGAATAAGTGGCTATGAATAACTTAATGTTTGCAATGAGAAAGAAAATACCTCCTGAATACTCTATATTTTCTATGCAAAATAAGTAATCAGAGGTATTTGGTTTCTTACAGAAACATTAGTATAAGCAATGTTCCTTTTTATTCTAATTTCTTCAGAAAAAAAAATCAGCAAATTCTCTGACTCATATTTGTTCTGTGAAGTACATCTTGGCCATTTTCCTGCAGGAACGCCCCACCTTGAGTCTGCTTCTCCTCAGCAGTTATTACCTTATGTTTGTAAGCAACAATACGAAAGAGGAAAAGGAAATGTTAAAAGCTTTCTTAAAAATTACCATGGCAGGTGGGGCATGGTGGCTCATGCCTGTCATCTCAGCACTTTGGGAGGCCCAGGCGGGCAGATCACTTGAGATCAGGAGTTTGAGACCAGCCTGGCCAACATGGTGAAACCCCGTACCTACTGAAAATACAGAAAAATTAGCCTGGCGTGGTGGTGCATGCCTATAATCCCAGCTACTAGGGAGGCTGAGGCAGAAGAATCACTTGAACCCAGGAGCTGGAGGTTGCAGTGAGCCAAGATTGTGCCATTGCACTCCAGCCTGGGTGACAGAGAAGACTGTCTCAAAAAAAGAAAAAAAAAATTACCATGGCAAAAGCAACAACAAAATTTGACTACAGCCAAACCCATCAGTTTGCTTCCCTGACTGGATATGCTATCTCTCATTCATTCATGCATACTCTCTTTCTTTTACAAACATAGTATTCATTCAATATGTCACGTACCCAGCGGAAGTTGAGCGTTGGAAGTTAAGGGTGCAAACTGTATATGACAGCACTGAATTTTACCTCAGTTTGTAAAAGAAGATGATAACAGTACCTGTTTCATAGGGCCATGGAAAGAATTAAATGAGATAACCTAGGCAGGGCTACTATTATAATGCCTAGCATGTAGTAAACGTTCATAAGTGCTAGGTATTGTTTTTAAAATTAATCTAGAGCTAATCATCTAAGCTGTAATTCCTACTCATACTTTAAAAAATGTTAGTTATTTCTTGTTTGACAGTTGTGAAGGCACATGGTTCAGGATTATGCAGTAGTTTAAGATTTTCAGTAGAGGCAACGGTTATTATTGGGTCATGATATGCTTCAGTTTCATCCAAAATAAAATTTTAGTGAATAGAATGCTCAAAACAGAAGTCACTAGAGTTTAAAAAACAAACAAAAAAATCCAGCTCTATAAATGTATAAAGTTGTTGCTTCCTTTTACTTTGGGGGAGACAAAATTCAAGCTCCAACTATTCCCCAACCGAGTCACACAATCACACACTGAAAGTTAAGAACCCAATGAGGCAGAACATAAGATGATGTATCACGAAGGGTTAATGCTCCACTGTCAGTTCTTACCCCCCTTTGTCCCTCTTAGAGCTTCCCAAAGCTGTCCTAAGTGGAGACAGGGTGTGCAGCCCAGTGAAGAGAATTTTGACCTGTATGTTACTCTCTCAGTGGGTCAGGAAGGACGATGAGTCTACTGTTAAGGCCTCTTTTCTGGGGAAATTTCTGAGAAACTCTAAGCACTTCTCTGAAGAAAGCATCCTCTGAATTCTCTTCAACTTTTTATTTTTTTCTTTTCTCATCAAATGGCCCTTTTGGATGCTGTTTTTACCTGTCTGCTAGTTGGCCAAATCAAGATGGTGAAACTCTGCCACCTTCCAAGCCCCATGTCATTTTCTTTCTTTGACAGAAAACACAAAAGTAACCAGATTAGGGGCCCCAGAAAGTAAAGCGATGGATGGAAAAAGTGCTTTGGAAAATAGTCTACTTTTATAAGCAAGGGGCTAAAAATCACAGTGCTTTTACTGTATCCCTTTTACAAGGAATACAGAGGCAACCAAAAGTTATAAAAAGTTTCTTTCCCTTCTGCAGCCAAAACCCCATGTCATCACAGCAACACGACATTCAAGAAAGTCCAACCTATTTTAAGTAGTTTCAGTGACAGATTATTGGCCCACAGTGAGACACAGCCTCATGGATCACAGAGGAGAAAAAGTTCACCGCGCTGTGAACCACCACTAATCTCGACTGATAAAACCAGAAGAGACACACATCTCCATTTTCAAGTGTTTACTGGGTGACATCACACT
This sequence comes from Ateles fusciceps, assembly GCA_036589455.1. Classification (NCBI taxonomy): domain Eukaryota; kingdom Metazoa; phylum Chordata; class Mammalia; order Primates; family Atelidae; genus Ateles; species Ateles fusciceps. The sequence goes on from JAZHEH010000113.1 coordinate 9,525,931, forward strand.
GTGGATTTAACCAAAGTGCTGTCTGGATTAGCCAGTAAATGTCACATAGTAGTACTTGAGTAGCTCAGATAAAGGCCTGGAAACACTGTGAATGAATTCATACTGCAAAACAAATTTTCCAGATGAGTGCATAATCTTAACTCCATGTCGTTTTACTTTATGTTTTTTCAGATGTAATTCTAACCCCATAAATGACATTCATTTTGTATAGAACTGTGGTTTTGTTTCAGAAAGTCAATCCAGTAATGTAAAACAGTTTCTACTGTGTGCATAAGAAAGTATATGATCGAAACCTTAGCCCTAGATTGGTAAAATAAATATTACAATATTAATCCATCAGTAAAGTGCAAATCAAAATAATGAAATACCACTTTACACCCACTAGGATGGCTACAATAAAAAACAGGTAATAATAAGTGTTGACGAGGATGTAGAGCAATTGGAACCCTCATACACTGCTGGTGGGAATGTAAAATGGCACAGTCTCTTTGGAAAACAGTCTGGCAGTTCCTAAAAAGGATAAACATAGAGTTACCATATGATCCAGCAATTACATTGCTAGATAAATACCATGAGAAATGGAAATAAAAACAAATATCCACTGTACACGAATGGCCACAGCAGCACTATCCCTAATAGCCAAAAGACAGAAACAACCTGGATGACCATCAACTGAAGATGATAAATAAAATGTGGTATATTCATACAATGAAATGTTATTCAGCACTAGAAAGCAATGAAGTACCGATACATGCTACAACATGGATGAATCTTGAAAACATTATGCCAAGCGAAAGAACCCAGTCACAAAAGACCACATATGTGTGTTTATATGAAATGTCCCAAATAGCAAATTACAGAGATGGAAAGTAGATTCAGTGGTTGCCTAGAACTAATAGGAAGTGAATGCTAACAGATACAGGGTTTCTTTTTGAAAACGTTCTAAAATTGATTGTGGTGATGGCTGCATAGCTCTGTGAATATACAAAAACAAAACAAAACCCAGGCACTGCACACTTTAAGTGGGTGAACCTTATGGTATGTAGATTACATCTTAATAAAACTGCTATAAAAAAGAATATTAGCATATCATACAGTAGGAAATATAACTGTCTAACTTGGGATCCTAAGGCCATCATCTTTCACAACATTCAGTGTTTAACCCATCAGCTAAGACCTACAGGATGGTCTTCAAAAGCCTCAGCGACCTCATAATGTTTAGGGTAATCCTGCTACCTCGATACATCAGTATGCTTGATGACTAAGCCTTCCTCCTGCTTGTGTTCCCTATGATAATTAGCATGGAGCTTTCTACAGAGTGGATGCTCAGTGATCATTTATTGAATTGAGTTCAAATAAATTTCAAAATTAACCCACTGGAGTCAGTAAATAAAAATAAACAAAGAATACCGTGCTCTATATGGGGACAGCTGGTCAGCACCACAACAGCCATTTGCCAAACTAAACCTGAGGCATCTAAAAATACAATTGCTTCAAATTTTTGTCAGTCCTGGTTATAACAATAAGAACCATAACCTGGCTATAACAATAAGAATAAACTGCCAAGTTTGTATCTCTCTTGATAAACTTCCTGGGCAGGGGTAACTTCCAGTGTGGATTAATGGACAAGATCGCTGAGAGTGCAAGGCGGGGGCAGCATCCTATTTCCCAGACACGAGCATAACAGTAATAAATGCCACATGGATTCTCATGAGGTTATAACATTCTTAGAATGGTACACACAATATAGTGAGTGCTCAATAGTGTAAGCTATTATTGTTGTAGAATTTAAATTTGCAGAATCCCTGAAACAGAGCTGGGACATAGCTACTGTCACCATGGATAAGAGCATATGATATCAGACCTAAACGAGGCCCCCTGGGACAGGTCTAAGTAAAATTATAAAATTACACTCTTTCCTAAATTCTTGATTGGGAAATGGAGCTCCAGACTAAACAGGTCTTCCACAAGCGTAACCTGCCAACATTTGAACCTCATTCATGTTGAGGAACACTCCTAGAGGAGATGATGATAGGCTTTGATGGGCATGTAACTCATAGTTATACTTTGGAAGGGAAGGCACGAACTACCATCATTGTCATTAGATGACTACTTTTCAGAATAGATTTGCTATTATTTTTCTTCTCAATTTTCCAGCACTGACAGAACCAGGGAATCACATGTGATTTGTAGAAGCCAACAGCACTCCCCGTGGTAAGAAGCTTTTGGAAGGATAACTTATCTGAAATGATCTCAAATTTTAGCAACAAAATCCTTTTGAAGATACAAAGGGCTTTTCTACAATATTATCTTTTTCATGTTTCCCATAGCTTCTTTTCTTTGAGACAGAGCCTCGCTCTGTTGCCCAAGTTGGAGTGCAATGGTGCGATCTCAGCTCACTGCAACCTCTACCTCCTGGGTTCAAGCGATTCTCCTGCCTTAGCTTCCTGAGTAGCTAGGATTACAGGCATGCGCTACCATACCCGACTAATTTTGTATTTTTAGTAGAGACGGGGTTTCGCCATGTTGTCTAGGCTAGTCTCAAACTCCTGACGTCAAGTGATATACCCACCTCAGCCTCCCAAAGTGCTGGGATTACAGGTGTCAGCCACTGTTCCCGGCCTCCCATAGCTTCTTTTTTTTTTCTTCTTCTTCTTCTTTTTCTTTCTCCCATAGCTTCTTGAATCTACATATTGCCAGTGTGGCGAACACTGAGAACAGTCACTAACACTCTCTTCCTCCTGGGTCCCCAACTATACCTCTGTCCAGCCCTCCTTGTAGGTATGTGTGGTACTTGTGATTCAATCCTGGCCAATGAAATGAGAGTGGAAGTGATGTGCATACACTTCCTGGTGTAGTCCTGGCCCAATCTCATTCTTTCCCCAGGGACCAGCTTGAATAAATACGGTACGGGAGGACAGAACCACAAGATGGAAAGAACCTGGGTCCCTGAATAAATTTATGGAACAAACACCCCCTTTTATCTGCACTGAACTGAACTTAGGAAAAAAATCTACAGTTTAATAAGCCACTGGGGTTTTGGAGTTGTTTATACAGAAACTCCTGGTAGTTATTCTAATTAATAAAGCTAGGTAAAAAGCTCTGTTAATTATTGTTTAGGAGTTCTGGAAACACTATTAGATACTGGCAACAAGAATACTAATATAACTCCAGAAAAACATATTTCCTAGATCCCTCCTCCTCTATCTTTTACCATCACTAAGATTACTGGAAACAATCTTTCTATCACACTGAAAAACACATCCAGATGTATCATCTGATCCTGCCTGATCCTCCTTTAGAGAACATGTCTTTCACGTTGTGTTATTTGTAATCTTAATCCAAATCTCCTTGCAGCGTTGGCCAATGTATATCTCTTATTGTGCACTTGATTCATCACTGACCAGCTCATAGAACTGTTATATAATTACATTGAGCTCTGGGCTAAGAATTTACCCAGTTGAAAAATGGGAGATAAAAATGAAAAGATATCAGCAAATATTAATTAAATTTATTTAAATTTTTATATGGTTCTTTATAGCAATCTTTTAGCAACCTATGCTTTAATGTAAACTACATTTTTTAATGAGTTAAAATGATGAATGAAGCAAAATATAAATGGAATCTTTCATGACTACCACCTCCAGCCTCTTAGGATGAATAAGCAAAGTCAGTACAGATCCCTTGGGTTTTAACACCATCACCTACCTTCTGAAAGTTTCTGTTGTAGTTTGTAACCCCTCCTTTACCCCTCTCCCCCTTTTAACTTTCTTAGTATTCACCACAATTACATCTTTTTATTTGCTTGTTTGTTTACTGCCTGCTTTCATGACCAGACTATAATTCCCATGAAGGCAGAGCTTACATTACTTTCTGTTCATCCAATATTTACTGAATGCCTATTGTTGGGTACTGCCAGGTACTAGAGAATTAAACATAAATATGGTGCCTGACCTCATGGTACACATAGTTTGGTGGAGGAAAAAGGCAATAAATCTGTAAATAATACATACTGAGATAAGTGCTGCTACATTGTCCTTTTTACTTTATACTTCCTTGGTTTTTGGTAGTGGTAGGGGTTGTTTGTCTAGCTCATGATAGCCCATCCTGTCTGAGACCTGTCTCTTTGCATTCAGACGTGTGCCAAGGTAACCATATTTGTGTCACATGGGTCTGTCTCCTTGACCACAGTTGCCTGGACCACGCTGGACTTGTGACCTACCTATGCTGCCTCAACCAACTTCTCTCTTCTGTGAGGCCGGAACTGCAACTGAGAGATTCTAATTCAGTCTGGGCTCTTTAGGTGCACTGAAAGAGGATCCATAACCTAGAATGCTATGAGGTAGCTACCTTCTACCAGATGGCCAGGCAAACTGAGCAAGCTAGGCTGAGAGAAAGAAAAAAAAAGCACGTCATGCAAAGAAGTAGAGATGAGAGATCTTATGGTCTGAGAAAGACCAAAAGGGCCTCCTTTTAAGGTCTCATTCCTAGACCTTTTTCCCATGAGACACTCCTTTTTGCTTACAGCTTATTTAAAAATGTTTCTACTTGTTTTTTTTTTTTTGCTAAAGCTACTTTGTGTTAGTGTCTTTTGCTTTCAATCATGTTTTGACTAAGATATTTCTACTTAATATGAATATTAACAGGTTCTACTTAATCTCATTCATTTTTATAACATAAGACATATGGGCTACTACCAGAGAGTGGAACTTTTTTTAATGTCATGAAAGATGCATCTGTTGGATTTAACGCTCAGGAATTCTAATAATGCTTCTCAGGTGCTTGCCTAGAAGTTCCCCATTTTCCTCACTAGTGATTTTGTAACACAGACTCATTTCCATTCAAGGGCAGAACATCAAAGGCCAGCATTCTTTAAACTCCTCGAAAAACACTATCACATGTGTACACCAGCTTTTGTGGCTAGTTAACATTCAGGGGAGAAAATAATTCTTCTTATAAACATCAATGGTATGTTTGTACTCATAAACAAAAAGGCTTTGATAATAAATGCTTTGATTTAAGACCAGTAGTCGATCAGCTAGTGCGATTAACAACTGCTAACTGGAGACATCAGAATTTGAATGCACCCAAAATACATGGCTTTTAAGGTCCTACTCAAGAAAGGAAACCTAAGCTTTATCTTCCAGGTGGGTGGGGGTTTCAGTAACAGCATACCCACAAACATCTGCTACTTTTAAAAGTATATTCCTTCATTATTCATCAAACATTTAATAAGCAGAGCCATGTCAGGCACTGAAAACGTAAGAGGAGCACGACTTGGTCTCTGTTCTAAATGCGCTCACAGTTAACTGGGGAAGACAGACAAGGAAACAGGAAACCCTTTGATAACAAGAATGCCCTCTGATAAGTGCCCTGCTAGACACAGCAGCATGGATGAGAGGCCTCTAACTCATTCTGAGGTGGGCCGAGAGCTGAGTCCAAGAGAATAAGCAGGGCTTGGGCAGACTGAGAGCAGAGACAAAGACAGATTGGGTGAGAGAGAGGGCCACTTAGCACTATGCGTTCAAAGGCAAAGATGGGAAGCAGAAGAGAGTCTACATGTTAACATCCAGGAGTCCTGCAACAGCTGCATGGGTGATACTTTGGATAACTGCCTATATTTTTCCTCCAAAGTTCCCGTTTCCAATGCTTTTCATGTGCTCTGATTACTCTAGGAAGTAAGTATGATCCGAATAAATATTTATTGAGGATGTGGTAAGTTTTAGGTACTACTGTAGGCCTTGGAAGCAAAAAGATGAATTAAAGACTGGGAAAAAGGCCAAGTGTGGTGGCTCACACCTGTAAATCCCAGCACTTTGGGAGGTTAAGGCAGGATTGCTTGAGCTCAGGAGTTCCAGACTGGCCTGGTCAACACTGACTATCTCTATAAAAAGTCAAAAAAATTAGGTGGGCATGGTGGTATGCATGCCTGTGATCCCGGCTACTTGGGAGGCTGAGGTGGGAGAAGGGTTTGCGGCTGGGAGGTTGAGGCTGCAGTGAGTCAAGATCGTGCCACTGCACTCCAGCTAGGGCGAGAGTGCAAACCCTGTCTCAAAAATAAAAATAAATTAATTAAAAAAATAAAGACCAGGGAAAAGACTTGTCCTAAAAAAACCCCCTAGTCTAGTGGGAAAGGCAGGTACACAGTATCTCTAGTGTTAAGAAAGACACAGGCATAGAAGTAAAGGGGCAATGAAGCCAGAAGTAAGTCTATAAGAATGAATAAATGCCAACAGTAACAACAATGGAAGTGAGAGGAGGATTTCAAATACAGAGAACAGTGTAAGTACAGAGATCTGCCAGGAAAGAGGACCAGGGCATAGAGAGAGGCCAGATTTGAGAAATACCTCTGGTAAAAGGAATTTGAGGAGATAGAAGCAATCAATCAATCAACACAAATATCTCAGAGGCAAAATAACTGAAACATGATTACTGGGAACGAAGGAAGGGGGTTTCTCTAATTATGACTCTAAGTTTTCTGTTTGAGTGGATGATGCACTACCTGATGCAGGAAATGCAGGAGGAAGAGCTGATATCAGAAGAAAAACAATCATGTTGAGGCTGAAGGGCTCCTGTTACGTCCCAGTGGTCAGAGGAGCAGTAATGACAAGATTATGGTGAGGGAGCTCATGCAGCCGCATAAAGCTGAGTGTGGGAACTGCAGTGTGATAATAAATGAAATGACAAAGAAATGTAAGTAGAAAGAAAGGCAATTGGCCAGAATGAGGATCCTAAAACAGCAGCCAGTATGGTGGCTCACGCCTATAATCCCAGTGCTTTGGGAGGCTGAGGCAGGAGGATCGCTTGAGGTCAGAAGTTTGAGACCAGCCCAGGCAACATACTGAGACCCTGTCTCCACAAGAAAGACAGAGATAATCCTAAAAAGTCATATTTAGGTGTAGATGCAAGAGTTAGCTGAAAAGAATCCCAGACAAAGGAGTAAGGAGTACCTCGGAGCATCGAGTAGTCAAAAATTTTAAATGGTAAAAAGAGACTTAGGAAGATACGGACTCGAAAACTGGCAATGCGCAGGTCACTGGAGATACTCTGCAGAGAGGGTTCACGGGGTGGTGGAAGAGATCACGCTGCCCACGTAAGGAGGAAATGGAAGTGAACAGTGGTCCCTGGGGGAGTCAGACCACTCTTTTAAGACAGGAGAAGGAGAGAAGGGGCATTAGCTAGTTGCAGGGCTAATCTCTCTTTCCTCTCTGTTTCATTTTAAAGGGTTGAGTGGGTTGGTAGCCTGAGAGGAAAGCCAGCAGAGACTAATGACGTGAATGATATGGAAAGAAGAGATAACGGAAGGGCCAGGTCCTGGAGGAGAAAGTTGTCTTAGTTAGGTCATCTATTTTAACATGTTTCAGCTTCTAGTCGTCTCTAGCCAGGAGAGCTGTCAAGCAGTGTTATGCCCAAAGGCAGGCATCTGTGGAAAGCAGCAGCAGCAGGCATGAGACAGTGGCACCGAGCTTGCAGCAACTCCAAACAGCTGGAGGCAAATTCTGTGTTTTATTTTATTATTTTATTTTTTTGAGATGGAGTCTTGCTCTGTTACTCAGGCTGAAGTGCGGTGACACAATCTCGGCTCACTGCAACCTCTGCCTTCCAGGTTCGACCGATCCTCCTGCCTCAGTCTCCTGAGTAGCTGGGACTACAGGCGCCCACCACCAAGCCTGGCCAATTTTTGTAGTTTCAGTAGAGATGGGGTTTCACCATGTTGGCCAGGCTGGTCTTGAACTCCAGACCTCAAGTGATCTGCCCCCCTCAGCCTCCCAAAGTGCTGGGATTACAGGAGTGAACCACCGCGCCCAGCCAAATTCTGTATTTTATTAATGTGAAGGCTTGTTACATGTGTGGTAAAACCCTACAGAGGAGGCACGTTATAGTAAGATGGGGAAAGTTCACCTCCCAGTCAGCGTCTATTGAAGTTCTGAGATAAACAAACAAACACAGCCCCCAGTCCAGGGGATTACAATCACCACACACATATGATTTTCTTAGGATGCAAAGGAACCAGAGCTGAGTTGGAATCCCAGGTTTGCTGGAAATTAACTATTGGCTTTGGGCAATTTTTTATTTTGCTCTAGGCTTCACTTTCTTCATCTTTAAATGGGGAAGTGATGTTATAAACAAGGCTTGGTGAAGCTTAAGCAAGTTCATGGACATGAAAGTGGCGTGTAATATATAATGCTTAATTGAAATACATGGTGTACCACGGACATAGAAGATGTTATTTGGGTTGGGTGCGGTGGCTCACGTACGTAATCCCACCACTTTGGGAGGCTGAGGGGGGGTGGATGGCTGGAGGTCAGGAGTTTGAGACCAGCCTGGTTGACATGGTGAAACCCATCTCTACTAAAAATACAAAAAATTAGCCAGTCATGGTGGTGGGCACCTGTAATCCCAGCTACTTGAGAGGCTGAGGCAGGAGCATCACTTGAACTCAGGAGGCAGAGGTTGCAGTCAGCCGAGATTACAGCCACTGCACTCCAGCCTGGGCGACAGGGTGAGACTCCATATATATATATATATTATTATATATATTATATACAGCCATAATATATATTATATAATATATATTATATATTATATACAGCCCAGCCTGTATATTATATAATATATTATATATTGTAATATATAATATATATTCTATTCTATATATAATTATATATATTATATATATATATATAAAGATCTTGTTTGGAGTCTCTGAAAATTGGGCAAATCTGGAAGACACGGACCATTGGATAATTTTTTGGTGGTGGTGTTATCACTGTAAAGGCATATCATCAACAGAAAGGAAAATACATACTGAAGTAAAGACCTTTGGCTTTCACTGATGATTAATTCCTTTTGATTTTCTGGCAGTCTTGTGATCCTGAGAAGAGGCCCCAAAGGTAAGGTGTTGAGAGTGGTGTGCAAATTAATTCTCCCAGGCCCTGGAGGGTAGAGAAACAAGTGCCGCTAGTGGACTGTTCTCGGGGGTAGTGTGTGGCAATGGAGGCTGTAAAAATGGGATTCCAAGGTACATCCTAATGGCTAAGTGCTCAAGTTTTAGTCAAGTCAAACCCGAATTCCAACCCTGGCCCAGTCACTTAGACATGCATGTGACCTTGGACAATTCAACCTCACCAAACTTCAGTTACCTCATCTGTATATTGGGGTAATATGATGTACCCTTGGAATGCTGTAATGATTAAATACAACTGTGTGTATAGCTACGTGTGTGTGTGTGTGTGTGTGTGTGTGTGTGTGTGTGTGTGTGTGTGTATGAAGAATTCTTGGCATACTTTAGGTGCTCAATACATGCTAGCTAGTATATTGGGTCTGCTACTACAGGCTTCAGAGATTCTTGTATTGTTTTCACATTGATACTATGTCCCAGACACTTCTAAGAGCTTTATAGTACAGTACTATCTAAATGCACATGTTTAAAGTAAAACATCTGTTATGCCATATAGTCTTCAAAACCCTACTACAGTAAAAACTATGTCTACCCTATTCCTATCTGGGTATATAAAAAAAATACCCAGCAAAGAATGGGCATGTAAGTATTTGTTAAAAGAAGGAAGGGAGGGGAGGGGAGGAGGGAGGAAGGGAGAACTGTTGAGAGCTGCTAACTCAGGCTCTATGAAATCCAAGAAGTAAGAAAAATAGAAGCAAGGCACCCCTAAGCCATTGAACGCGATGAAAACTTGTTGTAAAAAGTCACTTTCTTGTGTCGATATGATTTATTTTTACTCTCCTAAGCTCTGGTATAATCTTTCTCTCCATCTGGCAAGTGGGAATGGACCAGTTATATTTCAAGTTTGCTAACAAAGACTGCTTAAGGTAAATATTTGTTGCTTTCCAAAGAAAACTGTACCATTTTAGTTTTAGGTTATTTTAATGATAAGCTCCTTCAGATCTAGTTGAATTGATACTAGTTGAATTTGTACTACAGCATGAAAGTACATTTGCCTCTAATTCTGACTATATTTAGAATCATTTTCACACTGTATCATTCAAACAGATGTGGGCCCAGCTGTTGCTATTCTTTCCTAGAATCTCACTAAGATGTGGATTTTCATAAGATTTTTAAAAATAAATTACACAGGTGTTATCTCTGAGGCAATTAGCACATTAGTTATAAAAAGAATGCCTACAAATTAGGTTCTCTTTCCATAAGCTCAGAGAAGGGGGCACGGTTTTCACTGTTTTCATTAATCTATTTTCATTTGGTTGTATTATTTTCTCACAAAACAAAAATTGTTATTGTTGTTAGTAGTTATTTCAGTATTATCCCAGAATAGTGATCCAATAAAGCCCTTTCTTTAGATTCAGATTCAAGTACTGAACATGGTGCAGAAACACTCTGAGTGCTTACAGATCCACTGTGTCATTTTCTTACAAGTGATTTAAAAATACCAAAACAGATTTGAATGCCATATCTTTGAAAATGTGAGAAAGTCAGAGAAACAACCAAAAATCCTGAATACAGCCGAGTCTAAGTATCTTAGGGTAGGGGAGGTCATTAGTTGAACAATCCTCGATAAGGATAGAACCTCTCTGGCTGTTTCCGCATTTCTGAAACAAAGACCAATGGGTTGGTTGGTCTCAAGCCCCCATGTGGTTCCGCTAGAATCCCTCCTTCTTTGAAGTGGATGGCAGCCTTAGCTGTGTCTCAGTATGCCACCCTCTCAGCCACAGTTTGGAACTCTTCCAAAGCAAGTCTAATAAAGGAGTTGTGAGAGTTGAATACATGGCCAGGTAAGGTGGCTCACACCTGTCATCTCAGCACTTTGGGAGGCCGAGGCGAGTGGATCACCTTAGGTCAGGAGTTCTAGACCAACCTGACCAACATGGAGAAATCCCTTCTCTACTAAAAATAAAAAATAAAAAATTAGCCAGGATTGTGGCCCATGCCTGTAATCCCAGCTACTCAAGAGGCTGAGGCAGGAGAATTGCTTGAACCCGGGAGGTGGAGGTTGCGGTGAGCCGAGATCAAGCCATTACACTCCAGCCTGGGCAACAAGAGCAAAACTCCATCTCAAAAAAAAAAAAAAGAGAGAGAGTTGAAGACATGCTCTCTCAGGGTTTTTTTTTTTTTTTTAACAAAGTGGCAATATTCAAAAAAAATTTTTTTTTTTTTTACTCTCTAAATGTTTACTTTAGTCATTCTAAAGCCAATAATAGTCCAATGCTGTGCTGTGGATCAAGTGACTGAGTTGAAATAGAGACAAAATGGGCCTTGGGTTCCTCTAGGGTCTACATATTGGCTGTGCTGTATCATCAGGGCAGTGTCCCCCTCTCCAGCTGGACAGCCCTCCCTGCCACCAAATAATACCTTTCCTTTGTGCATTGATTTATGTGTCTTGATACATAATTACATTTAATCTTCATGCTGTCCTGATCTTATTGATATTCACAGAGGTTAATTAAGCAATTTCTAGTTGGTCACAGCCACTAAGAGGCAAAATGGTGCCTAAACTGAGATCTCTTGATTCTTTTTTTCTAAGACGGAGTTTTGCTTTTGTTGCCCAAGCTGGAGTGCAATGGCGTGATCTTGGCTCACTGCAACCTCCACCTCCCAGGTTCAAGTGATTCTACTGCCTCAGCCTCCTGAGTAGCTGGGATTACAGGCGTGTGTCACCACACCTGGCTAAGTTTTTGTAGTTTTAGTACAGACAAGGTTTCACCATGTTGGCCGGGCTGGTCTCAAACTTCTGACCTCAGGTGATCCGCCCACCTTGGCATCCCAAAGTGCTGGGATTACAGGCGTGAGCTCGGATGATTCTTTTTTATTTTTTTGACACAAGGTCTCACTCACCCAGAGTGGTGTGCAGTGGTGTGATCTTGGCTCACTGCAACCTGCACCTCCCACCTCAGCTTCCTGAGTAGCTGGGACTACAGGTGCAGGTCACCACAAGTGGCTAATTTTTGTATTTTTTGTATAGGTAGCGTTTCGTCATGTTGGTCAGCGTGGTTTTGAACTCCTGGACTAAGTGATCACCCGCTTAAGCCTCCCAAAGTGCTGGAATTACAGGCACGAGCCACCGTGCCTAGCCCCAGATCCCTTGATTCTAAGTTCAGTGCTTTCTTACTTAAAAACAATAGCAGCAGAAGTAGCTAATAATTACTTTATATTTACTATATATCAGGCCTTGTGCTAAGAGCTTTACATAGAAAGTTATCTTAATTATCATCATAACTCTACGATGTAGATATTATTACTCTTCCCACTTACTGATGTGAAAAACGGGACCACAGAGAGGTTACATAATACACTGAAAGTCACACAGCTGTCAAGAGGCACAGTCAAGACTCTAATCCAGGCAGTCTGGCTTTATGACTTGCTCTTTCAACAATTATACTAGACTAGCTTCCTACAACTAGCATAGATGCTCCCATCAGAATGATTCTCACAGTTTCTGTCCATAATTTCAGTAAAAATATTTTCAAGAAGAGTCCAGAACTGCCCAGTGGGGCTCTACACTGTGTTACACATGACATTGTATGTAATGCAGGTCACTGGTGTCAGGGAACCCTACTCTTGCACAGTCAACAGGTATTTTGAAGGGATAAGCTGTGTGGCATTATCACCGGTACTCGAGCACAGTATGTTATACACAGACAACGCGAAGTAACTGTGTCCTGAACTGAATTCAATGGAAATTACTAAGTCTTCATTGACACAGTTTAAAGTACAGCCTTTCTCTAGGTTAGAGCTATTTGAAAATTAAAAGACAAAAGCCCCAAACCAAAGAACAAGTTCTAACCCTTAAATCAAAGGAGTTAGTGGAGCAGAGGTAAATATGCGACCCACCAACCATATGTAGCCTGCAAATAGGTTTTGTTTAGCTAAACGCTGCATTTCAATTTCAATCAATAGACAATATTTAAAACTTAAGAGATCCTGCCAGGTGCGGAGGCTCACACCTGTAATTCCAGCAGTTTGGGAGGCTGAGGCAGGCGGATCACTTGAAGTCAGGAGTTTGAGACCAGCTTGGCCAAAATGGTGAAACTCCAGCTCTACTAAAAATACAAAAATTTGCCAGGCTGTGATGGCGTGCGTCTATAATCTCAGCTACTTGGGAGGCTGAGGTAGGAGAATCCTTTAAGCCTGAGAGGCAGAAGTTGCAATCAGCCAAGATCGTGCCACTGCATTCCAACCTGGGTGACAGAGTGAGACTCTGTCTCAAAAAAGAAAAAAATTAAGGGGTCACATTAAAAAATCCAAACATCCAATTTCTCTAGAAAAACTGGAAGATTTAACACTAGACGGTATTTGTTCTCTAGCTCACCAATTTCAATGGGGCCAGTTTTATCCATTTACTTCCTTCCTGAGCCCCTACAGAATTTAGAGTTTGCAAGCTACGAGCTAGACAGATCATGGAGGGAGACTGGGAAAGACATTGGAGCCTTCTAAGATTCTTAAATCACTCTCTTAGGCATGGTTGCTCATGTCTGTAATCCCAGCACTTCGGGAGGCAGAGGTGGGAGGATTACTTGAGGTCAGGAGTTTGACACCAGCCTGGGCAAAATGGCAAGACCCCACCTCTAAAAAAAAAAAAAAAAAAAGTTATGGCCATGCATGCTGGCTCATGCCTGTAATCCCAGCACTTTGGGAGGCCGAGGTGGGTATATTGCTTGAGGCCAGGAATTTGAGACCAGCCTGGTCAACATGGCAAAACACTGCTCTACTGAAAATACAAAAATCAGCTGGGCAAGATGGCGCACTCCTGTAATCATAGCTACTCAGGAGAGTGAGGAAAGAGAATCAGTTGAACCCAGGAGGCGGAGGTTGCAGTAAGCCAAGATTGTGCCACTGGACTCCAACCTGGGCAACAGGGCAAGACCCTTTCTAGAAAAAAAAAATCACCCTCTCCATATACCCAATGGTCTCCTCTGGCAACCTTGCTGTATAATGCATTGAAATTTTAGTCATTTAGTGAATGAGCTTTTATCTTTGCCTCAGTTGACAAAATAAACTAACAGATCAATCTCAAATTGATTCTGTCTCCAAAACTAGAATGTCTTCAATATTAATGCACTACCACAAAAATTACAAATTGGGCCAATATCCTTTTATTGGCTTCAAGATGAATGTCCCCTGCTGCTGTTTTGTAGCGCTCTCCAAAGCTGGGAAAGTAGCTGGCTGTATCTTTCTCATGTGTTTTAAGGAAGAAAGACTGTCAGTGGCAAAATCTGAATTCTTTAAAGCTATCTTAATCAGCTTATAAAGGTCGCAAAAATTGTAGATCAAAAGAAAAGGTGACATCTGCATTCACTGACCCATTCTGGAAAGGCAGGCAGAGTTTTCTTCCTGAAAACATCTGTGGTCTGTGCAGCTGAGCTACTATTCAAGAAGACAGGAGGTTTGTAGGGCAGCGGGCAGGGAGGCAAGTATGCATTTGAGAAATTACTAACATGTTTATTCAATCCAAATATAGTTACAGATGAACTACACCAGTTTATAATGAGATTTCCCTTACCAAACTTTAAATTTTATGTGATAAAAATGTTTCCTCCATTAGTCAGTGAATTGCTATTGAATCCTGTGCCTGTGCCTTAAAGAATCTACAGGCATTTAAAAGCCTTCTCCTGTCTGGCACCCAAACAAAAAAAACTAAAAGCGTATGAGAGGTCAAAAGCATTGCTAGAATTACGCATTCAGTATCACTTTTATTATAATCAGCTGGAATTAAAATGCTTTTTTTAAAAAAAAAACAAAACAAGATTAATAGGATCATTTCTGAACAGATGGTTTTAAAACTAAGTATGATGATAGGGAATATGTAGTTTCACTGTTAAAAACAATCCTGTTTTTTAGAAAGTCCACAGTTAACTTGGCTTTATTGCTTCAAATAAGCAGTTTGCACACAGGACAATAAAACTGTTTAATAAAAGAATATAATAGGCTTAGCAGATGTTGCAATCACAGAACACTTTAGGTAAATGGTTTAGAAAGGACATTTCATTAGTTCAGAAACACTCTGGAAAATCAAATTCAGTTGCTGAATTTATGGAATCTCTCTCTGAGGAAGTATTTGGGTCTATTTCTCTCTAGTTATAAACATAAGACGAAGCTTACAATGAACCAATTTCCACCAAAGGCAGGGAAGAGGGAGCTGTAACTCTTCTAACTAGCTCATATTATCCATGTTCTTGCTTATGTTAATAAAGACAGCTTTTAAAAAATCTTTTCCATTTGTTTACTGACAGCTTTTGGGGTGTTAAAGAAAATCATCACTTTCTTAGCCATGAGTCCTCCAACATTTGGTTGACAACCGCTAGATGAGAACATAAAGATGGTTCCTGCCCTCGAGGATTTATAGCCCAAAAGGAAAACAAAAAATGACAAATAAAAAACATGCTCATTGTTACGTGGTTCACACCATTTCTTACTAATTGATAGAGAGGATAGACAACTGTGCTGGGTTAGTAAATCATTCCTCTGCTAATAACAAAGCAATGAAAACAATGCCACCGTCTTAAGAGCAAACTTAAGGCTCAAAGGAGGAAAACAGTGTTACGATTTTCTGATGTCACTCAACAGACAATCCATCCACTAAGATGATAGGCAAATATGGAACAGTCAACATTATAAATGTGGATGCTTATTTCCTAATAACAAAGATGACACCCTTGATTATTTTAATAAATTATAAGTTATGATTCAACTCAGCTTAAAAAAAAAAAAAAGAGGGCCGGGCGCGGTGGCTCACGCCTGTAATCCCAGCACTTTGGGAGGCCGAGGTGGGCGGATCAGGAGGTCAAGAGATCGAGACCATCCTGGTCAACATGGTGTGAAACCCCGTCTCTACTAAAAATACAAAGAAAATTAGCTGGGCTTGGTGGCGCGTGCCTGTAGTCCCAGCTACTCGGGAGGCTGAGGCAGGAGAACTGCTTGAACCCAGGCAGCGGAGGTTGCAGTAAGCCGAGGTCGCGCCACTGCACTCCAGCCTGGCGCCTGGTGACGGTGTGAGACTGTCACAAAAAAAAAAAAGAGAAAAATCAAAGTAGCAATCTTTCTGTCTTAATGCATTTCTATCTTTTGCATTTTGCCACTTATGACCAGTTAAATACCCTAGCCCCAAACACTTCCATTACATCTGACACAAAGTTAAGCAGACTTGACCTTACTTACCCTAGTCTACTCAATTGATTCTAATTAGTACTCTTATTTAACAAAATGCTCACTTTGTAACATACCCCATTATACGTTTATTTGTGAGAGAAGTCTTAGCATGGTCATTATCATTATCATTCTTAAATAACAAGACCATTTCTCATAAGGAAGCCACTTTTCTGAGAGTGGCATGTAATGGAAAATGTAATGTTCATGCTATCATAATCAACTATTTGCAATTTATATGAGGAAAAAAATCCACCCTTGCTGTATCTCAGTGCTCCATCCATGTGCTAACCGCCCCAGGCTCAGCCATGTCTCAGCCCCCAGCTGCACTGAACCACATCTATCAAAATATTTATCCGAAATAGCTTTGTAATATGAGTGGAATGTCCTTTTGGATGATTTCCTTTGAAAAATACGTATGTATTTAACTGGTAACTCTAAACTTTTGGAGATGGCAGATCACACGAATCCACTTATTTAAACAACTTCCCTTCATGGTGGTTACAGCTGATCTAATATAATGACAATACAAACACAATATATTTAATACGCTTTCTATTTTCACATTTGCCTATGGCTCTAACCTCCAGCTGAATATGCCTCAGTTCCAATCTCATCCTGGTTCTAAGTGTGAGTTGAATCCTGGCTAGATAGTAGGAAGATAATCTTAGATATAAAATTTCAGCAGCAAGGGCACATCAGTATTATGCATAGCTAGTAAAAGCAATAAAGTCTACAACAGTTTTTGAACAGGTGGACGTGAATCTCAGCTTCTGGGATTGCAATTTATATTATAGAAAGAAAACCAAAACAATATCCAAGACCCTCCTGACTGAAGCAAAAGCATACCAAAAATCTACCCAACTTTCAATATTCAGCACTCATTGCTGAGGAAATACCTCTATCATGTCGTCAATGCGTTCGCTGCATGATCAGTACCTAAAACAATGGGTCAGCACTTTGAGTCACCCTGAGTGTGAAGGGCCAGTGGAAAGGTCAGTTCCCTCGTGCCTCACAAAAGCACACGCTCTGCTCTGCTGGCAGCACCTGGCAATGGCTTGCCTTTGCTTCCTCTGCACTAGCATTCTGCCCTCGGGGCTTCTGTGCCACCCTCAACTTCCTACACTCTGAAGGAATCAGACAGCGTGGCGAGCAAACCTGAGAGCAGGGCCAGGACAGAGTGCTCTGAAGGGCCTTCCTGGTGCCATTCAAGGGCCCCAAAGATTGCTCAATATTTCCGCAGGAATGTGGCACTCATTCCACCTAAGCTGGGAAAATTCCCTTAACCCCTTTTTCTTTTTATAAATAAAAGAAAACAAAATAAAATAATAATGTAGAATGCACATGCATCCTTCCTTCCACAACAAAAACAGACCATCATCATTTAACCGGAATCAATTAAAATCCAGCAAATATTTCATGGGCTATGTGCACAGCGTTTTGGACCCAGACAGTTTATTTTTAGGATCGCAAGTATATGAAGCCTCTCCCACCGATATCGTATCTAACATATTAAAAGTTGTATTCATTGAGGCAGGAGAATTGCTTGACGCGGGAGGCGGAGGTTGCAGTGAGCCGAGGTCGCGCCACTGCACTCCAGCCTGGCGCCTGGTGACGGAGTGAGACCCTGTCTCAAAAAAAAAAAAAAAAAAAAAAAAAAAAAAAAAAAAAGTTGTATTCATACCCAATTACAAATAATTTCTTGCCCAAAACATTTTTGAAAGATTTTTTGCATCTTTGTTTCTGAAATTGTTTGGTTGCTGGTTATTCATTTAATTTACAGTTTGCTATGATTTCTCAGTGATGACTGCTAAATTTAACACTTAAAGAAGATGACAAATTATTTGCTTTTATCTTTGTGCAAACACTTATATTTGATCCTGCAACTTTTGTGTTTCAAAGCCATTTTTTTTTGAGATCTCTAAAGTTTTTAGGTCCCTGAAAAGTACCGTATTATTTAGTCTTGTGCCTCTAGTGCTTAAGGAATATCATGGCCTTGACTGCAGAGAGGTGATTTGAGGAGGAGATGCCTCCCGCAGGAACTAGCAAGAAAGATGCAGGGTGAGCACGGGGGGAGGGAAGCCTAGGTGAGGAAAAGGATGGTTGATAAAACCCACGTCATAAAGCCTCAAATTCAGTAAACCAGCAGACAGGCTATCTGACCATTCAGCAGTCCCTTCGTGCATAACTAGTAGGGGGACACAAAGATGAAGAAAGCACTTTCCCTTCCTTGAAGGAATTCATAACCTAGTAGAGGAAATAGGACTTGAGTACAAGGTATAGGGCAGAGTAAGAATACTGCTATAAGAAAGATCTCATGTGCAAGTGATTACCAAGGCTACCAATCGCACAACTCCAGGGGGAGCCAGTCACACTGTCATCTATGTGAATGGTGTCCCCCCACAGCTGTGCAACGCAGTGGTCAAGGTAGGGGGATAATAAAAGGCTATTCAGTAGAGATGGCATTTGGGAGGTCAGTGAAAAATAGGAAGCTCTTCCACTTACTAGCAGAGTGACCTCCATGAGATTCCATTTGCTCATCTGAAATAGGAAGAACACTAACTTCACTGGGTTATTAGCATGAAACAAAAATACGTCTGTATACAGCATAATACTTGTGCCAAATCCATCCTTCTTTCCCCTTCTCCTTCCTTCTTTATTCAAAGGTTTACAGAGCTTCTGTATGTCAGACACTGTATGAGGGACTGTATACACAATGAGAGATAATACCTATATGCGTCTGCCTTTATGAAGTTTCCACTCAAATGAGACTTTCTACAATCAGTGATAGAAGGAACGTAGGGCAAGCAGAAAAATCAGTGTGAGCAAAAGCAAAGTGAAAGGAATGCTCAAAATACAATCAGTCCTCCAGTTTGTCAAGAGTAAGGAAGAAAAGTTTTAGGGTGTGAAGAATGCATGGAAAGACCAACAGAGAAGAGCAGGAAAACTGCACAGCAAGAGCAAGTTGGAAGCAAATCAGAGTGGGGAAATAGATTTAATCTACGGTTTTCATTCTGTTTGATTGGCTAAGAGCTTCCTGGAAGGCTGTATTGACAATGAACTCATGATTGTCAATGCTGGCCCTGGGCAATGCAGGGGCTGCGGTGCTATGTGAGTGGTGAACTGGGCTTTCTTTGTCTAAATGAAATAGAGTATCCGGTCTTTGTAAAAAGCCATTTCTGGAAAAATCTCTGAATTTCTTTGGCACAGATCTTGAGCACTAGAGCAGGACAGAAGACCCAGTGAGTGCAGCAGACCTCTGGCTAATTGATAGTACAGAAGAAGGCTGTGAGATCAGAGGAATTTAGGGTGCTGGTGACTACTCTAAGAAATTGGCTAAGCTTAGAATTTAGGTTCGGCTGAAGACAAAACAGAGTTACTGGCTGGAAAAAGCGAAGATGCTTGGGTTTTGTAGGCAGAGCGTCCTGGGTTTGAATTCCAGCTCTTTCAACTACTAGCTCATTATGTCACCTAATCATTCTGAATCTCAGTCTCTCATGATAAAAAATCTGGATATTACTATTTATTCATAGAATTATGCAAATAAGCAAAACACCCCATACAGTATCGAAAACACATTACGTGACTCAATAAATACTACTTCGCTTCCTCTTTTCCTGAAGTGACTGGAGGTCCATACATAAAACATTTTCTAGGTCTAGAGGAAAGGAATCAAAATTGAGAGAGTTGGGAGGGTGACTATCCAGTGTGGCTGGGCTGGGCAGCCAACAAGAAAATACAAATGAGTAGAATTCAGGAAGTTAGAGGGCAGTGAGAGGAAGATAACCATTGATTTGGTTGGCTATCCACAGGGCATGGTCTTTCGTGATGGATACCATAGGAGGGTCCAGGGAGGGATAAAGTGTGGCATTCCTCTAGTGTTCATAGCCCACTGGACAAGATAGTTTTTAACCACAAATGATAATGAATAATGATGTGTGGCTAAGAATTAGGTACAAATGACATGGGAGGGCTAGAAGATGGGATGAGGTGTGAGGGAAATTGGAGAAAGTTTCAGAGAAGCTGAAATGAGAGTTGAATCAAAGGACATCAAATGTTTTCCAAATGGAGTGAGAGAAAGACATTCTCCTATGGACAGGAAAAGGATATGGAAGGAAAGGAGGGTGTGAAGAGTTTTAGGGGCCTTGACATCAGCTGAGATGTGAATATCGTATAGGATTAAAGCAGGAATGGGGAAGATGGGTGAAAAAGCAGTCAGGCACTGAAGCCACCTAGGATAACTTATTATTCTATTTTCTATTATTATTATCATCATCTTCAGATTGTCCTGAAAAATTACAAGACTACTCAAGAACAAATAGGTTTTTTTTGTTGTTGTTGTTGTTGTTTTGTTTTGAGATGGAGTCTCCCTCTGAAGCCCAGGCTGGAGTGCAGTGGTGCAATCTCGGCTTACTACAACTTCTGCCTCCCAGGTTCAAGCAATTCTCCTGCCTCAGCCTCCAGAGTAGCTGGGATGAGAGGCATGTACCACCATGCCTGGCTAATTTTTGTATTTTTAGTAGAGATGGGGTTTCACCATGTTGGCCAGGTCTTGAATTCCTGACCTCAGGTGATCTGCCCTTGGCCTCCAAAAGTGCTGGGACTACCAGCATGAACCACTGTGCCTGGCCTCAAATAGGTACTCACCATTAAAATTCTATCCTTTGTCAGTGAAACTGAAGATGCATTTCTCCTACCTAGAAAATAATGACCAGGCTGGGTGCGGTGGCTCACGCTTGTAATTCCAGCACTTTGGAAGGCCTAGGCGGGTGGATCACCTGAGGCCTGGAGTTCGAGACCAGACTGACCAACACGGAGAAACGCCATATCTACTGAAAATACAAAATTAGCAGGGCGTGGCGGCAAAGGCTCATAATCCCAGCTACTTGGGAGGCTGAGGCAGGAGAATCGCTTGAACCTGGGAGGCAGAGGTTGTGATGAGCTGATGTCACGCCATTGCACTCCAAACTGGGCAACAAGAGTGAAACTGTCTTAAAAAAAAAAAAAAAAAAAAGAAAGAAAGAAAAGAAAAGAATGACCTAATTAGGCAAATAAAAACACAAAGAACTTGAAATGTTATGGACCATACACAAAAAAACTTGTCTAACTGAAAACTGGTAAGTGACATGGAGTTAACTGAGATTAGAATTTGACTCACAACTTAGAAAGCAATTCATTTTTTAAAAGCTAATATTATCTTGAAAATAATTAAATGAAAATTAAAATAAAAAATCACTGAGGTGACAGGAATTAAAATGAAATTAAGACAAGGAACACTGACTGGATTTTTAAAAATCCTGTTTCACTAATTTACTTTGGAATCCCTTCATGTTTGGTAAATAAGTAAAAACAGGGTTTTTTTTTCATTTTCCATATTTTTCTGTTTCAAAGTCTTGAATGCTTGAAGCTTTCTTTTGTGCTTGGGCTCGCCAATCTGCCAAGCAGTATGGGTTAAGCTTCCCTGTCTGCTGGGAGCGAGTGGAGAGTGGGTGCAGAGTAAAACAGCCTGGAAGGCCCTTGTTTCAAGAGCTCTGAAGTCCTCTGAGGATGACATCAGCATTCAGGTGAATCATCTGCACCACATTCCACCTTGCAAAAAGAGGTGGTAAACACAGCACAAGCTACCCTGAGCAGGACAGAGGAGGCACCTGGGAGAGGGAGGCTTTAGAAAAGCCAGGTTACCTGCTAGCACCAGGTCCCAGCAGGAGATATGCAGATGATCCAGAAATGACTCCACATGTGTGATCCTGACACGCTAACATTTACACAGCACCCCAAACTCATGGGTGTACAAACAAAGCCTTATGAAGCACACCTGTTGACCCCAATCTGCAATATGAACAAGGAACAGGGCCAGAATTAAGGCACTGGTCTCCAACTTTACTGTTCATTTCTTAGGTTACTCTACTAAACCCCAAGAGAAATTCAGAGGACAATCCAATGAATCATTATCATAGTGTAGTATAAATAAAGAATTAAATAAAAGCCAGCTGCAACCTCAAATATGTCCATAAACTGTAAGTTGGAAAGGTAGTTTTAAAATACACTTTCCAATTCCTTTGAACTAAAATCAAATTTAGGACGCTGTAGGAAGGCAGTTCAAACAAAAGCTAATTTTGTTTAATGAACTAACCAGGAAGGCATTGTGAAAGTATTGTGCAACTAAATGCTTAGCTAATTACTGTGAGATCAAATAACTGTTACCATAGTTACTGCACACTGTTTTCCATAATAACTTTTATCACTTCAATAAATCTTTGTGACGCAACAAATATAAAAAGTTTACTGTAACATGACTATAATGTTTTGGAAGGCACACACTGATGGCTGACCTACTGAAATTACCTTCCCATATTTGTCAGTGAACAAGGGATGGTATCAGTATCTGGGTGACTCAATACTGAAATGTCTCATTGGCATCTTTAATAAGCTGTAACACCTCAACAGTTCAATTTACCTGGTCCTGACTTTCAACAAGGAAGTCACTGGTCTTCTCAGTATTATACTTGGTCTCTGAATGAGAATAAAAATAACAGCAACCATTTATGAAGCAAAAGAGGATTTCAAAAGAGATTTCAAGCTAGTAAAGTCTAGCTCCAAAGTCAGTTCTCCTTCTACTGTATTACACAATCCTATATAATATATATATATATATAAAATAAGGCAATTTCTATAACTGCTTTATTGCTGCAGTGTAAAGTGTTAAAGTTACTAGAATGTCACAGGATACTCCGTGACACAATGACTGGCTGGTCTGTTAGCTGAAATGATGTCACAGCTCCACTGGAAAAGAAACAATCTTTTAGTTGAGACCCAGTGACATCACACCCTGTCCTCATGTGCTGGGCTTAGTCATTTGGTCACCTCCACTTTTTCCTGTATCTTGTATGTCCTTTTCTAGATCAAAATGCTGAGATTTTTGAATAAAAGGCAAATATGACATAATAAGGTGGACAATAAACTTCTAGTGTAAGTGTGATAAGATAAAGAAACTGCAGATTCATAATTCAGTTGTCAATGTAAGGGCAAACAGCCTTGGGCAAGTCACCAAGTATCTCTTGGTTTTCCCACCTGAAACATGGAGCAATGATCCCCACCTACCAACTCACAGAGATGTTATGCAGATTAATTATTTAATATTGCTGAATTCTTTGAAGATATAAAGTGCTAAGTATAATAACCATTCTCATGATGAAACATAAAGCATATGCATGATTACAGAGTCCTTAAAAAGCATGAGTGAAAAACAGTATCAAAAGCAATAAAATCAAGCATACATCCTCCAGAACGCTGATATTGAAACCCTAGGAGCTCCTGCCCATGAAACCTGATTCATACCTATTCAGCACTGTTCCAAAGGTCTCAGTTTTAAGGGGCCAAAAGCCATTTCATTATTGGTTTCAAAGACAAACAGCTAGGATTCATGTCAGGGACTGAATCAGGCTTTGATGACTCGGCTACTGTAATCTTTCATGTTCGAGATAGCCAAAGGCTGACATTAGTCCTATGTACCCCCAATGCCTGGGTATTTAAGGCGAAACTTACCCCTGATTCTACCCTGTCTCTTATTCCCGCCTCTCTCTTCCACTCAAGTGATTACCACAATATTCCAAATGCCTTTCAAATTCAATTGTTTCTCTCAAATTCAATTCCTCCTCTTTATGTCCACTTTGATAGTATCTTAACTTAGACCTCCCTCACTACTTATCTCATCACTAGAGTAATCTTATACTGGCTTCCCTGCCTCCACTTTTCCCTTCCCCTTACATTTCTTCTTCTGCTTCTTCTCTATCTCCTCCTCCTCCTCCTTCCCCTTTCCCCTTTTCCCTTCCCCTTCCTCTTCTTCCTTCCTCTTCTTCTCCTTCTCCTTCTTCTTCAGAGATGGTGTCTCACTATGTTGCCCAGGTTGGAGTGCAGTGGCTATTCACAAGTGTGATTTCATTACTCAGCTACCTACTGAGTAGCTGGGACTACAGGCATGTGCCACTGCACCCAGCTAGGTAGGTCTTTTATCCTACCCAGGATATAACATACCAGTGATCATAATTTGCTTGTTTAAAGCAATTCAACACATGCCATTGCCTTCAGGAGAACATTCAGATTCTGTTTGTTTTTTTTCTTCTTTTAAGATGGAGTCTCACTCTGTTGCCCTGGCTTGAGAGCAGTGGTGTTTCGCCTCCTGGGTTCAAACGATTCTCATGCCTCAGCCTCCTGAGTAGCTGGGTTTACAGGTGCCCACACCACTCTCCACTACTTCTTGTATTTTTAGTAGAGACGGGGTTTCACCATGTTCCCCAGGGTGGTCTCGAACTCCTGACCTCAAACAATCCTCCCGCCTTGGCCTCCCAAAGTGCTGGGATTACAGGCATGAGCCACCACGCCTGGACCTTTCAGATTCTTTAGTAAGTCATATAAGGATGTTCATAATCTGTCTCCTGTATACTGTCTCCAAGTTCATTTTTTACCTCTTCTTATGTTCTAGCCACACTTTCTCTCTTCTTATAGTTCCTTATGCTTATTGCTACTACAGTTACAAGACTGTATTGAAATTCTCAATATTTGTAAAGAGACTAGTCCTAAAGAACCATAAGGGCCGTGCTCATCTTTTAGTTCAGCGTGGCATAAAGTACATATGTAATCAATAAATGTTAAATGAATGAATGAAGGCTTCCAGAAGACAGGCTAACAAGTTATGTTTAACTTACTCTGTTATACTCTCAGCTCAGTAAAAGGCTCTTGAGCAATTAGCTTCATTGATGTTGTTAACTATTGATGATGACTGACTCAGGATGTCCTGTTATTGAGACTCAAGTGAAGTAAGTTATCCTTTGCAATA
Organism: Ateles fusciceps; assembly: GCA_036589455.1. Classification (NCBI taxonomy): domain Eukaryota; kingdom Metazoa; phylum Chordata; class Mammalia; order Primates; family Atelidae; genus Ateles; species Ateles fusciceps. The sequence continues at coordinate 9,550,881 of JAZHEH010000113.1, forward strand.
CGGACTTAAACAATTTGCTTTCCAAGCTTATAGGTTTAATCAGATTCCATGAACTATTGCCAAGAGGCAAATACTCAAAATATAAAACAAGGATCTTAATGATCTTGTAGAAAGCTATGATCATTGAATATTCACATTTATCAGACCCCTGCTGTAAAAAACTCCTCTTCACCCAAGTCATGATAGGCACAGGACACAAATTAATCAAGCAGTGAGCAGATAACAGAGGAGTGTCATTTTACAGTGGCATGGTTTTGTTCCATAGATACAAAGTTAAACAGTATTTTAAAAACCAAAACATCCATATATGAACCAGCTTCTCTTACTCAAAGAGTCGGCCAGGTGCGGTGGCTCATGCCTGTAATCCCAGCACTTTGGGAGGATGAGGAGGGCAAATCACATGAGGTCAGGAGTTCGAGATCAGCCTGGCCAACATGGTGAAACCCCATCTCTACTAAAAATACAAAAATTAGCTGGGTGTGGTAGCATGCACGCATAGTCTCAGCTACATAGGAGGCTGAGGCAACAGAATCACTGGAACCCAGGAGGTGGAGATTGTCAAGAGATTGTCACGAGATCGCGTCACTTGCACTCCAGCCTGGGATATAGGGTGAGACTCCATCTCAAACAAACAAACAAAAAACAAAGTTAGAGTCAAATATATCTTAATCCATTTTGGGTAATAAGCGAAGATAGCTATGCATGAGTTCATATTTTGTGAAAATAAAAAGAGAATCATGAAACTAAACAATATATTTTTTAAAAAGTCATGATCTCTTCCCCAATATGTGCCAAATTAAAAAATTCCTACTTTTTGACACTCTTCCTCCTCCAAGACCTCAATTTGCATTTTCTTTTTTTTTTTTTTTTGAGATGGAGTTTCGCTCTGTCGCCCAGACTGGAGTGCAGTGGCACGATCTCGGCTCACTGCCTCCTGAGTTCAAGTGATTCTCCTGCCTCAGCCTCCTGAGTAACTGGGATTACAGGTGTGTGCCACCGCGCACAGCTAACTTTTTTGTATTTTTAGTAGAGACAGGGTTTCACCATGTTGGTCAGGCTGGTCTCGACCTCCTAACCTCAGGTGGTCCACCTGCCTCGGACCCCCAAAGTGCTGGGATTACAGGTGTGAGCCACTGCTCCTGTTCCAAGCTCAAGACTACTCCTATGATTACTCATGAGTTTTGATCTGCAGGGTCTGGCACTGCTGACAATACCACTATTCCTAAAATTACTCTTCTCTTGGCTCCTGCACTACTGTGGAATCTTACACCTCATCCATCTCAGACCATTCCTCCTAGGGCATCTCTTTCTCTTTGTAGACAATGGATGTATGTACATCTCAGCTCTCTTTTGTTTCTGCTGAAATGTCAACAGTAAATCTGGATATGCAATTCCTAAATAGTTCATTTTTAGCCCTGATTTTTCTCTGAGAGTTCAGGTTTGCATCCCCCACCAACTTAAGGGATATTTTAATTGCTCATCACACCATTACTTCAAAGAAATGTTTAAAATGAAATACAGCATTTTGTCCTTTACTCTCCGAAGAGTTCTTTTGCTTTGTGTTTTTGTTAACGGACTGATGATTCTCTCGGGAGCCCATGATAAAACCTTGGGATCCTTTTTTCTCTCTCTGTCTTTGTCTTCCTCCTTCAAACAACCAACAGAAGTCCCAGTGACAAGGCCAATTTCCTTTGCCACATATGTCACAGCTTTCCTTTCCTTTCTAATTTCACTAACCAAGTGTTGACCTTCTTAAAACACACTTTTACTTTTATTTTTCTTGAGAGAACATCTTGCTTTGCTGCTCAGGCTGGAGTGTAGTGGTGTGATCATGGTCCACTGCAGCCTTGACCTCCCAGGCTCAAAAATTCCTCCCACCTCAGCCTCTGGAGTGGCTGAAACTACTGGTGGCACCACCATGCCCAGCTAGTTTTTTTTTTTTAAATAGAGGTAAGGGTCTCACTATGCTGCCCAGGCTGGTCTCAAACTCCTGGGCTTGAGGGATTCTCCCACCTCAACTTCCCAAAGTGCTGGGATTACAGATGTGAGCCACCATGGCCAGTCAAAAAATACTTGTTTTTATACATGGATAAGTCCTCTCTCTGCCTTCTCTTTCCTTTCTAATGTCACCAGATCGAACTTTTTGAAATATGAGTTTGATGAGGCCATCTCCCACTCAAAAGCCTTCTATAGTTCAACGTGACCTATAAGATAAAGTACTGATTTCTATATTCTGAGATCGGGTCTCGCTCTGTCACCCAGGCTAGAATGCAGTGGCACGATCTCAGCTCACTGCAGCCTTGACCTCCTGGCTCAAGTGATCCTCCCACCGCAGTCTCCCAAGCAGCTGGGACTACAGGTGTCCACGACCACACTTGTCTAATTGTTTTGTAGATAGGCCTCCCTATGTTGCCCAGGCTGGTCTCAAACTCCTAGCTCAAGCAATCCTCCTGCCTCAGCCTTTCAAAGTGCTAGGATTACAGGTTTGAGCCACTATGCCTGGCAAAGTATTTTCTTAGACTAGCATTCAACTCCTTTAGCAGTTTGGTCCTGACTAACCTTACTTCTCACAATTTCCCATAAAAATACCATACAAACGAAAGCCTTTATACATATTTGTCTCACTAAAGTAAACGAATAAAGAGAATATATATTTATTTATTTATTTTTATTTTTTTGAGACAGAGTCTCGCTCTGTCGCCCAGGCTAAAGTGCAGTGGCATGACCTCAGTTCACTGCAACCTCCACCTCCCAGGTTCAAGCGATTCTCCTGCCTCAGACTCCCAAGTAGCTGGGATTACAGGCACCTACCACCTAATTTTTGTATTTTTGGTAGAAACGGGGTTTCACCATGTTGGCCAGGCTGGTCTCAAACTCCTGTCCTCAAGTGATCTGCCTGCCTTGGCCTCCCAAACTGCTGGGATTACAGGTGTGAGCCACTGTGCCCGGCTGAAAACATATATTTAGAAAAGGTACCCTTGGCTGGGCTCAGCTCACGCCTGTAATCCCAGCACTTGGGAGGCCAAGGGAGGCAGATCATCTGAGGTCAGGAGTTCGAGACCAGCCTGGCCAACATGGCCAAACCCTGTCTCTACTAAAAATATAAAAATTAGCAGGGCGTGGCAACGCATGCCTGTAATCCCAGCTACTCAGGAGGCTGAAGCAGGAGAATTACTTGAACCCAGGAGGCACAGGCTGCAGTAAGCTGATATTGTACCACTGCACCACAACCTGGGAGACAAAGCAAGACTCTGTTTAAACAAAAAAAAAAAAAAAAAAGAAAAGTTATGCTTTTCTGTTTCTGTGTTTGATGCTCAAATCAAATGTTCAGATCACCTTTATTTATGAATCAGAGTTTTTGTCCTGTGATATTCCCAGGAACACACTAATTCTGAACATCTCTCCTTCTCCCTTTTTAACAGACATTGGAGTGTAATTCCAAGGTCTAAGATTCCTTGCCTCCAACTTCCTTTACTGAGCCTGAATTGCAAAGAAACACAAGTTTACTACTGCTCTTTTATCTTCTATTTCTAATCCTAAACTCCTAGCACTTTCTTTTTCTAGTCATCCCCAACAGGTATACTGGACGTGAAATTCTCATGAAAGTCTGCACATTATTCAGGAAAAAGGTCAACTATAAGGAAAATGATCAGTTGGAGACAGTGTTCTGTTCTTTCCAACAATATAGCAGGACAAATTGATAACACATTGTATAAAACAAAACCTTAACAGGAAAATGTGATTTATGCCTTCGTACAGCAATACAGACAGTGTTGTGTTTGTTCTTGTTATGGACTATTTTCATTATTCAAGAAACTTCACTAAAAAGTAAAGTCTATAGGAATTCTCACTTTATAAGATATGCCACTGAACCCATAGTTGCTTTTCTAACCACTATTTCATTCTATAGTTTGATGGGGTTTAAAAAATAGACCTGCCCTGCAAGCTCACAAAGGGTTAGTTATATTCATTTGTTCTTCATTCGGGTCACAGGATTTTGTTCTAGGTAAGGCGACTATTTTGAAGTGTGCCCTTCAGAGACAATTGATCCAGAAATGCTTACAAATCAAATAACGTAAAATAACAGAGGGTGCATGATACACATTTACAGGAAGAAAAAGTACAGAAAGGTCAAAAGGAAGCATTAAAGCCATTCTCAAATAATGGGCCCTAAAAGTCTAAGAAAATTTAAAAAACAACTAAGGATCAATAGATGTTCAGAGCCAAAGAAAACTAGGCCTTTTAAGCGGCTATGTGTATGATGAGAACAGCATATGATTTGGAGTCAGGAAGTCTTGTTTCTAATGCAGGTTCTGCTTCTTGTAAGTCATATGAACTGCAGAATTCAATCTCTAAGGCAGGGCCTGGACTAGGGTAAGGTAAAGGGGCCACCTGCCTTAGGGGCGAAATTTAAGAGGGTGCAAAAAAAAAAAAAAGAAAGAATCAAGATAGGAGCATTTTAATGCAATAATGTAAAAATCAAAGTTAATGCAAAAGGCCGGGCATGATGCCTCACACCTGTAATCCCAGCACTTTGAGAGGCCGAGGTGAGTGGATCATCTGAGGTCAAGAGTTTGAAACCAGCCTGACCAACATGATGAAACCCTATCTCTACTAAAAATACAAAATTAGCCAGGAGTGGTAGTACATGCCTGTATCCCAGCTACTGGGGAGGCGGAGGCAGGAGAATCACTTGAGCCCAGGAGATGGAGGTTGCAGTGAGCTGAGATGGTGCCATTGCACTCCAGCCTGGGCAACAAGAGTGAAACTCCATCTCAAATAATAATAAAGTTAATGCAAAAAATTCATGATGTAAAAAAAAAAAATTTTTTTATATAAAGCCAGGATCCAACCTTGCAGTTGGCATAACTCACTTCACTTGTCTCTCCTTAATCCTAACCCTGTTGGACTGTACATAAACTTTAATTTTTAGCATACTACATAAACTATTACTTGATTACTGAGTTTTTGGCATCCTCTTAAGTTTTGTGCCTGAGGTGAGTACCCTCACCCAAGTTTCAGCCTGCTCCTGGTCTGAGATTTCTCATTTGTATAGTAGTAACAATCAAAACAAAACAAAACAAAACAAAAGCCACATTCCCAGGATTGGTGTGAAGATTAAATGAGAAATTGGCATGCGTCAAGGTACTAGAAGACATAAGGCAATTTTTCAGTATTATCATTTTATAAAGAGTTGGAAGAGTTAATGAGGCTGAAAGATGGTATAAGAAAAACCCCCAGAAAGTGAGCCTAGTGAATTGTCCTACTTTTCTTCCCTAACCTGTGACAATTTTCTCTGAGTCTTTCAGCTCTTATGTGGTTCTGAAGTAGCTTCAACAACAGCCCACCCTGATCACCTGAGGTCAGGGGTTTGAGACCAGCCTGGCCAGCATGGTGAAACCCCATCTCTACTAAAAATACAAAAATTAGCCAGGCGTGATGGCACGCACAGATGGTCCCAGGTACTCGGGAGGCTGAAGCAGGAGAATCGCTTTAACCTGGGAGGTGGAGGCTGCAGTGAGCCGAACTCGCACCATCGCATTCCAGCCTGGGCGACAGAGCGAGACTCCCTTAAAAAAAAAAAAAACAGGCTGTCCTGTCCTGGGCCAGGCGCTGCTGAGAGTGACAGACATAAATGGGACTCCACAGAGGATATACACAAGGCATATGTTCTCTATCCTTTTTAGGGTTATCTTTTTAAAGGAATATGAATGGAATACAAACTCAAAAATAAACAAATGCTAAGATTAAAAAAAAAGTCAATGAAATTCATACTCCTGACAGTCCACTTTGGGCTATGCCCCAGACTTCCTGGGAACAAGCAAATCTACTGCTTTTAGGGCTTACTCTTGGGAGGGACTCCCTCATGGACCTGGGTTAAGCTTGTCTCTATGTTCATCCAAGAAAATTCAGAGGGCCAGTTATGTGCAAGTCATGGGAAATCTGAAGATTCATAATGTATAGTCCTTGTCTTCAAGGAGTCATTTATCTAAGACATTAGAAGAGTTGAAGAACTCTAAACACTGAACAGAAGCTTTCATTCATTTCAAACATTTTCAGTGAGTGCCAGGTGCTAGGAATTGTTCTAGGCACTGGGGAGACAGCAGTCGAATAAAACACAAAAATCTCTTTACACTCTAGAGCTGATATTTGAGAGGGATTCTTGAGTTAGTCCAGGATTAAACCTACTCAAGGTCACAACCGGCCTCTTATTTCTTTTTTTTTTTTTTCAGACGGCGTCTTGCCCTGTCGACAAGGCTGGCGTGCAATGGCACGATCTCAGCTCACTGCAACCCCTGCCTCCCGGGTTCAAGCGATTCTTGTGCCTCAGCCTTCTGAGTAACTGGGATTACAGGTGACAGGAGCATGCCACCACACCCAGCTAATTTTTTGTATTTTTAGTAGAGACAGGGTTTCACCATGTTGGTAAGGCTGGTGTCAAACTCCTGACCTCAGGTGATCCGCCTGCCTCGACCTCCCAAAGTGCTGGGATAACAGGTATGAGTCACTGAGCCTGGCCCTCTTACTTCTTTCTAGAACATGAACATGGTAGACCTAGGACCTAGAAGTAAAATTAACATGAAGCTAGAAGTATCTTTTCAGTTTCTTCCTAAGAATATCTGCTCCATGAGCCAATAGGTATAACTGAGTATTCCAATGTGTAAGAGAAGATCCCTACAAATGTTATAGAACCAGACTGACAAATCTGGGAAATGGCAATTAGGTAATGATTTATATTCAATCACTTTGAATTTTTAAATCCAAGTCTAGGCTTCTTGAAGACAGATGCCATCTCCTACCTTATTCCCTCTCTCTGCTCCCTTAATCACTTAATCATTACTTGCTGATTTAATGCAACGTATGGGTTGAATACTATTTTCTAAATGAGTTTCATTCACCATAGTTATCCTCCCCTCAGCTACCTCATTATGAGGTCCCTGTCACCAGCACAGGAAGTGGAAGAAATGGTAAGGCTGACCAGCATAAACATACAGATCTACATCTACTTCAAGAGAACAACATAAAGGCACTCATTTTCAACCTTTTTTGCAGAGACACTGAAATGGTCAAAACCACTGCCACATTTACAAGAATACTACTTGCTTTACATAACACCTGGGACTTCCAAAGCTCTTTCGAAACCATCATTTCATTTCATTCTTACATCAAAGCTATGAAGTAAACGGAGTGAGCAATACGATTGCAGAAAGGAGGAAACTGATAAAGAATGGGTCTCACCTAAAGTCACCCAGTCTACCAGTGAGTTTAGGAAAAAACTAGACTTCCACTGTGATGTTTACTCCATGACACCAGATTGTGGAGCTAAAAGCATTGAGCTCCAAATTTCAAAGTGCCAGGCACACTGACTGTCTTACTTATTGTTGCTACCCTAATGTCCAGAACAATTTTTGGTGAATGAATGAATAATAAATGGATAAATACTAATAAATGGATGAATGAATGACTGGCAAAGTAAAGTTTGAATCATGTATTTTTCACAAAATTATATACATTTTATATTTTATTTATTTTGAGATGGAGTCTCATTCTGTCGCCCAGGCTGGAGTGCAGTGGTGTGATCTTGGCTCACTGCAACCTCCACCTCCCGGGTTCAAGTGATTTTCCTGTCTCAGCCTCCCAAGTAACTGGGATGACAGGTGGGCGCCATCACATCTGGCTAATTTTTGTATTTTTAGTAGAGACAGAGTTTCACTGTGTTGGTCAAGCTGGTCTCAAACTCCTGACCTCAGGTGATCCGCCCACATTGGCCTCCCAAAGTGACGGGATTACAGATGTGAACCACTGCGCCTGGCCCATAAAACTGATTTTTAAAAATGTTTTTCAAAAGCTTCTAAGCAGTGGTTTTTGTTTTTTGTTTTTGTTTTTTACTTCTTCACCTGATTAGCTTTTAACCAAAGTAGGTATTTTCCCTATTTTCAAAGCTAATCTTTAAATCCCTTGGTTATGAAATCTTCAGGATTAAATATTTGTTCTGTAAAAATGTGTAATGGTTAAGAAAAAATTCAAAGTGTAAGTATGCTGATTAAATTTCCAGAATTCAAGATGCTAGAGTTTTATTAAAGTGCCTGAAGTGTGCTGAATCTCCAAACAGAGAATTTAGTTCTCAGTATTTCAAAAGTGACGAAAGTCACACCCCAAAATTACCTGAGAATAGTAACCACAGAGCATAGAAACCAAATTGAAAAAGCAGAAAGAACGGATGCTTCAATAAACAATAAAGGCTTTCTGATACTGAATCTAGACTAAATTTGAATATGGAACTAGAGATTTCTGACGGAAAGCAAGAGGTTTAGCATTTCTAACCTTGCAAATTTCAGCACAGTTCCATTCTTTCCCCAGATTAACACAGCAGGGATTAGCTTGCATAAACTTGCTCTCATAGTATGCAGCATAATAGCGACTGGCAGTAAGTGTTAAACAATAAACTTTGAACAATTCCACACAAAAAATTACAGGTAAATACATGCTTCTGTAATGACTATGGAGCACTTTGGTTGACTTACAAAACAGTAATTTTCTCCCCTTTTTCACTGAAATGTAAACATTGAGGCTTCTTTTCTTAGAGTGATTATATACTTTTCTTGGTAGGCTTCATCCAATACACTTATGTATGGCATAATATACCCATGTCTTGCCTTAAAATATCTGTTCCATAGGATATATTTGAAATTAAGGAATCTGGCTAGGCACGGTGGCTCATGCCTATGATCCCAGCACTTTGGGAGGCCGAGGCGGGCAAATCACCTGAGGTCAGGAGTTAAAGACCAACATGGTGAATCCTGATCTCTACTGAAAATACAAAATTAGCCAAGTATGGTGGTACACACCTGTAATCCCAGTTACTCGGGAGGCTGAGGCACGAGACTCACTTGAAGCAGGGAGGCCGACGCTGCAGTGAAATGAGGTCATGTAACTGTACTCCAGCCTGGGTAACAGAATGAGACTCCATCTCAAAATAAAATAAAATAAAATAAATAAAATGAAATTAAGGAATTAAACCACAATCAATTAAGAAGCGGCCCACGTAGATCCAAACTCTCATATTACTGAGGAAACTCAGGCCCGGAGAAGGAAAGCAAATGGTTCAATGTCCCCTAAGCGAGGGAGACAGCAGGGAGGGATAGTACTCAGATCTACTGGGGAAAGCAGTCACTACACACAAAAGTATAGAGATATATACAGCCCCAGTGAATCAAAATGAACTGCCCCACATTGCAATCATCCTTTAGCTAAAATGCTGTCTTGGTGGAGAACTGCTATGCAGATGAATTCATCTTTAATTTTACCCTCCTGACTCCATTCTGAAAAACACATTTTTACACTGGGCTAACACTAGTGACTTAGCCTAAGGAACCAGATTCTTCTAGGTAGTCACATTCGGGGGCCACTCCCTTCCACTACTCTGACTCAGAGATATGTCCTCTCATATTTCTTGATTTGAAACCCAAGCCCAAGAGACCTGTAGTAGGGTGTGTTCCAGCTCTGGCTTTGACACTGACTGTGGCCACTAGAAAGTTACTGAACCTTTCTGGAACATTAAAAAAAATTTTTTTTTTGAGATGGAGTTTTGCTCCGTTGCCCAGCTAGAGTACAATCACTGCAACCTCTGCCTCCCGGGTTCAAGTGATTCTCCTTGCCTTAGCCTCCCGAGTAGCTCCATCATGTCTGGCTAATTTTGTATTTTTGGTAGAGACAAGGTTTCTCCATGTTGGTCAGGCCGGTCTCAAACTCCCAACCTCAGGTGATCTGCCTGCCTCGGCCTCAGGTGTGAGCCACCACATCTGGCCAAAGATTTTTAAATAAAATATTTATCCCAGAATAACCAGCCTGCAATATCTGCTTTCTTTTTGTTTCACCGGGCTGCTGCCTCAGTTGCTTCATCTATAAGACAAGAGGTTGGATTAGATGAGCCCAGTGCAGTTTCCAGCTCCGAAACTGCAGTGTGGCACAGCTGAAAAGAGCTAGAGGTCAGAAGATCTGATTTCTATTTTTATCTTATCCATTAGCAGTATGACCTTAACCTCTGAGATTCATGCTTTCTGACCTATGAATGAGATAACATTACCTGCTCTGTTTTAGAGTTGTTGAAAGCATCATTTGATAAACATAAAGCCATATAAATTAAGCTATTGTTTATATGATGATTACTACTGTTAAATTAGTGGGTACTGCAATAACAAGAGCAGACCGCAAGGGTAAGACGCTGCTGCTCCACAACGCTATGGGATGACTCAACCAAGTGCTCGACTGCAGTGGCCTCCAACCTTTTTGGCGCCTGGGGCCGGTTTCGTGGAAGACAATTTATCCACAGACTGGGGTGTGGTGGGGTCGGGGTGGGGGAACATGACAGTGGTTTCTGGATCAAACTGTTCCACCTTAGATCATCAGGCATTAGTTAGATTTTCATAAGGAGTGCACAACCAATAGGGCTCATACTTCTTTTTTTTTTTTTTTTGAGATGGAGTCATGCTCTATTGCCCAGGCTGGAGTGCAGTGGCGTGATCTCAGCTCGCTGCAACCTCTGCCTCCCGGGTTCAAGTGATTCCTCTGCCTCAGCCTCCTAAGTAATTGGGATTATAGGTGCGCACCACCACGTCCAGTTAATTTTTGTATTTTTAGTAGAAATGGGACTTGGACTCCTGACCTTGTGATCCACCTGCCTCGGCCTCCCAAAGTGCTGGGATTACAGGTGTGAGCCACCTCGCCTGGCCTAGGGATCATGCTTCTATGAGAATCTAATGCTACCGCTGATCTGACAGAAGGTGGAGCTCGGGTGGTAATGCTTGCTCGCAGGCCATTCACCTCCTGCTATGTAGCCCAGTTCCTAACAGGCCATGGACTGGGGACCCCTGCCCTACTGCAAATCCTGTGGCTGGCAGCGTTCGCTCAGAAGGAACCCATCTCTGGCTAACACAGGACTCTCACTTTCTCTTTACAAACTTCTGTGAGTAGGCCAGGCGCAGTGGCTCATGCCTGTAATCCAGCACTTTGGGAGGCTGAGGCAGGCAGATCACCTGAGGTCGGGAGTTCAAGAACAGCCTGACCAACATGGAGAAATCCCATCTCTAATAAAAATACAAAATTAGCTGGTTGTGGTGGCGTGTGCCTGTAATCCCAGCTACTTGGGAGGCTGAGGCTGGAGAATCACTTGAGCCCGGGAGGCGGAGGTTGTGGGGAGCCGAGATCACGCCACTGCACTCTAGCCTGGGCAATAAGAGCGAAACTCCGTCTCAAAAAACAAACAAATACACAAAAAAACAAAGCTTTGTGAGCAGGCCAGAAACTGCTAGGGACCATTGGTCAGTTGTGTGACCACATGTCTTATACCAAGGAAATGTCAGGCAATAGCTTCCAACCAAGTCTTTCCTTTAAGTAACCTCTGAGGACTAAATAAGAAGCAAATCACATTGCCACTCCCATAACTGCCCCCCACCTCTCTCCATTACCCTCATCCTCCTACTCCTCTGTGTTTTCTTATCTGTGGCTTTTCTCATTCTTGAGTCCCTTCTAACCTTCTCTATTTTGCTTTCTGGAACGCTCATACCATTATAAAAAACAAGCCATCGTCCAGCTGCACACGGAGTGCTCCATTTTCTTGCCTTAAACAAAACTTAGCTCTTGCCCAGGCTGAGCTTGCTTTCCTATAGAGGCTTGCCCATTCTCCCCGCCTCAGGGGAGCCAGGAAAGTCGGGGGTGAATAGGATGGGGGTGGGGTATTCTCTTGAATAAAAGCAACCAACTATGCAGATGATTACTAGTATAAGACCATAATCTCCAATGTCAACTGGGCCTCTGGGTCACCGATCAATCGTTCTTGCCTCTTGTGAGCTAGCCCTTGTTTTCATTTTCTTAAAAGATTACTCTAAGATTCACCACTGTCTTTAATACAGCTATCAACACCTGCTATACTCCATTCCTGCAGCAAACAAACTTGTCTCATGTTTCATAGAAAAACATTAAGTCCACCAGCTTTAATCTTCAATCTCCTGCCCCTACTCTTATAAAATTATTGACAACTATACCCACACTTACTGGATCCCAAAAGACTGCTCTTGACTCTCCGCCCTTCTGTCTCTGAATAGATGCTACTACGTGAAATCACATCTTCTCTTTCTTCTCTCTTCAACCTCCTCCTTTTAATAGCATGAGCTCTTTGGGTCATAAAACTATTTATATATTTTCTGTCCCTCCAAAACCACCACCACCACCCTCTCATGCTCCTGTGTTCTTCTCTAGCTACTCTTCATTGCCTCGGCTGTACCACTGGTGTCTATGTTCTTATTTCCCATGCACTTATCCATTGAAATTTGGTTTTGCCCAGCCTGGCTAAAGTCACCAATGACCCCTCCCTCTAACCTCATCTTACCGGACTGACTGTTTACATTTGACACAGGAGATTACCCTCTTTTGAAACTCCCCGCCTTTGGTTTCTGAGATGACTCCCTCTTGGTTCTCCTGGAACTTCTTGGATCATTCTTTTCCCATCTCTTTTGTGGGCAAATTTTCCTTTAACTGTCTGCTTTCTTTTTGTTTTTTTTTTTTGTTTGTTTGTTTTGTTTTGTTTTTTGAGATGGAGTCTCACTCTGTCACCCAGGCTGGAGTACAGTGGCACAATCTTCACTCACTGCAACCTCTGCCTTCCAGGTTCAAGCGGTTCTCCTGCCTCAGCCTCCCAAGTAGCTGGGTTTACAGGCACACACTACCACGCCTGACTAATTTTTGTATTTTGGGTAGAGACGGGGGTTCACCATGTTGGCCAGGCTGGTCTCAAACTACTGACCTCAAGTGATCTGCTCGTCTTGGCCTACCAAAGTGCTGGGATTACAAGCATAAGCCACCACGCCTGGACTCCTTTAACTAACTTCTACATGTCAGGGTGCTCCCAGAGTTTCACCTTCAGCCAGCTTCTTTTTTAACTGAACATTCTTCCCCTGGGTGAGCCTGTCTATTCATAATTTCAGCTACCGCCTTTGTGACAATGGCTGCCAAATCTCTACTTGCAGCTGAGATCTCCTTTAATTTTTCACATGTATTTCGAACTGCCTCACTGATATCACTACAAGTATGCCAGAGACTTTACAAATCCAGCGTGTCAAGGCGGTACTCATTAGCTTTGCCCCTGCATTATCCTCCTCATACTCCCCCTCACTCCTTTCTGGTGGCACTGGCATCTAGCTTTTACCTAACTTAGAAATCTGAGGCTTCAGGCCGGGTGCAGTGGATCACGCCTGTAATCCCAGCACTTTGGGAGGCCGAGGTGGGCGGATCACCTGAGGTCAGGAGTTTGAGACCAGCCTGGCCAGCATGGTGAAACGGTGAAACTTTGTTTCTACTAAAAGTACAACAATTATTGCAACAGCTGGGGCTGCAAAGAAAAAACAAACAAACAAACAGTCAGGCGTGGTGGCATGTGCCTGTAATCTCGGCTACTCAGGAGGCTGAGGCAGGAGAATCACTTGGACCTGGGAGGCGGAGGTTGCAGTGAGCCGAGATCGCACCATTGCACTCCAGCCTGGGCAACAGAGCGAGACTCCACCTCAAAAAAAGAAAAAAGAAAAAAATCTGAGGCTCCTCTTTCACTGTTTCCTTCCTTCCCATAATCAGTTAGTGTTCTTTTTACCCTCTAGATACTTCTTTTTAAGACCACCTATTTCTTGAATCTAGTTTCTCTCCCCCATCTTCACCATCGCAGTCTTAATTTAGGCCTCATTGTCCCTGCCTGGACTGCTGTAATGGCCATCTGACTGGTCTTCATGCTTCAGGATTCATACCCTGAAATCCAACTTCCCCACTGTTGATAGAAGGATTTGTTTAAAACACAAACTGGATCAGACTGCTCCAATCCGACATACAATACAACGATAATGAAAACAACAAGTTGTCTGTACATAATATGCCTTCACCTTGCATGCAAGGGCCTCCATGATTCAACCTTCGCCAATATCTCTGGCTACATAATTAGTATTTCCTATTCCAGCTTTATGCTCCAGCAACAGCTAAGTGCTCATAATTCCTTCTGCACACCATGCTGCTTCCTTCCTCTCTGTTTGTGATCACACTGTTGTCCCCCTCTGCCTAGAAAACGCCACCCTTTATTCCCCAACCTGGTTAACCTGAGATTCAGTTCAGTTGCCATCTCATTGAGGAAGTCTTCCTTGATGACGAAGGAAGGATCAGGAGTCTCGCCTCAGTGTTCCTGTGACACACAATACATATCACTGTCATTGTAATTCTACATTGCTTCAAAAATTGTTGGTGTGTCTACCTCCTTGTTCAACCAACAAATCACTCCTAAACTCTATGGCTTAACTCAACAGTCATTTATTTTGCTCACAAACTTGGGCAGGGCACAGTGAGGATGGATGACTGATGACTTGTCTCTGTTTCATGTAGCATCAGCTGGGGCAGCTCTCCTGGAGCTGGAGAATCCACCTTCAAGATGGCTCATTCATACAGCTGACAAGCTGGGACAGGCTGTTGGCTCCTCTCTGTTTGGGTCTTTAGGTTCATCACAGCATGGTAGTTGGGTTCTAAGAGTCAGCATACCAGGAGACAGGAAGTGGAAGCTGCTAGGTTCTTAAGGTCTGGGCTCAGAAACTGATACAATGCGTCTCTTCTGCCATATTCTATTGGCAGGCAGTTACAGAGCCCAGATCTAAGTGGAGGGGGCAGAATCTCACTTGTTAATGAGAAGAGTGTCAAATAATTTTGGGGGCCATGTTGTAAAACAACTACATTCCTTTATGACATCATGAGCTCTTTCAAGACTCAGCTGGCATGGCATGTGTTTGCTGAATGAAAGGGTTAATTCCTGGGCCAAACTACTCCCATAGAACATCACAGTCTCAGTCAGTCATTTGCACTAAGGAGGCTGATTCCAGACAACTCAGTCATATCAATTAGCAAGAGGATTAAGGTTCAAAGGAAATTAGGCTTAAAGTCTTACAGCATTTTAGAAATGGGAAGAATTTATGAGCCAATCAAATTATAGTCCTTTATTTTACCAAAGAAAATCTGAGGTACACAGAAAACAGGAACAAGTAAAGAATCCATGTGGCTTATATAAAAAATGGCAGTGATTCAGGATTTGCTATCTATGGTGAAGTACATGCTATTTACTTGTTCAACTTCTTGTTTTGAGCAAGTTAGAGCTAATTAAACTTCAGAATCTGAATGAGAATGGTTAATTTTCTTTCTTGTAAAAGGGGACACTATATACTTTTGTAAATTGGGTCCCATTTACAGCTACCATTGTAATTCAATTATTTGATGATGCACCATTTCTTGGTAAAATGTTTTGTAGCACACTAATGACTCAAATCCTACGCACTGACATGCATCCAGCCATTAAACAGAATATGAAAAATGCAAAAGACCTTTGTTTTTAGACATCTTCAAGCACAACTGAAACAAAGTGTGTTTCAACAGATATTAGAGTTTGAATTATTAAATGTAATTATTAAAGTCAAAAGAGAATACTTTGACACCAATAACAATCAAATTACAAGCCTAATTTAAAAGGTAAATTTTGACTGAATAAAAAAAGATAGTTTGCTGAATTAAGAGAGATGCTTAGTTACAGACCTTAGAGACACACTTAGAAAAATATTTATTATCTTCTAGGCCTTTTGAGGAGTGTCCTGAAGACTGGGATAATCTTATAGGAGAAGTTATGATGACTATGACTGCCAAAAAAGGTTTTTGTGAGGGGAATTGGCATTAACCATACGTGTTAGCATTTTACCAAGACAAAGTAAACTTAGTTTTCACCAAAGGAATAAACATTTTTTTTCCCTAAATTCTCTTGCATGGTAGAACATTCAGGAAATAGAATCTAATTATCTTTTAAATCAGGCTGCCTATATGACTTCATTTTAAGAAGTCATTTGACTTCCTTTCTAGAGGAAATGCAAAATACTAATTTAGCAGTTCCATAATGAAGATAAGTCACATGAGATGCTGCGTTTACAAGACAAACTAAGATGAAGATTTATAACATTATCTGTACTCTCAAACTAATGTTTATGCAGTTACTGCTTTTCATCCAGTATAATATCTGAGAAACTACAAAATCCCCTGGAATGGATCACAGTTACAGTGGAAAGTAAAAACAAAGCAAACATAAAAATAGAACCCCACCCAAAACTCTCCATCTATCTAAGATATATTGCAGAAATTCCCCAAACACCCACCCACAGATTGCATCTTTTTTGCTGGCGGCGGGGATGCCCCCAGGGGTTAAATGTTATGAATCAGTACTTTGTTATGCATTCAGCATGGTCAAGGCTTTGGGCTGAGCACAAAAAAGGCTGAGTCTGCATACACCTGCTAATTCAAATTATCTAGCAGATACCACAGTTTAACATTCTTCAAGACCAGGTAACATGCAGCTCCCATAAATGTATATAAACTTCCATATTTGCCTATTTCAGATATAATCTAGCTTTACTTAAAGATAAATGGCAGTACCCTGGGGTGGGATGGGAAGGACACTGATTTCCTTCGAATTGGAAATAATGAGAATGCCTATCATTGACTAAGAGTTTACCATTTGCCAGGCACAGTGCTAAGTACTTTAAATGTAACTATCTCATTTAATCCTTACAACAATCTTAAGAAATGGAGACTCCTAATCTGTGTTCTATAGGTAAGAAAACTTAGGCTTAAGGGAGTAAAGAGTTTCACCCAAAGGATCCAGCTGGTAGATGGGTGAGGACACTCTGAATAGCCTTGGCTCTTTCCAGAGCTTGTGCTCTTAACTCCGCAACTACCCACCTAACAGGTAACAACTATTAATTTAATCCAATCTATGCACTGCTTAAATAGACTATAAAAGTTAAATGTATGCTTTCATTCTAAAATAATTTAGAAATGGATAAGCATGATTGATTTTTAAACCATCAACTACCAAATTAAAATATTCCTTCAGCTATAAGATGTCCCATTTATGCACTACTAATTTATGCACTGCCAATTACAAGACCTCATTGATAATAAGACACATGCCAATTTCTGAGGTATTCAAATGCAAGAAAATACAGATCTTAACACTGATGAAATAGGGGTGTGTTATTTTACACATTTGCTTCTCTTCCTTCAATTTGTCATCTCTTTCCAGTCTCATACATTAGCTTCTCTTTACTAGCCTCTTAAAAGTTCATGTTCCCAGAACTGGTGCTATCTTCTTTTTGCTGACTACTCTCTCCTGGGCAATCTTCAGCTAGGATTACAAGGATTCAACCACCTCCAGATGACATCTGTAAATATATTTTCAGCTGATTATTTCTTCAGACTCCAGACCATATTTCAGTGGTTTATCTCCAAAGTGATATTGTGTAAATCTCTTAGATTCCGCATGTTAAAAAGCCTAACCCTAAGCCTGCTTCCCCTTCTGAGGTCCAGGTCTTACGGTGGCAGTATAATGCAGTATAGTTCTTAGTGGGTAAAAAAGATGTTAGACTACAAGTCTAAGTTCAAATCCCAGCTCTGACATTTAGCACCTGTAAGACTTTGAGGAACTGATTTAACTTTGCTTTAAAAGCCCGCTTCTTTATTGAAAAAGTGGAGTTAATGAAGACAGCTTGCAGAAGGTGGTAAAGTTTAAGTCAGCTAATTATGAAAACAACTATGATGTTGTCTACGACATAATGGACATCCAATAAATGGTTGCTATTTTTGTTATTATTGAGATCTTCTGCTCAGGAATACATGTTGGAAACTTGGGAAACATCAATGTCAGGTTTTGAAAAAAATCTGTTTTCTAGCTCTCACTCTCAATATGAGTAGACTCCATGTCTACTCATATTCACTTATTCTACTTGAGAAAAACTATTCCTTCCATTGTATGTAAACTCTAAGTTTCCTCTTTTACATGAATATTCATATTGAAGTCTCTCCCATTTAAAAATGTCTTCCCATTAAGACCTGCAATCTAATTTTCCATTGTTTCAAAGATCTCAGAAAAATTTAAGTTTTCTTTTTGAAAAGATTTATATATTTTCTTCAGTTCATTAGTGGGCATTTTATGTATCACGTCATTGTTGAGAACGGAATTTTTGTTTGCTTATTTATTCTGTTCCCTTCATCCCCATGATACTTTCTAATGGGTTTGGGTAATACATAGGAAATCTATTGACATTTATCTACTCTGTCCTATAGCTGACTATATTATTCCCTTATTAAATTTTTAAATTATGAAACCGGTACACTTTTATTTTATTTTATAGAGACGGGGTCTTGCTATGTTGCCCAGGCTGGAGTGCAGTGGCTATTCACAGGCATGACCCCACTACTGATAGCACGGGAGTTTTGACCTGCTCCATTTCTGACCTGGGCCGGTTCACCCCTCCTTAGGCAACCTGGTGGTCTCCCCGCTCCCCGGAGGTCACCATATTGATGCTGAACTTAGTGAGGACACCTGATCAGCATAGCACACTACAGCCCAGAACTCCTGGACTCAAGTGATCCTCCAGCCTCAGCCTCCCAAGTAGCTGGGACTACAGGCACACACCACCATGCCCAGCCACTTTTATTATAGAAATTTTAAACATACATGTAAATAAATTTCAGATCATTTGCAGTCCTACTATAAAAGACAACTACTTTTAATGGCTGCATATATACCTTTTCTGCATGGCATATCATAGATTAAAATATATTTTATAGAAATAGGATCGCATTGCTCATGTTGTTTTACTGTTACGTAGTAAAGATTTAGTGCATGTAGGTTAATATTAATGTTATAATCAACATTATTATCAACTGTCAACATAAATGTTCCTGTGTAAATATCAGGATTCAGACTGATTTAAAACCTAAAAACTAAGAAATAGGCTGCGTGTGGTGGCTCACACCTGTTATCCCAGCTACTTGGGAGGCTGAGGTAGGAGGATCTCTTGAGCTGGGGGAGGGTGAGGCTGCAGTGAGCTAGGCTGACACCACTGCACTCCAGCTTCAATGACAGGACAAGACCCTGTCTCTTAAAAAACAAAACGAAACAAATCCTAAGACATGTTGCAAGAGACATATGACAAAATAAGAATCAGATGAAATTATAGCTATGAAAATTTAAGACAAATCTGAATTCAAGAGAATATAAGTGAAACAAGCAAAATTAGGTTGTTTTTAGTTAATAAATGTTTACTTACAGTAAGGAAATAGTAGCTGTTTAATGCTATGAACATTTCCACAGCAATATATTAATAGAAGCAGTCTAACCTTAATAGGCTATAACACATCTCAGTCTTTTGTGGATTAATTAAAATAAAAGTAAGAAGGGCTAGAAAATCTAGGTGGATAAAGGAATGCTTTATTATTATTTTTAAAATACATTATGAGCATCTTTACATTTCTATACCAAAAATAATACATATAAAACAGTGCTGCTGGGCATGGTGGCTTTGGGAGGCCAAGGCGGGCGGATCGCCGGAGGTCAGGAGTTCGAGACCAGCCTGGCCAACGTGGTAAAATGTCATCTCTACTAAAAATACAAAAAAATTACCTGGGTCAGGTGGCTCATGCCTGTAGTTCCAGCTACTCAGGAGGCTGAGGCAGGAGAATCGCTTGAACCCAGGAGGCAGAGGTGTTAGTGAGCCAAGATTGCACCATTATACTCTAGCCTGAGAGACAAGAGCGAAACTCCATCTCATAAATAAATAAATAAAAATAAAACAGTGTTTTCCAGTGTTTTTTCCTTTTTTTCTAATTCCTCCCAATAGCAGCTGTTAATTTCTGAATGTTTTCAAAAGTTCACTCCACCTTAAATAAACTAAAAAATTTCAGGTCTGCCTTTAATGTTTGAAATAATAATCATCATCGTCGTCATCACCCCAAACCTAAAACAATGTCAGGTTTTGGGAAAAAAATATTTTTGCTTAGGAACTTTGATCATGTGATGCCCACATAAGCACTGTGCATTCTCGCTTGACGGAATCTTGTGCCCTCAACCAAACTGGTGTGGGGAAAAGAACTAAGTGGGCCAGGTTGATTGCATTGCTTTGCTTTTATAGTCACAAACGGAGAAAAACCAGCTCTGCAAATGCATGTTGGTGAAGTGAGTGGGTGGCATTCAAAGTCCACTCATTTGTTTTGGAGTAAACAGAGAAATGTTTTGCCCAAAATTTTTTCAAAGTGATTTTCTGGAAGTTATTTTGTCAACTGAATGAAACTTGAGTCCCAAACGCTCCCCATGAATATCTTCTGGCAAAGACTGCCTGTAGGTGAGAAAAGGATTCTTCTCACAAGCTCGAAATGGACTGCCAGCTGTGATGTGAGGATGCTCATCCAAATTTACTCTTGAAGCGGATTAAGTGAAATTTCTCCCCTCTCTGAATTCATCTTAAGGTACCTGTTTGTTGACACCTTTAAAATTAAGAACCATGTTTGAAACAGTGTAATAAAGTGGACTCCGGTACAAGATTGAATTTCAATCACGGCTCTGCCAACTTTTTTTTTTTTTTTGAGACAGAGACTTGCTCTGTCACCCAGTTTGAAGCAATTGGTTTTGTCCTTATTGTCTCAGAAGTAGGGCAATATTATCCTTCAGCTCATAAATCTTCCCAAGCGTGCTTCCTTCTGACATGACTGAAAAGGTCAGACAGAACATAAGGTAACAGAAATACCATGGACTGTTTCTTTTCACACTTTGATTTCAATTTTTGATGTTAAAGTCTTCAATTCATTTGTAATATATTTAAATATAAAGTATAAATTTTAGATTTAACGTAGCTAAGACATTAATCAATGGTTTCAAAATTTTTTATTGAATGAGCCAACTTTTCTCCACTGATTTGAAAATCTAACATGCACCAAAATCTTTCATGCACTTACTATAATAGTTGTCTGTTTATTGTCATTCTCCCATTGGAACTTAAGTTTCACAAGAAAAGTGATCGCTTTAGTTCATTGCTGGTTCAGTAGCACCTACAGTAATATTACAGCTTGTCTCACAGTAATAATGACAGAAAATGGCTTTCCTCCTGATCTCTTAATGTGATTACCATTCTACGGAATTTCTAATGATGAACAAAGACTACATTAGTGAGACAAATCTTAACCGATCACATTCAGGATTCTTTCAGTATTCTGCCAGATTTTATTAATATTTGCTATTTGACTTAAGATTTCCTAAATGTGGTTTAAGTAGAAGTGTTCTTAACTGTTTTTTTTTTTTGAGACAGTGTCTTATTCTGTCGCCTATGCTCAAGTGCAGTGGCATGAACACAGCTCATTGCAGCCTTGATCTCCTGGGCTCAGGTAATCTTCCCACCTCAGCCTCCTGAGTAGCTGGGACAACAGGCACAAGCCACCACTCCCAGCTAATTTTTTTTTTTGTTATTTTTTGTAGATGGGGTTTCACCATGTTGCCCAGGCTGGTCTCTAACTCCTGGGCTCAAGCAATCCTGCCCAACTCAGCCTCCCAAAGTGCTAGGATTAGAGGTGTAGGTGTAAGTCACTGCGCCAGGCCTCTTAATTTTTTAAGAAAGAAAAAAAACATACAGAACTTAATCACAGTCAAAGTAAAGTGGCTATAGTTAACAACATTGTATTGTATACTTGAGATTTGTTTGAAATACTTGAGAATGCTGATCTTAAGTATTTTAACCGCATACAAAAGAAAAAGAAAAAAAAAGGGAATTATGTGAGGTGTCAGATATGTTAATTAGCTTGATTGTGGTGATTATTTCATAATGTATATCAAACATCAAGTTGTAGACTTGTATATAATGTTCTTATTTTTCAATCATACTTCAATAAAGATGATGAAAAAATAATTTGGTTACAGATAGCCTAGCTTTATAAAATAAAATGCAAAGTTTCCCAAGATATTTCCATGTTTTGAAATAGATTAGATAGCATAGGACATTTGTGTTCCTTAAAATTTTGACAGAATTGACCGATAAATATGTCTGGAATTTGCATTTTTAGGTAGGGAAGAATCTTCTTTAAATTCTGTTTTGTCAATGTCATTTATAGTTGTTAGCCATTTTAGGCTCATTTTGGTCATTTAAAAAAATATTTTTGGGGCCAGGCAAAGTGGCCCATGCCTGTAATCCCAGCATTTTGGGAGGCCGAGGCGGGTGGATCACAAGGTCAGGAGTTCGAGACCAGCCTGACCAACATGGTGAAACCCCATCTCTACTAAAAATACAAAAATTAGCTGGGCGTGGTGGCACACACCTGTAATCCCAGCTACTTGAGGCTGAGGCAGGAGAATTGCTTCAACCCAGGAGGTTGCAGTGAGCTGAGATTGCGCCATTGCACTCCAGCATGGGTGACAGAGCAAGACTCTGTCTCAAAAAAAAAAAAAAGAAACATTTTTGATCATTTATTTTGTGGATTGAATTGTCACAGAATTAAAATGGAATTGTCACAGAGTTAAAAATATACTTTTCAATTAAAAGAAAAATTCCCAATGCATCTATGGTTATATACCTCTTTTTATTCCTAATTTCCTATTTTCTTTGAGATGGAATCTTGCTCTGTTGCCCAGGCTGGAGTGCAGTGGTGCAATCTCAGCTCACTGCAATCTCTGCCTCCCAGGTTCAAGCTATTCTCCTGCCTCAGCCTCGTGAGTAGCTGAGATTACAGGTGCCTGCAACCCTACACCAGGCTAGTTTTTAGTAGAGATGGAGTTTCACCATGTTGGCCAGGCTGGTCTTGAACTCCTGACCTCAGGTGATCTGCTGCCTGCCTGGGCCTTCCAGAGTGCTGGGATCACAGGCATGAGCCAAAGTGCCGGCCTTCATATTTTCTTTTGATCTTAATTTTGTTTCAATTTCCAGTAAAGCCGCTCTTAGATTTATCATTTTTTTCCTACTTTTCTAATTCATATTCCTGCTATTGTTATTATTTCATTTTTCTATCCTTATTTTTGTTGAAGATTTTTCCTTGCATTGCTGCACAACTTGCTTATGTTTATGC
Organism: Ateles fusciceps; assembly: GCA_036589455.1. NCBI lineage: Eukaryota > Metazoa > Chordata > Mammalia > Primates > Atelidae > Ateles > Ateles fusciceps. The sequence goes on from JAZHEH010000113.1 coordinate 9,573,825, forward strand.
TATCTAGCTTAATAAGGCAACAATTTTCCTCTAATTTTGATAAACCCTCTTCCCACCTACACATTTTGATAAGTCATATATGTTCTTGCCATTAACTTCTGAATCATTTTTCTTTTCTTTTTTTCTGAGATGGAGTTTCTCTCTTGTTGCCCAGGCTGGAACGCAATGGCTCGATCTCGGCTCACCACAACGTCCGCCTCCTGGGTTCAAGCGATTCTCCTGCCTCAGCCTCCCAAGTAGCTGGGATTACAGGCATGTGCCACCACACCCAGCTAATTTTGTATTTTTAGTAGAGATGGGGTTTCTCCATGTTGGTCAGGTTGGTCTGGAACTCCCGACCTCCAGTGATCTGCCCGCTTCGGCCTCCCAAAGTGCTGAGATAACAGGCGTGAGCCACCGTGCCCGGCCAAGCGGAATCATTTTTAACCACAGTTTTGATGTAGCCTTTGATTTCTGTTATAAATTTCTTTTTTTAATTTCAAGTGATTATTAATTCAGTTAATATTTGATGTAAATGTGTATTTATCTGCATTATGGTCAGAGAAAGTAGCAAGTTCAATTTTAATGTTTACATTTATTTATTTATTTAGACAGAGTCTTGCTCTGTCGCCCAGGCTAGAGTGCAGTGGCGTGATCTTGGCTCACTGCAACCTCTGCCTCCCAGGTCAAGTGATTCTCCCGTCTCAGCCTCCGGAGCAGCTGCGCTTACAGGTGTCTGCCACCACACCTGGCTAATTTTTTGTATTTTTAGTAGAGATGTGGTTTCTCCATGTTGGCCAAACTGGTCTTGAACTCCTGACCTCAGATGCTCCGCTGCCTCAGCCTCCCGAAGTGTTGGGATTACAGGCATGAGCCACAGTCCTCGGCCAGTTTCAATGTTTAAAATCCTTTAAAATTCTCTTTGTGGCCAGTATAAATCTTATAAATATTTAATTGACCTTGTAAATTACTTTCTGAAGCATACAAAGTACAATGCTTTATTAACTTAAGCTTTGAGCAGTCACTCCTCTATGTTTTTTGTGTGTAAGATGTTCATTTGCTCTGAAAGAAGTCCGAATTGCAACAGCAGGTGCATTTTTTCCAATCCTTGTACTTCTAAATGTGTTCTGATAGGAAGAAAGTTTTATGAGGATTGCTTTGCCAGTGTTTACTGAATTTTTAACAGTAAAAAATAAGAAAGTTGCACAGTATAATACTTTTGCCTCTAATTCAACAGCAGCACTCCAAATGCTTTGGTTTGTTGGCTGGTATTTATTTCCAACCTCTCCATTATTGTTTTTTTTTTTCCTTTGATCTTTTCTTTTCCACCTGGTGACTTTCATTTAATCCATTATTGTTTTTTTTAAAGATGTGCCTTTGGATCATACAGTGGTTGAATTGTTTTTTAAAGCCAATTTGAATCCTTGTCTTTTAACAGCATAGGGCAGTCACTGCATGGTAACAGATGTTTGGTTTTCATTAATTAATTAATTAATTAATTTTTATTTTTCTTTCAAGACAGTGTTTTGCTCTGTCACCCAGGCTGGGGCACAGTGGTGCGATCTCGGCTCACTGCAACCTCTGCCTCCTTTTTATAGTACTTCAAGCAATTCTCCTGCCTCAGCCTCCCCAGTAGCTGGGATTATAGGTGCCCGCCACCACAGCTGGCTAATTTTTGTATTTTTAGTAGAGATGCAGTTTCACTGTGTTGATCAGGCTGGTCTCGAACTCCTGACCTCGTGATCTGCCCGTCTCAGCCTCCCAAAGCGCTGGGATTACAGGCGTGAGCCACCACGCTAGCCTGGTTTTAATTTAAAGCTATATTTTGTTTTTATGCTTCTAGAATGGCTTATCTCTCCATCTCTTAGCCATATAGATTAAGAAGTTCCCCTCTCCCCTTAGTCATATTGATTAAGAAGTTTTTTCTCCTCCTCTCTTTAATCAACGGAATTAATAACTTAGGAAGTTATTCATCCTATTTCTACTCTGCTACTGCTCAACTCTGAACTTTCTTTATCCTGTATTTTTTGGTAAATCAATGCTAATTATAAAACAGCCATTTTTTACTATCCTTGCACTCTGTTGTCTTCTTCCTGCCTAATTGTTGAGAAACATTCTGTAACTGCAGATCCCTGCTACTAGTCTGTTACATTATTCCTTTTTGAGGAATCATTTATCATTAGCATTTTGGCTCACCACTATGTTACCAACTGCTAGTCACAACTGATTCTATGCTACTTAAAAAATTCTCTTATAATATCTTCCCTTTCTTGAGTTCTTTATTCTAATTACTTGCGTAGCTCCAGCATGCCTTTATAAATGTTGCTTTTCAGAAGTGGGACAAGTTGTGAGTCTCTCAGTGTCAAAGACGATCTTGCTGTTGCTCTTTGAAGAAAAGATGCCTCAGCAAGCTGTAAAATTTGAGCAACAGCCTTTTCCCCCTCTAATGCCTAAGGTGATGGATGTTCCATTATTTTTAGCATGGGATACTATTAGGTAACTGGATGCAAAGTCATTCTCTTTCTTTTGAGATAACCGTCTCTTCCCTCAGTCTACCTTCCCCACTCTCACACATCTGGATGCTTATAGTTCTTTATAGTTCTTTATAATAATTTTTTAGAATATGTTTAAGAGTGAATCATCATTACTTTCTTTTTATTTAATAACAGTTTTATTGAGATGTGATTCTTGATTTTATCAACACAATCACACCTCAATTTTCAATGACAATACACATTAGAAATTTAGAGGCTTTTTTAAAAATCACGATTTTTGCAAAGTTGCTTCAAAGGAGCTCATTTGCTGGGGCTGCTCTCAGTCATCTCCCTTTCGAACAGATCCTTTTGGATCTTCCTTTTGGAACATCTTTCAGCTTCAGGCCCTTTAAAATCAAATCCGTATTTCTCAATATGACACATAAGTCTGCAACTCTCTGGACTTTAAACATAGCATTGCTTCTTCAGAGAACAAACAAGCCAGATGTCACTGTAAAGACAATTTATTAATGCCCTAAAGCTGACTTAAATACTTGTTCTGATATGCTCTCTTAAGTATATGTACTTCCTCTATTACTGAATGTATTCTGTATTATAATTGTGTATTTGATTGCCTGTCTCCTCAACTGCATTATAAATTTTCATGGGTGGCCGGTGTCTTTTTCACTCTAGCTCAGTTCCCTGCACAGTTTCTGGCACAGGCATTTCCATGTCTGGTGATTTTTTCTACATGTGCTTACCCATATAGAGTCTACATGTAACCAATATTGAGAATTGAGAGTGTTCTATCAACAGTGTTGTGGGTTTTTAATAAAATCTTTTAGATTCCAGCAAGAAACTAAAAAAAAGTGACAGCAGCTCAAGGATGACTCTCCTCTCCCTGCTATCACTGTGACGCACAGAGAGAGGCAGCTAGGCAGCTAGCACTGTCTCTTGTGCAGTTAGCCTGACCTTGCCTACAGTAACCAGGTGAGAGTTCTGAGCCATCGCATGGGTATGTGTTTGTGCTGTGAGTGGGGGAATCTCTACTACCTATGTAATTACCAGAGGCTCCAGAAATTTCAAGATATGTCCCTCCTCCTTTTCCACAACTACTCTGCAGTTCACCCCGGTCTCTAGCTCTCGCTGTTGTAAGGTGAAGGGTATTTGTGAGCACTGGTGAGAGGCCCCTCCGTTTACTTTCCAGGCAAGGTCCCCCTTAGCATGGGATGAACCATAAGCTAACAGTTCTTGCTGGAACCAAGTTCTGTTAAGCTAGAATTTGCATGGTACCTTTTCCTGGTTGTCTGCAGTGATAAAGACTTTTTCCTACTAAATCCATTTGGACACTTCAGAGGTGATACAACTGGAGTGGGATGGTGGTGAACATGTGGCGTTTCATATGCAAGCTCAGGTCATCACCTGGAACCTGAAGCCCATCTAATATACCCTGCAGCTGACTGCTGCTGCCATATTGCTTTTCTTCCCTTTGATTCTACTGGCTCCATCCTGGAAAATACATTACATTCTTTAGACTCTCCTGGTTTCCTCATCAAGTTCCTCTTCTCTCTCCCTGGTTTTGCCAAGTTCAATTCTCAGTCATCCTTTCCTCTCTTTCTACATACATTTCCTGGGTAATATCCACTTCCTTGCTTCAACTATCACCTATAACACACATGCAGGGATTTACTTAATGCTATCAAGCCTTAGGGTAAAATTACCAAAAAGGGACAAAAATCAGAAGAGTTAGAGGGCTGCAGGAAGACTGAAGAAGAACAAATGATACAGAATTTAGAAAGGCAGAACAGAAGGAGAAAAGTTACCTCTGTTTACTCAGCCATTTTATACAAGGTCCTTGTGCAGCCAGTATGTGAAAGATTGTTCATTATAAAGTATGTCAGTGTCTGAAGATAGTACTGTAATTCTGAAAACTGCAGGCCAGGTGTGGTGGCTCAAGCCTGTAATCCCAGTGGTTCTCAAACTCCTCCCCTAAATATTGTTTATATAGAGATACACTTCATTAGACACAGTGATTCTCAATCACATGGACATCTTGAAATCTCAAAAGGAGCATTAAAGAAGTTCTGATGTCTGGGGATCTTTGCTCTGAAACACCTGTCTGTTCCATTTCTGAAGTGGCATCATCATCTACTGAAATTGCCTACTCCAAAAGCCCAGAAGTCAACAACACTAGACTTGAGGACAGAAAGGGTGTCTCTCTGGTTCCCCACCATATCTAACAGAATGCCCTAACACAGAGCAGCTCAACGTTATTTGTGGAAGGAATAAATTCAATTACTAAATTCTATGATTCCCAATTCTTCTATTTTCAACTCATTCACTTCTTTTCATCTTACACTATCAGTACTTTTGCTAATATCACCACTATTGTTTACCTGTTTACCTGGCTTACTACCACACAGTTTCCCAACCTCCAATCCTGCTTCCTCCAACCTACCCCCATGTTACAGTTATCTTTTCCAGTTACAGATTAATTCTTATTATCCTTCAACGTAAAATCCTTTCAAATCAAATCCAAATTTCTCAATATGACGCCTAAGTCTGTAACTCTCTTGACTTTAAACATAGCATCCCTTCTTCTTCAGAAAATAAACAACCCAGATGTAACTATAAGAATTTCTTGATGCCCTACAGCCTACTTAAATACTCATCTGACATGCTCTCTACGCTCTCTTAAGTATATGTACTTCCACTATTATTGGATGTATTCTGTATTGTAATTGTACATTTGGTTGCCTGTCTCCTCAACTGCATTACACATTTTTATGGGTGGGACAGTGTCTTTTTTACTCTGTCTCAGTGCCTTGCACATTTTCTGGCACACAGTAAGCATTCCATGAGTATCCGATGAGTGAATGTATTTCCAAATTCAGGTTGAGTACCCCTAATATGAAAATACAAAATGTGAAATGCTGTAAAATCCAAAGCTTTTTGAGGACTGACCTAGTGCTCAAAGGAAATGCTCACTGGAGCATTTTGGACTTCAGAGTTTCAGATTAGGGATGTTCAGCCCATAAGAATAATGCAAATATTCCAAAATTCAAAAAAGTCTGAAATACAAAACACTTCTGGTCCCAAGTATTTTGGATAAGGATACTCAACTTGTGCCACTAGTGACCATGGAAGCTGCTAACTTTGAAACTACATAATGGGAAAGGGATCTGAACCCAGTTGGGATCCAAAAATAGGTACTGGGGTCCATGAATACCATGCAGTCGTTCCTAACATGTTGGCTTTATATACCTTTTTTTGAGGATGATTTTCAGGCTGTCAAGAACTAATCATTCTAAAAGTTTAAGAAATATTACTGTTGGTGTTTATCTGATTAGATAGGAATATGCTAAGTGTATTACAAACTGACAAAAACAAAATATAACCATTCCACACAAGACACAGACACACATGCAGGGATTTGCTTAATGTTATCAAGCCTTACGGTAAAACTACCAAAAAGAGACAAAAATTAGAAGAGTTAGAGGGCTGCAGAAAGACTGAGGAAGACCAGATGATGCAAAAAAATAATTTAGAAAGGCAGAACAGAAGGCGAAAAGTTACCTCTGCTTACTCAGCCATATTATACAGGGTCCTCGTGCAGCCAGTATGTGAAAGACTGGCTTCATTATAAAGTATGTCAGTGTCTGAAGATAGTAATGCAATTCTGAAAACTGCAGGCCAGGCTCGGTGGCTCAAACCTGTATCCCAGCACTCTGGGGGGTTGAGGTGGATGGATAACAAAGTCAGGAGTTGGAAACCAGCCCAGCCAATACGGTGAAATCCCGTCTCTACTAAAAATTCAAAAATTAGCCGGGTATGGTGGCGTGGGCCTGTAGTCCCAGGTACTCGGGAGACTGAGGCAGAAGAATTGCTTGAATATGGGAGGCAGAGGTTGCAGTGAGCAGAGATCGCACCACTGTACTCTCTGGCCTGGGCGACAGAGCAAGGCTCTGTCTCAAAAAAAGGAAAAAAGAAAACTGCAAACTTCAGCTTGCCCTAATCCTGCCCAACTTCAAGATAATTCTGTTCTACAATCTAGTTCTCTTTTCAGTTCAGCCCAGTGAATCCCTGTTTAGACCCTGACCTTCAACAGTAGGAAAGAGAAAAAAAAAAGGCTGACAGTGGCCTTGGCAATGAGCAAGAAGGGGCAGGGATCACACTCCCTAACTTCTCAGGTGACCATCTTTCTCTGACTCACTCTACTCTTTTGTCTTTATTTATGGCATAGGTTATATACTGTTCTATTTGCAGGAATCTTGATACCATCTCATGCACTTCGGTAAAATGAGAAAATGTAAGTTCTGAAAAATACAGGTGGTTTTGAAAATTATAGGTATATTTTTATAAATGTTGATTACATTCAGCCTCTCCTCATTATTTATTAAAAGATATGAGTATGATTTTTCTTTTAAATTTGTAATTTTTTGTATCCACACATAACATTTAATACTGACCAGTTTGAATTTTTGGTGTGTGTGTGGTTGTTTTTTTTTTTTTTTTTTTTTTGAGACAGTCCCTGTCACCCAGGCTGGAGTGCAGTGGCATGATCGTGGCTCACTGCAACCTCTGCCTCCTGGGTTAAAGTGATTCTCATGTCTCAGCCACCTGAGTGGCTGGGACTACAGGGGTGCACCACCACACTAATTTTTGTATTTTTAACAGAGATGGGGTTTCACCATGTTGGCCAGGCTGGTCTCGAACTCCTGGCCTCAAGTGATGTGCCTACCTTGGTCTCCCAAGTGTTGAGATTATAGGAGTGAGCCACAGTGCCCGGCCTGATTTTTAAAATGCTATGTATTTATTTTTTGTTTCATAAGATGTAGTTTAAAATCCACTAAGGGATATCAAATTCTTTGAGTTTCTTCTTAAATATGATGATAGGCTTGATTTTGAGTGTTTTGATGCAACCTAGCCTAACTTCCATTATCATAAAGTCTACAGAATAGCTACTGATCTTACATGCAAAGTGGCTCAGTCCATGAAACCAACCTTGCCAAATGGGATGAAAACTGGACCCTCTTCTTCATTAACATCAAAGGAAAGCCAGAGGGTGGAAATTTTGTCAAAGGCAAGAAGTCATTGACTGGTTAATCAGCATCTAAATAATCAAGGAATGGTCTGTAATTATCTGAATAACAATTTGGCCCATATCATTAAACATCAATATTCAAGAACAGCTCTGTAATAACGTACAGGAATAGGAGCCTTGTGAATGTGCTTTATGTACTAATAATCCCACAGCGTCTGACTGCAGAACTCCGATTGTACACATAAACAAAACTGTGACTGTTAGAACAATTAAGAATTTTTAAGAAGGAAGTTTATAAAAAGTAAGTCTTTTCAAGGTTCTGTATTTACCTATCCTATCTGAAATTTCTGTAGTCTTAATCTACTATTTAAAAATGTATTATTTTAAATCTTAAAATAAATGGAAAACTATTGTAGGTAAATTCCCAATACATTCACTGTGAGATGTTGTTATCAATTATTCTGGCTGGGGCTGTTGGGAAAGGAGGAGGAACAAGAAAGAAAGAAAGGAAAAAAATTGTTTAACAAAGTCCCAGCTAACAGTGCACTTATTTGATACACTATTCAATTTTTTAAAACTTCCAGGATTCGCTTAAGAGTTATAATGGGTTTGCCCTGTTATCTATTCTGATATCCTTCTTGGCAAGGGATTGCTGTTAATAATTTATTGAAATATGGTTTCAGTTCCGTTATATTCATAGATAAGCTGAAACATGTCACAGAGAACTTTTGCTTTATTTTTTTCTATAACTTACATGGAACCTGAAACCCTCTGAAATGCTATTGGGACTATTTGGAGGAAAGAGAGAGACACATAGAAATGGAATAAAAAGTTTCTATAACCTCGTTCATTGCCTGCTCTACTAGCATCCTTATCCTTAATCTCATTGAAATCACTGTGTCTCCCATCTTTTTTTAGTTTTCACTGCTGCAAGAGAGACCCAGGTTAGGAGGGTACTTGAATATAATGCCAGGGTAAAGGCTGACAATGAGATGAGGACCAGAAGAGGCTGTGAAGCCAGGACTAGAAATGAGGGGCTGGAAGTCCTCATGATCTAGCATTCATAATGTATAGTCTCTTCATCCATACAGGTGTGGAATTTGCAAAACCAATCAGATAATACCCAGAAGAAGAGGTCAACTGTCATGGGGTAATATAACTTAATACTCTCTAACTGGAATGTGCACATTATTAGGGAGTTCTTCATATATCACTTCTGAGAACAGTTACTGCTTTAGTGTGGAATGGAAAGGAAACATGGTACACAATGATGCAGATGGGCATCACCTGGGAATCCAGCAGTCCGTGCCAACACGTGGCCACAAGGTAGTATTTACTTTGATGAGTCTTGCAGACTCTGATAGCTGATCTCCCTGACTGGATCCAGGAATGTAGACTCATGCTAATAAAATTCACAAGACACTGATGTATTGAGAAAAAAAGAATGTGACTTTATTAATTCACAGTGAACAGTAGAAGAATAGAGCACAAATGAATTACTGTATCAGCCTAATAGTGAATCATCTTCTTGGGAAGGCAGTTTCCAGAGGGAAGCCTGGTGTGTGTGGATGCAGAGCAAGTGGAGTTAATTACGCAGGACTCCAGTGCCACACGGGTTAGACATCTGCCAGGCCGACTGAATGCTTGCCTCAATCTGGCAGGTGTTGCTGATCTGACAGTGCTTTGTTAGGAACCATAACAATGACATTAAGGGCTTTACATTTTTCTGTTTTAGAGACAGAGAAACTGTCTGGAGAAACGGATGGAGACTGTGTGAGTGTGTGTAAGAGGTCAATGACTTCAATTAGGTTATGTAAAAACCTTACTCCCCAAAGAGTCTTTTTGTCTCTTAAGATTATGTTGCCTCTCTTAGCCTTAACCTATTAGGTGTTCACTTCTCAGTTTAATTTTCAGAGGGTAATTTCATGTCCCTGCTGTCTGGGATCAAGAGGGGCACCACATGGTGGACTCCACATCTGCCTACAGTTCCACAGAGTGTTGTTGAAATCAAATCAGCCTCTATTGACTGTGCCAACTTTATGCTCACTGCTGCGCTAGGTACAGAAGAATATTAAAAAATGTAACAAGAACCTCAGAGGAAATGTATATCTACTGAGTGCCTATAGCCCTTTGTTCTACTTAAGGTACATTTACTCATTCAGTTTTCAGTAGTATTTATAGACCCTCTACTATGTACCAAGATTTAGCAGGTACAAGAGATCTAAAAATAAACATGACAGGTCTTGTTCCCTTTAAGAGCCTATAGTCTAGTAAAGGAGCAAGATAAAAAAAAAAAGAAAGAAAGAAAAAAAGAAAGGTATTGTACCAAGTGATACAGAGCATGGTAGAGGCAGTACTTTTCTATCAGTGGGCAGAGATGTTAGTCAAATCTTTTTAGAAATCTGATTTTAAAACACACTAAATGATGACAATTATTTAAAAATTTAATTGCAGTGGTATAAAGCAAAACATCTAAGTTCTTTCCTCGCTCCTTCCCTGTACCCTTCCTGTCTCTAGAGACGCCCTCAGTGAGTAGTTTAGTGAGTACCTCCACGTTTGTTTTCCTAAGTACATGAAATACATACATGGAAACATTTCCATTCGCAACACACACACACATTTATATACACATATATTTATATACTTATTAGATAAATGTGTAAAATTTATGTATTACAGACCGCTATTTACATAATACACAAACACACACTCTCATTTATCTAAAATACACATGTGTGGGATCATACTATATAGTTTTGCAACTCATTCTTTTACATTTAATTATTTGCTATAAATTACAACATGTACATGGAAAAGTGCACAAATATATTCGTTAAATTTAGAAAATAATTATCCTGTACAGCTACCACCAGGTCTATAACTAGAAATTTCTGAGCACCCCAGAAACTCCCTGACCTCACCACCTCCAAATCATTGTGCTGAATTCTATGTTAAGCACAAAAAGTTTTAGTTCTCTAATTCTCTCTGAATTCTCACTTGCCTTCAGATTTTAGCCTTCAATTCCTCCTCTTTTCAACCCTTTGCTGCTTTGAGGATGTTTTCTTATAAATACTCAACAGTTTCAATTATGTTTCAGCAAGAAGATTGTTTAAATAAACTAACTGCCATATTTCCAGGAATAGAAATGTATGTTGCTTCTCAATTCCTTCCTTGTGTTAACATTACATGTAAAAATGTGGAATCTTACGTACTAAGTCATAACTCCTTAGGGATTACAAGGCAGGCATCTTTCATTTCCCATAGCACAAATAGTGAAATAGGCAATAAATGCACCAAGAGTAAAGAATAATGGAATGGCAAAGAGAATGAGTATGTAACTACTCCTGCTCTTGAGGACTTTCCATTTTCTTTTCTGAAGGAAGATAAGACGTGTATGAATAAAATAATTTGACATGAAACAATTTGAGGAAATAAAGAGATCTACTTAAACACAATTATTTGTATTCACTGACGTGGAAAGATTTCCGATATACTTTGAAGTGAAAACAAATGGCGTAGAATGGTTTATGTGTATAAAATATAACTCTATGTATCTATATATACACCTATATATAACCTCTCATGTGTACACAGGTGTGGATATATGCATGGCTATGCATATTCTTGCTTATGCATAGAAAAATGACACACACTTCTACAAACTGGGATTGGGGTCAGA